>BSBM01000732.1:5675000-7080000 GCA_027924585.1 Larix kaempferi | reverse complement strand
TTAAATATCTCAAGTTCTTATGGTTACTATCTGTCTTTAAGTCTCAGAGACCTGTCTTTAAATTTTGAATTTATGCCATCAGCTAAGAAGTTAGAATTCCCTAGCAACCATTCCACATCAAACTCGTATTGCTAAAACCAAATTTTCCAAGCAAGCAATCTTCCTCTGGCCATCTGTCTATTCAACTTAGCAGATAGGAAATATTGAAAATTCATTGAATCGGTTCTAATAAGAAAGTCAGATCTTCACGAAGGGGTGACATGGAATTTCTTCGTGTGGGGCTCAAAGGAATGCATCCAAGCAAGGCACGGTGGCTAGAGATCATAAGAGTGAGGGAGTTGTACCCTCACCTGCTTTCTAAATGATTTGATTCTTTTGGTCGCCCCAAAAGCTTCCTAGTGGGAAGGCCTTGATCCAGGAGGATCTCAATGTTCGATCAAAATGAAAGTCTTAAAAAGATGTAAATAATATTATAGATGTGTAGAGCTCGTCAGGAGCTTTTTGGAAACGTTCATTTCGTGTGAAATAGCCTTCGGACGCAAAAGATATTGAGTTTCAAAAATCCGGAAAAAATAATGTAACAAGAGAAAAAAAAGGGAGCCATGTGGCATGGGACCAGTCAGTATAGGATACACGTGGAAGCCCCACAGGGTGCCACATGAATAGGTTGATGACATGGAAAGTGGTTTGGACCAATTTGGGTCTGACATGTGGCAGCCCTATTGGCCATATAATAGTATTGTTTACCAAAAGTATTGCAGGCCCTGCGAATCGAACCCACCGACAAGGTCACCAACACCTCCACCAATCCTGCCTAGCCAGGGCTCCAACCATTAGTTCTTAACAACTATGGGACACACCATGTATATAAAGTTGAAGAACAATTTCATTTGAAAAAGGGGCGGGATCGAGGGCTAGGCCCTTGACCCCTTGGCCAACACCGAGGCCGTGCTATACATGGAAATCCAAGTCATATGCCAAGTCGCAACCAAACCGATAGAGCTATTGCCAACTGCGTCCAACAAACAAACCAAGTCACAGTTTAAAATAACAACGCCACCGAACCATCGTTCAAACAAACAAACAAAATCACGTAGGAAGGGGAGAGGCCTGTGGGTTTGACACCAGGACCTATCCCACTATAATCCACTGCCTAACCACTGGGCCACAGCCCATACATTGGTTACGATATGGTGGATTCTCCTTATGAAGTTAAGGCAGAGATCGGAGCTCCAAAATGGGCGTGTGGCCCTCTAATTCGTGCCCAAAAACCACTATAAAAGCCATGCCTTGGAGCCACGAAAATGTATGTATAGAGCGTGTTTTTGATCCCGAGGTCAAGGTACAGTCATTAATGGGCGTGCTTCCCGAAGTGGGATTTTGTACAGTCCGTTACAGCCTGCAGGAAGAGGTTATCTCGATTTGCATGCCAGAGGAGGCCTTAGGAAAACATAGTCGACTTTATACTCATTTTTCTCAGAATTTTGAGAGGAGCGCAATAGTGCAGTCTATTTCTAAGTTTGACTGACAGAACTCAGAGGTGTTTCCAGAAACTCATATATGTAAGCTTTGAAGACTTAATAAGAACGGCCCTTCTCATTGGAAGTGGCCCATAAACGTAGCCCAAGAAGGGTGAACTCCGTTATCATCTGGTGTCTACAATTTTTGGTTTGCATATTTGTTTATTTTCTTATATGTTTGATTTAAAGCTTTTAAAATTCATCTTTAAAAGCTACTTTTATGAGGAATTTACATACAAATTTCACATGCAATTTTATGGTTAAAAAGATCTTGAAATATTTTCAGATCAATACATCATGCAAATCCAGTATCCTACAGCATGTGGTCCTTGCTCAGACATCAAGTCCAATTCATACTCTCTCGTGGTAGCAGTCAAAAGAGTTGTTTGGACAATGTTACATGAGTTCAAGCAGTTAAGGAGATTGGTTGAGCAAATGGTGCAAGTGCACAAGTCTATTGAAGGAAGTCTTTGGAATGCACAAGAAAGCCTAAGCATTGCTTGGTTAATGGTTGGAAGTGCCCAAGCAGCTAATGGTTGGACAATCCTGAAAGCGCACAAACTTAGCCGATTAGAAGATGCTTTCAGTAAGTGGCATGCACACAAGTTCTTAGAAGGGTACAACAGTTGAAGACCATTTATGAGCAAATTCCACAGCCGACGGTACAACAAGTGTGAAAGGCCCACTAGTGATGACAAGGCAGAAGTCAAAGTCCCACCAAGTAGAATTTGGTGTATGCGTAGAATACGCAAAGTATCAAGACATCAAGTGCACATTACCCACAAGTGATGAAGCGGCAAGGGTCATAACTCCACCAAGTAGAAGTTGGATTATGCGCAGGTTCTGCAAGGCATAAATATCTTAAGGGCGCAATATGCACAAGGGATGGTATATCACAGGTCATAGACACATCAAGATGGAGTGTAATTATTGCACACATACCTTAAGGCAATGGTACATTAAGAGCGCAAAGGTACACCACCAAGGTGTAAAGTCCCACTAAGTTGTGGACCATGAGGGCGCCTGACACACTAAAGATGAAACATCAATAGAGCAGATGATGACGCATGGCATATGCACAATATGTGAACTATGGAAGAAGGGATGCCACGACCAACTTGTGAACATACAATCCATGCAAGACCTATATAAATAGAGATGCAAGTTGCATAATTGAAGTGAGCTTGATGGAGAGAGAATAAGAGCTTCAAGTGTAAGTTTTAGTTTGATTTTCAGGGCATCAAGGAGCTTGTGGGCAGAACATAATGATCTAGTGAAGAACCAAATGCGCACATGCAACATAATGAAGTTTTGATGGTGCAAAAATTGATGTTGTAGATCTATGACAGATGCGCCAGTAATGAAAGGGAGAAATACTGAAGTATGTGCAAGTGCTTGATGTTTCAAAGCACAGTATTACAGTCAACATCTCGATAGTCACAAATGTTGTAAATACAGAAGCACAAAGACAGAGCCGAATTTTATCAAACAATGAGCAGATGTCTAGCTGATGCATATGAGCAGAAGTGAAAGTGTGCGAAGTTGAGAATTTCATCTGAAGCGCAACGACATAACAACAGTAGAATCCGATAAGGGCATCATGATGCAGATGATCTAAGACAAGTGCATTTTGCAGATTGAAAGTTGGGCAAGTTGGAGTAGATTCAAAGCAGCAAGGAGTGGCTTGGATCAACCATCCATAAATAAGGTATGTAAATCTTCTCTCCTTAAAAATCTTTTTAACCAGAATCTGTTTGGTATAAATGCGGTCATATGCATGATTATTAGTTTGATTTTCATGCTGATAGATCCTTCTATGCCAGTCTAGGGTTTAGGGTTTTTAGGGTTTTAGGGTTTAGGGTTTTTAAGGTTTTAGGGTTTAGGTTTTTTAGGGTTTTAGGGTTTAGGGTTTAGTTTGTAGGCTTTAGGGTTTAGGGTTTAGAGTTCAGGGTTTAGGGTTTAGGGTTTAGGGTTTAGAGTTCAGGGTTCAGGGTTCAGGGTTCAAGGTTCGCCATCCCTCCTACTCACGCCATTCCCTTATCCCTCCCCACCTCCACTCCACCATTCCACGCAACCTCCCTCTGCTCACCACATCCGCTCCACCATTCCACGCAACATCCCTCCCCTGCGTGCATCCTTCATAACTCCGCTCCAGAATTATGCTCACTCCTATTCTCCACCGCCTGCACACCCCTTGTGCACCTCTCACACTCCATCCAATGCCTCCCCCCATTCATCACCCTCTCACCTCCTTTCACATATTCCTGCTTTCCCCCTCTGTCTAGCATCGTCCCTCCCACCTTCTGCCACCTTCCCAACTCCAACGCAGACTCCATCTCCAACGAACTTGCACCTACAACTCACGCCTCTCGTCCTCCCTCCACCCCTCTACCAGCCAACGCCCTCCTGTCAATTCCCATCCCTTGTAACATTCCCAAAATTTCACTAAAATTAAAAAATTTAAATATCAATAAATGTTGGTGTTGCTTAGCTAAATATTTTAAATTTAGCATGACTGAACATTAAACTGCGTACTCAACGATAAAAACTCATAACGACTATCATTAGTGACTACTAATTTAAATATACTCATAATTCCCATTAGATGTATTAACAAATGTTAGTTTAAAGAACGTCTTCAAAAGTCGTAAGACCTTATCGTCACATCAATGTCGAATGTTGAACTTACTTGTTTGTGTGCATAATGTTAAATTCGTACAAAGTTATGCATATTATTTTCTAGATACTAAGAGATCGTTTTTCTGTGATGAAGGGGTCCTTGAACAGCCCTGACACTTACTTAGCTATTGTTAGCTAACGTTCCTGAGTTTCTATTTGCAGAGAACAGGTAAGAGATAACGATTCCGATAGAGATCTTCTTGATATTTTTCAGTTTAATAAACAACATCGAAATGATCTTTTAAGTTATCCCATTGAATGTGTAGAAGATTTTCTGCTTCAGAAAACTATTCAGGTAATTTATAAATATCTCTATGTGAAATGTCTTTACATCTCATGTCTGGTTTTACTCTATGATTATTGTTTTGATATTATGGAGTTCAATGTTAACTATGGAATAGTCAAATAGTGAGTGACTCTACTTAGAGGCTTGACAAAGTTCATATAAATACATATATATCCCAACATAATTGATCGCCTAACTTGGGAGAAATCACAACATCTTGTTATATATACATTATCTATGTTAAGAGCATGCATTTGTAAAAATCACATTACCATATATATCTACATTTAAAATGTCCTATATATATGTACATGAACATGCTAATGTTTTACATTATGGATTTAAAATTCCTAAATACTACGATTATGATTTAAAGTGTAATGTCTTAAGGGTATGAACCCAATGTAAAAAATCGTCGTGCATGAATCCTATGCAATAGAATGGAAATATGATATTTATGGAATGAACTTAGGTTACAAACCTGGTGTGTAATGATCCAAGGCTTACACATCTTTATCCTGACTTAATACGATTTCTAAGGTTATAACTAGGTATTAACTCTATAGTGGATTGTTGTTGGCAGGCTCTCCAACCAAAGCCTGGTATTAATGTCTCCTTAAATGCTTGTCGTAATGGATTGCTCGTTGGATGACTTCGTGGCCAACTTCATGTGTATCAGTTGTGGATATCGCCGAGCTGTACACTGTTTTACAGAGTAGCGTGTTTGCTGGATGTAAGAGTTGGAAAGTGAATGCAACGTTGAAGTCTGTGGTGATTAATGTAATTTATTGCAGTAGGTGATCGTGTTGTTGGAAAACCTCAATGGCTAGATCTTAACCGTCGATATGCATGTGTTCTTGGGTTTTGGCAATAAACCCTAACCTTCTCACTATACCACGTTACGATTATGCTGGTAGTATTCATTTGGAAAGAGTGAGTGGGGAAGGAGGCCGACAAGCTCTCCGATTCTCCAGGGCTTGCAACTTCTTTACAATTTCGGCCTCTCCAGGGTTTGATAGGGCGACCTCCCTACCTGCAAACTTGGTCGTAAAAGCATTGTGACAAGAGTGTATAACGCAGGATTTACTTTAAACTATAAGCGTTGAAGTTGTAATACAGTAACCTATTGTTGAAAGGGTTTTTCACCAGTAATACAATGGTGACAGTGTTTACAGTCTGGTTTTCTAGCAAGTAGCAATGTGGTCCTAACTTGTAAAAACGTAAGTGTTTCAAGGTATGGTGGGTTCGGTTGCTCTTCGACAACACCCATGACAGTGTTGGGTCCTCTGAGAGATTCTAGTGGCGCGTTGAGCTCCTACTATGGATAATGCATGAATTAGGGCTTCGATAGAATAGAAGACAGGTAAAGTATTTAACTCCACGATTTGCAGTAGTTATCAAATATCAAAATGTTTTACCGTTTTATACTTCCAACTTTGACCCTTTGTTACCCTATTGTTGGCAGGTGATTCATGGCGAGAGTGGTGATGTTGTTGGTCTTCAAGGGAGAAGGTTCTTGATATCCAATAAGCCTCGGTTGGTACCCTCCTTGGCTCTTCTCGTTGTAACTCGGATGTACAGGAGGGAAAGTGTGAAGGTTTTAAGGTAGTATTTCCAATTTGTAAACCCTTAGTAATTTTAGTTTTGGATATAAAATTTCAGTCGATAATACTTGTTGCAGAAGAATGATGCCGAAGCAAGGTTTTGACTGGAGGGTTTCACTCCCGAGCCTCATGGCTCTCATTGGTTTCATAACAATTTACATCTATTTTTGTTGTTTGTGTAGTTCTAAAATTTAATGGATGCAGACGTTTTTACAAACTAAATTGCAATGCATGTTTAGTGTTCTGATACTGCAAAAAGTTAGGGCATGGCTCGATAATGTCAATGTAATGTTTTTTGTTTTTACAATGTAAATGAAAGGAAAATTCATGAATCTAGATGTGCAAGCTCTGTTATTATTACTGTGTTTTCCTCGTTGTGGTTTAGGGTTTTGGTTAAGAATCGAAAACCCCAATACTTAACTGTGATACCGTGATAGGTAAGAAAGTTTTACGGATATGCTTACTTCCTAAGTTATGTTATGAGTGTGCCGAGCCTGTGGATTTTCTCTTGGGCCCTTCAGCAATGTTATGATAAGAAAACACAGAACTCGTTTGATAAAATTATGTTCAATGTATAATCATATTAATAGGTAAATAAATCGTTTGGCTTCCAGCCTGGATTATCTTAAGTAATAAATATGAATTTCTAAAGATGAAAATACCTGTGTAGCCTATAGTATTGATAAGTAGTGATAATACTGCTAGTTTTGTAATACATTTCTCTTAGGTATAAGCACTGATAAAATACGTGGTTTTGATTTCAAAAGTTTGCTTATGCATTGTTGATATTTAAATAACAAGTATCGTACTTCTTGAAAGAAAATCTACCAAGAGCTATATAAAAATACTTATGTATATACAGTAATATATTTTTATATTTCCTCACTGAAATACTAACTTTCATTTTGGTTGGATCTAAATCTATGAAAATCAATGTTAAAATTATTGTTTGTATTCGGACAATATTCTTTGCAGAATATAAGTGAAGTATACAATACTTATGTGAAACAAAATAAGGGAAAAGAGATGAGAGAAATACTTAGAAGTAATTCATTTGACACTGATTTTTATAGTATTATAACCAAATATAAACCTTTGATGTATGAGATCATTTAAATGCATAAATAGTATTTATGTAACTATACTCAAGTAGAAATATATCAGATAGTTATTTACTACAGTAAACTTTGTATTGTACTGAGATAAATTCTGTAATTTCTCTAAAAATAAATAGATTTGTTTACAATTTGAATCACTTTGAATCTATGCACAGAACTACAATTCTTATCTATTTAATTCTATCTTCCATGTACTAGAGTACGACATTTTAAACAATGCGTGGAAAAATGCAGGGAAGAATTTTATCTCAATCATTCATTTCACAGTTTTAACATAGTCAACTATAAATACCTTTAGCGAAGATAAATTTCAGAATAAATAATTGTTATCAGATCATACTATTTAAGAAAAAATGTAGGAAGCTAATAGCATAATAATATCAGATCTGAAATAACAAGTTTGACTGAACTAAAATAAGATAACACAAATTGAACCTGGAATCTGTAGAAGAAGAAACAAAAAGCCAAAGGAGCCTGTTCCACCCAACCAACTCCTGAAGACAGCTAAGTTACTTGCCTTAGGACCCCCTAGCATGTTCATTTAACCACTAGGACGAAGATTCTGTGTGGAATAATGGGATAAATTCCCTTGCAACTCAGCAGAAGCACTCCTTGCCTTTAGCAATATTGAACTCAACAATGTGGCTTCCCTAGTTCAGAATGCAGTCTTAGTTCACTCAATCACTTCTAACTTTTTGCTCATCAAATCTCTTGTGCTCATAAATTCTCACAAGGTAAGAATGAATAGCCCCTGCTAAATTTGATGTATAGATAAATAGCATGCCTAGGTCTTTTAGTCAGTTTATTTCAATAAATGAGCCACCTGCTCAGTTTCACTTTCTTGGGGAACATGACCACAAAAGTAGGGAAGTTGCCCCCTGCAACAATTAGAAGTGAGTTGAGGATACTGCCAAGTGTCAATTTTCTCTCCACCACAGTCCATCCCCCCTAGTGGGTCAGTGAACACTCATTCAACAGTCTCCTTTGGATATTTGTCTCCACTTTTATTTATTAATAATAAAATATTCAAAGTAATTAATTACAGTCATCCATGACCCCACTTGGTCAATAGTCATAAAACTTTACAATAAAAATAAAACATAATGTTTTTTCAATAACATAAAATGTCTAAAACTTGGGTATGTGACAAACACCCCCTCTTAAGTTCAACATCGTCCTCTTTGTTTTTTTATTCATCATTCTCTTGTTCCTCCTGGAACAACATTGGATATGCCACCCACATATTACTTTCCAATTCCCAAGTAGCTTCGTCCGGACTAAGGTGCTTCCACTGCACCTTAACCTGTCCAATGGTACGAATACGAAGCAAAATTTCCCTCTTGTCGAGGATACATTCCGGTTGCACCAGAAAATCTCCTTCTGGTTCCACCTATCCATCATTCTGATTAATAACATGAATAATATCATGCACATACTTTTTCAAAAGAGAGATGTGAAATACATTATGTACTTTAAGATTCGGTGGCAATGCCAACTGATATGCCACTGGTCCTACCCTGGACAAGATTTCAAAAGGTCCACAATACCTTGGTGCTAATTTAGCATAGCTTCCCAGTCTTAGGGAACTTTTCTTAGGTTTTACCTTGAGGAACACATGCTCACCAACCTGAAACTCTTTCTGAGTTCTCTTTAAATCTTTCTGACTTTTCTGTCTGTCTTGTGCAATTTTCAAAATTGCCTTGAACATGTTTCACGGTTAGTTCCAATTCTCTTAACAAATAAGGTCATCACATTAACTTGACAACTGGATTACTCCAAGAGATAGGAGTATTTCATTTTCTGCCATATAAAATTTCAAAGGGACTAAGCTTTGTTGAAGCTTGATAATGGTTATTGTAAGCAAATTCAGCAAGATGTAAATACTCCTCCCATTTACCTGGTTGGTCTCTAACATACATTCTCAGCATGTCCTCAAGAATCTGATTAACTCTTTCAGTCTTCCCATTTGTTTGTGGGTGAAATGATGTATTGAAATTCAAAGTAGTACCTAAACCTTTAAATAAAGATTTCCAGAAATTTCCTGTAAACTTTGAGTCTCTATTAGAAATTATAACTTTCGGAATACCATGCAAACAGAAAATCTGCTTCATAAAAATTTCAGCAATGTCAGGAGCTTTGTGAGTTGTCTTAACAAGTATGAAGTGGGCTGCTTTGCTGAGCTTGTCCACGACTACCATGATGGAATCATTTTGTTTATGGTTTTTAGGTAACCCAGTAATAAAATCAATACTAATTATGTCCCACTTCCAATCTGGAATAGGTAGTGGCTGCAATAATACAGTTGGGTGTTGGTGTTCAGCCTTTACTTGCTGACACTCTATACACCTAGCAATATATTCAACTACTTCACTTTTCATATATGGCCAAAAAAATATTTTCGCAACATAGTTATCATCTTTTGGTAACCAGGGTGTTCTGAGTATGGACTTTTCTGCAATTCATTCAAAATCAGAAATTTAATTTCAGCAACATTAGGAACATAAAGTCTGTTTTTATAGAACATTAATCCTCTTTCGTCAATTCTGTAATCATTTATACAATTTTCAGCATTATCTTCAGCAATTTTAGTAAGTAAATTATGATATTTTACATCCATTCTGATTCTTTCCTTAATCTGATTTTCCAAATCAGATTTATATGTGTTGATTGCTGAAACAAAACTTATTTTTGCGTTTCTGCTTAATGCATCATCAACCTTATTTTCCTTTCCTTTTATGTGTTGAATCTTGAAATCGTACTCGCTAAGGAAAGCTAGCCACCTAGCTTGCCTTGCGTTCATATTCGGTTGATCCAACAAGTATTTTAACCCTTTATTATCAGTCATTAAGATGAATTTCCTTCCAATTAAATGATGTTGTCACATTTTTAATGCATGTATTACAATAGCCAACTCTAGGTCGTAAGTCACATAGTTCTTTTCATGAATCTTTAACTTCTGAGACTCATAAGCAATTGCGTGACTGGACAATAGAATCGTATCACTCATTAAAAGATTCACACTCAGCTACGCTTCAACACACCAATTCTGAATATCAAATAATTGAACCAATCAACACTACATCAATAATTAATTTATCAACCTGAACACACATGCATAAAGGAAAGAAGTCCTATTTATAACAGCACCTGTTATAGAAGGGGGCCCTGCCTCTGGCAACAGGAGCTGAACAACCTCTAAATCACATGAAATTGATCAACACATTTAAATCAGATAAACCAGGAATCTCTTATATAAAATCCTGATACAATGTTCAATAGATCTTATGCAATTGAGGCTAACCCTTCTGAAGAGTCCCCATGTCTTTTATACATCAATGCCTATGAGAGAAATAGGAGAGATTGTATAGTTACAACAGGTTTCCAATTAAATCCTATCTACAGATCTTCAAAGAGATATTTCAGGAGCCTTCATCGTGGAAAGTGGAGACGACCCTAGAGATATCGGAGTGGTCAACTTATGAGTCATCATAGACCCAAGGTACTGAATTAAGTACAAAAATCTCCAATCCTTGGATCGACTGCATCATCATCTGAACACTGGATAAGTAACCAAATGATGTAAAGAAATACATCAATCTTGATACCTTAGTGTAATAGCTCAAGATTGAAATGCATATTTTCCAGCTTCCATAATACTTCATTCTGCAACTTGTAGGTAAACTAATACTGAACCTAAAAACACCAC
Organism: Larix kaempferi; assembly: GCA_027924585.1. NCBI lineage: Eukaryota > Viridiplantae > Streptophyta > Pinopsida > Pinales > Pinaceae > Larix > Larix kaempferi. The sequence continues at coordinate 7,069,087 of BSBM01000732.1, read as the reverse complement.
TTCTTTAGTAGGCAAAAAATGGCAGCATAACTCTATCCAATCATAAGCAATTGACAAATAACAAGGAGGACAAGATCAATCCTTACCACGGCCAAAATGTGCAAGATGTAAGCAAGAGAGCTAGTGGTAATACATGATTATGCCATAAAGGAGTCATAGACAAGGTAAAATAAAGGAACAAAAAGGGTCATATGCACAGCTCGTCATCTCTCCCCAACCAAAGGGTTTGCATGTCCCTATGCAAATTAAGACTGTGACCCACTAACAAGGGTACTTGGAGAGTTGCTTAGGCACTCATCACTCCACTTATAGGAAGAGTGGTTGCCTTCTGTTATACTGTAAAAACCTTTCTTCTCACCAACAATCTTAAAAAGTTTGTTGTCTTCTCCATCCACCACAGGGCACCAAAGTATAGGGAAGTGAAATCGGATTCCAATCCAGTTGGCTCTCTATGTACTCAGGCAGTCAAAGTAAACTTGTATGTTGTCCAGGGCTCGCTCAAACATCCTAACAGAGAAGGGGTCCTTTCTCTTCAAGTCCAAACTCAAAGCATTAACCCTCCTTCATAAACAAAGCATCACCTCCAACCTATGAAAGGGAATCCAACTCCTACATTCATGAACAACTTTAGATTGAGCAGTCTCTAGGAGAGTAACAAATGACTGATCCTGCATAACCTGGTTTCTGGCCATGAATAGCTTTTCGACTGAGGGGGAACCTCTCACCCAAAGGGCATCTTCCCATTCAATGTTTTCTACAGCAGTGGCAACATTGTTCCATCTCAAATGATTTCTCATAAATGACATAAACGCTCTCAGTTGTACTTCCCCTACATGAGGGTTTGGGTCCCAATCTTCATAATCTATCATGACCAGGTTATGCATGTATAATTCACACAGAAAATCATGTTCTTCGACATTGCTCCTGGAAAAGGCAGCAACAAACTGATCTATTGTCTCAATATGATCATTATGTCCCATAGTTACTAGTGACAATCTAAAAGATATAAGTTGTTCCTTTAAAAAAACAGAATACAAATTTGAAGGGGGTGTTAGATTTCTCATGGAATGAGCCAGGTAGTTCATATATTCTTTTTCAAATTTCAACTTCTCCACTTCTTGACCAAGCCTTCTCATAGCCATGGCATAATCTTGTCTCTGCAGCTATTCTATAATTGTCTCCTGTTCTTTCCCTTTTTTCTGATTGCTGGCCAATTTTAGTTTTCCTTCCAGGTCTCCTGCTGTTGCCTGTAGTTGAGCTATCCTTTCTTCCATGTATTTTATTCGGACTTCATCTGAAGGGTTCTCTTCATGCAACTCTTGATCCTCTGGTCCTTCTGCTTCAAAAACCTCTGGTCTTTCTGCTTCGGAACTTTCCTTAGGTTCCATACTTTTTTCTTGTATGCTATCCTCTGTTCCTCCATCGCTGCATGTCTCTCTGTAGTCTTCCTTTTTCTCATCTTCCCATGCTACGGCGTCCAATAAGGTATCCATCTTATATCCCTCCATCCTCCGAATTTTCCCTTGCAGGACCACCACTTCTTTTGTTTTCTTCTGATAAGAATTTTTCAAGTCCCAGTAATCTTTCTTCAACTTGCCATATGCCCTCTGGTACTTGCATAATAGGAAATACTGAAATATCCTGATCCTACTACCTCGCGTCACCTTGAACAAAGCCGTCCATCATTTTTCTTTCTTCTGTTGTTCTTCTACATTCTGCAACCCAAATTGATTCTCCTAGTCTTTACTGGTGCTTTCTGTCATAATGAATACTTCTCATCCTTCCTCTAATTCCTTGTTCTGGCCAAGCATTTCTTTCTAGTCTTGTCGCTTCCCCTGAGCCCTTGATCTTGTCCGGGTATGGGGTCCTTCTATCGAACAAGTTGGGGTTTTAGCTTGAAGGATTCTCATTGGAACCGCATCAACTGGCTTCTCCTGTTGAATTTCTGGGGTAATTTCCAATTTTTTCCTCTTCTTCTTCCCTGTCTGCCTAGTGCTCAAGGGTATGCCCACGAATGATTCCCATGTCTAGTTATGTTTATGTAGGGCGTCCTCCACCAATAATCTAATCAACCCATGATATTCCAGACTTGTATCTGGATTATTACTACCCTTAACCATTTTGCTCATTAATTCTAAGGATTTCCACAGAAAATACAGCATGTTGATGTATTTCTGGTGCCTTAAATGATTCAGAATTTTAAAATGATAAGAAAAAATCAGACTGAACCGACCTTCACATGTGATGAATTTGATTACGTAGAGCGCCACTTCACCCCATGGAACTGGTAATGAAGTTCGTTTTGTCCCTTTTTCTGTTCCTTGCAGCAGTTCACCAAGTTCCAAAAATGCGTCAATAAGAGGCTTTATTGCCACCCATCTTTCAAACCATTTTTCACCTATCTGCGGTAATCCGAAGACCCTTGCAATTGTGAGCTCATCCGCTGGAATTTTCAGTCCTCGTACTTCTGCAATTTCCCCATCATAAGTGAGCGCAAATTCCATTGCGATCACAGCATCACCCTTCTTCATTTTATCAAAATATTCCAACCATCCTGCCTGTTGAAAAACTGTTTTGACCTCTTTATTTCCATAGACTATCTCTGTGTTTTCAGGTTCACTCCGGATTGCCCCCTTCATTGTGTTTCGTTCCTTATTTCTCCCCAACTATTTACAGTATTTCAAGTTCCTGTCGATTTTCCGGAGAGAAATGGACTTGGGTTATATGAAGGTGGGTTATCAATACTGGTCTAGCTAAGAGCTCATAGGTGGTGGGATTATCATACAATAATTGGTTTGACAGAATTTTAAGGGCAACCTAATGTCTCCCCCCCCAACTAACTCGACACACGACCCCATGTGTCACTAACTAGAATGATAAATCATGATTCGTCCTTCTGTACCTATCAAAAGTGAATGAAGGATGGTTACATACCTGCCTTACCTGAGAAGAGATGCGTGGAGTTCACTTTTCAGGTTGGTTACGATGATTGTATTAAATGGTGAGAAGAAGAGTATAAGGTTCTCCACTTCTTGCGCTGATGGCTGTAAGGAGTTGCGATCATTCTTCTTTGAGGCTGACAAACTGCGATGATGTTCCTGGTAATGAGTCCTGTCGAATGGGATTTGATATGACTTGGGTTAGTTGATGAGTGGTATCCGTAATGATGCAGATCAAGTGCTAAGTGATCCTTTTTTATTTATAGATGATGTCAAATGATGATGGGCCCGTACAGGTAAGCAAGATGCCGCCATGTGGGTGTGACATGGAAGGTGGCCAAGAATGTGACCGTTGAAGTGCTCAGGAAATCGGAAAAGGAGCCGGTACCTTATGTGAAATGATTCTGTGGTGTTGTAGAAGGTTATGGGAAATGGATGAGGGTTCTGTAATGAAGTGGAAAGCGATTTCGGTAACGGAGCGGAAAAGGTTTCGATAGTGGAGTGGAAAAGGTTTCGGTAATGGAGCGGAACCTGTTCCGTAATGGAGTGGAAAGAAGGTTCTATAATGGAGCGAAAAAGGTTTTGGTAGTGGAGCCGAAAAGGTTTCGGTAATGGAGTGGAACCTGTTCCATATTGGAGCGGAAAGAAGGTTCTGTAATAGAGTGGAACATGTGGAAAAATTGTGTGAAATCATCTAAAAAGTAGTTATTCAAGGGAGCAGGGCCATCCATAGGCGAGTGATATCAAGGGGAAGGATGGGATGGATGGAATAAAGAAGGGGAATTAGGAGAATGTCCCTGCAACGAATAAATAGATAGGTTTATTAGAATCACAAAATAATTTGATTTTCCTGTTTTTCTTCTTTTTCTTTTTCTTTTTCTTTTTTTGTTTAGGCTACATCCAAGTAGGATTTTCACAGTCGATTTCTTTTTCTTTTTTTTTTTAGGTATGTGTCCCAGAAGGATTTTCACAGTCGATTTTTTTTTCATTATTCAGAGATTGAGCTAGTGATATGGAAATCATTAGTACACCAGCAGGCAGCAATATTGAGGATGAACACCTCTTTGGACACTGGTATATGGCCTTAGTCTGTGACCATTGGCCATAAGAAGCGTTCCCTCACCATCAATGGTTCTGAGTCGTTCTGTGCCATTATCAAAAACTGTTTCGATCTCATATGGTCTCAGCCAACGAGTGTGAAGTTTTCCTTTGAACTTTTTGAATTTTTAGTCGTAGAGAAGAGCCCAGTCACCCTCTTGAAAATACTTAGTTTTGATGAATTTATCATGCCACTTGGTTCGTTGTTGTTGCACAATGGATGTACATTCTATAGCAGCCAGTCGCAATTCATCAAGTTCATTAAGTTGTTGTAGGCAAGTATGTTGAGCCTGTGATAAATCCATGCCTAATTGAAATGCAGTTCTTAATGTCTTAATCTCAACTTCTATTGGCAGGGTGACTTGCTTGCCATAAACTAATTGATAAGGACTCAAACATGTTGTGCTTCTCCATGTTGTTCTATAGGCCCATAAGGCTTCAGGCAGCCTATCGGCCCAGTCCCTTTGATGAAATTGAACAGTCTTTGTCAACACCAATTCCAGAATTCTGTTTGTGCCTTCCACTTGCCCGTTGGCCTGAGGGTGATATGGTATTTTGTTGTAAGAGTTTTGATAAGTTTAGATGTGAATTGAGAGCCTCCATCAGTAACAATCTCCCTTAGAACTCCAAACCTTGTAAAAATATCTGCATATAGAAAGTTTGAGACTGCCTGTTTTGTTGCCCTTGGAAGTGCCTTCACCTCTACCCATTTAGTTACATAATCTGTACATACTAAAATGTATGAATTCTGCCTGGATGGAGGTTTGATAGGGCCAACAAAATCTAATGCCCACTTCTCAAATGGTTCCACTACGAGCTGAGTCTGAAGTGGCATTTCATCAGACTGTGTGGCTGCGCCATCCTTTGGCAACTATCACAACTTTGGACATATTCTCGGGCATATTTAAATATTGTGGGCAAATAATACCCCAATTGTAGAATCTTGTGGGTTTTTCGTTTATCGACAAAGTGTCCTCCACGTGGACCATCATGACAGGTTCTCAAAATTAGATAGATTTCATCTTCACGAACACATCGCCGGATCACCAAGTCTGGTCCTGTATAAAACAAATAGCCATCAATCCATGAAAATCTGCTGCTATGCTGCACAATCCTCTTCTTTTCTCTTGATGTCATGTGCCCCGGAATTCTTCCTGAAACCAGATAATTTGCTACATCTGCAAACCAAGGAACGTTAGTAGAAATAGAAAACAAATGTTCGTATGGGAAAGCATCATCCACCGATTGAGATTCTTCATCAATAGTAATTCTTGAAAGAAAATCAGCAACCACATTAGTCTTACTAGGCCTATCCATTATTGAAATGTCAAATTCCTGTAGCAACGGCAACCACCTAGTGACTCTACCATTTGTGATGGGTTTATTCATGAGGTACTTGATAGTAGAGTGGTCAGTGTGGACAATCACTGGGTATCCTGTAATGTAATGGCGGAATTTATTGATGGCATAAATGATAGCCAGGAATTCTTTTTCGGTCATTGTATAATTAAGTTCGGCAGCAGTCAGATTTTTACTAATAAAATATATGGCATAGGGTTTCTGATCTTCCTGGTGGCGTAGGACTCCTCCTATCGTGGTGTCAAAGGCATCTGTAGAAATTAGGAAAGGAAGGGACCAATTTGGTCCATGTAGGATAGGTGTTGTAGAGACTTTCTGTTTTAAAGTTTCTCGGGCTAGTTGACAATCGTTCGTCCATTCAAACTGTTTATTATTTGACATAAACATAAATAAGGGAGTAGCAATCTTCGAAAAATTATGAACAAATCTTCTATAATAACCTGCATATCCTATAAAACTGCATACCTCTTTTTTTGTGCATGGAACTGATAAATTACTGATCACCTGGATTTTTGCTGGGTCTACTTTTATGCCATCGGGAGATATGAGATGACCCAGAACAACACCTTGAGTGAGCATCATTTTGCATTTCTCACTGCTAAGATAGAGGTTCACTTCCTTGCATCGTGTAAGTACTTTGTCCATATTATTCAAAGCTGCTGCAAAATCTTCACCATGGGATGTGAAATCATCCATAAAAACTTCCATGGTGTCATGAACAAGATCAGAAAAGATACTGAGAACTGCCCGCCGAAAAGTGGCAGGGGCGTTGCATAATCCGAAAGGTAACACGCGGTATGCAAAGGTACCCCATGGGCATGTGAATGTCATTTTCTCTTGATCTTCCGGTGCTATCCTGATCTGGTTATACCCATTGAAGCCGTCCAAAAAAGAGAAATACTTCTTTCTTGCTAGTGTGTCCAACACTTGATTGATAAAGGGTAACGGAAAATGGTCCTTATGTGTAGCTTTGTTTAATTCCCTATAATCAACACAAATATGCCACTTCCCGTTCTTCTTAGGAACTATGACCAGTGGAGACACCCACTTGCTATCATAAATGGGATAAATAAAATTTGCAGACAACAACTTCTGAAGTTCTTCTTTGACCACCTCTCTTAGTGTCGGATTCATCCTACGTTGGGGTTTCCTGATGGGTATGGAATCATCCTTAGTATATATGTGGTGTGTGCACAAGTTGGGGTGCAAACCTTTCATATCACTATAATCCCAGGCGTATGCAGACTTGTGTTTCCTTAATACCGAGGTAAGCTGCTCTATTTCCTGTTTTGACAATGTAGCGCTAATCTTCAGGAGCTTGCCAGGTTCAATTTCTACTTCTGTAATTGCAGACTCACCAGTGGGTGTAGCGGTACTATAAGATGTTGTCGATGAACTTGGAATGTTGTCAATTTGTTGGGTAGTGTAGGCTGAATGAAACAACTCTACGAAATCTCCCGAAGGACTAGAAGAAATGAATTGACTGAGCAGATCATCCTCAGTTAATTGTTTTGCTGCCAGCGATTGTTCAATCATGTACAGCTGTAGGGTTTCATCTGCTTGCTCAATTTCTTCTTCATCTGGCCACGAAGGGAGTTTGGGTTGTATTATTGGCTTCGTTGGAGGATACAAAGTGAGCTCCTTAACAGCATTACCATGAGATATGTGCATGTTTCCTGACCGGCAGCCAATATAAGCATCCATTGTGGCCAACCATGGTCGCCCCAGAATTAAAGGATAGCCTCCCAAGTTTGATTTCGTTTGTAAAACCATAAAATCCACCAGGTACTCCCATGAGTCGACTAAAATAACCAGATCTTATATGATTCCTTCTGGTTTTACAGGAGATTGGTCAGCCAACTGTAAAATAGTAGAAGTTTTCCTAAGTTTCATAATGCCCAATCTATCCATTGTTCTTTTAGTCATGACATTAATAGCTGCTCCCAGATCTATCAGTGTATTAGATATAGAAATGCCATTAATTTGCACTCTAACAACAGGACTACTAGGGTCAGAGTACTTAGCAGTAAGAGTGTTACCCATCATCAATTCAGCCAAGTCTCCTATCACATGGACTATTGGGGGGTTTTTCCTCTTTCTGCCTGGTTTTTTTAAACATAACTCTCTAACATATTTGGAGTAAATGGGAATGTCTTTGATAGCTTGGAAGAGTGGAATTTTTACGCAGACATTTCGTAGTTCTCCAAGGAGATCTAATTCTGACTGGGGCATAAATTTATCCATGGTTAAGCCCTCAGGATATGGTAGAGGTTTCTTTTTCTCTAGTTGGGATGGCTTCCTGGGTGGGAGGGGTGGGGAATTATCTTCGGATCGTACTGGTATCTCCTCGGACTGGATCGGTAAGATTTCTGGTGTCTCTTCCTCTTCCTCCTCTGTAATTACAGGAGAGGTAGTTTTATTAATTTGTCTGCCAGAGCGTAATTGTATGTCGTGGCAGTCCACCGTAGAGATGGAATAGGCTGGATAATTAGGTATTTTAGCAGCCATTACAGGTTTTCCAACCTTATTATTAGGGTTAGGAGCGGGTTGTGCAGGAAGAAATGGTTTTGGAGGTGGATTGTTCAATGGCAAGGTTAACTGAGGTTGTAAAATAGGTTGCATTAATGGTTGTACTGGTGCAAACGGAAATTGAGGATTATGTAATTGAGGGGCTAGATGCTGCAATTGTTGTTGATTCCCAAAATTTGAATTCCTCCAGTTTGATTGCCAAGGGTTATTTTGGGGATAGGAAGGTGCCCAAGTTTGTTGAGGCAAAGGTGGGTACCAAGGCTGAGAGTTTTGTTGGACTTGTGAGGCTTGTGGAACTTGTGACTGATGTAATTGAGCATTATTCCAATAAGGATTAAATGATTGCATGGGATCTAGTACTGTACCTGAAGGTCGGGGTTTCCATGGACGTTTTTAAGATATAAAACAAACCGGTTCTGCATCCGTCCCTGCTTCTTCATATATAGCCTTGAGTCCTGGCAGCGAAGGGCATTCTTTCGTAGGGTGCTCCAAATCGCATAAAAGGCAAATTTCCACTCTGTCTAATGGACAATTTTTGAGAGGGTGTTTCTTTCTGCATTTAGGACAGAAGACATCCAAAGCTCGATCTTCCTCCTCTTGCCTTTTATTTGCTTGAAATGCATCTAACTGTGAACTCAGGGAATTGAGTATGTCGGTCTTAAAATCCGCCAAGAGGTTTCCAATTTCCACCCTTGAAACTCCTTCTCTTGAGGTCTTGGTGGTCCTACTTACTGTGTCCCTAATTCCTCTTCCCGATCTGGAGGCATTCCTCGAATACCTTCTACAGAGGTCGCATATTTCCACATATTTTAGTAGGGATACATCTCCTGCACCCATTAAATTCAGCAGATCAATGCAATCATCTCTAATTCCATGTAGGAGCAGAATTTTCAGTGTGTCATCATTTAACCCATTTTGTCTCGATCTTTGCAAATTATATTGGAATCTCTCCACATAGTCCTCTAGGTTCTTGTCCTCCTGCTGGGTCATTTTAAAAATTGCTTCCTTCCTATCCTTGTCCTTGCAATATTCTTGATATTTATCCAGGAAGACTTTCTTCATTTGAGCTCAAGTCGTTATATTGTCCCCTCCTAGCCCCATGAACCACTTCAAAGCCTAGCTTTTCAATGTGGCAGGGAAAATTTTGAGTTTCTGGTGATATGTAACGTAGTCATAGCTCCTGCAGAGGACATCGAATTCGAATAGGAACGTATCTGGGTCTTCACTTGCCATACCATAAAAATTGGGCAATGCCGAATGTGGAATATTCTTCATCTGGTTTGTAAGTGTAGATCCGGGATTTCGAATTGGAAATTCAAAGGTGACTGTTCCAGTACTAGATTCTCCATTTGTAGTTCCTCGGTTGGTATCCTCTCCACAGGAAATATTTTCTCCGTCGCCCTCCATATTTACTATAAAATATTCAAATGTACCTGATCCTGCTGACAACGGAGATTTAGCAAACAATTGTCCCTCACCTCTTCGATTGTTAATACTGGGTTGCTCGGGAAACCCTTTTTTTTGAACAAACTCTTTTTCTTGAACGAATTCTGTCACTGATAGATTCTCATCAGCATGCATTGGTAAGACCATTCCATCGATGTGCATGGTAGAATGGTCAAGCCTTTCAGGCTCTTGCTTCGAACTGCTAAGAGAAGGTGACTTCCCTTGAACGTGTCCTCCTCTTATTGCGCTTCCGGCACGGTTAGTACCTGGGGGGGTATCATATGCGTATACAAGTCTACCTGTACTATCTCTTACTCTACGCATGAATACTTTGCATGTTCCAGGATCACAGGGACTTGCGGCAGGCAATATTCTAATGAATTTGTCTATGCGTCTTACTCATCCCTCCTCTGAAATCACACCAAACTATTTTTCATAAAAGAAGTATATGTCACACACAATCCACTCAAAAAAGAAATCGCAACTAGAACAAAAAATAATCAATCGAAACTACAATGTCCTTGGCAGCTCCCCGGCAATGGCGCCAAAATGACGAGCTCTTTTATCCCTCTTTAATTAAGATTGAAATATAAAGTTGTTCATAAATTATCAACCCGGGGCCACAAAGGCTTATGAGCTACCAAGAAAAATATATGCCAGACACTGCAATTTGGGTGATCTTAACACATAAGAGATCAATGAATTACTGAATTGATATTAGGATACAATCTTTTGGTGAATGGACTCCTAAGAACATGCCAATTACAGAAAGGATCTTACAATCAGATCAAAGCACCTAACTATTAACTTCAAGAGATGTTCTGCTATGCTATGATATTCTGCTACACTACGGAAAGTAATCAACACCAACAACACCCTGTCAACTACAGAAAGCAAATTAATTTCCAACTGAACAAACAGAGAAACTCCTAAGAAAGACAATTCAATAAGCTACAACTAGAATGAAGAAATTAAACAAACTAATTAAACTCTTACAATCTACCTCCACTCTTGCATACTAACAACAAAATTCCAAGAATAACTTTAATGCATCCATTCACTGTAGAAATGATTCTAATTCAACATTCATCATTCATATGTTCCTCTGTAAATGATAATAGAAATGACCGGACAATAGAATCGTATCACTTATTAAAAGATTCACACTCAGCTATGCTTCAACACACCAATTCTGAATATCAAATAATTGAACCAATCAACACTACATCAATAATTAATTTATCAACCTGAACACACATGCATAAAGGAAAGAAATCCTACTTATAACAGCACCTGTTACAGAAGGAGGCCCTGCCTCTGGCAACAGGAGCTGAACAACCTCTCAATCACACGAAATTGATCAACACATTTAAATCAGATAAACCAGGAATCTCTTATATAAAATCCTGATACAATGTTCAATACATTTTATGCAATTGAGGCTAACCCTTCTGAAGAGTCCCCATGTCTTTTATACATCAACGCCTATGAGAGAAATAGGAGAGATCGTATAGTTACAACAGGTTTCCAATTAAAGCCTATCTATAGATCTTCAGAGAGATATTTCAGAAGCCTTCATCGTGGAAAGTGGAGACGATCCCAGAGATATCGGAGTGGTCAACTTATGAGTCATCATAGACCCAAGGTACTGAATTAAGTACAAAAATCTCAAATCCTTGGATCGACTACATCATCATTTGAACGCTGGATAAGTAACCAAATGATGTAAAGAAATACATCAATCTTGATACCTTAGTGTAATAGCTCAAGAGTGAAATGCATATTTTCCAACTTCCATAATCCTTCATTCTACAACCTGTAGGTAAACTGATACTAAAACTGAAAACACCACTTCTTTAGTAGGCAAAAAATGGCAGCATAACTCTATACAATCATATGCAATTGACAAATAACAAGGAGGACAATATCAATCCTTACCATGGGAAAAATGTGCAAGATGTAAGCAAGAGAGCTAGTGGTAATACAGGATTATGCCAAAAAGGAGTCATAGACAAGGTAAAATAAAGGAACAAAAAGGGTCATATGCACAGCTCGTCACCCTCTGCGTTGCCACCACCACCGCCAACGCCGCCTCCTCCACCCTGCACAAACCAAAACAAAAGAATTATATTTTTTTTAATAAAAAATATAACAGTTATTATATATAATAATTTTTTTATTATATATATATATATATATATATATATATATATATATATATTATTGTTCTTAATAAGAATAATTATTTAAATTTTCAAAAAAAGAAAAGAAGACTAATAATCGTAAAAAGAAGTCAAGAACAAGTTATTATAAAAAAGAAAAAAAAATTGGAAACTATATAATATTTGCCTAATTATATTGTTAATTTTTAATAATATTTATTATCAATAATAACCAAGTCAAAAAAAGATATTAAAAGGAGTGCCTGGAAGATATTGAAGAAGTTGAAGATTGGTTATCATCGTAGAGCAATATCAAGTCAGAAGAAGACCCTTATCGTAAAGATATCAAGTCTCGGAAGATATTGAAGAAGTCATTGAAGCCAATTACAGATTTGTTGAAGGAACTATGGATTGCATATATAAATCCAAATTCTTGACTAAGTGTCCTTATTGCGAAATGGAATTCCAATATCTAACACTTTTTGAGAATGACAATCGCGCATGTCTGATATGTAGCAAATATTTTACTATGGAAGAATATCAAGGTCAATCACAATTGCAATCGCAAATACAAAAATTGGAAGGTGAATTAGGATACTACAAAGAAAGCAACAAAAATATACAATTTGAGATAAGTAAGCGGAGCATTCTTGATCAGTTAACAGAACGAGAGAACCGACGCTTAAAAGATCAAAACCAAAATCTGAAAAAAAAAAACTAATCAAGACATCGAGAAAATGTTATCATCTAAGAGTGAAGAAATATCTCGATTAAAAATTCACAATCAAGATCTTGAAGACAAAAACAAAAAGTTCGAAGGTAACAAAGAATCACCGTATAGAAGTGATAATGATTTAGAAGAAGACATAAAGCGTTTAAACCAGCTCGTCATGGACAAAGATGATGAATTGACGCAAGTCCAGAGGAAGCTACAAAGTCAAGAATCAGAGATAGGTCAACAACAACAAAAGAATAAAGAACTCCAGCAGACATACGACACTACTAAAAAGGCGCACAAACTGGAAATTAAGAAAATCAATGACATATTAGCAAGCAATACCGAAGAACTATTTCGACTAAGAATTCATAAAAAAACATTACTTAGGGAAATTAAGAAGTTGAAAAATAGTCGGAAGACAGAACAATATACGGAAGACATTGAAGGAAAACTTCTAGACAAGCAGAAAGAAAATAGCTGCATCAGAAGTCATAACGAAGATCTTAAGGAACAACCTAAGAAGTCTGAAGATGACAGAAAATCGCAAGTAGAATTGATTAAGAAGTTTCAAAATGATAACACGCAGTTAGAAAGCAAGTTGGAAAAGATATAGAACGAAATCTTAAAACCTCAAGAGATGAAAATACAACTTCCAGTTCAGATCAATGCTCAAAACACGACACTCGTAAAATAAAATGGCATTGTGAAAACTCCCTATCGACACCCCAACCATAAAAACCAATATTCTAAAAAGTTGATCCGGATTTATGTGGGAACGAAACAAAAGATAGCATATACAGAATCATATACAGAGATATATTGCAAATAACACAGTGATACAATAAACACATATTCTATTAAATAGCGGAAATAGAACAGACTGTAAAATACAATAGCTAGAATGGTGGTAGCTATCTCTGAGAAGAGATGTGGCCGCTATGCTCATTCGTGCCAAGATGAATACAAAGAGAGGCCGAAAGGGCCTATTTATCATAAGCATGAGGGAAAGAATCCCAATCATCCAAAAACCTAACCCTAGAAGATGAACCGTCATAAAGTTTGCGGCCCCAAGGTGGTTAGTTGAACAGTCAACTTCCCGGGGTCATAACTTTTGCATACGATCTCCGTTTAGGGCGCTCGGTAGCCCGTTGGAAAGGTCTAATCGAGATTTACAACTTTTGACTGGGCCCAAATGTATGTCGTTGGAGACCATTTGGTCCCCCAAATCGCCAAAAAATGTCGTTTAGGGCCTCAAAATGGCTCCAGAAGTTCAGGACCCGAAAAACTGCTAAAAATAGTAATTTACCAAAATTGCCAGAAGACTGTTTTGAGCCAGTTGGAAGAGGTGGACCGCCACCAATATCCACCTAGATCAAAAGTGGGAGATGTCGAAAGATAATGGTACTAATGTGATCAAAGCTCCTGACGACAAATCAGTAGGGAATCTCAGCAATCAGCAACAAATCAATTTGGGATGGATTGACCCATCCACATATTGGAAGTTATTCTCTACACTTAGCAGTTTGTATCGACTTGTTTCGTCAGCCACGACATCACAAAGAACGATGCAAAAACATTATAAGGATTTGAGGACAAATCCTTTCTAAGAGAGTGGCAATGTAACGAACATAAATAAAGAATAATAAGTAAATAAGTAAATAATTAATAGTTAATAGGAAGGTTATTAGGAAAAGACGTTTCTCCTCATCTTAATGGTCTGACCATATTTAAAGGCGACCAAACCTATGTAATACGCATCTCTCTTATCTATTCAATTATCAATATTATCTGTTATTCATGGCATACTTAATTTATCAAGTATTTTGGTGAATTATTTGTGTAAATGAACTATTGTTCACTTCAATATACCCCTTTATTTTATTATCATAACCGATAAAAACACATTTCCTCGACTTTGGGTCAAGATTTGAACTTTTTTTCTTAATGCACATGGGAAAATGCATCACATCCAAAAATACACAAATGAGAATAATCGTCTTACCATACAAACCTCCTCTGGAATCTTTCCATCCAACACAGTTGTAGGTGATATGTTAATTAGATATGCAACTGTGTTAACAACTTCTACCCAAAATCCATTATCCAACCCAAATGCGTTGAGCATGCTTCTTTCATGTTCCATTATTGTGTGATTCATTTTCTCAACCACGACATTTTGTTATGGTGTATATTCACCAATCTTCTGTTGCTTAATTCCTTCATGCATACAAAATTTATCAAATTCTTTGGAGCAATATTCTCCTCCATTATCATATATGAGACATAAAATAGACTTTCCCAAAATTTTCTCCACTCATTCCTTGAACTCTTTAAATTTATCAAAGGCTCCTAACTTATTTTTCAGAAAATACACCCACTCTCTTCTAGAATAATCATATGTATAAGTTATAAAATATATAGCACCATTTATAAACAATGTGGAACTAGTCCAAATATATTATAATGAATAAGTTGCAAAATATCAAAACTTTTACGAAATCTTGTTGTAAACCAAACTCTCTTTTGTTTACCAAAAATACAGTGCTCGCACAAGTCTAACTCACAAGTCTTAATCCTAAAAATCATACCTTGAGCATACATAGTTTTTAAACCTTTTTCACTCATATATCCAAGTCATTGATTCCACGACATCATTGCATCCAAAACATTTCGTGAGTCTACTATTGTTGCATGGTTTGTGACTGTATCACAACACAAATGATACAAGGTCCCACAAGATTCGTCATTTTCTATCACAAGGGATGCTTTGATAATTTTTCATCAATTGTCACCAAAGGTAGTAGAATACCCCAACTTATCCATCATCTTGATTGATAGCAAAATCTTCCATAGATCTAGTGCATGTCGTACATCACACAACTTCCTTTCTCTGCCATCATCTAGCTTGATCTTAATGTCCCCTCTTCCCACAATTTCTAAAGGATGATCATCACCCAAGTAAAACATACCACCATTACAGGGAAGATATTTGAAAAACCGGCCTCTATGTGGAGACATGTGGAAAGATGCACCTGAGTCCAAAACCTAAGCATAGAGACCCAGATTTCAATAGAGATATGTTGTTATTGAGAAGAAAAGCCTCACATGTTGTCCTCTCTTATGAATCGGTTGTACTAGCTTCAACTAATTATTGATATGGATTTTCATCCTTCTTTTCCTTCTTCAAATACCAGCAATCCTACCTAGAGTGCCCTGGTTTCCCACAATTCTAGCGCTTCCCTTTCTTGTTTCCTCTAGAATTGGATCTGGATTTTGATCTCCCTTGTTAATGTTGACCCCTTTCGTTAGATCTCCCTCTAACATATAGGGATTCACTAGTAGAAATATATAGAAATATTTTTTCCTCGACTCTTCTCCCAGCAAAGCATCTACCACATCATCAAATTTCAGAGTTCCTGATGATGAGTTGGTTATGGTCACCTCCATATGATCCCGGTATCTAGGAGGGAAAAGAGTAAAATGATTGTTCTATCATCATCCTCCACCTTTACACCAAACGAGAATAGTTTGTCGATTAGGGTATTAAATTCATTCATATGATCTTCCATCATTCAACCCTCCTTCATCCTTATTCGATAAAGTTATTTTCAAGAAAACCTTATTTGTTGTCGTTTTAGTCTCATACAACTTCCCAAGTTTCTCCCAAAGGGATTCTGTGGTATTTTCTTCAGCAACATTGAACAAGACGGAGTTTGCTAGGAAAAGATGAATTGTAGAAACCACCTTTATGTCCAGCTTTATCCAATCCTCATATGTCGCGCCGCTTGGTTTCTTTGCAACCCATTTCAAGGATAGGGATTGGTCATTCTGCATTACAAGCAAGAACAAAGATGTAAAATTTTATATATTTCACTTTGAGGAAAAAGCATCCTTGAAGGGGAAGGGATTGTAACATACGTAAATATGCCTAGAATAAATCATATTAAATAACCAAATGTTGCATGTCTAAAATGCATGTATATTCAAGTATGTCACAATGTATCTATATACACATCACATGTTATTATAATCATCTATTTGTCATAAGTTATTATATTATTTAATACAAATATTTATCCTATGTGGAATTTTCATTATTCTCCTATTTATTTTGGATATGCAATGTATCAACCACTTTGTTTGTTACAAAATCCTCTATGCACATTATTCAATTGGATAGATCATGGTCAAAGTTATGTGTGAACTAAAAAACATGTTAATTCGAGTTTCTTCTAATATGTGAATTCATTCAATTATTGACATTTTTTTGTTGATATCTCAAAAGATTATGGTTTATTATTAAGTAAAGACTGGTTGAAGAAACCCAAACAATACTTTGCAATACATTGGTCTCATTTGTGATTGCCTTGGTAAGGAAAACCAAATCCAAACATAAATTTTGAGATGAGCACACGAAATTCATTGTCAAGGATCTTGACAAGAAGAATGATCATTTCATATTCTTTGAGATGGGAATGCGGACTTATGTTCTTGATTCACCCTCTTCACCTAAAAGATAGTTTGATGATATTTCCTTAGCATAGGTTGGTGATTCTAACTACATTATTACAAATTTAAATGAGGTAGATAATACAAACTTCGATGTAGTTTCTAGCATGTGGAAATCATTTTTTATGGTGGCAAGTCTAAAAATAACAAGTGTGAGATACATGCCTACTGACCCAAATGGTAAACACACCATATCCTCCTATATGATTGAATTCAAGTGTGCCAACAACACTATTAAGTATGAATCCTTGGCTCTTAGATAATAATGGGGCATGTAAGGAGTTCTATACATAGTGACTCACTTCCTTAAAAAATTACCAAGATAGCACACAGAGTTTGATTTCTTAATTTGAATCTTTCAATATTAACTATAATCCTTTCAGAAAAAATATGAACGCATATTCTTTAGCCATTGCTTCTTCTCAATTGTCTCCATTAAATGACTCATTCAATGACAAGTTTTATGTTGAACTTTTCTTCAAGACCACTATGAACCAAAGAGTTTTAAATAAATATCAATAGAGAAACTAATATGTAACCAATGAAGGCACCTTCAAGGATGCAATCATCAATGATGAATATTGTGACAACGATTTAGATAACTGCAAAGACATCCAGACCCTTAATCTAAAAACCAACGTGGTCTTTAAGAATGTGGAACTACTCTTAAGAATTTGTTGGACATGAGGGACTAATTCAAGAAGGAAACCAATGTTAAAGAGAATAGCTCTTCATCAAAGTACAAGTTTTTTATTCTTAACATTGAAAAGGGCTCAATGCGTTAATCTCAATTCATGTTGTACCACTACTGAAAGGTAGCAAAATATAAGTTTCTTCAAACAATATCATAATATGTTTGTTTGGGCATATCCAAATTTAAAGGTTTATGATACAAACATTATTTAACATGTTATACCTTTGAACCCTACTATGAAACCCTTTCGACTAAAAATTGGAACAATACAAGCTCCACTTGAATCATTAATCCAAAAATAGTTAAGGAAATTATTGCATTTGAAAATCATATTTCCTATCCACCATTCTTCATGAATGTATGTTTAGTTACCAAGAAGAATGACAAGATAAGGTTGTGTCTCAACTTTATAAATTTACACCAGGGATTGGAGCAAAACCTACAACTAGTCATTGATTCTAAGGTCACATCACTCTTAGATGGATTCTCTAGGTGCAACCAAGCTCTAGTTTCAAATTGAAACAAACTCAAAATTCCATTGAAAAAAAATGGGTAACTTATTCCAATAAAAGGATGTCATTTGACTAACGAATGCACACACAATTTTTCAATGTGCAATGCACAAGAATTATGGAATTTGCATCATGATCGAAAGATATTTACGTCGAATACGTTTCTTCATTGAGAAAAGGTCTCATGACACTATTTTAGATTCTTCGCTTATTGATCTAGTTAAAAAACAACACGTGTCCAAGTGGTTTTTTGCTAATTTTCGGCCGTTGATCGTTTAGTCCGACGATGGAGATAGTTTTATCCGTCAATCAATCCGTGGAAAGTAGCACCGCCGTGGATTTATGACAATGTATACCTTTTTCAGAACGGAACCCACTCTTATCAGCAGATCAATCGTCCTTTAGACTTCAAAGGCTTTCCTCTGCCGCCTTTGACAGTTTACGCCTTATTCAGAATTGAACCTACTCTTATCTTCTTATCTTATGGGCAGATAGATCGGTCTCTATCTCAGATTGACTATGGCCTGATCCATCCTTTGCTCTCACCAAAGTCAAGCCTCCAATGTGCGTGAAATTTATGTCAAGCACATGACTTACAAACTACTTGAGCTCTTTTAGGCTATTACACATGGATATTCAGGTTACAATTCAACACTTTTTCCAAAGCTAATACTAATGCATTGTTTTGTTTACGTGTCCCTCCTCTGGATAAATTTTCGAACGTTGTCATTATCTCTTCCTGAAGGCAAGTATCGGTATGTACATACACTGCACTCATGTGTCCATTGAGATGTTATAAAGAGAATCCCTTCAACGAATTAACTTTTATTAAATTGAAAGAAATGGTTATCATCATTCTCTTAGAACAGCCGCAAAAGTAAGTTTGAATCCTTCCTCCAACTAGACAGCCGGGTAAAAAAGTCATTGTGTACCACTAGACAAAGTCTGCCTAAATGGAAACGTATAACTTCATATTCTTTTTTAAGTTTTGTTAAATATTTTTTCCTAGTTGAATCTTATGAGGGTTTTATAGAATTTTTGTAAGACTGGTTGAAAATCTGTATTGTAAACTAGACAAAGCTTGCCTAAATGGCAACTTATAACTTCATATTCTTTTATAAGTTTTGTTAAATCTTTAAAAAAAAATTATTGCATCTCATGAGGTTCGAAAAATGGATTGGGTTACCTATAGCTTATTATTTATGTCCGGAACGCTTTGTATTACAATATTTCTCATTGTTACAGTCTTTAATTCGAGTGAAGGAAGCTACTGAAAAAAAATATGAAACCCCAGCAATTTAACAAATAATCTCGGTTTATTAAATTCACATGATATAATAATTTCCTTCACATATAAACTGTTGAGTATTAATGAAATTATATTAATTTTGTGGTGAATTCCATTTAAGATAAACATAATAAGAATTTGTAACTATTTTCACCCTGTCTACGGTTAAGAATAATATTCCTTGAACTCTATATACCTTTATTATTTTTCCTGTAAATTTTTTCGGTAGTCGGTTCAACCCTACTCATAAATATTAATGACTGGTAATTGTAACTATCATATTCTTTTAGTGTTAAGTAAGGATTTAAGGGTTCGAAACTGGTCCTATTGGTTTAACGTAGGGTTTTAAAATAATTTATTTTCAACTTAAAACTTGAAATATGATCAATGCATTTAGGGTTTATGGATTTTGATAATACTACTGGTATCTAACCCATATCTTCTTTGTTAAGGAAGTATATTCATAATAATTAACTTGTACCTTTTCTTCTCAGTACAAGTAATAGGTTATAATTTGATTTCCCCCCAAAAAAGAAATTCATATTTAACATCTTAAGGAAATCTTTAAACAAAGTAATACTGTACATAAATAAATTCTACAGGAATTTTACTTCTATAACTATTATTTAACTTAATCTTTCTTCAAATACGCTCTGTTTAAGTTACTATTTTGTAAAAAAAAACAAATACATCGAATTTTCTTAATTTTATATCAAACTCAAGTTTCATAAAAATTAATAACATTGATTTTATAATTCATAACAAAAAAAAAAACACCTACTTTAATAAATAGCTACTAAGAATACTAGTTACTCCAGGACGTCACTTTACGTCTAATGGGTCTGTTTAGATGGGGGATATTCACCCTATTCTTCTATTTCGATACTGGGTTATTAAGTTATTTAGGATATACTTTATTTTTTTACAGCTTCATTGTTGACAAGTAGTGGCTTCTAACAAGATGGATAATTGAGTCTAGAGGCGCTCTACAGCCTAGTATGAGGGAGATATTGTAATGTGTATGTGTCCCATTACATGTAACGGGACACCTAATAAAACATAAAAAGTAAAAAATGATAATATGACGGAGATCTTGTAACGTGTATGTGTCCTGTTACATGTAGCTTTACACCTAATAAAACGTAAAAAGTAAAAAATGATAATATAATGGAGATCTTGTAACATGTATGTGTCATGTTACATGTAGCCTTACACCTAATAAAACGTAAAAAGTAAAAAATGATTAATATTATGTTGGCCACACCTTTATCTTGTAAAACATTTAACGTTACATTTGTCAGCCATAAACAAAAAAGAATAATACAAAGTAAAAAGTAATAAATATTATGTGGGCCATAAACAAAAAAAAAGTTAAAAAAGAAAGAAGTTAAAAAAATATTATAGCCGACATAAAATAAAGAAGTTAAAATAGAAAGAAGTTAAAAAAATATTATAGTGGACATGAAAAGTAGAAACATAATATTATACCCAACATAAAATAAAGAAGTAAACAAAAATGTAAAAGAATATATTATAGCCGACATTAAAACTAGAAACATAAGAAGTAAAAAAAATATATTATAGCTAACATAAAAACTAAAAACCTGAAAAGTAAAGAAATAAAGAAGTAAAAAAACATATTATAGTGGACATAATTGCTAATGTTTTAATCGTGAGCCTCGCTCTCCTGAAGATGGACCTGCATTTAGGGTTTGAAACGTCGAGACCTTCCTCTTCACCAACGCAGTCTCCTCTTAGCATTAAGATTTATGAAGTCAAGGTGAAGAATCTGAAGAACCTGAACCAGAGACATAGTTATGTAAAAGAAAATTCAAGAAGATCATGAAGACCGCGACATGGAAGAACCACAAGAACCTGTAGAACCACCTCGTGAGAAGGACTCCCACAAGAGAAGACCAGCATGGGCACGAGAAGCAATACAAGATGCAAAGTAGTACGGCGCTCCAGAGAGGATGCACAGAGAAAGCAAGAGACCCATACCATACTCCAGCTATGTGGCCATGCTATGCAACATCATTGAGAAATAACCTTCCAACTATGAAAAAGTAGTAGAGAAGAAGGAATGGAAGGATGCCATGATCGAGGAGTACCAGTCAATTATGAAGAATGATGTCTGGGAGATAGTTCTGAGACCAGAAGGGAAGTCTGTTGTGAATTTGAAGTGGATCTACAATATCAAGCATGTTGCAGATGCTAGCATTGAAAAACACAAGGCAAGATTTGTGGCACGTGGCTTCTCTCGAAAAGAAGGCATAGACTATGAGGAGACATTTGCACATGTAGCAAGATACACTTCCATCATATCTATACTTGCATTGGTTGCAGTAATGAAATGGAAGGTACACAAGATGGACATCAAGACAACATTCTTGAATGGTGTAGTTGAAGAGGAAGTGTACGTGGAGCAGCCACTGGGATTCAAGACAAATGACAGACAAACTCATGTGTGCAAGTTGAAGAAAGCCTTGTATCGATTAAAGTAGGCACCCAGGACGTGGTACTGCAGGATGGACAGTTTCCTGATGAGCTTAGGCTTTACCAAGATTAAAGCAGATTCCAACCTATACTTCAAGGTTGAAGGCGAAAGACCGGTGATACTTCTGTTATATGTAGATGACATGTTTCTGACAGGTGAGGATGATCTCATTGCAGATGCAAATAGGAGGCTTGTCGCAGAGTTTGAGATGAAGGACCGAGGGATGATGCATTATTTCTTAGGCATGGAGGTGTGGCAGAGTGCAGATGGAATCTTCCTTGGTCAAGGAAAGTATGCAGTGGAGATTATGAGGAGGTTCGGAATGTTGGACTGCAAGGCTATGGCCACACCAATGGCATCAAACTTGAAGCTATTGTGTGATGCTTCATCAAAGATAGTTGATGCCACGATGTATCGGCAGATGATTGGTTTGTTGATGTACCTAACGAACACAAGGCCAGACATATGCTTTGTTGTGAACACCCTGATCTAGTTCCTGATGGATCTGAGACATGTTCACTTGATTGTTGCAAAGAATATATTGAGGCACATGAAGGGTACAGTTGACTATGGGCTCAAGTATGAGGTGAATCAGAAGATTAACCTGCATGGTTATGTTGATTTGAATTGGGGAGGAAGTGCCACAGATAGGAAGTGCACTTCAAGATTTTGCTTCAGTATGGGATCCAGTATGATCTCCTGGTTTAGGGTTTATGATAGCAGTCATGTGTGGCGCTGAGTACATATGAAGCAGAGTATGTTGCATCATGTTCGACTAGTTGTGAGGCAGTATGGCTTCAAAATCTACTGACAGTTTTGTTTGATCTCGAGCTCTAGGAGACTTGTATCTTCTGTGACAACCAGAGTTGCATGAAGTTGTTTGAGAACCTGATGTTCCATGACAAGTCGAAGCATATTGAGATCAAGTACCACTATATCCAAGATATGGCGCAGAGAGGAGCAGTGGAGATCCAGTATGTGGCGACAAACAAGCAAATAGCCAATGTGTTGACCAAGTCGTTAGCCAGAGTAAAGTTTGAGTACTTCAAAGAGAAGCTTGATGTTATCCAGATCAAGTTTCCTCGAAAGAGGGAGTGATGAGACTTGAAGACGCAGATGTACTAGAGATGGTTCTCGCATGGTGGAAGATGGAGGTGGTCCTTGGGACATAATGCACCTGGGGTGCTCCTTGATGTACTCCCATGCTGGAGAAATTGAGAGGTCCACCAGTCACAAAGATGTTTTGTGTGCGCCTAGGCTGGTTCTCGCATGGTGGAAGACGTAGGTGGTCCTTGGGATGTAATGCACCTTGGGTGCTCCAGGTTGTGCTCCCATGCTGGTAAACAAGGGCTGACCATTGAGAGACATAATGCACCTAGGGTGATCCTGGGATGTACCCACTAGGTCGAAGACGCAGGTGGTCTGTTGGGAATGAGGTGTGCATCTATTTTGTGCTCTGGGTGAGATGAGATGATCTGGATACGATGAGATGATAGTAGGAGACGCATGTGATTGTTGTGGCAATGTAATGTGTGGTCTTGGGTTGTACCTACTTGATGACTTGCTCGTAGAGATGATGAATACCTAGATGA
This sequence comes from Larix kaempferi, assembly GCA_027924585.1. Taxonomy (NCBI): domain Eukaryota; kingdom Viridiplantae; phylum Streptophyta; class Pinopsida; order Pinales; family Pinaceae; genus Larix; species Larix kaempferi. The sequence continues at coordinate 7,045,744 of BSBM01000732.1, read as the reverse complement.
GAGCTAGGCCTACATCCAGTACAAAAAAGGGTTGGCTCTATATAACTTCTTATGACAGATAGATTCGAGAGATGTCACTAATCAATGATCAATGAGATGAGGATTGTTGCAGCAGCGACGGTGATGATTCAATGTTGATGATGATGTTCCAGCATTGAAGATAATCCAGCAATGATGACGTTGTCCAAAATTTGTGTCTAGAATGATGATGACTGTGGCGAGAAAATACCTTCCTAGTTAAGAGGGAGTATTGTTGTAAATGTAGCTTCGGAAGATATTCATTTGTATTTTATATTCATAGTATTATTGTATTTTACTTGTACCTTCGACGGAGATGTTTTCCCTTCGTTCGGGGATGTGATTGTTATGTTTGGTCATGTAATATTATTGAGGTAAAACCTCTATTGTAATTAGGGGCATTATATCTCCTAAAGTCAAATGTAAAAGGTATTATTGAGTCTCCCTAGGACAGGTCGGCCCAGTCAAGTTATTCAAGCCGACCTAATTAGGAAGAAGGTCACCCAAACATAAAGTATAAATAGAGAGCTTTCTCTCTCATTTGGACACACCACTCACTCACTCAAGTTCGTATAAGCAAGAGAGAGAATACAAGTTCGTTGGAGGAGAAAGAGAGAGAGTTGCAGAAGACTTCCTATTTTGGGGTTTTCCATTTTGTGATATTGTGTTAGTGACGAATCTATCTTTGAGAAAGTTGCGGGGTTTTCTCCTTTATGGTTTCCCCGAGGAAACCAAGGAAAACTATTGTGGCTATTGTGTTTTGTTGTGCTTGTTATTCTTTCAGTTAAAGATCCTAGTTAAATTGAATTAAAGTGCAAACTCTAACACTGCGTCCTCCTCTTCTCAAAAAGTTGACTAGCTCCATCTCTCTTGGATTTCATGCCTCACCAAAAACTCTCTTTTTGGATGCTAAACAATGGTAGAGGGAATGCCTTTCAATTCAAATTCATTTCCTTTTGGTTTGCCTCTCAAGGGTAGTTGAACGGTCATCTAATCCAAGGGCCCACATTGGCTTATATCAATGGATGAGAATAAATGCTCTTTAATTCTCTCTATAATTAATTTTATTCAACCACTACTTAAATACATTAAAAGTCACTTTATAACATTAAAGTGAATTAACTGCTCATCTCAAGCAATTAATACAAGGGTCATGTCATGTTTCTCTCACTTAATTACTTACGCAACAAAATGCTAAGAAAACACTTCCTTGGTACAAATTTCAACATTTATTAATTATAACATAACTTTAAATATAACAATGTTAGGATTAGGAATAAATTACATTATTATAACATAAATTGAACAATATTAGGAATAATAATAAGGCCATAAATAATTAAATTACCATAACATAACTTTTAACTTAACAATGTTATTTTCACACCATTTTAAAGTTTGAATACACGAGTCCTATTAACTATTACATAACTTTATGTCTAACAATGTTATGATTATATTAGGAGTGAAAAAAGCTAGGGGGGATTTCATTCTTGACCTCAAAGGAAACTAGAAAATGTTATATACATAAGGAATAAGAGAGACTACAAACAATCAAGCTAAAGCTCCTGCTCTTTGGCAAGGAGTTATGATTCTGAAGCATATGGGATTAAAGAAAATAATGGTAGTAGGGAATTCCATGATCATTATCTGCCACGTAGTCAATAGATCACTTCCTCGAGACCCTCCACTAAGAAGAACAATTCTCAAAGTTCATAAATTAAGGGGAGGATTTGAAGTGATTGAAATTGTCCAAGTTATATGTAGGCTTAACACGTCAGTGAACCAAATCGGGCCAACAAATCTTGTAATGAACTAATTGGTACATTGAGTAAAGAAGGGGAGAATCAACTCTATGCCCTCTCCCTTAAAGTTTAATACTTTGATTAATTTATTATTGAATCCATCCAAAGATAAGGACAAGTGGCATCGTAAGCAATTGAAGAATAGTTACACCATTAAGAACCTAATCCTTCGTGATGCATTCATAATAACCATGAGGGAGGTTAAGCATTTGAACCCTGCTACGATGGGACTATTGAAGTCATGTGCGTTAAAGTCTTCACCTTGTATTTCTCCCCCACCATTTCACTTCGTCAATTTTTCATGGCTACAAGACAAAGCCACTTCCATCAAGCATTGCATGGGCTTGGAAAGTCAAGTATTTATCATACTAGTATCCTCCCTTTTGTTCTTAGGAATAGCTTGGAAAGTCAAGTATTTCTCATATTAGTATCCTCCCTTTTGTTCTTAGGAATAGCTTGGAAAGTCAAGTCTTGGTTTTATTAGCAAAGTTGTAGTTGGCCTCTATTGAAAGACAATAGCTTGAATTCCAGGTTGATGGAAAACTATCATGGCCATCCCAATCGATGTTCCTTTTGTGAAATTTATCAGATATAGATAGAGTTGTTTGCAAGTGTGATAGGCACTGCAACGACATCCAAAACTATGTTTCCTTGTTCATGAATAGATGGAAGTATTGGAGGAAGGGATGGGAAGAAAAACACTCCAGGGACATTCATTGCTTCAAAAAAATTGACAATGGAAAAAACTCGAGAGAAACACAAGGGTCAACTAATGCAATTGGAAATTAGGGAGGAATGTAATAGAAACAAGCTACAAGAAACTAAAGAGAAGGTAAAAGGATTAAAAGAAAGTATCATGAAATTGCAGCTAGAATAAAAATATGGCTCTAAGAAGTTATGGAAATTTGCATCCCCTACACTCGATGTTGGTTCGCTAGGTTTGGATCAAATGTTGGCATTAGAAGAAGAAACAATCCAACAAAACATAAAGCAAGCACGCAACCAAAATCCAACAATTCTCTGGCTGGAAGCAAACATAATACCCCTAGTAAGTATGGTAAAAAAAAATATAATTTCATTGATGTTTTTCTAGCTCCGGATCAAATGGTCGCATTAGAAAAACATTACAACAAAACATAGAGCAAGCATGCAACCAAAATCCAACAATTCTCTCGCTGGTAGAAAACAGAATACCCCTAGTGAGTATGGTCCAAAAATATTATAATTTCACGGATGTTTTTCAAATACATTGCATTGTTAGGATAGTATGTAAGGCATTATACAAACCAATTAATCAGAAACAACAATAAAACTTTGAAAAGAAAGTAGAATGGTAATAGATTTGGAGAATTTTGTGTTGTTTAGCTCGACACTTTAACCATAATTTTTTTTAATATAAAAAGTATATGTTTCTGTTAAAATAAGAATGTTTATGTCTCATTTTATTAATATAAAAAGACTATTAACATGTAAATAACATGAATATTAAAAGACCAACATCATTAGAAAACAAATTGCAATGTTATAACATAGTTTTAGGTGTAATAATATTAATCTAATATAACTTTAACAAACAACATTAATTTAACAAAAATATTAATATGGAAATAACATGTATAATACCAAAGTAAGAATTATTTAATATATTGATATTTTAGTATAAGTGGTTCATAATTATTTATTCCTATAAGACCTTAAGAATGTGTTTTTGTTTACTTTGGATGACAAAAATGTGACTTGATTTTTATTTTGGGAAAAAAGTGTTTTTCGTAATTATATCATATTAATAATTTATTATTATTAAAATTAAAGTTATTTGTTGGTAATACTATCTCAAAAGCAATGAGACAATGAGATTTGGTGCATGAATTTTTTGTTTGTGTTAGTCATTTCTAAAATACATTTTTATTTTTTATTTTTTAAAGAAAAATGGATATGTTATTTTTGTGTCTTATGTGTTTTTTTACAAAAATATTCTCCTAGATTTTCTTGAAAAAGTCAATCAAGTCTAGCCAAAGTGGTTGTGGAATGGGGTGTTATATTTCTCACCCACATTTTATAACCATAAGTGACATGTTGAGTTCATAATTGAGTGATATGTTGAGCTCATAATGGGTGTATTGTTGTAACAACATTGAATATTATTGTTTATCTAGCCTTTTCTCATGAAGAATCTAGGGTTTACCTTGTGGTACCATCCTCAAATGAGGGGAAGTACATGGATTTTCTTCAAGGTTATTTGCTTGGAGAAAAAAAAAGATTCTCTTGAAAAATTATGTTTTTCTTGTGTTTTCAAGAATTTAAGAAAGATTCCCGGATGGGGTGGCATCTCAACGTGGAAGGTGAGTTAGAGGCTGTGTCGACAAGTGAGATGGAGGTGGCGTCGATGTCGAATTCAGTGCAGCATTTATCACCCCCCATTCCTGAGAGAAAGCATGTACAATACCACCGAGAACATTCATCGCACGTTAATGGAGGAAAGAGGGTTGGAGATGATGGTTTCCAAGCCACTTGTTAACGATGGGAGGGCTCCATCTGGGCCTTCGTCTCCCCTCATCCCGAGCTCCAGCAAAAGCTTCTCAACTCAGTACATTCAGCATGCTGGTCTGCAACCTGTGTCCGAGCACGTGGATGGTGGTGGAAGGTTGAAGATGGTGCGTGAACGTCACAGAGCCCTGAGTCGACAAGGTCGGTCCCGTCGTATGCAGACTGAAGCAAGTGGTGTGGGAATTGCTCGATAATTGGCCTCCATGACAGACATGTTGTTGGATATTAGGAACGACATTCGCGATTTGGAGGAGGATGCGCAAGTCAGGTTGCAAGAGCTAGGTCATCGGGTGCAAGTGATGATAGAGTGGTGTGCATATATCGATGAGCTCTTCCATCTCCTCTCTCCGCATCTCACATTGGTTGTGGAGTAAAAGGTGGCGAACTCGGCGCAAGACACGAAATGTAGAACAAGCCTGCTGAAACCATGGTAGACAATCCTGCAACTGATTGACCCAAGATCAAGAAGGAAGCAACACAACCGACGATGGATGATTTGGTAGAAGAGGAGAATCCCATTGTAGCCCTCATTGGTAGCAACAAGCATGAAGCCTTGGACCCCATCCTAGATAATGAAGGGCCTCCACGGATCAAGTGACGTCTAGACCCCAGCTCTTCGAAGTAGATTCGGTGGCGACAACCTCCCTACACTCAGACAGTTTGGCTTGGTTTACCTCCCATGGGCTATCTTAATGTTTTATTCTTGTAGTTTTTTGTTAGTTTTAGTTTAGAAAATGTGGAACTTTACTAGCCTTTTTGTATGGGGCCCAACAATGGCAGCTAAAAAAAATTTTGGGGACTGTTATCAGTATTTCTTGAAGGTTTTATGACTCTTTACCTGAGTTGTTTTCTCCTACTAAGAGGCTCAATTTCATTGTATGTATATGTAAATTTTGTGAAGATATAATGTAAGTTCTAATTTACAAAAAAAAAAGAGAATTTAAGAAAGATTCCTTTGTTGTTTTACTTGCAAATTTGTCAATAATTTACAATAATGTTACCTCCACATCTCATTCTCGTGCAACAAGTGTTTTCATAAATCATTAATCTTATTTAATGAGTACCTATTATTATTACCATTATTACACTTGTGTGTTTTATGCAAGGCATTAATTGGTATGTACAATCATCATAAAATGTTCACCTAAACATATTAATGCTACCTCCACATCTCATTCCCATGCAACTAATGTCTTTTGATATAATTAATAATCTTATTTAATGAGTACCTCCTATTATTACTATTATTATTACCATTATTATACTTGTGTATTGTTATGCAAGGCATTAATTGATATGCACAATCATCATAAAATGTTCACCTTAACATGTTAGTGCTTTTGTGTAGGTGAGCCAGTGATAGGTATGCCCACCACAGGTAATATTACACTTGCACTACTAAACAAATATAGTGCCCTAATATGAATACATGATCTCGATTAACTTCGTAAATGCCCAATATGCAATAAGTACAAACACTCATGCATCAAATCAAGTCTATCGCATGGGTTTATTTCCTCTCTCACACATTGTCACTCAATCAGGCCATCCAATCCACCTCCAAATCATCACCTCATAATTTGGATGCTCCTGCTTGCCATGGCACAAGCCCTCTGTCACAATTAATATGAAAGTCACCATCAAAAGTCCACATCATAGCTCCAGGGCTCCAAGGGATTGTGAGTACAACTTCAACCATCTCCCCAACTTTTGGCATCAAGGTCTATGGCCCCCTTGGTGATAGGTACCATACCAAGCATCTGGTATGGTACATTAACCTGTGTACACCAATCATCTTAAAAGGTTGGCCTAAACTTCCTCTTACAACTCCTATTGTACATTCAACCCTAAGCATCGACAATCCATTATCACAACTCCAAGAATGAGTATAACTCCCCTTTCCTTAGACTTTTGACACCAAAAGAAGGTCAAGGTAACATTCATATAACATAAGTGAATGAGTTTGTCCCCGATGCATAAAATGTTGCATATGCAAAGATCTTTCCTTTGTGGTTATGGGTTCCCACAATATAATGAAATGACCTTCATTCTCATGTCCAACTCCACCTCACATCATGAAACCGGGCATTAACTCAAACTATAACATCATGACTATCAAATAACCATATGTCCATTACAATCATAACTTCATGAATATCCAAAAACCATATCCTTTTTGTCATCTCGGGAACATAACATCGTCATACCATCATGGATATCAAAGAACTACGTGTTAACATTAAGTTGAGTGACATAATCATCATAACATAACCACATAATCATGATGAAATACTCTTATCATGGTAAACCTCACACTTGGTATGCATGATCATAACTACAAATGTGAACATGGATATCATGTCGAGGCCCATATCAAAATAACAACCTAGTATTTGGGTGCTAGGCTTACCAATCCTACTAGCTATAACATAGACAAGGCATTATAAATTAGACAAAACTTTTGAAAGGGGATATGATCTTTTGAAGAGGCCCAGTGGCTTTCCATTGACCAAATATTTCAAATGAGGGTTGAACTTTGGAAGAGATTAGATGGTCTATTGAGGATTTTTTAAGGATGTTCCTTTGAAGAGACTCAATGGGTCTAACCTTCAAAGAATAGGTCGAGGCAATCTTCAGATCCAGCGCAACAACTTTTGAGCAAGTAACATTCATTGAATTATTTCAAGTAAACGAAGGTTAGGTCCTTCGGAGGGAAAATATAGTAAGGGATCTGAGCCATTGGAAAAGAAGAGGGTAAAGAAAAAGAAAAAAACTCCACTCCCACGACAAGGCTACAAAGGAGGATGGGTACATTACAATAAGAATCTTTGGTTATGCATGCACTTCATTTGGTGGACTATTCTTTGTATTGCTACATGTCGAATCATGTTTCGTCACAACTTTGTTACTAACTAGTTTTGTCACATGGAATTTCTTAGCAATTGGTTCATTTCTCTTCAAGAGGAAGTTAAGAGGTTTGGATTCTAGTTCATTTCTAATAATAGTGGTGGACTATTCTCTGTTGGAATATTTTATATTTCTTGGAAGGTAATAATGTCTTTGTATTATGTCGGAAAATATCCACAATCTTATGTAAAAGAGTAATACATTTATCCCATATTCATTATGGTAAAATATACTCTTGATATTCAGTATTATATAAAAAGATGTTATTATGGAGAATTATCTTATCCCACATGTAATATTTATAGAGTAATTCCTCATCATCTCTTGGTATATAACAGAGTCAAGCGAGTCTTTCACTTTCATCCATTGTGGATCATATCATGATCTATACTTTCACAAGTATTGCTATATTGTAATGGGGTTATTGGCATTGCTCTCTGTAAGCTTGAGGGAGATATTCTGGAGATAATAGAAGACCACCTTCCCGTGGACGTAGCCCAATTGGGTGAACCACGTATATCTGGTGTATTATTTTATCTTGTTCTCTTTTTGTTCTTATTTACTATGATATGTTATTCTTGCATAGATAGGTAAGCTTGTTTAGTTAGATCCATATCTCTGACATGTTATCAGAGCTTGTTGCTATGATCTAGTACCTTCTATTGCTTTCAAACAATATTTTATCATTTGGGCATTGATTATTTCTTGTAGATTTGCTTTCTATCTGGTAACCATTAGGCTTCTCTTTGGATCTGAGCATATTTCTGCAATTTTTTATTTCTAAACCTAGCCATGTTGTGTAGATTTTTGCAGAAACTTTTCAAGGGTTTATTGATGTTGTTTTTGTAGATCTATATGATTTTCTAATTCTCCTCAAGGAGATCTATCTTCTGGTTGTCAAAACGGCAATTTTCGTTCAAGTTTGGTAGACTTTGTGCAAGTTTCCGTCTTCGGCAGATTCGGCATTGTTTTCGGTCTTATACTGGACACCCGCGACTGTTCCTATGTTGAACTCGCGCATGCTTCGACAGACCTGCGACTTCACAGTACATAGACCCGCATGTAGCTACGACTCCTCTACACCGCAACCCGCGCACCCACAGCTGACTCTACTGTCAACCCGTGCGTTCCCGCAACTTTTGCTGAGCAGAAACTGCGCATAGCAGTGTATGTACGCAAGTATCATGTTGGCAGACCCGCGCATGACCATAACTCGGTCAATTTTTACTGGATTTTTTATTATAACCTATTTTTGGAACTAGAAAAGCTGTTCTGGATCCACTAGTGCGAACAAAATAGAAGTCTGGGCAAGTCTAGGTACTCAATCAAAAAGGGTTTAAGTAAAAGTTTATCTTTTCTTTACTATTTTTCTAACTATGTATTTTGCAGATTCAGATCAATATGGTAAAATATTTAAGTTTTATGTTATTCATTTTTTGCATTTAGGTTTTGCTTCTAATCATGTTTATTAAGAGATTATTTCTTGTTCTTGATATATATTTTGTCTCACATTTCCATATGGAAACATTGGCATCTTTTAAGGGCATAGATCTCTAGTATTTTGTCATGATGATAGCTATAAACCATCTAATGCTTAATTTTTTTAACAAGATACTTAATAACTAATTTGTTTTTTTTTGTTTAATCATGTTGATTTCTGATCATGCCATGTTTATAAAAGTAATTTTATAAGGACAATCTCATATCTGTTATCTTTTGATCATTATTTGTTTTATTTATATGTTATTGTTAACCTTTGTGTAAAAGCAATTTCATTGTTTTATAAGTAATATCTTTATGATCATTTTATGCTCTTGCTAATTAAATTCTTAAGTAAAATCAATTTTTTGAATCTATGTGATATCATATTTTTTTTACTTGTCATAAGTTCTTTAATTGGGATATAGTTTCTTTTTCATGTATTGCAGAGATTGTATCTAATTCGTGCGCTCTTTGTCTCTAGCATTCCTATATGGAAGCATTGACATTTCTAGTGCATCTCATCTCTTGCATATTTACAGTGTTTACAAGAAATGAACCCATGATTAAGATCATTAGTGACTTGTCATTTCATAATTTTTTTATTGATATCATGAGTTGATCATAATTTGCTATATGTCGATCATTTTAAACATTTAGATTTATATATATCATGCCATGTTTATTTCGATCATCTTTTACTCAATATTTATATGGCTTTGTGCAATCTTATAATCTTGAATTATTTATCATGAACACCTTGTTCTTGTTGCAATGAGCTTTCTATTCTTATGATTACAGAGGTTATCTTGTTCCTACTTGTCTCTAGCATTCCTATATGGAAGCATTGACATGTGTTTCTTGTCTTTAACATTCATATATGGAAGCATTGACATTTTCAGGGCATTCATCTCTTGCATATCAACATCATACTAATAAGAAATGCACCTATGTTTTATATTAGTTGTTTGATGACTAAATTTTCATATATTTAAGTGAAATCTTGAGCTCACTATTTATATGTTGTGGCTGACACTTAATGTGTAAAAGTAACTTCATTTTCCTTAATGAGCAAGTTAATCTTTTATTTGATCATATTATGTTGCCATCTTTTTATATGATGTTTGCTAATATTTGGTGTATAAGCATTTTCATTTATGTATGAGCATTTTTATTTTATGATCTTTGTATGCTTTAATCTTGAAAGTTCTTGTGCAGGTCAGTTTTATGTTTATGTTTTCATCTTACTCCAGAAATAATGAAGCACCATCTTCTACTGTTGAAGTCATGATGTTCATCTGTATGATATCATTTTCGATGTATAGACCATTGGGGTCTTGTTCCTTCGATGTTTGAGGTCTTCTACAGAGATTTATATTGCACCATGATTGGAAGAATGTCTGCTATCCGCATGTATGTTGGCCATCTGAGTATTTTCTGTACACTGTTGTGGTGTTCTTATCCACATGTTATGTTGTATCAGCCGTCAGAAGGTATATGTACACTGGTGTGGATGTTATATTAGAGTTATTCAATTATCAGTTATGGTTGTAATGATTCTTGTGGTGATCTAGGCATCTTATGGATCTAGTAGCCATGACGGCTTCTCTTTAGATCTGGGCACCTTGCTGTTGGATTGCGTCACATGTTCTCGACATCTGTTGGATCTAGTAGCCATAAAGGCTTCTCTTTAAAACTGAGCATCTTGTTGGTATTTCATCGTACAACCTGGTTCGTGTGCAATTTCATGATTCAGTGAGAAGCGGTTGTTCTTCATCAAATTTCATCAGCCGAAGTGTGGCTTCCATTTTCCAGCTGTGGTTCTTCTAGAAGTTGTCATCAAGGGGGAGCAGTAATGACTCCTTCCTTCCTTTGTTAGTGGGCTTTTCTCTCAGCCATTATTAAGGGGGAGTGTTGGAATATTTTATATTTATTGGAAGGTAATAATATCTTTGTATTATGTCGGAAGATATCCACAATCTTATGTAAAAGAGTAATACATTTATCCCATATTCATTATGGTAAAATATACTCTTGATATTCAGTATTATATAAAGAGATATTATGGAGAGTTATATCATCCCACATGTAATATGTGAGAGTAATTCATCCTCATCTCTTGGTATATAACAGAGTCAAGGGAGTCTTTCACTTTCATCCATTGTGGATCATATCATAATCTATACTTTCACAAGTATTGTTATATCGTATTGGGGTTATTGGCATTACTCTCTGTAAGCTTGAGGGGGATATTATGGAAATAATGAAAGACTACCTTCCCGTGGATGTAGCCCAATTGAGTGAACCACGTATATCTGGTGTACTCTTTTCTCTTGTTCTCTTTCTGTTCTTATTTACTGTGATATGTTATTGTTGCATAGATAGGTAAGCCAATTTAGTTAGATCATATCTCTGACATTCTCACTATTATCAATTGCATTTACATAACTTTTTATTTTGCTCATATAATTAAAGATTTAGTTCACTGCATTTCGCATACTTCATATGTTGCATTTCATCCCCACTCACCCATCTTCATTTATATTTTGCAATTTGCATTTTGGATTAGATTATATGGATCAAATAGCATAATAGAACATTTTACCTTGCCTACTTCGGTTGGGCCATTACCACAACAGTGTGGGCCCTTTATCTAAGTAACTTTGTGTGGTTAATGAGAGTCAAAAAGCCTATATTCTTGATGCTCCAATTTCAATGCAATAATACTACTAATTACCTTTTGTTTATATATGTTTGTCTTTCATTTGGTACATATAACTTGATGTATTTCACTCTTTGAGCGCCATTGAGTCATTTTTGTTTGTACATTAATTTGTAATGTGATTGATACAACCTTTTTCTATGATGAAATGTTGAACTACTTGAACACCTAGTGACTACAATTTGCAAATTATCAAAAGCAAATAATCAAATGTTTGCACCCATCAACCATAAGAACAAACATATCAATATAACCTTCATACGAGGAAATGCTGAACTACTTTGAACACCAAGTCACTACATATTTGTATTATCAAAAGAAAATAATAAAATGTTTGCAAGCATAAAAACAAATATATCACTGTAAACTAGAAAAATTTAAAGAAGGTGTGAACTTTTTTTAATCAGAAATGTGTGCATTCTCACTCTGTTTTCTAACATTTCCTTGTTACACTGGATATCAAGACGCACTGCCAACCTAGATTATTTTAATATAAGAGGCTTTCCAATCATAATATAAATTAACAAAAAGAAATACATATTATATACATAGATATGAACAATAATATTCCCATTGAATCATAACCGAGCATTAATAGGATCAGACATGTAAAAGATCGAAAAATGACTTTAACACAACCTATATGATTTTGACATTCAATTATCCAACTAAGAAGAAATCAAACGCTAAACAATTGTACGCAATAAAACACTGTATCTTCTAAACACTAGTACATCTCTAGATCGCTTAAAAGTGACTACGCTTTTAATTTCTTCAATATTTCTATTGCACTGCATATAACTTGTATCCAGTGCAGAACTCTTATATTTAGACAGCAGCAACTTCCAGAAAAGAAAGAAGAAAAGTCTGCCATTGCTACAAAGTCGGTAATGGCAAACACAAATCACTCGGATTAAGAGTATGATACGTCATATTTGAGATTTAAGGTGATGAAACAGAATAATAAATAATACCTGAACATGTCCTTCAAATAGTTGTTATGCACATTTGTACTCCCAACTTGGAGCAAATTGTTAACTACAAAAATGTTCTGAATAAAATTTAAAAAAATACTAAACTCAAAAATTAGATACAAAAACCGAATTCTTGCAAAGTAGTAAAACTAAAATATAGATAATCGTATATGCTCTTATCTTTAAAATATATCACATACAAAGGACATAATTTGAGACCGCTGTATAGTTATTTTCTGATTGCTTTGAACTGCCCCATAAATTACACTGCAGTTTTGTCATTATATTTGCCTTAATTACAATTTGGAACAGCTTTGCAAAGTGCAATCGCAATGTCATCAAACAGTTCCCACATAAAATAATTGTTACTCTTCCAATACAAAGCATTTTAACTCCAAAATTTCTTGCCTTGGAAAACCGAAAATAATACGATGTAGTTTTTTCCAAAATATTTACCTCGACACATTTTACAAGAAATGTGTTCATCTACTATCATATTTCACAACCCGTAAGTCGGGAATAATCAGTAAAATTTACTACTTAGGCAGGATCAGTCTGAAATGGATTAGGAATTTCATCAGTTCCATCGGTTGGAGCAACAAGCATGACTGCAGTTCCTCTACAAACCTGTCAAATATAATACTGTTATGACAATTATTTGAGTGAAGGCTGACAAATAAAAAAATTAGTTCAGATTCCTTAGAGAGAGAAAACATTATATCATACTTCAGTGCGATTGATTATTACCCAAAACATTTTTGCACCAATGAACTTTAGATCTTATTTATGCTTGGTTTTTCCAATAGACCTCTAGTAACATTTGCCTTCTAAGGACCCTCCATATCAACAATACATATTACAACTGCATGGAGGCTATAATAGGACCCAGTCTCATCTCCCTCTTTGAAGAGATACATTTTCCTACAAGAAACCCTAGAGGAAGGGTTTCTTGCAGCTCAATGCAAATGGGAAGCACCTTTCAAGGAGAAGAAGCGTGGCCTCAAAAGACATTTGCAAGGTACCAGCAGATGGAAAACCAGCGTAACTAGGATGGAGGAAGCAACCCTGATAAAATGAAAGCATGGATTGAGATCTCTCACTCCCAGTCTCAACCATGAGGGCATAAATTGGTTTTGCATCAATAAGATGGTTGTTTTCTCAAGTATCAAGCTGCAATGCATACCCCTAGTTGGTTCAAATATCCAAAAAGTGGCTCATACAGCTCATACACCGCAATATGCAGCTCAGACGCCATCATATGCAGCTCAGAATTTCTAGACGGAAATTTATGGCCAGACAGCACTCTGGAGGCAGACCAAACTTCAACTAAAGTTCAGGTGTAAGAAGCTAGAAGGCCAGGCCTTCAGAATATGCAAAAGGAAATTTGTATAGCGAAGGAGCTGGATCACAAACCTCTCAGGTCCAGCATAGACCATGGACAAATGAAGACAAGATAGCCGGATAAAACTCCATGTCTTCCATTTACAGCCGCAAGTATGACCTGGGCTTTTGATCTGTGAATTTTAGTTTTCCACAAACAAAAAAAGGAAATGCAGTAAGGCCAGGCTGCTTCAGCTTCTATGAACTGTAACAGCATGATAACCATATAGATAAGGAGAACTGAACATCCCACACACGTATGATTGGTAAAGACCAGCCTTTGGGTGAAATGACTACATGTACAGTGCACTGTTTTCTTTCAATTGGAATTGCAACAATAGTTATCAGAACCGGACCAGAGATCAAACCAGCCGTCCCCAGGAACCAGAACCAGAAAAAAAAACTGGATAACAAAATCAGTCGACCAAATTATACATAAAATATTCAAATTTTGATATATATATATATATATATATATACATATATATGTGTGTGTGTGTGTGTGTGTGTGCGTGTGTGAGAGAGAGAGAGAAATTCAAACCATTATACACAAATACGCAAAGTTTCTCATGTATATAGCAAGTAAGAGTGTATGCATCCAAAATAGCACCGAGCGCAATGCATATCTGAACCAAAGTACATCAATAAATAGGCTATAAAAGGCCTCTGCAGTCAAAATATAAGCATATAACTATAGTCTAAACTCTAGACTCTACAATCTAATCATATAACAGAATCATCTGAATCCTCATGTTCAGAGTCAAAGTCATCATCTATGTCCTGAACAAAAGTAGACTGAAAATAAGGATCTCGAGCCTGGCTTGATTCCCCTAGGCCTGAAGGCACTTGTCTAGCACCAATGTTCACATCCTCTGGCTGTGGAAGTGAGTCCAAGTCCATCCAAGACAGAGGAGTTCAACAATCAGCACCACCAACATCAAGGTACATACAGGGAATGATATGCTTGATTAAATGCAATTCTCATACCCTCATATAGAGGGAATGATATGCTTGATTAAATGCAAATCTCATACCCTCATATATATGATAGAATCCAATGGACATGTTGCAATCCTGAAATCCTGAAGTTTGTTGAATTATAAATGGGATAAAAAATTCAACTCTTTGCATATGAAGTCCGATGAGGTTGGAACCACTCTCAAACATCGTTAAACAATTAATGGTAATGTTAAAATTTGAAGGATACAAAATGAAAGACAAGAAGAATGTAATTTTTACCATTAAATATTCTTTTTAAATTCCATGTTCTAAGCCATGGCATACTTCCTTGTACCATACCGGTCGGTTTCCTGCAAAATCAGCCGATTCAAGCACTTAAGGCCGGTTTCGTACATTTAAGGCTGGTTCTGTACAGAACCGACCAATTCAGGTACTAAACCGACTAGTTCAGTGTGGAACCGACCATTTTCAGTTTGAGACGCCGGTTTGGATGGGAAACCCTTCTGAACCGATTGAACCAGCAGATTTTGCCAAAAGTGGTTCTATTCTGATAACACTGATTGCAACTGAACCATTGCTTCAGACTGACATATTGCCGAAAAAACTCCTTAGCAGAAACTAGAGCCCATTGAATGCTAAGACTTGTTCACACCTGAGTGTTTAAGGACCTATATTTACAGTATTATAGTGTTATAAATTGCTCATGAAGAGCGGTGTTGTAGAAATTCCACTTCTCTAACAGGCTTTCAAGTTAACTCAGATTAACAATGTTTAATAAACCATCTCATTCAACCATAGATAGCTGAAAATGAAATTTCACTCATAAACATATCTGAACTGGAAGCACAAAAGAAGTACTACCAAAATACTGAGAACATAAAGAACATAACAGCCATGCACATAAAATTTCAGACTCAGATATTTTAGCCAAAATGGCCTAGGAAAAACCCCGAAGGAAAAACCTGTGAGAGAGATTTTATTAATTTCTTCTTCAATAAAATGTACAGCAGAATTTTAATAGTAACAAGCACAACTTATCTCAACCAGCAAAATTAACAGGTTGCCTCAAATTCTTGCAAGAATCTGCCTCGAATTCTGTGCATATATTTCTGGAAATCGTGCCCTTCTCAAGCAACACAGAGCTGTACGGACAGCTCCTCGATTTCAGTGCCAAACTCAATTTTCTGCCTGGAAATTTGTGCCCACAGAAATTAATTTTGTGCCTCAATTTTCGTGCATTGTACGGAACGTAGGGACTGTATGGAATTAATTTTCTGTACTTGTCTCAAAATTTGTGCCTCTGCCTGAAAATATGTGCCACTGTTTTCTTCTAGAAAATCATGCCCAGAACTGCTGTATGGTCTTGGAAACCGTGTTGTACCTAGCTGCTATCTCAGACAGCCACTTAATCTCTCTCAAACTCCAACTGAAACTTGCTTTCCAATTCTCTTGGAATATCTCCACTTCTCCAACTCTCTTGGGATGTGTGCAAATGAAGGAATGGGGTGCATTATTTATTGTTTTTCCTTTGTCTTTTCACTTCACCTTCATGGGTAGCTGAAAGGACACTAGATCAAGGGCCCACATTTAATCTAGTGTTTTCTCGTCAATGGATAAGAAAAGTCACTTTTCTCTCCATTAAATATTTTCTCTCTCAACCACAACTTAAATAAATTGAAAAATCACTTTATAACTCTAAAGTGACATTAATTACTTTTCTCAAGCAATTAATGCAAGGGTTATGTACTTTGTCCCCTTTTTAGTGACTTAGGCAAAAGTCACTAGGGGAACACTTCCTTGGTACAAATTTCAACAGGTGTTAAGTAAATTGCAGTGTTTGGCCACAGCAATTGCATGAAAGAAGAAAATACTACGGTATTCCTCTCCATTGCGTTGAAAAATGTAGCTCAAGCAGGAGCTTCTTGCATAGGTTAGGTGTGAACATGCAAGAAGTTAGTGACCACTTAGTAAATGTGGGAAAAAATCCCATCTTGTAATTTCACTTAATAAATAAAAGTGTAAGTCTAAATTCCCTTGATCTCTTAGTCTTATAAATGTAAATGAAATGTTATAGAGATTCCAGAATATTAATGAGTTGGATTTGATATAATCTTAGCCATACACCTCATTGTTGATATAAGGTGGTTGCTAGGATTAAGGAGCTTAGTTGAGATTGGTTGCTAGAATCAAGGAAGTTGGTTGCTAGAATTGAGGAGATTAGTTATCCCTCTCAAAAGCATAAATAGGACAAGATGGAAGGAGAAGTAGTAGAACCTATGCTACTGGGAATCGCTCTGTACCCCCTCGAATCACTCCCAATTCGCGATCCGGAAGGAATCGATTATGGAATTGTGATTCCTCATCGATTCCTCCTGGAATAGATTTTGTAATTCGTGCTTCCTTCATCAAAAAAACGATCCCTGGTTTTTTAGGGATCAATGAGGAATCGATCCGGAATTGACGATTCCGGATCAATTCCTCATCGATCCCTCAGCGATTCCGGGATTAAAAATCGCTCCCCGCGGGATTGGCGGACTCAACCACGAAAAATTTCGTTTTTTGTATTTTGGGGGTTTTTTTTTTGGATGGGCTAGGGTTAGTTTGGGCCAATAAAGGGTGTTGCAGTCCATTTGGACTCATTCCATTACTCATTTCATTGATTGGGAAGAGCTTTGAGCTTTGAGTGAGCTTTGAGTGAGTTTCCTAGTTGTTTGAGAGCTTTGGGCTTTGAGTGGGAGATTGAAGGGGAGAGCTTGCAAGGGAGATTGAAGCTTCCATAGAGACATTCAACCACCATTGAAGAGCTAAAAGGTAGGCTCTAAAAACTCATCTTTGTTTGTTTTTGAAAAAAAATTCACTATGTTAAAAAATGTAAACCTTGCAATGTTCTCTTCTCCTACTCTTTCCAATTTCTTCTTCTCCATCATTCTATTGCAGGCCACAAGTGACTCTCATCTTGAATCAAGAAACATGATGGGTATGTGGTTTTGGCTTTTCATTCCACTTCTTCTCATTATGATGGTGTTGGGAAGTAGATATGGTGGTGGTAGTGATGAGGGGGAAGAGGTAGAGAGTGACACATACCATGGAGAAGAGGAGGAAGGGGAAGAGGGTGATGATGATGAGAATGAGAGTGATGTAGGGCAAAAACAAAAAGACACAACACCTTTGTGGTAGTATGTGACAAGGCTTGGGGGAGGGATAGGGAGTGGAACCACAAAGTTTATATACCCCCATTGTAATAAAACTTACACAGGTTCATATACCCGAGTGAGAAAGCATTTGTGTGGGATTATGCCATGCAATCAAGCTAAGTCTACTGGAGTCAAAACTTGTGACAAAGTGGGAGCTAAAAAGAGAAGCAAATACAAGATGGAAGAAGAGGCCGCTCAAAACAACTCCAAGAGATCAAGGGTTGAATCTGAATCCTCACAGAGAATGTTTGGTAGTGGAGCTGGATCATCATCGGCTCGATCGGGACCCTCATCTCCCCATGGAATCTCGCCTATGCGGAAAACATTATCTGATTTCCTTGACCAAGGTTGTAGAGATGATGTGGAATCAAAAGTTTATAAGTTTCACTATGCATGTGGTGTGCCATTCAATGTTCTTACCCTATTGGCATGAAATGGTACAAGCCATCAATGGTGCTCCTCAAGGATACAGATGCCCTAGGTATGACAAAGCTAGAACCGTGGGACTTGACAGGGAAAGAGCCAAAATCAATGGTGCTCTTGGAAAGTTCACAAATGATTGGTCCAACTATGGGGTATCCATTGTATCTGATGGGTAGACAAATGTTGAAGGCAAGCCATTGATAAATATTCTTGGCGTTTCTGCTAGCAGTGCGATCTTCCTTTCATCCCATGACTACTCAGATCATTACAAGACCGGTATTAATATTGCACAACCTTTACTTAAAACCATTCAGGAGATTGAGCCATACAATGTCATTCAAGTCATCACTGATAATGCTGCTAATTGTAAGGCAGCAGGAGCAATCATTGAGGATAAGTATCCCAATATGTTTTGGTCAGGGTGTTTGGTTCACACATTGAACCTTTTGATGCATGATATTGTTAAGATGAAGGACCCTAATTACCGATGGATTGGTGCCTTGTACAAGAGAGGTAAGAAAATGATCAAATTTATTACCAATCATGATTCATAGCATGGCCCACCACGTTTTTCGCAATCACTCTAAGTTGGAGCTATTGAAGATTGCAAAGACTAGATTTGCTAGCTACTACCTCACCTTCAGGAGGCTTTTGAAGGCAAGAGAGGCATTGGCTAGTATGGTCTCAAGTGATCCATGGCAAGAATTAAAAGATAGATGTGCAAGCGCAGCTGATAGACATGACTTTCAGGAGGTGGAGGACACCGTTATTGAAGGTCATTTCTGGTCACGGGTTAAGTATGTTTTGCAAATCACCAAGCCAGTTTATAACATGATTCGTTTTGCAGATACAGATCAGCCGGTGATTGGGGAGGTATATGAGCAAATAGATAGCATGCTTGGTCAAATCAAAGACATTGTTGAGCAAAGAGATGCAATCTTGTATGACCATATTCATAAACATGTGGTCAAAAGGTGGGATAATCTAACTGTTCCACTCCATGCCCTTGCATATGTCCTTACCCCAAAATACTATTCTCCAATTTGGTTGGCCCAACCTGCACCTGGGAGTTAGGAAAAAACCCCACACATATCCAGAGGTGCAAAATGGGTATATGCTTGCATTAGACAAGTTGGTCCCTGAAGAGGATGAGTGTGCTCAAGTATGGAGTGAATTGAGCGAATACATTAGTGAGCATGGAGCCTTTGGTTCCCTGTATGCAACCAAAGATCGAGACAGATTGGATCCTATCCGTTGGTGGAACATGCATGGCTCTGGAGCCACATATTTGCATAAATTGGCGGTGAGGGTGCTATCACAGGTTGTTAATAGCTCTTCTGCAGAGAGGTGTTGGAGCACCTACAACTTCATCCATAGTGTAAAGAGAAACAATCTAAATGTAGATCGCGCAGAAAGCTTGGTTTATGTGCACTACAACTTGAGGTTGTTGTCCCATTATTGTGAGGCAACCAAGAATGATAGAACCTTTTTTACTTGGGACAACAATCCAGAGGAGGCTAATGTGGAGGATGGAGCCATAGCATTAAAGCGCTTGGAGGCTGAACTATTGGGTGATCATGATGATCCAATTCATATTACAAGTACAGGTACCCGTACAGAGATGCCACCCCTGAGCAGCAGCAACTTTCCGGATGCAGGAGTTTTTCCTTTAGCTTCACAATGTCCAAGTTCAGCCCGTGGGGGCCATTCATCTTCTTCTCATGTTCCACAATCACTTCCAACAGCACCTATTCCTCCTAGACCATGAGAAAAGAAATTGGAAGTTTCTCATGGCAAGCGGAAATCTTAGTAGATAGTATCATAAATTCATAGTACTTTGTATTTCATTTTCATGTTTATTTTGGCCTATTTTGTAAACATTATGGCCTAGTTTGATGGCAAATATTATATGTTGAAATTTGAAGGTTGATGTTGTTGATGATTGATGATTTGATGATGATCATTTAATGACAATGTTATAAATTATAGCTCCTAGATGATTGATGTTATATCAATGTGTACTAAATGGTTATATGAATATCTATGTTTTCATGTTTTCTATAGCTAATTTGGCATAATACATGTTTTTTTTAATTTATATGCATCAAAATATATTAAAATATATATTATATAAAAAACGCTCCCGAAACAGAAGCTTTTGAAAATTTCACTTTTCGCTCCCGCTCCCCGCTCCCAACAGCGTAGAGTAGAACACACCAAGGAAGTTGTGTGAGGAACACGCACAAGTGAAGCCAAGGAGGAGAGAACATGGAAAAACGATCGACCAGCAAGGCTGAAGACTACAAGGATAGTACCGTACAGTGAAAACAGTTTCTCAGAGTTATGCGTAGGCATACTGTTTCTTTTCAACGAGCTGTAAACCTCAGGTTGAGGTGTCCTTGAAAGTTTGGATTATTAAATGATAAGATGATTTGAAGGATAGAATTCTTGCATATCGTGTTTATGCTTCTACTATTCATTTTCAGCTACATGTGTGATTGTTGCATGTTCAGAAATATTTATTTATGTGGTTAAATAAGTTCATATTTGATTTATTTAACTAAAGAAAATCAAAGGACAGCAGTCACCAAGGTCCTAAAATTTACATGGTATCAAAGCTTGGTTCTCTGATTGAGATTCTCAAGGATTTACAGTAGTAAATCAACTACTGGATAGAAAGACCAGCAGTTAGAGGGTTTCATTATTTCTTTTAAGGACTATTTTTCAGATCTGAAAGTTTGTGCCATAGATCAGAGATGGTACTATTATCACACAATCTCTAGTTGTTTGTGGTAGATATCCCAATAGGGACGGTAGAGGATACAACTAGGAAGGTGTAACCAGCAATAGCCAGGTCCTCCGCTCAAATGAACGAAAGTCACATCGGACAAGGCTATTGTCACTTTAGACGAGGCACTTGGCCAAGTCAAGGGGGAGACCCCACTCAACCGGTGATCAAATGATAACATGGTGATCAAAAATACATTAAATCTCAAAATAGTACAAGGCCCTGGTGAAGTGGGCCCACCACCTCCAAAGACTAGGATGCTATACACCTCCATAGAATTGACCATCTTGCTGACTCTGGGTGATGTGGACAACAAGGTAAAAGATATGGGAACACGAGGATAAAGATCATGCGACCATTAGCAATCTCGAAAAAGCGGGGTCCACTGAGGTAAGTATGCCATGACAGAACACGGGGAAGGGCGGTGCTTCACAAATGGGTATAGTGCAGGGAAACCACCACTAGTCATCTAACAAATATCCCACAACTCACATCCGTATCCGAAGACTCCGTGAGGTTCTTTTCTAGAGCCGCCAAACTGGGTGTTCGACAAACCGTAACTTGAGACTCTAGGGGGCAATCTTGAGCTTGTCCCTTGCTCCTTTTCACCTCCTTGTCCCGCAGGACTAGGTGAGGAATAACCACTACAAATGCTGACATGTATAGCTGACTAGAATCCATGTGTGTTCATAAACACATTGCATGGATTTTACAATGAGTTTCATACTTAGCCCTTTTTTGGCTAGGTTTTACATTTACAATACAGAGGCCCTTTTAGCCTGATTTACATTTCATTTCTTCATGGCCCTCTTGGGCTACATACATATCTCAAAAGATATAAACACGGCGCTCATACTGCAAAGGTAATGAGGGTGGGTAATACAAGCTTCGACGACAAGTGGGGAGCACTTGGTGAGGCTACACAATCCTAACTGCATTGCAACATCAGGGGCAACCGACAGGAGCAAATCCCAAGTCTAACTGTGTATCTCACACACTAAAGAGCCGAGGCACAATAAACAGGGAGTCATGGCAAACTCAGAGATCAGTGGGGAAAGGGGGTCCTCGTGATCACAAATCAGAATCCAAGTCGGGGAATAAGTGTCATGGATGAGTCGGATGGGTGGAGAAGGTGATAATGGTGTTGAAGTCAGCTATCGAGGGGCTAAGTGATCAAGTCTAAGCCAAGTATACAGGACATGACTCAGCATGCATATACATAAGTCTAACCGAAGGGGTGGACTGACATCACCAAAGGGCCAAACACATCATATCATAAGCAGATCACCAAATATATCATCTCCTGCAAAGTTAGGGTACTAGCAAGTATAAAAGAGTCTAATCTACAACATGAGCAATAATCAATATATGCAATACCTGCTGCACCATATACCTGCTGCTACTGAACCTGTATCTGAGCTGGATCTCTGCTGAATCCAAGCACATAATAAACCAGCACTGTACTGTGATAATCTCGATCAAAACAAGCCTGGGCAACTGTCTCAAATGGGCTTGTGTCAAAGCCTGGCAAGGAAAGGTAACCCTGTGGTAGATGGTAAGTCCAACTACCTATCCCTTCTGATGTATCTGCTAGGGGCAGTCTGAACAAAAATGCCTCCTCTGAAGGCAGCTGATCTCCGATCTGGAAAAAAAAGTACTGTGCGGTCCTCGGCCGCACAGTCTGCAGGGTGGAAGCTGCTCCCGACATAAAATGTGATAAAGGTACCAACTAGCCTCAAGTTCAAGGACAAACTGGATGTTGCCTCGAATTTCCTATCATGGAAAGTTAGGGTAACTCTTTTATTAGAAGAGAATGACCTCTAAGATATTGTCAGGGATGTGGTGGCTTCATCGATGGATCCGCAACTTTTGGTAGCTCACAATAAGAAAGAAGTGAGAGCCAAGCAAATGATCATGGATGTTATAAAGGAGTGAGAGCCAAGCAAATGATCATGGATGTTATAAAGGATCATATGATCCCTCATTCATCCAAAAAGAAGATGGCGAAGGAGATGTTCGATGCCTTGGTTAGTTTTACAAGAGCGAGAACAGTAATGGGAAGATGATATTGCACAATAGGCTCAAATCTACTGAGATGACCAAATCAAACACCGTTACAAGTTACCTAATGAAGGTCATGCACAGATCCGTGACCAACTTCTTGTAGTTGGAGAGAAGGTTGAAGAAAAGGAGCTAGTAAATTGGGAACTGAATGGTTTCCCACCTAAATGGGAAACATGTGTCCAGGGTGTTTTCGCTCGAGAGAACCTTCTCACATGGAAAAGACTATGGGATGAATGTATCCAGGAGGAAACTAGATGGAGTCCAAGGCTAGCAGACAGGGAGGTGGCAGTGAACATATCATAATTGGTCGAATGAAGAAGGGCAAAGGTAAAGGATCCAGCAAGTGTAAGATGAAGAGTGCGAGGTCATCCTCACAGCCAAAGAAGGACTCGAGTAAAATCAAGTGCTTCATAAGACATAAGAACAACCATTATGCATCACAGTGTCTGGAGAAGAAGGATAAAGAGAAACAGCAACAATAAGTAGCTGCCTCAATTGAAACTTAGATGAACGAGTTTGACTCCAAGTCCAAGAAGGAAATCTCGATGGTATCTTGCCACTCTTACAGCACAATTCCGAAGAACGCATGGTATGTAGACAGTGGAGAATCAAGGCATATGACATTAGACAAGGAACTATTTTCAAGTCTAATAGAACACGTCTCAAGAGTTCAAGTCGAGCTTGGTGATGATGCCAAGTATCCAATAGCAAGAGTTGGTACTATTATGCCATATATTGTATGGGCATACTAGAACTTATTTTTTCTTTCAGCATGCTTCAACATTCCAAACTTCTAAGGTTTCAGATGATATCAATGTTGTAATGATTATGATATGATGTCATTTTATAATGCTATGCCATGCCAAAAGATCTATTATGATGATGATATGCTACTAGATGTTGTATTTTGTTGCTTCTACATGATGATGCATATGGTTGTTTTCATGAATATAGGTAGTAGTATCAGTCATAGGTTGACATAGGCAAAGAATTTTTTATTTATTTATGTATCATGGACCAAGATGACACTTGGTTTTGCAACAATTATTCTCCCTTCTCCAGTTTCATAATTGGCCATCTTCATTATCCATCATCATTTCACTTAGATTCTACATCCTAATGGTTACTGAATTGACTTGAAGAACTCTTCATCTCCCCCTTTGTATTCTCTTCACCACAAGTGCCTCCATGTTTTCCCTGTGTCTCGGGTCCACTTGTGTTGTACTGAATCCTACGAAGATTTAGTGGTTTCCCAGATATGGTCCCTAACATTAGCTGCTATTAAACAGAAAAAGCTACCATTGAGCAATGTTCCCCCTTCGATCTAAAACAAGAAGGCCATTCCCCTATAATGCCTTAAAAGGGAAATGGAAAACAAGCTCCCAATCCAAGAATCTTATACCAAAAGCTCTTGCAGAAGAAAAATTAGTACCAGATCTTAATGAAATCAAGAGGGACCAAGAAAATTGCAAAAATCCATAAATAAATAAAAAAGAAAAAAGAAAATCCTGCAAGGCTTTACTCGCATATGCCTTCAGTAAAATCAAGGCTAAGGTTTCCTCATCCAAAGTACAAGAAGAAAAGTCCAAGAAGAAGAAAATTAAAGGAGAGTCTTATTGCTAAGGTCAAAGGGGAAAATATCTCAAAAGTATCTTCTTTTGTGGAGAATCATTGATGAAAGATGGAACAAGCAACTCCATCAACCTTTACATGCAACAGGCTATAACTTGAACCCAAGGTAAGTAATACTAATTTCAAATTTTTTAGTTATGTTATTCACTATTCAGTGTAAAATTTTATCCAATGTCCCAAATCTCGACTATCAATCTCATTTGGTTAAAGTCTTTTTCTTTTAAAGGTACCATTATACAAAATATTTTGAAGCAGATGGGGAGGTAAAAGGAGGATTATACAAATGTATTGCGCGCATGATCCCTGATCTCAAGATACAAGATGAGATACACAATAAGCTCCTTCACTTCAATGAGGGCATTGGTACCTTTGGCATGGCTATGGTTGTTTGAAGTAGAGCAAGAGATCCACCTGGTAAGTCGTTTAGAACAAAAGCAATTGAATGATATGGTCTATGTTCAATACAACCTTACATTGAGGTGCAACCAGTTGCTGAACAAGACCCCTGGATCAAGCACCATAGTCTCGGAAGATGTTGATCCCTCGCTAGATTGGGTTATGGAGAGTCAACCAACAACATTTGACATTGAAAACCTATCTTGGATGGACTAGGACCCACTTCCACGGCAAGAGGATGTGGGCATTGATGTTGCAGTTGGATAGGTGCCTTCAAACTGTTGAAATATTGTAACTTCTAAGAATATTATATTTGTACTTTATTATTCAGGAGATGTTTCATTCTTCCGTGAAGACCTTATTGTATATCCGGAGATGTTTTTATTCCTCCATGGATAATGTGGTAACTTGGGTTATTAGACTTCCCTAGTGGGGGTCAACCATGTATGTGGTATGTGGATCAAAGGGTTATTAGACCACCCTAGAGGGGTGGGCCCAGTCAACATTATGTAAAGTGATTAAGTTGGGGCCAACCTAGCTTGTGTAAAAGACAAGTCGGAGTTATGTATAAATAGAGGAGGTGTGTTCCTCATTTAACACACATTACACTCACTTGTGATTGGCGCATAGGTGAAGGAGAGATCTGCTATGGAGGAGAAGGAGCTCATGTCTAGGGTTTACATCTTTGTACTTGCTGGTCATCTATATTGAGGAAGCTTTGCTGGGTTTTCTACCCCATGAGGGTTTCCCAGGATAAATCTGTGTCTCTTGCGTTTATGTTGTGCTTGTTGTTCTTTCAGTGATCTTGTATATGCTATTGTTGTGAAATGGAATGTAATGCTGATATTTTTTGTCTTAGAATATTGAATCTTAACATGGTATCAGAGCTAGCCTAAAGGAAGGCAATGCATGGCACTTACGACACTTGTCTCACTTGCGACAATTTGCAAGTTAGGGTTTTGTATAGCAAAAACCAGTCATCGTGGCACTTTCGCTATAAATCCATTTTGGCAAAGGTTTAGGATCTGAAACCTTTACAGGTCGTAGATAACATCCCCCTGTACCTTGTGTCCAAAGGGCAGCCTCTAATTCGTTGTACTTTGTGATTTATGATCAGTACAAGTTAGGTTTTCTGCCCCTTCCAGATCTCAGTCATAAACACGTGACCTAGGCAAAAAGGTCACAACTTGGGCTAGGAAGCTCCAAATGAAATTTCATAAAAAGTGACAGGTAGTGCACGGACTGTACTTTCACAGGTACGATTTTCAGAGGCTGAAGGTGAACCAGTGACACGTGGCATGCCGTACAAGTTCGCTCTTCTGTTTTATCCCATAAACAGGTCACGTTGCGACACTTGGCATAACTCTCTCTCAGAATATCCAACTAAGGTCAGACCTGTGGGGTTGGAAAGAAGACAAGTCAGGCTACCACAGGCAGAACTTTCAGACCCTGTGGATTCATAATTTCAGATATGCACCAAAAACAATCAGGTGCATATTTCTGTCAAAACAGAATTGTTTTCTAAGCACCTTCATTCTTGGCTTATCACTGCTGCGGGAATTTAGGGCTTCGGAGAAAGTTGGAATTTTTGGAATCGAAGTCCACAGCTGAATGCTCCTCATCAAAATTGAAATTTAGAGACCAAGATCGAATTTTTTGGTTGGGCAGAAGGCCGGGCTTGATCAAACCCTAGTTCGGGATTTTGATCGGAAAGGTGGAAAATTAAGGCTTCTGCAAAAGTTGGAATTTTTGAAGTCTGTGCCCATGACTGGAAGCTCCTCAGAAAAATCGAAGCTTAGAGCTTTGGATCGAACCTTTTGATTGGGAAGAAGGGTGGGCTTCACCAAACCCTAGTTTGGGATCCTATCTAGAAGATCCAGAAGTTTCAAAGGCAATTTCGAGGGGTCAAATTTTGAAGATTTCAAAATTGAAGAATGCTAGCTTGATCAGCTCAGCAAGGTGCATCTTTCCATCCATTCAGAAGTTTGAAATTCAAAGTTTGAATTTTTAGGGTTTCTCTGACAAACCCTAATCCAGCTCCAGATCTAGTTCAGCGAATCAAAGTGGATTGGGTTAAAAGCAATCCTGACAGGTATGACTTGAGGAGATATAGGTATGTGTTGAAATCTGTTCATGGTTAAGTTTACGATATGTTTGTCTTCATGTTATTGAGGTTAGTACAATTATGATTGTTTGATAATGAATGCATGTGAATGATAGAAGGCATTCATTGATTAAGGTTATGACACTTATGATTGTACTAATGTACTTGTGGTGTTGTATGAGGATGATGTTGTCTGCTTACAAGATACAGGTACATCAAGAAAGACAAATCAAGTTTTATGACCATGATGACATGAAGACAAATACTCATCCATAGTCATGGATCGCATAGAAGCTCTTCTTACGAGGTATGTATGACTTTGTTCTACTATGCTTAACCTATGAGATGTGCAGGTTCTAGCACAAGGTCCCTAAATCATTGAAGAGAACAAAGAAGATATTGTTTGGGTATGTTAAGACATAACCAAGTTTGATAATCCAGGTATGTTAAAATCCTACCTTGTTAGGATCTTAAGTAAGTATACCTATGTATGAAATGATCATGACCATACATAATGTTTTGATAGTATTAAGACTATACTAATGAATGTATGATTATGTATGAGATCATGATGATGACACTAGTGCACACTTAAGCATGCATAGTGGTCCAGGATGGATAGAAGTTCAAAATAGAGATCAAGCGGGAGGCAACCACACAAACATAAAAGATAAGTGTTTAAGTTGTAATTTGAATTACTTCTTGAATCTCTGAACAATAAATGATATTGCTCGTAGTAGTTGTATCCATTCTAGAATATATCATGTTGAGTGTAAGCATTCATATGGCATTGAACAGTATACTACTAATATGCATATGATGGGTAAGTTGGACAAACATTCCATTGTTGCTTGTCTAGAATGAAACCTCTTTGCTGACATGCTGAGAGCTGTGCACGCTCTTGATAGTATGTTCTGGTAGAGATGGAAGGCATCTAGATAGCCACTGTATGCATACAGGATATGGAAAAGTGTTGTGCCAAAGTATTGTTCAAGATAGTTGCATAACTATGTGAATCATATCTGTATGCATAATAGATTATCATGTCAACATGACTTGATGATTATGAAGTATTACTAATCATGTAATTAACTTTGATTTGTAGGAAAGATCATGTGATATGATCGACAAAAGAAGGATGATGAACATCGAACAAGTGATGGATGTTCAACAAGAAGACTTACAAATCAAACATACTAGAAGGCTCGTGGCTAGAAGATTCTCTTAGAAAGAAGAAGAGGATCGTGACGAAATGTTTGCTCCAAGTGGCTAGACCATTCTCTTAATGGTGTAATTGAAGAAGAAGTGCAAATCGAGAAAACTCCCAGGATTCAATTGAAGAAAGCTTTGTATGGGTTCAACAGGTACCAAGGATCGATAGTCATTTGATGAGCTTAATGATCACCATGGGTGATGCGGATTTCAACCTTTGCTACAAGGTTGAAGATGGTATCTATATACAGATGACATTCAAAAAGGAACTCACCACAGAGTTCGAATGATCTTGAGGCGCATATCAGTAGACCCATCTAACGAGAGATGGCACGGATAGATATGCAGAAGATCACTCAATGCAGAGTGTGAATGATGTTCAGTCATAGATGAAGAATTGATAGCTTCTTGACAAACTTGGGCTTTACCAAAGTAAAGCTGATCCTAACCTTTACCTTAAGGTTATGGATGATGAACCTGTCATACTATTACTGTATATGGATGATCTCTTTCTGACAGGGAATGAGAAACAAATCATGAAAAGCAAGAAGAAGCTAGCTACAGAATTTGAGATGAAAGATCTCGGATTGATGCATTACTTCCTAGGTATGGAAGTATGGCAAGGCCCAGAAGGAATCTTTCTCAACCAGGGAAAGTATTTGATATGTTGGAATGCAAAGCCAAGGCCACTCCATGGATTCCAACTTGAAGCTGTTCCCTGATGACTCATCAGAGTTTGTGGATATGACTCTGTACAGATAGATTATTGGGTCATTGATGTACCTGACGAATACCACGCCAGATATATGCTTTGCTATGAACACCTTGAGTCAGTATCTAGTGGAACCTAGGCGGGTTCACCTGATAGCTGCAAAGCATGTGATGAGGTACCTAAAGGGTACGATAGATATATGTTATCTTGGAGATCATGACTTCAGATTGTATGGCTACACAGATGTTGATTGGGCAGGAAGTGTATCAGACAGGAATAGCACATCGGGAGGATGTTATTGTCTGGGATCTGCCATGATCTCGTGGTTTAGCAGAAAGCAGTCTAGTGTGGCTCTCAGTACAGCTGAAGCGGAATATATAGCTGCCTACTCTGCTAGTTGTGAAGCAGTTTGGCTTCGGAAACTGTTGTCAAGGCGATTTGACTTAGAGATACAACCAGAGTTGTATCAAGATGACAGAGAATCCAGTGTTCCATGATAAGTAAAAGCACATAGAGATCCGATATTTCTATATACGGGATATGGTGCAGAAAGGAGCTATCAAGCTCGAGTATGTGAGCACTGACGAACAAGTTGTTGATGTATTGACCAAACCTCTGTCTCGAGTAAAGTTTGAGTATTTCCAAGACAAGCTTGGTGTAGTTCAGAAGGACCCTCCGTAAAAGGGGGAGTGATATGGTCGATAATGATATTTGGATATTGGCATCATTGTGGATACCTATATCGATGATGAGATTGTCTATATCGACGGTAAGGTCGATGACGAGGATACTTGTATTGATGATATGGATACTTGTGTCAATGACGAGGATACTTGTATCGATGATATGGATACTTGTATCGATGATGAGGATGTTGTATCGATGATGAGGATACATATATTGATGATGAGGTTACCTGTTCCGACGGTAAGGTCGATGATAAGGTTACCTGTGTCGACGATGAGGTCGATGAGTGGTACTTAGACTTGGTCTAAGTTGACAAGAGGATTGTATCATCCCCGGACTTCGGTCCCAGAATTGATCCGTAGACAGATGTCTCCGAGAATGTGGGGATTGTATCATCCCCGGACTTCGGTCCCAGAATTGATCTGTAGACATCTGTCTCCGAGAATTGATGATAGGACTGCATCGTCCCTGGACATTTGGTTCAAAATGTACATGATAGGATTGCATCGTCCTTGGACTCATGTCCTAAAGTGATAAGGGTTGATCATCCTGGAAGTAGATATGGATTGCATCATCCATAGACATGAGACTTGTCTAAAATTGATAAGGATTGATCATCCTGGAAGTAGATCTGGATTGCATCGTCCATAGACATGAGACTTGTCTAAAATTGATAAGGATTGATCATCCTGGAAGTAGATCTGGATTGCATCGTCCATAGACATGAGACTTGTCTAAAATTGATAAGGATTGATCATCCTGGAAGTAGATCTGGATTGCATCATCCATAGACATGAGACTTGTCTAAAATTGATAAGGATTGATCATCCTGGAATTGGATCATGTGTATTGCAGATTATGCTGCTATGATGATGTTGTAGATCAAGATGATCCAGATGATGTAGACCGAGATGATCCAGATGCTGTCGATCGGGATGATCCAAATGTTGTTGATCGAGAGGATCCTGAGTATGATGTGATGCTGTTGATCGAGAGGATCCATTTGATGCCATTAGGATGATGATCAGTAGATCCAGACGATGAGGCTAATGATCAAGTGATCCAGATGATGATGTTACTGTAGCTGATCGAGTGCTGCAGAAGGTGAAGACTCAATACTAACGATGCTGATACTCCAGTATTGAAGACCTAAAGATATTCCAGTAACTGGTTGAGTTACTGATGATGTTGAGAAAGCTTCCAATGATTTATAGATGTATCATGAATGATATTGATGACTCCTTACTCCTGCAAATGTTATAATATCCTTCCCGTTAAGGGGGAGTGTTGAAATATTGTAACTTCTAAGAATATTATATTTGTACTTTATTATTCCGGAGATGTTTCATTCCTCCGTGATGACCTTATTGTATATCCGAAGATGTTTTTATTCCTCCAAGGATAATGTGGTAACTTGGGTTATTAGACTCCCCTAGTGGGGGTCGGCCCTGTATGTGGTATGTGGGTCAAAGGGTTATTAGACCACCCTAGAGGGGTCAACCCAGTCAGCATTATGTAAAGTGATTAAGTTGGGGCCGACCTAGCTTGTGTAAAAGACAAGTCAGAGTTGTGTATAAATAGAGGAGGTGTGTTCTTCATTTAACACACATTACACTCACTTGTGATTGGCGCATAGGTGAGGGAGAGATCTGCTATGGAGGAGAAGGAGCTCATGTCTAGGGTTTACATCTTTGTATTTGCTGGTCATCTATATTGAGGAATCTTTGCTGGGTTTTCTACCCCATGAGGGTTTCCCAGGATAAATATGTGTCTCTTGCGTTTATGTTGTGCTTGTTGTTCTTTCAATGATCTTGTATATGCTATTGTTGTGAAATGGAATGTAATGCTGATATTTTCTGTCTTGGAATATTGAATCTTAACACAAACCCAGGGGAGTCAAGCCATGCTCATGTGAGGATGTAGATGATGACTGATTCTGAGCATGAGGACTCAGATAATTCTGATATATGATTAGATTGTAGATTGTGGAGTCTAGACTATAGTCATATGCTTATATTTTGACTTTAGAGGCCATTTATAGCTTATTTGTGTAGATTTTTCTGCACTTTACTGTTTGCTGGTTTATGTCAACATTTCATGGTTTTCACTTACAATCGATTTTGCATTGGCTGTAAGTTACTTATGAAACTTTCAGTAACAATTAAACACACAGTAAAATACACTAACAGGCTAAAAACACATTTAAACATTCACAGCATGAAAATGATAGACTCAGAAATTTTTGGCCAAAATCAATCCCTGGAGAAACCCCCACGGGGAAAACCAGTAGAGAGAGAGAGAGTTATTATTTCTTCAGCAAAAATCTCAGTACAAATATTACAGTCAAAAAAATGTACTTATCTCGACCACCCAAAGACACCCAGAAATCTGCCTTGATTTCTGTGCCAATCTGCAGCTCAAAACACTGAACAAAATCACCTCGAAATCTGCGCACCTGACTGTCTCGATTTCTGTGCTAAAACAGCACCTCGAAAACTGTGCCAAAACCTCAATTTCTGTGAAGCTGAACTGTCTCGAAATTTGTGCAGAAAGGTACAGTCTGTACGGACTCTAGAAATGTGTGCCTATCACCTCGAACTGTGTGCAGCAAATTTCTGCCTCGAAACCTGTACCTTTTTCTTGGGAAATCTGCCCAGCAAAAAAACCCTCGATTTCTGTGTTGTACGAACAGTAGTAAAACTGCCTGTACGGACCTCAATATCTGTGCCTGATGGAGCTACCTCGGGATGCATGCTTGCTGTAATAAATGCTGCTCCTCGAAATCTGTGCTGTGCATTAAATGCTCTTCCTGCTGCCTCGAAATCTGTGCATGAAGAAAACCCTTCAATGGCTGCCTCGATTTCTGTGCCCTTCTTCTCTGCTCTCTCTTCTCACTTTCCAAAATGTAAAAGTGAGCTCAAATGCCTCCCTCAAGCCTTTTTGTCTAAACCCTAGGGTTGTTCTAATCCAACGGTGGAGATTAGATCTCATCCGACGATTGAGATCAAATGAGAGTGAAAATACCTTTTATTTAAATCATTTAAATAAAATTCACTCACCCACTAAAGTTAAGTCAAAAAGTGACTTTGATGTTATAAAGTCTCATTAAGTGAATTAATGCTGAGGGTCACCTTTTTTTCCCCCTTCTAAGTGACTTAGGCAAAAGTCACTAGGGGAACACTTCCCTAGGTACAAAACTAACAATTTGTTGATGTACTTTTCCTCAGATATGTATTTTCACTTGGTGCTATTTTGGTTTTATACACTCTTACTTGCTATATACATGAGAAATTTTGCATATTTGTGTATAATGGGTTTTTGTCCGGTTCTAGTCCAGTTCTGGTTCCTGGGGTCGGTCGGTTCTGATAACATTGGTTTATTTTTAAGTTCATTTAGCTGAACACTAACCATTTGGATTGTTGATCTTCCTCGTAATTGGTGATTTAACTAGATTAGATTGAAGCAAGGTGAATTCAAGAAAACCCTTGGTTATGTTATGTGTTGAAGATTGAGAACCTCCTCTTCAACCATTTGTTTATCAATATTGTTGCTATGAAACATATAACTCCATAGCCCTTCACCATTCTATAGCTTGGTCTTTGCAACCCCTATTTCCTCCATTCTTTTTCTCACTCTCCTAGTTACTCACTTGACCATCATACTTGGCTGAAAGACAGTTCTTCTCCTTGAGGACATTCACACCCCCTTCTTTTTCATCATTTCCAGCTCATAAAATCCAGGTTGAAGAAGGTAATCACACACATAATCAACTCAAGAACTATAACCTAAGATTTAAAATTAACCACATCAAACTGCTGGTTATAATATCTTTTTTTTGGTTCATTGTATATGGTGAATGCTTATAACTTCTTGTTTACGCTAACACTCTTGTGCAGGTATATTCTTTATACAGCAAGTTTTTTCTTTATATTTGAATGTTGTAGCGTTCTGTAGCTGGTAGCTTTGAAAAGACAGTGATTTAGTTGCATGCAAATCATCTTGCTAGCTTTCAAAGAACACCTTTTGCAATTGTTGTTAATACTTTCATTTCTGCATCTAATAAACAGCAATATAATCAGTGTGATAGATCTTAGCATTTTGCAAATTTTACGCTCATGTTTACCATTGTTAAGATCTGGTTTCATATAGTCACACTTTTGCATGTGTTAATAATCTTAGATTCTTAATCACTAGCATTGTATAGTCATTAGATCAAGTAACTCTCATCAAGCAAGATCCATACCTTTAATCTTTAGATCTGAAACTATATGCTCACTATTGCTAGCACACATACACATAACACATCTTGATCATATCCATCAACACTAATTTGCACTTGGATAAATAATTGTCAATCATGTTAGATGTATCATCTTCCTATTTCAAGGAAAATTTGTCAATACATTTCAATGTTGATATTTTGATTTAGCAAACTTGCTTTACTCTTGTCCAAGCAATGATTAGATGTTGGTGTTGTATTTTCATGACATGGTTGTTATTGATGTTTAAGCAATATTTTTTAGAATCAACATTAGACATATGCAACATTTTTATATAGTATACGGGACATCACTTTGAACTCTGGTGGGTTTGGGGTAGAACATGTGTTCCGGGTCTCCGACGTCTATAAACAACAAGGATCTGTTGTTAGGCTTGTAAATTTGCAATTGGGGATTCATTATTGGCTGTGAATACAATAGGTCCTTAAGCGCAGGCTATTTCATTTATTGGGGATTCATTGACTATGAATAAATGCCAATGTCAAACATAATATGATGTTAACCACACAAAACAAAATGGCAACTCATCCCTAGATAAACAAGGGAACATCTCAAAGTGCATCAGTGTTTGAAGCAGAATCAGGGGAGAAGAAGAAGACACATTCGCAAAGAAGCATCAACCATGGAGAAGGAACCCATACACTCTGATAATCTCCTCTAGGGAGGACCCTGGATAATCTCTTCCAGAGAGAACAACAAAATGACACAAAGTGTAAAATACAAATTACGCTCCGATTCTCAAGCAAGACCTAAATATAATACAATAATAATGACAGCGTGCAGTTGGATCTAAACTGATGTATGTAAGTAAAGGCCTTTAATGCCAATGAGAGTTGACTTTCAAATTCAACTGCTTCAGGAAATAGGATGGACATATGTTGAGTTGACCTTAAAATTGTTGCTTCAGTTGTCTGAAGTGGGACTGGAAGTATAAGGACCAATTTAACAATTGTGTTATGAAAAGGCAAATCAATTAGACTGTGCAAAACACTTCACAAGTCCAGCAATCATATGCAGATTGGTCTCCTAAATGTTATACATCTGATCCTAGTGGTGACGACACCAAAGATAAAGAATTAAATTTTTGGCACTGGTTGCCTCAAATGGCTGCATGTTTACTAGCATTGATATGATTTCAGCATTCATAAATGCAAGGTGGTTCAAACTTTCAAAGCAAGCATTTCAACTTAAATTCCTTGAATCCAAAGCATATTTTAGTCACTACTGCCTCTGGTGATTGATGAAATAGGGAAAATATATATATAATGCACTTGACAAATAGCAGAAACAAACTTACAATAAGGCCAAGCGGCCTTGTCTGATCAGTAGTTTTCAGAGGATCATCTTGATCTGCAACATAAGAAAGTAATTAGTTTTAACCAGCATGAAAAATCAACCTACCTAATGTCATATAAAAGTTAGAATGACACCCCTATGTCATGTTCAAAACGCCCATTTCACTACAATGTTGACTAAACAAACAGGGCGTAAATGCATAATATGCTGTGTATGGTTACAAAATTATCCCTAAGGCGCTTTGCAACTGAGCAACCATAGATATTAAGCCTTTGACACCCTTGGAATACAAATGAAAAAGATGTTTCGTAAGAAAATTTGAAAGCTAAACCAGAAAGAAAACATTCAGAAAATGCAACCTTGAGCAGTAGGACTTCAGATTGAGTCAGAACAAAAAGGAAACAAAATATCTACTTTATTTTATTATATTTTACTTATCTGAAGAAAAAGGACATCATCCATCATGTTGACCAGTGCTTTGTTATCAGTGATGTAACTCATCAGGATAGAAAGAGCATTGTGCAGCATTGGTAAGGGTTAACTAAATTTTTAACTGACTACAATTTCTGGTAGTCCATGGTTGACCAGCTGGGCAGGAGACTACTTTTGAATAGGATGGTCAGGAATAGGATTGACTTGGGCTTGAGGTGAGATCATAGACATGCTATGGTTCCTCAAAGGAGCCCCAGCAGGAAGGCAAATGTATATCAGATGTTCAACCTCGTGGCCATGTTTTTTCTCTATTAGAAAACATGGACAAAAGTGACCATACTTTATTTAAAAAGCTCTCTATACCCAAAAAACTAATAATCCTAAGAATTGTTATATCAGTGGCTTCTGTACACCCATGTAGCCCTATGGATCTATTTGGGTGACCTGCAAGCATAGTCTGCAAGAATCTTCAACAAGATTAAGCAACATAACATGCCAACAAACCTACACTCATCTTTGATAATTTGAGTCTATACAAGCCAATATTATCAATTGTTCAAAATATTCATTAGTTTGACAAAGCAACAGAGGAATTTCATTTTGGAAAAATTACCAAAATATTAGCCTATAAATACCATTAAAAGTTTCTTGAATAATAAATATACTCCTAATTATCAAAATCATAGAGATGCCAAAACTGTTGTTTGCTAGAATTGCATCCCTCTTTGAATGAGTTTTGATCTCAGAATCAAGACTGCTTCAATAATGATGAGAAAGAAGGCAGCAAAGTTACAACTAGGCATGAATTTATTTACAGGTAAGAAAGTAAAACATAGGAGACTTTTCCTACTAGCTCCATAAATAATGTGACGTTACTTTATCAACCTCTGAAAGATTATATGTAACAAACAATGGTATGGTACTATGGCCCAATGATACAGGACAAACATTGGATAAATTTTGAGCTACATAAATAATCTGTTGATATGTTATCAATATGTGAAAGATGATATGTAAGAAGCATTGCTATGGATCAATAATAAAGGGAAACATGACAACCACTCAAATATGGCAATTCAAAATAATGATTTTGAGCATAATGGGGATCTAGTTATTCTCCAAGTTTCAAAGTCTTCAGTATAAGAAATTGTATGGCTTCAATATACCCTACCACACCAAAGCAAGTTTGAATTAATTTTTACAAGGCAGCAGAAATTGTTTTATGCACGAGCACTAAAGCCAAAATAATCAAAACATGTGAAAAACTACAAGGCAATCTATAGCTAAATGTTGGGCCCTCTTTTAATGTTGGATAGAATGACATGAGCTTGGGAAGAAACATAAGCAAGGCCCAATTGAGGCAATTCTACATGTTCCATTCTTTCCATCATGCAAACATCTTACCTACTACCTATAATCCCAACTTGTGACATTTACTACCAAGAGGATCACATCATACTTTCATGTAGCTTCATCAGCTCAGGGTAACAAGAGACGGGCAGAGTTCCAATCAAACAGTAGAGTGATGAGACCTCATGTCTACCCTCAACCTCCCCCCTCGGGAGATCGACCGATATCTTTGAGACCAGTTTGGAGATGTCGAACCAAACATATGACTACACAGTACACATCAACCAAAGAATGATTGTGCCCATGATCTTAACGGTAATATCTACCCTCTCCCACCAACCATCACCTAACACTGTGTCCTTGACCTTTTTTGAAGCAATTTGACCTATCTTTCTCCAAAAAGACCAAAACTCTGAAATAACCACGGACCCAAGAGCGGTTTTGACCTCCCTCAACCTCTTAACCATGATAAATGAGGAAGCAAACGAAGTATCTACATTCTTCAGCAATAATAGACTTGTGTACTCTTTGTAGATTGTGAGGGTATCAATGTGATTTTGTACAAAATTATGGATACGGCGTGCATCATCAATAAGATTGCCAATCCATGTCACATCTAAAGCAATAAATTTGAGTGCT
This sequence comes from Larix kaempferi, assembly GCA_027924585.1. Taxonomy (NCBI): domain Eukaryota; kingdom Viridiplantae; phylum Streptophyta; class Pinopsida; order Pinales; family Pinaceae; genus Larix; species Larix kaempferi. The sequence goes on along the minus strand of BSBM01000732.1, from coordinate 7,007,743 downwards.
AAATTAAAAGAATGAACAATGCAAGGTGTCCAAAATACCTGTGGATATTTAGTTTCGACAATCATGTCAACAACCTTGCAAATAGGTGCATTATCTATGATGATTTGTACACAAGAATCAACACCTACATCTTCAATGACTTTAATAAACAATTCACCCATATATTGAGCATGCTTGTATTTCCCAAGAGCATCCACTGCTTTCAAGAACACTGGTCCATTTAGGGAAGACACCATGAAATTGGATGAGTGGATGGCATGTCGCTTTTGTCCATCCATCAGAGACAATACCAACACCAAATGAAGGCCATGATGATTTAATGGGCTCTAAGATTTTATCCACCTCCTTCTTTGCCTTAACCAATAATGTGGTTCTAAGATTCTCTAAACTAGGAGGCACATAACCAGTTGGAGCTCGTTCAACTAGACCTCGACACATCTCAAGAAACAACAGTGATCATACAACATTAAATGAAATGAAGTTGAGATAGAAAAAGAACCCAATGGTAAGATCCATCTCCTCTCACTTCTCTTGTTGGAAAATCTTGTCCATTGGACCACTTGGAGTTGGCCTCTTTCTTGTTGGTTGAATTTTAACCCCACTCCCATATCTGCTAGTGCTAGATGGTTTCCTCAAGAATGGAAGAGGATCCTCATTTTTCAGTTTTCTACTTGTTGTTGCCACCATCCCCAGGCCAATTGCATCCTCTCTTTCTATCTCCCTTCATTGGCTAAGAGTCACTACTTACATGCTCCAAGCCAATAAGGAAGACCCAACAAATGGCCCTTAACTCGGTAGTAGGTGCTCTTGAACTCATTATTGCAAAAATTACAAGTGCAAAGCACATTCCCTCCCGCAACTAGCTTTGTCCCAAGCCCTTGATTCCTCGTTACATACTTCCACAAGGGGTATTTAATCTCCTGGGCCTGTTGTCTTGCAAAATCAAGGTTATTTGCAGCATTAACAACTCCACTAGAAACGGATGGAGCACTAGCAGCATTAGAGACAAATAAAGTTGGAGTTGGAGGAGAAGTAGAGACATCAGCAGGGATATTCTTCCCTTTCCTTTTCCCTCTAGTAGTTGCCCTTGATTATCTATGATTTCTTGGGAATGAGTGAATAAAACCACTATTGTTTGAAAACTTTCAAATCAAGTAGCAAAATCCGCCTTGAAATCACTTGAAATACCTTCCAAACCTAGTATTACCCTTCACCTGCAAATGAAACCTGTGTGAGAGCTCAACATATGCTTGCAAAAGTGACAAATGAAAGTCAAAATCTGGGAGATGAGGCTAAATATGCTTGTATATCTAGTTGTCTCTACAATCCCTCAGAGATGAGGCTAAAAGGATCACAACATCTGCAAAAATAAAATAGAGATTAGGATCTGGTCAAGTAAGCATCCATCTCCATCTTGGATGTGCTCATGTAAGAAGGACTCAATCTCATCATTGTATATCCCAAATAATGTGGAGGACAAGGGGCAACCCTGTTTGACCCCAATGGTACTCCTGATAAAATCTGATATCCCCTGTGTTGTGCATAGACGACCAAGGACTAACTCGTATAGGCGCATGATGGTGGTTAGTAAGGTCTCTGAGATACCAATGTCTCAAAGTCTCTGGAACAAATCCTCCCAAGCAATGAAATCAAAAGCTTTTTAAAAATCCACAAAGCAACAACAATAAACTTTCAAAGAGTTGTGCCATGAATCCTCAAAATGGACCTAAGTGTAAGAATGAGATCAATAGTCTAGTGCTCAGGTCGTAATCCAACCTGTCTTTAGCTGTAAGTTTTCTCCTCTCAAGCTCCCCAGAGAGCTTCAAATGGAGTTGGCCCACCATGATCATCCTGTAGTTGTTGGGATTCGTACTAGAACCCGATTTGTGGATTGGGTAAATAATTGATGTGACCAAGATTGTGGAAAACCCATGCATACCACATGGTTGAATGAGTCGACTAGGTGGTGATCTATAGCATGAAGACCTTGCTTGAAAAGTTTTGCTTGGAACCCTTCTTCATCCGCTACTTTGCTAGTGTTCATCATCCAAATGACGTCCCATATATGAAAATAGGTTGTAAAAGGGGGTGGGGGTAACCTAGGTTATGGGCTAACCAGGGACATCGTAAAGGGAGACGGTATGAGTAAGCATTTATTTTGGAGAAGGAGGAAGAGGGGAGTGGCAAAGGAAGAAGGTGCACCGAAAATTTTAAGGAGAATGGGTAAGGGAAGTAGTCATCTCATATCTCCTTTGGGAAATGAAAAGACACTTTTTATGGTGGAGAAGGTAGTGGTATGAAGCCTTAAAGCGCTTGGCTTGGAATTTTGTTGGAAGGCACTCCATTTAGAGGTTGCTTGTGGACTCAGTTACAAACATGTGGATGAAGAGCATTGAGCTTGGGAGACCATCTTAGAGAGTGTGCAACCTTGTGATGAGGAGAGCTTAACATGAGGCTTAGCTTGGAGAGCGCTCCATTTTGGACGAGGTGCATGTTACTGTTGTTGTAAATGTAACTTCGGAAGATATTAATTTCTATATTATTATTACATTATTATTGTACTTTTATTTGTAGCTCCGTCGGAGATGTTTTTCCTCCATTCGAGGATGTCATTGTTGTATTTGCTCATGCAAGAATATCGAGGTAAAACCTCCATTGTATGTTGAGGCAATAGTTCCCCAAAGGTCAAATGTAAAATGTATTTTTGAGTCTCCCTAGGACAGGTCGACCCAGTCAGTTAGACAAGTCATCCCCATTGAGGAATTAGGTCACTCTCACTTAAAGTATAAATAGAGAGGGTCACTCTCTCATTTGGCACACACACTCACTCAAGCAAGTTCGCACCAAGCGAGAGAGAAGACAAGTTCGTTGGAGGAGAAAGAGAGAGAGCTACAGAAGACATCTGATATTTTGGGTTTTCCATCTTGTTTGATATTGTACTAGTGACAAATCTATTTCTGAGGAAGTTGCAGGGTTTTCTCCTTTATGGTTTACCCGAGGAAAATTCTTGTGTCTTTTGTGTTTTGTTGTGCTTGTCTATCTTTCAGTTTAAAGATCTAACTAAATTGAATTAAAGTGCAAACTCTAACATGGTATCAAAGCCAATCTGAAAAGAAGGCATTGTGTAGCAGCAAGAAACTAGGGCTTCCTAGTTCAAGATCTTCTCTCCACAGATCATCAGAAAAATGGGGCTAGGCTAACTCGCCCTAGGCGGGCACATCTTTTGGAGGAGCAGAATTCAATTTGAAGAATTTTCATTTTTGAACCAGTCACTAGTGTCGGGAGAAAACTAGGGCATCAAACTTGTGGGGTTTTCCTCCATCAATCCGGACAAAGGAGTACACTAGACAACTCGCCTTGAGGAGGCGCATCTTCCTGTCCAATCAGAAGTTCAAAATTCCAAGTTTGAAAAGTTAGGGTTTCTCTGACAAACCCTAGGTCAGCTAGCTCCAGAACCAGGTTGGGCATCTCAAATTGGTAAGAACTAATTCTTTGTTGTTTCCATTTGAGGTTCTCATTTCAAAATGACAAATCACATCAAGCTTGAGGATAAGCTTGAAGGAGCTGACAACTTCCGAGCATGGAAGTATAGAACCTCTCTAGTCCTAGAAGAGAATGATTTGGACAAGTATGTCAATGCGGAGGTTCCAGAACCAGAGGGAGAAGAGGCAAAGGCAATCCATAAGAAGAATTTGGTCAAGGCCAAGAGGATTATTGCAGACTCCATCAAAGATCACCTCATCCCTCATGTATCATCCTTGAAGGCTCCCAAGGAGATGTTCGATGCCTTGACAAAGATATTCGAAGGGAAGAACATCAATCGGAAGATGACACTAAGGAACCAACTCAAGAATGTGAAGATCTAGCACTTAAAGACCATGCAATCTTACTTCACAAGGGTCTCTCAAATCAAGGAGCAACTTGAAGCAATTGAAAACAAAGTAGGAGAGATAGTTATGACCACCTTGAATAGGGTCTCCCAAGATCATGGGACTCATTCATTCAAGGAATATGTGCCAGGAAGAAGTTGATCACCTTCAGCAGACTATGGGAAGAATGCACCCAAGAAGAAGCTCGACTAGTAGCAAGAGAAGAGAAGATGGGAGCTAATGATGACCAAGCTCTAACCGTTCATACTAAAAGAAATCACAACAAGAGGGAGGACCATCATCACAGAAGATCCAAAAGGCACCATGGACCCAAAAGGGATCTCTCCAGTATCAAATGTTACACATGTAATGAGAAGGGACATTACTAAATAAATTGTCCCAGAAATCAAGGATCCTCCAAGAAAACCAACAAGAAGAGGCATCATGCTTACACTGCTGAAGATGATGAACCAGAAAGGAAAAGAACCAGAGAAGAAAGGGATGATTCTTCAAGTGATGAAGAATATGTCTTAATCTCAGCTCTCACGGGCACCATCACACATGGGAGCAATGATTGGCTTGTAGATAGTGGAGCATCCAAGCATATGACAAGGTAAAAGGAAGCTTTCATCAACCTATCAGAACATGAGTCACCTCACAAGGTGAAACCTGGGGATGATTATCAATATCCCATCAAAGGAAATGGAGAAGCTTCCTACAAGCTAGATTCTGGAAAATCATTAAAGATGAAAGATGTTCTCTATGTACCAGGATTGAAGAAGAATCTTCTCTCCATCTCAGCATTAGATGCTAAAGGAATGCGGGTTGCATTTGTTGATGGCCAAGTTCTAATGTGGCCAAAAGGAAAGACAATAAATGATGCAACAGTAATTGGAGAGCAAGAGGGAGGCTTGTACAAGTTGAAAGGTCAACCAGAACAAGCATTAGTCCATGACTCCATGGGACCAAGTGAGTTACGGCACAGGAGGCTTGCACATGTGCACTACAGAGCACTACCAATTGCAAGCAAAGCAGTTTCAGGACTACCAGAAATCCAGACAAAGCATGAAGGCATTTGCAAGGGATGTGCGCAAGGAAAGAAAATGAAGAAGACATACCCCAACAGTGAAAGCAAGGAAAAAGGAATATTGGAGATAGTCCACTCGGATGTGTGTGGTCCCATGTCTTCTAGCTCATTAAGCGGGTATGTATACTATGTCTGTTTTATAGATGATTTTTCCCGTAAGACATGGATTTATTTCTTGAAGGGCAAAGAATCCAAAGATGAAGTATTGAGCAAATTCAAGGAATTCAAAGCCTTGGTTGAAAATCACATTGAGAGGAAGATCAAGACTTTACGATCAGACAATGGTGGAGAATTCACTTCAGAAGAATTCAAGGACCTTTGTAGAGAATCTGGGATTAAGAGGGAGATGAGCACTCCTTACAATCCTCAACAAAATGGCGTTGCAGAACAAAAGACAGAACAATAATGGAAGCAGTGAAGGCAATGCTACATGATCAAGATCTTCCGATGCACTTATGGGAAGAACCAGCAAGGACAGTTGTGTATGTACAAAACCGTACACCTCACCGTGTATTGAACAGCAAGACTCCCGAAGAAGCCTTCTCGAGTGAGAAACCAGAAGTCAGCAATCTAAGAATTACTATTATTGGGATGGTCAAGTGTTACGACCTACTTTGGAACTATTTGTTATTCACCTTACATTTAAACCTATTGGTGTTTGGATTGTTACTAACATACTGTATTGACTGCCATATTGCGTTATTACAATCTTTATTCATTGGTGACAATCACACTCTTTCGTCTGCAGATGATCTATAGGTCATATAGTGGATGTTAATGCTTTTACTTGAATAGTGAATTGCCATTGAATGTCACTACACTGACTTAATATATTTGGCATCTATAATATGTCTTCCTCATTCGCAAAGACATATTGACTAAGGCATTGGTCATTAACGAGGTTATCTACGAGATATAGTCGTCTTTGTTATTAGTGTCTTGTAGGTCACAGAAGGGCTCTCCGCTTGGAGGTTCCGACTCTCCGAAGCAGTTTGGAGGAGTGACTAAGGTGGCAGTGTCCACTTTCTCCTTACATATGTTCATCGTATACTAGCCCTACTAGTTCATTCGGTAGCATTTTTGGCGTCATTGTCGAGGACCTCAAGATCAATTGAGGTGATTAATCCGAGCTAGAATGACACTTTGGTAAATCTTAAGGTACTTCCTTGTCATTCATACATATATTTTATTTCGTAAGGTCTAACTTGATAGATTTATCTGGCGACTCCACCAAGAATTCAGCCCATCTCAGGTACGTACCGGTTTAGTACTTTCGGCAAGATTTGTTTGAGTCTAACTTGGCAAGTCTCTCCTGGCGACTCCTACTGAAGAAAATAAAAAAGAAGTGCTCTACAAGAACAAACTAAAAGGCAGAAGATATGGGGATCTTCGATCTATTTGACTTCTCAAATATTCCGGGATACCCGAATAGGTTCGATAAACATCGTTGTCTGAACTTTGAAATCTATCCCAATGTTCCACAAGAGTAAAGATACCGTTACAGCACATGTCACGAAGTTCAAGGAAGTTTTGGTGGCGTGGGATATCACAGACAAAGACACCATTATGCAGTTGTTTGTAATGTCCTTCGAACTAGGAGGTGATCAAGATATGGATGGTTGGTATGAAGGACTCCCTCCTACGGGGATATCTTCCTTCCTGCAATTGGTTGAGGCATTCAGCGATCAATGTGGTCCCAATGCTAAGGAAGAAATCATGAAGATTATAAAGGATGATCATACGGATATTGATGAAGCAATCCTTGGTGAGGAAGTTCATGACAAAGATCAAGTCTCGGAAGGTTTACTTGAGGAAAACATTGTTCAAGACCTGGTAAATGACATAATAGCCCTTATGACCGAAGATGAAGGGATCCCTAAAGATGAAGAGCAAGAAGCCTTAGTTGCAGAAACTAAAGAATATACAGAAATGGTGAATTCTCCATATCATCAGGTTACGATTTCTCATGATATTTTGGCTCTCTTGGAAGAAAATTACAAGTTTACGGAAGACGATGATTATTGTAAGTTCCTTGGTCCACCGATGTACGATTCTTCAAGACCTTGCAGCATCATGGCGGACCCTCTCCCGAGCACACGCTTTGGTGAAGAAGCTTACTTTGCCAGTAATGAGGAATGGATCAACCCTTTTGCTACTTTGCTTGATGATGGAGTAGTGCGAGGGGCGGTTCCTGTTGACAATTGTCATATGCAGAGTGTTTCCACTATATTCCAGCCGATGGTGTCCCCAAACCAATACTTCCAACACTATCTTCCGGCAAATTGTGCACAAATAAATCAGTTCATGATGTGCTTTAATTAGCAACATTCTTCAAGAAGTGTTCATCCCTTTCTATCCAATATCGGTAAGTTTCTGACGATGTATGCCAACAAAACCAATACAGGTATGTGGACAGGTATGGTATTCATTTTGCATCTCCAGAATATCTATTGCCTATGTTTTCGATTGAAATGTGAAAGAATGAATCTCGTGGCTGACATTTTCAAAATTCCAAAGATTATTTGGGATACTAATATGATTGTTATTAAGATGAACTATATGCATGTGTCCTCAAAGAAATGTTTAAGCAGGTGCAGGGACAGGTTGCAGCGGGCATACAAAAATTTGCAAGGTCCACCTCTAATAATGGCCTCCCAAGTTCAAAATCATCCTACTAGTTTGAGGCAAAAAAAATTCTCAGTGTAGATGAATGATGGAGATGGCCCATATATAAGTCTAGTAGAAGCATGGATAAATGAGGCTTGTCGAAGCAATCCTTCTCCATGGCAACTGTATCAAAGCTTCAAGGTCCTCGTAGTCACCCAGCCTTCATCTCCTATCCTGATGGAGACCTTGGTACGTATTTGCTTTGTGATCGATGAGATCTTATCATGGATTCATTCTAAAGACAAAGGTAAGGGATCAAGTATGAATTTCTTACTTAAATGGTAACATTTTGGTGCATAAAGTTAGTGGTAAAACTTTGTTTAAAGTGCAAGTAATATTGCTCCTTTTGTTGTTGTATCTTTTGATTACTTTGCAATTATCATAAATTGGTATTGACAAACTGTTATACTCTTGTTCATGTCCTTGTTTACGGTCTGAGAATTACTATTATTGGGATGGTCAAGTGTTAGGACCTACTCTAGAACTATTTGTTATTCACCTTACATTTAAACCTATTGTTGTTATACACTAGTGTTTGGATTGTTACTAACATACTGTATTGACTGCCATATTGCGTTATTACAATCTTTATTCACTGGCGACAATCACACTCTTTCGTCTACAGATGATCTATAGGTCATATAGTGGATGTTAATGCTTTTACTTGAATAGTGAATTGCCATTGAATGGCACTACACTGACTTAATATATTTGGCATCTATAATATGTCTTCCTCATTCACAAAGACATATTGACTAAGGCACTGGTCATTAACGAGCTTATCTAGGAGATATAGTCTTCTTTGTTATTAATGTCTTGCAGGTCACAGAAGGGCTCTCCCCTTGGAGGTTCCGACTCTCCAAAGCAGTTTGGAGGAGTGACTAAGGTAACAGTGGTCACTTTCTCCTTACATATGTTCATCGGATACTAGCCCTGCTAGTTCATCCGGTAACAATCCCAACTACCAAGTGACATGTACACTCTTGGTAAAGGAGCATCCCATTGGTGGACCTGGTATCGTAACTTAAAGTAGGTTGTTGTGGACCTAGTCCCTTTTTCTATTGTTGGTCTCCGTCACCCATCTTATATAAAGGAAGGAAAAAGCCTTTGTAATGTTGATGTACTTACCTTGAAGTACTTGTGCTTGTGTGATACAAAAGCTGGAAGACATAGGGTTTGTTTCAAGTAAATACTAGAGAATACAGGGAGCACTAGGGTTTGTCTTGAAGTCTTGGTGTGAGCTAGACCTAGGGTTTGACGGATAAAACCCTAGAGCAAGATTTGTAGCATTTGGATGCAAGTGGAGATTGCATAATGCAAACTTGGTAAATATCCGGATGCAAGTGGAGATTGCATAATGCAAACTTGGTAAATATCCTTAAGAGAGGTTCTGGGATGCGAGTGGGATATCCAAGAGTGGACTTGTGTGTTGATCCTAGCTTGTTGTGAAGCCTTTGATGCGGCTAGATAGCCTGGTGGGATGCCTTGCTAGGCCTTTGTATTGCTGATTAGGGTTTTTTGTTCGTAGTTGAGGCCCTAGCTGGGGTTTGGGAAGCAATTGAGAGTCCTTGCGAATGAGCTAAAGGAACTTGTTGTACCAGCTTGGGATGAGCGGAGGTATTGTCCTTTATCTTCATTTCTGTAATATATGAGTACTACTGTCCTAAATTTATATGTTGCAGATCTGAAAATCAGAATTTGGTTTCTTCTTATTAGTAGTTTCATGGCTGTTTTAATGACTTGATTTGGTGGGGCAGCCAGGCTGAAATGTTGTGTTTTAGCATCCCTAGATGAAACTGGGAATCAAATTTAGTGTTGCTACAAATCTGATGTTATAAAAGTAAATTTCAGATATGTGTGTTGGTTGAGATTGTGTCCCAAGGGTTGTGATATTAATCTCTCCTTCAAGCACATTTTCAGTGTCTGTGTTCTTGACCTAGCCTAGAGTGAAGGTTGGATAGATTTGAAGTATTTGTTGCTATAATAAATATTTCAAATTCAGCCATTAGGCTGAAAGTTCTATTAAAAAGATCCAGGGAACCTAGAGTAAATGACGTGAAAATTCCAAATTAAGTACAGATTTCCAAAATTTCTACACAATAGTGATAAAAGAAATCTGCTAGAAGATGGCTTTTTAGAAATCAACAAGAAGCAACATAAAACTTATTGAAATAGAGGGGGTATTAATAATTATTGATAAATTCAAGTTCAATCCTTAATTCCCACATCACGAGTTGAACATCCAAACCTTAACCATTTGTGGATTTGTGGAGATTAGAGAGACTTGAGATGGATTGTTTCCTATATTCCATACTTGGCAATACAAAAGAGCTCTCTAGTAGGCTAAACAAACTTACGAAAGTATCCAATGCTTCATATGAGATGTGGCAAGCCATTGTTGAACCTAAGAAGGATTTATTTGCATAGCCCCTTATTCAAAGGTCCCTCGCCACTAGGAAGAGATTGACTAAATTTGGCTTTTCTCCCCACACTGAAAATTTAAAACACACCATGCATATATTTTAGTGTTGCCCCAAAGCCAAAGCATCAAGGAAATCCATTGGTTACACCAGTTGCCTACGTTGTCATTGACCAATTTGGTTGGACATTTGCAATAATAGTGGATGGTAGTCCAAGTTATATGAAAATTCACAAAGAGTGAAAAGCGTTTGGAATCAAAATACTTTTTCCTTTGTAAGAAAGAAACAAATTCATAATTGACAATGTTTCTCTCTTCTAAGAGGTGGCAAGTGCAAGGGCATCATTCTTGATCTCAACAGACAACAAGAATTAAAATATGCTTGGGGGATTGGACATGCCACCAACAACAAAGTTGAAGCTCTAGTTTTTTTCCAAGGACTCAAATTCCTGAAGGAGAGAACTACATCCATTGTCATCATAATTGGTCACTCCAACATGATCATCTGAGCTCTCCTGAAAGGTTCTTTTGTCTCCACCATCATCGCCAAAAGATTTCATAGTCTCCCCTTAGTCATAACACTTCTAAGCACCACTCTATTTCAAGTGAAATGCTATCTAACACCAAATGCAGACGTCATGGCAAATTTAGGTTCAATGATGGCAGGAGAGCTTACTCTCCAAACAGGAGAGGATCTCCACAAAACCTTTTATTATATCCCATAATAGAAACAATTAGCAAAAAAGCCACTCAAATGTGGCCAACTGGCATGGTGGTTGAAGAATTTAATGAAGAGGGAGGGGCATTAAATCCCCCCCCCCCCAATCACCTTGCTTGGAATTCTCACTGACATTCAATGGACTGCACGACCCAGCATCAATGGATTCCACAAACCAACATCTTGACTCATGTAAGACTTGTCACATCCACAGGGATCCATTATTCCTCTACCATACCCATCAAACAGATCATTCGCAAACCCTTCATTGCCTTGACCTCTAGTTCTCCTCTACCCTAGAAGAATTCATATGCCCAACCTCTCACCTTTGGCTTTGCAAAAGAAACATGGCCTCGGGTAGATTCCTTTACTACTATTGCAACTTATACATGGACGTGAGGACCCTGAAACAATGCCTTGACAACTACAATAAGGATACTGTGGACACCTAGGTGGATTCAACCTACACAACCCTCCAATGTACTCAATGGAAAACCCAAATCAACTGTCACTTGGCCAATGTGGAACGAAAATGGAACTCTCACATTGTAGCACATAAGGGATGCCTTCAAACCATGGTGGATAGATGGAATGAGACTCAGACCTCCATAGCCAATCTTAAAATGAAAAATATTGAAATGAAAGCATTCATGCCAGCGCTTTCAGAACTATTGGTCAAACTCACAAGCATTATGGGATTCCCTGTTCAGGATATGATCCCATCTTGACAACCAAACATTGAACATGCAAAAGAACCTAGTACTGAAACCCAAGTAGAGTCTATGGGAAGCAAAGCAATGATCAAAACTATATATAGTTTATTTGATTTTGCCACTATAATTATTTGCTAGGACAGATTGTAGACAGCATACCTGCCATCTCAGAGGCAGAAGAACTTTACTATTTTTGTTTAAATATCTCACAGAATGGGAGACCCTCTGCTTATGTCAGAACCTTTATTTTTGAATTATGTTTGGAACGTTGTCAAGACTATAGGCCACAACAAAAAATATTGAAAATATATATAACCATTGTTGTGGAAAAAAATGTTGCTCTCTCCTAATGTTTCTCATATTTGACTTTGTCAATTCTCTAATTACACTAAGTTAGAGGAAGCATGCCCCCCTGTCCCCGACCCGTTTCCATATAGAAATGCGGAAACACATGCCATGTAGCACGAAAACGTGTTTCCATACGTACATACATTTCCCACAAGGGAAACGCATTCCGTACGTACAAAAACGCATTTATGATACGGCCATGTTCCATTCAGGAGCGTTTCCAAAAATATATCACCCTATTCAATAGTAATTGGTAATATTAAATTCTTAAAATAAAAGGGGCATTCTCCTTATCTTTCATTTCTATCATTTTACTTAAATTTTTAACATTACCATTAATTGTTTCAAGATGTTTGAGAGTGGTTCCAACCTCATCGAACTTCATATGCAAAAAGTAAATTTTTTCATCCCATTCAGAATTCAACAGACTTAATAGTTTTCAGGATTTTAAGATTGCAAAGTTTCCACTGGATTCTATCATGTATGAGGGGATGGGATTGGAATTTAATCAAGCACATCAATCCCTCTATGTACCTTGATGTTGGTGGTATTGATTGTTGAACTCCTCTGTCGTGACCTTAATAAAAATGTACTCTTCACTCCAGCAAAATTACTTATTAAGCATGGGAAGCTTTTTAATATGTATATTGCATTTCCCTGTTTCCAAAATTTTGGGGCAGTCAAGATCTTCTCTCTAGTTGAATTATTGTTGAAACAACTATGTCAAGGACAAGGATGCCAAAATTTGCCAACCAATTTTTGGAGGAATTTCTTTGCAGAACTTAGCACACAAATGGAATTTAAAATGAGGAAATGACCTCCAAGCTCAGGATTATACTAGATCAAGGAGAACAGGTTACGGTCTCTTGCAATAGTTAACAAGTCATAACGGCAGAACTTACCTCTCTAGGAACTCTTCTCAACAGTAGTGTAGTTTTCTCTATAAGATTACAAGGTACACTATTCCAAATCATGGAAAGTTGAGATTTGCTTACTCCATTTAACATGGGTGTTAACTCTTGGGAAAGGGCACAAGTTTTCTAGAGGGTGTAACCTGTCAAGCCGATATCTACAAAGCTAAAGAAACACATCAAGTATGCCCATCAAAAGACATCTCTTTTTCTCTTCAAATTGTTAAGAGATTTTAGTCAAGTGTAAAACCTTAATTCTTGTATCTTATTTTCTATTACGAATAGCATAGAGCTTCTACCTCATTTTTTGGGAATTTCTAGACATTAAAGAAGATATTTAGATTCTACAGAGAACTGGAATGATTTGACCCTTCTCAATGGTGGCAAATTTAAGTTGGGTTTTTCCTGAAGAAAGTGCATTCATTTAAGTGTAACTTCCAAAAGCAAGAGCAATTGTTGCACTTATGGATTGTTAAACCCATGGGCACGACATGAAACCAAGTATCAACTTGAATAACCGGTGAGCTTGCAAAGCAAATAAGGCACCCATGGGCCACTAATCAACTGAAATTACCCATATAATACCATTGGGCATGTCCTGCTAACAAGGTCATGGTTTGACATCATCAAAGGCTCCGAGGGGATAGCATGTCTCATATGTGACTCCCTTCAGAGCCAGGTTACTATGGTGGCATCAAACGAGCACGCCAAGTTCCTATGGGTTTGGATTCATTGGAATGCCCCCCTACGTCGAGACAATTACATTGTTGTGTGCTACTTCCTCCTAGCCTCATCACACTTCGCACATCATAGGGAGTCGGAGGGAGACCCCTTCCTCGAACTTTATGCCAACATCTCCCACTACTCCACTATTGGGGAAGTCATTATGCTGGGGGACTTCAACGTGCGTACCCAAAACCTGCAGGTGTCCTTACATGACAGAGCCAAGGACGCACTTTGCCTACTAGAAGTTCGAACCGGAGACAGTTGGCCTTCACAAGAGCTTCAATGACATAATTGGGGCCCTCACAACTTATGGGAGACAAATTTAACAGCTTGGAGAATCTCACAACTCAATGATCCTTAATAATCTACCCTGTTATCCAAGATCAAGGAGGTTCACTTGCTTCCCACACAAAGGAGGGGCCACTGTGGTGGACTATGCTTTAGCCAACCACAACCTCCTCCAACTTATCCGACACTTGTCGATCTCTCCCCTCCCATTGGCAGACCACACCCTCCTCACTTTCTCCCTCTCTGCATCGCCTACCCCTTCCCCCACCCCACCGCCCTCCCCACCACCACCCCGTACCACCTTCCTTTTTGATAAAGAATATGCAGACTCCTACACCACCCACCTTAAGGAGTTTCTCCCCCCATCTCTTACTGTTGAGCATGGTTGTCATTGATGACAAGCCATTCATGACAAAGGAGTAATTAAGGTTGATGACATGGCAAGGAGGACATGATAGTTTGGGCATTGGAACACTAGGTGGTCCAAATGGCCCATTCTATGGTCATTTGTGGCTTGATGGGGTCATGGAACCCTTGGATATGGTTTGAGTCTTGGAGATGCACTTGATAATGATTTAGACATTGGACTTTGATGTGGAAAATCTCTTGGAGAAATTCAAGTGAAGTTCGTGAAGCCAATACATGCTTGTTGATGCCCTTATATCTTTGATGATGATCATCATCAAAGATATGGAGCCTTTGGTAAATGACATATATTGTCGTTAAAGTCCATATCATGTAAAGATACTCATTGTACAATGAATTTGAAAAATGAGGAACTTATTTAATAAACACCTTGCAAATAGAATTAATGGCGAACTAATGGTGAGGTCGGCTCCGTCAAGAATAAATAAATAAAATTGCAAATATCTAAGTCGGACAGCCTTTATAAATTGCAATAAAAATATTAAAGTGGCATACTAGGTCGGCTCAGTAAATATATCATGGAAAAACTAGTATAAATAGAGGCTTAACGTCCTCATTTATGAAGTGAAGTTTGAAGTTTTGTATTGACTGCCCTGAAATTAGGGTGGATACTGTGGCAGCAGCAGAGAAAAGGTGTTGTAGCAGACTGTTTTGAATTGGGTGACAGCAGAGGAGTATTCAAGTTTTCTTATGTCACTGAACAAGGGTATGCCAAGTCTATATCAGTAAAGACAGTCCGAAGGCAAGAAAAGTCTGAGCTCTGATTCCAGGTAACCAAAGGAATGATCTTGTTGACAGTATTGAAATATACAAAAGTATGAACTATTCTAGGGCATCTGAACAGCAGCTATAAAGTTTTGATCAAAGACTATCTAGTATCAAGCATTTAATTCGAGCAAGCTAATCTCTGTACATATTGTATATATTATATATACTTGGTTCCTTGTGCATCTTTCAAATTCTCAGTGCTGAAGGTCAAATCTTTTGAAGGCATCCCAATGTCTGTACAGTAGTTGATTGACAGTGATAACAGATGATTGATGATAGTAAAAGTAACTTGACTCGGATAGAGGTGACTGAAATTCTTAAACAGCAGATTGAGCAGGTTGATGACAGTTGATTGAGCATAAATTATGAGCAGTAGTCTGATTTTATCTGACAGGTGACTTGGCATGATGAGCATGAGCAGAATCCTGTGGTGATTTGACATGAGCCTGAAGTCCTGTGCATTGGTAGAACCTGGCATGTGAGCAGACCTTAGATACCTTGGTAGTATATGAGCAAGACATGTGGCTAGCAGATTGAAGTTGACTTTGACTTGACAAGCATTGATTTGACAGTGATCTCCAGCTGATTGAGTTGAAGATAGTAATATCAAATTTGAGTTGACAGTGACAGAGATAGCTAGATGATAACATGTGACATGACAGTGATCAGTATGTAAAGGAAAGTTGGGTCTTGCATCTCTTCTTAGTTGGAGCTAAGAAAACCAGGCTGGGCCTTGGAATAGGAGTTGGTGCTCTTTGGTCAGTTGGTGCTGATGTAATCGGAAGATTGAAGTCTTCATTGTAATTCATATCAAATTATAAATAAAGTTTACTACATTTGTCGTGTGATGTGTTTCTTATGATTTATGTTGATGACATGTTTTATTGATGAATGTTGATGTATAGCTTAATGTGAATGATGAACTCTGCTTAAGTTTTTTAGAAGTGAAATTTGTTAAGAGTGCTAGCACACTGATTCACACCCCTCTCTCAGTGTGTCATTGTGTCCAACACTTACTTCATGTCACTGGACATAGCCACAGCCAAGTATGAGAACTCTCTAAATCTCTAGAGGAAGCAGACCTAAACTCCTAAACCCACTCATACTCATAAACCCACTCTGGGCACTTGCCCCAAGAACCATCAGTTTGATGATGAATGGAAAACCCTCCACAAGCATCTCTACTTCACCCTCACACGTGACCCTTCATATTCCCCCTGCCTCTGCATAACCTGTCGTCGCCTCCTACACTGTAAGAAGCGAGCATTTCTCTCCCTGAGAAGACGTGAACTTTGTGCAACCCTCCACCACTCCCCAAAAACCTTCTGGTGTACCCTTTTCCCTAAAACTCACACCATCTCCCCCAACCTAGACCCCCAATCCATGTTCTCCCACACGACCTCCCTCTATGATGTTCCCAAACAACCCCCCATCCATATCTCCTTCCCCCCCCTTCATGCCATGTCTTCTCTGTGAGAGACATCAAGAGAGCAATCAGGACTATGAGCATTAATAGAGCAGCAGATTAGCAAGGCCCCCAGGTAGAATTCCTCAAGCATGGCATCTGAACCCTCAACTCGCACATTGTTGATTTATTTAACCATGTGGTAGGCTTCAATTTTCCCCACTTTTGGACTAGACACATTATTCACCCGATCCACAAATCGAGGTGTAGTTCCAAGCCGAACAACTACTAGACTATCATGGTTGGACACACATTCTCTAAGTTGTATGCCACAATCCTACATTTGTGGCTTTCTGACGAGTTAGAGAGCTAGCACCTCAATGCCGGGGGTCAAGCAAGTTTTTGCCTGCAGTATCAAATGACTTATCACATTTTCACTCAGAGCCATTATTGAGGAGGCCAGACATCTCTCTTTGAAAGTCTATTGTTGCTTTGCAAACTTTGGGAATGCATTTGAAAGTTCCAAGATAGGCATTGCTCCAATGGCTTTGTGATATCATCAACGCATCTGAGACACCTCTGGCATCCATCATGAGATTGTATTAGTCGGTTACGGGTCACCTCTGATTGACACATGGCCTTTCTGACTTCATCTAGAGTACCATTGGGGTAAAGCAAGGGTGACCCCTTTCGCCAACTCTCTTTGGGATATATATTGACGAGTTGGTGTCCTTCCTCCACGAGCACATCCAGGAGGAAGATGGTTGCCTTCTACACCAGGTGTTGATTTCCCTGCTCCTTTTTGGCAATGACTTGATCATGTTGGCCTCCACTCCTAAGGACCTACAGAAGCAGATTGATGCTCTAGCTAGCTTCTGTGATCTTCGATAGTTGATGGTCAACCTCGGTAAAACCAAGGTTATGAACTTCAACTTGTCGCAAAGCCTCCTTTCTGTGTTACATTTCTACTTATGCGTGGAAGATATTCAGATTACGACAGCGTACACCTACCTGGGGGGTCCAATTCATAGGACTCCATTTTTGTATGGCTTCCTAGCCCTCATCAAGAGGTAGTGCTTCTAGGGACAATTTCAAGACATCTTGTTCCAAATTTTACCTCATGGAGGCAATGATCAAACCCACGATCTTCCATGGTTTAGAGATTTGGGAACCGAGTTTGCTTTAGTCGGATTGGGCCCAACTAGGAGAGTTCAGGTCTTGCTTCTCAAGCGCATCATTCAATGCAAAAGTACAACTCCCCAGCCCTTCATAGAGGTAGAGTTCAGAATCCACCCCTTTCTCATCGAAGTCATTTTTCATCTAGTCTCCTCCCTACATAGAGTTAGGACCTTCAAAGACAACCTCCTAGAGAGAGAGGTACCCCTACCTTTCAATCTGCTCCCAAAGGCTCTTGCTTCAAATTGCCACACTATTCGTACACGAGATTGGTTTTTAGCAAAGTTACAAATATCATGTCGGCGAATATATCGTCAACAATCCAAAAAACAATGTATCAAATTTATCAGGGAAAATGTCGACAAGCATATAGGCAATATATCAACGAACTTCAAAAATACAAAAATATTCATTTTCCAAAAAATCCAAAAATCTTCTGACTTGGCCGATATTTTGACAATATTTTTTTTTGGCGATATTTTTCGATTTTTGCCAATATTTTCCAATTGGCGATTTTTTACAACGATAATATTTCCAAGCTAAGAGCATCGCAATATATCGCAATGTCGTCAATATATCGCCAATGTTTGCAAGACTAGTTTTTAGAGGCTTCTTGGCTTCTCCAGTCTATGACCATCTCCCCAAAGCACCTTCCCCCCTTCCGATACTCTCTAGATGCATCGAGCCATCTACTACCGACTAGACAGGAGCTGAATCCATCCGAGAGGACATCTACAGACTATACATCCAGGTTAATTGGATCTCACCTCCAAAAACCTTGGGCTCGAAGATCATCGTCCGCCAACCATACACACATCGACACTAGATGCACTTAATTAGGTTCGCTCTGGGATAGCTACGACTGAGGTCTCGCGGACTACAAGTGGAGACCAATCACCATATTCCACGACCAGATAAGATATGCCAGATGTGCCACTTACAGGAACCGAAGATAGAGGTACACCTAATTTTCAGGTGCCCTTTCTACTATGAGATCGAAGGACGCTACCATTGCCTCTATAGGGACTCAGGGGGCTACCTCTCCACTTTCTTTTGATATGAAGACCAGAGATGCCTAAACCTCTTCATCAAGGAGAGATTCAGCCACAAATTCCTAGTTCTTGAATGCCCCATCCCACCATGGGACTAACACGAGGATCACCTCTTACTTTCATGTTGCTTCGTCAGATTGGGGTAACAAGAGATGGGCAGAGTTCCAAAGTACTTTAGACCATAGAGTGTTGAGGCCTCGTGTCTCCCCTCGGCCTCCCCGTGGACATCAAGCAATATCTTTGAGACCGGTTCGGAGGTGCCAAACCAAACATCCAACCACACATCCTCATAGTGACAGATGGATCTAGAGCAGAGCACCTCTCGCCCGTCATAATGGCTAGCTATCTATATAGAGTTTCTTTCCTTTGACCTCGGATGGTAGGAGAGCAGGGTTGCCTCAATCCTATGTCCCCCTAGGATCATATAGCAAGATCCAACTATGGTACCCAAGGACTTCAACAATGAGCCAATGCCTCGGTCACCCTCCTCGCCCTCTATCATCAGGCCTAGGAGACCTTGACATCATTGCTTCTCTCTCTCTCTCTCTCTCTCTCTCTCTCTCTCTCTCTCTATACTAGCACCTAGATGTTGCCGGTTTCGGACATTCTCACTTTGTTTCACCGCACCTATGGCACTGTTATATATACATATTTTTGTGCTGGCTAGACCTAGTGATTTACTTAGTCAGACACTTACCCAGGGTGTACTTTTCTTCTCTTTATTTTTGCTTTCAGCATTTTCTAGGAACTGCCTTCCAACTCCCACATTGTATTCACACTTGATGTATCTTCTAGTCCCATTGACCTACTTCTGTGGACATTCATTGGACATTAATAAAATTATCTTATCTTAAAACATAAGGATTTTTGGGTGAGGATAAATCCATGGCATTGTCCCACTAGCCTGTAGGCACATCTGAAGATCTAATATAGTTATTTGGACACCAACTTGAACCCATGTTGGCACTTGGTCGCCCATATAAGCATACAACAGTGAGATAAGGATTTGTTATGGCCAATGCTACAAGAAAACAGATAATGTAATGCCCATTTTAAAAACTAAAATTTTGCCATATTTAAAATGCTTCTTTATCTCAATAACCATAGGCCTCATAATTGGCTCTCAGCTGCGCACGGCGTCTACACACCAAAACTGGGATATAAAAAACTGGCCATTACCGAACATCCGGGTAATCCAAATTGGTGGTGGAAAAGCATCTGGAAGTCCAAATGCCCACAAAAATCTAAAATTTTCATGTGGTGTACTTTGGCAAATAAGATCCCAATCTGGGAACAACTGAAACGCAAGAACATTACATTGAAGGGCCTGGCTGGTGCGTGTTATGTAAACAAGCTGATGAATCAGTCTCCCATTTGTTTATCAACTGTCCTCCTGCCATCCATATCTGGACAAAGCTTAAACGAAAGTTAAATTTTATTACTATCTGGGATGGGGTGACTGTTGAAGATGCTTGGAATACTTGGGTCTTCTTGGCAGATAGCTTATCAATTCAAACTATGTCCCTCCTTACTGCTTGGGGAATATGGCTAAATAGAAACAAGGCCATCTTACAGGACATCCCATCTGTCGCTGAGCTTATTGCCTCCCACAGCATTGATATACTTTCCTACTTCCCACAGCAAAAGGGCGTCCCTGCCCCTAGAGTCATAACTGAGGAGATTATAAACAAAAACAGGCCACGAAAGTTAAATTTTATTACTATCTGGGATGGGGTGACTGTTGAAGATGCTTGGAATACTTGGGTCTTCTTGGCAGATAGCTTATCAATTCAAACTATGTCCCTCCTTACTGCTTGGGGAATATGGCTAAATAGAAACAAGGCCATCTTCCAGGACATCCCATCTGTCGCTGAGCTTATTGCCTCCCACAGCATTGATATACTTTCCTACTTCCCACAGCAAAAGGGCGTCCCTGCCCCTAGAGTCATAACTGAGGAGATTATAAACAAAAACAGGCCTTGGGCTTTCTTTGATGGGGCCTCACAAAACCAAACCTGCGGTGGGGGTGTACTTCTCCATCTGTCTGATTCCCACTTCTTTCACATTCAAATGGGACTTGGAAGCAAAAATAACAACTTTGCCGAACTCTCTGCACTAAACCTCCTCCTTTGCTTTGCCATTGAAAAGAACTGCAAAACTTTACAGATCTTCAGTGACTCATTGAACGTCATCAATTGGGTAACTAAAGTTCAAAAATGTCACAATGTTTTTTTGAACTCCTTGTTAAAAGAAATATTGCGGCATCTGGAAGGTCTTGACTCCTTCTCATGTCGTCGTGTATACAGGGAAAGGAACTCAGTATACAATGGAAGATGTCAGAACAGCAAAACGGCACTTTTTTTTAATATTATCACAGACTGTTTATAGATGGTTTGGCCCCTCTTGCGAATCCAACCTGAGCAGCATCTTTACAACATTTTGGAAGCATTAACTATTTTGCTGAAATTCTCTCGTCATCAGCATATAAACAGATTGGGCACATAGCTCTTTTTTGGCTTTTAGAGGATCTCAGACCCCGATCCTAACATCCATACGGAAATACTTTTGTAAATATCGGTATATAAACCTCTTTTATGAGAAAGAAACACTTATATATGGGCTGAAAAGCAGCACTCAGAAAAGGCATAGAAATATGCCTTCTGCAATATGTAATTTTGTTAATCATTAATAAAATTACGCTTTCTACCTTGGAAAAAAAAACCATAGGCCTCATAAATGAATAAATACAAATATGGTGGCCTCCTTTTCCAGAATTCCAAAGTATCACACAAAAAAGTATATATCACTCAAATTATCTGAAGTTTGAACTCTTGTCAAAGGTTAAATCAATTCAATGTCACAGTTCAGATTAACCTCAGGACAAATTCTAAATACTTGACAGTTAACATTTCTATTTGGCATCCATGATTATTCTACAACTTAAATGTTTAGTGTTTACAAACTCCTTCCATGATTTTACCCCCACAAAACGTGTCACAACTACAAGAGTACAGAATAACCTTAGGACTTCCAATCACAGGAGAAATGCTGCACAAACTGGTTCCATGCAATTCATGAAAAAGACTTCCAAGAGAACCATTAGTGAGCAACTTTCCTATTTTTTGCTTTATTGAAAAATTTTCCCAATGTTTTAATAAAGCATGAAGAGAGAGTACCTCTAAGAAATTCAATTGCTTCATCTAGCACAAGATTTAGTAGTTGATCATACCCCTTCAATGTCCCTGTCACTGCACTTGAAATAAGCAGACAACATCAGCAAAATACAGAAGTCACAACAATTTAAGTAGGGGGGGATGATATTTCATAAAACTAAACAACCTTGTTTCTTCAACCTATATGTTGCATGCATGCATATGTTCTCAAACTGATGAATAAACCAGTTAAACACAATAACATTTCAAGCAAGGGCAGCTGTTATATGGAAAAACACAAATTCACATGAAATAAAAAAACATTCTACGACATGTGAACACATGCATGTATTTTCTGTGCTACTCATATATGCAAAGTATAAACATGCTTATAACTAATTTGAAATTCTCCTTTTAACAAGGCACATTTTATAATTAGTGTACTCCAAATAAATAACTAAAAACTTTCCATATAGATAAAAATAGGAACACGAAAACATAAAACAGTCACTCTACCATAAGAGCAAAAAGGGATGTTCGAGGAAAATTCCCCATTTCTTACACTGGCATGTTCAAAAGATTTTAATTTTGATTCTGGACTGACAAGGCTATGGGTTCGAATATAGGCACATGCTCATTAGGTGTCCTTCTCACCATGGCTTGGGAGGTCCGCACCAGCCATTTACAAGAATTTGGTTTTGCATTTCCTTGCAAAACATTGCTGCAAAAGTGAACTTATGGTCTATGTTACGTCCCAGACCTGCATTCAAAGATATTCAAAGTCCCAAAACCAAGTGCAACCCTAAAGGCACCTACGAAGGTTGCCCACTGTCACCATAGAACCTCTTCCTCTCACTTTAGGCCAGCTCTCCTCCAGCACAAGAGGGGAAACCCTAGAAAAAAATTTATGATGTTCTTAGAATTAATGGGATCGTGGATTTTCATGACCAATGCCTATCCAATAGGAAATGGCGTTGGGATCAACAATCACGAGGGTTTGAGCTTGTACGGAAGGAGGCGCAGTTAGGCTGTTATAAACATGCTCTAACCAACCACTTGGATTCACCTGAATATGCAGAAAACCAGAGGGCTCTTCCAAAGATACTCCTCACAACTAGTCCAAAATCAGCCAAGTAGTAATGTGCAACCATGAATAATTAAAGTACAGTCACATATGAAACCATAAATGAAGTAGAAAAAAGTAGGAAGGCTTTTCTATAGAACGAACAGCCAACAATATATCATCCTTCAAGTGTGATTTCACCCAAAAATCAGGAGGGCCTAAACGCGTCACACGGTACACCTAACCTTCAAACCCTAGTTAGGACAGCCCTCAAAATAGAGTGAACAGCCCTAACCAAGACATTACAGCAACAAATATCCTTCAATAAATACAATGATTACAGAAAGACAAAGGGAGGGTTTCACCTCAACCCTACCATCCCCTTATCGTAGCAAAACAACCCTTCTACAAAGATTATTCCAGCAGATTTGAACTAGTAATTTCTCACCATCAAATCAACCCATGAAATCAGAATAAGATAAAGAACCTCACATTGAAATGCCCCTTAACTTCTTCCTCCCAATAGATCTTCAACTAAGCTTGGACGGGATCTCCCACAACTCCCAACATGACTTGCAAATGAATTTCTCTTCTATTTACAGGCTTCTATCCTCCCAAATTAGGGCTTGGTCCCTTTTAAGGTTGTAGAGATAGAATTAATATTTGATTCCACAAACCATGTTCTCCCACCTAGGGCACACCACCTCTAGGATGCAAATGTCACATTTGGTCTTTCTTTAACTTATAGATCAAATATTAACCTTCAACATATTTTTCCTTTTGCAAAGGTCCACTACATGTCATCATTCTACCTTTTTAGAAAATGCTTTAATTCTTTATTTAGGGGGTTGGACCGTTTCATCCATGCCACATGGCACTTCCTCATGCAAAGAAATTTCTTCCAAATATGTAGAACATGCTTTGAACAAAGTATCCTTGCCCCAAATATCTCAATGGTGAAACCTGCCTCCAAATATGTGGAATGCGCCTCAGGTAATGCATAATGCCCCATAAAGTCGCTTTACAATGCTTTTGAAGCCCCTTTTGCACCAACGTTCCTCTTGCAAGGGCTAGATTCATAATCAGGCCACCACAATGCTCCCTTGAAGTGGAATGCCTGTCATCAAGTGATTTCCTTTGACCAGAATAGTGCTCCAAGCAAGGGTGTTCCTCCATCAGCTCTCTTTCTTAACACGTGTCATTCCCCAAGCCTACTCTGAATTATGGCATTTTTTCTTTGGACCTCCCACGGTGAGGCATTCCTACTTTTGGTTGTATTTGACCCCTTAACTTGCCATAGATCATGCCCTGCCCTGGAGCCCAACTAAGCTAGGGCCTTCTTGTTCTAAGGATGTCTTCCTCCTCGTTTCATCCATCAATGCAGTCCCAGAGAGGCCTCCATCAAGATGTAACTGCTATTGCATTCCAAGGGTCTTCTATTGTGCTCAGTAAGAAAAGAAAGGCCCATGAAAATGCAAAATGAACCATGCAATTTCAAAGCGGGTAACAATTGACTCCATAAGGAACTCTGCACTCCCTAGTAGGATGCAAGAGAACTCCAAAATCTTCGGTGTACCTGCAAGGTGAATTCGAGTATTGGCTATCCATGATGGGATGGATCCAAAACTCCACATCCTCACCACACAATACAAAGGCTTTCAATCTGAATTCATTATAAAAACTAGAGAATGTCCATATAACTACTCATTCTTAAAGGATGCTACAAATAAAGGGATGAACCCAAAATGCCAAAGAGAACATATAAATGAAACCTATTGCTCATGAAGATCGAGCTTATTATTCCTACCCTACTCTACCATAGGAAGATGCACATTCTAGGTGAAACAATAAAGCCAATACAACCATTGTATAATCTCATTGATGATGTGAGATCTCCCCTTGTGTTTGGCAATAAGCCAAAACAAGGCTACAACAAACAACCTGCGTGAGTAAGCTGGAGTCTCTATCACTATATGGTTGAAGACTAAAGTGAGCTCCTAAAGATGAAAATAAACATTGAAGTCACACCAAGGTTGGTGTGTACCGCTACATGCTTGCTCTATTCAATGTTGGATAAGACTGATATACTCACCACTTCCAACATGTGAATATGGAAACCCATCATCAAGCAACAAATTGCCTCCACAGACCACCATATACCTCTCAAACATTGATCTACATGCTCAAACAACTGACCTCCTTGGCTACCAAAGAATCACATGTCATATCCTCAAGCAACAAAAGTTTAAAAGGAAGCTCCTATATAATCCTGCAAAAAATCTTCTGCCCTTTATCCAACATTTAAATGAAGCATACCACAAAATTTCTAATCTCGAAAAACAAATTAGCTCATGATTTGGGCTTTGATCCCCTATTCTAAAAGGTTGAAAAGTTTTGAAATACATCAATAACTGAGCATGCTACTGTCCCAAACACATTGCTGCTATATAATGTCATATATAATGTTATGACAATGCTCCTTATGCTGCAAGAAATCTGAGCCATTTATGAGGATACAGATGTTGATCAACGATAGAATATGCTTCACATACATCAACATCCTTTGGCTGTCCAAGACCCAAGGAAATAGGACCTGCAATGCCTTCTTCATGCCACATAGAATGGCTCCCAATGATGATCAGTAATGAAAAGTGCCAGTTCAGATTTTCTCCATCAAGCTCTCACTATTCGTGTTATAGGTGGAATCTCCATGAAGAAACCAGCAATCCCCATCCCACCTATGTCTCCCAATCATAAAAAAGGTGCTTACATCGCCATCCTCTTGGTTGCCATGTTTATCCCGTGAACTAGCAGAAACACCTACAATATCTTCATCCTCCAAGGGTTTCTCTACCACATCTATCCTCTTCAAATCATCAAGGGATACATCATTAACTTCAGAATTTTGAAAAGGAACATAACTTACCAAACCTTTCTCCTCCTCGAAATCCATGATTGTGGCTATTGGAATGTCCTCATGCAAGTGTACATCATCATCACACGCTGTTTCTTTTGGAAAAATATGGAATGCTGCAATGCATAGTCTTCATGGAAAAATCTTCATGAGGTGTTGCAATATAGTTTTCTGGGGCTTCAACCTTCTCATTTGGATCCAAAATTCTATGCATAAATGGCTCATGTGATGAAAGAGAAAGTTGGCCATCCATGGATTCCTCATGAAATTTATCTCCAAACTGCTCAATGGTCGATCCATAACCTTCGCCTATGGAGATGAGGAGGGTATTCAATGCTTTGATACTTTCCTCTATTTCAGCCACTACTGCATCCGAAGGGTTATTACACATTAGAAACATAAGATCTTGTATCTCCTTATTATTTTCATGGCAAGCATTCAGCACTGTATGGCCATCAACACCCTGTTCTCCTTCTTCTTAACTAGAATCCCAAAACTTGCAAAATAATTTGATTAAACCTGAAAATAAGGATATCTCCTTTGGGCTGCAATAATCAAACCATTCCAATGCATAATCTTTCAAGGTAAATACAAACATTTTCATCATGACGTCCTCATGGACAATATTAAGATATGCAATAAGCTCAATGAAGAATGCAACATGTTGTGCAGCTAGATGAAGGTGCCCATGGAACTTCAAAGTGAAGTTGCACGAAACGGGGAAACGGGGACAAAATGGGGAAACTTCGAAACGGGGGGAAACACGATCCCACAAAAATTTTGGAAACAGGGAAAACGAGATATATATATATAATGTGATTTATGATTTATGAGTTGTGATTTATCATTTATTTACACCATTTGCTCTACGACAAATCCACCACCTAATTGGACTCATGGTGTTGCTCTCTTCCAAAGCTACTACGACTGAATATTCATACAATCCTGCAGCAAAATTTGCAAATATTTTCTTCACCTCCTTCAATAGATCAGCTGGAAACATTCTCATAAGGGCTTTTTATCTCCATTGACCACCTCTATATCCCTATGTGGTGCCTTCCGTTTCCCATTGCTTTGAGCAATAAGCTCTTCATCATAAAATTTTGGGTTCAAGCCATGTGCTAAAGCTATGTTGCATGGGAACGCCCCCCACCCCCTCGCTCCCGCTCCCAAAGCTCGCTCCCAAAACGCTCCCAGTTTTGGGAGCGCGCTCTCGAGATGCTCCCTACCTATCCTATACTAAAAGCTCCGATATTAGGTTGATCATTTGATGACAGTGTTATGGCACCTCCCTTCTTTGCCAAGCTCCTATAAAAGTTGTTATGGTTGATCATTTGATGACAATGTTATAAGTTATAACTATTAGATGATTGATGTTATATGGTTTAATCCATGTTTTGTATAGCTAATTAAACATCCTACATGTTTCTTCTATAAAAATCCATCAAAATATATGCTATGTATAAAACGCTCTCGAAACGAGAGCTTTTGAAAATTTCACTTTTCGCTCCGCTCCCAACAGCATAGTGCTAAAGTATGCAATGGAGTGTTGAAATTGTTCCACCTATCAACAATAATTTGTTGCACCTAATCAGGAAAACCAGCATCAACAAATAAAAGTTGGGGAGAATCCTATGAAATGATTTCCGTAGTTTGCTCAACCACAGTATCCATGCCATCATTAACCTCTCCCAAGAAGGGTTGGTCTGGATCGGCATTTCAAAGAAGCTCAAATGCAAGGGCTATGAACTTGAGCAAGAAATCCATCTTGCTCCACCACTCCTCATCAAGGCACAATCTACGCACCATAGTTCCCCACTCTAAATCTATTTATCTCCACTCAACCCAAAGTTGGCTCTGTTGTCCGCCAAACTGCACACCAGCAGCAGAAATCTTTCGAAAGCTGTCTCCCTCACTGGGAAGTGGGGAGAGGTGTGGCCTTGGGGGCAAGCAATAAGCCAGGTACTATCACCTGAATCCCAGCTCCTCCATTTAGGCTAACTCCTAACAAAGCCAAGGGGGGTAGTCCCTATAAAGAGTTTCACTAAGGCTCTTGTGTTTTTTAAGTGTTTTTTGGTGAAAAGATGTGGATGGGTGTTGTTTAGGAGTTTTGAAGGTGAGACACAACAATGCTTTTGAATAAAACCAAGATAACGCAATCCACGTTGCAAGAGAAGATAAGAGATACATTGAATAAGATATAAATCACTCTTTATACGAAAATTAACACAAGTACTCCAGACTGATAATAAGCAAATAAAATATGTGATTAAGGACCAGTGCCTTATGGAGTCAAAAAAGTCTGAGTGATCGAATTGCTTGATACAAGTGTTCGAGATAAATGTTCGTGAGATCGTTTTGCAGCTTATCTTGGTAAATTAAAGATTTTAGTGGTCTTGATTATTAAGGCTAAAACCAAGGATATCAAAAGAGTGGAACCTTAACCATGAACAAATACTGGCAACCTCTTAGATGGTATGTCGGGAGCACCCAGATTGCAAAGAGGACAAGTGTACTTACGGCTTGACCGCCCTCGAGTCTGATAGTGGATTCCCGGCACCACCTGTTTCAGGAAGCACCTCAGTGATTTGATACCGGTTTTGGTTTTGAGTAAAATTTTAATTATGTTATCACTTGTGAGTATAGCAAGACCTTCACCTTTCTGAGTACTAGCCCAACCGTTTCCGGTTGGCAGAGCATACGGGTGTTGGACAATCAACCAAACTAAATTTATTAGGGAGAAATGTGAGTTGAAATATTTTATTAAATTAAGAGCACTTGTTCAACCCTTCGACAAAGAGCGCTCTTGACTCAGTCTTAAGACCACAGTTCCACAGTTCAAGAGACTTCCTACTTTAAAATGCCTAATGCAAGGGGAAAGTGCAAATCTACAATGCTCTCCGACAGAGAGTGCTCTTGACTTGGATTTGGCCAAGTTCAAGAGACTTTGTTTATTTTAAAAAACAAGAAGCAGTTGTGAAAACAGGATATTGAAACTTTGTAATATTAAAATCATGTGGTAGCTCAATAGATATGAAACACAGCTAGCATGCTACTTGCAAAATAGAATGAAATAAATTAAGGATTTAGTGTTCTACCAAGCAATTTTACACTAAAGGTGGGATCAACCTCCGAACAAGGTCAACCTCTAAGAACCGCCCGCACTTGAGAACTTCCAGCTAGCTGAAAGCTCTACCAAGGAAACTGACGAGGAAGGAAGAGTAACCACAAATTATGTGGTCCTGCCCCTGGGATGGGATCCCAAGGATACAACTTCCGGTCGAAGGCTTGGAAGAGAAATACAAGATGAAATAAAAAACTACTCTAAAGCAAAAATTGAAAGATCTAACCCAATCACAACACTCTTCCCCAAATGGGGAAGAAAACCAAAAAAGTGGAGGCCCCTCCACTTGAGCTTTTTATTAATCGTGTACAATTGCCTTGGGTTTGAAAACCTTGAAGGACTTTTCTAAGAAACTTAAGATAAACAAAAATTTACAATTAAAACCTGGAAGCCTCTGAAGGCTAGTACAAAAAGGAGATTGTGTTTTTGTTGGTTTATTGCTTGATTTTGATCTTCTCCTTGAAACTGCTCGCTCCTCTTCGAATATGCTTCAACAAATTTATCCCTTCTTTCAAGTAACCTACCAAAAACTCGAGAAATACACTCAACATGCACCCATTAAGTGTCAGAAATCCAAAAAAAATTTAAACTACCAAGTCTAATCTAAAAGATTTAAGCCCAAAAACATGAAAAAACTTGAGATTTCTGTTTGAAAATAATTTGTATGGGAAAACAGACCAGCGAACATAAGTTGCCTAAAACTCACTAAAGATGAGATCTAAACTATAAAAATTTTAAAAGAATTTTGTGTAAAATTTCTATCTTTTGAATGAGGAAAGAAAACTTAAGCAAGTGCAAGCTACATGCAATATTTCACTACCCTATATGCTTAATAAACCTTTCAATATGCAAGATCTAAACTTTTGGTATGAGATCTAACTATTATGGGATGCAAATAAGAGATCTAAACTAAAACATTGAAACTTTTTATGAGATTTTAAATATTTCAAGAAACTAAATGCAATCTATAAGAAACAAATTAACACTAACTCTAACTTGTTTTTTGGTGTTTTGTGTGTAGTATTTAGGGCTTCTTGGGATTGGACGAAAGGAAGCTAGGAAACCCAAAACGGAAGGTAGCGTGTGGGGAAAAAACGAGGGCAAAGGAGAGGATGGATAAATGGGAGAAGGAGTCTTTGGAGGGAAAAACGAATGGGTGGAGGAAGAGGATGGATCTAGTGCAAACGAATGGAAGATAAGGCTTTTGGTATAGAAAACGATAGCAAGAGGATGGGTGGAGATCAAGGCAAGGAGAGCTTCAAGGAGCAAAATGGAAGCTTGAAGATATAAGCTTGGGGTAACCAAAACGTTTGTTTTGAGAGTAGTTGATGGTGAAGCAAGAGACTCCTCTTTTGCTAGTGCTTAACAAGTGGAGAGACCTTTGGCCAAAAATTTGGAGTGAAGGAGAACCTACAAAAGTTCACAAAACCATTAGCAATACCTGCAAATAACATATGATTTACACGAATAGAGAAGATATACATGCATGTGCTAGATTGTTAGCCTTCTAAGCATATAAATCAAAACTAAATAATCATAAACACATGAAGAAATGACACAATATCACCTCAAGAGTGTGATGAAGCATGGCCACCAAAAGCCCCCAAGAATTTGACCTCCAAAGTCACAACTTTATTAAATATAATTTCAAATACAATTGCTCAGAGTTTCTTTGCATGAAAGACCATGAGAGAATGGCCAAAATGCCATCTCTTAAATAGCTAAACTAACCACCAAAACCCTAAGTCGAATTGGCCATAAGAGAGCCAAATGCCACCAAACACCAATCGAGATCCAATCATATCCAGTCTTCAACCAATCGAATTGCAAGATCTTGGAGTTATAATCAATCACAAAGCCGAGTTGAGTTAATGAGATGAGGAGGTGGCCTCCACCTAGGCAAGGCGCCCCTCATCTCCACATTGGTAATATCTCCAACGAATAACACCATGCCATGTGGTAAACTCGAGTTCCCAAAGAGTGTGACATGAGCAAAGTGGAGCTAGCGTGAGATTTAGGTAGGTGCTTGGAGTTTTACATAGATTTGTTGCAATCGTGGTGGTTGGGAGTGGGAGGTGGCCTCCACCTAGGCAAGGCGCCCCAACTCCACTCAATGCAACTCCATACCAACCAAAACTCCATTAATTTCTAACTCCACATCACCAATTCAATTTTGCATGCATGGAGGGCGAATTTACTTGAAGAGACTTGACTTGTACTGACTGTAAGGTTGACTGAAGCTCAGTGAAGTTGATTGGAATCATCTTTAATGCTAGGTGCCATGCCAACTAGCCCTTTATTTTATTCTTTTTGGATTATTTTGGAGAGATTTGGATTATCTCCAAAATAAACAATTTTATTATTTTAATTAATAATTTCGCCGTAATTGGGTTTTTTGAGAAATTATTAATTATGAGGCCTAGCTGACGTCCAAAACTTAGGATAAATTGGACAGGGGATCATGAATGATTTTTGGCTTAAGGTTAGAGTCTCCAATCATCAAATTCGAATCCCGGACGACTGACATATTACAAATTATTATTTCTCTATTTAAACTATGGAGAAATTTATTAAATTTAAAAAATAATTAAAAACCCAAATTCGACGGACTTGGTAAAAAAATTTCGAAATTTTTTTTGAGGGTTTTATGGACCTAGGACATGACCGACACCTATTCTAACAGTGTCTAGTAGGCTTATATACATTAGTTGGACTCTAATAACCCCCCATGGCTAAAATTTTCAAAATCGGGCATTCCAGCTTTGGAGGAGCGGGAGAAAACCTCATCAATTATAGCTCGGCTATAAGCAAAGTATAATTGACAAGGGAAAAAACGCCCTAGAATACCTTAGTTGCTTAATCAAGTCATGGGGAACCGAGACACTCAGATCCTACTAGCACACTTTATTACAAACCCCATGGGGCCATGGTCATGTCGACTCAAAAAACAAAACAGGCTAGCCAAAACTGGCTAGTCACAAATGCTGGATCATCTAATACACTGGAGTCAAACACTTATCATGTTTGTCAAATGGCGGCTCTTCAGATAATCCAACTATGGTACAAATAAGTTGGTAACAAGCTCACCACCATAGAAACCAATGGTTGCTTAACCTCAACAAGGAGGTGCAACATTATGACGTTGGAGGCATATCTTGTCTCAGCAACTTTCAACAACTCCAATTTGGAGTATTGTCGAAATATTCCTTGAGATTGGTGGTGGTTGGTGATGAATTTGATAATTTCACTTGCTACCCCTGTAAGTTCCTTTATCCATGGAAATTTATTGCCAATCTCTTCTAAGATCATATTTAGATTATGGACAATGCAAGGTGTCCAAAAGACGTGCTCATACCTACTCTTAATAATTAAACCTGCAGCTTTGCAGACTGTTGCATTATTCGTGATAACATGAACCAACTTATTCGACCCTATTTGCTCAATAGTTGTAACTAAAACATTGGCAATGAGCTGAGCATCTTTTACCTCCCCTGAACAATCTTCAGCCTTTATGAGCATTGCTCCTTTTGGTGAAGTGGCAATGATATTTATCAATGGCCTACACATGGTATCTATCCATCCATCCGAAACAATGGTGACCCCAGAGCTATGCCATGAAGAACAAATCAATGCTAAAACATCCTCCACAAGGTCTTTCTCTTTCTTCAGTAGAACAGTTCGGATCTTTTCATAGTTGGGCCCCTTGAACCCTTGAGGAGCTATGTTAATTGCCTTCACCATATCTTACCAGTAAGGAGACCAAACCACATTGAAAAGGATACCATAGGCATAAATGGCCCTAGCCACTCTTGTTTCAGCTTCTTCTCTCCCTTGAACATTCACCGGTTTAACTATTCTGCTCTCTTTGGTTGAAAGAGATGATGATGATCCTCTACTGGCAAGTTTTGAGGCTTCTTCTTCTTATTGTCAAGCTACCCTCCTCTTCCTTGCTTCTTGCATAATTAATGGCTCATTGTGTGGAGTTGAAGGTTCAGCATTAGAAAGCAGCTCATGTCTTCTTTTGGTCCTACCAGCATGATCTTGCTCAGTTCGATACTTCCTCCTCTCAAGCGGGTCAGTTGTTTATGGGAAAGATTCAATACCCTTTCCTACTTCATGCGACAAATGAGTCTTCACTCTTGGGTTGGATCCCTTAAAATTACCATTGCATAGACTACGTCGCCATTCCCATGAACCACCATCTCCACATCTCAACATCTTCTCAACATGCCTCCAAAGAGGATAATATTCAGCCCTCCTGTTAAGCTTAGCACCTGACATAGTAGCTTGGTTGGAAACCATTGTTGCTACAATAAATAAATAAACATATCTGCAATAAATAAAATGAAAAGAGGAAGCGAAAACCACATGAAAATAGTAAAAAACAAATGTGCAATAAATAAAATGCAAAGAGGAAGCATGAAACCCCATGAAAATAGAAAAAAAAATGTGAATTTTTATAAACCCTTAAATAGATCTGATTACAGCTTCAGTTTAATTATTGATGATCAGATATTTACTCAACAAACACATTGTACATCTGAAAAATTAAACATTGTAACACTGTCTAAGCTAACCATAAACAGAGAAAACCACGACACACGAGATGCCCTGGAAACCCCAGTCCTTTGGGGGAAACCAGCCAACAGTTTATCTTTTATTGCAGGTTTGTTAATCAGCACTTACAACGATAGGATCCCGGATATGACCTACCAGATCTCAAACTCTTGACTCTCATTGTGCCCAAACCCCTTAGCAAAAAAGACAAACTCTGACAGAAGATATGACTCACTTCTATCACTCATAAGAGATGTAACTCACTCTTGTCCACTCAAGAGATATGACTTAGTCTTGACCTCTGACCACTCATAAGAGATATAACTCACTCTTCACTCGATGGTGTTTAAACAACTCTCCATAGAATCTTTTATAATATCACTTTACATCAATACCATGGGCAATACCATGGGACACCCAATACCATTGACCCTCTAGTACCATGGTCTGACAAATACCACCCAATACCATTGACCCTCTAGTACCATGGTCTAACAAATCCCACCCAATACAATAAAGTATTACAAAAGACGCTATTACAAGGTTGTCTAGAGAGTTTCACTCAGCACCTTCTACGTTGCTAAACACCCCCAACGTAGAAGTACCTACCAAGCTACAAAAACTAACATAGCATGTAACTCAATATAAGATTATTGCTCACCAATAAAATATGGTTGTAGCTGCCCTTGCACAAAGCTGAAATGCTCCCTTGCACGAATCTCCCTCTCTCCAATTGCTCCTCTTCTCCCAAATCACCCTATCCAAATTGCTCTCCAAATCGCTCTCCAAATTTGGTGTGAGGGAAGAATGAACCCAAGCTTCTTTTAATAACCTTTTCCCTCCCTCACTCCACCTTCTAGACCCTTCCTCTTCAAATTAGAAACATCTAAAATTAAAAAACAAAAAAAATCATTTGTTTACTTACGGGCCGATTTTTTTGGAAAACACACTCGCGTACGAACAGTCGTACATGAAACACATTTTTGTACATACACAACATGTTTCCCATAAGGGATATGTTTCCGTACATACAAAAACATGTTTCAACGTGGAAACAGACTAGGGAAGCGGGGGGCATTTCCTGCAACATAGCTTCAAAGCATGCCTGAACCAATTAGGAGGGAGCTTATTTGGATATCCCAGAATGCCTAACAAATCCAAAAGCCTATACCTCTTGGCATTCAAACTTTTTGCCATATTTCTCCACTTTCAAAATCATCAAATGAAAAACTGATCTAAAATTTTGAAAAACATATCACCATCATGCCTTATTTCTATAAATTTTCCAATGCCTAGGTGACTGTTGTCCTTATGTTCTCAATCAAACAAACATGTTATTTAATTGAAGAGATTTAACTTCTTCGCATAGCAACAATCACAGAATAGCTAGAAAGTAAATAGCAAAAGTGTCAAACAATTACACACATACATAGGGAATTTCTCCTTCAAATTAGTTTATTATTTAACTAATCAAACCTTACATGGCAACCTCTATAGCTTAACAGTAAAAAAAATCCACACCAACTTGAGGTGTATAGCGAGCAGAAGAGATTGCAGCCTACACTAGAAAAAGGAAACAACCTGTATGGCTTATACGGATCTATTGTACTACTGCTCTACGGGCTTGTATGACTATTGTTGTACATTGCTACACTGACCTACTCTTTTTCCTTTTATGATGCACTTTGCTCTCTCCTTTGATCCTTGTCCCTGTCAAAAATTAATTGTCTACACTCTTTGCCTTGACTTGTCTTTATAATTGTACTGAAAGACTAATCTACCAAAATCCTAATCTCCCAGTGAGATGTACGGTTGAGATTAATCCTAGACTAAATCATTAATGTAGTAAATACACTTTATTAGATTCAACAACTAAATATAAGACTTTTCACTATTTCCTCGAGTGTATTACAAAATAGAATTGTCTCGAACCATCTCTGACACATTCACAATGAACCTGTGTAGAAGTTCATATCTAAGATCCCTCTTAGTGAAAAAGGAATTATGCCAACTTCTTCAATATTTATTAGATTTTCTATTATAACCACTTCTTAAAAATCCCATGGCCACTTTGCATCTAATGATGTTGGATTGGCAAAATTTTGGGCACTTGGTCAAAAGATAATTGCTACCAAAGCTACGATGTCCCTCCAAAAATGATTTTTAAATCAATCCTAAGTGCAAACCTTATGTACTTTGGTTAATTAGTGTGATTAGTTCTATTTCTTCATTGACTTTAATTAATCACACTAAAACCTTAGAAAACCCAAGGTAAAACACTTTAATTAATTCATCACTTCAAAATACAATGATTAACACTTAAAAATTTATGGAGACCCTAATTCGATGGGTTGCCATTACATAAAATACTTAAGTTTTAATTAATTGCCTTGTTACCTTAATCAAGTATCCTTTTACTGATCAATTAGAGGGAGTGCATCATTTTATGAGCATTGTTTTACTTCACCAACAATCACCATGAAGACATATCACACCACATCTCCTAGCAAACTACCATAGCCACCACTCAACCATGAAAAAGCACCATCCTTGAGTCACGAACACAAGTGTATCCCCTAAAACACCCAAATGCATGAAAATATGTAGAAAAGAGAGGGCACTCCACATGAAGGTGTGTATTTTGACTTTATGGGTAATAACATGCCAATACCCAAAGTGTTAGGGAACCCATCGCCTAGGCCAAAATGTGATACACATACACAAATCCATGCTTATGACTAAAGGAGAAGAGTACTCTAGGTATATAACCTTTACAGTAACACAACACATTTTTTACAAAAGGTAAAGTGAAAAAACCTAGTGGATCTAAGTCATGTGTCTTAATAGACCTATCTCAAGCGCCCCCCCCCCCACACCCACCTCAACCATAAATGGTCTATATGAGAATGCTTAGAACAAGCCATAAGGGCAGGGCTACCCTTGAAACAAAATCTAGAAGCACATGCCATGACAAACCCCAAGGGTCTAGAGAACCACCTAAGTTAAAAAGGGACTTTACGTAGTTCAATAAGCATGGTTTAGTGAAAGATAAAACTGATACATTGTCATCACATTTGGCTCATAATGCAACCACACAACCCTCTAACATCATGAAGGCACAACTAGACAAGGGTCACTAGGCTCAAACATCTCTACTCAAAAAGGACATGCAACAAGATCAACTCTGATGGTGTGCCAACTATGCAACTAGATTACCCTAATGCAATATGAGGGGCAACATAGCCTACACAGGAAAAAGGCAACAACCTTTACGGTAGTTGTACGGATCTATTGTGCTATTGTATGGACTTGCTCTTCTTGATTTGTTGATGCACCATGCTCTCTCCTATGCTTGCTTTCCCTAATAAGCAATACTTGTTTGAACTGTCTATCTTGACCTGTCTTTATACTTGTTCCAAAACCATAATCTACAAAAACCCTAATCTTTGAGTGAGATATACAGTTGAGATTAATCTTACTCTAAATTATTAATGTAGTAAATACACTTTATTAGACTCAACAACTAAATATAAGCTTCACTTTTTCCTAAAGTGAATTACAAAATCGAATTGCCTCAAACCACTTCCAACATGTTCACACTAAACCTATGCAAAAGTTCTTATTCGAGCTATATTTCTTAACAATTTCAATATGAATGGCATAACTAGGTGAGTCTTCAACTGCATTCAAGTCTGTTGGAAGTCCTCACCTCTACAAATAGCAAGTCACTTCAAAATATTCTAGAACAAGGATTTGCTACTTTGTGCAGTCAACACATCGAAGAAATGCTCTCAACAAATCACTATAGCCAATTGACTAAATCTCGGGAACTAGACTTTGTCCCCGGTAACGATGCAAATTTGTTTATCCCAAACCGACACTCAAAAATATTCAAAGTCCCAAAATCAAGTGCAACCCTAGAGGCACTTAAGAAGGTTCCCCACTATCACCATAACAACTCTTCCTCTCACTTTAGGCTAGCACAAAGGGTGATACCCTAGAAAAGATGTTTATGATATTCTTAAAATCAATGGGATTGTGGATTGTCAACACCATTGCCTGTCCAATGGGCGATGGAGTCCAGATCAACAATCAAGGGGGTTCAAACTTGTATAGAAGAAGGTGCAATTAGGTTGCTATAAACATGCTCTAACCAACCACTTGGATTCAATTCAATATGAAGAAAACTATAGGGCTCTTCCAAAGATGCTTATCATAACTAGTACAAAAGCAGCCAAGTAATAAATGCAACTATGAATAATTAAAGGAAAGCCACATATGACACCATAAATGAAGTAGAAAAGAGTAGGAATCCTTCTTTATAAGCAACTAACAATAAATGATTTTTTAAATGTGATTTCACCCAAAACTCAAAAGGACCTAAATGTATCACTTAAAGTGAACAGCCGTAACTGAGAGATTAGAGTGGCAAACATCCTCTTTCCAAAGCAAAACGACCCTTCTACAAAGATTATTCCAACATATTTGTACCAGTAAGTTTCCATCCATGAAACCAATCAAAGAAAACAGAAAAAGATGAAGAACCTCACATTGAAATGCCTCTTAACTTCTTCCTCCTAATAGATCTTCAACTAAGCTTGGAGGGGCTCTCCCACAAATCCAACCATTCCTCTAGCAAATGAATTTCTATTTTATTTATAGCCTTCTATCCTCTCAAATTAGGGCTTGGTCTCTTTTAGGGTTCTAGAGAGAATAATAATAATATTTTAATCCATAAACTATGTCATCCCACCTAGGGCCCTCTTCATGTGATTTAGGGCCTCTTGAACACTAGAGAACCACTTCTAGAACAAAAAATGAGTTCGCATTGGTCCTTTAGCTTATAGGTCAAAGATTAGCTTGGGACCCCTTTTATCTTTTGCAAAGGTCCAAATGCCAGTTGCTTTAATTCTTTATTTAGGGGCTCGAACCATGTCATCCATGCATAGAACATGCCTCAATGCAAGTGACCCTTAACCCAAATGTCTCAATAGTGAAATATGCCTCCAAATATGTGGAATGCACCTCGGATAATGTGTAATACCCCATAAAGTTACTTTACAATGCTTTTGAAGCCTCTTTTGCACCAAGCATTCCTCTTGCAAGGGGTAGATTCATGATCAAACCACCACAATGTTCCCTTGAAGTTAAATGCTCATCATCAAGTAATATTTGACCACAACAGTGCTCCAAGCTAGGGTGCTTCTCCATTAGCTTTGCTCTTTGCCACATGTATGCCCAAGCCCTCCTCCAAGTTATGGCTTTTTTCCTCTAAACCTCTCATGGTGAGGCATTTCTACTTTTGGTTGTATTTGACCCCTTGCCATAAATCATGCTCTAGAGCCCAAATAAGGTATGGTTTGCTTGTTCTAGGACTTCTTCCCACTCAAATCATCCATCAATGTGGTTGCAAAAAGGACTCCATCAAGCTATAATTGATATTGAATACCATCGATCTTCGGTTATGCTCAGTAAGAGAAGAAAGGCCCATGAAAATTAAAAATGAACAAGGCATTTTCAAAGGGGGGTAACACTCCAAAAATGCAACCTTCATACTCGTTGTTACGTGGTACTAGTACCAACGCACCTACAAAGGTCCCCAGGGAGCGGGGGTCAAATTTTTCTAACCAGGAGGGGTGTTTAGCCAGCTTTTTTTGAGTAGGGGTTATGGCCTGACCCTCTGGTTTCTCCCTTGGAAGTACTGTGGCTTAATGGCATTGTTGACTGCCTCATGAAAGGGCTTGAAGCCCTGAGGTTGGTGTCCGGAGCTTCTAGGGGTGGATCACTGGGCCACATGACCCCAACCTTGATTTATCACTCTAGCGGCAGATCGTTCATTACTAGGGGACATGTCTATCCTCCAAGTCACCTTCCATAGCCTTCTGGTCCTCCAACTCACCAGCGCCCTCCCTCCTAGGGCTCCTCTTGATGATGACGTCATCCTCCAGGCCAGGCTGCAATGCTTGATTAGGGGGGGCGTTGAGGGATTTTCACTACTGTTGGGGTTAGATGGGACATGACGACCCCCCCCCCCCTCTGCGGTCTGGCCTTCAGAACGAACCGACATGCTCATTTTTAGCTATTTTAGCCATGTGTGGGTTAATCCTGGGGAAAATGCCCCAAATTACCCAGGGATTTGATTATTTTATATTATTATTGTTTTAATTTTAAGTTGACATTTATAATTTCAAATTGACATTTTAAAAAGGCATGTTGGCCTAGATTTTTTTTATTTTTGTAAAGTGAGTGTGAGAAAAGTATAAATACACTTCTCCTCACTTCATTTTGACATAACAACTTATGAGATGAAACATTGATTTCTTATTTTTACCCTACTTGGGCTCTTGGAGTGATGCGCACCTCTTGAGGATGGGATGTACTTGCTACTTTGGGGACAAATCTTTTAAGTATATTTGTTCTTGCTCTTTGCTAAGGTGATGCTAGGAGTTGTTTGCTTAACACATGCACAATGAGGTATCTAAGTTTCTTCTCTTGATTTCTCTTTGTTAAATGTTGGATGTGTGCTTGTCTAAGGTTGAATGGTAGTCATTAATGCTGCATTTTGTCATAGCTAAGTCATTTTCAGCCTTTAGTTACCCTAGCATTGTAAAGCTTGAGCTTTAGGTCTCCAAGGTTTGTCTTAACTAGGGCCTCTTCAACCAACTTTTGTGGTTGTTGAACTAAACCCTAGTTAGCCAAACTTGGCAAGTACAATCTCAAGAGGAGGGCCTTTCTCCTTGATGCCCTAGGGTTAGGGTAAAACCTTAGAACCTTCAGTTTGTCCATTTTCTCTACATCAAACCCTAGTTTGTATTTTTTGTAAATATTATTGTTAGGTTAATTTTGCATTTTCATGTGTAAATCTGCATTTTCATCGTAGAATTAGGGTTAGAATTAGGTCTACAATTTTATAATAAAAACCCTAAAAATCCAAAAATTTAATTTTTTCGATTTTTTGGCCTTCCAAAAATTTCGGCCCTATCTCCTACAATTTCGCCATGTCTTCTTTAGCCCTAAAAACCCTCGGGAGAAATTTTATGAAGCCCTAAAAATTCAAAAATATCAAAAGTTCCAAAAAAAACCCTATTTTCTGAGTTTTGTACTTTTGTATATATTATTTTGGTCTAAATTCTTTTCATTTCTGTATTTTAGGTTATTTTTACTTTTTTATTTTACATAAAAATCTTTTTTCAAAAACCTAAAAAAGCCCTAGTTTTCTATCAAACCCTAACTGCAGAAAAACTTTGCACCTACCTTCGTTCTACTTCTTTCCTAACTCGCCTTCCCCTCTCCCTTTTCCCTAGACCTTCGCTCCCTTCCTATCTCCCTTCGTCATCCCTTTTCCTTCATACCTTCACACATTCGCTTCCTCTTCCCTTCATCCCCCTCTTTTCTTCCTTGCAAACTTCCATCCCTCGGTCAGCCCTAAGAGAGGCTCGGCCTCCTCCTTAAGGACCTTGGTCCGCCCCTCCCTGCTCCATTTACCCTCGGTCTTGGCCTATTAGGGCTTGCTCTTCCATTTGGGGGGGATTCCCAACGCCCAACACCTCCCTTTTCCAAAGCTGGTCTCTGTTGCCCTAGGTCTGCATTTTAGGCAGACTGTCACCACTTTTTGGACAGACCCACTAACACCTGCAACAACAAACAAACATAACAAAAAAGGGTTAATTCCTATGATGTTTTGTAGTAAGAGTAGCTCTGAAAATCAATATTAAAAGAGGTCTGATTTTTACATTTACAGCAGTCTGAAATTACATTTCTGATGTTTTCCTTTACAGTGCTAATGTTCATACAGTAAAAGCGATCAGAGTTTAAATGCTATAAAAGGGATCAGAGTTTAAATGCTAGATAATGCTTTTGCAAGGTCTAACTGTGTGATCTGCTATAGTGAGAGTATAAGACTGATTTCTACTACATAACAGGTCTGGAAAGTACTTTTACATACAGTCTTGACCTTGTTAGTTGGAGTAATATTCGTATTGGTTCTCTTATCACAAAGCATTAATTTTATTAATTCAGAATTTGATCTCTATTTGGAATATTGTTAATGATATATATTGATAGTTTTATACGTGCATGTAGAGCTGATTTGGTTGACATCGAATGCCTATGTAACTCTGTATAGAAATCTGAAACATTTATTTATGACATCTGTTAAGTGGCATCTTTTTAAATTGGCTGTCCTAATATATGATAGCCATGCTCTATGTTATTTAAGTGGAGGTCTGGAGTTGTCTTAATCTAATATCTGATATATTTTCACGCTAATGCATTGATGTTGATTTACCAGTTACATACTACTTGTTAGCAAGTGTATCTTCATATCTCGATTCTCAACACTCGGTTGAATGTCCCTACTCTTCATTTGATGATTCAGGGCTGTGATGCTATAATTCTGTGGATGTTTTGTTGCCTATTGATCACCAAGAGAAGTAGCCTTTGCTATTGTAGTTGTACCAACTTTGAGTTAATGTAATGAGTCATTATTACTTTGCATATGTAACATTGTTGGTCTAAATAACGTTGAATGGGTTAGTGATTGTGATATCAATACTTATGAATGCTAACACATCACATGATTTTCATGAGTTGGTGATCAATTGCGCAAATACTTACTCGATATATAAATGATTGGCTACACGTTAATAATATCACTTACTTGTTGAATGAGATTCCGTGGTTTATCTTGTTCATCGACTCCATAAGGCACTGGTCAAACTAACAACTGCATAGAGAATATAGTCTTTTTGTTGCATCAGTATCCTACAGGATATCAAAAGGGTCCTTCTCCTTAGAGGTCACGACTCTCCGAAGAAGCTAGAACTGTGATCGAGGTGACATTGGGTCACATTTCTTATAATTGCTTATTGAGCACTAGCCCTGCTAGTTTGCCCGGTAACACTCGCCAACAATGTTTTGGTCTCCAAACGATAGAATTAATAGTCTAATGGTCATTTCATTGTATTTATTAGGTGTTACTAGTTAGTATAAGATAATAAAGTGTCCTAGAACATAATGTAATAAAGACTCGTGTTACATTGGTAGATTAGGTTAAAAGATGTGGCGTGTTAATAGGCATTAATTGTGCTTATTCAACACTAATTGGTTGTATGGGTGATTATCTCCATTTGTGAGACTTATATGTTGTACATATCTTATTTTCAGATCAAATAATGCAATTAACACTCTCAAAGTAATTTCCTTGATTTGTAGGAGCTACTAAAAGTTGTGACCACTAGATAAAGACTTTTGCTATGGAGAAAATATAGTTCAAAAATTCTTTGGACCATACTTTGGTTCTGTTAATTTTTCTAACCCCAGCACTAGATAAATATTTCCTAGTGATTTCCTTGCTAAAATAATTAATTTCAGCTCATTGAATAATTTACACTTGCTGGAATCTA
The DNA here is from genome assembly GCA_027924585.1 of Larix kaempferi. Taxonomy (NCBI): domain Eukaryota; kingdom Viridiplantae; phylum Streptophyta; class Pinopsida; order Pinales; family Pinaceae; genus Larix; species Larix kaempferi. The sequence continues at coordinate 6,964,956 of BSBM01000732.1, read as the reverse complement.
TTAACACACAAACATTTTGTCGTTCAAATCAACTTTTCATTCACTAATTTCCAAGCTTACTTAGGCTCCCTTGCTGGGAAAATGGCCCTGAGAAAATACAACAGTAAACCTGGTAGAATGCCCTTTTTCCAACCTACAAATCTGCCCAACAAACCCCTACCTTCTGTTGTTGTGTCATATGGCCTGTACGACGTTGTTGTACGGCCCATACGAACAGTACGGTCGTGACTAGACTTGCGAATTTTCCTGCAAAGTGACACCCTACACACTGTTCGCTCGTGGGTCTGTCTACACAGTTGCGTCCTGCTGCTCACCCACATCTCTATCTGTACAACTCTAGCGAATCTGTATGGACATTGATTTGCTTCGACCTCTACCTGACCTGTATGGTTCGCCTAGAAGATTTCTAACTGTCGCTTGGTACACAAGGGTCACGAATCTTTTGGCATCGATTGCTGGATGGACCAATTTCCTCCATTTCAATATTCCTTAGATGCACCTAGCCGCCTCTTACCTACCAGGAAAAAGTTGAACAAAACCACCCGAGACGACATCTATAGATAGTTCGTGTTGGTCACTTGGATCAACCAATAAGGCGGGTTACATCCAAATATAGCTTTTTATGTTGCACATTTCATGGATCTGAGGGACGGTCTCATCGTTCAACCCCATTACACACTCTGCCATTGGACACATGCTCTTCGCATCCCTTTGGACTAGTTCAGAGTGGGTTCTCATCGTCTCAGGGATGAGACAGATGACCAGATCGATCTATCAGATGGTATCTACAAGTTTTGCCATCTTCGAGAGGTCGAGATCGACGAGCATTTCATTTTTTGATGTCTCGTCTATTACAAGATTCACAAACGATTCCATTGTCATTTTAGGGACGACCTTCTCGCGGAGTCCCAGTCTTTGGCTAGTTTTGTCAGGTATTCAGATCAAAGATGTTTGGCCTTGTACTTGCAAGAGGGCCTCCAGCTCTGATCCCTCCTCCAACGACATTCACAGTCATGACCAACCTCCACACAACAGATCACTTCTTTCTTTTCAACGCTCCCCCCTCTGGGGACACCAAGAGACCAACAAAGGACAGTACTATCTATGATCGCAAACCAGTCAGGACTCAACAGACCACCTCTACGTTGATCCAACCCCAGCGACATCGCCAACCTCGACCCCATCCCAATAGTCAGTCGACTACATCCAGATCACAGCAGGATGCTCCACATCCCCATCGACGAAAAAATACCCATTATAGATCTTCTTCCAGTCCATCCAGTTCTTCTTCCAAATAGATTACTATCTCGAGATTTCTTCATTCGGATTCGAATGTTAGGAGAGTCGCTTCCAGTGTGCCATGACATATTCTCCATTTTTGTATCATAGTTCCTAGATCGACTCTCCTTGTACATTTTTCTTTTGTGTCGAATCTCTTTGTACTTACCTCTTCTAGGTTAGCTCTCCATCTTTGGAGTTACCTCTCTTTGGCTTTAGGATTGAGTTTTGCATCTTGCTTTATACAGGAGCCGCCTTGGTGACCCCACTTTGTATTGACATCATGTTACCACACAGTCCCATTGACCCACCTCTGTGGTCATTTGTTGGACACTAATAAAATTATCTTATCTTATCGTATCTCCCTGCCAAATCCGAAAAGTAGAAAGTCCTTCTCTCCAACTCAATGCTTGAGTTTCTCTTGTCTTGAGATGTCTCTCTCTTATATCTTTCTCTTCTCGCCTTGCCTACCTTTTATACAATTGGATGAACCCAAACCGTAAATACAATGGCAGAGATTAGATCTCGCTCACTTGAGATCTGTTGCCGCCGGATTACACACCGTCTTTGTCGAAGCAGAAATCTATGCTGCCGCTCGGTGTGCCCTTGGAGGCAAGTCTCAAGTCAAGTATGTCACTTGGTTCTTGACTCCTTCGTTTAGGCAAAATTCCCAATGAAAGCCAAGGGGGGTAGTCCGTATGGAAAGTTACTAAGGTTGTTAGGGTCTTCCAGTTAAATGATGGGTTGTTTATTAATGTTTTGGGAGTTTTTGATTAAGGTTCAAGATGAAATTGCAACAATAATTTAAGAGAGCTTTCACCAGCATAAATTAGATAAATCACTGTGAATTAAAGATACACAAGTACTCAATAGATAAAAAGCAAATGAAATGTGCAAGGACCAGTGCCTTATGGAGTCAAAACACAGTGTGAAAATTGTAAAATGTTGGAAAAGTAAATGTTGTGCAATTGTATCTTGATTGATTTTAAATTATTAAGATGAATCTTGATTAGGGAAAAAAGGGGAAACTCTCAATATACCGTAAAGGGACAGAGAGAAATGTTCGAAGTTCTAAAGATTGGTGCTTCCGTACGAGAACATGACAGACTGCCAATACCCTGAGCGCGTGTTCAACACTACACCAACAAGGATGTAGTCTAACGGTGCCCCAAGGTCAGAGTACAATGACACGGCGTTCCCGGGCAGAATCCACCTCCAAAATTTAGTCTCGAAGTGCCGGATTTTCACTATGTTGTGGGTAGTTAATTTTATTAAGTGACTTGATTAAATTAGATGTGAGAAATTAAGAAGTGCTTCCAGCTGCTTTTGATATCCCACAGCTCAGACGTACTACTGGTGGGTAGAGCATACGTAGTCTAGGCGAATAGTTTATTCCAATTTGAAGCAAGTAACCATCGACCCTCTGACAGAGAGCGCTCTTGACTTGCTTTTCAGCTAAGTTCAAGAGACTATAAATTTGTAAATAGAAACAAAGGAAAGATATGACTTATGAAATAAAAGAGATCACAAGCCTATGTGTCACTTTTCTGATCATCCACCACTAATCGACTAGGCCTTTAGGTGATGGCGAGAGCATAATTCATGGCAACGAGACTCTGTTATTTCTAGGCTACGCTTGCAAAAATGAAATGACTTTTAAAAAATGAAATGCAAGTTAAAAGTATACATCCTGCACTTCAAGAGTGAGTGTGTGAAAAAGTGGAGTTAGAAAAAACAATCACACGAAAATTTACACAATACACAAATCCCCCCAAGGGGGATGGAATGTGGGTGTTGGTTACCCCACTGCTCTCGTTTAATGATTTTACAATTATGCTCAAAATAAAACTGCCTCTTAGTCCTTTTAGACTTGGATCTAAGGGCTTACAAGCTGGAATTACAATATATTGGTAAAATGGGTCCTTTGGAAGGTAAATTTGACGTTTTTTATCGAAATTTCGCCAAAGCTTCCTCCTCTTTTTCCTTGGACCTGCTAAAAACCAGCAAGTAAATCTCTTAGAATATGATGGCAAACACAATGGAAAAATAAAAAAAATTTGAAAAATTTTATACTTAGAAAAATTTCGAAAAATTTCTAAATATAGAAAATTCCAAATCTAGCTTTAGATCTAATGCAAAATAGACTTTTAAGGAGCTTAGATCTAATCTAGCATGTGATTTCTAAGTATGTAGATCTGAAAATACTTGCGAGAAATGTATGGATCTACAACTCAAATACTTAGAAAATTAAAAAAAAAAAAGGAAAGAGAAGAATGTAGTTTTGATTTTGAAGTTGATGGATGAGCCCTTCAAGCCCAAGCTTGATCTTTGTGAAACCTTGGAAAATCCCTGAAATACAATATTAGTTTGTGTTGAAGAGGAGAGAAGATACAAGCTAGTTCAAAACCCTCTTCAAGCTTGTGATCTACAAAAACCTTGAACAAAACCCTTGCATACAAATGAGTAAAATCTAATGTGCTTGGTAAGGAAAAATTTGAAGACCCTAAATACAAACTAGTATAGTTGGCTACTTCTAGTCTTTCAAAACAATACACAAATAAGCAAGTTACAACCGAAATGCTTATTCTATGAATCAATCAAGCTAGATCTACAATCATATATAAACAAAAGAGAACTAGATTAGAGCAATATCACCTCATATGCTTGCATGCATCCAACAAATGTACACCAATGGACCTCCAAAGCCTTTCACTTGCATTAAAAAATATTATCACTAGTACAATGAGCAGAGGTTCTATGCATCCATAGGAATAATGGAGCAAGAGCCTTGCTTAAATAACCACTCCCAAGGGGAATTTGAATTGATGAGAGGAAGTGGCAGGTTAGGGTTTGAAATGCCATGTGGTAGCTCCAAACCCCATGAAAGGAGGATGGATTGGAGTTGCATTGAATGGGAGAGTGGCCACCTAAGAGAGGCGCCCTCCTTCCCATTCTTGGGAACTCCTCCCTCCACAAAACGAATGCCACACATGCTAAAACATCTACCTTGTGAAGGAATGCGTGAGCCTCAAGAGGAGCCACCTCATAGCTTTACGTTCAATGCCCAATCTCTGATTTATTTGGTTGGCAAATCATATTAATGACTATGCCAAGTCATTGGAGCCAACTCCCATAAAGATAAACGCCCACCAATTCCAATTCGCACATGTGTGGAGCTCACGCATGCATAAGTTGAAGTAGTCGTTTTACCCAAAGTTTAATAAAAAGACATGTGCTTTAATTTTTAAATGGGTCGCCCTCCTCATATTTTAATAATGCCACCCTTTCCTAACCTTTATTTAATCATTCTTTTTTACTTTTGACATTTGGCACTTAGTGCAATTTCACATCTTTTAGCAATTAAATGCCAAAATGATGCCTCCATAGCGAAAAATGCTCTCGGGGACACTGTAGCTGCCCGGAAAAAGGAGAAAGTGGGCACAAGGGTAAAGAGGACACTCTGAGCATCAAAACATGCCTCCCCATGCCAAATTCCGCCTCCAGACGACACTTTTATTACATTTTGAAATTTTCCAATTAAAACATTAAAAAAATGGTCTAATTTACGGGAAAAAAAAATAAATAAATAAATATATATATATATATATATATATTTGTCGGAATGACTTCAAACTCCTAGGGGACCTAGTGCATGTCCATACGACTTATTCGAGATGGCTAGCATGTTACAAAAATGAATTCCGGTAGGTTTTAATAACCTTTCAAAATTCGTCATCATAAAAACACTCCAGCTTTGGAGGTGTGAGTGAAAAACTCAGGAATTATACGTCACGTTTCAGTAATGCATAATCCCTAAGGATAAAAAACACTCTAGAGTATTTCCCTGATAACAAACGTTGAGAAAGGCCAAACCTTTCATAAAAAAAAATCATGCTAGACCAACTTATTGCAAAATCCCCGCAGGGTCAGGGTCTGGACATGCAAATTATTAGAAAGGGCAAAAATTTGCCTAATTAACACTGAACTCTGGCAAGTGAACAAAAAATTTGTTCAAGTCTTCTGTGGTTCACAAGTTGTCCACCATGGTGCAACTTCAGTGGACAACATCTGGCTCCAACTGTGGGACGCGTGATTTATAGTTTTCTTTAAAGCTGGAAATCATGTGAGAATCTGGAATCTTCAGTTTTATGCATGACACCAAAAGTGTATTAATCACATGTGATATAAAAAATAAGCCAAATGTAGTATGAAGTTTGCACAATAATATACAAGGCATAATATACAAAAACTAATATACATGCTATGGTACAAAACTAATATACAAAAATATGATACAAAAGTAATGTACAAAATGAAAGAGTATAGGATTTAGAAAAGCCTTGATACACAGATGCCCCTTAGGCATCAAATATTATCTCTGAAGAATAGTTTTAAGAACTGCCCATTAATTGGCAAGTTGAGCCGTTCTCCGTCCATGTCGTTGAGAAAGAAAGAATTGGCACCAGCCAAGTCATATATGATAAACGGCCCCATCCAGAGGCTGTCAAACTTTCCATGCTTGCCTGGTTTTTCTCTTCTCTTATCCCAAAGTAACACTGTGTCACCTATCTGAAAAGCTCTAGGTCTGGAAGACTTATCGAAATTTTTCTTTATCTTTTCCTGATTCCTAATGCTTTTATCAACAGCCTTCCTTCTATTCTCATCCAACTCTACAATCTAGTTTATTCTGTCTTGAATGGCATTCTGATCTGAACAGAAAGGTTGAAGTAATTGGTATGCTGGCAACTTAAGATGAATAGGTAACTGAACCTCCATGCCATATACCAACTCAAAAGGAGACTTCCCAATGGAACTCTTCTTGGTGATACGGTCATCCCATATGCAAATTTTATTTTGCTATCCCATGATTTCTTATTATCCCCAACAGTTTTCTTAATAATAGTCATTAAGTTCTTGTTACTGGATTCTGCAAGGCCATTTCCTTAGGGGTAGTAATCTGACGAATGGGATAATGTAATGCCATACTTGAGACAAAATGCTGAGAATTCTGCTGAGCTGAATGCTTTGGCATTATCGGTGGTTATCTTGGAAGGTACACCAAAACGTGTGATAATCTTGTCTTCAAGAAAATCCATGATCACACCTTCGGTAGCCTTCTTGGTGGGAATTGCTTCCACCCACTTAGTGAAGTAATTGGTAGCAACAAGGATCCATGCATAACCATTGCTTGAGTTATCCTTGAACTTACCTTTGAAATCTAGCCCCCAATGCTGAAAAGGGGCTTGGACTATTACTGGTTTCAAAGGTAAGGCTGCTAGGTTTTGTTTTCTAACAAAAAATTGACACTCCTGACAATTCCTAACATACTTGTGCACATCTGAAAAAATATTTGGCCAGTAATAGCCAGCTCGGAGGATCTTGTGTGCTGTAGTTCTAGTTGCGTAGTGACCACCACAAAATCCCGAGTGAAAATCAACCAAGAGTTTTTTGGACTCTGGTTCATCGACACACCTAAGTATTAATCCATCTGGGTTTCTCCAGCCCATTCCATCTCGTGTAATGCAATACTTAGTGGCCTTTAACCTTAATGCTCGTCTCTTATGTCCTATTAGGTGTTCTGGGCATGTAAGGTTTTTAAGAAGAAAATGATATATGTATACCATTCACATTGTTCTAACCGTTGAAGCTCTGTTGACTTGACCTGTTCTGATAAACTGTTCTGACACACCATTCCCAAGGCTTCCGCATTCCCCTAAGTTAACATCTTTGCAAGGCCTTGTCCCTTAATGAGTTTAGTAAGTCTAATTTCAAAATCATATTCTTGTATTTTAGACACCCACTTCCCCCTTATCCCTAAGCAATCCTGCTGGGATAATATATCTTTTACTGCTGGATGTGGTACATAACCAATTATCTTAGAATAACCAACATACGTTCTGAAATGTTTTAAGGGATTTTACTAATGCATAGGCTTGCTTTTCCATTAGTGTATATTTTAACTCAGAGTTCCGTAATGCTCTGCTCATGAATGCAATGGGTTGCTCGAAACCTTCATTATTCTTTTGAAGCAACACCCCTGCAATCGTGTCCTCTGATGCAAATGAGAAAATCTGAAAATCTTTAGTGCAATCAGGGCTAACCAAAACCGGTGCTTTTGCTATGCTTTCCTTGATGCATTTGAATGCATTTCTACCTTCATCTGACCATATGAACTTAACATCTTTCTTTAAAAGTTTCTGTAATGGTTTCATTAATTCTGCTAAGTTCGGGATGAACCTCCTTATGAAGTTAGTCTGACCGTTGAATGACTGGAGGGCTTTCAAATCTTTTGGTAAAGGTACTCTTTTTATGGCCTCTACTCTTTCAGGGTCCACTTTAACTCCATCCTTTGTGATTATGTGGCCTAACAGTTTGCCTTCATCAATACCAAGTACTGATTTAGCTGGGTTGAGTGATATGCCAAATTTCCGACATTTCTCGAAAACTTGTCTTAAGTGTTTGACATGATCAATCCTTTCCTTGGAAAAAACTGTCAAATCGCCCTAATAAATCTCAATCATTTTCCCAACCAGCTCTTTAAAAGCGTAATCCATAGCACGCTGAAAAGTGGCTCCTGCATTTGTTAAACCAAATGGCATTCTGATGTATTCATAAGTACCCCTTGGGGTGGTGCAGGTAGTCTTATGTCAATCCTCCTTATTAATTAAAACCTGGTTATATCCAGAGAATCCGTCCAACAAGGACATTATTCCTGAACCTGTTACTCTCTAGAGAAGAGTTTCCATGTTTGACAATGGGTAGTTATCTTTTAGGCAGGATGTATTAAGATTTCTCAAATCAATGCAAATCTTGATTTGACCATTCTTCTTTCTAATTACCACCAAATTTGAGCACCAACTTGAATGTCTTGTTGGCTGGATGATTCCTGCTGCCAACATCTTTTCTAATTCCTTCTCGACTATTGGTGCCATCTTTGGGTTTATTTGTCTCAGTTTTTGCCAGAATGGCTTAACATCTTTGAATTATGGCTTCAAAGGGATGACATGTTGAAATACATCATCTCAGTAGGCCTTAAGTTCATCATATGTGAATGCAAAAACATCCCTATATTCCCTTACCAAGTTAATTAACTCATTCCATTCTTTTTCTGAAGTTCCTTTTCCAATTTTTATTAGTTTTGGATTTTTATCTGTTCCGATGTTAACTTCTATGTATTCCCAAGGTTTGATCATGTCCTTTTTGTTTTTTTATATCTGTCCTGCCGATCAAAACCATGCTCTAATTCCACAAAGCCCCTAGGGATAGGATTGAACTGATCATGCTTTTTCTGATACTCTTTACCTTCCTCTTGGAAGCTGACCTGTAAATCTGAAAACTCTTCCACATTGTGGATGAATCTTAAAATCTGTCCATCACTCTGAAAAACTTGCCAATGGTGTACATTATCCGGAACAAATGGTCTAAAATTTATTTCTAGTGTACCATTTCCATCTAACAGTTCTTCAGTTGGCTGAAGTGTTGATGCAGCTACTGCTAGTTTATCTGCCATGCAATTCTGATCTGGAGGAATAGCAATAAGGTCTAATGCATCAAAAAGTTCCATGGTGTCCCATATTGCATTCTTATATCTTTTAAGTCTCTGACATTTGCATGCATACTTATTTTTTACTTGGAGAATTATTAAGTCTGAGTCTCCCTTAATACTAAGCAGTTTGATTCCCATGTCCTTAGCAATTTCCAAACCTAGAAGTAATGCCTCATATTCAGCCACAGTGTTGGTTGCATCAAATTCTAACCTATAAGCAAAGTTGAAAGTTTGCCCACTAGGTGAAGTGATGACAATTCCTACCCCTTTACCCGCTCTTGAATGTGCTCCATCAAAATTCATTCTCCATACCTCACTAACTTTCTCATCTTTTATTTGTTCTTTTACAGGGGCTAGAAAGTTGGAGTAAATTGCATAACATCCATTGTTATCAGTGTTGTACACATATTCTTTTTTAAATTCTTAGGATCCTCAACGTGATATTTCTTTGCTTTTTCTGTATGCAATTTAACTAGAGAGTTTTTTGATGCAGGTACCATGGCATAACTCCAATCCATTTGGATGGAGCCCCTTAGATCAGCAGCCCACTTTCTACAAAGGAGCATGCCCCACTGGTCTAGTACATCGATCACTAGGACATCCATGGTGATATGGATATCAGGGTACTTGGCCAACTGCATAGGTAGATTCAAAATAATGCCAATTACATCAACTTCTCTAGAATCCATGGCACAAACATTTCCATATGGTCTAGTGATCTTTAAATTTAGCTTTTCCATGACCTTCTTGGTCATGATGTTTGATGAGGCCCGAGAGTCAATCATACAGTTGTGTCGAAGAAGATCATTTATCATCAATGATACATAAAAGGGTGAGTGATCTTCTTTTCTCGTGTCCCTGGTATGAAAAGCTACTAGGGGATCTTTCTCATCAATTTCCTTTTGAAAAGGGGTTCTTTTCTTAGGCTTTTCTTGATTTATCTCTGGTGGAGGATCAATTACTTTCATTAATTTCTCCCTCTGGTAAGGGATCTTAAGGACTTCTGTGACAAGTACAGGAACTTTTGAATTCTCAAACCATTTGCCTAAATCAAGCTCAACAGGAGTAGGGTCAGGATTATGTGGAGTTATTACCTTTGGTACATACTGTTGTTTGGCCTTGGGGGCTCCAGCATAATCCCGTCTCTGATAAGTCCGTCCTTTAAACTTAGGCATCTCTCTGATCTGCTCCAAGGTAGGCATTTCACCATAAGCATTAGCTAATCTATCCTTTTCTTGGGAATCCTCTCTAGCTTGTTTCCATGTTTCTTGAGAGAGTGGGTGAACATGTCCTACCGTGTTGATGTACTCAGGCTCGCTTGTGAAAACTTCATTACTGCTACTTCCCATGTATTCATGTTCTAGGGCTTTGCATGCTACATAACATGTAGACTCTTCATGTAATGCATCACAAGGTCTACAATATGGAGGAATTTCTTCAACCATATTGGCGGTTTCAAGTTGATGAGGCATGCTATCCTCCTGATGAGGTCCTTTCTTCTGCCACTTTCCTTTATTTTGTTGAAAAGGCTTCTGATTAGAGTATGATCTTTCTACAACAACCACCCTATTTTGCATAGTCTTAAGTTGGGTGACGTAGTTAGCTTCCATTGCCTCCATACGTTCACTCATCTCCTTCATTTGCTTTTCATAAGCTTCTTGCATTTTATCCATGGGTGGTTTATCCTTAGGTTCATGATGCTTAACAATGTTTCTTGTGAACCCAGGGATGTTTGATTTACTCGATTGTAGCATGTTTAGATCAATTTTTACAGCCATATCTTGAGCATCTTTCAAAGTAGGTGGTTCTCTATCAATAAGCATGAACTTAAGTTCCCCAGTCAATGCCTCCATGTAGTAAATTAATATGGATTTATCAGTGGGTTTAATGTCATCATCAAAACTGGCAACCAACCTCTGAACTTTTTATTAAATTCCTCCATCGTTTCATTTTCATTTCTTTTCATGGAATGGAGGGCATTCAACAAATGGCATGGCTCTTTCTTTTCTCCCCATCTCTTCACAAAACCTGTTATCAAGGAATCATAGCTATTATCTGCTAATCCTCTAAACCACTCAGCTGCATCATCTTCTAAAGATAAGGCAAAAAGCCTCATGTACACATCATCATGTTGTTGTGCAGGAGTTCGGCACCAGATCAGGTTCCTATCAAATTTCTGAAGGTGGATTGTTGCCAAAATGGCATTATTTCCTTGAAAGAAGGGTAACTTCTCAATGGCTCTTTCAGGGAGTTCATGTGGATATCCTGCAATCTGAGCAAGGTTAAGGGGTTTAAATAATTTATTCATCGGAGACAATTCTTTATTTGTAAACAAAAACTGGATCTTTGAGATGGATTCAGATGCTAAATGTTCAAGGATCCTACGAGAAGTAAGTCTAGCATGTCTCCTTCGATAAACCCTTTCAAGGTCAGGAATGAAACTGACTAAACCGTCTGAAGTTCTTCTTGTAGAATACCTAGTTGTATTATTGACCAATGGAGTCGCCAGGTGGATCGAGTGAATCTTAGAAGTGTTCAACAAGACACACCAAAGGTATAAAACAAAAGAAGTTAAAATGTCGTACCTAGTAATAGAAGATTTATCCCCGGCAACGACGCCAAAAATGTTGCCGCCAGATTACACACTGTCTTTGTTGAAGCAAAAATCTATGTTGCCGCTCGGTGTGCACTTGATGGCAAGTCTCAAGTCAAGTATGTCACTTGGTTCTTGACTCCTCCATTTAGGCAAAATTCCCAACGAAATCCAAGAGTGGTAGTCCCTGTGGAAAGTTACTAAGGTTGTTAGGGTCTTCCAATTAAATGATGAGTTGTTTATTAATGTTTTGGGAGTTTTTTTATTAAGGTTCAAGATGAAATTGAAACAATAATTTAAGAGAGCTTTCACCAGCATAACTTAGATAAATCACAGTGAATTAAAGATACACAAGTACTCGATTGATAAAAAGCAAATGAAATGTGCAAGGACTAGTGCCTTATGGAGTCAAAACACAGTGCGAAAATTGTAAAATGCTCGAAAAGTAAATGTTGTGCAATTTATCTTGGTTGATTTTAAATTATTAAGATGAATCTTGATTAGGGAAAAAAGGGGAAACTCTCGATAGACCGAAAAGGGACAGAGAGGAATGTCTGGAGTTCTAAAGATTGGTGCTTCCGTACGAGAACATGACGGACTGCCAATACCCTGAGCGCGTGTTCAACACTACACCAACAAGGATATAGTCTAACGGTGCGCCAAGGTCAGAGTACAGTGACCTGGCGTTCCCAGGTAGAATCCATCTCCAAAATTTAGTCTCAAAGTGTCGGATTTTCACTATGTTGTGGGTAGTTAATTTTATTAAGTGACTTGATTAAATTAGAAGTGAGAAATTAAGAAGTGATTCCAACTGCTTTTGATATCCCACAGCTCAGACGTACTGCTGGTGGGTAGAGCATACGCAATGTAGGCAAATAGTTTATTCCAATTTGAAGCAAGTAACCATCGACCCTCTGACAGAGAGCGCTCTTGACTTGCTTTTCAGCTAAGTTCAAGAGACTTTAAATTTGTAAACGGGAAGATATGACTTATGAAATAAAAGAGATCACAAGCCTATGTGTCACTTTTCTGATCATCCACCACTAATCGGCTAGGCCTTTAGGTGATGGCGAGAGCATAATTCGTGGCAACGAGACTCTGTTATTTCTAGGCTACGCTTGCAAAAATGAAATGACTTTTAAAAAATGAAATGCAAGTTAAAAGTATACATCCTGCACTTCAAGAGTGAGTGTGTGAAAAAGTGGAGTTAGAAAAAACAGTCACATGAAAATTTACACAATACACAAATCCCCCCAGGGGGGGATGGGATGTGGGTGTTGGTTACCCCACTGCCCTCGTTTAATGATTTTACAATTATGCTCAAAAATAAAACTACCTCTTAGTCCTTTTAGACTTGGATCTAAGGGCTTACAAGCTGGTATTACAATATATTGGTAAAATGGGTCCTTTGGAAGGTAAATTTGACGTTTTTTATCGAAATTTCGCCAGAGCTTCCTCCTCTTTTTCCTTGGACCTGCTAAAAACCAGCAAGTAAATCCCTTAGAATATGATGGCAAACACAATGGAAAAATTTTCTAAGTATAGAAAATTCCAAATCTAGCTTAGATCTAATGCAAAATAGACTTTTAAGGAGCTTAGATCTAATCTAGCATGTGATTTCTAAGTATGTAGATCTGAAAATACTTGCGAGAAATGTATGGATCTACAACTCAAATACTTAGAAAGTAAAAAAAAAAAGGAAAGAGAAGAATGTAGTTTTGATTTTGAAGTTGATGGATGAGCCCTTCAAGCCCAAGCTTGCTCTTTGGGAAACCTTGGAAAATCCCTGAAATACAATATTAGTTTGTGTTGAAGAGGAGAGAAGATACAAGCTAGTTCAAAACCCTCTTCAAGCTTGTGATCTGCAAAAACCTTGAACAAAACCCTTGCATACAAATGAGTAAAATCTATTGTGCTTGGTAAGGAAAATTTTGAAAAGCCTAAATACAAACTAGTATAGTTGGCTACTTCTAGTCTTTCAAAACAATACACAAATAAGCAAGTTACAACCGAAATGCTTATTCTATGAATCAATCAAGCTAGATCTACAATCATATATAAACAAAAGAGAACTAGATTAGAGCAATATCACCTCATTTGCTTGCATGCATCCAACAAATGTACACCAATGGACCTCCAAATCCTTTCACTTGCATTAAAAAATATTATCACTAGTACAATGAGCAGAGGTTCTATGCATCCATAGGAATAATGGAGCAAGAGCCTTGCTTAAATAACCACTCCCAAGGGGAATTCGAATTGATGAGAGGAAGAGGTAGGTTACGGTTTGAAATGCCATGTGGTAGAACCAAATCTCATGAAAGGAGGATGGATTGGAGTTGCATTGAATGGGAGAGTGGCCACCTAAGAGAGGTGCCCATCCTTCCCATTCTTGGGAACTCCTCCCTCCACAAAACGAATGCCACACATGCTAAAACGTCTACCTTGTGAAGGAATGCGTGAGCCTCAAGAGGAGCCACCTCATAGCACTACGTTCAATGCCCAATCTCTAATTTATTTGGTTGGCAAATCATATTAATGACTATGCCAAGTCATTGGAGCCAACTCCCATAAGGATAAACGCCCACCAATTCCAATCCGCACATGTGTGGAGCTCACGCATGCATAAGTTGAAGTGGTCGTTTTATAGAAAGTTTAATAAAAAGACATGTGCTTTAATTTCTAAATGGGTCGCCCTCCTCATATTTTAATAATGCCACCCTTTCCTAACCTTTATTTAATCATTTTTTTTTACTTTTGACTTTTGGCACTTAGTGCAATTTCATATCTTTTAGCAATTAAATGCCAAAATGATGCCTCCATAGCGAAAAATGATCTCGGGGACACCGTAGCTACCCGAAAAAAGGAGAAAGTGGGCACTAGGGTAAAGAGGACGCTCTGAGCATCAAAGCAAGCCTCCCCACGCCAAATTCCGCCTCCAGACGACACTTTTATTACATTTTGAAATTTTCCAATTAAACCATTAAGAAAAATGGTCTAATTTACTGTATAGATTAAAAAAAAATTATCAGAATGACTTCAAACTCCTAGGGGACCTAGTGCATGTCCATACAACTTATTCGGGATGGCTAGCATGTTACAAAAATGAATTCCAGTAGGTTTTAATAACCTCTCAAAATTCGTCATCAGAAAAACACTCCAACTTTGGAGGTGTGAGTGAAAAACTCAGGAATTATACATCACTTTTTAGTAATGCATAATCCCTAAGGAAAAAAAACACTCTAGATTATTTCCCTAATAACAAACGTTGAGAAAGTCCAAACCTTTCATAAAAAAAATCATGCTAGACCAACTTATTACAAAATCCCCACAAGGTCTGGACATGCAAATTATTACAAAGGGCAAAAATTTGCCTGATGAACACTGAACTCTGGCAAGTGAACAAAAAATTTGTTCAAGTCTTTTGTGGTTCACAAGTTGTCCACCATGGTGCAACTTCAGTGGACAACAAGATCAATGGCTAAAATTTAATTAATCAACTTGAATCACTAATGCCAAAAATTTAGGCATTTCTCCAAATTAACCTCAATTAAACTAAAAATACATTCACTTTACTAATTGACTTTAATAAAATGAATTTCCAAAGTTCTGAGAGGTATTAGTGACAATCCCCATAGGATAAACACGAACCCATGTGGAGATGCCTGCATGTTCGAGCTACATACATCAACACTCATTCTTAGCGAGGAAGGTACTCTCCACCACTCCTAGCTTATCTCTGAAGATGACAAACTTTCCTTTCACCAAGGACTTGGTGAGAATGTCTACAACCTGCTCATCTGTGGGAATATAATGGAGCTTCATTGCTCCTTTCTCAACCATGTCTCAGATGATGTGAATATCTGATCTCAATATGCTTGGACCTATCATGGAATAATGGATTCTCAAAGAGTTTGATACAACTCTAATTATAGCAGTGAATCATCATAGGCTCCAATTCCTGATCAAATGATCATGTAAGCAATTTGGGAATCCAAAGAGCTTCACAACTCGCCATACTCGTCACCATGTACTCTGCCTCTGCTAAACTAAGTGCTACAGAACTCTGCTTCCTGTTGAATCAAGAAATCACTGTTAAGCCAAAGTTAAAGTAGCACCATGAGGTGCTCTTTTGATCAACTGCACTCCATGCCCAATCTGAATCTGAATAACCCTGCAGCTCCACCCCATCACCTCCAAGATACCTCAAACCATACTCCATTGTGCCCCTCAAATATTTGAGCACATGCTTTGTTGCTACCCAATGCACCTACCTCGACTCCACCATGAACCGACTCAAAGTGTTCACAGCAAAACATATACCTAGCTTGGTGTTGACCAAATACATCAAGGATCCTATAAACTGTCTGTATACTCTGGGTCCACCAACTTTGAATCTAAAGAATCAATCTTCTTCAAGTTGGATACCATAGGTGTAGCCATCGATCTACAGTGCTCCATCCCAAATATCTTCAGGATCTCCACTACGTACTTCCCTTGACCAAGGAAGATCTCACCCAATCTCTGCCATACCTCTAACCCCAAGAAGTAATGCATCAAGCCGATATCCTTCATCTCGAACTTTGTGGCCAAATCGGCCTTGCACCCTACAATAAGCTCCTATGCACCTATGAGAAATAAATCATCTATGTACAGCACCAAGATGAGTGGCTCAAATCCAACAAGCATGAAGTATAAATTGGGATCTACCTCACTCTTGGTGAAGCCCATGCTTTGCAAATATTCATCAATCTTGGAATTCCATGCCCTGGGTGCCTGCTTGAGTCCATACAAGACTTTCTTAAGCCTGCACACATGAGACTTCCTTCCATGTACCTCGAAGCCCTGAGATCGCTCTATATATACTTCCTCCTCAATGATCTTGTTGAGGAAGGTTGTCTTCACGTCCATCTGGTGAATCCTCCACCTCATGATTGAGGCAATAGATATCACAGCCGAATGGAAGCATATATGGCGACTGGAGCAAATGTCTACTCATAGTCCACTCCCTCTCTCTGAGAGAACCCCCTTGCCACGAACCTCGCCTTCAATTTCTCAATGTTGCCATCTACAACATGCTTGATCTTGAAGAGCCACCTGGAAGTCAACACAGACTTCCCCTCTAATCTAGGCACAATATCCCAAACATCATTCTTCATGATAGAGGTGTTACTCCCCCACCATGGCATCCATCCAAACCTGTTCACCAATTGCTTCCTCATAACTGGAAGGCTCGGAATCAATGATGTTGCTCATTAATGTCAAATAGTTCGAAAACTTCCTCAGAGGCCTACTCTCCCTGACTGATCTCCTAGGAGCCTCAACGTGCTCCTGAGCATCCCTTAATGTCTGCTCAAACCATTTGGGTCTTTTGATAGAACTAGAAGGAGCTAACTCCTCCTCCTCACCTAAAGGACGACTCCCTAAACTGGAAGTCTCTGGACTTGTTCTCCCTATGGAGCCTTCTACTCCTCATCCTCTTCCACTGGTGGTAACTCATGAGACTTCCTAGATGCCAAGTTCTCCTCGAACTTAACATCTCAAATCGCGATTGTCTTCCATTGTGTTGGCATGAAGATCCTCTAAGCCTTTAAGGTCTCGTTGTACCACACAAACATACCCTTCTCTCCTGAAGGCTCAAGTTTTGTCCTCCTCTTCTCAGGCACATGGATGTAGACTGGACAACCAAATATCCTCAAATGTCCTATCTCTGGTTTCACTCATGTGAATGCCTCCTCAAGTGTTGTGTTCTCCAATATCCTGTGAGGGCTCTTCTTCTGCAAATAAATTGTTGTGTTACATGCCTCTGCCCAAAGAAACATATGCAATCCTTGATCATGAATCATAGCCTTTGCATTACTAATGATGGATCGGTCTTCTCTCCACAACCCCATTCTATTGTGGGTTGTATGTGACTGTCTTCTCTCTTTTGATCCCTACCTCCTTGCAGAAATCCTTGAAGTCATTGGAGTTGTACTCTCCCCCATTATCTAACCTCAAGACCTTGATCTTCTTACCTATTAAGTTTTACACCTGAGCCTTGAACTCTCGGAACCGACCGAAGACCTCATCCTTGATCTTCATAAAGTAGATCCAAGTTTTACTAAAAAAGTCATCAATGAATGCCACGTAGTACGATGCTCCTTGCACAAATACTACAGACATCGACCCACACACGTCTGAATGAATAAGATCCAATATCCCCTTGGACCTACTCTCACTAATTGGAAAAGCGGTCTTGACATACTTGCCAATTGCACACCCTCAGCATACTCCGTACTACTCAACACTGAAATATAGAAGACCAATGACAATCTCCCTTACAATCGACAACGCCCTGTAATGCAAAAGCTCGCACAAGTTTTCGTCATGTTCCAAAGCCTGAACAAGCTTCCCTTGCGACCTGAATAAGTTTCCCTCTCTAACCCCAAACCTCACTGTTGTGTCAGGGCTAGCTCCCTCTGGATGTATGAGTGCTTGCCCTATCCTAAAGATAACGAAAAAACCCTGTCCTCCATAACTGAGACTGAGAGAAAGTTCTTCTTCAGTCCTGGTACAAATAGCACATCCTGAGCATCAAACGAACCACCTAACCCAAGCTTGAACGAGACTATTTTCTCTCCTCTAACTGCATACTTGGCATCATCACTAAGCTCCACATGGATCCCTGAGTCTGACTCCGTCAATCCACTGAATAGCTCCTATGCTTCTGTCATATGATGAGATGCACCACTGTCCAAGTACCATGCACTCCTAGCAACTCTGTTGGTAGAAAGGAAGGAAACGAGTGAGAAATCTCTCGAACTTCACAGCAAACTCACTCAACTAAGTCTTTGCAGATGCTACTACATGTTGCGTCTTTCCCTTCCCCTTCTTCTTCTCCAGACACTGAGATGCATAGTGCCCATTCTTGTGGCACACAAAACACTTGATTTTACTCGAGTCTTTCTTCTTCCCCAACTGTGAGGCTTCCTCTCACTATTACCCTTCTTGTTGGAACTCATTCCTTTTCCCTTCCTTTCCTTGTTGACAAGGTCCAAGTTCTCTTCGCCATCCTCTTGCGTGTGGGCTCTGGACTCCTGCCAAGTCTCCTCTTGGATGTAATCATCCCAAAGCCTCTCCTAGGTGGGGAGTTTCTTCCGAGCACATAGTCTTTTTATGAATGGTTTCTAATGCTTGGTGAATCCATTCAATGCCACTCGAAAAAGATCCACATCGACTACTATCTCCCCAATGGTTGCAAGTTGATCACATAATTGAGTGAACTTCATGAGATAGCTAGTACCAATGTCCGATATAGACATCCGGACATCTCAGAGTTTAACTCTCAGAAACATCTTCATGTTCAAGTTATCACTCTGGAATAAATCTGTCAAAGCTTTAAACATGTCTCTAGCCAACATCTTATCTGCTACATGAGGAATCAAGTGATCCTTCACAGTGTCCATGATCACTCTCTTCGTCTTGATGTCCTTCTCATGTGCTTCCTGTTATCACATTTATTGTAGATAGAGATACCATACTGCAGACTGTGTGGCCGAGGACCGCATAGTACTTTTTTTTTTCTAGATCGGAGATCAGCCGCCTTCAGACGAGGCAGTTTTGTTCAGACTTCCCCTAGCAGATAGATTAGAGGGGACAGACAGATGTACAGTGCTACACACATTGTCACTTACCATCTATCACAAGGTCACCTTTCCTTGCCAGGCTTTGACACAAGCCCATTTGAGACAGTTGCCTAGTCTTTTTCTGATCGAGACTATCATAGTACATTGTTGGTTTGTTATATGCCCGGATTCAGCAGAGATCCAGCTCAGAGACAGGTTCAGTAGCAGCAGGTATATGGTGCAGCAGGTATTGCATTTGATGATTATTGCTCATGTTAGACTTATTTATACTTGTTAGTACACTAACTTTGCATGAGATGATATATATGGTGATCTAGCTATGGTATGGTGTGATTGGGCCCTTGGTGATGTCAGTCCACCCCTCCGGTTAGACTTATGTATATGCACGCTGAGTCATGTCCTCTTTACTTGGCATAGACTTGATCACTTACCCCTCTCGGTAGCTGACTTTAGCTCCATTATCACTTTCCCCACTCATCCGACTCATCCATGATACTTGCTCTCGACTTGGATTCTGATTTGTGATCCCCAGGACCCCTTTTCCCCACTGATCTCTGAGTTTGCCATGACTCCCTGTTTATTGTGCCTCAACTCTTTAGTGTGTGAGATACACGGTTAGACCTGGGATTTGCTCCTGTCGGTTGCCCCCGATGTTGCAATGCAGTTAGGATTGTGTAGCCTCACCGAGTGTTCCCCATTGGTCATCGAAGCATGTATTGCTCACCCCCATTACCTTTGCAGTATGAGCACCATGTTTATATCTTTTGAGATATGTATATAGCCCAAGAGGGCCTTGATGTAAACGAAGAAATGAAATGTAAATCAAGCTAAAAAGGCCATTATGTTGTAAATGTAAAATCTAGCCAAAAAAGGGCTAAGTATGAAACTCATTGTAAAATCCATGCAATGTGTTTATGAACACACATGGATTCTGGTCAGCCATACATGTCAACATTTGTAGTGGTTATTACTCACTTAGTCCTACGGGACAAGGAGGTGAGAAGGAGCAAGGGACAAGCTCAAGATTGCCCCCTAGAGTCTCAAGTTACGGTTTGTCGAACACCCAGTTTGGCGGCTCTAGAAAAGAACCTCACGGAGTCTTCAGATACGGATGTGAGTTGTGAGATACTTGTTAGATGGCTAGTGGTGGTTTCCCTACACTATACCCATTTGTGAGGCACCGCCCTTCCCCGTGTTCTGTCATGGCATACTTATCTCAGTGGACACCGCTTTCCTGAGTTGTCCGAACGGTCACATGATCTTTATCCTTGTCCTCCCATTGTCCTCCACCTCTGTTTCCACATCACCTAAAGTCAGCAAAGTGGTCAATCCTATAAATGTGCATAGCATTTTGGTCTTTTGGAGGTGGTGGGCCCACTTCACCGGGGCCTTGTATTATCTCGGGATTTAATGTATTTTTGATCACCATGTTATCATTGTAATGCTTAGTAACGTACTAACTTGTATAATTAAGCCTTGTCACTCCATGTCTGCATACAGGTATTCAGCTAGCACTATTGTTGACCAGATTTGACTTGGTCAAACTGAATTGACTAGGCCAAAAATGGGCCCAAAAAAAATGTTGCAATCGAAATTTTCTTTTCGATCAATTATTATCTACAGGGATCCCATATGAGCATGCAAGTGTCGGAATTGCAAAATACTGAAGCGTTTGAGAAATTTTTAATTATTATTGGCCAACTTTGACCTGTTTTAATTAAAACTTATGGATTTGGGGCAAATAATGCCAAAGTGATGGATCGGGGTCGTTTGAGTGGTCATCCCTACTACTTTTGGGGTCCACGATCGCATTGCAGCAGACGGTTCGGCAATCCGGGCAATAAAAGTGGGTCAAAAGCCCAAATTTCATCTTAGGCCATATAAACCAGCAAAAAAAATTACATGGAAAATCAGAATTTGACTAAGGCAACTATAAGCAAATGGCAAAATCAATGGATGGCAATTAAAAGGTTGATCTCTAAGGTATTTTGGTAAGGTTTAATGATGTATTTGTGCATTGTGGGGCCCTACATTGGACAGCTCACCATGGAGGTAGATTTGGCCCAAGAGGGACGTTTTTCTCCTATGGGGGAATTCGATTTGGCTTGTATGGGCATGTGGGCCCTTGTTGTATATGGTTGGGGGGATAAAACCCCATATAGACACCCCCCAACCCCTTGTATTGTTGTGTGGCCCCCACATGGGCCCCCTCTCATCCACTAGTGCGCTTCCTTGGGGTAATTCGCACCCCCCTCCATAGAGACATCTCCACCATTCGATTTGTGGATTGGGGAGATGATCTCAACCCTCCATTTTGGGGGGAAACCTATTGTGGGAGTGGCCTCTCTCTATAAGAGAAGGCACTCACCTCCATTATTCTCTCTTGGCACATTTTTGCACTTGAAGTTTTGACAATATAGAGCCATTCTTCTACTGATTTCTTGAGAGTTTATGCATGGATGTGGATTGTTTGACTGATATCTAGTTGCCTTACCTTTGTTGAGAGGTTATTGTTGTGTTTCCTATCTTTCCTTAGCCAAATCGATTTGCAGGTGAAGAAGACAGTTGGAGGAGGGCGCAGTTTTTGGAGTGGGAACCCCACAACTGTTGATTTCTTTCAGAGTATCAACAAGAGGGAGTTGTCATTGCTTAATGCCTTTCAATTTCTCTATTTTCAGTCATTTACTTGCTGGTTTGTTTAACTATTTTGCTGCATATACTGATTTCATCTTATTTGTGGCAGGTAGCTAGGGCGTTTTTGGCCAGCTGGGAGCTCAAATGCACAAGGGAACACCCGGTTGCTCAACAACTGAATTTGGGAGCTAGTCTTCAGCAATTTCATCCATCTCATTCACTCTCAAGTAGGTTTCTCTTGCTGGTCTCTTATTTCCAAAATTTCATTGTGTGTGTGGTGAGCAGAAAATCACTAAAACCCCAAAAAACTAAAATCTTTAAAATCAACCATTGAAATTTGTTTTCCTTGTAAACCCACAAATGTTTTATGCTTAAACGCCTATATTTCAAATTGCATTTGATTCCGACTCCATCTACCCACTTAACCAGGCACTAGTCCTTCATTGAATTCGCCCCACTTGGGCAAACTGTTTAATCACGCTGTCTGGTTGATTTCTGGGTTATGGGTACTTGATATTTGGTTTCAGAATGCCATTTTACCTTGGAATATCAGGTTTTGTTGGCTGGAAGTGAGTATAAACACTCATTTTTCTATGCCCTAGGTCCATTTATCCATTGTTTAACTCATTCCCCTAGGGCAGTTTCACTCAACTTCCTGCTGGCCTGTTTTTGTGTTTTAAATCAGCTAGCTAATAATCTTATAATCACTAGAAGATGTGCTTCAATTGCTGATCCATCTCTGCCATGTATTGATAAATCATAACACGCTTCATTTCCCATAGGCAGGGTCCCCAACCACTCTTCTAGTAAATTTATGTTTGCTGATTTAATTTCCAGCCTTCTAATCTTTCATAGAATTCATCATTTACATGTGTAATCAGATCTGAATTTGCTTCATCTAGTATACTCTCCCATCCAGAATCTCGATTCCACTAGGCTGGAAGAAATCTCACACTTAGTCATCCATCTTGTCTCTCACTTTGCTTATCTTTCGGGTTTGGGTGCCTGATTGTTGAGTCTCAACCATCACTGGTTGGTCTCCCCCCTGACTTGGCTAAGTGCCTCGTCTAAAGTGACTGTAGCCTTGTCCGGTGTGACTTCTGTCCCTTGGACGGAGGACCTGGCTACTGTTGGTTACACCTTCCTAGCTGTTCACCTCTACCATCCCTGTTGGGACAATCATTTCCAAACAGCTAGAGTTTGTGTGATAACACTTCCAAACCAATTGGATCTTTGGTGTAGGAACAACCTTTGGTGCATGATCCCAAGGTTTTGTTCCTTCAAAAGTAAAGTAACCCTTGCTTTCCATGACAAGAAGTTAGATGCCCCATTAAACCTGTCTTCAAATCTAAGATTGGTTGTCGCCATAACTAGATCTACACAAAATAATTGTCGTTTGCTTATTCCTTCAATCACCCGCCACGATCTACTACTATAAACCCCATATTTGCATTAGATCTGCCTATTGGTCACTCAAATCCACTAGATCTACTGCAATAGACTTAAGATCCGTCACCCTCTTAGAGTGTGAGCTTAATACCATGTTAATTTTTTTAACCCCAGCACTAGATAAATATTTCCTAGTGATTTCCTTGCTAAAATGATTAATTTCAGCTCAATGAATAATTTACACTTGCTGGAATTTATTAACATAAATCTAAATAGTGGAAGTGATTTCAATGGAAACAGATCTACTCAAGAAAAACACACAAAATTTATGCCCTTCAAATCAGCTTTTCATTCATTAATTTCCAAGCTTACAAGTGTTGATTTTTCTTAGCAGTTACATGTTTTTAACCTTTTATAACTTATCTATCACATAAACATAAACTGCATGCATATAAAGGATCAGAGAAAGAAACACATTCACAATAGACACAATGTTTACCCTGGGAAAACCCTGTCACGGGAAAATTCCAGCAACTTCTCTAACTAAGATTCTTCAAGAAGATACAATGTCAAATCTAGTGCCCAGCACTAGATACACAACCAGAATAATGATATACAAGAAAGATACAAAATAACCTCTAAGTAGCTGAGCCCTTCTAAGAATGAAGAAGAGAGAGAAAGATAGTAAACCCCAAAAGATGTCTTCACAATGCTTCTTAAACCCTTAACTATGCTTCCTTTGATTTGCACACTTCTCTCCTTGCTTGAGTGAATTGGTGTGTGTCAAATGAGGCACTTTCACTTCTATTTATATTGAAGAACTCACTTTTCCTTACTGGGTCGACTTGACCTTTTTGACTGGGTCATTTCCACTTTAACTAGGTCGACTTGTTCTCTCTTGGGCTGGTTGTTATTCTTTCTTGTGGAGCTGACATAAGAATATCTTCTGATGCTACTAGAAACATCAACACTCCCTTTTAGCAAGGAAGGTATTCTTTTGGCACATTCTTCAGCGATGGCTTCTTGTTGACTTCTGGAATCTTCTACGGTCTAGAGAAGTTCTCTGTGAGGTTTCCATCTTCCGTGATGTTCTCCAAGGCCTAACCACTTCCAAAGTGGCTTCTTTCTTCTTCACTATCCCACTGTACCCCACTAACTAAGTATATGGCTATACGACCTCCTCCAAGAGGTTTGAATATCCCCCAGCGGTCCTAACTATAACTCACTTGAGTATTTGATAGTCAATGATAGTCTCGAAGACCTTGACTATTATCTGATAGTCATCTGAGGTCTTGACTATGTCTCTGCTCATGTGGATACACTCCATAAGAGATACTGCAGCCTCTGGTTATCTTAGTGATGTACCATGACTAACCGGTATCTGAGCCATGTACCACTACATGACTTACCAATGTCTAAGTCAGGTATTACTGCATGACTAATCGGTGTCTGAGTCATGTACCACTGCATGACTAATCGGTGTCTGATTCGTGTACCTTTGCATGGCTTACCGATGGGAAAGATGACTGAGTCATGTACCTCATGACTAACTGGTGGGGGGGGATGACTACCCACTGCTGCCCATGGAGAAACATCAACACTCCCTCTCAGCGAGGGGAGTCATTTTGTACAACACCAAGCTTGTCCCAGAAGTACTCAAACTTTACTTTAGACAGAGGCTTAGTAAGTATACCGGCAATCTGCTCATCTGTGGACATGTACTGGAGCTTCATTGCTCCCCTTTGCACCATGTCTCGGATATATTTAAATGACATGAATCTACTGTGACAACCAATGCTGTGTGAAGCTTTTAGGAAATCCGGTATTTCATGACAAGTTGAAGCATATAGAGATCAAATACCATTATATTCAGTAGATCAAACATGTTGCAGATGGCAACATAGAGAAATACAGAGAAAGATTTGTGGCTCAAAGATTCTCTCAGAAAGACGGAGTAGATTATGATGAGACGTTTGGTCCAGTGGCCAGACACACTTCCATTAAAGCTATTATCTCCATAGCTTCCATGATGGGATGGAAATTACACCAAATGGATGTGTCAAGACCGCCTTCTTGAATGGTGTAATTGAAGAAGTGTATATCGAGCAACCTCCAGGATTTGAGACTCATGATAGAGAATCACATGTGTGTAAATTGAAGAAACTTTGTATGGGCCTAAGCAAGCACCCAGAGCATGGTATGCCAAGATAGACGAATTTCTTATGAGCTTGGGTTTTAGCAAAAGTGAAGCGCATGCCAACCTTTACTACAAGGTTGTGGATGGCTTGTTACAAGGTTGTGGATGGCCAGTGATATTACTATTGTATGTAGATGACTTGTTTCTTATACTGGACAAGAAGCTCATAGATGAGTGCAAGAGGGAGCTTGCAGCAGAATTTGAAATGAAGAATCCAGGAATGATGCATTACTTCTTGGGATTAGAAGTGTGGCAAAGATCAGATGAGATTTTCCTCAGCCAAGGAAAATACACAGTAGAGATCTTGAAGAGATTTGGGATGATGAATCCATGGCCACACCAATGGTGATGAATCTAAAGCTGTTGAGTGACTTTTCTTCAGATTTGGTGGATCCCACGATGTACAGACAGATGATTAGATCCTTGATGTATTTGGTTAACACCAGACTGGATATATGCTTTCTGTGAACACTTTGAGTCAGTACATGGTTGAGCCTAGACATGTACATTCGATAGCAGCAAAGCATGTGTTGAGATACCTAAAGGGTACAGTTGGATATGACCTCATATATGTCTCGGACGGTGAAGTGAAATTGCAAGGGTATGTAGACTCTAATTGGGGAGGAAGTGCAATGGATAGGAAAAGCACATCAGGATGTTGCTTCAGCTTGGGATCAACCATGATCTCATGGTTTAGCAAGAAACAGGCATCCGTTGCACTCAGTACCTACAGAGGCAGAGTACATAGCAGCTAGTTGTCACAGTAGATTCATGGCAGAGTATATGCTTCAACATGTTTGATCTTGTAGATCCACTTGGAAGTTACTATTGACTTCCCTTCTGGTCTCGGAACCACCTCCCATACATCATTCTTCATGGTGGACTGGTAGTCCTCCATCATGGCTTCCTTCCATACTTGCTAATCTGCAGCTTCTTCATAACTGGAAGGTTCTATATCAATGATGTCACTCATCAATGCCATGTAGCTGGAATACTGGCGAGTGTTAGAGTTTGCACTTTAATTCAATTTATCTAGGATCTTTAACTGAAAGAATAACAATCATAGCAAAACACAATAGACACAATAGTTTTCCTCAAGGAAACCATAAAGGAGAAAACCCCACAACTTCCTCAAAGATAAATTCATCACTAATACAATATCAAGCAAAAATGGAAAACCCAAGTATATGTCTTCTGCAGCTTCTCTCTTTCTCCTCCAGCGAACTTGTCTTCTCTCTCTAGCTTATGCGAACTTGTGTGAGTGAGTAGTGTGTCCAAATGAGAGAGCAAGCTCTCTATTTATACTTTATATTAGTGGTGACCTAATTCACAATTAGGTCGACCTCACTAACCTAACTGGGCCGACTTGTCCTAGGGAGACTCAATAATACATTTTACATTTGACTTTAGGGGATCTAATGCCCCAACTTACAATGGAGGTTTTACCTCAATGACGTTGCATGACCAAACATAATAATGACATCCCCGAACGGAGGAAAAACATCTCCGTCGAAGGTACAAATAAAATACAAATGAATATCTTCTGAAGTTACATTTACAACAACAGCGAGGTCTTTTGCTTTCTCTGAAAGACCCACTGGGAGCACCATACTTTTCTACATCTGAATTGTGCTTCGGAACCATGATGGTCTCTTCTTAGAGACTATCACCTTTATAGGTGGATCTATCGATGCTTCTGGCTCTACTATCTCATCATGATCTTCTAGAATATGTCATGTTGGAGTAGAGTCTTCTACACTTGTTTTTTTGGGAGCTTCAAGCTCCTCACAGTCCTTATCCATGTAAGACTTCCTGGATTTGTTGAAGGTTGTAACTTCGTCAAATGTCACATCCCTGTTGATCTCAATATGTTTTTGTCTTGGGATGTAAATTCTGTACGCCTTTGAAATCCTACTGTACTCTTCTTTTCTGATGGTCCCATCTTCAAGAATCTTGTCCTCCATTATCTGGTGAGAACACTTGATCTGAGCATAACTGTCGTACTGGATACTTCTTCCCATAAGACATGGGTAAATCTTGATCACGGATCATTGCTTTCACAACCTCCATAGTAGACCTGACAGAAATGTCCACAAGGGTTAACCAGTATCCAATGTACTATCCATCAATAAAATAGTTATGCTACTTATCAATAATTTAAATAAATAACTCTTATTTCACAAAACATTTAATACTTATCTTTGCTTGTTTGGTTGACTCCCTCTTGATCCTTACCTCCTAGCAGAGAGCACCAAGGTTCTAGAACTTTGTTCAAGTTCTGAATTCCTAGAGCTTGCTAAAAAACTTCATCCTTGGTCCTCATGTCTTATGGATGCACTAGATCCAAGATCACCTTGGATCTACCTTCATAGTTTGGGAAAGATCCCCTGGCATTATCTACAAAATTTATTATGCTTCACTTGAACCTAGCTAAGAGGAGACTTCTCCTACTCTTTAACTTCATGCTTGGAATTGTTTCTAAGTTCCTTCTGAAGAATTTCTGTAACATGTCAAGAGCTTAGAAACACCACTATCCATTAGCAAAACACCACTCCCTTGAGTGGTAGTACTTAAAGGACAAATTCTTCATCTGATGTTTCCATGATCTTCTTATGTGAAGTAGGCTCATCATCATCCAATGTATGAGCATGATGCTTTCTCTTTCCTTTATTGATTTCTTGGGTACAATTTCTTGCATAGTGTCTTATCTTGTTACAATTGTAACAACTGATCTTAGACATATCCTTCTAATATTGGTCTTCTATGAGTATCCTTAGTAACCTTTCTCCCATTTTCTCTTCTTGTATGAGCTGCAAGTGCTTGATTTTCTTCGTCATTCGTCTTCTGCATCTTGGAGATCAACCTTGCCTTTTCTTGAGTGCAATCTTCCCATAGCTTATCAAACTTGGGTAGCTTTTTCCTTGCACAGATTCCTTGATCAAACACATCCCAAGAAGAGGGAAAACCATTCAATGTTGTCAACACGAGCTCTTTCTCTTCTACATCATCTCCAATAGATGCTAGTTGATCCTTGATCTAAAAAACCCTTGTAAAGTAGGAGGACACTGTCACTGACTTGTTCATCATCACATTCCTTAACTGATGTCTTAACAATAACTTTCTGCTAGTATTCTTGCTTTCATATAATCTTGTCAAGGCCTCAAACATTTCCTTAGGAGTCTTCAATTATGACACATGAGGGATCAAGAGGTCCTTGATTGAATCAAATGGAATTATTTCTGCTTTGATCATATTTTCCTTGTACTTTGCTTTAACCTCCTCTTCTTCTGGTTCCAGGGTATCTTCTTTGACATAATCTAAGAGATCATTCTCTTCAAGAATGAGAAGTATCATGTGCTACCAAGATTTGAAGTTATCTACTCCATGCAATCTATCCTCAACCCTTAGATTGGTTGTCATTTTGTCAAAGCTGAGATTTGACCTGGAAACCCTAGCAGAAGATAGGTCAAAAATGAAGTTTATCAAATAAAAAATATGATCCCAAGGAAGGATGCACCCTCCTAGGGCGAGTTGGGGAGCCATGGATTCCCGATTCCGACAGTAATTATGTCAAAACTGAAATTTCTCGGATCTGAGATATGTTTCCACATATAGATGCACCCTCCTAGGGCGAGTTCAAGGATGCTATGATCAAACCCAATCTATGGATAGAAAAGCTTAGAATCGGAAGCCCTAAATCTTGACACCTGACAGAAATTAGTTCAAAATTGAAATTTTCATCAAACTGAAAACTGCTTCCATAGAAAAGTGCGCCTTACTAGGGCGAGTTTCAATATACTGATATGAAGTCCAATTTATGGATAGATATACCCAACCTTGGAAGCCCCAGTTTCTGGTTGTATTGGTAATCACTTCTATTGAGTCCTACTTTGATACCCTGTTGATTTTTCTTAACAGTTAGATATTTTTAACCTTTTATAACTTAGCTATCACATAAACATAAACTGCATGCATATAAAGGATCACTAAAAGAAACACATTCACAGTAGACACAGTGTTTACCCTAGGAAAACCCTCTCATGGGAAAAAGCCAACAACTTCTCTAGATAAGATTCTTCAACAAGATACAATGTCAAATCTAGTGCCCAGCACTAGATACACAACCAAAATAATGATATACAAGAAAGATACAGAATAACCTCCAAGTAGTTGAGCTCTTCTGAGAATGAAGAAGAGAGAAAGATAGTAAACCCCAAAAGATGTCTTCATAATGCTTCTTGAACCCTTGACTATGGTTCCTTGGATCTGCGCACTTCTCCTTGCTTGAGCGAATTGGTGTGTCAAATGAGGCACTTTCACTTCTATTTATATTGAAGAACTCACTTTTCCTTACTAGGCCGACTTGACCTTTTTTACTAGGTCATTTCCACTTTAACTGTGTCGTCTTGTTCTTGGGCTGGTTATTATTCTTTCTTGTGAAACTGACATAAGAATATCTTCCGATGCTACTAGAAACATCAACAACAAGGGTCCCTTATTGGAAAAATGGCCTTGAGAAAATACAACAATAAACTTGGCAAAATGCCCTTTTTCCAACCTGCAAATCTACCCAACAAACTCCTGCCTTCTACTGTTGTACCATACGACCTCTATGACGTTGCTACACGACCCGTACGAACCATACGACTGCAACTGGACCTGCAAATATGCCTGATGAGACACTCCCTATGCATTGTTCGCCTGTGGCTCTGTCTGCACAACTGCGACCTGCAAACTGCTCACCCGCATCTCTGTCCATATGACTCCTGTGAATCTGTACAGCTTCCATACGCACTGTACAGACAACAATTTGCTTGGACCTCTACCTAACTGGTACGGTCCGCCTAGAAGATTTCTAACTTATGCAATCTTTGTCTCCCTGCCAAATCTGGAAAGTATAAAGTCCTCTCCAACTCAATGCTTGAGTTTCTCTTGTCTTAAGATGTCTCTCTCTTGTATCTTTCTCCTCTCACCTTGGCTTCCTTTTTTATACTATTGAGATGAACCAAAATCCTAACTCCAATGCGTGAGATTAGATCTCACTCACTTGAGATCACTGGCTAAGATTCAATTAATTAACTTAAATCACTAATGCCAAAAATTTATGCATTTCTCCAAATTAACCTCAATTAATCTAAAAAGACATTCATTTTACTAATTGACTTTAATAAAGTGAATTTCCAAATTTTTGAGAGGTATTAGTGACGATCTCGACAAGATAGACACAAACCCATGTGGAAATGCCTATCCGAGCTACAAACATCAATAGGTTCTTGCCACTGTTTTATTTTCTTTGTTCATTTCTATGATAATTGCATTAGATTTCAACCTCTTCATCCCATAGTCCAATTGGGCCTTGTGGACATCTTAATAAAATTCAGATCCGAATTCTCTCTACAATTTTTTGTTACTTAGTGTGTGAATATTCTTATATGGTATCAAAGCCAAGGTTAGTTGGCATTTGGGAGTCTCAAAGCCTAGTCCAGGACATTTAGAAGAGTCATGATGAATAGTAAATCAACATGGGCACACTGCCAAAGGAGAACGTGGATAGGAAATTGTTGCACACTAGATACAACTCTGACACGAGGGAGAGTGTCCAAGAGATTCGGCACATTGGAAACATTTAGTTGAGTAAATTCAACAGAGATATACCAACAGAGTTTGTACCAATGTAATCAAAATCAGCGGGATCACTTGAGATCAGTTGATTCTGATATTGTTCATTGACTCAATCTGATATGGCCGAGTTCGAACCTAACTCGCTAAATCTTTTGAGTGAGAGAGTGACTCGGTCAAATCACTATCAAACACTTTTAAGCACCTGATATGGGCCCCAATTCTATATATATATGTGTGTGTGTGTGTGTGTGCGTGTGTGTGTGTGTGTGTGTAACTTTTTTTAAATAACCAGAAAAATATGGTTGGTGAACACTTCTTCAATCATATCAGTTGCATATTCCAAAACAAAGATGGTGCAAACAGGTTTTGATTATTTGGCACAAGAATTTATTTCCAATATGAAAAATAAGGGAGGGTGATAGAAGTAACCATATTGTATCATGCTAATAAAAGAGATTCAGATGAGTACTGGGATAAACACGCATTAATTGTGTCAACTCAAAACTATTTGGTTTTACAAGATATTGATTCCTCTATGAAATTTAGGTCGTACATAGCTTCTTTTCATATTGAATAATACAATTAAGTCTCTCTCTGTCTCTCTTTGCAACTATATGTTACTTTCTGTATACCTAATGCTTGAAAATCTTGAAAAATACAATTTTTAGTCTCCAAATACACTCCAAAGCATCACAACAAATGCATACAAAATCACAAATGATAAAAGAAAAATAACAAAATTGATTTCAGAGTGACAATAACCAAGTCAACAGTGTGAACTTATCGAGTTTGGAGAAACTTGTCTAATTTCGATCAAACTTGGTGAGTCAAGTCAAACTTGGCAAGCTCACTAAAGCCAAGTTTAATAGAAATTTCAAATTAACTTGCCAAACCGACATGCCATATTAACTCCTTGAGTTTCAAGTTTTCAACAACTCTTGTGACTCTGATTAACATTTCGGGCAGTAAAAGGATAGCATCAAGCACAAAGAAGAAGAATGAGCAAAGCTATGAAGTTTGTGGAGAAGATACATCAAGTCCATGAACATGTGCAAGAAGCTTTTTGGAAATCACAGGCAAAGTATAAAGAGATGCATGGTAAACATCAAAAAGCACACATTTCCAAAGCAAGGAACCAAGTGCGGCTGCATTTATCCAAAGAGAATCAAAGTTTCAAAGTTCAAACCCATAAGGTATGGACCCTTCACCATCCTTGCCAGCCTGACATGCCTAGTTAACTCATCGAATTTCAATGAGTCTTATGATTATCGCATAGTGAAGGCTAGCATCAAAAACGAAGAAAAAGAATGAACAAAAGTTGTGAAATTTGTGCAGAACATACATCAAGTCCATGAGTGGGTGCATAACACTTTGTGGAAATAACAGACAAAGTATAAAGTGATCCATAGTAAACACTGGATAGCACATAGTTTCCTAGTAGAAAACCAAACATTGTTGCATTTATCTAAAGAAAGGTTCCAGAGGTTAGACAAAAGGATCAAACCTATAAGGTATGGACACCTCACCAACGTCGGAAGATTGGTGAAAATGCATTCAAAATGGACTTGCCTCCATACATGGGGATCTCCTTCATGGAAAACGTAGATCAACGGTAAATGTTCAACCCAACATTGTAAGAGAGAGGTCAACACGGAAGCTCCCCAAACCACCACGAAGGAATTGATTGCAAATTAGGAGGTATTTTACAATGTGACCAATTATTACAGTGGAAGACCACATCTACAAAGCAAAGTTAGAAAGTGTTCTTCAAAATTGGAAGAAAAAGGACAATTTCACTAGTTAGTTAGGTGGTATATTCAACATCAAACCAAGGAAAATTTCCCGCACTTTGAAGTTGATGGGGAACATTGACCTCAAAGGCCGTAGAGGGCCTTTCTCTAAGTACAAATCTCTAAGGTTGACCTCAAAAGAACTCATAGTCTACCAGTGAACAAGTAGCGGTGAATCATAGGAGAATGAAGTTGCATCATAAGGGTTTGAGCAGAGAGACAGCAACTTTTAGTTTCTAGGACCTATAAAGGCATGCAACCTCATAAATATAGTACCTACAAAGACCAATTGTGAAGGTCTGAAAAGACTTACACCCAATCGCAAGAAGTGTTGAAGAGGCCCACATGTCATAACACACAATGGTTACAAAACAGCAAAGTAATCGCAAACAAAATCGAACCAACCACACAACCAAATTATAAAAGACTTGGAGAGGTAGCAATGGTTAGAAGGCAAAGCATCAAAGAAGATGATTTGCCCAAGAAGTTGAACCATATGAAGGGGATGGAAGAGTAACAAGTTAACAATGTTATTGGGCTTGCTTTAAGAAAGAGAGTCAGCAAGGATGCTACATCTTGTGTCCTTCGCCTTTTTGGATTTGTGTAACTCTAAATACATATAGACAAGATCAAGAGAAATAGTTACAAACTTAAAGGACCTAAGATCTATCACATCTCTTTATAACATATTGTTAAGCAAGCCAGAGCTAAGAAAGTGAGATCTTAGACACAAGATGAGTAGCATGAATTATGCTAATGTAATTACTCTTATCAATGCAAAGACATGCTATTTACAATATCCGACCACTTGTGTGAATGATTTGAACCTTACTCACGTGTATCTATCAACGTAAGTTAAGCACTTGTAGTTAATACATTATATATTCATTGGAAGGGCAAAAGGCATCGCTTTGTGTAATTAAAAGTTGGAGAACAGTCTTGAGGACACTTCACATCCCATAAATCCAAACAAGCAGGAGCTATAATCACATGTAGCAATTATGAAGCAAGTGGTCGCATAATCCACCCATGTTATCCAAAGGAATTTAAGTTATCAAAAAGAGAGGAATTGTCAAGTGGAAAGGTGAGTCTTGAGGACACTTCACATCCCATAAATCCAAACAAGCATGAGCTATAATCACATGTAGCAATTATGAAGCAAGCAGTCGCATAATCCACCCATGTTATCCAAAGGAATTTAAGTTATAAAAAAGAGAGGCATTGTCAAGTGGAAAGGTGAGTCGCAAATGATTGAACCATGAATAGAATTTGTATGTGGGATCGTATAATGTGTCAAAAATCCAATGAGTCTCGAATCCTCGATATAAGATGTTAATTTAGGTACACCCAATTTGGCTAGACGCATACTCCTAACGTATTAAGTCTATTAAGTGTAAGGCTTTATAAATAAATTTGGCACTAGACGCATACTCCTAACCTATTAAGTCTATTAAGTGTAAGGCTTTACAAATAAATTTGGAAAAGGAGAAAACATGATAACAATTAAGCACTGCTCTCAAGGGTGGGGGAACTCATTTTAAAGTTCCCCATTTCTGGGAACACAGGCACTAGAAAGAAACGATCAATTTTTCTCAAGGGCATCTAGAACATTCCAAGAGCTCCATGCTCAAACTTGAGCCACTACCAAGAACACTCCTTGCTAGTTCCTAGCTATTGAGAACTCACATGAGCTCTCAACATGTCCTCAATAAGTTGGGAACTCCTAGACATTGCCTAATGTGTGGGCCCAAAAACAGGTGTTGAAACAGGCCTATAAGGACCTATTTAGCACCCAATCAACCATGTTGGGCCAACAAGGGGGGCAACTTGGCTACAAAAGCCATTATTTTATCATTCTACAATTCATTTGCACTTTAAGTCTTGGAACACCTTCAAGATTGTCTTGGAGCTTCATGGAGAGCTAAGGAGTGTCATTGGGTAGCCAAAGATGAATGCTAGCACCAAAAGGAACTCATCCATTTATATTTCCATACACACTATGAAGAGTAATAGCTCACCTCTAAGAGGGAAAAATAACACTTGAATATATAAAGGAACCTTCAACATGGTGGGATGTGGGTGTTGAGGACACTACCCGAATTGATGATGAAGGTACTTCTTCACCACATATCATCTTGGATTGATGATTTAGGTGCTTCTTCGCCACATAATTGTCTTAGAGAAGTCTTTGGGGAGCAGGACCTAAGGTTTGTGAAGTGAACACTAGAGGAGACATGAAGATGAATGCTAGCACCAGATATGAGCTTGGATATTATCGATTGTGTGATGCAAGAGAAGAATACCTAGGGTTTGTGTGATGAAAACCCTAGAGCAAGAACATGAAGAACTGGAGGAGTAGAGGAGTCTTGGAGCTTGGTGTGATGCTTAACTTGAACAATAGTTGGAGTTGATGTTGATGTAATCTTAATATTCCATTGTAACATTGTCTAGAGGTCTTGGTGCTTGTGTGACGCAAGAGAAGAAGACCTATTGTTTGTAGGCTACAAAACCTGGGATGGACAAGAAGCTTGGAAGTTTAGCACTAGGGTTTATCTTGAGGCCTTTGTACTTGAGTAATGCAAGAAGGCCTAGGGTTTGAGAAATGTAAACCCTAGAGTAAGACATAAGTGCTAGAGTGAACAAAACCAAGAGCTTGTGTGATGCAAGCTTGGGGAATCTCCTATGCAAGTGGAAAATCAAGGGTACACTTGTTGGTGTTGATGCTAACTTCTTGTTGAGCTTTTGGAATGTCTAGGACTAGCTTGGTGTGATGCCTTGCTTGGTCATGATTGCTAGTTAGGGTTTGTTGTTGATGGCGGATGTTGTAGCTAGTGTTTGGATGCAATTGGATTGTTCTAGCTTGTTCCAAGCATATAGAACATGCTGTACCAACTTGTGATGAGATGATGGTATGTACTTGTATCTTCATTATGTTGTAATAGTGTACCTTTGCTGTCCAAATATTGGGCATTGCAGATCTGAAAATCAGACTTATGCTTGTTGATGAGTAGTTTCTCAGACTGTTTGGAATGGCTGATTTATCATGAACAGTTAGCAGATTTGTTAAGTGATTTAATTAGCTAAGAAGGAACTCAAGGGCTTGTAATAAATCTGCTGTTATAAGGTATTTTCCAGAACTGATTGTGAAGGGGATTGAGCCCAAGGGCAGTGAATCTTCTCCGCTTTAAGTGCGCTGTTTCAGTGCTTGTATTCTTGGGAGGCTGCCTAGTGATTTTGGTTGGACAGAAGTTTAAATATATGTTGTTGTAATTAATATTTCAGATTCAGCCACAAGGCTGAAAGTTCACAGGAAACAGATCTCAAGTATGGAGGTAAAATTTCTGAATTTGTCTCGACTCTTGAGCATAGATTCTCAAAAATACAGACAGAAGTAACACGCATAGCACACAAAAATGTATATAAAGTGTATATCATATTGAAAGAGTAAATAATGGATGATTACATTGAATGACAGTAGCACATATCAATACACAAGACAAGTGATATGTCATGTCCTTTGATAAAGTGGGATGACTTATCACATTTACAATGATTATGAATTATTATGACATTATGACATCATTTTTACTATGACATTTATCACATAATGCCAATGGTAATATAACTTTAAAAGTTTAGGTATATTAATTCAATGCAGTTACAAAATTGGACTGCCATTTTTATCAAAGGGAGATCTTGATTAGAATTTAGTGCAATAGTACAGTGTAAATCATATTCCAAAAACTCAACCATTCTACTACTAGCATAGATCCATCTGAACAATGGGTTTATTAAGCACTGAGAGGGATCCAAAGAAGGCAAGGTACAAGGTACAAACCTCTTGTTGCTTAAAAGATCCAGGGTTGATATGGATCTATGCTAGTTTATCTTTACAAAGCTATGGTAATTATTTAAAAGAAATAAAAGGTTGGCTCTTTCCATTTTTTGACCTCAGATATAGGCTTTCTTCCATTTTAATTTATTCGCATTACATATGTTGATGTGACACACCCACCTACACAGAGATCTCCCCCACCCCGAACTGTAGAGTGCACCTTGCTTATCTCAATGTAACTAGTCTAACAACAGAACATATACATGATGCCTAAAGCATTCCAATGATAGTTAAGAAGAAGGGATCAAATCTATAAAGGACCTTCATACTTCAACTACCTCAACAAAATGCAATTTTAGTCTACTTATGTGTAATTGTAAAACAGTTACCACACCATTACAGCTTTTAACCTAAGATTCCCATATTCTTTTCCAATCATTACCAGAAGCAGAAAATAAAGCTTGAGAAACATAAAAAACATCACACACCTTGCCTACCACCAGTGAGCTTTACTTGAACGCCTTTGTCGATAAATTTTGCTAAGTCCAGCACAGTTTCTTTTCGACCTGACTGAAAGTGGGAAACAAATATCTTTAATTTCACTCAGCACAGACAAAAAAGATTAGCAGACAAA
Organism: Larix kaempferi; assembly: GCA_027924585.1. NCBI lineage: Eukaryota > Viridiplantae > Streptophyta > Pinopsida > Pinales > Pinaceae > Larix > Larix kaempferi. Next base: position 6,927,810 of record BSBM01000732.1, on the reverse strand, counting down.
ACAAACTTGAGCAATTGACACTTAAGTCTAGCAAGTGTTGCAAAACACCAAGACAGCAATAATCTCAACAGATATTCAATTCTGGATAACTGAAAGCATCAACAAAGGATGATAGAGCAGGGCCATTTCGCAATGCTCAAGAATAAGGTGTGTTCAGTAGGGAAGGCAAAAAAATTATATTCTTTTTATATTATATATACCTCTTTGGAGATGAAATTTATTTACCATACCATAAAATTAAGTCAAATGCTAAGGAAATCATTCGTAACAAGCAAGAACGATATTAATATAAGGGTGGCTTATTAGCAAAGAAACTAAAAAGGGTCTACCTTATAATGTGAGGTTCCATAGTTATATCAAGTTAATATATCTATATATATATCGAGGGAGTTAAGCAAGCATTGAAGATATTATTAAGTTTGGATAAAATGTTTTTAAAGGGAAACTTAAAAAGATATGCTCTAATTAAAGTGAGCGTGACATCTTAAAAAAAGAGTGATATAAGAGTAAATGGAGGTATTGTATATATATATGGAAAAGCGGCCAAGTTAAATAAATAAAAAGGGTAGACCAACTTACGATGTTTCAAGGAAGAAACATTTTTAAGAGTGCAGCAATGTAACAAACATAAATACAAATAATGTATGTATAATTGATGGTTAGCTTAGAATATTATTATATGAAGAGGTGCCTATGTAAAGACACAACCCATTACTAAAGGTCACCTCAATAGCCTATATAAGGCCCAAACCATTTTTTCATTGTAATCATCATTTATCCAATTTTATATATATATATATATATATATATTTATACATTCTCGTATATCTAATACTTAAAGCTTCCACAACTTGGCGTAACAGAAGTGCAGGATCGGTCTATAACTAGAGGATTCTCCCACAGAGAGTGAGTCAGCTATGAGGAAACCTTTACTCCAGTTGCCAGGTATACTTCTATTAGGACCATTATTTCTTTAGCACCTATTTTTGGTTGGTACTTGGTAGTCATATCAGATGGATGCTAAGACAGACTTTCTTAAAGGCATGATTGAGGAAGAAGTATACATAAATCAATCGAAAGGCTTTGAGGTGCATGGACGAAATACCCATATGTGCAAATTGAAAAAATCCCTTTATAGGCTGAAGCATGCACATCATGCTTGGTACTCCGGGATTGATGAGTATCTGTGAGGTTTGGGCTTCACCCAAACTACTGCAAAACCTAATTTTTATTATCTAACTGATTGATTTAATCCACTTTTTTCGGTCCTGTATGTAGATAAACTGATACTTACAAGGAGTTCAGAGAAGCTCATTGCAGGGTGCAAGGCTGAGTTGGCACAAGAATTTGACTACAGATATTGGTAGAGTACATGTGAGGTTTTCCTTGGGTAGAGAAACTACACAGTTGAGATCCTGAAAAGGTTCTAGACGATGGATTGTAAACCCATGCACTCCTATGATGCCAAAACTGAAGTTGCATGTTGACTTTGATTCAAATTTGGAATCCTTCAGTGCATAGACAGTTGATTGGATTCTTGATGTATCTAATTAACAAGGCCTAACATATGTTTTGTAGTGAACACCTTGAGCCAATTCATGGTTGAACCAAGGTAGATCCATAGGATGGCTAGAAAACATGTGGTCCGAATTTTGAAGGTCACAATACAGTATGGTCTAAGATATGCAAGAGATGGTGAATAGAAGCTGCATGGATTCGTTAATTCTGACCACGCAGGAGATGCAAGTCACAAGAAGAGTACTTCAGGGTGTTGAGTCAGTCTAGATCAGAAGTGATTTCCTAGGTCAGAAGGAAGCAGGCTTCAATGGCATTTTGTTCAGCAGAGGCAGAGTACATGGCAGCCAGCATTGCTAGTTGTGAAGCCATATGGCTTCGCAAGTTGATTGTAGAATTGACAGGTGAGACGTCAGAGGCTCAGAGCATACTGTGGTCTACTGTGACAATCAGAGTTATATCAAACTCTCTGAGAATCCAGTATTCCATTGCTGCTCCATGCACATTCACATTAGGTACCATTTTTTTGTTAAAAATTAAAAAATGATAGCAGTAGCAGACTGTAAAATAAAAAAATGCAGAGATGGCTAACTGTAAATACTCATAAAAATGGAACACAGCAGTTTTCACGGGGAAACCTTTCAAGGACAAAAACCCCAAAGCAATATAATAATAATTTATCTCAAATGAGATGTGTGAGTTTTACAACAGCAGGCTAATAACAAGCCTCTCCAACAATTAGAATCGTTTCATTTACCAAGAAGAACCCTGTTCTGCTGTAGCTGAAGCAGTCTCAAACTTGTACAACCATCCTGTACATGTCACTGTTCACTGATGTCTGTTGTGGCCTTTTCCAGGGGCTGTAGTGACTTGTAGATGTTTTGTAATGGCTGCAAACACTTAGGGACAGACCCTGAATGCAACTCAGCTGAACTGAAACATGCCCTAGCAGGGCTCGGACCAGCAGTAGTAACCAGCAGTGTAAAGAGTGAACCCAATAGCAACCAGCAGTGTGGAGAGAACCCAGCAGTAAGAAGTATTATGGAGAGAACCCAGCAGTAAGAAGATCACCCTTGAATGCACAGGAAGAATGCCCTAGCAGGGCTCGAGTATGCACAGCAATAAGAACCAGTAGTATATAGAGAACCCAGCAGACATATAACAGCATACCCTAGCTGATATAGGGCAGCAGTAGGAACAAAAATAAGAACCAGCAGAATAGAGAGAACCCAGCAGACATATAACACCCACGAACTGTCTTTTTCGATCAGTCAACAATACCCACGAGCTGATCTAATAATGCCACGAATTGTCATTTAGAATGATGAGTTTCACTTTTTATTTATAGTGGAATAATTCCACTTTTATTGGGGCCGACCTGTCCTCTTGTATATATTTTATTATTTATTTTTGTCCTCAAAAAGAAATGAGGCCGACCTGCATCTTTTATAGATATTTCTTTCCATTTAGTAAATTAATTTAGGCCGACCCTTCAATATATATATATATAGCATATATATTTTATTTTCTTCACATCATTCATCATTTTATTTTGTCTTTTCCTCCAATAATGAGTTGACCCAAAATAAATAAATAAATACATATTTATTTTTCTTCTTCTAACTGGTGGGTTCATGGACCAAGCCAAGTGGTGCTTGGGTTCTATGGTTCTTCAATAAATCATCCAGGTGTTCTTCAAGGTCTTCATGTCCACTCCAAGTACATCATCATAAGGAGATAAATTAATTGCTTTACTTCACCCTCCTGTTGCCACCAAGACCAAGTGGAGGAGTACACCACTTGCCCAGACCCGGTCTAGGGCTTACAGTGAAATCCTGGTAACTGACCAGGTACCTCCATTCTCCGAGAGAATGGCTCTCAGCCCCAGGCTGAGCTTCCAGTCCCAGACTGGATCAATATCCTGGTAACTGACCAAGTGCCTCCATTCTCCCAGAGAATGGCTCTCAGCCCCAGGCTGAGTTCCCAGTCCCAGACTAGGTCAATATCCTAGTAACTGACCAGGTGCCTCCATTCTCCCAGAGAATGGCTCTCAGCCCTAGGCTGAGTTCCCAGTCCCAGACTGGGTCAATATCCTGGTAACTGACCAGGTGCCTCCATTCTCACAGAGAATGGCACTCGATGCTGCTCAGGAAAAATCAACATTTTTCAGGGACAGTTCAAAAGGGAGCAGTTGCTCTAGAGTATATTCAGACAAATCAGCAGGTTGTACATATCTTAACAAAGCCCTGGCAAAGAGTAAGTTTGAGATGTTCCAGAAGAGAAATGGATTGGTGGAGAATGCTTTCCTTGGTAAGAGGAAGTGTTAGATTGTACCTCGGATAGTCTTCTACCAATTAGTTGCACAAGTGGTGGTCCTAGGCCCACTTGTGAATAGATCTGGGAGCTTCAGTTGCATCAGTTCAAACTAGACAGTGAGCATGCACTTCCTCTCTTCTAGATTCAAAAGTATGGTGCATTAGATTATGTACGATTGGTTGTTGTTCTATTTCCTGCAATGTAACCTCATATGAGGATACATGCTTGAATGCCTCAGATCATCTCCAATAGAGGTGCATACTTGGCTCGTCTATCATGCAAGAAAGGTGCACTAGAATTAGAAGTTAAGACCTTCAGTTGAGGTGCTGTGCACGTGTCAAGATTCATTGTACCTTATAGTGTATAAAGGAAAAGGCAGGTGTATAGGTTTAATTCATTCAGTTCAGCAGCGAGTAGTGAATTAGTTTGCTGCTTTTTCTGTAGCAGATTTCATTTCAGAATTAATGAGAAAGCAGTAGCAAGTTTTGACAGTCTGTCTAGTGAGTTTCTGTGATATAATTTTTGCAGTTTGTGTTTGTAGATTCTAGCACTATTAAAGTTGCAGTTTTGAGTGGCTTTCAGTTATCAGATATCTAGTTTCTTAGGAATCCTTTTAGTACAGAGTCTGCTTACCAAGGTCTAGAAAATCTAACAAATCATCTTTTACTCCAGCAAAAGTTAATGATATGAAAGGCTTCTTACCATGTTGGAATAATTGTAAGTAGACTATTCGCTTAAAGGGCTGTATGCTGTATAAATCCACTGCAAAAGACGGTGAGAGTTAGAATGCCATGAATTCAACCTCCAACTAGCATGAAAACCATGTTAAAGAATCAGCATCTCTTAATTGAAAATTCATAGTCAAATTTGATACAATATACAAGATTATGTTTCATAAATCTAGTGGCATCAAGAAACAGCAAAAAGCCTAGATAAGTCATCAGACACAAGTCGTCAGATGAGTTCAGCACATTTGCTTTTTTTACTACCTAGATTTCATTCTATTTTGAAGATTGTTTTGTTGGATGATTACAAGCTTAGATAACAGCAAAACCAACCTCACATAAAATTTTATCAATAAAATAGCATGTTGAAAATAGTGTCAAATGAAAATCAGAGGAGACTAGTTGCAAGTTGTGTTTTCCATCAGAGTACAGCAGATGAATGCAAGGGGAGGCATATGTGAGAAGCATCTACTATTTACACAATATCAATGTTTGATTGTAATTATAAGTATAACACCTTCACATAAAACTCAAAAGGTGGTCAGATGAGTTCAGCACATTGCTTTTTGTACTACCTAGATCTGATTTTATTTTGAAGATTATTTTGTTGGATGATTACAAGCTTAGATAACAGCAAAACCATCCTCACATAAAGTTTTATCAATAACATTGCATGTTGAAAATAGTGTCGAATGAAAATTGGAGGAGACTAGTTGCAAGTTGTGTTTTCCATCAGAGTACAGCAGATGAATGCAAGGGGAGGCATATGTGAGAATCATCTACTATTTACACAATATCAATGTTTGATTGTTATTATAACACCTTCACATAAAACTCAAAAGGAGGTTCATCAGTCGATTATCATATTTATGATGCAATGTATCCCTTGACCAACAGATTACCAAACCTCAAAAGTTTCACCCATTTACCAATCTGATTACCACAACAGCTTCCTAAAGCAACTACAGGTGGACTCTTAAATGTACAAAGAGAAATCTTATGAACAGAAAATGAAGTGTCACAATTCAGCTAAGTGTATGCACAGAATATGAACAGTGATGATTCATACAAGTATCTATGCATAGAATATGAACAGGCACAGTTTAGCTAGGTGTATTTATGCACAACATGCACATTTAAACCACTAAAAATTCCTTCACTTAAACTTTATTTTCAATTATGATTCACACCAAATCTTATAACAGACTCCATACAGCATTCCCATCACAGAATACACACATGAACAGAACTCGTCTTGACAAATGATAAATTTCATTAAACATGAGCGGCATTAATAGCATTTCCATATCCTTATCAGATTATCAATCAATATTTAATGAACATCATTCAATCTGTCTGCAGGCATGCGTGTCAAACAGAGTAATAACAAAAGAAAGAAACATAAACTGTAGATGGAGATAAATACAACTATCTTAATCAACGATGTCTATATAAACTGGCTGTGTAGGAGCAATTTACCACCCAGCCATAGGCATCCGTGTCTTTCTATTTCCCTGAGCCAGGATGTCCATAAGGACTGCCTACCGTTCTCTATCTCTCACCATGACCGACCCACAGTACCACTTGACTCAGACATGATAAACAACTACCATGAGTCCTCATGTTGCAAACTCATTAAAATTCCTCAACCAGCTCTTGTTCAGCCCATGGACCCCTCCTTTAACAGTCACCCCCCTTACTCAAGCTCGGTAATCTCTTCTGCCAATACACTCCCTCAGGAATCCTTCATTTCCCACGTTATTATTCTGGCAAGAAGAGCCCAGGTTGTTATTCTTCTCCTGGGAAAACTGATTCAGTAGTGCAGCCTATCAAACTCCTCCGCCAAAGCATCCACTGGTGTGTTCAGGCAACACTTTGGCTTTCAGAGACAAGAACAGCACAAACTTATGACAGTAACAAACTTCCTTCCCTAGCCTCCAAGCTTACTACAGCCATTCCATTTCCTTTCCGCTTTGAGTATATATTTCCACTATTGTATCGGCATTCCAACAGTCGGTACAATATAAGAGAAAGTGATTCAAACGATAGCCAAGAGAGAACAGTAACCCAAAAAGGGGCAACGAACAACCAAGAATGGGTAACAAAATGGAAAAAGTCTCAAAAGACTTTTCCCAAAATAGGGTGGAATAATCCATAGTGATATCTGGTATCATTAATTCCCAAAAGAGAACCCCCTCACTTCTGCTCTTGTTACATCATATCCCTCTCTTCTCCTAGCAGCCAAATTTTATGGATGCTTATTTATTAAATTATTTCAATTCAATGTTTTGAACTTATCAAGCATAATTATAAAGTAAGATCCAAATTAGTCTATCAACACTCCAATCAGACCTTGGCCATACAAAACACACTTATCATAGAAGTATTACAGCTAGGCCAACATGGCTCAACACTTAATAACCATGTCAACATATACTTATTCAACATAGTTCCAAGCTACATTGTTGCGAGTGGGGACAAAGCAAGAGCACAAAGCGCCAATTTTCAAAAGTTTCCAAGTGCAGAGCATTCTGAAGTGGACAGTTCCTATTAACAACTAAATTGGCAGAAGATTTCTACAATGTGTACGAATATGCTGAATAATAAATAACTGATAGAATGATCTGATTACAATGAGCCTCATGACAATGTATTTATACGCATTGACTGGTCACGAGGCGAAAGGATATGTACCATTTGACTTCTCATTATCCTACATCTATTATTATTATTATTTTGGCATTGCCACCCCCTTATCAATTGGGTTCTAGCTTGAGTGGTTGTGGGATGGAATGTTATCCTCCCCACCAAGGTTCTATTCCTGTAAGTGACATGAGCTCATAATGAGTATATTGTTGTATTGGCTTCGGGCCCTGCTGTTGAGTTGGCCTTGTGCCCTAAAGAATCTATGGTTTACCCTGGGTACCATCCTCAAAACGAGGGGATGTGCCACGGAGGTTTCCAAAGAAATTTACCTGGAAAAAAAAATATTGACACCCCCTTAAGGAATGCTTTATCCTCAAAACATAATAAAGTGGATTCTCCCTAGCTAAGCATGTTTCTTTGGCAGCATCATCCTTGTCTTTGTCTATTTTTAGGGGTTTGACTTGATCCTTCAATTGAATGTTGATGAGGTTCTTTTGAAACATATGTATCATACCATGAAGTCGTTTGACCTAGTTGTTTTTTGTAAAAACTTGATGCTTCTTGGGTACATAATTGACTTGCTTCCAATGTTGTACGTACGTATGTGCTACATGCATTTTTTTTCTTTTGTTGTAATTCGCCTTTCTTAAGAGTAGACCTTTCAACACCATATAATTTATAATGTTGACGTTGCAAGTTAAACTCTATGATTGTTCTTCAAGGTTGGTGGAATTTGTGCCCAACTACATCAACCATTCTGAAACTAGTATCATATCCATTTCATCGAGTGGTAGAGCATAGAATTTTATTTTTAGTTCCAATTCTTGTATTTGAACTGAGACCTTATGTCATCTTCCTACTTCTTTGACATTGAGGTCCTTGGTGAGATACACAAAAAGGTTCCAAATGAAGTGGATAGTTCCTATTCACTATTAAATTGACAAAAGATTGTTGCAACGTATAAGGATATATTGAATGATGAATAATTGAGAGAATGATATGATTACAATCAGCCTCATGACAATGTACTTATATGCATTGACTGGTCACGAGGCAAAGGGGTATGTACCCTTCGACTTTTCATTATTCTACATTTATTATTATTATGTTTATAACACATTTCGGGAGAGTTTTTTATATGATATATATTTTGATACACATATACTCAAAAAAGCATGCAAAATGTCAAATTAGTTGCAGAAAAACAAAAACATAGATTTCACTACTTGATTAACATCAATCATCTACATTCTAACGGTTATAACTTATAACATTGTCATCAAATGATTAACATCAACCTTCAAGTTTCAACAGATAACATTTGTCATCACCAAATTGTAAAAGATTACATCAACCATAAGATGAAAGATTACATCTCCATGACCAGAGAGTTGTAATATGCAATCAACAGTTCAAAGTTCAAACTTAAATTGCCATATAATGTTTACAAAATAGGCCATGATAAAGACAAAGGACTAGATTCTAAACTAAAAAGACAAATAATTATACCATCTACTTCTCTTTCCTCTTGCCATGAGAAACTTCTAATTTCTTTTCCTGTGGTCTGTAAACAATCAGACTTGAAGTAGTAGGTGGAAGTGTTAGTGGAAAACAACAATGCATAATTTATTTTCTTGTGGTCTATAAACAATCGAACTCGAAGTAGTATGTGGAAGTGTTAGTGGAAAACAACAACGCATTATACAACCCACACACAACACTAGAGGTTGTGAAGCTAAAGTTGCTACATCTAGAAACCTACTAGCATCAACAATGGTGGTGGATGGAAGTAGCATCTCTGCTACATGATCAAAGTCATGAGTCCCATCAACCAAAAGTTCAAGCTCCAAACACTCTAAAGCCATGGCTCCATCCTTCAAATTAGCCTCCTTTGGATTGTTGTCCCAAGCCATATATGTTCTATCATTCTTTGCCACCTGACAATAATGGGACAACAACCTCATGTTGTAGAGAACATAAACCAAGCTTTTTGCCCAATCTACATTCAAGTTGTTTCTCTTCATGTTGTGGATGAAGTTATAGGTGCTCAAATGGTTCTCTGTAGAAGAATTATTCACAATCTAGGAAAGCACCTTCACCACCAATTGATGCAAGGTGTGGTTGAGGTGGCATACATGTTCCACCATTCGATAGGATCCAACCAATCTCGATCTTTAGTTGCATGCAGATTAGCAAAAACTCCATGTTCATTGCTATACTTGCTCAATTCGCTTCATACTTGAGTGCACTCATAACCATCAAGGACCACTTGTGTAATGTGCAAGTGTAATACTCTGGTTGTTAAAACCTTGGACTTATAATTATTTGGTTTGTTGATGTGGACTATGGGCTTGTGATTATTTGTTTGTCGATGTGACTGTGGACTTATGATTATTTGTTTTGTTGATGCAACTATGGACTTATGATTATTTGTTTGTTGATGTGACTATGGACTTTGATGTTATTATTATTGTTATTATTATCATTGTTGATGACTGTTATTAATTAAATAAAATTGACTCAACAGAGACAACTAAAAGAGTATGGGAGGCCATGGTTCCACAAGTGAGGGGGTTGGGGTTTAGGAGTTGTTGCTCACCCTAACATTGTACAACAGACCCTACTTTCGATTATTTTTTACTTGGGATATACTTTGGAGGGTGGATTAGGGTTTAGTGTACCCCTTTCTACCTTATGCCCCCACCTTAATGGTTTTGTGGGACCCACTTGGTAAGTTGCACCCTCATAAAATAGATTATTTTCTATTTTCATGCCTCCAAGTAATTTATGACCCTCTATTCCTCCTAGTGCAACCTCTTGATCAGATCCTTTCCTATTTTTGTGCCTCCAACTCATTAATGAGCCTCCATCACTCCTCATGAACTAATAGTTTGCAGGGATGAAACGAGCAAGTGGAAAGTTGCACAGGTTTGAACCTGCGAACACAGATTGGGCAAGAACACTACCTCAGTGTGCTCAGAGGCTAAAAGAAACGGGTTGGTATCCATTATGCGAGAGGATGCAAGGATATCATGTTGAAGTTACAGAGTGTTTTGCTCTAAACTTTGATGGTTCAACAGTTGACTTTGGAAGCTTCAAGTTCCAGGTTTTTGAAGAACTCATTGTCGCCGCGACTAATTTGCCTGTTGATGGACAGAAGTGGTTTAAAAAGCAGCCTGTCGAGACAGATTGTAATTAATTCCTCATGCCCCAACATCGAAACCCTAATTGGAGTAAGGGTATTCACAGGGATTTTCTAAAGAAAGAATGGAGGGATATCCTAAGCATTTTGCAATGCTATATTACTGGGTTCGCGACGGTCTTCATGTATCATATGACGTTTTTGGTTCACATAACAGGTATTCAAAAGATGAATATTCCTTATTATCTTCTGAAAAATTTAACCAAAATGGCCATTAGGGTACAGGGCCACCCAAAGCAAACTAGTCACAGTTTTTTCCGTCACGGCCTTGTGAAATTGCTCGTTCTGGAAGAATTAAAAAAGAAAAAGAGGACTTGGTCTCGTTTTTTGTTCTAGTCAGGTTTCAAGCTTGAACAGCCAAAGGCTTCTAAGGACGCAGATAACACTGCTCATGAAAGGGTCAAAAAGCCTAAGGTTTTAGAAGGAGTATTTGAGAAATCTCTTGACAGAGACCAAAAGGAGGAACGTTCTCAAGAAAAATTCAAACGCGGAAAGGGACAACCTCATTCTGAGAAGGGGCCCGTAGCAAAGGTTAGATTAAAATGTGCTCAGAATCAAGATTAGTTTCTGTAACTTACCAGTCAAATGCAAGGAGCCAGGTGAGGCAGAGGCGACCATCCGTTTGTCCACGACCACGAGTCGATTAATGCACTATGCCTTCTAGTCTCCCTCCCGACCAGGGTTGGAATTTGTTTTTTATTTTAACATTCACGCAATTTTTTTGAGACGTTTTAAGTAGATATACTCCCCCGTTTCAAGACGTTTTGTTCAAAATCATACTCTTTCGGGTGCAATTAAAAAAACGCCGTATTACAAGTGAATCAAGAAAGTGTAATATTATGGAGAAGTGCAATTTTATTAGTAAATTAAAATTAATAAAAATCTCATTTAAATAATCAATTTAAATTTTATTTTCAATAAAAATGTTAAAATCTCATGCCAGAAATCCATGCTAGTGCTTTCTCTAAAGCCCAGTTGACAATTTTCTGATAGAGCCCAGAGCCCAGTTGACAATTTTCTGATAGTACAGCTCAAAGATTCAACAATACCTACCTTCACCCGACGATAGAATAGAATATGGGGTAAATAGAGCTTTTCTCATTCGTCATTTTTATGATATTGCTAAAAATATTTACAATTTGATGTTAAACTTTATATGAAATATAGTTAAAATTAAAATAAAAAATTATATTTTGATACGAAATATTACCAAATTATGATATTATTAAAAAATATTTACATTTTGATGTTAAATTTTATATGAAATAAATTAAAATAAAAAATACATTTTAATACAAAAAGATTACAAAGTATTGAGTAAGTAATGAGCATGCTCAATTGCTCTCTTTAATTAATAATTTTTATTATAAAAAATTAACACTATAAATATGCTTGAACATTATTATTACTATAAAATGGGCATGTCACTTTGTTCAAAATAAATAATACTTAATCAATAAAATGTTGTTTCAATCCACGGAAATGCTTAAAAAGATCAAGAATAAAATGAATCTATTATTAACTTCTTTAACCATGGGCACTTGATATAATTCTTTAACAATTTTAGGGGGACATATTTGGTTGGAAGGGACAGATTTACTTTAGTTTAGCAACTTTATTCCTACTTTACTTACCTTCCAAAGAAACAATATAGTGAATTTAACAACCCAACAGACAGCGAGATTATTTTGACAAACTGATACACAAACCGGATGTCATGTCCCAAATTTGGCATTGGGTCAAAATGGCCTAATAACATTGGCCCTATTCATTAGAGTTTGTTGATGCTAAAGGTCAAATAATTGCCAAGGAGGAAAATTACTAGTTTCCTAGGTTTGGGGTGGAAGCTTTGGGATTTGGAACAATGGGGATAATAAATGATGTTTGAACATTAGAATGGCATAAATATTTAATAAAGGAGATAAATAAATATATACAAGTGAAAATCAAAGTGGAATTTGATCATGAAGACACATGAAGGAAGTGGGACCCACATATGACTAGATTTCCCCACTACACTTGGCATCATTCTCTCACCAATTCGAATTCAAGGTGAATGGTAACATACTTGGGGGAGTCCAAAAGGTATTATTCATGGCATGACTCATCCAAGGTCGAAATATAGAGGAAGAGTAACTCCCATGGAAGAGGAAGAGGCAATTTGGAGCTAGTGAGACACTTGAGCTAGATTCCCTAGCTCTATGACAACAATGATGAAGATGCTATGACACCTATGACACAAATCAGACCTGAAGGCTGACATATGACATATATGACATGTCAGGGCTAAAAATAGACTCCAAGAGGGCGCTCAAGGGTGTTAGGGCAGCTAATATGCTTCCACATGTGATTTGGTGGAAGTGGGAGACTAGGAATTGTTGTGCAAGTGGCGTTCTTTGGAATCTCTTCCCAACTTGAATTGGCATGAGTCTCTTGGAAGGAATTCGACCCATGGAGGACATTAGAACTTTATAAATGTCAATAACAAAGAATGAAACCAGTTTTTGATCATTTGTAGAATTCGCAATTGCATTTGTGAAGAGGGAGAGCTAGTGGATGACTAGTTTCTTGCCTTAGCCAATTTCGAGGGTGAAAGATTCCCATCCAAGTTGGTAATTGGAAAGGACATTCAAACCTTTCATTTGGAGCTTTAATGGAGTCTTTAATTGCAGGTGTAAGCTACAGGGCAGCTCATGGTTTCTTCTATTGCAGCTCACTCCTTCAACCATTTCCAGTTTTGATGGCATATTCTTGATCCTTGAGGGAGGGCATTTTTGGTGAGCTATTGTACTCTTTGGGGAAGCTTTTAATGCCCCATTTCTTTTGTAATATGAATTAAATACTCTGTTCTTAATCTCCAGAAAGTTTCAGGTCGAAATTCCAGGTAGAAATGTATAAATCTCAATTTTAATGAAAGAACAGTGTCATTTCCCCACTACCTTGTTGTGAATCAATGTAATGCTGATGATTTCGAATGAATGGATGATTCTCTGATATATTTGTGATCAATATACTGCCATGGATGTCTTCTACAAGTTTCATGTACTGTACTTGAGCATTTGAAGCATTTTTACTCAGTTTAGTTGTATTGGTAGGTGAAATAGTGCCATTTCCCCAAGGGTCGAATTGGGGATTTTTGCAGTTGAATGGGAGAGGGTGAGAATAGTTGTAATAATCCATTAATGGTGCATATGAGACTTTAATAACATACTTAACACATTACATACCTCTGTTCATAAATTTGAGTGGGTTTGGAGGCATTTGGGAAGCCATTTTCACTACTTACCCCAGGGGGATTTGAACCCCAAATTACTAGTAAAATTGCATAATTGGTCCAGAATCTTAAGAGAGTTTGCATAGGTCTTTTGGTGGCCATATGTCATCCATAAACATCGTATTCAAGTTCTAATATCATTCATACACCTTCCTTGAATATTTGAAGGCATTTGGAGTCAATTTGAGACCTAGAGACCAATACTAGTCAAAGGAAAATCACTAGTAAAGTTACCTACATTGATCAGAATTGAAAGAGGATTTGCATAACTATTTTAAAGGTCCAAAGGCATCCATGAAACACATATTTATGTTCTAATGTCATTCATATACCTTCTCAGAAGATTTGAGATCATTTGGGGCAAATTTGGGACCTAGAGATCAAAACTAGTCAAAGGTCGAACTAGGGAAAAAAAGTGGAAAATTGCAATTTTAATAAAATTCCTAATAAGGGACAATACACCGGATACACCTACTTAGGCTACATAAGCACCAGATAGAGATCAATAAAGGACCAAAAGATCGCAGAGGATGATAAAACAATAGTACTGAAGAAGTTTCTGGACAATACTATAAATCAAATGTCTGGAATAAAATATTTAGTTGGTGCTAATAATTTAATTTAGAATAGTATAATGCAAGGTTACACGAACTGTGGGTGCGATCAGAATCGGCTGAAGAATCCGATACGGGTGCGACACTCACCCCAAAATTCGGAATCGGGGATTCGGAACCCTAAACCTAATTAACCCTAATTATCCTACATTTATCCTACGTAAACAACTTTAGATTTGTCAAAATGAGGTGGAAGAATCCAAGAATCCGATTCGGAAGAAATCGATTCGGGTGCGGTTAGGCTTAGGGCCGAATCCGGTAACTATGGTATAATGTATATAATGGGCAAATTCAAGCCTTACTTTTAAGTGCTCCAGCAAACTGAAACCTCGAGACAACATGTTCAGATTTAAATAAATAAACTTTGGGATAAAATTGAAAAGAAAGCTCAAGTTGTTAATTATGTGATTAAGTTTATAAACAGTAAATCTTAGCAAGAATTAGCTCTCCTTGGGGTAAATGACCGTACAACAATGATAATGAATGCAGGAAGGGTTAACTCTAAAAAAATGGAATAATATAGCTTAGAAATAATGCAATGCTATTTTTAAAGCTAGTAAGGCCTTCAAAAAAGTTTTATCCCTTGTATAATATGGGATCACCTCCATGGACAAAGGATCAGAGATTATATGGCCCAAAAAATTTTAATGGATATTTGTTAGCTCAAAGCAATAATACAAAAAGTTTCAATGATATGACAAACATTTAAAAAAGAAAACACATTTAAGAAAGAGGAAGTAAACTTTATATATCTCTATTTTTTTAAGGAAATCCTTTCATTTTAGAGTACCTTGGAAGGAGTTTGTTGGACTACTCAGTAGCGGAGATGCAAATCAAATAGATATAGAGAAGCAAGTTCCGACCCAATAGTTTACCAATCAATAGTACGAACGGAGGGAAAAGCCAATAGTGAAACAAGATAAACACTATGGTGGGAGTTTACCATCAATCGTAGCAGCATTTATCTATTGCTAATGGTATTGAGAGGGTAATATATGGTTGTATTGGAGAACCGCTATTACCTGATGCTAAGATATCTGATAGTTGGGTTGGACCAATCCTATCTTCATTGGTCAGGCCCGGCGTTTCGTGTTGCTATAGAGTTTAATCTTAGTGAAAGCAAGTGCCCTCAGCCAAGCATAATATATATATGTTTCCATTGGCAGTACAGATCTGTGTGTTTTTTGTCTCTGTATGTATAAGTGGCTTTCATACAGACATAAGTATACTGCAATACAATTTAATCTTTTTACCAGCGAAATTTCCAGCCTTTTTGAAATATTTAAAAAACAAGTTATGTGGCAGCGGGAATTTTTTTGTTTTAAATAGTAATAAAAAAAGGTTTCCAAAACATCGCATGAACACCACACGGCTTTCCCCACTCCTCACATGCAAGGACAAAAAAACAACTGGAAGGGATGGGTGTAAAATTCCTCCCTCTTTCTTACCCTGCTCATTATTCCGGTCAAAAATTTAGCTCTAGTGTGCTATAGCCACCTTGTTCTATCCATTCCAACTCCCACCACTAGCTACAGACAACCAGAGTTCCATAGCGATTGGTTTAAGGTATAGCGGAATCTCTCCTCTTTCTTTTTCTTTTTTTTTTGTATTTGGGTTTTGTTCCACGGTAGGGGTCAGTCTTCCTCCTCTACGCAGGAGATGGCAGTATATTTTTTTTATAGGCATGGTACCTGTATTTTATATGTGTATATAGTCTTTGGAGTGGCGACCTCCGCGTCCCCCTTCATTCCTCCACCCTCTAGCTTCGAATGTTGTGCGCACAGGTACACAATGCTTGAACAGTAGCCCATTGGCTCATGGCTTTGTTTTGTTGAGAGTTGGCACGTGATCTGGGACTTGGATGTCCAGGTTTGGGTATTGGGTCAGCCCTCAAAAGCCAACGGCCAAGGCTAGGCATTTGTATTAGCTCACAAAAGAGCTTCCATGTATAAACATTGCAGAAGAGCCAACCGCATTATAAGAGAACAAATACGCTTGGAAGATGAACTACCCTTGGGTTCTGCTAACCGTTCGGAAAGAGCTAAGCCTACTACTGGGTTCCCATAATGGAAAACCATATGATCGGTTGATGATGGACTCAAACCACCGCATGCTAAATATAGGTCAAATCCAAAGCTAAGTGAGAAGGAGAATGTTGGTGTTTCATCTGATAAGGGTAAATAAGCACAGGAGGTGAGCTAGAGCAGGTCTGATGATAAAGGTTCGACTAGCACATAAGAAGATAGAGTGAAGTCGATTAAGCATGCATGGAAGAAGCCATCCAATAGTTTGATTGCAATGACTCAGCAAGGGGGGAGCGGTGGTGGCGACTCCAGTGATGGGAGTAGAAGCGCCCGCGTGGTCAGTGCTTGCAGATGCCCGAATTGGGAAAGTTGCAGATCCTCGGAAGACTGTGATGCAAGGGACTTAGGGTATGTCGGTAGTAACACAGGTATGTGGATTACTTTTTCGGTAGTAACATAGGTATTATGGAATGTATTTCTATTAAAATAAAATACAATACCATCTTTATAAGCATTAAAACTTAATTACAGTAATGTCGGCCACAGACTCGAAAGTAAATATTGCGAGCATTAAAACTTAAATACGACCACATACTCGAAAGTAAATATTGCATCTAGAATCCAAAACTGTGTGTCCCGCAGAATGTGTTGTGGAGGGACTGTGGGACTGTAAACTCAAACTCAAACTCAAGTGA
Organism: Larix kaempferi; assembly: GCA_027924585.1. NCBI lineage: Eukaryota > Viridiplantae > Streptophyta > Pinopsida > Pinales > Pinaceae > Larix > Larix kaempferi. The sequence continues at coordinate 6,910,799 of BSBM01000732.1, read as the reverse complement.
AGTGCGACTGTAAACTCAAACTCAAGGGAACTGCGAGGGACGGACAGAAAACCGATACTGGTGTACATATGAATTGAACTAGATGGATAGAAAACTGATACAGGGAACTGCGAGGAATACGGATTGAAGGGTGGCCAGAGGTAGATGGAGGCATCACCGCCTAAGAGTGTCAACATGCAGGCATTGATGTGCATTTAAGGGAGCAGGTGACCAAGTGGCATGATGTTCATTTAAGTGAGCAAGTAGCCAAGTGGCCATAAATGCCAGGCAGCAGATCAACGACACAATTTTTCCCAATCGTCGAAGCATCCGACGACTGAAAACCAATAAAAAAAATTCAGAGAGTGGATTCCCACTTGTTGAAATGCCTTACGGCGTAAATATTTACTTTTTTATAATCATTCTAATTAAAAAAACTAATTTAAAATTGTTAAAAAAATTAAAATTTCATATTATATAATAAAAGTATTTAGCTCATTAAATATGTAAACTAAATACCCATTATAAAAAAAAATTAAACATAATAAATGAGTATGTATTAAACATAATAAATGAATATGTGTGCACTAGACATTAGGGCTAAGAAACATTTTATTTATTAATTTTCATGTAGACATGTAATAATTTTGAAAGTATTGTTTCAATATCGAGTGATTTGTGATTGATTTCTAAACTATATCAATACTATAATAAATCAAAAAATAATTATAAATTGTAATTTCCAAATCTATTATAGTGTTCAATTATAAATTAATTTTTATTGTACAACTAAGTGGAAGTGATACAATTTCCTACTTTGTTATCAATTAATTATTATAAAAAACTAATTCCCTTCTTCACAATAATTATTATAAAATAGAAATTCCCTCTTTACAAGGAAATTGGCGAATAAATCTCCTTAATAAATATATTTACAAGTCCACCTAGTAAATATAAATCGGTTAAGGACAATACCAACCAATATAACTCCTTGGTTGGAATCGATGTGACATGGCAGGGAAATAAATTAAAGAAACAACTACCCAACAATATTTATTAAAAAATACTAAATAACTCCTTGGCTTGAATTGATGTGACATGGGGAAATATATTAAGGACACAACCACCAAGCAATACTTATTAAAAAATACTAAATAAAATTTGATGATGGTCTGAAAAATACATTAAATGTTTTAAATACATTTTGAAAAAGAACTTGCCCGTGTTGCTAGACGGTTTCAAAAAATACATACCTGTATTTGACGGGAAAAATGCCTCATGACGGGCATTTTTCCCGTCAAATTCCAACCCTGCTCCCGACCATCAAGTGGACCCGAAGACTTGTTGAGGATATAATTTTCTCCTTTGATATCCTCTAACAACGACGCACTCAATGTTTTGTGCTTTCTCCCACGATACTCTCTCACAGCAAAGCATTGTCCTTCGGTAGACTTTGTATCATTATGATACCATGTGATAAAATTAAACCATGCATCACGTTAGTTATATAACAAAAAGAAGGATATTGTCCATTGGATATAGGTTGGGTGGTTGGGAGGAATGATTGTTACCCTACCCATCCCGGTTCAATTCTTGTAAGAGACATGATGCTCTTGTTGAGCCCCTATGTAATGATTGAGTGGATTATGTAATTATGGCCATACCTCGATTCTCCGGAATATCAAGTGTTGGTATATAGAAGGATATAATCACAAGTGATTTTATTGTTAATGGTGTAGACATTGACATCAATCTTTTTAATTCTAATAGTAACTCTTTTTAATGTTGATTATAATTAAATATTAAATTCATTTATGTAACGTGTTATATTTTATTAGATTAAATATATTAGAATATTATCTCCAAATAGGTAGAGATTATCGACACTTCCAACTCTAGATTAGAGAAACCCTAATTTTTTCTCACTTCTAATGGATCAATCAACCACTATTTGATCCTTTCTGAATTTCAACTTGAATACTAGATCTCAATAGAACTCCTACCAAGATAGCAAACATTCCACCTCTTTGAGACCTATAAGATGGACTCATTGCATATAAGAAATTGTTCACTAGATTCAATCCTTGGATCTTAGGAGTGAGGAGGTATGGCTATAGAATCATGGAGGATCTTAGATCGGACCCATGGTAGTCTATTGTGGCAGTGAAGACCCTTAAAAAAGCTTTATGTGAAAACAAATTTGGTCTCAAAGAAATTTTGATGTTGTAAGGTTTATTTGTCATGTAAATAACCCCAAATAAACATTAAGGGGGGATGTTGGAACATGGACGACGTTGGAACCCATTGGGTTCACAAGTTAAGGATATGTAACCACTACAAAACCCTTTGGCTCCTTGGTATACAACTATTGAATCCACATGTGACCATGGGATAGGTGGCATGGATATTAGGTCAACCCAATCATCATACATGTATATCATTCATTGTCTTATGTAAATGCATGCCTCATGTAGCCCCCCGCTTATCACATTGACAAACTTAGGTTGAGCTTCATCTTGTTTTCAATGGTATATACAAGCCACCTGCATATAGTGTCTTTATGTGATTGTCTTGTGCATTATTTTTATGGCATCAACTAAAGTGGATAACATGGTTAACAAATCTATGTACATAGTCTTTTAAATAAGAGTAAAATGGCCCTGGCCATTTCGATAAAATACTTGTATTGTTTTGTGGTGTTTTGATTCAATATTAAGTTGATAGCAATCCCAAATGTTCAAATTTTAGCATAGTGTGTGCTTCAACTCAACAAGGGGGAGCCATGACCAAGGCCTAGCAATTAAAACTTATAGTTTATCACTAAATTGATGTCATCATAAATTTGCACCCTATATATATTCATTGGTGGCACAATTTTATACATAGGCCCAATATGAGATAGTTGCAGGAATCCTTGTGAACAATGGAATTGTCACTAGCTTTATCGAGACCTTTAATTAAACTTTTTCTACAAATATATTTTTAAAACTACATTCATCAAAGGCAATGATATATACTAACAATTTTGGTATATGCATACTCTTGAGATGAGAGTCATTATAATCCTTGAAAAGAATGAAAGTGTTTCTATATTTATCCTGGCTTTGACCAAAGTGTGACAAGCCTTAGATAACTGGTACATTACATTATTTAGAAGGAATGATATATACTCATGATTTTGGGTTGTTGTTTTTATTGGCTTCCATGGACGTTTTTACTATCTCAAACCGAGATAATAGATCACATTTTGATGAAAAGTAAGTTGCATTAATCATGAATGGCTAAAATGTGTGCTCATTAGTGCTTTCCCCAAGTTGTAGTAGAGGCAAGTTTTTGTGGAGTCATTGGGAGAATGATAACAAAGACATTAATGACTAACATCAATGCATACATTTGAGTGATGAAGCCATAAAAAATGGCCATCATATCTAAAAATTTGTAACATGTTCATACTTATAACATTCTCCCTCACAACAATGTTCTAAATGGGATTGCTTAGTTTTACAAAATCTAAGAGTTGTTAACATATTACCCTTGCTTCAACGGGAATTTAAATCTATATGGCATCACAAAACCCTTCTTTCTTATTAGGATCATCTATTGGTGTAACTTTTCCTAGCTTCTTGAAACACCACTAGGGAATAAGTGCATAAGCAACCATATAAAGAGGGGTGTCCATCCCGTTCCACCTTTTCTATATCAACTTTTGAAGTTCTTTGAAAAGCTCCAAATATGGCTCTCTTCAATGGTTGGTGATTTTTTTTATCAACCATGTTATCATTGTTTCATTTATGTCCCAAGGGAAAAGAGGAACTAAATCATCATACCTTATCATTTCAACAATTGGAGAAGTGAATGAGACAATGTATTTAGTTCAATCAACCATTCTACTTTGAAAACATTTGTTTTACTTTCTTGCCATGTTCTGTTTGGATTCCTCCCATATATCCACCCACTACTAACAATGATAGATTGTAGGGAATTCCATACCTCAGTCATTCCTCAAGAATATTCGAGAAGGTGGTATATCATGTACCAATTGGTTTCAAGTACTCATTTGCATGCATCCCACAAAGAGATAAAGAGCTATCATGGTTACAAATATTGTGCCTCTCCTACATTCAAAATAATGCAAGTGATCCCATGAATTTCATGAATGTCTTTGAGTGAATGCACCTAGCAAGGGCTCCAAAAACATGTTTTTACCTACTTTGAATCACTAACCTTGCAAAACACCAATGAATTTCATGAATGTCTTTGAGTGAATGCACCTAGCAAGGACTCCAAAAACATGTTTTTACCTACTTTGAATCACTAACCTTGCAAAACACCAAACAAGTGTTGCATTTATTATAGCATGTACTGCATTAGAAGGACTGGGCCTCTCTCAATGCCATATTGGAATTATGAGTGTAAATAGAATCATAGAGATCAAACATTTTGCTGTGCATGTGTTGTTTTAGGCTACAAAATTCTTGGTTACTAAGAGGAACTAGTCCACTTGTAGTTTATCTATACTTTTGTAAGGAACAATTACACCGCTAAGTTAGGAAAATTTTGTTTTTGTCGCTAGTATTCTTCACCTTCAGACAGGGAAGGATCTAGAGCACTTGTAGGTACCTATAGTTTGGTGGGATGTACATTGTAAACCTCGTCAATATTTCATAAGTTGAAGAGGAGGAGGATATTGAAAATCCATGTATATGAGGGGGCTTGATTGGTGTTCCATTAAATGTCATTATATTGAAATGATGATGATGCAACCTATTGAGACTCAACCACTTTTAGATAGCCAAGCACGAGAATGTAATTTATGGATTGAATATCCATAAATGTGTCATTGTATCAACATTCAAGTTACCTAAGATGAGTAGTGAGCACATGTTTTTGGCATTTTTTTTATTTGGACTATGTACATACTCATGTTCATTATAAGCCAACATATCAATGTTTGTCTTTTATCATTTCATGGAAACACAAATAGTATTGGTATGAGTTTCATGGAGAATTGTTCCACGTGACATTAATTATGTCTATACATTATTTGCAATAAATCTCTTTAATTTATTTCGTATATTAACAATTGTATTATTTTTGGCTTTTACATATTTAGTTCCATATCATACTTCGAAACACTAGTAATATCAATGCAATGCAACACATATATAAAATTGATGGGCTTTTATTGTGTTCCTTCTCACAAGCAAAGACTTGAACCCTGCCCCAAGTCATTAAGGCCATCTACTATTACAAGAAACACCCAATGTTGGACTCCTAAACAATGAACATAATGTGGGCACCTAATAACTGAAAAGATAAGTTTAAGACCTAAGTCTCATCTAATGTGTTGTTAGAACCAAGACCAAAACCAAAACCAAGCAAGGACCAATTTTTAAACCTAATTGTTTGGTTGATTTTCACCGAGTTCCAGTCTAAACCTTGGTTCAATGTGTTCAAATAGAGTTTATTGAACAAATTTTGAAATCTAGATATCGTTGGGAGAATTTTGGCGTGCCAAAGCATCCTGGGAAGGGGAAGAAACCTTATGCTGAATGGATGGTAAGTTTTTGTACTTGACTTGCTTTGATTTTATACTTTAATTAAAATATTATTCTCACAATCATATTTTATCTCAGATTATTTTGAACCCCCGCCATGAGCCCTACTCTAGCCATCCCAGCATACTGTCTCCTCCCATCCCAATGTATTGTCTCCTCCCATCCGTGCATCAAATCCTCCAATCCCGAGTCTTGTCTCAGGACATCCCCACGCTAAACCTCCCATCCATTCTCCACTTCTCTCTCTCAATTGCAAATATATTAATGCAGAGATGTTTTGTGCCGGGGGGGGGATTAACACTTCCATAACCTCCCCACTACCAAGAGTCCTACTCCATCAAGACAAGGATGGCATGGGGAAGTTCGGCCTCGAAGTCACCCACATCCGGGGAGATAAATCAAAGGGATTGACATAACAAGGTATTTTAAATATTTCAACATTTTGATCACTTTTATAGTTACTTTTTCAATTTTGTCCAAAATCTAGTTAGAGTAGTTGTAATTGCAGATATAAGTTGTTAAGATTGTAAAATTGAAGTGTAATGAAAGTATTGAAGATGTTGAATCCATTTTTGTGGTAAAAAATGAAATTTAAACAATAAAAAGTTAAAATATAAGCAAATTATATTGTTGAATTATATCAATAATTGTTCAAGAAAAAACAAAACGATAGATTGTTTATAATGCTTATGACAAAACATTTATCATTGAATCATGTACACAATGTACCAAAAAAATGTCAAAATCATAGATTGTTTATATTAGTTTATGACAAAACACTTACCATCAAATCGAGGTATAACCCCCTTTTCATTAAATCTAGACAAATTTAAGTCCAAGCCATCATAAATTTATTATGAATGTCGGTTTCCAATACTTAAGATATCAATTCCCAATATTTACTATATCGGTTTCCAATAGTTGAGATATTGGTTTCAAATAACTGATATATCGGTTTCCAATAACTGATATATCAGTTTCCAAAATTTAATTGGAAACCATCTAGTTGGAGTTTGTAACAAATCCCTCACCCATAACTTGACAAAATTAACAAGTTTGCAATTAACTCATTAATATAAATTAATTGTTAATTTATTTTCTATCATATATAGATTTTAAGAGAGGGCATGTACTCACCTTTATCATCACTAAAATTAATATATTGTGAGAAAGGGCATGTGCTCATCCTCCTTGTCAGCTACATGTCCATGTTACGAGAAAGACATGTACTCCTCATAATGACCACAACCCTTAGATCATTAGAAAGGGCATGTGTCCTTGTCACTTAAATTACTACAGTGTGACTAACCACATGTTCCATTTCTCCTCATCGCCTTGATGCCTAATCTCAACAACAAGTGAAACTGAATCTTATCCATATGAACATTCAAAACAATGGTCATCTCCAACCATGCTCCACATACCATAACGTTTGGTCACATCACTTAATATTTGGATGCCTATAAATGTTTTGGAGTTTTGTTCCATATGAAAGAGCAAAGTATTTCATTGATAAACAAACATGATTTTTCATAAATGTTTGGAATCTCCTAACATCAAACCAAGATTCATGTTTATACCCTTTTGTCTCTTTTGTAAAACATCTAATCTTAACATACATACACGTGTGTCAATGATCACTCTCCCATTTGCGTGATCCATGTGCAAATGCTCTTGTCTCACACTTTTTTAATAACAAAAATGGTTAGTATTTTGTATTAAAAGAGGTGGCTGAACCACATAAAAAAATTATAGTATAGAGCATAAAAGTCTAAAAGAAACAATGCAACATAATCCATAATACTGCTATGCTTATCCATCATAGTAGAACCACTAATATTACAGTGTAATCTAGCTAAACTGGAAATGTCTACATTGCTATGAATTCTATTAGTGTTTTGTGTCTATTTAATCAGAGAAAAACATAGAAAGTATTTTTTGGGTGAGGCTCGTAACCACAAAGTTTCGAACCAGTGACCTTATGCAAGGAGTACCTTAACAATACGCCCACTCATCGACTATTCTATGCCCCGTGAGAAAAAAACATAGAAAGTTATTGACAGCATAATGATCTATTTCTGTAAATTCAATTCTTATTTTATTGATAATAAAAAGCATTGTAGATTCTATTTATATTCGACCAAACTGTAAGATCAAGCAAAAAAAAGAGAATTTTTGTCTTGTTGTGGAATCTTGAGGCTTATGTTTGTTGCAGTTACCCATCAGCTTTATAAACACACATATATATTGTAACTCACAATCCAACACATACACACTTTATGGAGACATTGGCTACAACTGTGAGACCAAGTAACACACATTTCAAACAACATTGTACTAATCTATTAAACCGAGATCATATGATGAAACCATTAATTGCTTACAATGAACATGGTGCTTATTAACAACTATGACATGTTACTGTAAGTATCTTGTTAAAATATATGTGTAATGTAGAGACTTGATTCCACCCTTTCTCATTCTGTTAGTTTTTTCCATCCCAAATATTGTTAACTAGATTTCTATTATGTTCATTCTTCTTTGGTTTCTTTTGTTTCCTTTCTCTTTGTTGTAACTTGGCTCTATTCTTCCTTCTTGTTTCTCATATGGAAGTGGTGCAATGCACATAAGTAGGAAACATGTATCACATAATTATCCCATCCTCTCCACCAAGCTTGGGTTCACTTTAGTATAAATCGTACTTTGTATTGTACAACAAAAAAGCCACTTGGTTGGTGCGGGAAACTTGCAAGCTCTATGAAATTATATAAACTACTTATCAATCTTTTTAAATTTGTATATACATCGTTAGATCTTACTACATTTTATAACTAGCATGGTCTTTCTTCAAAATGAACACATTACATTTTAACCATGACTTTTTTACAGCGTTGTTTTCCCCCAAGTGACAATTGCTAGTCTTAACATATATGCATATGTGCGTCAGTGCCCACTCTCCCATTTGCGTGATCCATGTGCAAATTCTCTTGTCTCGCATCTTTTTTATTTTTACAAAAATGGGCAGTATTTTGTACTAAAAGAGGTGGTTAAACCACATAACACAAGTATAGTCTAGAGCATAAATGTCTAAAATAAATAGTGCAACATAGTCCATAATACTAGAGCATAAAAGTATGAAAGAAATGATGCATCATAGTCGATAATAATATTATGCAATAACCCCACTCATGGATTATATTCTTTGGCATTCTTCATAATTCACCATTATGGGATGGGTCTCGTCCCATAATGGTGAAATATGAAGACTGACAAAGGATATAATCCCTGCGTCCCATCCAATAATGGTGAAATATGAAAAATGACAAATGATATAATCCCTACATCCCATCCCATAATGGTGAAATATGAAGAATGGAAAAGGATATAATCCTTGTGTGAGGTTAACTGCTGACGAATCATCATGGGATCCCAGCTAGGTGGGTCCTCATCAATTACCAAAGTTCCTTTGTTTAAGGTGATCAGGATGTTGGCTCCACCATCCACTAGGGATTTATGAGTTATAAAGCATGATAATGTTGAATATATTTGAATTCACCCAGGCAACATTTTATTCAATTTAACAATCTATTGCGGTGTACTTCTTTGTACTAAGGAATATAATGAAGGAGGCATTCAATTGTCATGCAGTCTCCAAGTACCGGGGCCTTTGAAAGCCCAAAATATCTTAGAATTTTAATGCCTTGCAAAAGGGCAAGTTCCTCAGCACGATTCTTCATTTTTCTTCCCAAGCCCCGTGCATAGGTTTTCCTCTACACACCCTCTGGACTGAGCATTATCCCTCCCGCTTCTTCTGCCCTTTCTCTTCTCTAACATCTATCACCTATGAATTGTTTATATCCTCATTGGATCCACAATGACGATTTTATTTTCTCCTTACCAAACTCACAACAACATTGTGCTTTCACCTTCACATCCATGGACAAGAAGCTAATTCAACCAATTTTGATCAACTCAAATCAATAAAATGTAATGATTATCAAATGATTGATCAAATGCGCAAAATGTTAAAAGAGACAAAGGAAATTCATGGTGCAACACGATGCAAAGACAATAATATTGCACCCAAATGCATAAGCAATGAGCATACTTTCGTTCAAACGTTATTTACATTATCCCTCTATTAGATTTATCCCATTTCTTAGTCATTTTATTTTATATTTGTTGCTCTGGCATTTTGTTGAAGGGGAAGTAACATCTCTTTAAAAGCCAAGCGATACTATTTTCCTTTTAATATGATTGTATAATATTTATGTCTTGTCACAACCTTTTATAATGTTTGATTTGTGCAAAACTAATTTACAATCACATTTGCCATGATCATAAGTAGATGTATGGGAAATTATGAAATCCATAATACATAACCCTTGGCCTTCAACAAGTTTGTCTTCATGTTGTGTGATTTGTTGGTTCATAGCCATTGGATTTATTTGATGACTTGATTGGTACCCTTATGATCGTCCATACTACACCGAACTATTTTGCATTGAACTGCCTTGTATGCTCTTGTTGTCACTATACCACATTGACTTATGTTCCTAGAAGCAACCTTGTTGCCCAAATATTTTTAAGGACAATACAAATCAATTTCTTTTCAAAACCTGTACATTCTAAAATTGCAGCAAGAGCTCTTCAATAATTTTTCTAAGTGCAAAAGGGAATATGCCTACTTGACAACTCTAAAAAAAATTGAAGAAATTATTTAACATAAAGATGTAAAAAATAAATCGATGTACCAAGCAAAACTCTTCCAATTCTTGGTTTTTTATTTTCATATTTTGTTGTGTGTGATGCATTTACAAGAACACCATTCATTAATAAAAGATAAGAAAAATAAATGTCTTTGCATCTTTCGCATATGCATATATAATTACCAAAAATAAATATCAATTAAAATAACATGTTGTATTACATAACAAGAATGGGTTAACTATGAAATTGTTTTCCAAGTTGATATCATTAGAATTAAGTATCTAAAATGAATAACTAGGAATAGTTTTCGTAACCATTTTCAAGTATCTCTTCATGCTTGTTTTTGGTGTATGACTTAAAAAATTACAAAGATTGGACCATATAAATCCATCTCTTTTCAAAGAACCATCATATTCCCACTTGGAGGAATTTTAAAACCATTTTCCTGTCTATTACACGGACTATGATACATTGCTTCATCTATAAACAAGATGTTTGATTTATCATATCTTTCTTCATAAATATCAAACACTTTAGATAGATTCTTCTAGTAGGTAGGAAGCAAATTTCCAATCCAACTCCTCTTGCATTTGTTCATTTCACATTGAGATGTACCCCAAACAAATAAAAATTTGATATCTTTCATCCAATCAAACTTTTGAGAAAAAATGTAATTTTTTTCTTTCTTTCTAGGTAAGTAAATCATAAAGCAATGCCAAAAAATTTCTTGCAACTTATGACAAATGAGGACTAAACTTGTGTTGATAATAATCGTTAGGAGCATATTTGAAATCGAGCTTTGAATGTTGTGGTTTTGTGTCGGCAAACCCTCGTAATCTAAAAAGTAATCCTTCTACTCCCAATATCAAGAGTTTATTTTGAATTGAAATCAATTATAATAAATTATATAGAATTTGGATAAACAATAAATGGAGGACCTAAAAATATTAAATCCAAGTAATAATATACTATTATTAAAATTATTAAAAGAGACTTAAAGACAAGCAACAAGGCCATGCATTCATTACCTTGAAAAAGATACGCATTGTAATTATTTATATCTCAAAGATATATGGGAAATGAATCCCATATCACCCTATTGAAATAATCCATTCATAATCTAATGATACACTACTAGCTAGGGTGCCAAAAACTATAAAAGTATTCACTCACAATTTCATGCAATATTATATACTCGCAATATCAATATATTATTTTGGACATCTATCAAGCATATGAAAATCAAACTAGTTTACAATAATTTATCAATATATCAAGAATTTATTCTATAAGAATATTGTTTACAATAATTTATATTATAGAATTCAAGATATCTACAAGATTAACATCCTTACTGCCTTCACTTTGCACAATTGAAATTTCCTCCCAAAACTCCATCAACCAATTGTCCTTTGAACCAATAGGTATAGTTGCTATACAATTTTCTTCAGGTTCACCAACAACCTTTTTATATACAAGTATGGCATTTGTATCATCTTATATATTATTATTGCATCTCCAAACCACATCAAGTGGCTTGGTTAATTTGGTCCATTGAATCCTTTTTGCATTCCTCTTTACCAAAACAAAACAAAATATCACTCCATGCAATTGGATTTCTTTTAAACAATTGCTTAGCTAAGTGGGCCACTTCTTTATTCTCCTTGTAACCCCAAATTTCCAATCTCAAAAGCACTTTTCACTAATATGAGGAATTTAGATATATTTGGATGAAGCTTGTAGTTATTTCCTTTCACTCTCAAATCTGCTTTGGATTTTTCCATTGAGTCATAACACAAGAAATCTTCAAGATCTGAAATCAATAAAAAAAATTGTTTCCACAGCAAAAGAAAATGTTCACTATTACATAAAAGTATCATATACTATATATTATAGAAATGACAATGAAAAGAGAAGTGTTCTAATATAACACCTAAATAAATTATGGCTTGCACATTGATTCAGTCTCTTGCAACAATTCAACATTTTCCTGTTCTGCTCAACAACAACAAATTAAACCATTTTTTTCTTTGAAACAAAATATCCAAGAATTTCATTTTATTAATGATGTACCTATTTGAGATGAACCATTGACAACACAATATTATATATATGCATGTACAAATGGTTTATCATTTTCTATATGTTGAACAATAATGATAATTGAGTTAAGTTTTTGGTAATCCTTGTGGCAAATTATGCCATGAGTAGAGTGGAGAATGAACTTTGGTCAATTGCTTCAGATTCCTTCGTCATTTCCACTGCTTCTTCTTTTGTTCAAGTAAGTAAAACTTAATATTTTTTCTTCATTCATTGGATAGTATTGTATCTATTGGTAGGGGTGACAGGAGCAGGAGGGGTATTTTTCTACCCTGATTGAAATATTGAGAAATTTTTTGCTTTAGGGCCGGGAATTCGATAAAATAATATGACATAAGCTTTATTTATATATCAAAGCTCAAAGTTGTTAGTTCAAGACAATATCTCAGAGGCTATTATCATAGGGGATTCCTCTATGATTATCATCTCACATGTACACAGCTCCCCCCCTTCCAACCTAGGATTAGAAAGAATATTCCTAAGAACTAAAGAAAGTTAAAGCGAATTGCAGAAGGTTCATTTCCTTCATATTCTTCGAGAAAACAATGAGGAAGCAGATGAAATGGAGAACCAAGTAACCCTCCGTCAAGTAGGAATGATAAGATTCCAAAATGGGGAGGAAAAGGAAGAATGTATCCCTTAATCATGGGCTAGGGTAAACCTTAGCTGTGAGAAATTTTTGGTCATCTCAGAGTAGGAGCTCTAGCGGTTAGAGCATTCAAGTAGTAGTGAAGTTGGGCGGTGGCGTCACATTGTCTCACGAGGCAGTGAATAAGGATGGGATATGGAAAGTGGCAAATCGTGTGGGAGTTAAAAGGAAAGATAAGAAGGTAGACAATGTTTCAATTACGATAGTTGTCATGGTGATTTAGGAGGGACCGAGGTGAGCGGGGAAAGGACATCTTGTCATGTTTGAATTAATCCATTAGTACGCTCCATTGCATCGGTAATAAAGGTAGGCTTGGCAACCTCATCATTTGTTATGTTGTTGGTATAAAGAAGTGGTTGCTAGGAGCTCAACATTCTATAGGCCTGCAACACTTCTATCCGAGTGGAGGTGTTCGAATTGGGGATGAGCCAAGACCTCAGTAGAAAACACTGTTCATACATGGAAGATTACGATTGGCGGCTGGATGGGGATTGTTGCATCCTAGATGGATTTGAATGTATGCAAGAGAGAAACAGGTAAGTGGGGAGAACGATGAGAAGTGTGTGATGTGAAGTTGGTCGGATGGAGCGAATTTTGGAGCAGTGACGCGAAAGAGAGGAACACGAGTGGAGGGAAGAGAGAGATGAATAGGTGCTGGAAATCACTTGGATGAAGTTGGAAGAGGAGGTGCAGAAGGCGAGAATTCAGATGATGGAATCCAAAATTACCTATTTGGAATCTCAATTGGTAAATCTCCTGCTATATTTAAAGGACAAACCCACGTAACTAGGGACCTCCGATGCAACTACTGCGTCGGTTGGGAACTCCTAGGCTTAGAAAAATACCCATAATTTTATGTTAATTTATTTATTTTGTATTTTTTATCTAGGCCAGTATGTTTGCATATGTAGCTGTAATGTCAGTAGAATAGTAGGTCGTTTCAGTAGGTTGCAAGTCCTTTCTAAGGGGTGGAATTTTGAATACCCGATGTTTTCTGAAGTTGTTTTTTGTGTGTAATCATGTTATGTCAGACTTTGTACTTTTTTAAGGGAATTTTCCTATCCTTTTAATATAAAAACCCCTACTCATTTGTGTAAAAAAAATGTATCTATTGGCAATGTTGTTTTGATAGCACATTATTCTATAGATGCATGTACCAATGGTTCATCATTTTCTATATTATGAACAATAATGATAATTGAGTTAACTGTGAGTAGAGTAGAGAGTGAACCTTGGTCAATTGCTTTTGATTCCTTTGTCATTTCCATCGCTTCTTCTTCTATTCAAGAAAGAGAAGTAAAACTTATTATTTTTCTTCATTCATTGGATAAGAATGTATCTATTGGCAATGGTTTTTTGATAGCACATTCTTCTATAGATGCATGTACTGGAAGAAAATTTAAAATTGAAATGATTATTTGATACCACAATAGGAAATTATAACATGAGTAGAATATGGAATGTATAGGCGTGGCAAGTGCAGGGGGATCATCCTTGATCTCTATGGAAAGAGAGAATTGTACTTTGAATGGGGATTTTGAATGACAACAAATAACCAGGCAAAAGCAACAACACTCTATAAAGTCATTCTTCAATTCCACTCTCTCAGCTTGAACTATCTCATGATGATAGGGGGCTCTAAAATATTGATAAATATGGTGCAAAGTAATTCCCCTCTTAAGGATATAACTCTTGCAAGATGGATAACAAGGTTAAAAAACGAGGAAAAATACTCAACCAAAATCCAATTTTTCCATGTCCTTCGACACCATAACCAAAAGGCAGATCTAATGGAAAATAATGCCACTAGGAGTAAGGAGGGAACATTAAAAAAGAATGGGGCCTTAACCACAATCCACATCCCCTAATGTTTATGAAGTATATGCATGCAATGAACATGTGGATCCTCCTTAATTTCACATCCCCGTCAATTACAACCAAGATAATATGCGGAAATTTGAATTCACTTCACACAAGCGTTTGCTTGAGTGGTATTAACTCCTCGAATCTTAAAATGTCCCTACTCAATCTATGAAGGTAATGTGGGATTCAAATCTTATTCTTTCATGTTCTCAGGTTACAGGACTAAGTTCAGGTTTATGTCCAAATACTCATCCCATTTAAATTCCACATAGATTACTGGTAAATCCATGGTTGCATCTGAATTTTTGGGAAGTGAATTTCGGGCTCTACAATCTCGATTATGTTGTGAATGGTTTATATGGAGTAATTGAACAAGGGTTTAGCAATTTCCTTTACTGGGTCAGCTCATCATTTAAATTATGTCGTTAATCGAAGTAATCGATCAAGAGGTTAGCAATTTCATATGTTTTCTTGGGTGAGTTCACCCCTTTCCTGATTTTGGGTCAGCTTCATCTCGGAGTACTCTCACTCTCGACATAGTAGGTTGGGAACCTGCTTCACTTTGTCGCCTGCGTGGGTTTGGGAATCAACTCTTTGTAATTGCGTTCTAGAGGTATTAGGATAATCATAGAAAAAGTTCGACTGGGAGCCTCCTACTTTTCGTTGGGATGCCCTCAACACACCAAGTAAGGAATTCCCAATATGTAACAACAATCCACACAAGGATATCGTAGAGATGAGGAAAATCCTCATAAGACATGAAGACTTGATCAACATAAACATTTCCTCAATTTTCTCTATTTCCTCTCGGTTGTAAAATATGGGAACACATAACTCCTTGCAAAATGTCTCAATTGTTGAAGTTTAATATGTCCATTGAAAACATCTGTTAGCTTTGGAAAAGGAGGTTTCTCTCCTTCAAAACTCCATCAATTCCTTAAGAAAAAGTTCCACGCCAACTGTCTCCAATCATGGCATTTCAATGGAAGCAAAACTTAGTTGGCCACGCACTACAAGGAAAAGGCCCTGTAGTGGAGGTTTTTAGTGTTACAAGATTGGGAAAAAATATAAAAAAAATCTCCGCTACAACCTCCACAAATGGTACCAGATGTTTTAGCGGAGGTTTTTACATATATGTATTATAACTAAAAAAAATCGGTGGGCAGAGACTTTTGCAGAGGTTTTTTTCAGTGTGTTTTATTTCAAACAAACGTATTGGTGCGAGCAAAAGAAAAATGCACCAGTACATTTAAAAGAAACATATATTACCGATGTACTCAAAAATTTTGAAACCATTATATGCACTGGTGCCCGCCAAAATTATTACAAGAACCGGTGCTCTATAATGTTACATGCACAGGTGCATTTTACCATCACTAGGAACAATGCTTAATTACTTTAAAAAACGCACCGGTGTTGTATACCAAAAATAGCCCCGGTGCTTACTAACTTTTAAAACACACCGGTGTGACCGAACTATTACAAAGCACTGGTGCGATAAGTGAAGATAAATGCATCGATAAATTTGACTGAGATGTTGACTGTAGCTATATTTTTTAAATTTAACGGTGTTGTCAATATACTGTAGTGCACCGAGGCGTAGCATCACAAAAGCACCGAGGCATGCAATGAGTATTAGGTTGCACTGAGCCCCCATTGCTTTCTGCACACTGGTGATACATTGCTTAA
Organism: Larix kaempferi; assembly: GCA_027924585.1. Taxonomy (NCBI): domain Eukaryota; kingdom Viridiplantae; phylum Streptophyta; class Pinopsida; order Pinales; family Pinaceae; genus Larix; species Larix kaempferi. Next base: position 6,894,251 of record BSBM01000732.1, on the reverse strand, counting down.
AGCGCATCGGTGCAACATAGTATTAAGCGCACCGGTGCGAATGGAATGATCAAAAGTACCGTAGATTATTTTATGTTTGGTGAGCAGTGACTATTGGCATCGCACTGTAATATTTATATTTTATTTTTATTTTGGTTAATTCCATTATTCATCATGAATTGAAATATTTTTTATAGTAGTATTCATTCAAATTTTAATTATTGTGTTTGGATATGATGTTTGGATTAATTTGTTATATCATAATTTTTTCTCATCTATTGTAATATTTAATCATCCATATATTTAATTAGCGATGTAACATTTCACAATGACGTTGGAGAATGCAATAGAACAAATAACTTTATAATATTATATACCAATAAGAGGCCCTTTGTCATACAAAATGGGACAACATAAACTCCATAGTAGTCAAAATGTAAACATGCATGTAATTGTTACACTTATTGGGAACCTGTTGTATTTTAATTGGGACACTATGTCCAGTACATTATACAAAATGTTTGATTTTCACAGGCAATTATTTCAAAATATACATCAGATTGCATTAACATCCAAAATATATGGATCATTATTCTTCATTGTAAGTGTTGCCAGTGCTCGAGCCACTTGCATGACTTGGGTTATTTGGTCAAATGTTTTGTTGATTGCCTTTATCGTGTTCCTCTTCTTTAGATTCCATCTACAAACATAAAAATAAAGTGTAATGAGTGTATCTACATTGGTGGGAATAATGAAAATTAAAATAGATAGTATGCATGAATGTAAATTGAAAAGCGACGTACCATAGAAATAATTGGGTCCTGAATGATACACAGTATTTCAAAACCATGTCTCATGCCTTCTCTCAACAACTCTTCTATTGGATCCACTTCATACGTTGTTTCCTGCAAGTTTTATATCTCATAAGAAATCATATATTTAATATAAAATATTTTTGTTGTTCTCATCACTTATAAAATGAGAGAAGTAAAACAACATGGATACTTACAAATTCCACAATTAATTTTTGATATGCCAACATATACTCATAACCCATACTTTACCCAATGCCAATCAATTCTCTGATAGCTCTTATTTGTATGCTAACCCCTGTTTGAAGACATCCAAGGATGGAAAGTGTAAAAATAAAATAAAATATAAAGTTCACAACCAATATGAAATTGTCAGTTGTTATAAGGAAATCACAACTACTTACAAACTTTGCTATCAACCCCTTTATTCCTTGTCGTCCAATCTTATGTGATGAATGGGTTCCATATTTTTTTTTTGCAACAAAACAATTGAAAAATTAATATTTATTGCTAAATTAGTTCATTAGATGTTCATAATAGAAAAATTCATTGATTTCATACATTTGAAGCACGTTGTTGTTGAGATGGCTCCTACTGCAATGCAATTATGTCCATTTCCTTGACCCTCTCCTTGTACACTTTTTTGGACATTCTTATTGTTATATTTCGAATATCACCTTGTTCATCCTTTGAGATTTTCATAATCTTCCTGAAAATATAAAATGGAAATAAAGCATTTTTATATTGATATGAAAAATAAATATAGCATAATTAATATTAATAAATGAATTATTTGTAATAGTAGGTACATATTCTATAAAAACATGTTTAGGAATATTACTTTTTGAATGATTATTTTATGTTGTTGTAGGATTTTTCTATTGCAAGTCTAACATGTCACATTGTCCATTGCTCTGGAAACGCCTCCTCTAGTTTAGATATAAGTCGAAAGTACTGTAAGTAAGTGGAAAGTACATCTATACTTTCTTTCCACTATATCCCTCATACTTATATAATAAAAAAAATTCCCTTTTCATTCACTTCGAGCACCACTCCATATGAGCTAAGGACTAATTCATCATCCTTTAAATAATCCATAATTTTTTTTTCTTATAATGACATTACCTTTTGTTGTTGTCAGTCCTTGCATAACATTCAACATATGTGAATTATATTTTTTTTTTGTAAGGTTCGAATTCTATTAAATAAAAAAGGGAAATTGTGCAAAACCAAGCTGTCTGAAAATCAGAGAGCCACAATACCATGCATGACACGTGGATCCAAACACTAGAGACTGAGTCCACTAAGTTGTCTTGAACTGAAAATGTCTAAGATCAATTGTAAGAGACGAGTAACATGGTTCCCCCATAGGTCGGGGGTTATGGCTGGTATGACCCAAAATAATAGACAGACTAAAACTATGGAAATAAGCTCTAAGGATGTTCATCATCAGACAGAGGGATGGAGGAGGGGCTTATGCTTGGCATAACGCTTGTCTCTGTTTTGCTAACGGTGGCAGGGCAACGTCTGTACACTAGTTGGGTGCCTGCGACTTGCTGAGGAGGTGTTCTGGTGAAGTACTTCCCATTGATGGCATAGGAAAGTGCATCCACTTTCACATCAAGACACCCCATCTCTTCCCTTTGAAACTGGAGCAATGCGCATAGAGTAGCGTCCAGGTTTGAAACATGGTCCGCCATCGGCAAGGTCTCTCGTTCAGAGTTTAACAGTCCTTTAACACAATCCTCCATAGCCAAAGAAAGCAAAGCCTTGGTGGTTCATAGAACCCTAAGCATCTTCGTGTACCATGTTTCGTGAGTGCTCCCCATCCCAGAGTCTTCCGCAAGCCCACCCTGCTCCGCGACCAGGTTTCTTGTAGAGGGGCGTTCTCTCTTTCTCTTCAGGTGATTTTACAATCTCAGAGTTCTCGCGTGAGCCAAGTCCGGAACCTCATGTTCAAATAAGCCTTGAACGTTGCCAAATTCCTGCAGAGCACGCGGCATGTGTGTGCGTCGCGAACCGTTTGTGGTTTTGCGGGGAGTGACCTTCGTCCGGGCCATAGCTTCCTTGTTAGCACAGAGGAACCAACAAAGAGGTCCACCGTAGGAAGAAGCCAATATGCAAATTAGGTCTTAGAGGGGGTGAGAGTGCAGGTAATAAGGTTTGCCAATTTGGTGCCGGGATTTAAGCCTGGGCCACCTCGTTCTATGTCCCGACACTTGCAATTCATGCAAGACACCATGTCCACCACCCTCCAAAATAATTGCCATAAAAGCACTCATAGTTGAGCTAGTTAGTCTATGTACGGAGTCATTTAGACTCGCTTTACAATGATGCGAGCTCCGTCCTTGACAAGGCTCCCATTTATAAACTTGCATGATGGTCGTCCTCTGGGTTCCACGTGGCTTGCCACATGATACTTCTCTGCTCTTGCTGTGGATGGTGGCCACGTGGGCTGCGATTGATATGTGAATTAAATTGTTTAAACATATTAGCAAATATTATTAAGTACAATATTACTACAAATTCAAGAAAAAAGTCATATTGATTTCTTTTTTATTCACCTGATTCATCACTCTACAATGTTTCCATTAATGGTTTACGCTCTTCTGCACTTAAATTGCAAAGAATCATATTGAGCTTCATCATTTTTTGGCTCTACATGACACACATTAACCAATATATATTAGTTAAACTTACATATAATTCAAACATATTGATTTAATATAAAAATTACAAAGAGCTTGCCTTCTTCGCATTTTTGGATGTGCGCTCATCATTATGATTAGAATTATTGCTTATTGAACTCTTATCACACATTTTCTATCAATAATCAACATGGACCATTAAATAAAGAAACTACTAAATATATTAAGCAAATAAATTACATATATTCAAACTAAAAAAAAATAGTTTGTCTTTGCAGTGTGTTTCAGTACATCAAACGCACCACTGCGTCAAATACCTGAACGCACTGGTGCACCATACTTGAATGCACCGTTTACAACAACAACAAAAAAAAATATTCACATACAAATTTATCGGTGTGATATATTTGTTTTTAAGCATCGGTAATTAAATGGTGTGTTTGTACATTTAATGCGTCAGTGTGTTATTACAACACTACTGCACCGAAAAATGCATAAGCATTATTTTATAAAGTTAAAATATGAAAAAAAGGAATAATATAGCTGACATTACTGGTGCACTATAGTTAAAAACACATTGATGCGTTAGAGCAACTAGAATGCACTGAAAATTATGTAAGCGTTTTGAAAAAAAAAATTACAGGGCCCACAGGGTTTTAGATTGGACCCAAGAAGTAGTACTAAGGCATGCAATGCTTTATATATAAAATCCCAAACCCTTACATCTAAAATCCCCAAAAAGAAAAATCATAATTTTGAAACAATAGAGGGATTTAAATCCTGATGTAAAATTTTGTAGCCACATAAAACAAAAGGAAGCAACAAGAAAACCAGGGTTCCAATGTTGAAGGTAACTGTGAATTTTTTTATTTTATTTTTGAATTTATTTAAAATTTAAATAGGAAAATAAAAAAAATCAGCCATCGCGATCAATAGTAAAAATTTACATACTTCAAATTTCTACCATGCATGGTTTTCTTTGATTCGTCATACCTTACAAATTTCGTTATTCTAAATACTCTGGTTGCTCCAAATTCCTCCCCAGTAAGTCTCTCTTCTAGAACTCTCCCTTCGAAATTTTCGCAAAATAATGAAATAGTGATTAGGAATTTTTTTATAAACACTATAGAATTAGGTTTTGAAAATGAATTTCCAACTCCTTTTCCAGTTTATGGAAAAATAATTTGTGCAATCTTTTTATTTTTGATTCTCGATATTTCGATGTGCGTGTTACAGTAGCATGCTGGTGCGTCCGAGCATGAAACACACCATATCTATATATTTTAAAATGTTCCTGGCATAGCGGTGCACCATAAATATATGCATGCACTATTGCATTTCTATTTTAGAGATGCATTGTCATGGCATACACCATAATTTTAAAAATATATATATTATGCTCCGATGCATTCTAAGAATACAGATGCACCAGTGCGCCTAATTACACAAAGCACACCACCCCCAAGAATATTGAAAATTGCATCGATATCTATCTGCTATCCAATATAGTGGATGATTTCATTTCTAGATATTTTTGCGAAAGTTACAACATGGTGCATACATGTATTTGCAGCATCACTGCATTTGTTTAGTTAGAATGCACCAATGTGCTTGTATTATTATGGCGCACCAGTTTAATTAAAAATCCCTATGAATTTATGTTTCAAATCAAAATGATATATTCATCTCAAATGTTCTTTTAGGATTCAACCACAACAATTACATTGTTTCATAGTATACACATGGTGCTTAAACTCATCTTATTCTTACAAAATGGTTTCAAAACTATATTAAAAGTAAGATTATAGTATGGTTCTCAAAAGTTATTTTTTGGACTGTAGACATGTATTGATTGTTGATTTGATTGAGATGCAGGAAGAAAAGGTTATAATATCAAATGGCCAATTCTTCAAATTCCATCTCATTGCATATTGTTCAAAGTTCAAAGAGTTCTCCCTTTCCATCTCTAGTAAGTTCAAATTTTATTTATATTTTGAGTATCTATTTGATTTTTTTTGTAAGCTAGTACCCACGGAGTTTCGAACCGATGATCTAACACGAGTGTTTTAACAGTACACCCATTCACGATCTATTCTACGCCCCGTGGGATTAATTGAATTTATTTTACTTATCCATGTGTATTTTAATAACAATGTATTCTATTTTGTAGGATCCCGATTCAGGATCGAGTTTGGATGCACAAGATATTCCACCAGTTCCAAAACATCATAAGTTGTTATCGAGAGCAATATACCGCAAGCAATTGGTAGATGAAAATGGGCAACCGCTTTACCCTTCCAATTGTAACATGCCATCTTCTAGCCATAATCCTGGGTCATTGATGGTAATTTGTTGTGAGATGGATCTCTTTTATGAAACTCCAATAGTACGTGGTTGTTCAAAATCTCAAGGATAGAAGGAGAACTCTCGTCGTGTCACACTCACCCATTATACTAATGATCGACTGTCCAATGTTGATGTTCTAATACGCACTACTGCAACAAAAAATCCAATTGGTGATATAGAAAAGACATGTAGAAACACTTCCCTATGCTCATTTTTGGAAAAAATGGAAGCCAAAACAACTATGTTTCGTCCTAAATCGACTAACCCCTCTGCTTTTGTCCAGTCAACTGAAAGTTCTAGTGATCCAAAGTATGATATCAATGGCACCCAAAACATCTCTACCAGGAGATCCAAAAAGTTGCATGAGTTGAGAGAAAAAATGTCCAAGTACACACTAAGGTTGGTCCAATTGTTGGAGGGTAGCGATGACTTCTCTCTTCCCGTGAATTTGCAAAGTAAACATCAAACTTGTTACAACCGCGCTTTTTATGGTGCTTGGCCGTCTTCTTTACCCGTGCTTGATGTTGAAACCAAATTCTCCTTTTTTGGTAATAGTTTTATGGTTGCGAAATCTAATACAGATGTTGCACATCTTGGATTGTTTATCCTATCACATGTACTCGTTCCTCCCAAATAGACAGTAGCACTTATGCCCTTTTGCAATCTTATCTATTGTTGGTCGGATTACTTGAATATTGTTAAATCAAAACATAGCATTTCCATGTATAGTCTGTGCATGGATGGTTATGTTTCTGGAAAGATTAACAGGAAGAACCTGTTATATATCGATGGTCATCCATGCACTCATGGGAAAATTGCAAGGTTCATAAATAGTTCTAGGTGCTCTTTATTTTCTGCAAATTGTTCATTCGAGGAACACTTCAATGACCAAGAGTTATTTATGACAAGGAAAGCATCCAAATTTGTTGTTGTGCATGCACTATGTATTTTGTTTCCTGGTGACGAGTTGTTAAAAAATTATAACTTTCATAGACCAACAACTGCTCATCAGAGATGCCTTACATTGGGACTACCTTTAGACGTCCCCTTGAGGCATAAGACAAAAAACATTAATTGATTGTATATTACAATTTCCAATGGGATTGATTTTAATGTGTTTCTCAATTTGAACTTTTGTTTTATAAATTGTATGCGGTTGAACATTTACTATTGGAAAACATTCTCTTGATTTTGTAATAATCGTTTGGTATAATGTTGGAACAAACCAATTACATTGTTCCTACTAATATCATCGATGTAATGTTCATTATTTTTAAAATGATGATTCCGATGATGAGATACTTGTCTATCATCTTTCGTTGCACCCCACTACAATGTCAAATTGAGAGAAGGCTGCAAAAAGAGTGCAACTCGGAGAGGAAGCGTACCAAGCATGGTTGATTTAACCACATATCCAATTCCCATTGCATCCACACTCACCAATTAGTAATGTCTACAGTTATAGTAGTTCTTCACATGTTGGCAATGGAGGCAATGAAATAGAGGTTGGTATGGATGAGTTATTACGATATACGAGTGCAATGGACGCAATGTTGTTAGATGCATTACAGAACAATGAGCTAGGGGATGACGCTCATATCATTGATACCTTCTTCCAAAGCCTTAAATCAAATTCCACCACCCCTCTCTTTGTACCTGGCCAGTCAAATTCTACCTAGCTAGGGAGAACAATGTTACTATACAACTTGAAAGCAATGTATGGCATGTCATATGCATGTTTCTCGGCGCTTTTGAGGTAATCGACCATCAACTCCCTTATATTTTGAGGAATCTTGTCACACAATCAACTTTGAAAATGGTCAATTTTATGAACATTAAATGTCACTGTACATTTGTATTGCTCACTAATTGTGGGTTATTCAAAGATAAGGTACTTCCGAGTGATAATGTCTTGCCTGACAACTGCGAAGAGGCAAAGCAAATGTTGAAAATGTTGGGTGTTGAGTACATATAATATAATGTGTGTCCGAATGATTGTATTCTATATAGAGGTGAAAATGCAGAAAGAGAGATATGTCCAAAATGTGGGCATGACAGGTTCCAAATTTTGAGAAACAAGGCTAAAGCACATCGTCCTCCTCATAAGATATTAGGCACATGCCTACAATCCCAAGGATTCAAAGGCTCTTTCGTCGCAAATAATTAGCTATGATGTAGGGATGGCATGCCTCGTACTGAAGTGAGGAAGGAGTTATGCAAATCCCAACAAATTCAATAACCGTGAAGCATATAGAGGATACAAGGCCCAATAAATTCAAGGATGAAGTACAGAGCCTTGGATTGAGCATAGCCATGGATGGCTTCAACCCATATTCCCTCCAACAGACCAACTATTCTATTTGGCCTATAGTAGTGATCAATAACAATATCCCCCCATGGTTTTCCATGAAGAATGAGCATCTTATGTTCCCTAAACCATTGGGATAATCCCTTAGATCCCAATGGTGATGTGAAGGCTTATCCCTGGATATGTGGATAGGTGTCCTTCGGTCCCTAACCCATTGGGATAATCCCTTAGATCCCTCTCCTAAATCTTCAACCCATTCTACCCATTTAGCCCTATAAATACAACCCCTCTCTCCATCGAGGAGGAGGAAGGATTATGCACCCTCATGCTAGTGGAATTCAATCAGGATCATCTTCTTCATCCATAGGAAGCTAGGAGGATTTGGATATTTGAGGAAAGATCGCTCAGGTTGGAGTCGTGACGTCAAAGATTTGGTTGTAACTCCCCTCACTTTGTATCTGCTGCAATTTACATTAATATAAACATCTTTCCATAAATGTGTTATGTCTTGTAATATCATTTACGATTTGCTTCTTTGACTGCTTATCTAGTTAGATCCGTAGATATATGATTTCATGTCATTTGCTTGTTTCCATCTCTTCTATCTTGTTTTGCAGCCGGAGATCGAAGGATCGAAAGTAAATCAAGCAAAGAGGAAGGGATTGTGATCACAAGTTAATCCATCTATCCTGCAATCTAATCTAACTAGGAAGGATTTTATGTTGTGTACTCTTTTGTGCTAGATCTATACCATTTAGGTCTAGAGAGATCTGTTTCCATCCGCGTTAACAGATTTTCTGCACACAAAAATGGCAAACATACTGGGGACTTATAGCTTGTATCTTTGAGTCTTTTTTAATTTTCGATTTATTTTGATTGAGCCTCTAATTTCCTCCCCTTCCATTGGATCCACCCATCAGTGAGTCTTTTGGGTTATCCAGACTCTACTTATGGTAATTGTCAAATCAATTGTCTTTTATTCTTGAAGTGTTTTCATTTTTTGTGATTTGGATCTCGCCTGACGCACTTGGGCTATATATTTTCTGCGTCACTGTGTCTCTGACGCGTTTCAGTGGTTATCAACCTGCGTCACTGATGCCATCTGTGTGACTGCAAACAATGTCTATGACACGTACTACCTGTTTGCAGAGTGCGTATTTGGACTATCTGACACCTTGGTGCACACTTGCAGAGTGCGTCACCCTATATTACTTTGCACTTGGTTTAAGAAATCCTTCAAGTTGACTTGTGATTTGCTTTTCTGAGTTCTTTAGATTGTTCCTTGCAGTCACAGACACCCTAGGTGTAGCATAGTTCATCTCTTGGCTTGATTTCAATGTTTAAGTGTCGATTATGGTTTTTTCCAGTCAAGCGAGTGCTTTGGTTGCTGTGGGCAATTTCAATCCCACATCGATCTGCTCAGTCTTGTAGCTCCCGATCGTTTCACCATATCTGTTCGATCAGACTTCCGAGCCTTCTCATTCTTGTTATTGCGATTTTTTGCTTGATTGTGTGTGCTTTGAATATTATTGAGATTTTGAGTGATCTTGCTTCTTTGAGAATTCTTCATTATTTAAAGTTTGCAGTACTGTCTTCTTTCATTTTCTGAACGTAGATCAGGAAAGTGGCATCATTCTCGGATCTGTTGAGCGCATCTGTGAAGAAGATTAAACATTTCCAATTATCCTCATTTCGAGTTTCATTCTTGAAATTATTGTAGATATTTGTCATGCTTTGGAATCTATCATCAAAATATCTTTGAAAATTTTTAGAGCATCATTATTATCTTGCATTTTCTTAGTTATGAAAACTAGTTTCTCAATTCTCTGAGAATTCAGAGTGCATTAGAACTTTTACGAACCATTTCCAAAGATTGAAAAATTCTTGCATTTTTTGGCTTTCTTCCATTCGTTCATATTTGTGTTAGAAAATTGAAGTTGCTGCATCTAAAGAGAATTCTCCTTTTCATCTATCTTCGCCTCATTTAGATTTGAAAAGAAAAGAAAAAACATTTAATATTTGGTGTGTGTTATTTTATTGTTTTTGTTGGCTTAGTGAAAAGAGTGCTTCATTTGTCTTTTGGTTGATTTTGAAGTATAGGGGTACTTGTCCACTTTTACCATCGGAAACAAAGAAAATTTATCCTTACTGTAGATAGCTTTCATCGAAAAGAAAAGAAAATATTTGCATTTGCATGTAGCTTAGGGTTGCATTCTTTTTAAATTCCTATCTACATGTCATGCATTCACCTAACCGTAAAAGATAAAATTTACTGGTAGTGTTAGGTTAAAACTGTATAGGAACTTGTGTGTTAGGTTAGAGACATGTTTCGACGTCTTTAAGCATGGAAGCTATTGTTCTTTGCCTGCACTACATCCCAGGGGCTCGCCGTTCTTCCACGTACCAATCGGTATATCGAACGGCCTTTCACGTACTCTTGGGTATATCGAAAGGTACTTCACGTACTCAGTAGTATATCGGAAGGCTCCTTTCGTACAGTTGTGCATTAGACAACACCACTGCAGATCTGAGCTCCCACGTACCTTGAGTATATCGGGAGATGCTTCTAGGATTCTTGTAACCATCTAAGTTAACCTATTGGTCGTCTTGGTGTGGAAATACACCGAGAATAACACTCGAGGAGATACTACGCACGTGGTTTAGGTAGTCGGGTTATACGGTCAGGGGTACGGTCCTAATCCTCCCTGTTTAGTGCTCTAAAATATTGGGCTGAGTATAACTGTTGGACCATGTGGTATATCACGAGTTGCACCACCTTGACAATCCCGCGAGGTTCCATACCATTGAATCCACACCTATCACGTAAGTCTGCTTGCGGCTTTAGATTGTGTAGAGTTTGGCTTGCATTTTTCTTTTTTGTATAGAAAACACTAAGGAGAAATTTTGGTTCAGCCACTCTGGCTGATCAACCTTTGAGAATATCCCGAAGGATTTTGAACTTGCCACCTGAATATCCCCTTAATTGGGAGAAGAAATTGGGGGAAAACATGGATCAACCAACTATGTCTATGTCATACGAGGAAGATACCTCTACCTTAGAGTCGGTGTTAAATTTTCATAATTTACTTCAATCTGTTCTAGGATCTTAACTGAGAGAACAACATGTACAGCATATCTACAGCATATCAATCATGGAGACAATAATGCAAGCACACAAGAGACACAAAGATTTACTTGGGGAAAACCATAAAGGTGAAAAACACCAATAACTTCCTCAGAGATAGATAGAGCAATGATACAACCCAAACATAAGAGATAGACATTTCCTAGCAGCAAATCCTCCTCCTCCATAAGTGCGCCACTCCTCCTTGAGTGCATGAGTGAGAAGTGAGTGATCAAATAGAGTGCCTCCCGCACTCTATTTATACTTGACTTGACTTGCCTTTTACATAAATCATGTAGGCTCGAACTTAACCACATAACATAATGCTGACTGGGTCGACCCCCAATAGGGTGCTCTAATAACCCTTCGACCCACATGGCCGACCCCCAATAGGGTGGTCTAATAACCCTTTGACCCACATGATTTATACAGGGCCGACCCCAACAAGGTGGTCTAATAACCCATCAAGTATAAGTTATGACATTTACAATATAAATGACGACACTTCCATATAGAGGAATAATACCATCTCTATAGGAGTGCATACAACATACATATATGAAATACATTCCGAAGTTACATATACATCAACAGTCGGGAATGAACTTTTCATCCCCCACAAACCCACCTATCTCTGATCCTACAGAACCTCTGATAGTGGAACAACCTACTTCATATGACATGCCTTTCCATCATTCGATGGAAGGACACCCTGGAGCTACACATTGGGTTTTCAGTCAGCCCCGGGATGACCCTGTATCAATGGATTTTGGTCCAACTGCATCTTTTTGGGACACCTCTCTAGGTCGACATATTTCCGATTTTGGGTCACTTCCCATGGAAGAGACTATACCTCTTTGATGGAGTCCTAACGATGAGTTTATTGCACCAATCTATGAGCACATGAGCCATTTGCAAATGGCTGGCGAACAACTTAGACGTCAAAGTCTCTCACGTAGAGCAAGCTCAGAAGTACCCATTTTTCGATATTCCCTTGTACGTGTGAAGAACCTGCAACAATTAATTAATGAAAATACGAGATACCAGAAATAACAGAACTCAAAATCACTTTTATTGATTGTAGGCCACTTCGAGGGGGCAACCTCCTTTGAGCAAGCTCAATACAAATAACTTCATGGTGCCTTCACTGGTCTCAACACAAACTTATATACTAAGTCTAGGCGCCAATACCATGCGTCAATACCATGTGTCAATACAAACCATGGGCCAATACAAACTATGGATCAACAATTACTACGGGACGACTTACAAAGCATATGCGTCCAACAACAATAAGACCAACTGTGGATCAACAAATACTATGGGATGACTCACAAAGCATATGCGTCTAGCAACAATATACTAACAAAGTAAATAGAAGGGTTGACATGGGTTCCTAACATCCCCTCTCCCTTAGAAAAAGCTTTGTCCTCAAAGCTTTAGATGTGGAAATTGATGCAGAATCTGAAGGAGTGGTTCCCCTATAGCATCCTCGGGTTGCATTCCGGGCCACTGACGCATTTTGAGTTTTAAGGAGGGTTGCTTGGAAGGCTGTAGACGAATAAGAACCATATCAATTGCGTGAAAAGTGCGCTCAAAACGGTGTTGATCGGCTTATTGTTTCAGTCGAATTCTTGCCATGTGAAGATTGTCCTGCATAATGAGAAGAATCTGATTGCGGTTTTGAAGAACCGAGTCAATTCCCTGAACTGGGGAGCTGCTGAGGGTGTATGTAAGAAGAACTGGCAGTGCCTGTCCATAGACTGCTTCATATGGTGTACTTTTAGATGTGGTATTGTACCATTGGAGCGCTTCTAGGAAATCCATAGAAATAGTTGTCCAAATCTGTGTAGGGATGGGAAAGGGTTTGAGCAGTCCCGAAAGGAGTGTCGTTTCACCCTTGTTGACCTGGAAAGTATCATAGTAAGCCACCATCTGTTGAATTGTCATTTTCAGTCCCTGCCAAAAGAAGTTAAATTGTTCCTGGTCATACATTTTGAGGAACCGAGAGTGCCCTGCCGATGGAGAAGCATGGAGTTCATAGAAGAGATAACCCTGTTGAACAGATTGCAACCAATTTGGAACAACCAGAGAAATAGTTGTAAGAGAAACCGGGTCATCAAATGTGCGAGAAGGAGCATTTGCCACCATATTGTCCTTACCCTTCTTGTAAGTGATCGCATAGGCATAAATCATGAGTTGGATAACCCATTTTAGGTGTGCCAGGGAGGAGACCCATTGTTCCAGGAAATTTTCCAGACTCTGGAGATTAGTCTTGATGCAGAAATAATTCCCTAATAGGTATGGCTGCCACTTCTGTACTGCATGCAAAATAGCCAGCATTTCCTGCTGAGATGTAGATACGGCTAAATTCTTACCGAAAAGGTATCTTGAAGGCGACAAGCCCACTGGTTCAGCAAAGACACCTGCATATATATCCAAGGAAGTAGGGTAGACCATTGATGGGTGCATCTGAATGGAATGGATTTCAGCGATGACACCATGTGAATTCTTCTTAAGGATATTTTCCAGGCGATGTGAACTGATGATGAGGAGAGACCCTTGTTGTAAGCCCTTAAATTTGTGTTGTTTCCCATTGACTAAAAACTGTATCCAAAGTTCAGCAAAATCCCATAAGATGGGGCCAAGTGTGCGTAACCATTGAATGCCCAAAACCACATCACATCTGCTTAGGGACAAGGAAAACATGTCAGAGCGTAGGTTATAATATTCCAAAGAGATACGCACATTGTGATACTTTCCCTTGAAAGGTAAGGTGCCCCCATTGGCAACCATGACTTCAAAGTTGGAGAAAGGATGGACAAAACAATCAACTTGTTTGGTGATCCGAGGGTCAATGAAGTTATGAGTGCTACCAGAATCAATGAGTATTGTAAGAGGAAGCTTCTTGAAGTAACCCCTGACCCGCATTGTTTGGGGGGTGGTGACGCCGGATAAAGCATGGAGAGCTATCTCTGGTTGTTCATCCTGAGATGGGGGGTCAATAGGCGGCTCCTGAATGTCGACCTGATCATCCATTGTATCTGGAGCTTCTTCACCAATTTTAGAGCCAGGCGGAGAATCCATATCCAACAGATAGAGCTTTTGTTTAACACATCTATGTCCCCGAGTGAATTTCTCATCACAATTGTAACAAAGCCCTTTTTCTCTGCATGCCTGCATCTCTATTTCAGACAAATGCTTGATAGGAGTTGGTCGAGGAGATGGCGGGATGGGAGGTCGTTGAGAACCCATATTTCGGAATGGAACAAAAGTGGGTTTGGAGCGCTGTTGGGCTACAATCTTGTCTTTTGCCAACTTAGCCAACCCTAGGACTTCCATCATTGTGTTGGGACAGAACATTTTAACCTCTGACCGGATTTCATCCTTAAGACCACTGATAAAACAACTCCTGTAGAATTCATCAGACAATCCTTCTGTGTGATTGGTTAGTTTCTCAAATTTTGTCTGATACTCTCTCACAGTGCCAATTTGACGAAGTTTAGTGAGTGCTCCGGTGAAGTCATCAAAAGCACTAGGACCAAATCGTTGTAAAAGGAGTTGGCAAAAATCTGTCCATTTTAGCTCGTCATGAGCCTTGATGTACCAACGGTACCATTGAAGGGCTTCCTGTTCCAAATGAAAGGATGCTAGTGGAACTTTTTGGACATCAAAAGTATTATGCAAACTGAAATACTATTCTTCACGATAGATCCATCTAGTCGGATCAGTACCATTGAAGCGAGGAAATTCAAGCTTCGAACCACGAAAATTGCTGGAAGAAGAGAACCCATTGGCTGCAGAAGATTCTTGCTGTCGATTATTGTTCATGGCTGAATGCTGAAGATGGACGTTGAGAAATTTTTCATCCAGATCTTGGAGTTTGGTTTGGATGGCTGCAAGTGCTTCCTCCATGGTTTTTGCTCCTGCGCGGGTGACAACCATAACCAGGAGTTTTTTTTTTTTTTTTGGGGGGGGGGAATGGATAGAAAAACACAAACAAAAGCTTATTTAGTAAAGGAAAATTTGGATTTGGGAAAAACTCGGATGGGTAATTGAGGTTTGACTAGGTTTTGGACACTTTCTGATGGACAGGGAAGCGAAAAAAGAGGATTTCAGAAGTGGGGTGAAAGAATGAGAAAATTTTTCAAAGAGAGACAAAGAAGCAAAAATAGGGAATGAACATGGTGGCAAAATTTGGAGGCGAGTGGGTGAAAATTGAAGAAGTTATGGAAAACCCTAAAAATAGACAAATGTGAGATTTCTGGTTTTGAGAAGTAGAATTTGGGATAGGGTCCTCAGGAATGAAATATGCAAAATGGAATTGCTAGGGTGTCCGGGATGTTTCAAGGAAAACGGAGTTAAAACAAGGGAGATATGGCGAAAAAACAAGATTTTTTTTATCTTTTATTTATTGATTTATTTTTTTCAGAAATGGATCTGCAATGGCATGGAAGGGATCAGAACAATTGGATATGAAACAGGGCGGAAGGGATTGACAACAGATGGATCTGAAACGGCGCCGAATGGATCGAAAACACCTGGATCTGAAACGGCTTGGAATGGATATGAAACGATGTGGAAGTGATCGACAACAGTTTAGCTGAAAATAGATATGGACCCCAGGTATGTTTGGCTTCCTAACAGTTTAGGGGTTTTACTCGGCCACCAATGCTGTCTGACGGCATGCGTATTGGGGCAGTACCCCTCACTCCATGGCTCAGGTAAAAATGATAACTGCTTTGCCACAAACAACAGCTCTTGGTTTACCTCACGGGTGGGAACTAGTCAATCAGGTAGGGGTCATTTCCCTTTTCCCTGGTAGGTCCTCTCAATGGGCCAGCTACATTGAGGTTCCTGTGGTACTCATCACAATGAGTTTTAGGGCTTATGCCCAAGTACTTCCCAGAGTTAAGCGGATAGGGATTATTCCCAGATCCGAACTTGCAACAGATGCGAAAAAGAAAAATTGGTAGAAATTCTACCCAACGAAACCAAGAAAGTGCTCCGATACCATATGTGAAGAACCTGCAACAATTAATTAATGAAAATAGGATATAGCAAAAATAACAGAACTCATAATCACTTTTATTGATCGCAGGCCACTTCGAGGGGGCAACCTCCTTTGAGCAAGCTCAATACAAAAAACTTCACGGTGCCTTCATGGGTCTCAACACAAACTTATATACTAAGTCTAGGTGCCAATACCATGGGTTAATACCATGTGTCAATACAAACCATGGGCCAATACAAACTATGGATCAACAATTACTGTGGGATGACTTACAAAGCATATGCATCCAACAACAATAAGACAAACTATGGATCAACAAATACTACGAGACGACTTACAAAGCATATGCATCCAACAACAATATACTAACAAAGTAAATAGAAGGGTTGACATGGGTTCCTAACAGTACGTTCTTTATCGTTTACTTCACCAGAAACATCCATACCCCACACGACCACTTATGAACTAGTTCAACCCTTGTTTCCTATGAGTACACATCAAATTCAGGCGACCGGTTCTACACCTCCTCTGACCCCAACCTTTGAAGGGAAACCTTCAACCTCTGTTAACTATGGGACATTACCTCCACCTCCCCCACCGCAAAATTAGAGGGTAGGTTATAATCTACCTTTTAATCTACAATTAAGCAGAAGTAATGATTTTGTTAGTAGTCAACCATTTGTTACGGGTCAACCCAGTATTAGTGGTCAACATTCGGTCACTAGGCACACTCTAGTAAGTGGGAATTTTTTGGCTTGGGGGAAACCCCTAGTTAGTGGACCTAACCTAAATAGGGGGTATCGCCCAGTTAGTAGTCATAACGTGAGTGGAGGATATACTTCACATCCAAGGTATAGTATGGTTGGAAGTCCTCTTCCAACCATGGGACAACCCATGTGGACACATCATATGGGGGGGGCATCTATTTGGACCCAACCCCCGTGGGGGCATATTTTTCCAGGACAACATAACCCTAATGTCGAACAAAACTATCCAGGAAACCTTTTTCCTAGATTACCCTATCCTAGAAACCAAAATACCCCATGGGGGCACCATAATGTTCCACCGACTGGACCTTCGGCCGATGGACCACCCCCACCACCTCCACCACCATCTGGTCCACCACCACCACCCCATTCAGGAGGCAGAGGACGCCCACCTTCTGGCAGAGGACCACCCCATTCCAGAGGTGGAGGACCCCCACCTTTCAGTGGAGGACCACCTTACCCCGGAGACGGCGGACCCCCAGCCTTTGGTGGAGGACCACCTTATTCTGGTGAAGGCGGACCCCCTTCAGGTCCACCTCCCAACCTAGCGGCCTACCCCATATGACCAATTTCCTATGGGAGGACATTACGACTAATCGATCCATGGAACTATTGGTACTCCGATGCCCTATCAGTACTATCAGTATCCATAGTCTAACCAACAATTACAATTTCTGGCTACACTCGATCTGCTAGATTTATCACGGTTGACTAACGATCTCATATATCATGGCACAAATTGGCCAGCAATTCCAGTGAAAGTACCATCTGACATCCCGAAGTTTGACGACAAACTCGGCGAGGACCCCAAAAACCATGTAATGACTTATCATTTGTGGTGTTCATTCAACTCCTTAATGGATGATTCCATCCATTTGAGGTTATTCCAGTGAACCCTTACCGACACTGCTTCCAAGTGGTACATTGAGTTTCCACCACACTCTTTTCCTGATTTTTGGTCCTTGGCTATGTCATTTTTGACACATTTCCAATTACCAATCTGTTGCGAAACCGCTACAGACCTTTTGACTTCCCTCTGGAAAACCACCGCCACTCACATTCTGATCATATTCATGAGTGGAGGCAGAGACGACGTCTGATCAAAGATCCCATTCCGGACTTACTCCTTGCAGATTGGTTCACAAAGTCACTACTACCAGTCATAACCAAATATGTCGCTATGGGTGGGGCCGTCACTGAAGAACAAGTTATAGCTCATGCCCAGTACTTAGACTTGGTCTATGCTCAATCTGGAACTTTATGCAATATCGTTCCTGATGCACTCCGGCCTACCTATGACCTAGCAAAACCACCCACGGGACCTCATGTTGACGACATCATTGGCTCCGTTCAGACTCAGCCTGCTTCACAATTCGATGGATCACACAACCACCATGCCTCGAATCCACCCCCACCACAGGCTGGGAACAACACCAACAGATCACCCAGGCCTGCTGCCACCGAAGAAGTGAATTCAGTCCAATCTGCTTCACCTCAGAAATCCGACAGTAAAAAGAAGAACAAAGGTAAAACAAAAAGTCTTCTAATCAGCAGGAGACCAAACAGAACAATCCCGACGACACCAAAACAAAGTAGAAGGTTAAGTATCCTTGTTTATTGTGCAGTGGTGACCACTTTACCAAAGAGTTCCCACATCGAGATGAGGTCCAAATGTTCTTAAAAGGGAACCTGACACCCACAGTTTTAACTGATCCCTTCCCCATGCAATATCAACAGATGATCACGCAACAACCTTCTCCTTCTCAAGGAGAACCATCCTCGACTTCTCATGTTCTCATGATGCGTAGTGAAATTGTCAACTTGAACACTCGATCACATTCATATGACTCGGTCCCAACTAAAGAATCTAACAGAAGTAATACTGAAAAACCTTTTGCCTCTACATCGGACATTCCCTCGCCCCAAGGTCCTCTCAATATTGAGAAACCTTCATTTGATTCAGTGCTGCGTCCACCCAAGAGCACGATTAGAAAAGTTGTTTTCAATCCCAACGCTCGGGCTGCTCAAAACTACAACATTGTAGAGGACCTAGCACAATCTCCTTGTGCTATTTCGACGTTGGAAGTCTTACAAAACTATCCCAATCAACATAAGACTCTCCTCGCTGCTATCCACGTTGTAGAACCTGATTCCTCAAACACCATTATGTTCTGATTTGAGTATTTCAAACCAAGACTTTCCCACCAACTTGCGTTTCAAATTGTTACCAACGTTGCTGGGAAAAGCATCCATCATACTGTCTTAAACGAAGGAGCCTCCACCTCGGTAATGTCGTTATCCTGTTGGCGAGCCATTGGCTCTCCCGAGTTGAACCGTTCCCCTACCACTTTGAAAGCATTTGACGTTTGTGGATTCTAACCACACGAGTTGTTACAAGCTTTGGAAATAGAGTTGGGGGGCAATACCGTTTCCATTAACGTGGAGGTAGTCTCTATCCCATTGGATTATAATTTACTCCTTGGTCGTAATTGGTTTTATGCCATGACTACGGTCGCATCTTCTGTATTTCGCATCGTACTATTTCCCCACCAAGGGAAGATTGTCACCATCGACCAACTGGATTTCTGTACCCCAGACACCACTACTCACCCTGCAGACAACGTACCACTCTTAGGTCGTTTGTCACAGATATATGAGAGTGTGGGGGTAGGACTCCTTAAAGACTCATCCCTCATGGGATTCTTTCCATCGCTGGATCACCCTTCCCATGTTACTACGGTGAACATGATTTCTTCTATGATCCCATCACCGACCAGCTCCATTGACCAATGGCTCGTGCCCGATCTTGACAAGTTGGATTTAATTGGAGATGTTATGCCTCTCACACCAACGAAATCTACTTACGAGGCTATCCAATCGGAACCCGATGACCACTCTTCAGTGGCATCTACATCTCATTATCCACCCTTGCAACGGGGTTCACCCCTACCCGATCCTCTACTATAGACTTTTCATTTCGACGAGTCCATTATGGAGATAATGAGTGTGGATGAACCCCCATGGGAAGACCTCCACCATTGATTGTCTTTTCTCCCACCACTTGATTCGGTGGAGAACCACATTGAAACAATCATCTCGCTGGATGTATTTCCCTACCCCCAAATCTCCTATCCTTACTTGTGATACGGTAACCGAGGGTAACTTGGAAAACATTACTCCCACATTGCCGATTGACATCTCGGCCTCACCCGGCGTCGTGGAACATATTCTTCTAGGCCAAAACTTCTCTCTCGAAGAAATTATCTCATTTATGGCCTTATTTAAACAGTTTTGCTATGTATTTTCATGGAGCTATGAGGAAATGCCCCATATTTATCCTGCTATCGTTGTACATGAGATCCAAACATATCCCGATGCTATACCTGTCCGGCAAACATTACATCCAGTGCACCCTAGGAAAAATGCGTCTATAAAGGCTAAAATTGAAAATCTCTTGAAGGCTGGTTTCATTTATCCTATCCCCTTGACAGACTGGGTCTATAATGTCATCCCTATTACCAAAAAAAAAGCACCATTAGGGTTTGTGTCGATTACAGGGACCTCAATAAGGCTTGTACCAAGGACAACTACCCTACCCCGTTTATCGACCAAATCATCAACAACTGTGCCGGAAGTGTCATATTGTCATTCATGGAAGGATTTTCTGGTTATAATCAGATTGAGATCCACCCAGATGATCAACATAAAACTGCTTTCATATGCCCGTGGGGTACGTTTTCATATTGCAAAATCCCCTTGGGGCCTTAAAAATGTTGGTGCCATATTCCAGTGGGCTATGTCATACGCTTTTCACGACGTGAAGGACTTTGTAGAACCATATCTCGACGACCTACCTGCCCATTCGAATCGTCGTGAGTTCCACATTGACCATTTGATGGCAGTATTCCTCAGATGTAGGCGGTATAACATCCGTCTAAACCCTCACAAGTGCATAATCTGTGTTGACTCTAGATGCCTCCTAGGCTTTATCATTTCAAAAGATGGGAGCCGCATTGATCCCCTAAAGTTGGAATCCATCGTTGCTCTCCCACCCCCAACAGATATACCGGAACTACAGAGTTTGCAGGGGAAGGAAAACTACTTAAGGCATTTTGTGTGTAATTTCATTGACAAAACGCAGGTATACATGATATTGTTAAAGAAGGACGTCTCGTTCATTTGGGACGACTCTGCTCAGCAGTCCTTCGACAACCTAAAACATGTTATCACCCATGCACTTGTGCTTCAACCTCCCAATTACACCAAGGATTACATCCTCTATCTTGCTGCTTCCACTACCACTATTGCTATGGTTTTGGTCCAGAAGGATAGCAACGCCCATGAACATGTGATTTACTACCTCAGTAAGGGTTTTATTGACTCTGAAACACAATATTCGCATGTTGACGAAATAGCTCTCGCAACAGTCATTGCTGTCCAAAAGTTACTCCATTATATCATCCTCCGCACTACCACTATCATTGCCGACTATAACCCTATGTACCACGTTCTCACACGTCAAGTACTGGGGGGAAAGTATTCGCGTTGGATCATCATTCTTTAGGAATTCGACCTCCAGTTTGAAAAGGACAAGTCTAAAAATTCTTTTGTTTTTGTAGAGCTTATCTGTGATCTTCCCCATACTGATCAAGGAACTGAGCCCATTGAATCCCTCCCCGACGATTCTTTGTTCCTCATTAGTACTTCTGACCCATGGTATGGATACATCACTTTATATCTCCAGACCCAACATTTTAGTCCTCAGTTATCTCATGACGACCGTCGTCGTGTGTGTCACCATGCAAAGTACTATCTACTCATTGGTGATACCTGATACTGTCGTGGTGTTGATTCTATCCTCCGACGATGCTTAACCCACGAAGAGGCTGAACACGTTCTGAATTATTGTCACTCAAGGACATGTGGAGGTCACCTTTTTGGGATGGATACAACTCAGAAAATAATACGCACTGGATACTATTGGCCTTCCATCTTTAAAGATTGTATTTAAGCAGTCAAGAAGTGTCCTTCGTGTCACCTTTTTCATCATAAAAAATGCTCTCATCCAGCCCCACTACATCATGTTATTTCCGTCATCCCTGTTGCAAAATGGGGCATAGATTTCATGCATTGTAAACCTACCTCGGCCTGGGGGCATGGTTACATCATCGTTTCCGTTGACTATTTTACCAAGTGGACCGAGGCCATGCCTACATACAATGAAGACGGCAAAACTGCGGCATTCTTTATGTTTAATCATATCATTGCATAATTAAGAGTTCCTCGCGCCATCGTCACTGATCATGGAAGACATTTTCAGAACAAGATGGTGGATGAATTAAGCGCCAGGTTGGGTTTTAGACATGAGAACTCAACTCCATATTACCCACAGTCTATTGGAAAAGTAGAAGCCATCAATAAGGTCTTGAAAAACATGATCCAACGCATGGTGGGTACACACAGGTCTAACTGGAACAATATGTTTTTTTCATCCCTATGGGCATATAGAACCTCCATCTAAACTGCCACTAGATTCACACCTTTTCAATTATTCTATGGAATGGAGATAGTCTTACCTATTGAGTTCTAGATTCCGTCATTGAAACTTGAAGTCAAACTTCTACCCAACACCACCTCCGAGGAAGGACGTTTTCTGTACTTGGCTAAACTCAATGAAACCCGCCACGATGCAACCCTTGCTAATGAAGCACATAGGAAGTGCATCAAGGACCAATACGACAAATCGATCAAACCTCGTATCTTTAATGAGGGATATTTGGTCCTTACCTACGACCAGAAACATGATAAGCTGGGGGCAGGCAAGCTTGAGTCCATGTGGCACGGTCCATATATAGTTAAACATGTTGTGGAGAAGGGAGCATATGAATTAGAAGATTATGACGGGATATCTTTAGGAGAGCCTCACAGTGGACTCTTCCTGATGCAGTACTATGCCTAAGTCTTTTATGCATTAGTACTATGTATATATTGTACATGATGTGTGTTTTGTGTGGCGTGACGCTTTACTTCAAGTGTGTTAGGATCTTGTCTGCACGCTTATACCATGTTCTGTATGGATGTGCAGATGGCAACGTGTTTTGGATTTGTGGATGGTTCTATCCGACATACTTGTAGTCTCGCTTCGGCAGCATGGGTACTCTATTCCCCTACCGACGAGCTCATTAGTTCAGGAGGAAGCTGTCTAGGGTACACAACCAACAATGCCGCTGAGTATCACACAGTGATTGGATTGTTGACCGACGCTCTTTCCTTGGGTATGGACCACATTATCGTCCACCTTGACTCACAATTGGTGGTATCCAACCTCAACCGTGTCTATGCTATCCGTGATCTTATGCTACTCCATCTATTCCAATGAGTACGTTTCTTGGAAAGGTCTTTTGAGACCATTCAATACCTACATATTCCTAGAGACACGAACACTATCGCTGAATCCTTGGCCAATTTCATATTGGATTGGTACATTGCGCATTCACAAGCATTCCATTGAAAAGATGTAAAAACAACACAACATGTAAATTATCTATAGTATAAGTCAAACATGTACAAGATACTACAATCATCGATGAAAAATAGTATATAAATCCGTGAATAGTGTTTGTATATATATATATATATCATCATGTCGGTATAATAAAAAAAATGTATTACTGATACAAAATCTGAAGCATATGAGCTTTGAGTAGGTCATAGATACAAAAATTCTGAAGCTCGTAGCTTTCAGTATATACATATCACATGAGCTAATCCCTAGGACGCTCATGATAACATATGATAGCCCTGGCCACTCTATGGAGTAACAGATCAAAACATGCTGAGACTCTTGTGGTCTGACGATGGTATCGTCGAGGTAGCTCATCTATGGAGGCATCCGATATATACAGTTTCAATATCTGGAGGTTCTCCTCCAGCTCGGCCAGCTCCTCGACTGCATCCTGATGCGTAGATGCTATGTCACGAACTACTGCTCTCCGCTCAATAGGAGAAGCACCCAATGGTCTAGCAGGACCAACATTTGCACAAACCATATGCAAACTACTAGTACTACTCCAAAAACACTAAAAATCATAAAATGAAAAACACAATAGAGTTGTCATTCTTACCTAGATTCCCTGCATATTGGTAATCCTCAATCATGAGGAGTTGCTTGCGCAACCATCTGAAGAAAGCAGGACTATAACTGATAATGGGGCCCCACCTCCATGGCGGGCCATGACCTCGGTCCAATGAACCATGTGAGGATCTCTCGAATCTATATCCTCTCTCTCCACCTGTGGACGTAACAGTGAAACTCATTCTAGGAAGAATGAAACTACAATAGAACCATAGTCGAATTGCTTCAGCTCACCTCTACGAAATTTGGTGAGTTGATCTCTAAGGTTCGGGAGGAGACCCTCGCGCTAGTTGAACATTGTTGGGGCCATGCACTCTATAGCGTACAACATATGTGCCTTTGTGGCTTGATGGAGAGCCATGCTCCCTGCCACTCTCTCTATACAGAAGAGAACAGTACGTAATGGCCGATCCCTCATGTTCTTGATGGGAATATTCCCACCAAGAATCTGAGTACCAGGTGTGCATAATTTAGTCACTAGACTCTCTGTGGATTGGTCACTACCACGTGGCCCTAATAACGAAATAGGTGCACCCCGTCGAGACAACCCTATCAAAAAGTAGATGTCCGCCACAGCTATAGTCAAGGTATGAACACCAACTCGGAAGTATTGTTGGTTTGGATCCCACCAACTAATCAAATGTTCCATCAATGGTACTTGGGCCCTCATGCCCTGGATGTGAAAGAATTTTAGTAAGCCACATTGTTGGAACACATGCATAGAATGAGGATCATTCCCTGCTTGAGAATCCTCCAATTCGTGTTCTCTTTCTCTCCACTGAACCATTATGATTACCCAAACCTGTCCAAACAATGTTTAAACACCCATCAGAACCTTGATTTGCTTTTAGAATTGAACTTTTTGGGCTTGTTCATCATGTTAATGGGCCGTATTTCGCCAACGCACCCAGTCTGTGTATACAGGGTGTCGTCGACGCACTCTACCCTTACGTGAAACGCGTCAGAGAGCCCTCGACGTGCTTCCCATAAGGGGAAAGTGCGTCACCCAGAGGGTGCACAATCCCCCCACTATACAAGCTTAAAAACCCAAAAAATTGACATTTAAAGCAAATATAATCCGCTACAAATCAAGAGGACAAGGTTTAGGATTACCTGACTGTCACGTCTGCTCTCATGGGTCCAATGCAAGGAAAGGCACATGACTACAGATATTGGGATTTTTACAAAAAAACTCATCCCCATTCATTAGATTCATACAAATAAAATGCATATATGTGCAGATGCATAATCAAATAAACATGCACAGCGGAATTTAAATATCCACACACATTTCACATGCATTTATTAGCATAATCATAAATGTTTTCAAATAAAAACAATGCAGAATTAAAACACATAAAGAACACTTATCTTGATTTTGAAGTTGCCCCAAGAAACTAGCTACGCAACTGCAACATTCCACCCAGCCATAGGCCAACTATGCTCATCAATCTCTCAACATAGTTTCCACCCCCGAGCTGGACATGATTTCTACAAGGAATGGGAACCTACACTTGATGCACAACACGATGACCATCACATCTAAGCCAAGCCATTCCATGGCTGGGTTTATCAGGCTAAATTTGAACCCTCTTCATTTATCAATTCTTGCACTCAAGATCAAGCCAAAAAAATGGATACCCATAACCCAACATACTCTATACACACACAACAAGCTCAAAGGTTGGGAATGGATAAACAATTTTACTATGGGATATACAAAAATAGGATTCTCATGGATTCTTCCAATTTGTGGCACACCCAAAACGAATTGTGAGGAAGAAATTCGTCCACAGGGAAGAAAACGATTTCTCCCACGGGTATGTGAGCATTCAGATGGCCATAAATGGCCTCTAGGGACCCCCAATCGATTTCCCTTCTTCCCCACTGTTATAGAATACCAAAAACACCCTTCCCAACTAGAAAGATGAAGGAAACCACAACAAAAACATGGAGGAAAACGCCCAGGAAGCTCAGACTGCGTGAGGGAGCAAAGGCAATGGGTGAGTAATGGCTTGGGGAGAAAATTCGTGGCTCTTTTATTTCCCAAGAATCCAAACACGAATTTCCACAAATGGTGGCTTTCCCATACCCGAATTTTGGACAGCCATACCTCTCCATTCCCAATGCATTAACTATCTCAACAAAATCTTCGGAGAAATAAATGATTGGGTACAAAAGTCAACATAGGTAGTTGATGGTTTATGGGTTCTCTCATTGACACTTGGCTTGGCTTGATTGGTTCAAGGGTTTGAATATTTCCCTCCCAATTCCTTGTAAAAATCATGCCCCCATACTCTTGTTGCATTGCATAGCTAGTTGTGGGTGTTTTTTTATTAAAATGCATATTTACATAATATTTACGGTTTCTATTGTGCTTGGCTAGCACAAAAACCATATGCATAAAATTTTTAACACTAAATCGGTGGCATGGTCTTGGCCTTGAGCTCCTCACCATGATTTTATAACAACATTAAATCATTTACATTTTAATGCAATGGGGTCAAAATTGGGATATTACACTGACATCGACGGTATAAAAAACAACTGGCTGAAACTCCCACAATCGGCGCTTGAAAATCGACTCCAAATGGTGTTTTCACTCCTCCAAACTTGGTAAAAAACAATGGTAGCTAATTTTTACTATTTGGCCCTTTTTATATCAAAAATGGAATATTCTTGTTTTGATTTATTCTTTTATGGATCAATTCTTGCTATAGTTGGCAATAGTTTTGTGTCTGAACACCTAATTTCTCGTTTTGACCTAGTTTTTGGAGTCTACAGGTAAAGCAAAGCAACATTATAACTTTTCGGCGACTATTGTGTTCTTTTCACGGTTTTGATTAGGTGTGAACAACTTTTGAGCGCTTTTGTGCTACTATGTTGCTCTTTAAAATCAAACATTAATAGCACCAAGCTTACTCTTGGTTCTTTCTCGTGCTCGTAAAATAATGAGAATAAGCTACCGAGTTATCTTTTATCACTTTTTTGGGCTCATAAAACTCCCACGAAAGAGGAACCCCTTGGTGTTCCTCTTTAATCTCTTTTCAGACTCCCTAAATATGAAAAGATCGCCAAGCAAACTTGATGCTTTCACTCTTGTAAAAGTATTTGAATGATCGCCTCCCTAGTGATAGTTTATCCCTTTTTTGGATGAGGGAGCGCTATTTACGAAAAGTGAGTGCTCCGGTTAATCATGACCAAAAGAGTTCTTTTCACATTATTTAATCCTTTTTCGGGTGAAGAGACTAACTTTTACGAAAAAAACCTCTGGAGTTTTCTTTAGTTCTTTTCAGACTCTCTAAACATGAAATGACGTCGAGTTTACCTTCTTTGGACTCGTTAAAAACTGACATCGAAGGGCCCATTTTGGGATGAACCCCTCCTATCTCATGTTCATAAAAACGTTTGGGATTGGACTCGTCCAAAGGATGAACTATACCGAGCATCTGTTACCCTCCTCAATCTAGTTAAAAAACATAAGAGGTACTCATCGATCATGATGGGGATAAGGAAAGTGTTTGTATTTCATTGTAATCATGGCAGTGCTTAGTCACTCTTGAACATGGTACTCATATGCATTCACATGCTTGGATAATCCGTTTTTCCTTGAGTAATACCGATACCATGAGTCTTCCCACTCCTTTGATTCATCCAAAGAATGCTTCCATCATCGGTTGTATTAAGGGTTGGTATTGTTATCGTTATGTCAATACTGCCAAGTCATTCCATGCCCATGTTCAAGAGAGGTTTGTTCATCAATTTACTATATGTGTTCATGCTACCTTCGATCATGTCGGTTTTCCCTGAGTCAGTCTCAAAAATTGCTCTACTGTCTCATTTACTCCAAAACATCTCTGATCATGTTTTGTGTCAATGATGGGGGATACATCATGGCCCTCCTTCAACGGATTCATTCTTGTCGACTTCAACACATCATCCAAGGATTGAATCTAGAAACCAATCAAGCACCTTGGGCCTGCATGCCTTAATGGCAGGTTACCTCGCTTTCAACATGAGTTCACATCATTGGCTCCATTGAGTGTTCGACCTCAGCTCATTGATTCACATTTGATGGTATGTACTATGATACCTTGGGAATCATTGACATCAATGGTGATTTCCCTTGTACTTGTTAATGGTATACATCAATGATCGGTAATCAAGTGGTTTCTATCATGTTCGACTCCAAGACATTGTAATCACATGGTTAGATTCGTATCATTGCGGGTTCGGCTTGAAGACCCTGGGTTAAGTCATAAATATCACCCAGGTTGCGTTGGAGATTACTTTGAGTCATATCACACGGATCCACTTTATATTGGTCATGGCTGTGTTATCATATCATCATGGATCTACGCTTGTGTCTAGTAACCATGGTTGTGTTCAAACTTCAGTCGGTCTTCACTATCATGGATCTGCACTGTATTGGTCGACAACCGTGTTATGAGTCATGTGAGGCATATTTCTTAGAGTCAGTTGTATTGCAGTAGTCCTTTCCAACTAGTGATTCTTGCTTCAATCCCTTATCTTGCAAATCATTTCACCTATTCTATTTTACCAGCCTCATGCTTTGGGGGGAATTTTGTTACACCAAAATATCGTCACCATGAGTCAAGTGTCATCCCCATGCTTTAATCCCTGAATTACCTTGGTTTAGATGTCAGAAGAGAGGTTGATTCTCTTTTCCTTTTACCTTTTATAGTCACCCCGACGCACTCTGCATTCCAGCAAGAAGCGTCGATCCTGGGGCGACGCACTCTGAACCTTATCAGAATGTGTCATTGGCACATGTTTCCTTTATACTTCGTGCGGTGGTCTATCTCTGGCGCAAGTTTCCCTTGTGAAAGATGTGTCGGAGTTGGTTAAATTGGATAAAAGGTAGCTTCGAGCGACTTCTCAGAGCTTGGTGATATGAAGGCTTATCCCTGGATATGTGGATAGGTGTCCTTCGGTTCCCTAACCCATTGGGATAATCCCTTAGATCTCTCCCCTAAATATTCAACCCATTCTACCCATCTAGCCCTATAAATACAACCCCTCTCTCCATTGAGGAGGAGGAAGGATTATGCATCCTTATGTTGGTGGAATTCAGTCAGGATCATCTTCTTCATCCATAGGAAGCTAGGAGGATTTGGATCTTTGAGGCAAGATCGCTCATGTTGGAGTTGTGATGTCAAAGCTTTGGTTGTAACTCCCCTCACTTTGTATCTGCTGTAATTTACATTAATATAAACATATTTCCATAAATGTGTTATGTCTTGTAATATCATTTTCGATTTGCTTCTTTGACTGCTTATCTAGTTAGATTCCTCGATATATGCTTTCATGTCATTTGCATGTTTCCATGTCTTCTATCTTGTTTTGCAGCCGGAGATCAAAGGATCAAAATTAAATCAAGCAAAGAGAGAGGGATTGCGATCACAAGGTAATCCATCTATCCTGCAATATAATCTAACTAGGAAGGATTTTATGTTGTGTACTCTTTTGTTCTAGATCTATACCATTTAGGTCTAGAGAGATACGTTTCTGTCCACGTTAACATATTTTTTGCACACAATTTCAATGCTAAACAAGCTCACAAATTGTAGGGTGTTTCTCCACCTGATCCAAATATCAACACATCACCAACGTATAGCCCCTTGGAGGGATAGATCATATTACAAATTTGTGTAAATGTGTAGTGCTTTATCAACACAATGAACTAATATACCAAGGATAATTCCATCATGTTGCAAAACACCATTTCAAGTAGGGTGTTCCATAGGCCAAGCAAGCATCTCATCAAATTATCTACTAGGAGGTTGATTTATCAATGACAATTATACAATATAAGGAGTGCATTGATAGAAGAGATACCATATATGATAATCAACCCAAAGATGAGGTGGATGAGTAATACAGATACTCAATGAAAACCAATCAACTGATGGCACAATACTCCAATTTAAGCACATGCACCCCTAGTCCACAGATGTTCCATAGGTGTCATCCTGTAAACTTGTGACATGTGTGATGCAAACCACAAGTGTAATATTGATACAAAATGAGGGGTAACATGTCCTTTGATTACATTGAAATCCTCCATGGATCCTTCAATTACATTAACAAAGGGATAGAAAAATTTCCAATCATGAGTTGACATGCATGTTCTTGCATTTTGGTTGTTTGAACAACATATACTCTCACTAGACCAACTCACACACACAAGATTGCTAGAATACCACTTCTTATGCCTACATCCAAAACAACTTAGCACATTACACTAATTGGGTTCATTTTGTGAAAGAAGAGAAAGTGAGTGACTACTTGCATTTCCTAACATACAATAGACACCTAGGAGTTGAAGATGAACTTTACCTTCAAGATTGCTTTTCTTTTTAGAATAGTCTTTATCCTCAGTGTTCAATTATTACACCACCTTGTATTGTAAATATTCACTTGTGTAATATGAAAAATAGATTATACAGTATGTACATTAAGAATAGTTTCTATCACAAATAATACTCTCTCTTGCTCTTTATTTTTTGTGTACTCATGTCATGTAGATATTTGTGTTGTTGAATTTTTGTTCCCACAATGTTGAGGTGTATGGTCATCACTACCCATGACATTGTGTTGCAATATCCATCCACTAAACTACTCTAGATTTCCATGCCTTGGTCTTCCCTTTATACTTTCCCTACAATGTGTCTGCATGCCTTAACCTTGGGTTATGGTCAGCATTTACATATTCGCCTTGTGATGTTTGTGTGTATCATGATCTCTCCTTGCAATACCCCAACATGTTGCAACCCAGGCTTGTCTTTTACATGTTGTATCATTTGCTTGAGTCCTTGCACTACCCCAATTGGTAGTTACTATTCATTTTTCAGGAAAGAACTTGATTGAGTAAACTGTAAACATCAATGCATCTATAAATTTCATAGGTTTTTATGGCTGCTTTATATTCCATGTCAATTTAGTTTGATGGATAACCACTATGTTGTTCTTGAGTCTACGTTCACAGAGGAGTAGATAGAGAAGAGGTATACAATATTGCTTTATCTCCAACTACTCAATGCCTTGCAGTATCTAGTGGCAAGGGCATTGCCCACATATTTTCTCTCAAAGTATAGGTGGGAGGAGAGGTTCCAAGAAAATCCATGTTATAGCCCAAATCGAAACTTCAAATGTTGATTTTCCCTCACACAAAAGGACACTATGGATGGAAGAGCCTTGATTTGGTATATGATGCCATGGCCTTAGTCATTCTATAATTCCCTAGATTTTATAAGCTTTGTAACTAAGTTTTGAGAAAAAAACGCTCCTAATGATATGTCAACCTACTATTTAATCCCTACTTGCCTTTACATTTCTAGCATTTTTCACCAAATTCTTGAAAACACTTGTTTCCTTTGGTTTGCAGAGGATTAAATAGATTGCTCCCTTCACATTGACAAAGTTTTACCCCAAAAATTCCAAAAAATAAATAAAATTTCAAATTAGGGGCGGTTAGGGCATGGTTAGGGTGGTTTTTCTAACTACCCTCTCAATTACAACTGCTTTCTACTTGATGGTAACTATCTCCACTTACTATAAAATCAAGGGAGATAGGCCATGAGGGTGACCTTTTTCCCAATTAAGGTTACATTGGAGGAATTATCTCATCTCCATCCCCTTTTTTTCCTTGTGCATTGATATGCATTCCCTGATATGCTTGGAGATTGGTTGGGAATATTGGAAAATACAAGGAGGCCTAGAGTCTTGGTTTCCCGAGGTGTCGAAGTAGATAATAGGTAATATTGTACTTGTTTCTACTATTTCAATAGATATTTGACATCTTTCCCTTCATAAATTCTGAGTTAATTTCATGTTTGATGAAGAAATTAGTATTTTGAATTGAAATTTGATTTATAGATTCATGCTCTTGTTTTTTTTTTCAATTCATCAATAATCATTATTATTTTCAAATGTGTATGAGGAAGGTTGTCTTTATCAGTCTTCCATACAACAGAAATGATGACTCCATTGAGGAGAAACCATATGCTTTGGGGTTTCTAGCTTGGTTATTCTAATTTATTTGATTGTTGTGAGTCTTTTTCCAAGTTTGGATTGGTGCCATACCTTAGTAGTTACCTCGAACCTTTGCTTTATTAAGCTTGCCTTTTTATTTTTTAACTTCTCAGGACAAAATCGTTTGTTGTAACATTTACAATAGTGATTTCCATATAAAGTCATTGTTAATAATCTGTAAAAAGGTGATTTAATCACACGTTGTTGTACACAAAGTAGTGATTTCCTATAGGTTGTGCATGTTTCACATCTTGCTGGGTTTGTAGCATTCCTTGAGTTGTTTTGGATTTGGTTATCTGCTTGAGGTCTTGTTGAGGATTCTCAAAGGTAGTTTTCCCTGTTGGTGACCAACAATGACTTGTCTTGTTGAATATTTTCGAATGAAAAGTATTTTGAAAAAGTGCATTGGCTATTAGCCATTTTAACTGTTTGTTTGAAAAGATTGGAAATTCTTTGACTGTTAATTAGGTCCTATAGTGACCTCTCAGAAGTAGTCTGTCTGCCTACTTTGTGATTATTTTCAATTAGTCCTCTTTGGATTTATTGGGTGAGAGGTTGTTGAAAATCATTTTTTGTTTTAGTATTCTTTTTTATTTTTTTATTTTGTACGTTTATTTATCCTTTGAGGTGGAAACTCAAGTTTTTCTCTATTGTTGTATGACCATGATTGCATTGGTTGGGCGCGAAAATCAGGCTTTACCAAACCTTGTAACCTAGTAGGTATTTTGCTAGTATGGGTCTACGAGTCATTTTGTGTACTTTTCTCAACCTTGCATGCTTATATGACTGAACAATCCCATGTTTGTGGCCGCTTTCACTCAGTTTGATAAAGGATATCAAAGTTTTTTTGCATTACTTTGATTGTCTTGTTATTCATGATCAAGTTTCTATTTTTTATTTGAAAAAGAAAAATAAAGTTGGATTATTTCATAAAGCCGAGTTCGATTTTGGTATATTGCAAGTGTCTTTAGTAAATTTGCATTTTGCTTTGAAAACAAAAACAAAAGTTGCAATTATGTTTTGTTGTGAATATCAAGTTTTATTTCAAGTATATATTTGCATTTTTGCATCAAGAAGTAAAAACAAAATGTTTTGTATTTGGTTTATGAAGCGTATGTGCGTGTCAAATTGAGTCCTTATTTACATCTTTTGATTGAATTTGAATTAGAGTACCAACTTGAAGTTTACATTTGAATTCAAAGTTTTTGTATATGTTTACAAAAATTGAAATTGCATTTGTACTTCAAAAGGTGGTCGTGCACTTACATCTTATGTTTGAATTTGAATTTAGCTTGTGGAATTTAGTTTGTGAAATTTTTAAGTTTCCATTTGCATTGAAAAGATGAAAACTTGCATGGTGCATTTGAACACTTGTAGTTGCAATTGAAATCATATCTTGCATTTAGAGCTTGCATGTGCATTCAATGATATTAAAAAGTGAAAAGTGCATTTTAGGGGGTTGAGGATGCTTCATTTTCAGCGAAATAGGGTAAATTGTGCATTAGCTTGCATTTCTCTTTAGTTGCACTAGTTTTCTTCATTTGAAAGTGTTCTCAATTTTTATTTTTCAACAAACATAATTAAACGAAAAGACTAGGGAAGTTTTCTTTTGTAGAAACTCACCGAATAGTCCAGGGATAATATTTTGGAGATAGGTGTTGAGAGTTAATCCCTCCAAAATTACATAAGACTGGAAACTAGGAATTTATTGAAGAGAGACAAAATCTATTAGTAACGCAAAGTACTTGCCAGGAAAGCACCACCCAAATTAGCATCAAGTGGTGGGTAAAGCTACTCCAAGTGTGAATATTGTCACTACCACTTGGTTTAGTGGGGTTATGTGTGTCTAGGAAATGATCAGGCGTGGAAACTCCTCTAGGTGACACCACTACTCATTGAAAAATTTCGGGTCTAGGACATGTGTCATGCCTTCCCTGTCCTTTCCCAAAATCTCTTTCCACTGACCATTCATCCCGACTACCTAGTGTGAAGTTGTAGCCATAGTTGCTTATCCTAGGTTCCACACAGGTCATTGCAAGGGGAATATCTTGCAACACCTAATATAGACGTAGACTCTTCGAACCTAATCCTTGTGGAGGGTATTTGTTGAAGGCAAGTGCTTGCACCCTTGGTGATTCGTTTCATGGAGTAGGGTAATTGGTTCTTGATCTATATTGATTAGACTTGGGACCTTATCATCCCAGGATAATCTTTGGAATACCCCTATTTTCAGCTCTTCAGTGTGTGGTATTTAGTTTTCAATATCTAGATACTTATCATTACAAGAATAGTGTTGCTTGTTGAAATATTTTAGGAACTTTCTAGTGTGTGTTTTTTGTTTTATTTTTTAGATTTCCTCCTTTAAGTCTTCTGCAAGCCACCGTGGTCGATAAGCCCTTGCGTAGGTCTAGAATAATTCAAGAACACTCTCCTAAATAGAGGGAAGTCCATGCACCTAGGTGAAGACTGGATTATAACAATCCACCCCCTCAGGGGGCAGAGGAATAAAACCAGGAACAAAACATTGAACACGAAATAGAAGAAAACACCTCTAATTCTATTGAGGCTGAATCATCATCCGAAGGAGGAAATTTTAGTGACTCTGAGGGTCAGTTAGATAAATATCCCCTAATTTTTTCTTCTCAACTAGAGGAGAACTTAGAAATTCCCTCCATTGAGTATATCACCGGTCCTTCAGGTTTTTTGAATCACATACAGAATCCCAGTTCTAGCCAAGGAATTTAGTTTCACATTCTTGGGTCGAGTGATCCATCATCCATGTGGGATGATATGGAATAAACTGGTGAAGTGTCTAGTATTGGGGATGTAACTCCCTTGGTTAATACTACTTTTATAGGAGGAGTTAGTGTGAATGCATCATATGTTGTAGGTTATGGATGGAGTCCATTGTTTTCAATGATTCTAACTAGAGGACCTTCATATGGTATTCAAAGTACAAATCCCTTATATTTTGGGAAGATTTTTCCTGGGTTCCATGCAATACTTACTTCAATTCCTCCTTCCATTAGTATCTCTTTATAATTTTCCACTTTTTAGTGGACACATGTCTATGCCAAACCCCCATGTCTCCGTAGTTGTTACTAGTTCCAGTATGCCTCAGACAATTTTTCCTTTCCAATCAATGGGAAGCATAGGTACTAGTAACCCCTTTGCATATAATATTCTACATGGTCGTATATTTGGGCTAGGGAGCACTAGTACCAGATTTCCCTTTGGGCAGAATGCTCCATATGGGAACATCCCTTTTTCTGGGGAAGGACGTTCAAATATGGTTAATCCATCTTTAGTTAAGTTTTCACTGGGTAGCCAACCTATGGGGGGGATAGGAGGCAGTTCAGGGGGATTTACTAAACCATTTTTACAACCTCAATTTGGTAAGAACTTTGGACACTATAATCCAATTTTTACCAATGTTGATATGAATTTGTGAGCTGCTAATGCTCTTGGATCTTGGAACACTATGGCTTAAACAAATTTTCCTTTCTTGGATACTTTGAATTTTCCCAACTTAACTAAGTTAATTAACGATCCGGTCTCACATGACCTTGGTTGGCCACCACTCCCTACTAAGTTACCTTCAAATATTCTGAAATTTGAAGGAAAACCTAATGAAGATCCAGTGAACCATATGATGACCTTTCATCTCTGGTGTTCGTCTAATTCTCTTATGGATGATTCCATCAAATTAGAACTTTTGCAATGTACTTTAACAGATATTGAATACAAATGGTATATTGATCTTCCACGTGCTTCTTTCCAAACATTCAATTTGGTTGCGATGACATTCCTCAACCATTTTCAGCTTCCATTTCGTTACAAAACTCGCACTGAATTGTTGACTTTGTTTTATCAGGATAAGTCTACCCACATCTCCGACCACATTCATGAATGGGAGAGGAGACATAGTTTGATTAAGGCCCATATTTTTGATGAGTTTTTAATCGATTGGTTTATTTATTCATTTCAACCTTGTATTGCGAAAGTTGTGGCTATGTCAGGGGTACAAAATGAAGATCAAGCCATCATTAAAACAGAGAAACTGGATTTATTTTATTCTTAGTCCAGAATGATTGATGAAATCCTTCCTCATGTTGCTCGAACAGAGGTTGATTCTACCAAGACAGTACCTGGACCACATGCCGATGGTGTGATTGGTTTTAGTAGTCGGTACTGTAGCTAGCTAGGGTATGCACCTTATAGGTCAAAATTTAGTGGAAGCTTCTCCAACAATACAAAAACCCAAACCCCAAACCTCTCGTGGAGTTTATGTCAGTACAAATAACTAGTTCTAAGGGAAACCAACATCCCAGAGGGAAAAACAATAAGAACAAGAAAATTGGGAATAAGGGGAATAACAATGCGAATAACAATAATAACAACAAAAATAATGTTGGTAGGGACAAGAATGACAAGGGTAAAACAAAATTCCTTTGCTTATTATGCAAGGAATATAATTTAACCTATAAGTGCCCCAAGATGGAAATGGACCAAAAGTTGTTGGCACAACATGAAGGTTCTGTTGAACTTTGGTTGTCATTGATGTCAACTAATGTCAAAGAGGATGTCAACTCATTCAGTTTGAGTAATTGATATCAACTGATGTCAAAGTGGATACAACATTCCCATCCCAGCTTAAAGAAGTATATGGAGAAGCCACTTTGAAGAAGTATATGCGCAAGATGGTGAAGGACATGAACGATAGTGTGAAGAAGTATATCTAGAAGTTGCATTCATTCTGAATATGTGTGTCCAAGGATACATCATGCATGATCATTTGAAGAAGCATATAAGGAAGGTATAAAATGTAGATCCAGTTCAAAGAAGCACATAAGAAATGTATCCTACTACATGTGGTACTAGCGCAAATATCAAGTCCACCAAGTCATACTCTCTCAAGGAAGCAGTCAAAGAACTGGTTGGATAAAGGTACACGGGGACAAGTAGCCAAGGATTTGGTTAATAAAATATACAGGTGTGCAAGCACGTTGAAAGAAGAATCTGGAATGCGCAAGCATTGCTTGGTCAAATATTGGGAGTGTGCAAATTGCAAGAAACTGAATAGTCCTGAAAGCACACAAGTCCCACACATAATGATACTACAAGGGTCAAATTCCCACCAAGTAGAAGTCAGTTTATGTGCATATTTCGCAAAGCATTGATACATCAGGTGCGCAACACCCACAAGGAATGGTACTACAAGGGTCAAAGTGCCACCAAGTAGAAGTCAGTTTATGCGTAGATTCCGCAAAGCATTGATACATCAGGTGTGCAACACCCACAAGGGATGGTACAACAAGGGTCAAAGATTCATCAAGTTGAAGGGAAAGGATGCGCACATACCTCAAAGAAATGGTACATCAAGAGCGCAAGGGTACACCACTAAGGTGTAAGTCTCATTAAGTCATGGACCGTGGATGCACAATACCCACATAGAAAGACAGATCAACAACGCAGAATATGACATGTGGAAAAAGCACAATCTATGAAGAATGGAAGAAGGGATGCCACACCCAACTTATGGACATACAATCCTTGCAAGACATGTATAAATAGAGATGCAATTTGGATATTTGAAGTAATCTCAATGGCGAGATTGTAGAGATTCAGTTGGAAAATATAGATTTATATTTGGGGCATCAAGGGCTTGAGGACATAGCAACATGATCTAGCGAGGAGCCAAGTACACACATATAGAGGAATTTTACAGTTAATGGTGTGCAAAATGATATTGTAGATCAGTGACAGATGCACAAATACTGAAAGGTAGAAACACATAAGTATGCGCAACTATGTGAAGACTGAATGACAGGATTGCAGAAATCATGCAGACAGACACAGATGTTGTAAGTAAAGAAGTAGCACAGAAACAAAACTGAAGTATATCAAAATATGCACAGATGTTTAGCTCAAGCATGAAGACTGAAGTGAAGTGTGTGGAGTTGAGAAGTCCATCCGATGCACAAGGACAGAGCACCAGCAGGATCCAGTAAGCACGTCATGATGAGGATGATTTTAGACAAGTGTGTTAAACTGAAAGGACGAATCAATTGATGCACTGTATGTCTTAGATTTTCTAAAAGACCGTGGCACTACACAGATTGGACACATTAGTAAGTGTGCAATTCCATCTGTTACTAGTGCATTATCTCAGAGCAAAAAACTATCAATTGAAAGCACAGTATCAGTTGGTGAGTGTAGTTGCGCAATAGCAGATCGACAGAGCATGCCTTGGAGTAGACTACAGAATCAGTAAGCACACAATACATGAAGTAACACATCGACATAAGTGTAGAATTAAGAGGAATGAGAAGTCAAGTGATGTATGCAGCACAGTGACAATGAATCATCTACATACGAGGATAGTGCACAACAGAACTAATATCAGAAGATCATAAGTGCACGCGAGTTGGAAGGTCAGTAAGTCAAAATTGCATATTAGATATATGGGTGGCAGGATGGGGAAAGGAGCAGGGGGTTGTAGCCTCCTTCCAGTTGGTGCTGTAGAAACACAATGAGTTGGAGCTTCCTTCAGGTATGTGCTTGTAAAACCAGGGGTTCGGTGCCTCCTTCCAGTTGGTGTGGTAAATATAGGAATTTGGTGCTTCCTTGAATGTATTCTCTTCATTACAAAAGAGCATTCCCTCGTTTTCTCCCAATTGGGTTTCCACATCAAAATTACTATGTTATGTGTTCTTTGTCTTGGGGCATATATGGATGAATGATTTTTTTTATATTGGATGCATAACTAATCATCAAGATTAAGATTAAGAGTAATCTATTAAAGAAGGTAAAACATTGTTGATAACTACGCTAATACTAATTCACCACCCCTCTCAACATTAAATCGATTTAAAAAATTGGTATCATATCGGGTTGCTTCAATAACATATTAACATCTGGAAGACAAATCCATGTATAGAACTCAACAGACATGGATTCAAAATATGAACATATGGTTGAAGTAGACTTTGAAGGGGAACTAGTTAGTTCTCTGGATGAGCTAAAGAGGTCAAGGAAGAAAAGCAAGCTCCTGCAGGAATCTCTTCTGATATTGAAGGAAGACACCGCCAGATAGTTGAACTTGAAATATTACAAGTGCGACAGTCTAGAATCCTAAATTGTCTCTCTGAGAAATGATCTACAAAAATTAAGGTTTTAGTTAGAAACAACATCAATGAATAATCACATTTTGTTAAAAGTTCTGCAAAAACGCTCAAGACTCCACTGCCAAGGACAAATCATAAATTTGGAAAAGAGCACAGTAATCCAAGTCATCCAGAAAACGAGACTGCGCAGTTCCATGGATTTCATCTTATCAGTTATGGAAATATTTTTTTGGGAAATTGTTATTTCTGTCACAATTTTGGTCACAAAGCAATAAATTGTAGAGCTTGTGCATTAGCGTGCATCATGAAGAATAGTTTGCGCAATTGGATAAATCCCAAGAAAATCAATCTCAGAAAACTGGATTTTTTTTACAGAATAATCCAATCCCTTCAGTATGTTAATCCCAGAAGATGAATGCAATCCAGATCATGACAATCAAAATTGCAGAAATCAGAAACAATCTGTGAAATCCTCTGAAACTGCTAAAGGTTAGAAGGATTGAGTTCATTAGGAATCATGCAGCTTAGATTTACATGCACAAAGTAAAAGGGGGCAATGGTATATATACAACGGGTGTTCCAAGCATATTAAAGGAGATAAAAACACATTTATGAAGTTTAAGGAAGACAAAGGAGGAAATGTTTACTTTGGGGATAATGGTTCGGCCAAAATATTAGGTAAGGGCCTAGCAAGTTTGGGAACCAAAAGGACAAAGGAAAAAAATGTTCTACTGGTCAAAAACATGAAACACAATCTTATGAGTGTCAACCATATGTGCGACCAAGGACACTCTCTGACTTTTGACTTAAAAAAATCAAAAATAAAAAACAAGGATACAAGCATAATTGTGCCAACAGCTTCTAGGAATCCTAACAATGTTTATATTCTAGATGAAGAGAAGGAAGATAAATTTTTCATGGGACAAACCGATAAAAGTTCTCTCTAGCATAGAATATTGGGACACATCAATTTTGAAAACCTTATCAGAATTAGTAGGAATCAAGTAGTAAGGGACATTCCAAAAATTACTAAGCCATAAAACCCATTCTGCAAACATTATGCACATGGGAAACAAACAAGAATTAAGTATCAAACAAAAGAGTACACTACCTCAAACCCTTGGAAATGGTTCATTCATATCTTTGTGGTCCAATGAGAACAAGAGGAATGAATGGTGAGTCTTAATTCCTTCTTTTCATTGATGATTACACTCGAATGACGTGTGTGTTCTTTCTTAAAGAAAAATCTGAAACATTCGAATGTTTCAAAACTTTTAAAGAAGTGGTTGAAAACGTAACTGATTTAAGAATAAATTGTTTAAGATATGACAATGGAGGATAATATACTTAAAACAAGTTTGATAACTACTGTGACAAACATGGAATTAGAAGACAATTTTTAGCAGCTAGAACTCCTTATCAAAATGGAGTAGCAGAAAGGAAAAACGTAATTGTTCAAGAGATGGCCAGGACAATGTTCAACGAATCGAAGCTGTCAGATATGTTTTGGACACATGTCATTCATACAGCTGTCCACATTCTCAACAGATGTTTGATTAGAACAAACAATTGTCCAACACTATATGAACTTTGGAAGGGAAGACCAACTACAGTCAACCATTTCAGAATATTCAGAAGCAGATGTTACATCAAAATAGATGAAGAAAACATTGGAAAATTTGATTCCAGATCAAATGAAGAAATTTTACTATAAGTGCTACAATTTGCGACTCAGGAAGATAGTTGAAAGTCCTGAAGTGAAAGTTGATGAGGTACTGACTCATAGAAGGATTGAAGAAGATGATGATTTACCATTGCAAGAACTGTCGTATGGAGAAAATCAAGAAACAAAAATTACACAAGAGGAAGTATTTCAACGCCGATTAGAAGAAGGAATAATGGACACAAAGGTCCCTTCCAAATATTTTCAAAAGAATCATTCAGAAAATTTGATTATCGGAGACAAAGATGCTGGTGTAAGAACTATAAGAAGTCTGAGCGATCCAACTGAGGAAGTACATTTCTCATTATTGTCTTAAATAGAACCAAAAGGAATTGAAGAAGCCAAATATTATGGAGTCTGGATGAAGACCATGAATGAGGAATTAGATCAAATTGAAAAGAAAGAAACTTGGGAACTTGTTCCAAGACCTAAGAATAAGAATGTTATTGGAACAAAGTGGGTATTAAAAAAACTAAACGAAAAAGGCTAGGTTGTCGGAAATAAAGCAAGATTGGTATGCAAAGGATATGCGCAGATAAAGGGAATATACTTTGAAGAAACTTTTTCCTTTGTGGGACGAATGGAAGTAATCAGGTTATTCCTGGCCTCTGCTTATGCAAAATATGTCAAAGTATATCAGATGCATGTAAAATCAGCGTTTTTGAATGGAGATCTTGAATAAGAAGTATACATTGAACAACCAAATGGGTTTTCATTATCAGGAAATGAAGATTATGTTTTCAAACTAAAGAAAGCTCTATGTGGACTTAAACAAGCTCTCAGGGCCTAGCATTTGAGGTTGGACAAGTACTTGCAACATCAAGGTTTCAGAAGGGGCAGTGTAGACATCGATATCTACATAAAAATTGAGGATGGAAAGATGATAGTCGTGGAAGTATACCTTGATGACATCAGTTTTGGACTTTTCATGGCTATATGTAGTAGTAGTTGCAGAAGAAGAGAGGAGACTGTGTTAGATAATTATTTTCTCGACGTTTCGAGCCACAAAGTAGGGCTCATCATCAGGAGAAAAGAATCCCAAGGTAACCTAGGTCTAGAATTTAGCCATTAATAGGTGTGAGGTTAATTAAATAATTTTATTTAGCTGACATACATGGTTTTCTTATGTATTCTTATGTTATTTTATTATATAATTAGAAATTTAGTTTTTTTAAGAAACCTAAGTTATGTTAACTAATTGATTTTACTTATTAAAATCATTTAAATTGATTAAAATATGAACAACAAAATTAACATTAAATTTATAAATTTTTCATGATCTTTATTAATAAATTGAGAATTTAATTCTTTATTTAAATCTTTTATCTAAAAATTTTGTAATTAAATATAAAGTTTAATTTTTAAATGTTAGGACAAAGTTTTTTTAAAAAATTAATAAATAAATGATGATAGAATGAGTCAGCAATTTTCCAAAGATATGCAAAAGGTGTTTGAAATATCCATGCTCGAGGAATTGTCCTTTTTCCTTGGATTACAGATATCTCAATTGAATGATGGTATTTTCATCTGTCAATCTAAGTATGTAAAATAGATGCCAAATAAATTCAACATGGAATGTTGCAAGCCAGTCTGTACCCCTATGGTTATAGGGTGTAAATTGAGTAAAGAAGATGAGGTTGAAGAAGTTGATCGGAGACTCTATAGATCCATGATCATAATTCTGCTATATGTAACTGCCACAAGGCCAGATATCATGCAATTCATTGGAATTGTCACAAGATTTTAGGAAGCACCCAAGGAAACACATGTTCAAGCAGTCAAAATAATTTTCAGGTATTTGAAAGGAACCATAAACCTTGGCTTATGGTATCCACGAAGCAAAAAGCAAGATTCAGTAGCATACATTGATGCAGAATGGGAAGGAAGTATATATGACAGGATAAGTACTAGTGGAGTTGTGTTTTCCTAGGAAATTGTCTTGTGTCATGGATCAACAAAAAACAACCCTTAATTGCATTATCCACAACAAAAGATGAATATATTGCAGCAATTGCTTGTTGTTCACAAGTGTTATGGATGAAACATACCTTGAAAGATTTGCAAGTAGATATAAATCAGCCGATACAAATACTATGTGACAACATAATTGAAGTCAGTATCTCCAAAAATCCTATTATGCACTGCAAAACTAAACATATTCCCATCAAGTATCATTTTGTGAGAGAGCAAGTAGATGATAATGTTATCAAATTAGAATATTTTGATACCAAGGAACAAATTGCAGACATATTTACGAAATCTCTTCCACAAAGTACATTTGAATATCTCAGGGAAAAACTGGGTGGTTCTCAATCCACAACATAATGAGAACCCAAATAAAGAGGAGTAAATTCAGAAATAATTGGTATTGCGTAGTTGGCACAAAAGGAAGTCTGCATGGATGACTGCACAAAGAATGATGAAGTGTTATGATTGGAACATGAGATCAAGATGAAGGAATAATGTAACACATGTATCAGAAAAGCAATCAAAGATAATTATGAAGGGATATCACTACAAAATTTAAACAAAGAAATAAACATGAAGACAAGGGGAGTTATCCCAGAGAATGGTTGAGGTAAAGGCCGACGCAAAATAAAACAAAAGGAGAACCTACATTGCGCAAGTAATGGCACCTGTTTTCCATTGATGTCAAAGGGGGAGAAATGCATGAAGCTGATAGAACAACTAGGAGTACTGACAGAACAACTAGGAGTAATGCATGAAGCTGGCTATACATCAACAAAGAAGAATCAACATAAAGATGCAGCAAAAACAATAGACGTGAAAGAGCGTGAAGCAGATCACTATACAACAGATCTGAAAGAGTGTGAAGTATATCGCTTGGATATATGGCATGAAAATTACTATGGTATGCGCAGAGGTAACATAAAGTAGAATTCAAAATCCCAAAGCACACAGGGGGAGCACTGCGACAAGTATGGATGAAGCATACACTTCAGAGAAGATCATACACAACTTCATAAGGTAATGACATCAATGCCAAAGGGGGATATCGTTGAACTTTGGTTGTCATTGATGTAAACTAATGTCAAAGAGGATGTCAATTGATTTAGTTTGAGTCATTGATGTCAACTGATGTCAAAGTGGATAAAACATTCCTATGCCAACTTAAATAAGTATATGTAGAATCCACTTTGAAGAGGTAGATGTGCAAGATGGTGAAGGACATGAATGCCAATGTGGAGAAGTATATGTAGAAGTTGCATTCAGTCTGAAGGTGTGTGTCTAAGGATACATCATGCATGATCAGTATGAAGAAGCATATAAAGAAGGTATATCATGCAGATCCATTTCAAAGAAGCATATAAGCAATGCATCCTACTACATGTGGTACCAACGCAGATATCAAGTCCACCAAGTCAAACTCTCTCAAGGAAGTGGTCAAAGAACTGGTTGGACAAAGGTACATGTGCACAAGAAGCCAAGGAATTGGTTAATAAAATATACAAGTGTTCAAGTATGTTGAAAGAAGACTCTGGAATGTGCAAGCA
The DNA here is from genome assembly GCA_027924585.1 of Larix kaempferi. NCBI lineage: Eukaryota > Viridiplantae > Streptophyta > Pinopsida > Pinales > Pinaceae > Larix > Larix kaempferi. The sequence goes on along the minus strand of BSBM01000732.1, from coordinate 6,849,698 downwards.
TTGCTTGGTCAAAGATCGAGAGTGTGCAAACTGCAAGAAACTAAATAGTCCTGAAAGCGCGCAAGTCCAACACATAATGGTACTACAAGGGTTAAAGTCCCACCAAGTAGAAGTCATTTTAAGCGCATATTCCGCAAAGAATTGATACATTAGGTGTGCAACACCCACAAGGAATGGTAATAAAAGGGTCAAAGTCCCACCAAGTAGAAGTCATTTTATGTGCAAATTCTGCAAAGCATTGATACAGCAGGTGCGCAACACCTAAAAGGGATGGTACGACAAGGGTCAAAGACTCATCAAGTTGAAAGGCAAGGATGCACACATACCTTAAAGCAATGGTGCATCAAGAGCGCAAGGGTACACCACTAAGGTGTAAGTCTCACTAAGTCACGGATCGTGGATGCACAAGACCCATAGAGAATGACACATTGGTGACGCAGAAGATGACATGTGGCAAAAGCACAATCCGTGAAGTATGGAAGAAGGGATATCACACCCAACTTGTGGACATACAATCCTTGCAGGACACGTATAAATAGAGATGCAAGTTGGAGATTTGAAGTAAGCTCAACGGTGAGATTGTAGAACTTCATTTGGAAAATATAGATTTATATTTGGGGCATCGAGGGCTTGAGGATAGAACAACATGATCTAGTGAGGAGATAAGTGCGAACATACAGAGGAATGTTATAGCTGATGATGTGTTGAATGATGTTGTAGATATGTGATAGATGCACAAATACTGAAAGGCATAAACACAGAAGTATGTGCAGCTGTGTGAAGACTGAATGACAGGATTGCATACATCATGTAGACAGTCACGGATGTTTTAAGTAAATAAGTAGGGTAGAAAAATAGCCGAAGTATATCAGAAGATGCACAGATGTTTAGCTAATGCATGAAGCCTGAAGTGAAGTGTGTGGAGATGAGAAGTCCATATGATGCGCAATGACAGAGCAGCAGCAGGATCCAATAAGCACGTCATGATGAGGATGATTTGAGACATGTGATTTAAAGTGAAAGGATGAATCAATTGATGCACAGTATGTCACAGATTGTCTAAAATATTGTGGCACTTAAATAGAAATGACACATCAGTAAGTGTGAAGTTACATCTGTTATTGGTGCATTATCTTATAGCAACAAACTATCAATTGGAATCACAGTATCAGTTGGTGAGGGTAGTTGCGCAGTAGCATATCGACAGAGCATGCCTTGACACAAATTGTAGAATCAACAAGCACATAGTACATGAAGTAAGACATTAACAAAAGTGTAGAATTGAGAGGAATGAGAATTCAAGTGATGTATGTAACACAGTGACAGTGAATTGTCTGCATACAAGGATAGCGCACAACATAACTAATATCAGAAGATCATAAGTGTGCGCGAGTTGGAAGGTCGGTAAGATAGAATCGCATATTGCATATCTGGGTGGTAGGATTGGGCAAGGAGCAGGGGGCTGTAGCCTCCTTCCAGTTGGTGCTAGAGAAACACAGGGAGTTGGATCTTCCTTTAGGTTGGTGCCTGTAAAACTAGGGGGTCGGTGCTTCCTTCCAGTTGGTGTTGGTAAATACAGGAATTTGGTGCTTCCTTGAATGTATTATTTTCATTACAAAAGAGCATTCTGTGGTTTTCTACCGATTGGGTTTCCACATCAAAATTCATGTGTTCTATGTTCTTTGTCTTGGTGTATATATGGATGAATGATTTTGTTTATATTGGATTCATAACTAATCGTCAAGATTAAGATTAAAAATAATCTGTTAAAGAAGGTAAAAATTGATGATAACTGCGTTGATACTGATTCACGCCCCCTCTCTGTATTAAATCGATTCGAACAAGTTCTAACCAACCTGTAGTGTTAACTAACCCATTTCTTCAATCACAACAATAGATGATTACTACAACCCAACCCAACCTAGAATCCTCACAAGGGGTCAACCAGGATTCCTCCCCTCAAGGGGGAAGTATTGGGAAAAGTCAAGTTTTCATGTGTGAACAAGACGTTAACCTCCAAAATAAAATTAAACCTTATGATAGAATCACGTATGGATCCAAAGGAAACGAAACCTTCAAAACTAATGTAGCTTCCCCATTACACATAGAGAAGCCAACTAATGACACCGTGGCTAGAATACTGAAATGTGTTCTAAAGAAGGAAATGTACAATCCTAATGCGCGTGCCACCCAAAATTATAGTGTAGTGGAAGATCTGGCACAAGATCCTTGTGCAATTTCCACTCTGGAGGTTTTGTATAGTTTTCCAACCTAACGAAGGAACTTGCTCTCAACTTTAGGATCATTTGATCCCATTGATAGTCAGGTCATGGATTTCGATTATGAAAATTGGAAGCCTTGTCTACCCCATCATGTGGCTTTCCATATTTCAGTGACATATGGAATTTCCAATATACATAACATTGTTGTTGATGAGGGTGCCTCCACTTGCATGATGTCTCTATCATGTTGCAAGGATATAGCGTCACTCGAGGTAGTAGCGCTTGTTACAATTTTGAAGGCTTCTAATGACCACTTGTTCAAACCTCATAGAATAATATCGTCTCTCCAAATAGATCTATGGGGGAAACAATCAATGTAGAAGTGGAGGTGGTGTATGCCCCAGTAGATTATAATCTATTATTAAGAAGAAGTTAGACCCAAGCAATGATGGTTGTAGTTTCTTCTATCTCCTGGATCATTAATTTTCCACATAATGGGAATATTGTCACCATTGATCAATTATCATTTTGTACCAATGGCTCCAACCATCAAAATGGTACCAACATGCCCCTAGTAATCCATTCCGCGAAGGATTGTGAGAATGTTGGTGTGGGGATGTATCCTTCATTGATGGGAAATTTTAATCTACCCCCATCCGACATGCATGCAAATGTAGCTTTGATACATGCAATACCTATTGTTTCCATGACTTCCGTAAGGTATCTCAGTTCAAAAATTCTCATTTTAATGATCCTTGGAAGTTTCCATCCTCTGAAGATGGATGCAATTGGATGAACCAGGATTTTTGGCAGCTGAGTTGGCTTATCAAGCAACTATTTCAAATGAATCAGACCATGCTAGTATTCATTCCATCCTAGAAGTGTATGACCAATATTCTATGCATGTTTGGAATGTTAGTTCTTTGCCTTTCCATGACCCATTAGACGCAATTTTTCCATCTAACGAAACAATTCTTGAGGCAATGTCATTAGGGGATAGGCCCTGGAAATGTATGCATCAACGTGCATCATTCCTTCCAACCGAAAGTAACCTAAGAATTTATATGGACATAACTATTAGACCAGGTCCTATGGAGTGGTATGGAAACCCTCTCGCACCTTTACAAGTTTATGCTGAGGGAAACATGGAGAATATTTCTCAAACCATCCCCTTCAATATCTCCAAGACCCCAAGCATTGTTGAAAAAATTCTTTATCAAAGCTCATTGTTCACTTGATGAAATGGAAACATACACGACATTGTTTAAAGAATATAGAGATGTATTCGCTCGTTCTTATGAGGAAATGGAAGGAATCTAACAATCGATTGTCAAACATGAGATTAAGAAATATCCTAATTCCAAACCTATTCAGAAAATTTTGAGACCGGTTAACCCAAGAAAGGTTGTTGCTTTCAAAGAAGAAGTTGAGAAGTTGCTTCGAGCAAATTTCATCTATCCCGTCCCCTTGACTAAATGGGTATCCAATTTGGTACATGTTGATAAAAATAAAGGTAACATTCAAGTTTTTATTGATTTTTGGGACCTTAACTTATTACTTCCGAAGGATAACTATCCTACTCCATTCATCAATCAGATTATTGAGGAATGCATGGGTAATGAGATCCTCTAATTCATGGACGGCTTCTGTGGATACAATCAAATTCATATCTACCCTGAAGATCAACACAAAACTAATTTTATATGTCCTTGGGGGACTTTTGATTATAAGAAGATGCATTTTGGCTTAAAGAACGCCATAGCTACCTTTCAATGCATGTCTTATGCTTTTCAATACATTAAGAATATTGTAGAGGCCTATTTAGATGATTTGACTACTAAATCGGGGAAGAGAGTGCATCACCCCAAACACTTGCTAGTAGTCTTTGATAGGTGTTGATTTTATATAATTCGATTGAATCCTCACAAATGAATATTCTATGTCAAGTCAGGTCGATTTTTAGGTTTCATCGTATCCAAAGTTGGCATAATGGTAGATCTATTTAAGGTGGGGGAAATAGTGCAGTTTTCTCCCTCATAAAACTTGAATCAATTGCAAATCCTTCAGGGAAAAGCAAAATTATTTCGTAGATTCATTTTTAATTACACTGATATTACTAAGGGTTTAATGCACTTGCTCAAGAAATGGGTCCCATTCATATGGTAATGATAATTCCCAGGGGTATTTTGATGCATTAAAAAATCCTTAAGTGTTTGCCCCACTTTTGAGTCCCCCTGATTTTAATAGAGTTTTCCTTCTATATATAGCAGCATCTGAATGAATTGTAGGTATGGTTCTGGCTCAAGAGGAGTATTCCTACTAAGAACATGTAATTGACTACTTACGAAAGAATCTTGTTGGTCCCAAGATTAGGTACTCGCATGTTGAGAAATTGGAATTAGTTGTTGTGCATGTGGTGCAAATACTTCATCATTACATTCTCTGTAGATAAACGATTGTCACAGTTGATGTAAATCCATTTCAACACATTTTTCCTCACATGATAATTGGGGGAAAATATAACAAATGGATAGCCATCCTTCAAAAGTTTGACTTAGGGTTTTCTTTTTCTAAAACAAAGAAGTATTTAGCCTTCGCCGAGCTCATGTCCGATTTACCCAGAAAATATGAAGGAATGGTTGAAAACATGTAATGTCCCCACTCAAATAAATTCCAAAAGGAGAAAATTCCTCCAATCTACTAGTTTCCTAGGTTGGGTGGAGACATTAAATTTGGAATTAGGAGACTAATAAATCCTAAATGGAATTTAGCATTGACATAAAGATATTTATGTGGGGATAAATAAATATTTATTATGAGAAAATAAGGTGGCACTTGGTCATGGAGACACATTGGTGGTGTGGGACCCCCTAAAAGCTAGATTCCCCATGCCACATGGCATTCCACTCTCACCCATTCGAATCCAAGGTGGAGTCCACTATTATTGGGGTCGTTGGAAGGTCATATTACTTGGAATGACTCAATGAGGTCGAATTGTAGAGTAAGAGTAACTCCCATGGGAGATGAAGAGGCATTTTGGAGCTAGTGGGACACTTGGGCTAAATTCCCTAGCTTCTATGACACCAATGATGAAGATGCCTAAGAAAATATGACAAAATCAGACCTTATGGATGATGACATATGACATATATGACATGTGAGGGATAAAAGTAGCCTCCAATAGGGCGCACAAGAGAGTTAGGGAAGCCAAAGAGACACCTATTCGAATTTGGTGGAGGAGGAGGATAGAATTGGAGGGACAAGTGGCACACATTGGAATCTCTTCCCAAATTGAGTTGGCATGAAGCTCTTGGAAGGAATTCGACCCATGGAGGACCTTATAATTTTATAAAATACAGTAACAAAGAAGGATGGTGGCTTTTGATCATTTTACATTTTTCATTTGGAGAGAAGAGCTAGTAGAGAGCTAGCCTACTTTCCTTAGTACCAATTTCGAGGGTGAAAGATTCCCATCCTAATTGGAAATTGGAGAGGCCACTCAGAAATTTCAATTGGAGCTGCAATGGAGTCTTTAGTTACAGGTTTAAGCTATAGGAAATCTCATGGTTCATTCAGCTACAACTCATTCTTGTATCTCTTTCACATTTTATTGCATATTTGGTATCCTGGAGGAATTGCGCCATTAGTGAGATGATGATCTCTTTGTGAGATTATAGGAATATCCATTTATTTATATTATTATATATATAATATTTATTTACTGCTCATAAGACTCTCAGGTCGAAATACCAAGTGAAGTTATGTAAAAATACCAAACAATGCATAAATGATGCCATTTCCCCTAGATCTTGTTGTTGGAGTTTGGAGAGACATTATTTCGAGTTGTATCAGTTATTATCTATGATTTTGTTGATGTATGGAGTGTTATTAAAGTTTTGAAGAAGTTTCATTAACAATGCACAAGTCCTTGGCACCTAAAATTCGAATTTCATAACACATGGTGAAAATTACTAGCTTTTCCCCCTATGTGAAATCTTGCATATAAACATATGATTTAAATGAGTTTAAGAAGGTCATAAGAAGTAATTAAGGATAAATTTGGGAGCTAATTATATCCATGGATTAGTACCATACCTCTGTTCATAAATTTGGAATGGTTTAACAGCATTTGGGAAGTCATCTTTGTCCACTACCCTTGGGGCTTTTGAAGCTCGAAATTGCTAGTAACTTTCCCTACTTTGTCCAGATTGTAAATGAATGTTGCAGAAGTGTTTTAAGGGTGATTAAGTATCCATAAGACTAATTTATATGTATTAATACCTTTAAAATACCCTCATACCCAATTTGGAAGCATTTGGATTCATTTGGAAGCAGTAGTGTCAATACTAGTCTAAGGGTCGAATTGGTTAAAAATTGCAATTTTTCCTAGTTTGTGCAATTTTTCTAAAAGGAACACTACAAGTGGTATACGAGCATGGTCCTTGCACCTGATTTGGATGACCATTAATTAGGACAATAATTCAAACAAATAATCCCCCACCCTTAGAAGCTGAAACTGAAGGTGTTGTGGTTGAAGAGGAAGAAATAGGAAAAGAAGTGCATTTTTCTGAAACTATGACTAGGGCTGAGAAGGATACCTTAGAGGATAAGGAAGAATTTACTAAATTCATGAAACCATTCTTTGAATATATGACAAAACATATCATGAAAAGGTTCTAATTATTGGCCAGTCAACTTGGGAGCAAAGGAGGAATAGGAGCCATCAGTAGTTCACATTCAGAAGGAAAGAAGGATATGGGTGAGCATATTTTCTCAAGCACAAGACCCCATAATAGACCTAATGAATTTCATAGTAAACCAAGGCCCACTACACCTAAATTTATTGTGGCCAAAGAAGAACCTAACACCCAATTTGATATGAATGCAGTGGTAACATAATGGGAAAAGTTGAGTGAATATTGTAGAAGGACTCTACCATTTGACCAAGACTTTACTGTTTCAAACAAACTCAAAAAGAGGGAAGATAATAGGACTCTATTTTAGAATAGAGAATTGAACTGTGCCATTGTTAAAATCCCCCTTCCCACTTTTGATGGCTCCTCTCAAAGTTATGCTAATACTTGGGTACAAAAACTAGATGTGTATTTTCAGCTGAATCCAATGGTGGAAGAGGATGCCTTAAAAATGACTATTTTGCATCTAGAAGGAGATGCCAATGAGTGGTGGTTCCATGGTCTGAAAAGTTTGGGACATGATCAGGTTACAACCTATGGAGAATTTGTTGACAGTGTATTAGAAATATTTGAGCAAAAAGACCCAGAATTGCCTTTCAAAGAACTAGCCCAATTGAAGCAAGTTGGAATGGGCCTACTGAATATACGATGGAACTCCAAAAATTGTCAGTTAAGGTGGCTGATATATCTATGGTAAGATTAGTATTGTTGTTTAATGAAGGTTTGGATGAACCCTTAAAAGGTTTAGTTAAATCCCACTTACCATCTTCATTGAAGGATGCTACGAGCTTGACAAGAGATCTACAAAATGTGCTACCTAGGACAAGGTTTCCTCCCAAGCCTTACTTCCCTTCCAAATTAAGATTTGAAAAGAATCCATGGAAAAGAGATACATTTGGATAGGATAAGAAAGAAGGTCCCAATAGGGAATAACTCATAAGAAATAAATTGTGCTACACATGCTTCCAACCTTGGGTACAAGGGCACAAATGTGCTAAGGGGAAAGCACAATACATTGAAGTGTTTTCTGATAATGATGAGTATGAAGGGGGTATGGAGGAAGAAGGACATATATAAGACCAAGATGAGGACTATGATACAATAGAATAAGGGAAACAAGAATAAAATCATCTTTCACCTGACAAAGGAAGGATGGCAATACTTTCAGCAGTGCCTCGTTTCCACACTATTCGGTGCAAAGGAGTATTACAAGGACAAAGGGTTTCATTTTTGGTAGATGGAGGAGCCACACATAAATTCATTGATGAAAATATGGTGGAGAGGAGGAATCTACCTATTGAACCATTTGATGGCTTCATAGTTGTCATTCCAGGTCACAACACTATGGAGTGCAAAACATGGATTCCAAAGCTAGAAATCACCATAGGTAATTATACTTTTTCTGACAGCTTTTATGTTGTTGATGTTGTTGATACTGATGTGGTCTTGGGAGTGAAATGGTTGTACTCCATAGGGGAGCATACAATGAACTATCAAATTCCTGAAATGAAATTCAAAGATTCGGAAGGAAAACAAAGGGTTGTAAGAGGGCAGCACACCTATCTGAATCAAGTAGTGACTTCACACAGTATGAGGTCTATATTGAGGCATGGAGATATTGAATGGGCTGATGAATGTTGCATTACTTCACCCAAACCCAAAATAAATATTTCAGAACATCCAAAGGAAATAAGGCAGCTCCTATTGATAAGCCTGAATAATAGGTGTCCTAATAACCTTTTTCCCACAGTGAAGCACAAGAAAGGGTGAAGAAATACACTTGTTTTGTGGGAGAAATTATTTACCTTGATTATTTAATGAAGTTGTTTAAAGATTATTCTTTAATCTTTGAGAGCGTGTTCAATAAACTAATTATATGAAAAATGAGTATGATTGAGCAGGTGCAGGTACACTAAGAGACAAACACGCAAATCAAGTGAAGGATTGAAAGATCATACAAAGCTCAACACCTTTTTTCCTGATTTATAGAGATAACTCCTGTTCAGCAGGATCGACAATTAGACATATAGTTAGGTTAAGCATTAGAGGCATATATATATGTACCTCTCAGGTAGCGAGGGGGTCCTACTGCCATTTTGGAGAACCATCGTTTTACGTTTTTATACTACTGAGACAATTTGTGTTACAGACCTTTATTGAACCATGAAGTTACTATTTTGAATAAAGATATTGATGTTGCTTTCAATTCGGCGTCTATAAGTTTTCTCCACCCCTGAGTATGGGTTGGAGAGGGCCCCTCCAACACGTAAGTCAGGGGATTTTACTGTTCAGGTATTTTTCATTATGTGCTTTGTATTGACTTAATCTATATCGCATGTGAAAGTATTTTTGATAGCATTTAAATAACACGATTTAATTTATGTAGTAAAGCGACCATTTTGATTCTTTTTTTTCCTTTGAAAAATTCGTAATTTTATTCAAAAAGAGGAACAAAATTACATTCTGCACATGTAATGGAATCACTAAGATCCCTACATTGTCACATATTACATCCCATATTACAGATATCATAAATCCAGTCAAAAATCCAAACAATTTATGGTATGGTTGTCCTCCAGCCTGCGTTCGACTACTGTCTCATAAATTCCCTCATAAACTACCCATACGAATTCAAAATTGATGTGGCTGTCCCAGCCTGCAAATTCGCCAATGAAGACGTCCTCACAGATAACATGCTGTTCATACAGCCCACCTACAGAAAATTGCTGCAGCCCGCGTCCAGAGAATGTTCCAGCCGGTCCATCCAGTGGAAAGCCTCCCATTGTGCGATTTCAGCGAGTAGCCATCCCCTAGCTCCCCCATCAACATATTCTGGTAGATCAAGGCAGAGCCTCAATGAACTCATTAAATGGTCTGTGATAATAGCTGAATATGCCTGCCGGAGAATGAATCGTTATCTTCCAGGTTCCATAAGCTAATGCCTGCTGTGTAGCCTCCTTGGATAGCTGGTCTGCCATCCCATTCCGCTCCCTGTAAACATGTGTAAAAGTGATATGGTTAAAAGCCAATTTTATCCGGATCACTTCTTCCAGGATAGGTAGTAGGTCCATCACATGGCACAGTGTAATCTCCTTGGCCCAGTTGATGACTAACAAGGAGTCACCAAAAATCTGAAGGGATAAACATCCTTGTTCCAGGGCAAATAACATCAGCAATTTTAGAGACATGAGTTCTGCATAGTTATTTGTACCGCTTCCCAAACCAGCCACCAGGTGGAAATAATGCGCCTCTGATTTGTAAAGGACTCCCCCCCCTCCACAAACCGATTGTTGGTTTAAGGAGGCGCCATCAAAAAATGCCCACGGCATGGAGATATCAATCTGTTCTTCCCGCACAGGTCGAGTTCTGCTCACTTGTACAGGGGCCACAAAATGTAGACTGACCGCCACCATTTGAGCCACGACAGTTTCCAGTGGAACCCTGCAGTCCTGGAATATCACCTTATTGCGAGCAAGCCATATGCCCCAAGTGTATATACACGGGAGAGCCCGGAAAGAGGAGGTAGATTGAACAGCCCACCACGAATGGAATGCTTCCAGCACACTCGCTCCCCTCCACCTCACCGTGATATCCAAAATATTGCTGATATCAATCCAAACAGCCTGTGAAAATCGACAATGTATAAAGAGATGAGCCAAATTCTCTTCTGCATCCCTACAAAGTGGACAAATCCCCGGACCCTGGAGAAAACGTTTTTGCAGAATGTCCCAAGTGGGGGCCTTATTTTCCAGGATCGCCCAGAAGAGTAATTTTGCTTTCCCCGGACATCTTAACTTCCACAAAAGTTTCCACCACCACACCAAAGCCCTGTTATGTATTTCCACATTGAGCTGGACATATCCATGTTTAGGTGAATATACTCCGGAGGGATGGTGATCCCAGATAATTACATCAGCCCTATTGGTCAACCTGATATGGGTAAGTCTTAACCTCCGAATATAATCCGCCCAGTCCCCCTGCAGTTCATCCGAGATCCCAAGTAGTCGTGCAGAAATCCACCCCTGTTTCCAAAGAGTAGAAGCTCCCGGATCCGCTAAATCAGCCAGATAATGACAACCTCTAGTAGCCAAAAAGGATCGCAGTTCCACAGAAAGGACATGTCCACCCCTGCATCCAACCCAAGGGTCCATCCCTATTCGAAGGAGACGCCCATCGCCAATCCGCCACACTAATCCAGAACCGACTAAAGAGAAATGCTGCACCACCGCTTTCCAGACCACAGAGCAGTTTGCCCTCGACTTATTTCTCAGCCTGATCCATTCGAGAAGAGTTAAAGGGGCAATATATTTATGATATACCACTCTAGTCCAGAGACTCTGTGTATGAATTAATCGCCACGACACTTTGGCCCCCAAGGCTTTAGCAAACATGAAAATATTCTTTAAACCCCACCCTCCCAAAGCCTTTGGAACAGCAATTCTCTCCCATCTGACCCACACCAATGCTCGATGCTCACTCGTACCCTTCCAAAGAAAGGCAAAACACAGTCGCCTGATCTGCTCTAGAACACCAATGGGAATCCAAGCAAGAGACATCCAATACACCAGAATAGCTTCCAAGACTGATTTTATCAAAACCAGCCTCCCCGCCCGAGATAACCATTTGTGACTCCAACCCTGAAGACGCTGTTCTAATTTAGCAATTAACCAGCACCAATCAGTCTTCAAATAAGCATTCGGTTTCAAGTGAAAGCCAAGGTACTTAAATCCCTCATCAATAGCTAAAGTCCTATATGGTAGTTTGTTAACCATACAAAGAATCTCCTGCTCAGTTAAATTCGAGCAAGTGATAGTAGATTTGTCAATGTTTACTAACATACCCGCTGCAGCTTGCACTAAATGGAGCCCTTCAACCACCTTGTCGATATCCTGTCTCGTGCCATCACAGAAAATCAGGATGTCATCAACAAAAAGGAGGTGTGTAATGAACAGTACCTGAGAGATAGAAATGCCTCTAAAAGAACCATCAGCTTTTGCAGTCAGGATGAATCAGCTGAGTCCTTCTGCAACAAGGAGAAACAACAGCGGAGACAGGGGACATCCCTGTCGTAGTCCCCTCCCAGCCTGGAAAAAAGGGCTAGCAGAACCATTAATCAGAACAACAAAGTTCACCGTAGTGAGGCAGGCCATAATCCATCTGATAAATTCATAGCAGAACCCCAGATGGGTGAGAAGCATCCGGATATAAACCATTCTGATTCTATAGTTGGCTATAGCGCATTTTGTAGTTTAGTAACGCTGTTTCCGTAGTCCTGTAGCAGCATTCTGCCAAGACATATTTCGACACTTATTTTCCTATGTGCTTGCATTACGTATGAAACAGTGATCCAGATCTTGAAGCTCATGCACTTTTACATTATTATAAGTTGCTCATGAAGATTGATTACTTTCAGTACTATGGTTGATTGATGATTAATTCGTAGCATTGGATAATTGCATTCTGAACTTAATTTTTGGCATTTGAATATTTTAGATCAGATTTCCAGTTTATGTATTTGAATTGTAGTATTTACTTCTTAAATTAGAAATCCAGCTTTCGGTATTTTAGAATAGATCTACCAAGTTTTCAGCATTCAAATTCATAGTATAGATTTACTGTTTCCCGCAAGATTAATTCTTAAGGTATATTTACTGTTTTCAGCATTTAATTTCTTAACATAGATTTACTGTTTTCAACATTCAAACTTCTTAGCATAGGTATTTCTCATCCATAGATTAGGCAATCCTTTCACAGCTTATTCAATTTCTTTTCAGACAAACCTTTAAACATTGATACCAACACCCAACCACGACAAAGACTATCCTATAAGAGCACATATAGTGCCAACACCTCTGAAGTTTGTACGTCCCCCGGGTTGATAATTAAAGTAGGCTTCTGGTATAGCTGCCCTCATTAGGCATCCATTCTAAGAGCTCACCACCTATACAAATATGCAAAGGTTTCTGGAGACCTTCCCCTTGGAAGGCCACCAGATAGAGGGGTTGAGCACAACATTGTTTTGGAGGAGGGAACTTCTCCTATACAAATTCCACCATATAGGCATCCCAAAAAGTTTAGAGAGGAGATTGAAAAGACTATCCAAGAGCTCTTGGAGTTGGGACTCATTAGACCAAGCTCTAGCCCCTATGCTTCTTCGGTTGTTTTGGTGAAGAAGAAAGATGGGACCTTGAGAATGTGCATTGATTTTAGAGCCCTAACAGAAAAGACAATAAAAAAAAGATACCCCATTGCAAGAATAGATGAGCTCATGGATGAGATACATAGAGCAAAATTCTTCTCAAAAATTGATCTTAGATTTGGTTACAACCAAATTCGAATGAAGGAGGAGGATGTACCAAAAACAGCTTTTCGATGTCAGTATGGCCACTTTGAGTTTCTTGTCATGCCTTTTGGGTTGACCAATGCTCCAGCCACATTTCAATCATGCATGAATCAAATATTCAACAAACAGCTTCGTAAGTTTGTGTTGGTTTTCTTTGATGACATTCTTATTTATAGCAAAACATGGGAGGAACACTTGCATTATCTAGAAGTTGTCTTGAAAATTTTGGCGACTCCACTGGGGACTTACATTAGAATTGATTTCATTTATGTCTGATTTCATCTCTTTTGTCTGAGCCATTTCTATCCTTTTGAGCCTTCCTACCATCAGATCTCTATCATAAAAGAGTTTCTTATGTGTCCTTGATTCTCTTTGGGATCATCATCAGGCCTCCTACCCTTCTACCTTGGGAGATCTCACACTTTTACTACTCAAAATTCACCCGGCGCACTTGGGTAGTGATTCCCCTATGCTCTTGTGTGGCCGACTCACTTTGCTTGAAGACAAACTATGCTGGTGGCGCACCTTGCCTGTGTATAATCTGATGTTACACCTAAATCTTGATACCCTAAGACTCAGTGTAAACATCCCTGAAGTTTCCTTTAACTAAGTTGATAGCTTGGAAGAGATCCTGACCCATATCCATTCAGTTTTGTGAGGTCAACGTAGGTTGTCTTAATGCAACCTGCGACGTCGCAGGTTGTCCTCTCGCAGCCTACGACGATGTTAGTTAATGGACTAAAATAGCTTCTTCGAGCCCTTTCTCGAAGCTAGCTGACATGGATCCCTATCCCTAGCCTTTGGGAGAGTTGGCATTCGGTTCCTAACCTCTTGGAAGGATCCCCTATCTCTCTCCTACTATATCTCAACCTACCCTTTCCACTTAGTCCTATATAAGTGAAGCTCATTCCCATACCAAAGGGAGGAAGTCTATAGTATCGACATGCTGGTGAAATTACCTTAGGAGAGATCTCTACTCATCTATTGGGAGACTCACACTTCCTTGGGAGGCTTTGGCATTGGCTTGATCGGAGAAGGATTGCTACGTTAAGTCATTGGTTGTAATCTCTTCATCCTATGTATTTCCCTTTCAATACAGTAATATAAGTGTTTTCCACCAAAATCTCATTGTGTTGATGATATCTTGTGTAGTTTTCTTGCTTAACTGCTTACTTAGATCTATTATTGTGTAGGTGCATTTTACTATTTGTTCTGTTGTTGTGTTGTCTTGACAGGTTTTGCAGCTTGGATTTGAAGACAGTTAAGCTTGGAGCAACATTTAAGGGAAAAGGATCAGCAATCTGAAAGGTAAAGCATCTAGTTCCTTGATCTTTAATTAGATCTAGGAGAGTGATTTATATTCTGTTCTATTTGTTCTAGACTCGCGTTGAGCTAGGGAGATCAGGCCTCGAGTCCACTCTTGGTAGATTATCCGTCAAACAAATCTAGCGACCATATTGGGGAAAGACATTGTTTGTAGTTTTCAATTTGAATATCATTTTCAGTTGATTTCTTTTGCAAGCCATCTTATTTTCCTTCTAATCCTTGTTTCACCATCAGATATTCACTTTGAAGAGTTTGTAGTCCTCCTATGAGTTTGTACTCACCATTTTCAAACTATTTTATTGCTCATTTTTTGGAGATTTGTTGATCCTTGAACTTGGATCTCGCACGTTGCACCTAGGCAGTGCAACCAGAGCGCTTATTTGGTCTATGTTCTCTGTCTTTTGTCCTATCGTCGCAACCCATCCATTAGTGTTCTGCAACATCGTCGCAATTCCCGCACTAGTGACCTGCGACGGTCGCTCTGTGTACAAGCACAGACTGCGCCGATCTGTCAAAATTGACATAAGGGCATCCCCCCTCCAGTTTTTGATTTGAGTTTTGGTTTGGTGTGCAAACCCCCTCTGTGCTACAAGATCCAGTCAAAGACCCCATTTTTTATTTGTGTGTTGAAGTGTTTGGTTTCATTTGGAGTTTCTAAGGGTTCCGTCTTGGACAAGTCTGAGATTGGTAGTGGCAGATACTTTCGTCTCCCCCACCTACATCCACTCACCCTTGCATTCCCTCCTCTCCTTACCGGATCTGGTCATTGTATTAGATCGGTTTCCAGACCTCATTTGCATACATTTTGAGCTTTGCTTACTTTAGTGTTGCTTGCTACTGATTGATTTTGAGTGTTTGTGTGTATTTTCAGCCCATATGAGTGCTTATCATTTTCTTGGGATTTTCTGAGTCATTGGAGTGCTGCAAGTGATCTTTTCATTTCAGCATTTGTGTTTAAAAGCATCGCTGTCATCAAATTGTTATTTTGATACATCCATTGAAAAATCAAAAGTGCTTTATTTCCATCATTTTTCAAGCTCATTTGAAGAATTGTACATGCATTGGAATGTTTCATTTATAGATCTTTTGGAAAAGTTTAAAGAAAGTTTAAATTATTTGTGTTTTTCATGAATTACGAGTTGCTCATTTTCTTGAAAAATTCAAGTAGATATCAAGTTTTGCAAAAGTAGTTCCGTGCTTGGAAAGTTACATATATTTTTTGGTTCTTATGCTTTTAGGCCATTGTAGTGAAAGTGAAAAGCTTGCATACTCTACTAGAAACTCTCTCTTTTCATCACTTATCATCATTTTTGTTTTGAAAAGATAAAGGAAAAAGGAAAAACATGTTTTGATTTGGTTTAGTGGTGTTGTTATTTTTTGCGTTTCTCTCGAAAAGGAAAAGAATACTTCATAATCATTTTTGGTAGATTTGGGATTGTCTTGCATTTTGTTGTTTTGGAAATAATCACTTGAAATAAATTTCTCCCTCCCATACATAGAGTTCATCAAAAGAAAAGTATATTTTTTGCATGTAGTTAGGGCTTGCATTATTTTTACATTTATGTACTCACCTCATGCATTCACCTAACCGTCCAGATAAAATTAACGGTAGAACTAGGGTAAATTTTTTAGTAACTTGTGTGCAAGTTAGAGACGTGTTCCAACGTCGTTAAGCGTGGCAGCTGTCTTTATTTACAAGCACTGTATCCTGGGGGTATTGTAGTCTTCCACATACTTATCGGTATATCGAAGCTCTTTCACGTACCAACTAGGTATATCGAAGCTCTTTCACGTACCCACCAACTACTTCAAGTACTTGGCATATATCGAAAGGTGTTTCACGTACTTGGCATATATAGAAAGGTGTTTCACGTACTCGGTAGTATATAGGAAGGTCTCGTGCCGTACGGTTGTGCATTAGACAACACCACTATGGATTTGAGCTCCAACATACCTTGCGTATATCGGGAGACACCATTAGGATTCCTGAGACCAACTGAGTTAATCTTTTGGCCGTCTTGGCAGAGCAATACACCGAGAACAACACTCGGGGAGATTACTACGCACGTACTATCTAGGTAATCGGGTATTCAGGAAAGAGTGGGGTCCCAATCCTCCTTATCGCGTTTTACTTTTGGACCCTATGGTATATAGTGATTTGCGAAGCCTTGACAATCCTGTGAGGTTCCAGACTGTTGAATCCACTCTTATCACATAAGTTTTCTTGTGGCCTTAGTTTGTGTAGTTTGTCTGGTCTGCTTTTCTCTTGTTTGGATTATCCTAGGAGAAGTTTCTGTTTCAGCCACTCTGGCTAATTTTCCTTGGAGAAGGTCCCGCAGGATTCTGAACATACCACTCGAATATCCCCTTAACCCGGAGTTTATTTCGAGGGTAAGAATGGACCCACGTAACACGGTCGCAGAAACTGAAGTAGAAAACCCTACTCTGAATGTTGGAGGAGTTTTGTTTCCTCACACACCTCCAGATTCACCTGCCTCCAACCCCCCATAGGGTGAAGAGGTGGGTACTTCCACATCACAAGCCGTCACCCTCCCGGTAGCATTACCAGGAGAGACTGGTACTTTGGAATGGTTAAATCCCCCCCAAGACGACCCTGCAACAGCTGTTGGTCTCGCTGCAGCTTATTGGACTTCATCTCTAGGCCACCCAGTGGCTCATTTTGCCATTGCATCCCCACCTACCTAGACCACTCCAGAAGGTACTCCACCAACTCGCTGGCCCACTTCCGCTAAGATTTTCGGACCTCTTCGTGAGCTCTTAGATCATTTACGTTCCTTGGCTAGTGAATTTTGACGAAAAAGTCTCACACATAGGGCCAAGTTTAGAGAAATCCCAATTCACACGGTATCTTTTGATTCACCGGAACCATCTATGCACAACTTGACCATTCATGAGACTGGTCAACCCTCACAAGAGACCAATCCTATTCCTGAAACGACCCACCTTGTTGAAGGACATCAGTCCAACACATCCGTTACTACTACGGTTACATTACCCGTTCCTCCCCCACCTCAAAATTCGTAGGGAGGATACACCTTACCCCTTACCTTTCTTACGGGTAATGTTCCTACCATGCCAGGTAATCAACAACCTCCGTTTGGTCAACCATCACATCTTGGTCAACACATTGTCACTAGGGGGCAACCCCCATCTCCTAATATGAATCCAGGAGCAGGAGTCCCCATCGGACCTTCCGTTGGAACTACCCTCCTCGCTGGCCCATCCACCACAGGATTATCCCATGTTGGAGGTCCGTCCAATGTAATCCAACCACCATGGAGTCAAGCGTATCCAGGTTATGTTAACCTTGTGTTGGGTCAATTCAATCCCGAAAAAGCACTCTATGGGATACCCTATCCCGGAAACCCATACACTCCATGGGGGCATCAAAATGTTTTACAACATGGACCCCTACCAACTATCCCTCAGGTACCACCACCCTCGACTAGTCCACCCCCACCTTCCGCTAGATGCGGTGGGCCTACTCAGAATTCCAGAGGAGGCGGACCTCTGCCTTCGGGCGGAGGCCCATCCCATTCCACTAACAATGACCCCCACTCTTTCGGCGTCGAAGGAAATGGGCCACCACCCCCTCCTGGTGGAGGCGGTGGAGGCCCATCCCATTATGGTGGTGGTGGAAAAGGACCACATCCTTCGAGTGGTGGAGGTGGTCCCCCACCCGCTCCTGGCGGAGGCGGTGGTGGACCATATCATTACGATGGTGGTGGCGGAGGCGCCCCCCATCCTTCTGGTGGCGGCGGTGGCCCACCACCCCCTCTAGGCGGAGGAGGTAGAGGACCACCTTATTACGGTGGAAATGGTGGTGGAAGACCTTACCCTTATGGTGGTGGCGGCAGAGGTGGCCCACCCCCTCTCCAGGAAGAGGTGGTGGGGGACCACCTTATTACAACGAACCTCCCCCTCCTCCCGGTGATGATGGTGGACCTCCACCTCTTCCCGGTGGTGGTGGTGGACCTCCACCTTGTCCCGGCAGTGGTGGTGGACCCCCACCTTATGGTAATGGACCACCTTACTATGGCGTTGGACCTACATTTGGTCTGAGCGTCCCGTACCCCTATGGCCAGTTTCCTCCGAGAACACCCTATAATCAGTCGATACAAGGTCCCACTGGTCCTTACATGCCTTATCAGTACTATCAGTACCCACAGCCTCATCAGTAGCTTCCCTTTTTGGTTACTTTAGACCTGTCTGACCTATCTCGCCTGACCAACGACCCCATCTACCACAGAACTAACTAGCCACCCATTCCGGTGAAACTTCCATCATATATCCCCAAATTTGATGACAAGCTAGGTGAGGATCCTAAAAACCATGTGATGACATACCACTTGTGGTGTTCATCCAACTCCTTGATGGACGACTCGATCCGTCTTAGGTTATTTCAACAGACTCTCACTGGTTCGGCTGCCAAGTGGTATATTGAACTACCACCCCATTCTTTTCCCGATTTTAGTTCTCTTGCCATGAATTTTTTGACTCATTTCCAGCAGCCTATATGGTATGAAACTGGTATAGAGCTTCTGACCTCGCTTCGTCAAACTACCGCTACTCACATCTCAGATCATATACATGAGTGGCAGAGGAGACGACATTTGATTATGGCTCCTATTCCAGACCAACTCCTAGTGGACTGGTTCACGAAGTCTCTCATACCTACCATAGCTCGAGATGTTTCCATGGGAGGGGCTGTCACTAAGGAACAAGCCATCACCTGTGCCCATTAACTAGACTTAGTCTATGCTCAATTTTTCACGTTGTTTGATATTCTTCCTGATGCACCCCATAACACGTACGACCTTGCGAAACCACCCAAGGGACCCCAAGCTGATGGCATCATTGGATCCGTCAACACCCAGCCTCCTTCTCAAACTGTTGGATCGTCGAACCCCCAAGGTTCTTCCCCGTCACCAACACAGGCTGGTCACGACACCATCAAATCATCCACTCCTGCTATCACCGAAGAAGTGAATTCTATTCAATTAGCTTCACCTTAGAAGTCTGGTGGTAAGAAGACGAACAAAGGGAAACCTAAGAAATATTCCACCCTGCAGGAACAAAAGAGCACCCCTGATGACACTAAACAGAAAAGGAAGTTGAAGTATCCTTGTCTACTCTATGGTGATGACCACTTTTCTAAAGAGTGTCCCCATAGAGACAAAGTTCAAAAGTTTCTTAAGGAAAACCCATATGCACAGTTCTCAACAATCCCTTCCCTATTCAAAATCAGCAGTTGATTGCTCAAACCTCTCCTTCACAAGGAGAGGTTTCCTCTACCGCACATGTTCTCATGATGCGTAGTGAGACGGTCAGTTTGAACACTTGATCGCGTTCGTACGACTAAGTCCCTTCGAAGGATCCTGTTGGAAGTAATACTGAAAAAACTTCCACTTCTCTACCTGAGGTGACTGTACCGCTGGCCTCTCTCACCATTGAGAAGCCCTCTTTCGAGTCAGTATTGCGTCTGCCCAAGAGCATGATTCGGAAAGCTGTTTTCAATCCTAATGCTTGGGCAGCTCAGAATTACAATATCGTAGAGGACCTGGCACAAGCTCCTTGTGCCATGTCGACGCTGGAAGTCTTGTAGAATTGTCCCAATCAACGCAAGACTCTCCTCGCTGCCATCGGTGCAGTAGATCCAGATTCTTCGAATACCATCATGTTTAGACTCGAGTATTTTAAGCCGAGGCTTTCCCCTCAGCTTGCATTTCAAGTTGTTACCAATGTTGCTGGGAAGATAGTCCATCGTACTGTCTTAGATGAAGGGGCTTCTACCCCAGTCATGTCGATCGCTTGTTGGAGAGCCATTGGCTCTCCCGAACTGAACCGTTCTCCCACCACCTTGAAGGCATTCGACAGACGTGGCTTTCAACCCCATGGGTTACTGCAAGCTTTTCCAGTTGAGTTAGGGGGCAAGACCGCAACCATTAACATGGAATTTGTCCCAGCCCCATTAGATTACAATCTCTTGCTTGGTCGTAATTGGTTTTACTCCATGACTGTGGTCACATAATTTGTCTTCCGCATAGTGCAATTCCCTCACCAAGGCCGAATTGTCACTGTCGACCAACTGGACTTCTGCACACCAGACACTACTTCTCATCATGGTGATAATGTCCCAATGCTTGGGAAATATTTGCAACAGTATGAGAGTGTGGAGGTTGGTCTCATAAAAGATTCATCCCTTATGGGCATTTTTTCGACACTGGATCCCCCTCATCATGTTTCCTCGGTGAACATGATCTCCTCAGAGATTTCATCTCTTCCCAACCCTACTGATACATGGCTTGTACCCGATGAACGTACCTACGAGGATATCCAATCAGCACCCAGGGACCACCTCTCTGTGGCCTCCACATCCTGTTCTCTACGATGTACATCATCCCTACCCGATTCTCTGCTCCGGACTTTTCATTTTGACGAGTCCATCATGGAGATAATGAGTGCAGACGACCCTCCGTGGGAAGACCTCCACCACCGGTCTTCTTTTCTTCCCCCATTAGATTATGTGGAGAACAACATTAGCACCATTTTTTCGTCGAATGTCTACCCTTGCTCTCAATCCCCGATACTCACATGTCATACGGACACTGAGGGAAACCTTGCGAACATTGAACCTACCACTTCGATTGACATTTCGGTTACTCCTGGTGTAGTGGAACACATTCAGTTAGGCTAGAAGTGTTCCCCTAAAGAAGTCATTGCTTATACGGACTTATTCAAGCGATTCCGAGACGTGTTCGCTTGGACCTATGAGGAGATGCTTGCGATAGACCCCACCATCGTTTTACACGAATCAAAATCTATCCCAACATCAAACCAGTCCGCCAAAAGTTGTGACTGGTACACCCTCGGAAGACAACGGCGATCAAGGCAGAGATCGAGAAACTCTTGAAGGTCAGCTTCATCTACCATGTCCCATTGACAAAATGGGTCTCAAACGTCGTCCCTGTCACTAAAAAGCAAGGTACCATTCGTGTCTGTGTCGATTATCGGGACCTCAACAAGGCTTGTCCTAACAACAACTACCCAAGTCCCTTTATTGACTAGATTATCGACAATTGTGTTGGAAGTGTCATTTTTTCATTTATGGATGGATTTTCCTGATACAACCAGATTGAGATCCACCCCACCGACCAACACAAGACTGCATTCATCTGCCCTTGGGGAACTTTTGCGTACCGTAAACTCGCGTTTGGTCTTAAAAATGCTGGTGCCACATTCCATTTGGCCATGTCATACGCCTTCCATGATGTGAAGGACTTTGTGGAGCCTTACTTGGATGACCTCGCTGCCCACTCAAAGCAGTGCGAGTTCCACATAGATCATTTGACAGCTGTTTTCCTCAGATGCAGATGGTATATCCGTCTGAACCCTCATAAGTGTATTTTTTGTGTCGAGTCTGGATGCCTCTTAGGGTTTATCATCTCGAAAGATGGGATCCGCATTGATCCCTTAAAGGTGGAAGCCATCGTCGCTCTCCCACCTCCAACTAATGTTACGGAACTTCGCAAGGAAGAGCAACTTATTTACGGTGCTTCGTTTGTAATTTCGCGCAGAAGACTCAGGGCTACACTAGACTACTCAAGAAGGATGTCCCATTCATTTGGGACGATCAAGCTCAACAATCCTTCGATAGTCTCAAACATGCCATCACCCATGCCCTTGTGCTCCAACCACTGAATTACTATTGAGATTATATTCTATACCTCGTTGCTTCCGACACCACTATCGCCATGGTTTTGGTGCAAGAAGACCAGAACGCCCAAGAACATGTGATATATTACTTAAAGTAAGGGTCTCATTGACACTGAAATGTGTTACTCACATGTTGAGAAACTCACTCTTGCGGCGGTGATCGCCATCCAGAAGTTTTGACATTACATTTTGCTTCGCACCACCACCATCGTCGCCGATTCGAACCCCATGTACCACGTTTTGACACGTCAGGTGCTTGGGGGCAAGTATTCACGGTGGATCATGATACTGCAGGAATTCGATCTCCTTTTCGAGAAGGCTAAGTCTAAAGAGTCTTTGGTGTTTGTTGAGCTCATCTGTGACCTTCCCCGTACTGATGTAGAACTTGAGCCCAATGACTCTTTTCCGGATGAGTCATTGTTGCTTATCAGTACGTCTAATCCGTGGTACAGAGATATTACTTTATATCTTCAGATCCAACATTTCAGCCCCCAATTTTCTTGTGACGACCATCGTCGAATACACCACCATGCAAAGTATTACCTGACTATCAGTGATACCTTGTACCGTCGTGGTATCGATTCTATTCTTCGACGTTATCTGACTCATGACGAGGCTGAACACGTCCTAAATGACTGTCATGCTGGGGATTTTGGCGATCATCTCTCTGGGATGGCTACAGCTCAGAAGATTCTTCGCGTGGGATATTATTGGCCATCTATATTTAAAGATTGTATCGATACCGTAAAAAAATGTCCTCCATGTTAACATTTTCATATGAAAAAGTGCACCCATCTCGCCCCGTTACACCCGGTTATTGCCGTTGGCCCCTTTGCTAAATGGGGCATTGACTTCATGCATTATAAGCCTACCTCGGCCGGGGGGCATAGTTACATCATTGTAGCTGTGGACTACTTTACAAAGTGGGTCGAGGTAATGCCTACATACACAAACGATGGCAAGACCGCCGCACTCTTCATGTTCAATCATGTCATAGCATGGTTTGGAGTTCCTCAGTCTATAGTTACCGACCATGGTTCTCACTTTCAGAACCACATGGTTGAAGAATTGAGCGATAGATTGGGTTTTTGACACAAAATATCAACACCCTACTAGCCACAGTCCAATGGACAGGTCGAAGCCATTAACAAGGTCTTGAAAAGTATGGTCCAACGTATGGTGGGTACGCACAAGTCCAACTAGCATAATATGCTCTTTTCAGCATTATGGGCCTACCGAACTTCCGTTAAGACCGCCACTGGATTTACCCCCTTCCAATTAGTTTATGGATTGGAGGCAGTCCTACCCATAGAGTGCGAGATTCAGTCCCTCCAACTTGTCGTCGAGATTCTTCCTAACACTACTTCCGAGGAAGAATGATTCCTTTACCTAGAGAAGCTTGACGAGTCTCACCGAGATGCCGCTCTTGCCAACGAGGCGCACAAGAAATGCATCAAAGCACAGTATGACAAGTTAATAGAACCTCGTATCTTTAACAAGGGTGATTTGGTCCTTACATATGACCAAAAACAGGACAAGCTGGGGGCAGGAAAGTTTGAGTCCATGTGGCACGGACTTTACATCGTTAAGCGTGTCTTGGAAAAGGGAGCCTACGAGCTCGAGGACTACGACGGAATATCTTTAGGTGAACCCCGCAATGGGCTGTACCTGAACAGGTACTATGCCTGAACTTTTCATGCATAGACATTTTGTATATACTCTACATGGCGTTTGTGTTTTTTTTGTGGTGTGACACATTTATTTTAGTGTGTCTAGATCTTGTTTTTGCTTCTTATACCATGTTCTGTATGCGTGTGCAGATGGAAACTTGCTACGGATTCGCGGACGGCGCCAGCCGTCATACTCATAACCTTGCTTCGGCAGCCTGAGTACTGTATTCCCCAACAGGCGAGCTCATTAGCTCAGGAGGAAATTGTCTTGGATCCGAAACCAACAACGTCGCAGAGTATCAGGCGGTGATTGGAACCCTAGTAGATGCTCTTTCCTTGGGTATGAACCACATTATCATCCATTTGGATTCACAACTAGTGGTTTCCCATCTCCACTAGGTCTACGCTATACATGATCCCACTCTACTCCATCTCTTCAAACGAGCCCATCTCCTGGAAAGGTCCTTTGAATTTGTTCAATACCTGCACATTCCACAAGGCATGAACACAGTTGCTGACTCGATGGCCAATTTCATCTTGGATTGGTACATCGCACACACATAATACATTCACAAAGCACTCATAACATGTAAAATCATCCATTGTATAAAAGCAAACATGTAAGCAAGATCACATCATTCATCCATCTAAAACACATAATGTATAAAACCACCAAAAATGTCTGTATATATATAAATCATCATAAAAAGTAGTGCTGGTACAAAATTTGAAGCACGACGGCTTTCAGTGAGTCTATACAAAATCTGAAGCCTCATAGCTTTCAGTAGTACAAAATCTAAGGCTTCTGAGCTCTCAGTACATACATAATAACAACATAAGGCCTAACGCCTGGCCTGTGCACCCCTAGGTCTCACAGCTTTCTCCTGCTGACCATGGAAGCAGTCAACTGGCCTCGCTACCTTGCGGAGTAGCACATTGAAACGCACAGACGCCCCAACTGCATACCACTGCATGGGCCATGGTAACTCATCCACTACCAGCTCTGGAACATCTAACGTCAACCCGGTTAGGTTCTCGTAGACATCCTCCATCTCCACGATGGCAGCATGCGTGGCCGGGGCCATGGCTGCTCCCTCTCCTCTCCTCACAAGAAGAGAAACTCCTACTGGTCACATAGGGACCACATCTGCACACATGTGTTATTAACTTATCAACACTATAACAAAAAAATTCATAAATACACAAAACTAAAAAGTACAAGGGTCATTGTTCTTACCGATGTATCCCCACTCTGCTCCCTCGGGTAGCGCTAGGTCTGGGTCCTCCTTGAAATCCGTACCACTGTATGGGTAGTCCTCTACCATGAGTAGCTGGAATTCCATCCAGGTGAAGAATCCAGGACCGTACCCAATGATAGGACCCCCGCCACCATGGCGGGCCATCACCTTTGTCCATCGGACCATGTGAGGATCCCTAGGATCCTTGTCATCCAGCGGCATCTGCGGGCGTAGAAGGGGAACCCGCTCCAACAAGAATGAGATCACTATCGATCCATGCCTGAACTTATTGATCTCTCCGCGCCGACACTTGGTCAGCTGAGCTCGTAGGTTGGTGAGTAGTCCCTCACACTAGTTGAATATATTCGAAGACATACAGTCCTCTGCATACAACATCTGGGACCTGGTAGCTAGGTGAGCCGCTTGGCTCCCTGCTATCCTCACTATGGTGAAAAGTATAGCATGCATTGGATTCTCTCGCACCTCTTTGATGGGGATCTTCCCACTAGAGGCATGGGCGTGTGGAGTACAGTGCTGGATGATCAAGTTTTCCACGATCCGGTCACTCCCTCGTGATCCGTTGAGTGCCACGTTATCCCCCCTCCAGGATAATCCAGTCAAGAAATAGATGTCATTAACATCTATGGTCAACACATGCTCTCCGATCATAAAATACTACTGAGTGGAATCCCAACTCCGAATCATGTGCTCTAGCAGTGGGATTTGGGCCCTCATGCCTTGGACCTGGAATAACTTCAACAACCCACAGTTCCTCAATGCCTCTACACATAGCGGATCATTTGCTTCTTGCACATCATCCAACTCATGTTCACACTCATGCCATTCTATAACCATGTTGATGGCCGAGAACCTGTCAAGAGAGGGATTTTAACATCATTAGAACTCACTTCAACCACTAGAAGTTTGTTTTTTGGGCTATGTTTGTTTGTGGGGTTGTACATTTCCCCCGTTGCACCTCGTCAACACTGATCGAGCGACATCATCGGAAACCACCTTTGCTGCATTTGCGACGACTCAGGCTCGTCGCAGTTCCCGTAAGGGAGACCTGCGACGATCCGAGGGTGCAAATCCCCCCACAAATCAACTCAAAAACCCAAAAAATGAACAAGAATTGGAAATGTAAACAACTGGAAATATGCTGGTTGAGTTCTAGGATTACCTGTTCCTGATGGTTCGCAAATTGGTCGCTCGTAGCTCCAGCAATCAACGAATGAATTTTGGCTCTAAATGGCACTTTTTCTCCTCCCAAACTTGGCAATTTCAAATGGTAACTATTCTTTGGTCTTTTTTTCTATTTATAAACAAAAAAGAATATTATTTTTCAAATATTAGATGCTTTTGGCCTATTTGCTAAAGTTTGGATTGTTTGAATACTCGGTTGATAGTTTGACCTAGTTCTCGAGCATGCAGGAGGCATTAAGTGTTCTATTTGCGCCGTTTTCACATTGTAGCAGTCATCTCAGGTATGAACGACCCCTTGAATATTTTGTCATTATTTTTCATCCATTAGATTTTAATTATTGCGAGCTTAGTCTTTGTTCTTTCTTGTGCTCTTAAAACCATGAGAATAAGTTACCGAGTTACAATTTATCACTTTTCTGGGCTCGTTAAACTCCTATGGAAAAGGACCCCCCCCGGAGTCTATCTTTAAGCTCTTTTCAGGCTCTCGAAATACGAAAAGATTGCCAAGCAAACTTGTCGCATTCACGCTTGTTAAAGTATTTGAATGGTCATCTCCCTGGTGATAGTTTACCCCTTTTTTGGACCAGTGGGCACTATTTACGAAAAAGGAATACTCCAGCCAATCATGACTGGAAGAGTCCTCTCCTGCGTTGTTTTACCCTTTTTCGGGCGATGAGGCTAACTTTACGAAAAAGGACCATTGGAGTCTTCTTTAGTTCTTTTCAGACTCTCTAAACATGAAATGACAACCGAGTTTTACCTTCTATGGACTTGTTAAACTTTCACATTGAAGGGCCTGTCATGGGACGAACCCCTCCTCTCCCAGGTTCGGAAAACATTTGGGATTGGACTCATCTATGAGATGGGCTATACCGAGCATCTAGTTACCCTCATCAAGCTCGTAAAAAACACATGAGGCACTCATCATTCATTATGGGGAAAAAGGAAAGCTTTTGTATTACACCTTTATCAGCGACAGTACCTAGTCATTTCTTCAACATGGCACTCATTTGCATCTGCATACAGTACTTAGGTCATCTGTTTGTCCTCGAGTCTTACCTACTTCATGAGTCTTGTTACTCCTTTGAGTCATTCAAAGAACGCTTCCATCATCAGTTGCATTAGAAGTTGGTGTCATACTCTTCATTTCAATACTTCCAAGTCATGCCATGCCCATGTTCAAGAATACATTCATCACTCATTGTCTGCAGTCAGTACACCTTTCACCATGTCGGTCTACTCTGAGTCAGTCTTTCATGTTACTGTACCATCCGATCTACTCCAAACATCTGTTATCGAGTTTCGTGTCGATGATGGGGGATTCATCATGGCCCTCCTTCGATGGATTCATCCTTGTAGACTTCAGATCATCATCCGAGGACTAAATCTAGAAACCAATCGAGTACCTTGGGCCTGCATGCCTCAATGGAAGGTTACCTCGCTTTCAACATGCATTTACATCATTGACTCTTGATTGAAAGATTCCGTTGAGCGTTCGACTTCAACTCAGTAATTCACGCTCAATGGTATGTACTGTGATACCTTGGGAATAATCGACATTAATGGTGATTTCCCTTGCACTTGTTAACGGTATACATCAATGACCGGTAATCAAGTGGTTTCTACCATGTTCGACGTCAAGACATTTGTAATCACATGGATAGATTCGTATCATTGCGGGTTTGACTTGAAGACCTTGGGGAGTCATGTTTTACCCAGGTTGCAATGGAGATTGTTTTGAGTCATATTACATGGATCCACATTTGCATTGGTTGTGGCTGTGTTATCATCTCATCATGGATCTACGCTTATGTCTAGTAGCCATGATTGTGTTCAGTCGATCCTTTACTACCATGGATCTGCATTGTACTAGTCGACAACCATGTTGAGAGTCATATGAAACTATGTACTCAGAGTTAGTTGTATTGCAGCGGCATCCTTCGTTCGACAAGTCCATTGCCATTCCTCCTTCCAAAGCATTTCACCTGTCTAGTTTAAATAGCTTCATGCATTTCACTCAGTGTAAATATCCTTGAAGTTTCCTTTGACTAAGTTGATAACTTTGAAGAAATCTAGACCCATCTCCATTGAGTTTTGTGAGGTCGGCGCAGGCCGTCGCAGGTTGTACTCTTGCATCCTGCGACGATGTTAGTTAATGGAATAAAATAGCTTCGTCGAGCCCTTTCTCGAAGCTATCTGAGATGGATCCCTATCCCTAGCCTTTGGGAGAGCTCGCATTCAGTTCCTAACCTCTTGGAAGGATCCCCTATCTCTCTCCTACCATATTTCAACCTACCCTATCCACTTAGTCCTATATAAATGAAGCTCATTCCCATACCAAAGAGAGGAAGTCTATAGTATCTACATGCTGGTGAAATTACCTTAGGAGAGATCTCTACTCATCTATTTGGAGACTCACACTTCCTTGGGAGGCTTTGGCATTGGCTTGATCGGAGAAGGATTGCTACATTAAGTCATTGGTTGTAATCTCTTCATCCTTGTATTTCCCTTTCAATACAATAATATAAGTGCTTTCCACCAAAATCTCATTGTGTTGATGATATCTTGTGTAGTTTGCCTGCTTAAATGCTTACTTAGATCTATTATTGTGTAGGTGAATTTTACTATTTGTTCTGTTGTTGTGTTGTCTTGATAGGTTTTGTAGCTTGGATCTGAAGACCGTCAAGCTTGGAGCAACATTCAAGGGAAAAGGATCAACGATCTGAAAGGTAAAGCATCTAGTTCCTTGATCTCTAATTAGATCTAGGACTGTGATTTATATTCTGTTCTATTTGTTCTAGACTCGTGTTGAGCTAGGGAGATCAGGCATCGAGTCCGCTCTTGGTAGATTTTCCGTCAAACATCTGCGCCGGACCCTGCCTGGCGCAACTTGCCTGTGTACAACCTGCACCGACCCCTTCAAGCCTAGTTTTTAGCTAGGATTTTGGTTTGATTGATTGTGGTTTGTAGGCTGTGTATTACAGACACACGCCCCCTAGGTCCAACATTTCCTGTGTTTGGAAGTGTTTTTGTTGATTTTGGATGTTTCATTAGTCAAGTAAGTGACTCGCTTGTCGGGGGCAATTTCAATCCCCCACTGGTTGGTTCGATCTTGCCACCCTTGATCACCTTACTTGATATTTTAAATCTGTTCAGATCATTAGATCCGATATCCAAACCCTTCATCCACTCAATCATTGAGTTTTGATTGCATTTGATAGATTTTGAGCCTTTCTTGAGTGCTTTTAAGTTGGTGGGTACTCTCATTGTTTCTTTGGGAATTTCTGGGTGATTAGAGTGCTATTAGACATTCTCTCATTTTCTGCTTGTTGATCTGAAAAGTACTTAGTTATCAAATTTCATCTTGATACACGCATATGAAAATCAAAGTACTTCATTAGTTTGTTTTCAAAGACAATATTTTGTTGCATATAAAGGTTTTGTCGCATCTTTCATTTCCTTGCCTTTTTAGCCCATTATAGCGAAAAACTAGAGTTTATGCATTCTAGATAGGAATTCTTAATTTCATTACTACTTAAGGTCATTTTGATTATAAAAGAAAAAAAGATATCTCCTTACCTTAAGTAGCTTTCATTGAAAGACAAAGGAAAATGTGCATCATCATGTAGTTAGGATTTGCATTATTTTTACATTTCCTATCTACACCTCATGCATTCACCTAACCACACAAGATAAAATTAATGCTAGCTTAGGTTAAAATCATTTAGTAACTGTCTGTAAGTTAGTGACGTGTTCCGGCATTGTAAAACGTGGCAGTTGTCATTATTTTCTTGCACTGCATTCCGGGGGTATGTAGTCTTCCATGTACCAACTGGTATATCGAAGCTCTTTCACGTACCAACCAGGTATATCGAAGGATCTTTCATGTACCTTAGGGTATATCGAAAGGCACTCGACGTACTTGGCGTATATCAAAAGGTGTTTCACGTACTCGGTAGTATATCGGAAGGTCTCCTGCCATACGGTTGTGCATTAGACAACACCACTACGGATTTGAGCTCCCATGTACCTTGAGTATATCGGGAGACACCACTAGGATTCCTGAAACCAACTGAGCTAACCATTTGGTCATCTTGGCAATGCAATACACCGAGAACAACACTCAGGGAGATTACTACGCACGTGCCGTCCAGGTAGTTGGGTATTCAGGAAAGGGTACTGTCCCAATCTTCCTTGTCACGTTTTACTGTTGTACCCTGCGGTATATAGCGAGTTGTCACTGCCTTGACAATCCTTTGAGGATCCTAACTGCTTATCCACTCCTATTCACACAGTTTGCTTGTTGCTTTTAGACTTGAGTTGCGTTTGATTTGTGTGGTGCTTCAAAGACTCTTAGGAAGTTTAGATATGGAAGATTCTTTTGGGACTACCAACCAAGAGACCCCTTTCCAGGGTATGCCATTTGTTTTTCCCCCTTTTGGAATTGTTGGTCCTCCCTTTATGACTACGTTGAGTCTTCCTAGATTGACGATAGGATTACCGGTATGGTTATTCTCCAATCTAGTTACACCAAGTGCACCAATTGTGTCGAACCTAGGTCCTTCACCACATGAGCATCAATATCATGGCGACCCTTCTCCTTCTTCGTTGAATGTTGAATCCGCTTCCCTCTCTTCCTCTTCTCCTACTAAAAACTCTGATGTTAGTAAGAAGGTAGGTGAGAAGAAGAAGAAAGGGAAGACTAATAAGAAGAACACTAAACAAAAGGTCACAACCCCAACCTCTAACCATCATGCTGGGCACTCACCAGCCACCGATCATCATGCTAGGGGAACTGATACAACTATTTCAAATTTGCGTAAAACGAAATTCCCATACAAAATTTGTAAAGGGTCCCATTTTCTTAAGAGATGCCCTGGTATCTCCAAGGTCTTAGAAATATGGGCGCGTTCTGAACAACCCATGTCATCAGTCTCTGGGCATCATACTGATGATACCCCATCAACTAGTGACCTTGTAGTTAAGGGTCGGAAGGGTAGAGCTACAGACCCTTGTTGGTTATTCAAGGGCATGCATTGTACTTACCTTTGTCCTCGTATGGATGAAGCTTCACAATTGTTGGAAGACATGGACATATCCCATAAACACCTTCTAACTCAATATGGTAGGTTGTTTCTTGATCCTACATTGGTTGATAGGATGGTCAATCCAACCACACCCTCGGTTGACCCTGCTCTTTCATCAGAGAGTGAAAAAGAAGCGGTCGATTCAATAACATCCTTGATCGACCCCATTCCTCCCTTGAGGGATGATACCCAAGCGGTTAATCAAGTCTCATTCTCGGTTGACCCAACTCCTCCTTTGAAGAGTGAAATGCAAGCAATTAATTGAGCATCACCCTCGGTTGATCCCACTCTCCCTTTGAAGAGTGAAACACAAGTGGTAGATCTAGTTTTATCCTCGGTCCACCCAACTCTTTCATTAGAGAATGCCCATATTGAAGCAGTCACCATCACAAAATATTTGTCGTATCCTACTTTTCCAAGTGAAAGTGAATTCGAAACCGCTGATATCTTTCTGGTCGGTTTAGACAGTTCTAGGCAAGGAGAAGTCTCATCCATGGGACCTCCTCCAAGTACTGAGGTTATTTCATTTGATTGGAATAGTCTAGCAGAACCTTGTCTCCCCTTAGATGTTCCTTTCCAGATATCTGTAGGTGTAGCTAGGGTTTTACCCCTAGCTTGTGCAAATGAGCACCTACTAAGGAGAATGGACTCCTTAGTAGCAGTTGAGTAAATGTAAGAAATTAAGCTAAAACAAAAATTAAATTACTTCTAAAACATGCATAAAACATAAACAACAAATTTAAATAATGGCTTTTGTATTGAAATTACCTTCAATGTGAAGGTTTGATGGAGCCCTTTGTAGTGTCCAAGAGGATGCTCCAAGCTTCAATATGCTCCTTCTCCTTCTCCAATGGTGGGAATGGGCCAAAAGTGGCTCTCAAGGTAAAAGTAGTTCAATGGTGAACTAGGGTTTCGAGAGAGATTTTGGCAGAGTAAGGGTGCTTGTGATTGTGGATATGGAATAAGGGATCTCCATCACCTATTTATAGTTTTTTGGTGGTGGAGTGCTGACCCATGGTTTTAGGAAACACATGGTTTTGGGCAGCTGTATAGGGTTTTTCCTCCTTTTCCTCATTATTTTATATTTTTTATTCCCTTTTTAGGGGATTTTTGCTATTTTTGGAGGAAAAGGGGGTTTTTTAGCCTTTTTTAGGTTATTTTGAGGGTTTTGTGGCCTTTTGGAGGCATTTTAGGCCTTTTGGAGGCATTTTAGGCCTTTTGGAGGCTTTTTAATGGGTTTTTTTTTTAGGATTTTAAGGGAAATATGGTAGGAAAATGGACAAATGAGCCATATAATGTGGTAGATGAGGTAGTGAGCACTTTTTGAGTGTTAACAGATTGCCCCCTGATGTGCGAGGGCAGGAGCTCATCGTATGGCCGATGGACATCATAAGTCATGAATGGTTTTCCTGGGATGTGGAGAGAAGAGAAGAAACAAACTGAAGCCCGGAACAACGATCCCGAACAACTGCAAGAACTAAAAGTACATAACCTCAATAATGGATGAGGAATCATCTGATCATATGGACGAGGCGGGCATACCCATGCTCGTATCAGGATATAACATAACAATAACAATGGGGTCCAAAACATGGGGACCTGAAATATACATGACCTCAAATACTGACTGAGGAATAATCTCAATATATGGACGAGGCGGGCATACCCATGCTCGTATCAAGATACATAAACAAAACTGTGAGGCCCGAAAAAAGGGGGACCTGAAAGATACATGACCACTGTGTACATCATAAGAGTCCAGAGGGGACACAAATCTGAAACATACTGCTGAGCGGATCATGTGTGAACTGGATAAATGGTGCACTGGAACAATCAACAGTGCTACTGAGTGTGGTACCAAAGGAACTGATGAGCTGCTGGATCATAGTGACTGGGGTCATACTCACAATGGTACACTGAACTGAACTGATCTGGGACTGAAACTGGGTACTCAAGGAAGCATGTAACTGGATGGCTTCCGAATACAAACGCCAACGCAGCCCGGACATCCACGGGAACATACAACTGGGCGTTCCGAAATGACTCACCAATGTGCTAGAGTCGGGGGGAAATCCGGGGTCTTCGACTAAGAACTGATAGGATATAATCCTACGCGATCCTCAACGATGCGATCAAGGTGCTGAAGTCGAGCATGTGAGGAACAACCACTCAGAGAGGCAATGATGATTCCTCTCAGAATGATCCGTGGGAACTTATCACATATGGTGATAAGTCCAAGGCGTAGGGACCTCTGGGCCTATCCTCTGGAATAGAGGAGCTGTCGTCGACAGAGGGAGACCTGCAACCATCAAGGCAATGATGTTTCCTTGACAGGAGCGCGAGGTACAAGACCGAAATGCGATAGTGCTGATAACAGGACGGACTAAACTGTGGAGGGACAACTGGGCAAGTAGAGTGGGTGGAATCAAACTTCCTTTGTTCAGAGTATGATAATGGGAATGATCTGGCAGCATATGAAACTGACTGAGGGGAAAGGGATCATAGTTGTAATGGCTCGGGGAGGGTGACTGGTCTGAGGGAGACTCAAGCTGGTATAAAATGGCAGGAGACTGCAGAATACTCTGAACAAAGGCGACCTGATTGGGGGTGCTGCCGAGATGATTTGATCATAGTGCCAGGAGGCACGGGGGAAGACTTCTTCATGGGTAAGGGACTAGAAGAAGTTTGTGTAAAATGATACTGTCGTGTGGATTTTACGAGCCCAGGACAGTTCATGCTCGTGGTGGCTTTCAATTTTAAGGAGTCTGAAAGCGATAAGAAGACTCTGAAGTGATGGAATGGTACTGTCGTGTGGATTTTACGAGCCCAGAACAGTTCATGCTCGTGGTTGCTTTCAATTTTAGAGAGTCTGAAAGCAAGGAAGAAGACTCCAGGGGGTTGCTTTTTCGTAGATTTAGTCTCCAAGGCCCAAAGAAGCATAAAAGGATGCAATGAAGAACTCTTCTAGCCGGTGTGACTAGAGTATTCCTTTTTCGTAATTAGTCTACCAGGTCCGGAAAAGGGTTAAACTTATACCAGATAGACGCCCTTTCAGGTACTTTAGCGAGCATGAAAGGAAGCAAGATTGCTCGGCGATCTTTTCATTCTTTTAGGAGTCAGAAAAGAGCTTAACAGAAACTCCCTAAGTGCCTTTTTCGTAAAGGACTTGTTCGGCCCGAAAAAGGGATAAAATTATACCGAACAAAAGAAATGGCCAGGCAAGGAGGAATTGTTCAATCGAGGAACCGTAATGATGACCAAGAACGAGGGTAGTGGGGAACACTGGTGGGCCTCCTTGCGGGGTAGATGAAATGGTGGCAAAATAACGAGACATTTGCAGTGTGACAGGAGTGAATGGCTCATGTAAAAATGTGGAACAATCCGACAGCGGCCGTTGTGGTGCGCAAACCGAGGCAGCAAGGTGTTGGGACACAATGTTAAAATTGTACCAAGTGAGAGCGAGAAATGATCTCAAGCATCATCACGGGCTCGGAAAAATGAATCCGGCGATATAAAGGATGTCAAAAATGGGTAACGGCCGATGTGGCACGCAAATCGAGGTGACGGAGGCGTTTTTGAAAAAATACCCGAAAAATCTGGAGGTGAGAGCGAGAAATGATCTCTAGCATCATCACGAGCTCGGAAAAATGAATCCGATGATATAAAACATGCGAAAAACGGAGAACGACCGATGTGGTACGCAAACCGAGGTGACGTGGGCATTTTGGAAAAATGCCCAGAAAATCTGGAGGTGAGAGCGAGAAATGATCTCAAGCGTCATCACCGGCTCGGAAAAATGAATCCGATGATATAAAACATGTGAAAAACGGAGAACGACCGATGTGGCACGTAAACCGAGGCGACTAGTGGTGTCTGAAAAATGGGCAAAAAATAGCGAAACGAAAATAATGCAACGAGGTGACCATCATGACGGTCTCGTCGTGCTGATTCCGGTGGTGAAAACGGTTTGTAAAACGGACGCCGTATGGGGCCAGAATGACGAAAACAAGAAAAAGTCAACTGACTATAAATAGTGGTGGGTCCAACATGACACGTGTCATTTGTACTTGTTGACTTTGACTTGTGAGTAGAGTGGTCCAGAGCTTAGGTGGCATTTCTGGACGATCCATCTGGCTGATTTCAGATCCGTGAGATACAGGTATGTCATTAAACTCATACCTGCATGTTTTTTAGGGTCGGGGGTTGGGTAGTGGGTCCCAGGGTTTATTTGTACGGTCCACGTGGGGTGGACCGCGGGTTAGGGGGTCGAAACCGCGGTTGAAGACCGTGAGTTTCGGGATGAAACACGCGGATGGAGACCACGTGTTTCGGGTTGAACCACGCGGTTGGAGACCGCGTGTTTCCTGGATGGAACAGCGGTCGAGTACCGCGAGTTCCAAGAAGGAACACGCGGTTCCCAACCGCGGGTTTAGGGCTAACAGGCGCGGTTGGGAACCGCGACGATAGGGCTGACAGCCGCGGTCGGAAACCGCGGCAGGAAGCCCTAAAGCCGCGGTTTTGGGCCGAGCTATTAGGGTCTTCTGGGAGAGGGAAAAATACTTTTCTTTTAGTTGACATGGGTCTAATGAGTTTACTTTGTGTGATTGGCAGGATGCCGCAGGTTCTCTGGAGAGAGCGGGAGATCCCTGATGAGACCATGGGTTTCATTCGAGGGAATCGCCATGTGCGATCTATGCTAGGGATGTGCGGACTGCTGAAGTTCGCACAGATACCTATGATACGGACAGCAACATTGTTGCTGAACCGTCTGATCAGCTTCTGGGAGCCGGACATACAGGCTTTCCGGGTACAGGGTGAGAGGGTGGACCTCACCCTGACCGATGTGTACTTTCTGACGGGGTTGCCCTGCCTGGGCAGGGTGGCAGACACACAGCCGCGGGTTGCCGCGGATGTCGACATGGAGGACATGTTGGAGAGGTACTGCGGTCCGGACGTGAGGGTGCATAGGAATGCACTCCTGGTGAGGGACCTACAGGAGCCGGCCGTGCAGGCCATGGCGGCGTGTGTGGTGCGAGTATTGGGTTCCCAGTCACCTGAGAAGGTGTCTGGGGGTCAGATGCAGATGGTTGAGCGTGTACTGGATGGGGTGTACTACGCGTGGGGCCAGATGTTCCTGACCTTCGTCCAGCGACAGCTGACGGCAGCGAAGGAACATGGCAAGGGTTTTTGTTTTGGGTCCTTCTTATGTGCCTTCTTTATGGAGAGGGTACCCACACTCCGGCCACGGGTGCCGATCAGGCCAGGAGGGATGAGGGAGCCGAGGATGGTTCGTTGGGGTGAGATGATGCGCCGCCGTGGTGGCGGCGATGTGGGCAGGTACTTCACGCAGGAGTTGTACTTGCAGTGGCTCCAGATACCACTGACACTGGACGACTTCCCATATCCGGACATGGACTTCACGGGAGATCCGGAGGCGCCATGAGCACCAGGACAGGCATGGGGTCCCGACGGTACGTAAGTGTTTTTATTGCATGTTATGTATGTCAAATTTTATGTATATGATAGTAGATAGATATATTGTGACTGACATATGGGTGATCTTGCAGATGTGGGCCCGAGGCCACCTCCAGGACATGTGGCACGGAGAGGTATTGTGGCCGTTCCAGCTCTGCCTGGACGAGGAGAGGTGCGGCGCCGGGATCCGGAGGTGACCCTAGAGTCTGTACGGGAGCTACTAGATCGGTTGTTGATAAGAGTGACCGACGAGGGATGGCGGGATGTCGATCCTGATGTGGTACGGGATTGCATGGGGGCACCCCGAGAGTTCAGATCCATCGCGATCCGGGTGGCGATCTTGGTGGACCGGGTCCGGGCACAGGAGGCCGGAGGAGAGGAGGACTTGCCGGAGGAGGAGCGAGGGGAGGACTCAGAGGCAGCCGATGCAGGCAGTGATGCAGGATACGACTCTCATTAGGGAGGGCAGGGGACTCCCCCCGAGTTTTGTAGCTACGACATGTATGTTGATGAGGCTGTTAGGGATGTATAGCCATTTTTTGTATAGCTGAGTACAGGGGTACTCAGGACATGTATAGCACTGAACATGTATATTTTTTGGTATATATATATATATGCACGTGGATGCACTTTTCTGTATGATGTTGTTTTATGTGTACGCACGTGGATGCGCCTTTGGTATGATGTTGTTGTAATTGTACGCACGTGGATGCGCTTTATGAGTTTATATGTTTACATTGCACGTGGATGCAAGTAGGTTAGGATGTTAGGCACGTGGATGCCCCTTGTGTATTTTATGTGATGCGACATGATATATGTATGTTTAGGCACGTGGATGCCCCTATGGATATGTATGTGGTTTATGTACATGGATGCAAATGTGGATGCGATGCAATCTTTTTTTGGGTTTTTATATATATTTTTATGAGATGCTATGTAATGATGATGCATGATGTTACATGGTGTGATTGATATGCCATTCTAGGATGTTGTTAGCCATTTGATCTGCGACACTATTTTGGGCTCTGGGGACATGTGTGAATGTGATGGATTCAAATTGTCGACTGAGTTGTTTTGCGCGCAGGAATTTTCTAAAAAGGCAGGGATCACGCACCTGGTAGCAGTTGTTGAGCTGGGAGACAAGTAGCTGGGAGTCAAGGAACACATGAAGGTGACATATGCCCATTTGGAGGGCGGCAGTCAAGAGACCGGTCACAGCGTCATACTCTGCCTGGTTATTGGTAGCAGCGTCTATACATATTTCGTCAAGGTGAATCATTTCGTTGGAAGGGGAGTACAAGACCCATGCTGCAGAAGCCAGGTTGGGAGACCAGCGGCTTGCGCCATCAGCGAAGCCAGTGTAACAAAGTGGAAGGTGGTCCATCTGTAATCATGCAGAAATGATGAATGTAAGATGATGGTAAAAAAGTGAAAAACAAAAAGAGAGCAAACTGTACAATGCGGACCAACGAGGTCGCAAATTATTATAGAGATAGAGACTCCTTAGGGTGCAACCCCTCATGGGGGTTGCGTAAAGGAAGGTCTTCAGAGTCGGTTTCAGTATGAACAGGAAGTTCCTCCGGGCATGTGTCCATGTGATGGTTGGGAATGGTGGGGTCAAACCCAGGCATTTTGGCGGAGGGCCAAGCAAAGACATCACGGAACTTTTGGAAGAGTTGTGTATAATCCTCAATCTCCCGCTCGCTACAGGAGGCTCCTAAAGTGATGAGTTCAGGGGCATATCCTGGTAACATTGAGGGAGGAAGAGGATGTTGTTTCTGACGAACGGGGGGTACATCAGGCCATGTGTTAATGTGGTGCTCTATAATTGCAGGGTCAAGACCAGGCATTTCGGTATAGGACCAGGCAAAGACATCACGGAATTCTTTGAAAAGGTTTATGTAGTCCTCAATCTCTTGTTTACTGCAGAATGCTCCTAAAGTGATGAGTTCAGGGGCACGTCCTGGAGCAGCGATATCAACTTGGATGACAGGTGAGATGTTGGCCATGTTACCTTCCTCGAAGGCATCCGGAGCAGGAATAGGGTCCTTGAACCAGTCGACCTTGGTGGGGAGGAAGTATTTGGATTCAACCGCGTATTGGGTAGCGAAGCTAGAGGGAGACGCCTCTGGGATGAAGTAAGAACGATGATGCATATCATCCCAGGGATAATCCGGGGCGGTAAGGGCCTCAAGAATCTCCTCATCGGTATGGAAAGTTTGCGTCGTCAAATCGGTTGACGAGGGGGTAGTGGTGGAAGAGATCATATAGATGGTATTAACCTCTCCGGAAGGTGAAGAGTCTGGGGGGTAGATCTCCTCAATGGTAGGTGGTGCCGTCTCAAGATCCAGGTTGTTCATCTCATAGAGAGCCGCTCTGTAATCCGGGAGATCGGGACAATGATGTGAATAATGCCCGTAAATACCGCATATGGCGCAGGAGTGGTTGGTACGTAGGGACTTATCTTTAGGCTTGGGAGTGGGGTTGAGTTCGACAGTTGGGATGTTGGGGTCATCGTCGAGCATCTGCATGTGCTTCTGCAATGCTGGTAACTGTGGGCATTGGTGGGTCGCATGGCCTAACTCGTCACACAGCGAGCATTTGGGAGGAGCACGAAATACTGGAGGGTTTTTGACTGTCTTTGGAGGTGGTACAGCATTGTAAGGTTGTGGACCTCTGCCCCCAGTGGGTTTGGGAGTAGGAGGGGGGGTCGTGGAGGAGGAAGGGGTAGAGACACCGGGAGGTGGCTGAGTGGTAGTAGCCATGGGTTGCACCGGTTGGAGGACGACATCTGGTGTCGGTGGGCGAACGGGAGGCGAAAGATACCATACAGGTAATCCCAAAGTTAACCCAGGGAGGCTAAGGGTAGCCATGACCGGGGCGCTTACTACTCCCGATGGAGGGACTAGGAAGGGGATCGTATGGATCGGTGTAACACCAATGTGGCTAGGTACCAATGGTGGTTTAGGCAACAAGGGTGGTTGAGTATTAGGTGGTAGGTTATCATGGGATAAAGTACATAAGTCAGACATTTCGGGCGTAGATGACGGGGGAGGAATGGATTGAAAGGTGGAGGTCATCGGCGCGTCTGAGTAGACTCCAGGCCCCGTAGAGGAAACAAACGAGGTGGTGGCACTAGAAACAGGTTGTTCAACCATGGGGAGAACATTTTCAGGTGCCGCGGGAGCACTGGGATCATAGTAGGTGAGCTGGTCAATCTTAACCACGCGTCCCTCGTGGGGGAACATCATGGTGCGAAAGACAGAAGAGGCAACTGCCCGCATGGCATACATGTAGCTACGGCCAAGTAAAAAGTTATAATCCAATTGGGCATTGATTACCTCTATGTCAATAAGGACTGTTTTACCACCTAACTGGACAGGAACGTTGGGCAGGAGGCCTTGGGGCTGGGCCGAACGACCGTCGTAGGCGCGTAACGCAGTGGTGGACTGCTGGAGAGGAGGGGATCCTAGCTTCTGCCATACGA
The DNA here is from genome assembly GCA_027924585.1 of Larix kaempferi. NCBI lineage: Eukaryota > Viridiplantae > Streptophyta > Pinopsida > Pinales > Pinaceae > Larix > Larix kaempferi. Next base: position 6,809,216 of record BSBM01000732.1, on the reverse strand, counting down.
ACGTAGACATAACGCATGTGGAGGCACCCTCATCGATGATGCACCGATGGATGACAAGGTTCCGAACGGAGACGGTAACTTGGAACGCTAAGCTGGAAGGGAGGCGTGGTTCAGACTGGTCTAAATCAAATGCCATCAAATTCGAATCATTTGGGTCAATCCCCCCAATGGCGGAAAGTAAAGTCTTGCGCTGGGAGGGGCAGTTCTTCAAGACTTCTAACGCAGACATGGCTGCGGGTGATTGGGCTAGGTCGTCTACAATGCTGTAGTTTGACGCAACGCGCGCATTGGGGTTATTGTTGAGACGATGAAGTGGGAAACGAGGGGCTTTTGCAGTGCCATCTATGGGAGGGGGAGGTATACGTAACGCCTGATCGGTGGGATGGGCGTTAGTAGTTTTATCCGTGGGATTGACTTCAGAGGTGGAGCCATATTGGTTCCGACGGGTCTGGAGATTGACGTCGGCAGATGACATCATCAGCAAGTGATGGGTACCTGAGTCAAACATGGGTTGATCAGGAGCAGCGTAAGTGATCTGTTGTTGTTGGGGTGCGTTGGCTTGAGGGGGAGCCAACGGCTGAGTGTTCACTACGCCTTGGGTCGGTAAAGGGTTTTGCAGCACCAAAGGGGGTTGTTGAGGTTGGGGGGGGTTGGGCGGTGCTTGGGGAGCCGCATGCCCTTGACGATGGGCCTCGTCAACCCAAAGTTGCTGAGCTCGCTCTAAGTGTGGGCAAGCGTGTGTGTAATGGCCATAGACCCCGCAAATAGAACAAGGATGGTTTGTTCACAAATTGGGGTTTTTAGCCTGCTTGGGCGGGCGATCAGGGTTTTGATTAGCGGGGGGCCGCATTGTTGTTGTCGGGAGGATTCGCCGGTTGACCAGCTTGGTCTGCAGGTTGGTTGTTCCCCCGATTACGGCCCTTGCCTCGGTTCTGTTGGCCCTGGTTGCGTTGGTTATTCTGGTTTTGCTGCAGGTTTTGTTGGGCGTAAACTTGCCCTTGGGCAGCAGGTGGATTCTGAGGTTGCGCAGGTGCGGGAGCAGGCTGCGGTGGATGGTATGCAGGTTGAGGCTGAGTAGGTGCAGCAACTTGAAGGGGTTGCTGATATGGCTGCGGAGCAGGTTGTGGGTTTGCCGCAGGGGCTGCCTGTGGCGGATAATAAGCGGGTGGGGCTTGTGAAGGTGCAGGGGCTGGAGCAGTCTGCTAATGGTAGTAAGGCTGAGGTGCGACTGGGGGGGCATAAGTAGGAGTCGCATAACCGAAGCATTGCGGTGGACATGAGGGTCCATGGTGGTGTGTCATGGGAGCATACGAGTTGGTTGCTCCGGACTGTGAGGTGGCCCGCGACAGGTCGGGGCCAGGGGTAGGTCGTGCTATAGAAAATGGTTGGGGATGGGAAGAAACACGACCAATGATACCGTCTGCAGCGTGGGATTCCCCCGGCGCATCGTGCTGGGAGGACTCACCGCGAGGGGCGTCAGGTATAATGGTGTAAAGGTAACCCGACTGGGCGTAAATGAGATCGAACTGTTGAGCCTTAAGGATGGCCTCTTCCTCAGACTGGGGTCTTTCTGAGGCCACATCCTTAGCAATAACAGGGAGAAGGGATTTGAGGAACCAATCTAGGAAGATACCGTCGTCTAGTTTAATCTTGCATAAGCTACGGCGTCGACGCCACTCATGGATGTGGTCCGTGATATGGGTAGCCGTGTTTTGTCTACAAGATAGAAGGATCTCAACGCCCGCGTCATAGCGAACAGGCAACTGGAAGAACTGCAGGAAGGTCGAGGCGAGGGAAGCAAAGGTGGCGTGGGTCCCATGTGGTTGCTCGATATACCACTTGGCTGCAGAGCCAGTGAAGGTGCGCTGTAGGAGACGGAGGCGAACAGAGTCGTCCACAATGGAGTTAGAGGAACACCATAGGTGGAAAGACATGATATGGTTTTGTGGGTCCTCACCGGCCTTGCCCTCGAACTTAGGGATGTCAGAGGGGAGCTTGGTAGGCATATGAGGCCACGTAGGGTCGTGTCGAATAGGATCGTTGGTCAATCTGGCCAGGTCAGGTAGGTTGAGGCTAGCCATGAATGGCAAACTGGAAGAAGGATGTGACACTGTAGTGGGTTGGACCAAGTTGGGGCCAGTGCCCCCAAGTGGAGGGACAAGATTTGGGGTGGTGCCCCCAAGTGGGGGAACTGAGGTAGTGGAGGATGGTCCAGCACCACCATTGGTAGTGTGAGCCACTGATGTAGTGGGGATAGGTATTCCCGCTGTGGGAATAGGTACCATGAGGGGAACAGTAGATGGGAGTCCCATGGAGGGCATACCCAAAACAGGTGTAGTAACTGGTGTGGTGGTGGATGTGCCACCACTGGTCCCTATGACAAATGGAGTGGAAGTCGTGCCAGCCATGGGGCTAGTAGGGGCAGTGTAAATAGGGTTCTCAGACTCGTCGTCAGAATCAGAGTTGAAGTAAGGGGCGTCACTATCTGGTGACGGAGTCCTACGTCGGTGACGAGTGGAGTCAAGTGACAAGGCTCTAGACCTGTGATGGGTGGTATCAACAGATGATGATCGGAATCTATGACGGGTGGTGTCAAGAGAACCGTGCTGTGGGGGTTCGCCCCTGAGGCGCCGAGAATGTCTCGGGGACTCAATGGTGACAGATGGTGTGTAATCTCTGTGGGTTGAGGTGAGTATAAAAACAGCTCAAAAAATCCTAATGCAACCGAGTGTGCAGAAGGAGAGCTAAAAAGCAAGGCACTCAGGCCAACAACCAACTCAAAACACCCACTGCAGCAGCTGTGCTACAATAGGTGGAGTAACAACAAAGATGGTCAGAATACCAACAAGCAGCAGGTTTCCTAAAAAGAAAAAATGGTGGACTCACTAGACCAAAGGGAGGTAAAGGAGCATGCAAACACCTAACTAAAAGTATTCTGACTCAACTAAACATATCCTCTGCAAGGTGATGAAATCCAAGTCAGACAATATGAGTAGGAAAGCCAAGTGGCTATGATATCCCCCTACCGGGAGGGACACCGGGTAGTCAATCCTAGAAGAATGGCAACTAAGATACCCCGTTCATGACACGTCCAGAAAGGTGAATCTGCCGTTTAGTTCGTTGACCGCAATACCCCTATACAGGGATATCCCGCGAACCGCGAAAGGTAGCCCTTTGGTTACTGAATGGAGTGCGGTATTCCACTCAGGCCTCCGGAACCAGTCTCCCAACTTCAACCCTCCTAAGGGGGAGGCCCTCTGATAAACTGGTCGTGACCGTGCCAAAAAGTACTAGGGGATTTTGGTTCCCTATTTGGACAACAACTATGTCTCAAGTGAAAGTGACCGAGGGGTGTTATTGGAAGCCTATCCCCCCGACCCTACCTAACTACAATGATTCTTTTGTGTTCCCCAAGTGGGGTTAGAATGTTGGTTTAGTTAGGTACTTTTTAAGGCTCACTTGATTTATGTGACAGAGTGTGTGCTCGTGAGGTGATGGACCCAAAAATAGAAGTGCCACAAGGGGGGCAACTTCCAACTATCAATAATGCTGAAATTGAAATTTTAACTTGCAAAATTTTCTGAATGAAAAATACTGAAATTTTAAAAGAATTCTGTAAAGGGCACAGAAATTATGTTGCAGAAAGGCTGTAAGGTAGTGAGGCTGTAGGTGGGACAGAGGGCTGTTCAGATGCAGAAAATATTGCAGCAAAAGGGTCTGGGCTCAAAACAGGAAAAGAGCAGAAATCAGACCGCGGGTCTATGGCGAATTGGAACAGGCAGACCGCGGGTTTGAGGAAAACAGACGCGGTCGGGTCGCGGCTTTCGGGCCAACAGACGCAGTCGGGACGCAGGAAATAGGGAAAAAGACGCAGTCGGGTCACGGCAGAAGGGCTAACAGGCGCAGTCGGGACGCACGAAAGAGGCAGAAAGCGGCAGTCGGGACGCGAGAAAAAGGCCGACAGGCGCAGTCAGATCGTGGCAAACAGACTGATTAGCCATGGTCGGATCGCAGGTAACAGACTTGAATCCGCCGGCGGGGCGTCGGAAGCAGTCTGAGAGCCGCGGTCGGATCGCAGGTAAAGGCCTGAAAGGCGCGGTCGGGACGCGACTGCAGAGGGAAAAGACGCGGTATGCGGTGGCCGAAGGGGACAGCCGAAAGTAAAAAATTCAAAACGGAAACCAGAAATTCGAAATCTAGGGGAGTCGCCAAAACTGTAGCTAGGGTTTTACCCCTAGCTTGTGCAAATGAGCACCTACTAAGGAGAATGGACTCCTTAGTAGCAGTTCAGTAAATGTAAGAAATTAAGCTAAAACAAAAATTAAATTACTTCTAAAACATGCATAAAACATAAACAACAAATTTAAATAATGGCTTTTGTATTGAAATTACCTTCAATGTGAAGGTTTGATGGAGCCCTTTGTAGTGTCCAAGAGGATGCTCCAAGCTTCAATATGTTCCTTCTCCTTCTCCAATGGTGGGAATGGGCCAAAAGTGGCTCTCAAGGTAAAAGTAGTTCAATGGTGAACTAGGGTTTCGAGAGAGATTTTGGCAGAGTAAGGGTGCTTGTGATTGTGGATATGGAATAAGGGATCTCCATCACCTATTTATAGTTTTTTGGTGGTGGAGTGCTGACCCATGGTTTTAGGAAACACATGGTTTTGGGCAGCTGTATAGGGTTTTTCCTCCTTTTCCTCATTATTTTATATTTTTTATTCCCTTTTTAGGGGATTTTTGCTATTTTTGGAGGAAAAGGGGGCTTTTAGCCTTTTTTAGGCTATTTTGAGGGTTTTGTGGCCTTTTGGAGGCATTTTAGGCCTTTTGGAGGCATTTTAGGCCTTTTGGAGGCTTTTTAATGGGTTTTTTTTTAGGATTTTAAGGGAAATATGGTAGGAAAATGGACAAATGAGCCATATAATGTGGTAGATGAGGTAGTGAGCACTTTTTGAGTGTTAACAGTAGGTGTTGCTGATAATGAAATATTTCACACTATAGTTGATGAGGGAGCTTTTGTTAGTATTTTATCCTCAACTGCTTGGCAAGCTATAGGGTCTTTTCAGCTTGTGCTGGTTACCGGCCAGTTTTTTTTTTTAATAGAAGGCCTACCGGACCTTTAGGGATTCTTCCATTGTTACCTGTCACCTTGGGAGGTAAAACTATTTATGTCGATGTCATGGTGGTCCAAGGTCCTTTAGATTTCAATCTGCTCCTTGGACATGATTATGTCTATGCTATGAAGGCCTTAATGTCCACACTCTTTTGAGTGATGTATTTTCCCTATGATGGGAGGATTGTGACCGTTGATCATCTTTCCTTTGTGACGCCCAATCATCGCATGATTTCCATTCAACAAACTTCCCTGAACGTTCCACACGTATTAGTGGTTTCTTCCCCTTAGGCATGAGGGGCATATCTCCAACCTCTGGATATCATGCTGGGGGGCACACTCCTAACCTCTGGACATCATGTTGGATAAGTCCCTTTAATCTTGAGCATAGTCTCTTTCTGTTTTAAGCTCATTAAAAAATGAAACAATACCCCAAGAGCATGTTAATTTTCCGATAATTTCATTCCATTATCATTCAAGATCACTAAGAGAATAACATGTACAACATATCAATCATAAACACAATAATGCAAGCACACAAGAGACACAGGGTTTCCTCGGGGAAAACCAAGAAGGTGAAAAACCCCACAACTTCCTCAGAGATAGAATAAGCCCCAATACAATATCACAAGGATCTAACCCAATAATATGTCTCTAGCAGATGCTCTTCCTCCTCCACATGTGCGCCACTTTCTCTCTTATCTATGCGAGCTTGAGAAGTGAGTGAGTGAATAGAATGAGAGAGGCACACCCTCTATTTATACTTAACTTGACCTGCCAATAAACCAATCGGGGCTGACCTCCCAATGATGTCTAATAACCCAAAAACATGACCTAACTAGGGCCGACCCTACATTGGTGGTCTAATAACCCATCAATACAATTGACGACACTTACAATGTAACTTGCGACACTTGCAAATACAAATGACGACACTTCCAATCAGAGGAATAATACATCTCTGTTGGACATACAATAAAATACAAATGTAATATACAAGTGAATATCTTCCGAAGTTACAAATACATCAACACTCCCTCTTAACTAGGAAGGTATTCTCTAAACATAGGTCATCAATACATATTGGCGCAAGTCTTCAATTCTAGAGCTTGATTATCATCACTAGATCACAGAGCATCATCATCATCACTGCTGCTGTACTCGACATCTCGATCACTGGGCTATCTCATAATTCTTCTCATCATAGGAATTTCTATAGAGCCATCCCTTTTTCATGCTGGATGTAGGCCCACCTCCTGTAGGTCTTCATCAACATTGGCCATACTATGGAATCCTCAGGACTTATTACGTGCATCACAATGCCTTGAAAGAGTATCCCAGGATCCTTTATGTGCCGAAGCACGACTGGCAAGATCTCCCAGGTCAAATTAGATGTGACCCCCCACCACAAATCCTCGACAGAGTATCCCAGGATCCTTTATGTGTTGAAGCACAACCGGCAAGATCTCCTAGGTCTACTTACATGTGGTCACCACAAAGCCTCGAAAGAGTATCCCAGGATCCTTTATGTGCTGAAGCACGACCGGTAAGATCACCCAGGTCTACTTACATTTGGTCATGGCAAAACCTCGAAAGAGCATCCCAGGACTAATTACGAGCGTACTTCTCCACCTATTGGATCTCCCAGGGCGCCATTATATGCCATAGGACAAAACCTCGAAAGAGTATCCCATGATCCTTTATGTGCCGCAACACGACCAGCAAGATCTCCCAAGGCAAGATTACATGTCCTCATCTGCACAACTTGTCCACGGCCACAGAGTATCAACCTGATACTCACCATACATCATCCTGATGTACATGATCATCTCGATCATCATCATAGAATCATCTTGATGCTTATCATCCAGAGTATCATCATGATCATCATCACTGCATCGTCCTGATGCATATCATCCAAAGTATCATCCTGATACCCATCACACATGATCATCCCGATCATAGTCATTGCATCGTCTTGATACATGTCATCCAAAGTATCATCTTGATACCCATCACACATGATCATCCTGATCATCGTCATTGCATCGTCCTGATGCATATACAAATACATGATCCAACTGATAATACAAAGCATCCAACTGATGCATATACAAATACATGATCCAAATGATGATACAAAGCATCCAACTAATGCATATACAAATACATGATCCCACTGATCATACAAAGCATCCAACTGTTGCATATACAAAGCACTAAATGGAGCATCGTCCTGATGCTCATCACACAGTGCTTACATCCACAGCCATGGGAAGGATCCTCCTCTCACCGTGCTTAGAATGGCTCCTACAAATGTGTCCCGTCACTTCTTCCTTGAAGTATCTTCAATCTGAAGAACACCAAGCCTCTCTCTGAAGTACTCAAACTTCACTCTGGCTAGTGGTTTCGTCAACACATTTGCAACCTGCTCATCCATCGCAACATATAGGAGCTTCACTACTCCTCTCTCCACCATATCCCTGATATAGTGATATTTGATCTCGATGTGCTTCGACCTGTCATGGAACACCGAGTTCTCAGACAGCTTCACACAACTCTGGTTGTCACAAAAGATACCAGTAGCATCCAACGGGAGATCAAGTAACTCAGACAGTATCTTCCTAAGCCATACTACCACACAAATAGCCGAACAAGCTGCAACATACTTTGCTTCGGCTGTACTCAGTGCTACGCAGGACCGCTTCTTGCTAAACCAAGAGATCACACCTGATCCCATACTGAAGCAACACCCATAAGTGCTCTTCCTATCTGCAATACTGCATGCTCAATCTGAATCAACATAAGCCTCTAGGTTAAACTTTTGATTCGCATCATACTTGAGGCCATAGTCAATTGTACCCTTCAGGTACCTCAGAATATGATTTACAACAACCAAGTGAACACCTCTGGGATCCGTCAGGAACTGGCTCAATTTGTTCACCGCAAAGAAAATATCTGGTCTCATGTTCGTCAGGTACATCAAGGACCCAATCATCTGCCGATACACTGTGACATCAACTGGATCAGATGAAGCATCACACAGAAGCTTCAAGCTTAATGCCATAGGTGTGGCCATGGCCTTGCAGTCCATCATCTCGAACCGCTTCAGGATCTCTATTGCATACTTCCCTTGTCTAAGGAAGATTCCATCTGCACTCTGCCACACCTCCATGCCTAGAAAGTAGTGCATCATCCCCAAGTCCTTCATCTCAAACTCGGCAGCAAGCTTCATCTTCGTGTTGGCAATCAACCTATACTCACCTGTAATAAACAGGTCATCCACATACAATAGTAGCATCACTGGATTTCCTTCCTCAACCTTGTAGTAAAGGTTGGAATCCGCTTTACTCTTGGTAAAGCCCAAACTGGATAGAAAGTTGTCTATCCTACCATACCAAGTCCTAGGAGCTTGCTTCAAGCCATACAAGTATTTCTTCAATCTGCACACATATGACTCCATGTCATGTGTCTCAAACCCTAGTGGCTACTCCACATACACTTCCTCTTCGACTACACCATTTAAGAAAGTTGTCTTGATATCCATCTAGTGTATCTTCCATTTCATCACTGCATCCAGAGCAAGTACTGTTCTGATGGAAGTGTATCTGGCTACAGGAGCAAAAGTCTCTTCATAGTCTATTCCCTCTTTCTGGGAGAAGCCATGAGCTACAAACATCGCCTTGTATTTTCCGAAGACCTTTTAAATTGCTCTCAATATCCCATAAGCCAAAATTGTGTCCAATTATTCACCACCACACCTAAGAAGCATGACGACAGAGTTAAAAGCCCAAATGGAGAAAATAGAGAAGGATTTCCGAACCTTCAAGGAAATGATCACCAAGAGCCAGGAAGCACTTAAGAAAGAAATTAAGGATGAAGTCATTCAGGTAATGGAGCAGAAAATAGACGACAATTTCGACATTATAAGCAAGGAACAAAAAATGTTAGATCAAAAAGTGACTGAGAGCCAGAAAGGTATCGAGGAGATATTACAAAAAATGAATAATGAGGAAAAAAATCATAAACAACATGGCTCGGATATGTCGGTTACCCCATCTTCCAATTCTGAGTCACCAGAACACAACAGGATGAAAGGTACTCAATACCAACCATTCGTAATGTACCCGCCGAGAGCAAAAATAGAGATGACGAAATATAATGGAGGAGAAGACCAATGCGTCGCTTGGTTGAATAAAGCATAAGAGTATTTCGACATATATAACATTACGATGGACGAAGAAAAGGTCAAGTATGCTTCAATGCACCTTGAAGGATATGCCTACAACTGGTATATGTGGTGGAAGGGAGACAACTTCGCATACACTTGGAACTTATTCAAGAATGATTTCTTAAAAAGGTTTCAAGGAATCACAGAAGATGAATTCTTCTCAAAACTTACCAGATTACAACAAAAGGGAAGCGTCGAAGAATTCACGCATCAATGGGAGTCCCTCGCTACCAGAGTATTTGGGCTATCCGACAAACAACGGTTGGAAACCTACTTGGGAGGACTAAAACCATACATACAAAAAGAGTTAAAAATGCATGACATAACAAATGTCGAGGCAGCAAGACGAAAAGCAAAAGCAGCCGAGGCCAAATTTGAAAGTTTTCAATCAAATAAAGGGAAGTCATACTCACAAAGAAGCATCCAGTCGACTCCAGAGGATGATACAAACAAATACATCCCTCCGCCTAGAAGGGACGATAGGAAGAGCCTCGAGAATCAACGTATGAGGGAAGGAAAATGTCGATGATGTGGAGACAAATGGAACCCTAAACATAGGTGTCGCCCCGAGGACAACTCAAAGAAATTATATAATTGTGAAGCAGAGGAGAATAGTGAATCAGAAGAAGAAGAAGAAGAAGAGCCAGAAGATGAAGAGGAGGAAACTGCAAATATGGCAGCCGGGAACGACGAGAACCCCAAAATCTCCCTAGCGGCCATGACAGGCATTAGTCAACCACAGACTCTCAAGTTAAAAGGGCATATAAAAAATGAGAATGTTACAGTGCTAGTAGACACTGGAAGCACTCACAACTTTCTTGATATAAGAGTGGCACGAAAACTCAAGTTGTTCGTACATCCAGTTCCAGACATGAAGGTGATGGTTGCAGATGGCAAGAAGATCAAAAAAGTTGGAAAGTGCCACAAGGTGAGACTTCAAATACAAGACTTCTAACTGGAATCAGAACTCTACACCTTACCATTGGGAGGAGTAGACATCGTTTTGGGAGTCCAATGGTTACAAACATTGGGAACATATTCTGCCAATCATCAAAAGCATTTCATCAAGTTTAAGTGGCAAGGGAAAATTTTTAAGCTATATGGTTTTCATCCACCAAACACACAAGTAGTTTCATCTCAGCAAATGGAAAAACTCATTCGAAAAGGGGCATCAGCATACGTAATACAATGTCATCAACTGGAAGGAAAAGAGGAGGAACCAAATGAGTTCAAAAAGGAAATACAAAAATTACTCCAGAAACATGAACACATATTTCAAGACTTACCCATGCAGCTACCACCAGAAAGGAGTATAGAACACATAATTGAGATTAAACCGGGGTCAAATCCTGTCAAGGTTAAACCATATAGGTATCCCCACCACCACAAAACAGAAATAGAAAGGTTGGTTCAATATCTACTGAATTGTGGTGTCATCACCAAGAGTAGAAGCCCTTATGCAGCTCCAGTCGTACTAGTACGGAAGAAGGATGGATCATTTAGATTATGTATAGATTATAGAGGATTAAACAAAATAACAATTAAGAACAAGTTTCCAATCCCCTTCATCGATGACATGCTGGATGAACTTCATGACGCAAAATATTTTTCGAAACTTGATTTAAGGTCAGGGTACTATCAAATCAGGGTCAGATTAGAGGATATCGCAAAGACTGCTTTCCAAACTCATGAAGGACATTATGAATTCAAAGTAATGCCTTTTGGGTTAACTAATGCCCCTGCCACATTCCAGGCAACTATGAATGAACTATTTCAGCCATACCTAAGGAAATTTGTGTTAGTATTCTTCGATGACATCCTTATATATAGCAAGACATGGAAAGAACATTTGACGCATCTAGAAGAGGTTCTATCTCTTCTGAAGGAAAACCGAGTTCTATGCAAAAAAGTCAAAATGCACCTTTGGGAAGCAAGAAGTGGAGTATCTCGGTCATATAATCTCAAAGGAAGGAGTTAAGATGGACCCAAAGAAGATCCAGGCGATGAAGGAGTGGCCCGAACCAAAGAATGTTTCAAAATTGCGAGGATTTTTGGGATTAACAGGTTACTATCGAAGGTTCATCAGGAGCTATGCACATGTCACTGCCCCACTAACAAATCTCCTAAAGAGAAATTCTTTTCAATGGGATGATGAAGCAAGAAAATGCTTTGAAACATTGAAACAAATTATGTCTTCAACTCCCGTTTTGGCAACACCTGATTTTGCAAAACCATTCGTAATCGAATGTGATGCTTCAGGGTTTGGGATAGGAGCTGTGCTAATGCAAGAAGGTCATCCAATCGCTTTTGAAAGCAGGAAGTTGAACAAAAGAGAATACCTACAGTCTACATACAACAAGGAAATGCTTGCCATCATGCATGCATTAACTAAATGGCAACAATACCTTTTGGGAAGTAAATTCCTAATCCGAACAGATCATAATAGTCTACAACACTTATTACAGCAGAAGACATTAACAACCGAGCAACAAAAGTGGATAGAGAAAATCTCTACCTTCGATATGGAGATCCTACATAAAAGAGGGAAGGACAATGTAGTAGCTGATGCTTTATCAAGGAAAGATGAAGAGATACAAGTCTATGCCGTATCCATGGTGATCCCAGAATTTTTGGACGAAATTCGTAAGGAATATGCCAAGAATTTAGAGGTTTGCTCCATAATTAACAACATAAATCAGTATCCAAAGTTTGAATGGAAGAATGAACTCTTATGGTACAAAGGACGTATTTACTTAAGTTCCAATTTCAGTTTTAAGACCAAGGTGCTTAAAGAGTCACATGATTGCCCAGCCGCTGGTCATGTAGGAATTTTTAAAACCTACTATAATGCAAGGCAATCATTCTTTTGGAAGGGTATGTATGCTGACATTCACAAGTATGTTGCAGATTGTGACATTTGTCAGCGGAATAAAACTGAGAATATCTCAAGTCCGGGGTTGCTCCATCCGTTACATATTCCAAATAAGAAATGGGAGGAAATTTCAATGGATTTCATTGAAGGTCTACCCATATCAGATGGAAAAGACAAAATACTAGTTGTGGTAGACAGGCTAACCAAATATGCACATTTTGTTGGAGTGAAGAAAACTGATTCGGCAAAAGAAACAACCGAAGCTTTTTGTAAAAATGTCTACAAATTACATGGTTTTCCGAAGATTATAGTAAGTGATAGGGATGCCAAGTTTAAAGGGAACTTTTGGAGAGAGTTTTGCAAGCAAATTGGAACTTCTCTTAACATGAGCTCAGCTTATCATCCCCAAACAGATGGACAGACAGAAGTTGTCAATAAATGCTTAGAAACCTACCTCCGTTGTTTTGTAACTGATAAGCAAAATAAATGGTTCCAATGGCTACATCTTGCGGAATGGTGGTATAATTCTACTTGTCATACATCTGCAAGAATGACACCATTTCAAGCCCTATATGGATATGAACCCCCAAACTAGAAGGATTTCATCACCAACCAAGCAAGGGTCGCATCAGTAAATGACCATTTAGAAGAAAACCAAAAGGTTGTCCAAGTACTTAAAGAGAATTTGAATACTGCCAGGAATAGAATGAGACAACAAGAAGATCGACATCGAACAGAACGAGAATTTGAAATTGGAGATTGGGTATATGTAAGACTACAACCCTATAAACAATTATCACTTAAACAAGGTGGAAAAAATAATCTGGCTCCACGTTTTTATGGCCCATATCAAATCAATAAGAAGATTAGTCAGGTGGCATATGCATTGGAATTGCCAACTATAAGTCGCATCCACAATGCCTTTCATGTTTCATGTTTGAAAAAGATGATAGGTCAACACCAGAAGGCACAAACAATACTTCCCTTGTTAGATGAAGAAGGAAGAATCATATTCGAGCCAGAATCTATCATTTCTACTAGAGAGAAGAGATTAAGAACGCGAGTCATTAAAGAATACCTCATAAAATGGAAAAATATTCCCGAAGAAGATGCAACATGGGAATCAGAACAATTTCGACAGTTACATCCCTCATTACCATTGCTTTGAGGACAAATCTCTTTAAAAGGGAGTGGCAATGCTATGAATATTAAATATTGTATTTAATTAATCATTAAATTATTAATTAGTTTAATTGAAGGGACGTAACCCTTCTTAAGAAATGCTCCGACCTTATAAAAGGCGAGCTCTTGTAAAGCGTTAAGCATCTTATGAATTCAATAATATATATCTTATTCAATATGGATCTCGCGTCCTAATTTTTCTGTGGCATGCTTGATTTTATAGATCCACTTGGAAGTCACAACAGACTTCCCTTCAGGTCTTGGGACCACATCCCAAACATCATTATTCACGATCGACTAGTACTCCTCGATCATGGCATCCTTCCATTCTTTCTTTCCACTGCTTCTTCATAACTGGAAGGTTCTTTGTTCATAATGTCATAGAGCAAGGCAACATAACTGGTATGTGATCTAGTCCTCTTCATTTCTATGTGTTCTTCTTCTGGAAGTCCATACCTTTCTACATCTTGGATGAGCTCTCTAGCCCATGCAGATTTCCTCTTGTGAGAGTTCTTCTCACGGTGTGGATCTATATGTTCTTGTTCATCTTCAATTTCATGATCTTCTTCTGGAATTGCTTCTTTCATGGTGGTGTCTTGAAATTTGGTTACCTTTGGTTCTTCATGGTCTTCAACAGGTGTCTTCCTCGATTTGATGTATGCTGAGTCTTCATCAAATGTTACATCCCTGCTGGTGTCAATCTTCTTGAACCCTGGAAAGTATATTTTGTAAGCCTTTGAGCTTTCATTGTAACCCACAAAGATGCCCTTCTTTCTTGAAGGATCTAGCTTTGTCCTCTTTTCCTTTGGAATGTGTGTATATACTAGACATCCAAATATCCTAAGATGGCTAACTTCAGGTTTCTTACCAGAGAAAACTTCTTCTGGTGTCTTGTTGTCAAGTATCTTGTGAGGTGTTCTATTCTACACATATACAACTGTCCTAGCTGCTTCTGCCCATAGATGCATAGGCAGATCCTGGTCATGAAGCATTTCCCATGCTTCTTCCATGATATTTCTATTCTTCCTTTCTACAACTCCATTTTGTTGTGGATTGTAGGGAGCAGTCAACTCCCTCTTAATCCCTGAATCACTGCATAACTTCTTGAAATCACCTGAAGTGAATTCTATGCCATTGTCGGATCTGAAGGTCTTGATCTTCTTATCTGTTTGATTTTATATCAAGGCTTTGAATTCCTTGAACTTATCAAGCACTTCATCTTTATTCTTCAAGAAATAAACCCAAGTCTTCCTAGAGAAATCATCAATGGAAGAAACATAGTATACATACCCACTCAGAGAATTGGATGACATTGGACAGCATACATCGGAGTGGATAATCTCCAAGATTCCTTTTGCTTTGCTTTCACTACTTGGAAATGCCTTCTTTGTGTTCTTTCCTTTTGCACATCCTTTGCAAACACCTTCATGCTTTGACTGGATTTCAGGAAGACCCTCTACTACTTTGCTTGCAATTGGTAGTGCTCTATAGTGCATGTGTGAAAGCCTTCTATGCCAAAGTTCTATTGGCTCCATGGACTCATGTACCATGGCATGTTCAGGTTGTCCCTTCAATTTGTACAATCCTACCTCTTGCTCTCCAATCACTACTGCATCATCTATGGTTTTACCCTTTGACCACATGAGTACTTAGCCATCCACAAATGCAACTCTAATCCCTTTTGAATCCAAAGATGATATGGATAGGAGATTCTTCTTGAGCCCAGGTACATATAGAACATCTTTTATCTTCAAAGACTTCCTAGAGTCTAGTTTGTAGGAGGCTTCACCGCTTCCTTTGATAGGATATTGATAGTCATCCCCAAGTTTCACCTTATGAGGTGACTCATGTTCAGATAGATCCACAAAGGATTATTTAAACCTAGTAATGTGTTTCGAAGACCCACTATCAATAAGCCAATCATCACATCCATGAGAGATAGTACCTGTGAGAGCAGAGATTAGAACATATTCATCTTCACTTTATGAGTCATCACTTTCTGCTCTAGTCTTCTTCTTGGGAGGTTCATCATCCTCAGCAGCATGAGCATGATATCTCTTCTTGTTTCTCTTCTTCTTCTTGTTGAAGTTGTTGTTTTTGTTGTTCCTTTTGTTCTCAGGACAATCTGAAGACAAGTGTCCCTTCTCATTACATGTAAAACATCTTAGATCTTTCTTGTCTCTACGATGTTGGTGTGGAGTTCTCTTGCGATGAGAATGCTCCCACTTGGATTTTCCTTTCTTGGTGTGTGCTGTGAGAGCTTGATCTTCATTTTCCATCTTTTTTTCTCGGGCCATAAGCCTAGCTTCTTCTTGTGAACATTCCTCCCACAGTCTACTGAAAGAGATCAATTTCCTTCTTGCACAGATTCCTTGGATGAAGGAGTCCCATGACCTAGGTAGGCCATTCAATGTGGTCATTACAATTTCAACATTCTCCAATACTTCATCCACAACTTCAAGTTGTTCCTTGATTTGAGAGACCTTAGAAAAGTAGGATTGAATGGTCTCTCTATTCTGAAGTTTTACCCCTTTCAATTGGCTCCATAGAGTCATCTTCTGATTTATGTTCTTTCCTTCAAACAATTTGGTCAAGGAGTCAAACATCTCCTTAGGTGTCGTTAGGGAAGACACATGAGGTATGAGATGGTCTTTGATAGAATCAACAATGATTCTCTTATCCTTGACCAGGTTCTTCTTGTGTAAGTATTTAGCCTCTTCTCCCTCTGGGACAGGAACCTCTTCACTTATGTAAGTGTCCAAGTCATTCTCTTCTAGGATTAACCCAATCTTATACTTCCAGGCACAAAAGTTATCAGCCCCTTCAATCTTATCCTCAAGCCTGGTGTGATGAGACATATTAAAGAGTACTTCAAATGGAAATAGAAAAGTTATTAGGTCTTACCACTTGATTTGTTGAAAACTGGATCTGGAGCTGGATTAGGGTTTGTCAGAGAAACCCTAAAAATTCAAAATTTGAATTTCAAATTTCCGAAAGGATAGAAATGTGCGCCTTGCTGAGTTGGTCAATCTGGTATACTCAGATTCTGAATTTTGCAAAGTTTCACCCCTCAAAATTGCTTTTGAAACTTCCAGATTCACTAGACAGGACCCTAAATTAGGGTTTGATTTTCCTGGAGCTTCACCCAACCAAAAATTTCGATCCAAAGCTCTAAACTTCTATTTTTCAGAGGAGCTTCCAGCCGTGGTCTCAGATTTTAGAAATTTCAATTTTTGCAAAACCCTAATTTTTAGGTCAAAAACTGAAAATGCTCAGAATTGAATTATGTCTCGACAGAAGGATGCACCCTTGCTAGGAGAGTCAATCTAGCCTCCTGCCTTTGATGATATGTGGAGAGAAACCCAAATATCAAGAATCCCTATCTTCCGCAGCTGCACAATGCCTTCTTCTTAGGTCAGCTTTGATACCATGTTAATTTTCCGATAATTTCATTCCATTATCATTCAGGATCACTAAGAGAATAACATGTACATAATATCTACAACATATCAATCATAAACACAATAATGCAAGCACACAAGAGACACAGAGTTTCCTCGGGGAAAACCAAGAAGGTAAAATCCCTGCAACTTCCTTAGAGATAGAATAATCCCCAACACAAGATCACAAGGATCAAACCCATAAGATATCTCTAGCAGATGCTCCTCCTCCTCCACATGTGCGCCACTTTATCTCTTAGCTATGCGAGCTTGAGAAGTGAGTGAGTGAATAGAATGAGAGAGGCACACCCTCTATTTATACTTGACTTGACCTGCCAATAAAGCAATCAGGGCCGACCTCCCAATGAGGTCTAATAACCCAAACACATGACCTAACTAGGGCCGACCCCACACTGGTGGTCTAATAACCCATCAATACAATTGATGACACTTACAATGTAACTTGCGACACTTGCAAATACAAATGATGACACTTCCAATCAGAGGAATAATACGTCTCTGTTGGATATACAATAAAATACAAATGTAATATACAAGTGAATATCTTCCGAAGTTACAAAAACATCAACAGAGCATAGTTCCCTTTCTATGTCAAGCTCGTTAAAATAGGTTCCTGTGAGCATAGTTCCCTTTCTATGTCAAGCTCATTAAAATATGAAATAGGTTCCCACGAGCATGATTCTTTTCCTGTGTCAAGCTCGTTAAAAAAAAATGAAAACATATCTTTTCCCTTTGAGTCGAGTCTTCTCATAGACTTAGTACCTGAACCTTCTTTTCATCTGCCTATGCCTTAGGCGAATGAAATGAAGCTTGGGGGGCATGTCTTCAACCTCTGGACATTATGTTGAAGTCAACTCGATCGCCTCTCCACACCATGTTGGAGTTAAGTCAGTTACTTCTAGAAATCATGCTGGGGGCATGTACCAACCTTTGGATATCATGATGGGAAGCACTCCACCAATGGGAATGTTTTCGAGCATACTTTCTTTTTGGGTTTCAAGTTCGCTAAACCATGAAAATAATCCCAAGCATAGTTCATTTTTTGTTACAAGCTCGTTAAAAAATGAAGCAGACATCATGAGCATTCTTTTTACCTATCTTCGAGCTCGTTAAAAACAGTAAGATGGTGTTGAGCTTACTTTTCACTTTTTTCGTGCTCTGGTTGAAACATGAAAAGTGGTTTGAGCTTAGTCTTTACTTTTTTGTGTTGTGGTTCAAACATGAAAGAGATTCTGAGTGCTTTTGATACCATTATCGTGCTCGTTAAAAAATTGAGTAAAAAGGTGTGTCTAACAAGTATAGGTTTATCACTTTATCTGACCTTGCTGGACTATTTACGGAAAAGGAACTGTGTCGAGTTTACTTTTTTCTTTGTCGTACTCAGTTATCAACCATGACAAAGTTGTTGATGGAGTCCTTTTTAAGCTCTTTTCAGACTCTTAAAATAGGAAAAGATGGCCAAGCGAAATTGATTCGTTCACGCTTGTAAAAATATTTGAATGATCGTCTCCCTGGTGATAGTTTACCCCTTTTTCAGACCAGGGGGCACTATTTACGAAAAAGGAGCACTCCAACCAATCATGACTAGAAGAGTTCTCTCTCATGTTGTTTTACCCTTTTCCGGGTGAAGAGACTAACCCTACAAAAAAGGACTTTTGGAGTCTTCTTTAGTTCTTTTCAGACTCTCTAAACATGAAATGACACCAAGTTTACCTTCTATGGACTCGTTAAAATTCAACATTGAAGGGCCCGTCATGGGATGAACCCCTCCTATCCTAGGTTCGTAAAACATTTGGGATTGGACTCAACCATGGGATGAGCTATACCGAGCATCTATTTACCCTCCTGAAGCTTGTTATCAGACAATCTACCGAAAGCGGACTTAAGGCGTGATCTCTCTAGCTCAATGCGAGTCTAGAACAAATAGGACAAAATACAGATCTACTTTCCTAGATCAATAGAAGTGCAAACTAGTAGATGGATTGCTCACCTCAGATTCCCAGATCCCTTTTCTCTTTGTTGATCCAATGCTCCAGCGTCGTCAGATCTCAAGCTGCAAGACCCTGTTGAACATAGAGGAACCAACAAGCAGTGAACGCATACATTTCATATGATTGATCTAAGTTAACAGTTAAGGAAGAAAACTCTAAAAATTATCAATGAGACAATTATTTATGGAAAGAAATTGTATTAACTGTATAAAAGTGGGAATTACATAGAAAGGAGAAAGATACAACCAAATCCTTAACGTCGCATCCTCCATCCAACATGTCCAAGCCAAACCTCCAAGATGGTACAAGCTTCCCAATATGATTAGGGATCACCAATATGGATTCTACCAGCATAAGGATACTATAGACCTTCCTCCCTTTCCCATCTAGAGAGGGGGTGTTTATACAAGGCTAAAGAGATAGGGTAGGTTGAGGATAAGGGGGAGATGGTTAAGGGATCCTCCCATTAGGTTAGGAACCGAAATGCCGCCTCTCATAGAGTCTAGGGATAGGTCTCCACCTCAAAAAAATTCTAGAAATACCTCGAGACTCCCCAAAATATCCTTTAACTAACCCCGACGCAACCTGCTAGAGGAAACAGAGCGCCAGAGGGGGTCAGGCGCACCCTGTAGGAGGACAAAGTGCACCAGTGACTCACCCTAGCTGAACACAAATTGTGTCGGCGCACCCTAGATGAAGGAGAAGTGCACCAACCTACTTAGACAGGGTAACCAGGCAGGGATAACCTTCAGTTTGAATGATTTTTAGCCTAGTATGAGTTTAGGGGTCAGAGCAAAAATTTTACACAATGGTAATGATGGCGACGACACTTGCAACACTTGCGCAAGGGTGACGACATTTTGGTGTAACAGATGTCACTATGGCCACTTTGAGTTTCTTGTCATGCCTTTTGCGTTGACCAATGCTCCAGCCACATTTCAATCATGCATGAATCTAATATTCAACAAATAGCTTCGTAAGTTTGTGTTGGTTTTGTTTGATGAAATTCTTATTTATAGCAAAACATGGTAGGAACATTTGCATCATCGAGAAGTTGTCTTGAAAATTTTGCATGATCAATATTTGTTTTCCAAGTTGTCTAAGTGTGAATTTGGAATGAAAGAAGTTTTATATCTTGGAAACATCATTGGGAAATATGGAGTGAAGGTACACTTGGAAAAAATCAGAGCTATTCTTGAATGGCCAACACCCAAAACATCACAGCTTTGAGAGGCTTCATTGGAATATGCACTTACTACAGAAAATTTGTGAAAGGGTTCTCTAAATTGACTACTCCGCTCACTGATTTGACAAAGAAGGATGCATTCAAGTGGGATGAAGAGGCTGAAAATGATTTTCAAAAAATGATAGAGGTCATGAGTAGTTTTCCAGTACTTGCATTACCTGATTTTACTAAACCATTTGGCTTGGAATGTGATGCATCAAGAGAAGGGATAGGGGTTGTCCTAAAACAAAATCAACACCCTATAGCATTTGAGAGCAGAAATTTTCAGCCACATGAGAAGCTCTATTCCATTTATGACAAATAAAGGTTAGCCATCATGCATGCCTTGGCTAAGTTTAGACAATAGTTGGTGGGAAACAAGTTTGTGGTAAAAACTGACCATAATAGTTTGAAGCATTTTCTCACACAAAAGGACCTGAATGAAAGGAAACAAAAGTGGGTAATCAAAGTCCAAGTTTTTTATTTTGACATTGAATATGTTAAGGGAAAGAATAATGTTGTAGCGGATGCATTATCTAGAAGGCCATCATTTTCTCTTATGAACATTACAAAAGATTGGAAAATATGCTAATAGTTGAATATGCCAAAGATAATTTTGCTTGTGGTGTGTTAGATGAGGTCAAAGGTGATGATAGGTACAAAGTTTGGGATGGTATCATATACTACTAGGATAGAATATATTTGGTTCATAGTTCAAATCTCAAGTACAGTATTTTGAAGGAATCCCATGACTCTCCCTTAGCAGGACACCCTGGTTTTTTCAAAACATATAGGAAATTAAGGGAAATATTCTTTTGGAAAGGGATGAAAGAGGATGTTATAAAATATATGAATGAATGCAGGTCATGTCAGCAAAAAAAATTTGAACATACACATCCTGTTGGTCTGCTACAACCATTTCCCATTCCACAACAAAAATGGGAAAGTGTCTCCATGGATTTTATGACAGGTTTTCCCAGGGCTTTGGGTAAGGATTGCATTTATGTTGTGGTGGATAGACTCAAATTTGCTCATTTATTTGTTGTTACACCATATTTTACTACTCAACAAGTGGTTGATTTGTTCTTTAGAGAAATTTTCAAATTGTATGGACTCCCCAAGAACATTGTGAGTGATAGAGATAACAGATTTATGAGTGCCTTTTGGCAAGAAATTTTCAGATTGGTTGGCACTCAATTGACTCCAAGCACAAGCTATCATCCTCAAACTGATGGCCAAACAAAGAGAGTGAATCAATGGTTGGAAGGGTACTTGAGTAATTATGTTGGTGTGCAGCATAAAACAAGGGTGAAATGGCTACATTTGGGTGAGTTTTGCTACAACACTACTTTCCATATGTCCATTGGTATGTCTCCTTTTAAAGCACTATATGGTTATGAAGCACTTACATTTTTTGAGCAAATATTTGGTGATAGTAGAGCCCCAAAGGCTAAATATTGGGTGGAAGAAAGTCAAGAGATTTTGAAACTCCTAAAAGATAACTTGCAGGTTTCCCAAAATCAGTAGAAACAGTATGTAGATCAACATAGAGTGGAAAGAAATTTTTGAGTAAATTATTTTGTGTATCTGAGGCTACAACCATATAAACAAACATCTTTGAATATGAAAGGGTCAGAAAATCTCAAACCAAGATACTATGGTTCTTACAAGATAGTTTGAAAAGTTGGGGAGGTTGCTTATGAGTTGGAGATTCCGGAAGGGAGCAAAATTCACAATGTATTCCATGTTTCATGCCTTAAGAAGGACATTGGTCAGAAAATATCTATTTCAGAAACTCTCCCTCCATTGGATGATGAAGGACAACTTACACTTATTCCAGAAAAAGTTTTGAAGACAAGAGAAAGAACATTGAGAAGCAAAACCATAAGGGAGTACTTGGTACAATGTAAAGATTTTCCGAGTGAGGATGCCACATGGGAGGAAGAACAAATTTTGTAGCATCCTAATTTAGAATTGCTTGAGGGCAAGCAATATTGGGTGGGGATATCTGTAATGTACCCACTCAAATAAATTCCAAAAGGAGAAAATTCCTCCAATCTACTAGCTTCCTAGGTTGGGTGAAGACATTAAATTTGGAATAAGGAGACTAATAAACCCCAAATGGAATTTAGAATTGACATAAATATATTTATGTGGGGATAAATAAATATTTATGATGAGAAAATAAGGTGGCACTTGGTCATGGAGACACATTGGTGGTGTGGGACACCCAAAAAGCTAGATTGCCCATGCCACATGGAATTCCACTCTCACCCATTCGAATCCAAGGTGGATTCCACTATTATTGGGGTAGTTGGAAGGTCATATTACTTGGAATGACTCAATGAGGTCGAATTGTAGAGGAAGATTAACTCCCATGGGAGAGGAAGAGGCATTTTGGAGCTAGTGGGACACTTGGGCTAGATTCCCTAGCTTCTATGACACCAATGATGAAGATGCCTATGAAACTTATGAAAAAATCAAACTTGATGGATGACATATGACATATATGAAATGTCAGGGCTAAAAATAGCCTCCAAGAGGGCACACAAGGGAGTTAGTGAAGCCAAAGAGACACTTATTCGAATTTGGTGGAGGAGGAGGCTAGAATTGGAGGGACAAGTGGCACACATTGGAATCTCTTCCCAAATTGAGTTGGCATGAAGCTCTTGGAAAGGATTCGACCCATGGGGGACCTTATAAGTTTATAAAAGACAATAACAAAGAAGGATGGTGGCTTTTTATCATTTTACATTTTGCATTTGGAGAGAAGAGCTAGTAGAGAGCTAGTCTACTTGCCTTAGCACCAATTTCAAGGGTGAAAGATTCCCATCCTAATTGGAAATTGGAGAGGACCTCAGACCTTTCATTTGGAGATGCAATGGAGTCTTTATTTATAGGTTGAATCTACAGGAAATCTCATGGTTCATTCAGATACAACTGATTCTTGCATCTCTTTCACATTGTATTGCATATTTGGGCTCCTGGAGGAATTGCGCCCTTGGTGAGGTGTTGATCTCTTTGTGAGAGTCAAATAATCTCCATTTCTTTGTATTCTGATATATATACTCTTTATTTACTTCTCATAAGACTCTCAGGTCGAAATACCAAGTGAATTTATGTAAAAGTACCAAACAATGCATAAATGATGCCATTTCCCCTAGATCTTATTGTTGGAGTTTGAAGAGACATTATTTCGAGTTGCATCAGTTATTCTCTGTGATTTTTTTTATACATGGAGTGTTATTAAAGTTTTTAATAAGTTTAATTAACTATGCACAAGTCCTTGGCACCTAAAATTCAAATTTCATAACACATGGTGAAAATTACTAGCTTTTCCCCCTATGTGAAATCTTGCATATAAACATATGATTTAAATGAGTTTAAGAAGGCCATAAGAATTAATTAAGGATACACTGGGGAGATAATTAAAGACACTTATCAGTACCATACCTCTGTTCAGAAATTTGGAAGGGTTTAACAACATTTGGGAAGTCATCTTTGTCCACTACCCTTGGGGGTTTTGAAGCTCGAAATTGCTAGTAACTTTCCCTACTTTGTCCAGATTGTAAATGAATGTTGCATAAGTGTTTTAAGGGTTATTAAGCATTCATCATCCTCATTTATATGTATTAATACCTTTCAAATACATGATCCAATTTGGAATCATTTGGAGTCATTTGGAAGCAGTAGTGTCAATACTAGTCTAAGGGTCGAATTGGTTGAAAATTGCAATTTTTCCTAGTTTGTGCAATTTTTCTAAAAGGGACACTACAAAACATGTCACTACCAGATGAACATGTTTTCCTCATTATTTTGGATGATCCCTAGTATGGTGATATTTTAGTTTACCTGCAAACCCATAGGGTCCTACCTCAGTCCACCTGTGAACAGAGGCGTAAAATACATCATCAATCGATACATTATGTCATCATTGATTATCATCGAGGTATATATATTGTCCTCAAATGTTCCCTTATTCACGAGGAGGATGAGAATATTTTGAACAATTGGCATGGTGGAGCCTGTGGTGGTAATTTTATTCGGACTTGTTACAACCCAATTTTTTTTTTGCACTAGATACTTCTAGCCTTGAATCTTCAAATAATGTATTGAGGCTATTAAGAAGTGTCATCCATGTCAAAAATTTACAAAAAATATGCACTCTCATTCTACTCCCTTATGTCCAATTATCATTGTCGGTCTCTTCACCAAATGGGGAATTTATCTTACAACGTGTAAGCCGACATCAACTAGTGTCCATAAATACATTATTATGGTTGTATAATACTTCACTAAGTGGGTCAAGGCCATGCCTACCTTTCATTGCAAGGTTGAAATTGTAGCACACTTCATTTTCAATCAGATCATTGCTCATTTTGGTATTCCTAGAGAGATTGCTACTAAAAATGGCTCTCACTTTCAAAACAAAATGATGATAAAGTTGTCTGAGAAACGATAGTTTTCGCTAGGATTTCTCCACTTTATTATCCTTGTTAACACCCAAAAAGTGCTCACTAGCTCATTCCCTTATTCACATGACCCATTTGTCCACTTTTCCACCATTTGAGCCTCTAAAACCATCAAAAGGTCACCAAAAAGACCACAATACACATTTTTTTCCCCTCAAAATATGTATTTTTCCTCAAAAAACACAAAAAACCCTAAAAAAGGGTCCAAAATTCCCAAAATATATTAAAAGAGAATAAAAATATAAAAAATATTCAAAAAAGGAAAAAGAGAGAAAAAGAGACCTAAACCATGTTGGTTAATACCATTGGTTTCCTTAAAACCATAATGGTATTCCCCATCACCAAAAACTATAAAAAGGTGATAGGGGCTCCTCACTTTTCATCCACATTTCATCTTATCCTTATGCTTCGAAATTATCTTTGAGAGCCATTGCCTCCCATTTCGGGTTTGAAGAATCCCATTGAAGCTTTGGAGAAGATGAGACCATTGGATATTGGAGCTTCTCAACCTTGGAGTTGCTCAACACCCACCATCCTCACCATTTGAGGTAATACACAATCAAATATTTTTCAAGTTATTGTTTTTCCATAGATCTTATCGCTTATTGTTATCAATCTAGTTCTTTATTTTTCTTATACATGTTAATGTTAGATTAGATTCAGTTTATTGTTATTTGCTTTTCATTCGAGACTGCTATTACAAGTTAATAGGTGCATCCTTGCACATGCTTGGTTGAAAAACCAAGCAACAGTTTTTGGCGACTCTGCTGGGTTTCGAACTTTTAATTTTTGCTTTAGATCTTTATTTTACTTGTTCTTTCCATTTAAAACTGTAGATATGCCATACTAGTCAGCTTATTGCTAGCTGCCTTAGCCATTGGCCCTTTCTACAGCCCGAAACAACCCAAAATTTCCATTTTTGGGTTCGTTTTTCGACGGCCATTTTTCCGTTCATACATCGCGACTTTCGGCCCCCACAGTCGCGCGGTCCATCGCAACTTTTTGGCCTTTTTCCGCGCTGCCCATCGCGGCTTTTCGACTTTTTTCCGTGATGCCCATCGCGACTTTTAGCCCGAAACCCGCGATGTAATTTTCTGGCAGCGCGACTCAACTTTCAAACGGCCATATCTCCCTCTCCCGAACTCCGTTTGAGACTATTTGTTTTTTCAAATTGGGTGTTTTCGATTAAGGAATCCAAATATCCTATTAGATTTAAGAAATTTTTCATAGAAATTTCTCTAATATTTTATTTTAGTGTTATTTATCACTTCAGTTCACCCATTTTGGACCATATTTTCTAGCCATCTTCCCTGCACTTTTGAACAGCCTACTGTTTCATTTTGTAGCATTACATATTGTTATTTCTTACTATTATTTTGCTTTACTTCATCATATTTTAAAAAATTTCAGTTTAGTGAAAGAAAAATTGTGAAGTAATTTCATTTTTGCAAAATTAAAACCAAATTTTTAATTTGCTATATATTTTTGCCGAAAGCATTAGAATACCATTTATTTCTATGATATTTGCTTTACTTTAATTTTTTTTAAAAATCAACACCTTTTTGAAAAGTTTACCATAGCATTTACATTTAAATTGCTGTCATATTTTGCAAATTGAAATCATTATTTTAGTTTGTGATTAAATTGCCCATGCGAGGCACATTATTTTGGTATACACCTACATTAGCACACAATCCGTCACAATAATTTCAAGTGAGCCTTAAAAGTTACCTTAACTCAAACAACATTCTAACCCCACTTGGGGAACACAAAAATAATTTTGTAGCTAGGTAGGACTGAGCGGATAAGTATCCAAATAACACCCCTCACTCATTTTTCATGTTGAGACATAGTGGTTGACATTTAGGGTACCAAAATCCCTTATTATTTGTTGACACAGTTTAACACCAATTTATTGGGAAGGCCTCTCCCTTAGGAGGGTTGAAGTAGCCAGACTGGTTCCAGAAGCCTGAGTGGAATATCGCTATCCATTCAGTAACCAAAGGATACCTTTCGCAGTTCTCATTGTACCACCCTTATGGGAGTACAACGACGATAGAACCAAACTGCAGATTCACCCAACCGAACGTGTCATGAACGGGGTATCTTAGTGGCCAAAATTTTAGGATTGTCTACCCGGTGTCCCTCCCGATAAGGGGATATCTAACCTTTGATTCCACTACTCATATTGTCTGACTTGGATTTCATCACCTTGCAGGGGATATGTTTTCGTTGAGTCATAACACCACTTCTAGTTAGGTGTTTGCATGCTCCATTACCTACTTTTGGTCATAGAGTCTACATTTTTCTATTTTTAGGAACTGTTTGCATGTTGGTTTCCTGACCACATTTTTTTATTACTCCACTTACTATAGCACAACTGTTATAGTAAGTGTTTTTGAGGTTGATTTTTGGCCTGAGTGCCATTTATTTTTTACGATCCCCTCTTGCACGCACGGTTGCATTAGGGATTTACAACTTTCCACTCACCACCACCTGGTAATCTTTCGATAAAACTGTCACCATTGATTCCCCGAGACGTTTTCGGTGCTTCCGAGGAGACCCCCCGCAGTACGGTTCCCTTGACTCCACACGTCATCGGAATAGAGCCCCGTCATCCGATTCTGACGCACCTCATTTCACATCAGATTCTGATGCAAAATCCGAAAATCCCACATACACCACACCCACTAGCCCTATGGCTGATTTTTCTTCCAACCCTTTCAACACAGGGACTGTTGGTGGAACATCTTCCACTATCCCATCTACCACATTGGCCACCACTCCGACAACCAATGTTGGTATGCCCAACCTGGGAACTGCTTCCACTCTAGGAATGCCTAATATGGGAACTGCTTCCACTCTAGGCATGCCTAATATGGGAACTACATCTACTCTAGGAATGCCCAACACGGGACCTACACCTGCTATAGGTATACCTTTGATTGGAACCACTTCCAGCATACCAAACCCTGGGTCTACTATACCCAATCCAAACCCATCTGTAACTCAATCTACACTTGGGAATACATGCTTCACCCATACACCTTTGATTGGGGGACAGATCCCCTTCACAAATCAGGTACCCTTCGGGGGCAGTGGCCCACACCATAATGCTACCATTAACACATATTCCCCAGCCACTACATCACACCCCTCGGCCAGTCTGCCATTTATGGCAAGTCTAAACTTGTCAGACTTGGAAAGACTAACTAATGATCTTATTAGACATGACCCCACTTGGCCCCCCATGCCCACAAAGCTCCCCTCAGACATCCCAAAATTTGAAGGGAAGGCTGGGGAAGACCCCCAAAACCACATCATGTCCTTTCACCTATGGTGTTCCTCAAACTCCATAGTAGACGATTCCATTCGTCTTCGTTTATTACAACAAACTTTTACCAGCTCGGTAGCCAAATGGTACATCGAGCAACCCCATGGGACACACCCTACGTTCACATCCCTTGCCTTGAATTTCCTACAGTTCTTCCAATTACCTGTCCGCTATGATGCAAGAGTGGAAATACTACTGTCTTGTAAACAGAACACCGCTACACACATCACCGATCATATCCATGAGTGGCGTAAGCGCCGTAGTCTCTGCAAGATAAAGCTTGACGACCGTATCTTTTTGGATTGGTTACTCAAATCACTCCTCCCTCTCATAGCCAAAGACGTATCTTCTGAACGACCCCAGTCGGAAGAAGAAGCCATTCTAAAAGCACAGCAATTTGATCTGGTCTACGCCCAGTGTGGCTACTTGTATACCATCTTACCTGACGCTCCCCGCGGTGATTCCTCTCGGACTGATGCGCCAGGGGCATCCCACGCCGCTGACGGCATCATTGGACAAGTTGCATCCCACAACCAACCCTTTTCCATTATGCGCAATAATACCGGCCCCGATCTTTCACGGGCCACATCTCACTCCAGAGCTACAATTTCATATGCTCCCATGGCCCACTCCCACCACACTTATGGACCCTCATGTCCACCACAGTGTTATGGTCACGCACCTTCAGCCTATCCACCTTCGGTTTCACCCCCTATATATTACCATCAACAGGCCACACATGCTCCTGTTCACTCTCAAGCCCCAGAGGCTTATTACCCACCACTGGCAGCGCTTGCTACACGACAACCTCTAGTCGCTCAGACTTATCCACCAAACAACAACAACGCTGCCCCCACCAACCAAAACCCTGATCAACCACCAAAATAGGGTAAGAACCCCAATTTACGAACAAACCACCCATGTTCCATATGCGGAGTATACGGCCATTACACACACACTTGCCCCCATTTGGAGCTAGCGCGCCAACTGTGGAATGATGACGCCCAACGCCAAGGGCACATGGCACAACCAGCGCCACCTACTCAACCACAACCCATGGTGCTGCAGAATCCTTTGCCCACACAAGGAGTGGCGAACACTCGTCTGTTGGATCCTCCTCAAGGAACCACCGCACCACAACAGAAAATCACATATGCTGCACACACAAACCAACCGATGGATTCAATTAGTCATCATCTCCTTATGATGTCATCGTCCGACATGAATCTCCAAATGCGTCGAAACCGATACACCCCCACTGCACCTAAAAATGTTCTCCCTATGATTGAACAACCAGTTCAGAATGCACCTACATCGTTCTTCTCCACAGTCAGACCCAGATTATACTCGGAATCACCTATGACTTCCACATTCCAATCCATCCCACCCCCTTTGAAGATAACCGAGATATCTGATTTGTGCACCCTCTCGCATAACACACAGGTACCAAACCAACAACCCCCTTTACTCCCGCAACCACCTTCAATGCCAGCTCACGTAGGATCCACACCAATTCATACTATCCCATTTTTATTTCCCCCTTCAGGTGCCATTAGCACACCAGTCATGGCTACACTTAATCTCCCAGGATTAACATTAGGACTACCTGTGTGGTACCTACCTACCCCAACCCCTCCCCCTACACTGAACGTCATTTTAAAACCGGTGCAACCCATGAATAATTCTAATCGTCCACCCCCTAGTGTAGCAAACATCCAGAACCAGCCACCTCCAACAGGGGCCACTGCATCAACATCTAGTAATGCTCCCCCTGAACTCCACTACAATGGGGGCATAGGCCCACAAACCTGCACCATTGGACCCACAACCTACACCACTAGATCCACAACCCGCACCCCCCCACCGACTCCCAAGTTGGCGAAGAATCCCCCAACAATCCGTGCTCCCCCCAAGTTCTCTTTGTGCGATGATATAGGCCATACTACCCATCAATGTCCACAATTACCGGCACTTCAAGAGCATATGCAAATGTTGGATGATGACACTAACATTCCAGTTGTCAAACTCGAGCTGCCCCCTCAGCCTTGTGATAAATATTTGCATAACAACCACCCTTGTGCGATATGCGGCATCTACGGCCATTACTCACATCACTTCCCTGATCTCCCAGATTATAGAGCAGCTCTATACGAACTGAATAATGTCGATCTAGAAACATCCGTTCCTACCATTGAGGAAATTCATCCCCCACCATCTTCCTCCTTGGAAGAAATTAACACCATTTACACAGTTTCCACTGGATACCCCTCTATTCGGTCAGCCCCTTCCATTGATCCCTTTGACACACATGTTCAACCCTTTCAAATTGATGATGAAACCACATGTCCACAACATGGGGGCAGGCCCAAAACCTTCCTACTCATCATCATTGTGATTCTCGTCAAAGATACTGGGGGCATCCACCCCACAAGGGGAATCCCCCATCATCATATCATCACTTCAGTATGCCGCCACGGCCCACAACCTCATGGTATACCCCCCCGCAAGAGGTTGCTCAATGCCCTATTGATCCCTCTCTGAGACAACATCTACACAACATTGACACCTCTGAGCTAGGGGGCATAATAGATTACCTCGAACCTGGGATAGGGGGCATGATCAATCATTTTGAACCTTCCCCATCACATCTATCTCAGTATTTCAATGAACCCATTGTTTTAACCAACACATATGTGATCCACAATCATAAACCCCATGCACATAGTATGGGGGCAGGTCATTAACCCTACTCACTTTTTCACATGCGTGATCTCAACCATTTTTGAGGTCACATATCACCTGTATATTTGATTTGATTTGATACACCTAGTATTCTTCCCCCGCGGGTCATCATTTCTCCCCACCACTGCAACCTTGGCTGGGTGGGCTCACCTTTATTTATAGCCATTTTTTAAACCTAGTTATTTCCTTCGACCATTCTGAAGTCCTTATGACCTCCGTTTTTCGCACCATTTGCACCGCCGGATTCATATTTTTGTGCCCGTGATGATTCTTGAGATCATTTCTCGCTCTCACCAAAAAAATTTTGGCGTTTTTTCCATGCCCCACGCCACCTCGATTTGCGTGCCACATCGGTTGTTGTCAGTTTATTGGCATTTTTTTATACCATCGGATTCAGTTTTCCAAACTCGTGATGATGCTTGAGATCATTTCTCGCTTTCACCACCATATTTTTCAGGCATTTTTTCCCATAC
Organism: Larix kaempferi; assembly: GCA_027924585.1. NCBI lineage: Eukaryota > Viridiplantae > Streptophyta > Pinopsida > Pinales > Pinaceae > Larix > Larix kaempferi. The sequence goes on along the minus strand of BSBM01000732.1, from coordinate 6,778,126 downwards.
CCCTTGTTGCCTCAATTTGCGTTCCACATTGGCTGTGGTCCATTTTTGACGAGTTTATATCGCCGGATTCAGTTTTCCATGGCCGTGATGATGCTTGAGATCATTTCTCGCTCTCACCCCCAAATATTTTGGGCATTTCTCCAAAATGCCCCTCATCACCTCGGTCTACGTGCCACATCGGTCGTTGCCCATTTTTTACGATCTTTATGTCGCTGGATTCAGTTTTTCATGCTCATGACGATGCTCGAGATCATTTCTCGCTCTCTCCAATACCTTCTTGTTTGGTATAATTTTATCTCTTTTTCGGGCCGAGCAATTCTTTTACGAAAAATGCACTTAGGGAGTTTCCGTTAAGCTCTTTTCTGACTCCTAAAACAATGAAAAGATCGTGGAGCAATCTTGCTTCCTTTCATGCTCGCTAATAGTATCTGAAAGGGTGTCAATCTGGTATAAGTTTACCCATTTTCGGACCTTGTAGACTAATTACGAAAAATGAATACTCTAGTCACATTGGCTAGAAGAGTTCTCCATTTGCATCATTTTATGCTTTTTTGGGCCTTGGAGACTAACACACGAAAAATAACACCATTGGAGTCTACTTACTGATTTCAGACTCTCTAAAATTGAAAGCAACCATGAGTAATCACCGTCTTGGGCTTGTACAAATCCACAAGACGGTACTCCTCCACCAATTCAGAGTCTTCTTATCGTTTTCAGACTCCTTAAAAATGAAAGGACTCACGAGCATGAACAGTCTTGGGCTCACATAAATCCATAGGACAGTACCATTTTAGAGCAATCTTTTATCCCTTCTTGGAGATCATTAAAACCACGAAGAAGGACCCAAAGGTGCTTTTCGGCGCCACAACAGATCATGTCTACTCATATGGCAGCTTCCTTATTATGGTAGCCTTTGTTCAGAGTATTCTGCAGTATGTCACCCTCAGAGTCTCCCAAAAGCATCAATCAGCGTGTCCCCCCAGAGTCACTCTAGTATACAATACAAATCAGTTTCCTATGCTGCAAGTTCAACCATGTCATCATGCTCTGAACAAAGGAAGTTTGAGTCCACCCACTATATGACCCCAGCTATTCCCCATCCCCACAGTATGTCAGTCCTACCATCAGTACTACCACACTTCAGTTGTACACCTTGCGCTCCTATCAAGGAAACATCATTGCCTTGATAGTTGCTGGTCTCCCTCTGTCGACGCCAACCAAAATTATTCCAGAGGATAGACCCAGAGGTCCCTGTACCTTGGACTCATCACCATTAGTGATGAGTACCTACAGATCATTTCAAAAGGAGTCCTCAGTGCCTCTCCAAATGATTGTTTCTCACATGCTCAACTTCAACACCTTGATCGCATAGTTGAGACTCGTACAGGGTATTGATCCTTTCAATTATTTGTTGAAGACCCCGGATATCACCTGACCCTACCACATTGGAGAGCCTAATTGAGGAAACAACTAGTTTCATTTTCCTATGGATATTCGGGTTGCGCTTGGCGACAATTTTCAGATGTACCGTAGTTCTATACTCCCTTGAGTATATAGTTACAAATACTCCTCAGAAGTTGACTTATTTACTTACTCTACCACATTTGAGAGTCTAATTGAGTCCCTACAGATGTTAGACACCTTCAGTTTCAGCAATTCATCAACCCTTCTGATACCTTATTCAAAATGATTGTTGCTTTTTTCCAGTGTATCAGTTATTGAGATCAGTCATGGCATGATCATGAGTACATCCCAACATGGTGTCCCCTCTAGACCATTATGATGTACCAAAATATTTTTCTGTATTATTCAGGTCCCCCTTCTTGGGCCTAATTGTTATGTATATTTCTTGACACGAGCATGGGTATGCCTGCCTCGTCCATTATCATAGATTATTCCTCATTCATTTTGAAGCCATGTATTTTTTCAATTTTTGCAGCTTCCAAGGGGCTGTTGTTCCAGTCTCCAATCGGTCTCTTCTCTTCCCCAAACCCCAGGAAAAAAGACAAAAGAACTATGATGTCTATCGGCCATACGATGAGCTCCTACCCTCAAACATCAGGGGGCAATCTGTTAACACCCAAAAAGTGCTCACTAGTTCATTCCCTTATTCACATGACCCATTTGTCCACTTTTCCACCATTTGAGCCTCTAAAACCATCAAAAGGTCATCAAAAAGACCACAATACACCTTTTTTTCCCTCAAAATATGTATTTTTCCCCTCAAAATATGTATTTTTCCTCAAAAAACACAAAAAAAACCCTAAAAAATGGTCCAAAATTCCCAAAAAATATTAAAAGGGAATAAAAATATAAAAATTATTCAAAAAAGGAAAAAAAGGGAAAAAAAGACCTAAACCATGTTGGCTAATACCATTGGTTTCCTTAAAACCATAATGGTATTCCCCATCACCAAAAACTATAAAAAAAGTGATAGGGGCTCCTCACTTTTCATCCACATTTCATCCTATCCTTATGCTGCCAAATTCCCTTTGAGAGCCATTGCCTGCCATTTCGAGTTTGAAGAATCCCATTTAAGCTTTGGAGAAGAAGAGACCATTGGATATTGGAGCTTCTCAAACTTGGAGTTGCTCAACACCCACCATCCTCACCATTTGAGGTAATACAAAATCAAATATTTTTCAAGTTATTGTTTTTCCATAGATCTTATCGCTTATGTTTCGAAATCTAGTTTTTTATTTATTTGCACATGCTTAGATTATCTTAGTTTATTCATAGTTGTTTTTGTTTTATATTGAAACTGCTATTACAAGTTAATAGGTGCATCTTTAGCACATGCTTGGTTGAAAAACCAAGGAACAATCCTCGGGAAAATGGAAAAGTATAAGCACTCAATAAGTCTTTGAAAACCATGTTGCAAAGGATGGTGAAAAAACATAGGTCCAATTGGCATGTTATGTTGTATCCATCTCTATGGGCTTGCCGAACCTCTGTCAAGACTGCAACAAGATTTAATCCTTTCCATCTTTTTCATGGATTCAAAGAAGTGTTACCTATCGAGTGTGAAATTCCATCTTTGAAGCTAGTCGTAAAACTCCCACTAGACACTAGCGATCTCGAAGATCGTATTTTATATCTAGAGCAGTTAGAGGAACATAGGATGGATGTTGTTTCTGGCATTGAAACAAAAAAAATAACGAGCCAAGGATCAGTATGATAAATTAGTACACCTGCAGATCTTCTCTGAGGGAGATTTAGTGTTAGTATACAACCATAAGCATAGTGAGTTAGGGTTTGGAAAATTCACTTCTATGTGGATTGGTCGTTATATTGTCAGGAAAGTCCTCGATATGGGGGTTTATGAGCTGGAATATTTTGACGGAAGCATCTTGGGGTATATAAATGGACTCTACCTAAAGAGGTACTTTCCATGGACTTTATGTCTAGGCAGGTTTCTCTTGTAATTATTATAATATAGCTAGCTTAGGATGTTGTCTACTTTTATGATCGATTTGTATTGGCTTTCGCTTATTAGGATTTATGCTTGATTGACATATGTCATCACCTGTACGAATTCTTTTAGGCTATGTTGAAGGAGCTTCCCATCACCCCCAGAACATTGCTTCTGAAACTTGGCTTATCTATGATCCAGTTGGATAACTAGTGAATTCAGCTGGAGTGTCTCTCAGACCAATCACTAATAACATTGTGGAATATAGTGTTGTGATCGAGTTGATGTTGGGATCCATATCTATTGGTGTTTGTTATCTAGCTATATATCTATATTTGCAATTGGTAGTGTCTTAATTAAATGGTATGTATCATATTCGGTGCCATGTATTGTTACATAGATTTTTAAGGGTACATTTATTAGAGCATCAATTTTATTTTATTACATACATACATGTTCCTAGAAGATGCAATCATCTAACTGACATGTTGGATAATTACATATTAAATCGACATATATATTATCATTAAAACGTACACACATAAAACATACAGAAGCATGTACAAATTGCAGATATATCCAGTACAAGTGGTCATCATGTATATATAAGAGTAGATGAAAAAATTACAAAAAAGTGTGAGTCTAATTCCAAAAGTCGTGCTTTCAACACTACTTGTGTGACTCATACTAAAAAAATGGTCATATAGCCCTACATGATGCAAATACAAATGCTAGATACAAAATTCCTCTCAAGAGACTGTATTCAATCTAAAGCCTCGGCTCCCTTAGCGGTTGCCTCCTTGTAGCAAAGAACACATCTGGCCACCATCCACAGTAGTATGACCCAGGTAGGGGGCACCCCTACTACCTAGTGTTGCATATTCATAGGCATCCGCTCTATCCTGAAAGTCTAAATGTTTTGTGTCATTCCAATCAAGTTGCTCTCAATGGAAGCTAGTATATCTACCGACCCCTGGTGCAGGTTGTGGATCTCTTACTCATACTCTCGGATGGTCAACAGACCGCACTGATCTTATATTTGCATTATGTTTTAAATTTGGTATTAGTACTCATATCACAAAAATATTTTTCAGTAATTGATAAAAAATTTAAAAAACTAAAAATGAAATATCATAAAAATGAAAACTCATCAATCTACCCCCAGGATTCTCCAGGAGGAAGAAGTAGGTCCGGGTCACCATGAAATTCCAATCCAACATAAGGAAAATCCTCGACTGTAGGTACCTGTCGGCTCCACCATGCGTGGAATTCATCATCAAATGTGGTTGTGGTTGACCCTCCTCCTTGTCTCATGAATAGCTCACTCCACCAAACCAATCTTGGTTCTTAAGGATCCAAGGGTATAATTGAGACCCTTGGGCTCATACCCGAAAGTCTCTCAAAAACGAAAGACATTAAGATACTTTCATATCCAAAGTTCTCGTTTCTACCTGCTTGGCACTCTGTGACTTGGCATTTTAAGTTATCCAACAATCCTGAATTCCAATGAAATATAGTGCCCCTTAGGAATTCTACTCCAATCTACATATGGTTCCTTATTTCTAGATGCAAGGCTACGAAAGCTGCTACTCTTGTGATAATGGTGACAATCACTTTCAATGGGAAACTCGCTATGGAGTAAACAGTTATTTGTGACCCAGATTTTTGAGTTCCAGGTACACAATATGCATTGACATATTCTTGCACTGAAAGGGGCCCTACTCCATGGAATTTCCCTTTTAAATTGACTACTTGTCCCCTTCGAGACAATCTCGTAATAAATTATATATCATCAAGAGTGATTCCAAGTGTCTCTCCTTCAATGAAAAACATGCACTGATCAACATCCCAATACCTTATTACAGCCCGGAGTAAGTTTCTTTGCGCCCTCATATTTGAAGTTCTAAAAAACTTCAACAATCCACATCGCCGCAAGGCGATTAGTTTTAATGGGTCACCTAAAGCATCTCTATCCAAGAATTCATGCTCCCGTTCATGCCATACCAAATCCATTCCTACCAAAATCAAGTTTTTGGGTCAATATGTTGGATTTTTCAAACCTCGTTGCATAAAACGCGAGCAATAATATATAGAGTCGCGCTTAAATTACTAACAAAATTATGTATAGTTGTGTTTTTGGGGGAAAAAGGCTACCTGATATATCGTTTCTAGCATTTACGCTGTAAGCTTGGTAAAATGAACTTAAACAATCAATTTTTGACCTAGAATTGCTATTTAATCCATCAAAATGAATGAGTATGGATAGAGGATCTACCTAGAATGAACAGAAGTTGATTTGGTGTCTTGGATTGGGTGCAATCAATGATCAAATCTCTCGGGATCTTTTGCTCTCAACAATGGTAAAATCACAAATGAAATTTTTTTTACACCTGTTTCTATTTGTTGTAAAACAAATTACGTTTACCCACTTTTCTATAGTTTTGAACATTTATTTTGTGCCATAACTAATACTAATCCCCTTTTTGGTTAGTCTTTGGTCTTTTTAAGTAGGTGAATAAAGAACCAAGGTGTCTTTTTATCCACAAGTGGTCCTTTTTACAAGGTTTGTTCTCTAAATTGGCATATAGGTTAGGTCACTATCATCATGCATTTTGCAATGGACCTTGTATTTTTTGCACCGTAGGACCACTTTTCACGGGACTGCATTATTATCCCTCATTTATTAATTAAAGTCATTAATTATTCTGTGATAGAGCCTACCCCACATGGGACACCCTAGTTAGTATCCTTATTTCCATTGTGGTTCCCTAGTTAGAGCCTTGGTAGTCTTTCCATGACCTTGAGAAGAAACTGCATGTTTCTCTCTCATCTTTCTGGATACCCCCTATAAGGCTGCCTCAAGTTTACTTTTTCGGGCTCGTTAAATTTTCTCGGAAAAGTTCTGTATGAAGTTTTTTTAAGTTTTTCAGACTCCTTAAATTTGAAAACACCTGTGAGCATTCACTAACCTGGGATCGATAAAAATCCACAGGATGGTATATGCAGTTTCCTTTAAGTTTTCTATACGCCTTAAAACTGAAAATACCAATGAGTAATAATTGATCCAGGCTTGATAAAAATCCACAGATTGATATTATATTGAGTATACTTCTATCTCTTTTTAAATCTCATAAAAATGAAAAGGTACTTAAAATGAAAAGGGGAAGGGAAAGATCTCAAATGTCTCTCGATATAATGGCAGCAAATCAAAGTCATCCCTGAACAAAGCACCAGTATTGAGTCCCTCAACAAGTTGGGTTCTAGTTTTTGGCCTTAGGATAAAACTCGATCTGATACTTATCACTCCACCGGTTGGTTACTCTTTCAATCATATGGAGAATTTGTCAATGTCTTCTACATTCTGGATTTGTATCATCATTTTATTTGTGTCTAAAACTCCATAAGTCACCACTATGTCATGCACATTGTTCAAGGATATAACATGTGTTGGTAATTCTACAGTGTCCTTGACTTCATATGTCAACCATTCCCTATCGTCATTATGTTTCATCATGTACTCAGTGGTTCGTTATGCAACACATTGTCCCAGTCCTAGTCCGAATCAAATCAGTCATTGATTTATTCTCATGTTGGATGATGGGGGTTCCTTAATGCCTCCCTTTCAACTGGTCTCTTCCCATCGACTTCAACTCATCCTTCTCTAGGAATAAGGTCTAGAGTTTCGTTAGTACCTTAGGGATTGCATTCATCAGTGGCAGGTTCCCTCGCTATTGGGTAGTGGGAATACATTATTGTCTCCTAATTGATAGATTATTCAAGTGTTCGACTCCAAGAAATTTTATTCATGCCCATTAGAATGTACTAGGTACCTTGGGGCCCATTATCATTATTGGTGGGATCCCTCACGTTTGTTAAAGGTATACATCAATGATCGATAATCAAACTGTATCTCTAATGCTCCTATTCAACTCATCTATTCACATGTAGATTCGTACCTTTAGGTGCTTTGATGGAAGACCTTGGGCTAGCAGTAGCATCCTCACATTTTGTTATTTCTCAAGCTACGCAATATTGTACCACATTTCATATGATACTAGTACCATTGGGAGAACCATTACTTAGTTGTTATATTGTTCTCCTGATGAAATATGAGACATAGATCCACTTTGTTTATTCATGGCTATGATCTCAAGTTTGACATAGATCCACTTGGTATCTTTTCTGGCTACAATCCGTTGTTGGGCATGGATCCACTTTGTTCATTCGTGTCCATGACCCATTTATATATCACATGGATCCACTTTGTATTTCTCATGGCCATGATTGTTACATCAGTTACATATATATGATGGACCCACAAAGTATTTTTATGGTGGTCATCTTGAACATTGGATATATCTATCCTAGGGATAAGATTGTCTAACACCTTTATCTGTTTCGGATACTTCATTGAGACTAAGATTCTTGATCTCTCTGGTTTCGTTGACTCCACATCCAATATATTTATTTTATAATGTATTTCATCTACCATGTTTCCTTCTAACCTCATACATTAGAGGGCATTTGTTATAGCCCAAATAAGCACTTCTCAGTCAATGACGACACTTCAAATGTCGATTGTCGCTCACACAAAAGGACACTATGGAGGGAAGAGCCTTGATTTGGTATCTGATTCCATGGCATTAGTCATTCAATAATTCCCCAGCACTTATAAGCTTTGTAACTAAGTATTGAAACAAAAATGCTCCTAATGATCTGTCAACCTGTTATTTAATCCCTACTTTCCTTTACATTTCTAGTTTTTTTCACCCAATTCATGAAAACACTTATTTCCTTGGATTTGTGGAGGATTAAATCACTTGTTCCCTTCACATTACCATTGTTTTACCCCGAAAATTCCAAAAAATAAATACAATTTTGAATTAGGGGCAGTTAGGGTGGTTTGGCTAACTACCCTCTCAATTGCAACTACTTTCTACTCGATGGTAACTATATCCACTTACTGTAAAATAAAGGAGATAGGCCATGAGGGGGACCTTTTTCCTAAGTAAGGTTATGCTGGGGGAATGATCTCATCTCCATCCCCTTATTTTCCCTATGCATTGATATCCATTTCCTGATATGATTGGAGATTGGTTGGGATTGTTGGAGAAGACAAGCAGGAGGCCCACACTCTTGGTTTCGCGAGGTGTCGAAACAGAGAAGAGTTAATATTATACTTGTTTCTACTATTTCAATAGACATTTAACGTCTTTCCCTTCCCACTTTCTAAGTTAATTTCATATTTGATGAAGAAATTAGCATTTTGTATTGAAAGTTGATTTATAGATTCATGCTCTTGTTCTTCTTTCAATTCATCAATAATCATTATTATTGTCAAATGTGTTTGAGGAAGGTTGTCTTTATCAATTTTGCAGATTGAAGATTGGGCAAGTTGGAGTAGATTCAAAGTAGAGCAAGGAGTGGCTTGGATCAACCATCATAAATAAGGTGCATAAATCCTCTCTCTTTAAAAATATTTTTAACCACAATATGTTTGGTATAAATAAGGTCATATGCATGATTATTATTCCGATTTGATTGTTGAAAGAGCCTTCTATGGCAATCTCCCTTCTTTTAGTATGTTGATGACCTCACCCCAGTTATATGATTGTTTTAATTACAACAATCCACAGCCACAAAATAATTTCCAGGGTCATTTGACTTACCTTATGTTTTGGTTGACAATTTTTTCACCACTCATACAAGATCAAACCCTAGCTCTTCGCTTTCATTTATGAAAACTTAGCAAAAGAGCTTGAACTTTAATGCCTATTTATTGATTTTAATATAGGAGTAAAGAAATACTATTTACTAACACTAGGCAATTTTATAGGATCTTTACCAAAATAGTGTAGCTCAGAATGGTCATTTGCTCAATTTCATTTGCCAGAGAACAAAATATTTCTTGTCGCTTTCGAATGGAAGAAAACAATTGTGATTCTTGGCCTAAATTTGTTTGAATCAATTTAATACTGAAAGGGGGGGTGAATTAGTATTAGCGCAGTTATCAACATTTTTTACCTTATTTCACAAATTAGCCTTTACTTAATCTTTATCTTCAGTTATGCGTCAGAAAATAAACATCCAAATATATGCACCACATAAACAACACATAACACACCGTATTTTTTCGTGGAAACCCAAACGGGAGAAAACCAATGAATGATTCTTTATAATGAGAAAGAATATAATTCAAGGAAGGACCAAATTCCTGTGTTTATCGACACCAACTGTAGGAAGCACCAACCCCCTATTTTACAAGAACCAACATGAAGGAAGCTACAACTCCCTATGTTTTATCCAGCACCAGCTAGAAGGAGGCACCGACCCCCTACCTTCTTTGTTTTACAGGAACAAACCTGAAAGAAGCTCCAACTACCCATTTCCTTGCCCCGTCTGACCGCCCTGATGTCCAATATGTGTTGTTGTCTTACGGAAATTCAACTCTACACTCTTATGATCTTTTGTTGATGATTCCATTGTGTGTTGTCTTCGTATGCAGTCTATACTCTGTCAGTACGTTGCATACATCACTTGACTTCTAGAACTTCTCAAATCACACTTTTGCTGATGACTTAATTCAGATATTGTGTGCTTGGTGATACTATGGTTTGCGTCGCTAGTTATCAATGTTCTGCTCTCTGTGACTACAATAACCAAATAATACTATGCTTTTGATAGTTTGTTGTAATGAGATGAAGCACTAGTAATAGATGGAACTGCGCACTTATTGATGTGTTCGTTCTGATTAAGTGATGAAGTCTTTCAAAAAATCTGTGACGTCCTGTGCATCAAATGATTCATCCATTCTGTTTAACGCACTTGTCTCGGGTCATCTACATCATGATGCGCTTATCAGATTTTGTTGTTGTTCTGTCGTTGCGCTTCAGTGGAGTTTTCAACTTCGCACACTTTCACTTCTGCTCATATGCATCAGCTAGACATCTGCTCATTTTATGATAAAATTCGATTATGTCTCTGTGCTTCTGTCTTTACAACATCTATGAATATTGACATGCTGACTGTAATACTGTCCTTTGAAACATCAAGAACTTGCACATACTTCAGTATTTCTCCCTTCAATACTTGTGCATCTATCATAGATCTAGAACATCGATTTGTAAACCATCAAAACTTCATTATGTTGCATGTGTGCATTCATCTCTTCACTAGATCATTATGTTTTGTCCATGAGCCCCTTGATGCCCTGAAAATCAAACCGAAACTTACGCTTGAATCTCTTATGCTCTCACCATCAAGCTTACTTCAAATCTCCAACTTGCATCTCTATTTATACAGGTCTTGCATGGATTGTATGTTCACAAGTTGGTCATGGCATTCCTTCTTCCATAGTTCACAGATAGTGCATATTCCACACGTCATCATTTGCGCTATTGATGTGTCATCTTTGGTGTGTCGAGCACCCTCATGGTCCACAACTTAGTGGGACTTTACACCTTGGTGGTGTACCTTTGCGCTCTTAATGTACCATTTCCTTAAGGTATGTGCGCAATACTTACACTCAATATTGATGTGTCTATGACCTGTGTTATACCATCCCTTGTTGATATTGCACCCTTAAGATATTGATGCTTTGCAAAACCTGCGCATAATCAAACTTCTACTTAGTGGAATTATGACCCTTGTCTCTTCATCACTTGTGGGTAATGTGCTATGAATATTTAATTAATAATATTATTTATATATTAAATATATTATTAGGTTAATAAGCGAAAGGGTGTAACCCTTCGATATTCTTGCTCAAGCCCTATAAAGGTGAGCTTATTGTAACTTTATCATCATCTATCAATATAATATTATCTTTTATCTCAAATATGGAAGACGGATTCGCTTCTTAACTTAGTGAATGGATACGTTCACTACATTTGGTATCAGAGCGGACTCGCTCCTCTGGCACTGAGCTCGGTTTTAGCTCCTCTCTCATAGTGGATTTTCTCCTTCGGCCTGGGCTCGGATTTGGCTCATCCTCCCTCTCTCATCTCCAAGCTGTTGTTTTAGCTGTATTTCCCCTTCTTCGCTGCCACTCCCTCCTTCCGCTGCTCATTCTCTACATGCCCTCCATCGCACTCCAACCTACACGCTCACATCCCTCCACTTCCGCACTCGTCACTCCTGCCAGCCTCTACACCCATACTCTTCACGTCCATGCTCTTCACTCCTCCCTCCCGACCTCCTGCTCCTCACCACGCTGTCCCTCTGCATGCTTTGCCTCCACGTCCACTCCTCGCACGTCCGCATCCACATTCCCTCTGCCATTTCCCACGCTTCATCTCCTGCCTGTCACTAATCTTCCTGCGTCCGTCCTCTCCCTTGGCTGCTCCTCCCGTTATCCAATACTCCAGCTGCTAGCGCCGCCCCTGCGCCTCCGACCTTTCCCTACCCACACCCTCACGCGCCCGCTCCAACTCGCGCTCCATCCCTTTCCATGATCGTTTCTCCACGCGCATTCCTTACCACCTCCCTTCCCTCTTGACTGCGCTCTTCTCTTGCAACCACGATTCCTGCATCGCCTCCCTCAACCTCCATCCAGAGCACCATTCACTGCACGCCCTACTCCGTCATCTCCAGCTCTGCTAGTGCGTACCCCTACCATCCACGCCTCCACCATCTCCATTTCTCCCCTCACACACCATCCCTCCACCGTCTTTTCATGTGCTCTCATCTGTCGGCTCCATGCCCATCTCCTCGACGCCCACCCATCTACCTCCCTCCCTCCTCATCACCACGCCCTCACCCCGCCTCCATCTTCCCACCTCCACGTAACCCTGCAATAAAACAAAAAAATAAATATTATAATATTATAATATTTCAATTTTTGTTTTTATTATTATTAAAACAAATAAAGATTATAATTAATATAATAATTAATTATTATTTTTAAAATCTCACCATTCTTAGTAAAAAGACCTTTCCACCCTCACAAACCAAAATAGTGTCAATGTACACACCTCCACATACAAGGTCCAAGACAATGGCCGAATTAAAAGATGAACTTGAGAAATTGGAAAAGGACATCAAGGTCTTTGTTGCCAACCAAGAAAAATTCAAAGAAGAAACGAAAAATAAAAAGGCACTTGAGAAAGGAATTAAAGAAGATGTTGTTCTAGTACTAGGAAGAAAACTTGATGACAAAGTAGACATCGTGCATGAGAAACAAAAAGAGTTAGATAACAAGATGTGTGTGATGACACAGAACATAAACACCATGGCACAGAACTTGAGCATCATGACACAGAACCAGAATACCATAATGGAAATGTTACAAAAACTAAGGTCTAATACAAACCATAACAGTAACTCAGATATGTTGGACCACTATGTCAACAAAAATGAGAGTAAACAAATTGATCAAGACAATGAGACTAAATATCGTAGGGATGACCAAAATACCAAGATGAGCTCAACCAAGATCATAATGAGAATCAAGCCAGTATCATTCACAATAAGGACAATCCATATAATGACAAAATATGGATCCTACAATATGCAAAGGAATCCAATTCAAAGGAATCAGATATCGTAGATTCATCTTCTACTGTAACTCTTTTACCACTCTGGAGAAACCTAAATGTAACATTATCAGGTGACTTTGAGTGTGAGAAGCCTCACGAAACGCCACTTCTCGAGATAACTCGTAAGGATAATAAAATGAAAACATTACGTGATGACATCCTAAATATCGTAGGACAAGCAACTTCTAAAACAAGGCTTGATATGGTCAGTCACAAAAATACTCCTCATATTCATGTACAAGGAAAATGGGATAACAATAATAAACATAATGGAGTACAAATTCAAGTTACAAATGAAAGGAAGATGACAAACTATTGCGTAAATACCAAGCATATACCTAATACCAGTTCTAATAAAAACATAAAGGAAGTAATGACATTGTTTCAACACAAAACGAAAATGAAAAGACGAGAACAATAATCTAAGCTTTGAGGACAAAGCTTTCCTAAGGGGAAGGCAATGCTGTGAATATTTAATTAATATTATTATTTATATATTAAATAGATTATTAGGTTAATAAGCGAAAGGGTGTAACCCTTCGCTATTCTTGCTCAAGTCCTATAGAGGCGAGCTGATTGTAACTTTATCATCATCTATCAATATAATATTATCTTTTATCTTAAATATGGAAGACGAATTCACTTCTTAACTTAGTGAACGAATACGTTCACTGCATAATGCACACTTGATGTATTGATACTTTGCATATTATGCGCATACGCCAACTTCTACTTGGTGGGACTTTGACTTCTGCCTTGTCATCACTTATAAGCCTTGCACACTTGTTGTACTGTCGGCTGTGGAATTTGCTCATAAATGGTCTTCAACCATTGTACCCGTCTAGGAACTTGTGTGTAAATCTTTGATTCAGAGATCACTACTCCCTCTGAATCACCCTAAGATCTCAAGCAGTTTGAGTCTTGATATCAATACATGCTCATATAAATATAAACTCAATAGCTAGATCTCTTTACCAAACTGAAACACATGAAATTACACATAAACAACAAATATACCCTGGAAACCCCAACTGGGGAAAACCAACAAACTGTGGGGATATATTCTCTCTTGAGCCCAGAGCACATATATAAATGGACAAGTACAATACAGTATTACCTCAAAGGTAACTCAATCCATGAACCAGACAAACTCTAGATCTGCATGCATCAGCTGATGCGTGCACTAGAAGAGGAAGCCCTAACCGGTAAACTGGATCTGAGTATCTCGGCAGGTGCCTCTGACTGATCTGCCTCTCTGTATCACATTGCTATGATATGCTCTCTCTGAATACTTCCTCTAGAGAATGCGCCCTCCATTTTATGCTGAAGTGCGCCCTCCCCTCTAGATGTCTGATGCTCATACCAAATCGGATCTTAGCAGATCTGAGCTCTGAATGTCACGAACTTTCCTCGAATGCTGAGGCAAGGCTACTCTGGACGTCTCATACTCAGAATCGATCAAATGGGCTCCAAATGAGCTCCTCCCTCCTTGGGAATTGTGCCCTCCTCCAAGGAAACACGTCCTCCTCTAAAATAAGCTGAAATATCTCTGATGGACTGTCTCAGTCCATAGACCTGGGTGCTTAGTGACTTTGGAGCTGGTGATCACTGATCCAACTTAGATCTGATCACCCTAGCTCATACAGCAGCTTCTCTCTCTCTCAGAAAGTCACCCTGCATGCACAAGTGTGCCCTCCTCACTCCTGGTCTATCCCTCTCTGATAAAGAAACTAAGCAACCTCATCTGGGGACCTCCTGCCTCTATAAGTAATCTCACCGATGAATTAGGTTTACCAAAACCCTAATTATCGGTTCATGCAAAGGTCACTTTTGCATGCATCCAATGATCGCTGACAAGTCATGCAAAACTCATGCATGCAAAGGTCAAGTCACCCTAGAAGTTTCGCATGCAGCCACCACTGGGCTCATGCCACTGAGTAGAGTGCATATCACCCTCTACTCCATAATGATTCCTATACTGCTAATGTACCTCCATGCAAGGCATCTGAATCATGGAGTACGTCCCGAAGTTACAATAATCTAACATTGTGCGCATTCCACTTACTGAAAGCATCTTCTAATTGACTAAGTTTGCATGCTTTCAGAACTGTGCAACCATTAGCTACCTGCACACTTCCAACCATTAACCAAGCAATGCTTAGGATTTCTTGTGCATTCCAAATACTTCATTCAACAGACTTGCGCACTTGCACCATTTCCTCAACCAATATCCTTAGCTTCTTGAACTCATGTACCATTGTCCAACCAACTCTTTTGACTGCTACCATGAGAGAGTATGGCTTGGTGGACTTGATGTCTGCACAAGGACCACATGCTATAGGATACTGGATTTTCATGATGTATTGATGTAAAAATATTTCAGGATCTTTTTAACAATAAAATTGCATGTGAAATTTGTATGTAAATTCTCATAAGAATAGATTTTATAGATGAATTTTAAAAGCTTTAAATCAAACATGTAAGAAAAGAAACAGATATGCAAACCAGAAATTGTAGACAAAAGATGATAACGGAGTTCACCCTTCTTGTACTACATCTCTGGGCCACTTCCAATGAGAAGGTCGATCTTATTAAGTCTTCAAAGCTTACATATATGATTTTCTGGAAACATCTCTGAGTTCTGTTATTCAAACTTAGAAACAGACTTCACTACTACGTTCCTCTCGAAATTCTGAGAAAAATGAGTATAAAGTCGATTATGTTTGCCTGAGGCCTCCTCTAGCACACAAATCGAGATAAACTTTGCCTACAGCTATACGAACTGTATAGAATCCCACCTCAGGAATAAATCTCATTAATAACTGTACCTTGACCTCGGGATGAAAGCCACGCTCTATACATACATTTCTGTGGCTCCAAGACATGGTTTTTATAGTGGTTTTGGGCGCGGATTAGAGGGCCACGCGCCCATTTTGGAGCCTCGATCTTCGCCTTAACTTCATAAGGAGAATATGCAATATCCTAACCAATGTATGGGCTGTGGCCCAGTGGTTAGGCAGTGGATTATGGGGGCATAGGTCTCGGGGTCAAACCCGCTGGCCTCTCCCCTTCCAACGTGATTTTGTGTGTTTGTTTGAACGGTGGTTCGGTGGCATTGTTTGTTTAAACTGTGACTTGGTTTGTTTGTTGGTCGCGTTGGAAATAGCTCTATCGGTTTGGTTGAGACTTGGCATATGACTTGGATTTCCACGTATAGCACGACCTCGGTGTTGTTCAAGGGGTCGAGCGACTCGCCCTCGATCCTACCCCTTTTTCAAATGAAATTGGTCTTCAACGTTATATACAAGGTGTGTCCCATAGTTGTTAAGAACTAATGGTTGGAGCCCTAGCTAGGCGGGCTTGGTGGAGGCGCTCGTGACCTTGGAGGTCATGGGTTCGATTCCCATGGTCTCCAATAATTTTGGTAAACTGTACTATTATATGGCCAACAGGGCTACCACATGTCAAACCCAGATTGGTCCAAACCACTTTCCATGTCATCAACCTGTCCACATGTCACCCTGTGGGGCTACCTCCTGTCTCCTATAGGGAATGTATTAAGGATGTTATTAAGGTCTCATGTGCACCATTAATTGATTATTATATCTGTTCCAACCCTCTCCCATTCAACTGCAAAAATCACCAATTCGACCCTTGGGGAAACGACACTATTTCTTCTCCCAATGTAATTAAGCTGAGTAAAAATACTTCAAATGCTCAAGTACAATACATGAAACTTGTAAAATACATCCATGGAAGTCCATTATTCACAAATTCATCATAGAATCATCCATTCATTAGAAATCATCAGCATTACATTGATTCACACAAGGTAGTTTGGAAATGGCACTGTTCTTTCATTAAAATTGAGATTTATACATTTCTACTTAGAATTTCGACCTGGAACTTTTTGGAGATGAAGAAAATAGTATTTACTTCATATTACAAAATAAATGGGGCATTAGAATCTCCCCCAAATAGTACAATAGCTCACCAAAAATGCCCTCCCTCAAGGATCAATAATATGCCATCAAAACTGGAAATGGTTGAAGGAGTGAGCTTCAATAAAAGAAACCATGAGCTGCCCTATAGCTTACACCTGCAAATAAAGACTCCATTAAAGCTCCAAATGAAAGGTCTAAATGGCCTTTCCAATTACCAACTTGGATGGGAATCTTTCACCCTTGAAATTGGCTAAGGAAAGCAACTAGTCATCCACTAGCTCTCCCTCTTCACAAATGCAATTGCAAATTATACAAATGATCAAAAGCTGGTTTCATTCTTTGTTCTTGACATTTATAAAGTTCTAATGTCCTCTATGGGTCAAATTACTTCCAAGAGACTCATGCCAACTCAAGTTGGGAAGAGATTCCAAAGAACGCCACTTGTACAACAATTCCTAGTCTCCCACTTCCACCAAATCACATTTGGAAGCATCTTAGCTACCCTAACACTCTTGAGAGCCCTCTTGGAATCTATTTTTAGCCTTGACATGTCATATGTCAACCTTCAGGTCTAATTTGTGTCATAGGTGTCACAGCATCTTCATCATTGTTGTCATAGGGCTAGGGAATCTAGCCCAATTGTCTCACTAGCTCCAAATTGCCTCTTCCTCTTCCATGGGAGTTACTCTTCCTCTATATTTCAACCTTGGATGAGTCATGCCATGAATAATACCTTTTGAACTCCCCCAAGTATGTTACCATTCACCTTAAATTCGAAATGGTGAGAGAATGATGTTAAATTTTGAGCATTAATTCACAATACTCTAGGATCTTTACTGAGAGAATAACATATACAGTATATCAATGCATGACAATCACAATAAGCATGACAAGCATCACAAGAATCAAAAGCATGAGAGACAAGAGACACAGAGTTTCCGTGGGGAAAACCCTAAGGTGAAAAACCCCACAACTTCCTCAGAGATAGAGAGAGCAATGGCTCAACCAAAGTACAACCAAATAACACTGAGATAGTCTCCTAGTAGCAGATGATCCTCCTCCTCACTAGTGCGCCACTTTCTGAGTGAGAGTGATATACTTTTCCGAGTAAGTAAAATAGAGATCTCCGATCTCTATTTATACTAACATTTTTTCCCAGTGACCTTATGGGGCCGACTTGTCTATCTAGATACATCACATTATAATATATATATTTCAAGGCTGACCCCACACATGGTGGTCTAATAACCCATCGGCAAGTACACACACTTGCGACACTTGTCAATCCACATGACGACACTTCCTTATAGAGGAATAACACATCTCTATTAAGGGTACAATAAATATATATAAAATACACAGATGAAATACATTCCGAAGTTACATATACATCAACACTCCCTCTTAACTAGGAAGGTATTTCTCGACACAGATCTGCTAGACAAGTCTTCTTCTCGGGATCATCATTATCAATGCATCGTCATCGTCACTATTACTGCTATCTCAATCAATCTCTGACTCTACTCGTCATAGGAAGTTCTACAGAGCCAGTCCTTTTTCATACTGGATGTAAGCCCACCACCTACAGGTCTTCGTCATCACTGGCCATAGTGTGGAATCCTCAGGACTTATTACGTGCGTCACAAAACCTCGAAAGAGAATCCCAAGATGTTACGAGCACACGGCTCTACCTATAGGATCTCCCAGGGCCATATTATATGTGACCTCACCACAAAACCTCGCAAGAGCATCCCAGGCTGTTACGAGCATGCAGCTCTACCTATAGGATCTCCCATGGCACGAATTACATGTGGTCACCACAAAACCTCGCAAGAGCATCCCAGGCTGTTACGAGCACACAGCTCTACCTATAGGATCTCCTAGGGCATGAATTACATGTGGTCATGGCAAAACCTCGCAAGAGCATCCCAAGACTGATTACGAGCACACAGCCCAACCTATCGGATCTCCTAGGGACACCAATTATATGCCATAGGACAAAACCTCGAAAGAGCATCTGCCAGATATCCCAGGGAAACGAATTACATGCCATAGGAAAAACCTCGTAAGACTATTTGTAGATCTCCCAGGGAAACGAATTATATGTCCTCCCAGAGCAAAACCTCGAAAGAGCATTTGCCAGATATCCCAGGGCACCGAATTACATGCCATAGGCAAAACCTCGAACGACTATCTGCAAATCTCCCAGGGCAACGAATTACATGCTCATCTGCACAACCTGATCCACGGCCATAGAGTATCAACCTGATACTCACCATACATCATCCTGATGTACACATGATCATCCTGATCATCATCACTGCAACATCCTGCTGCATGTCATCTGGAGCAACATCCTGAAGCTCGTCATCCATGATCATCCTGATCATACAATGCATCTACCTGATGCATACCAAGTATCTACCTGATACATATCATCATACATGATCCACCTGATCATACAATGTATCCACCTGATACAAATACAAATACATGATACATATCACCATACATGATCCACCTGATCATACAATGTATCCACCTGATACATATACAGATACATGGTCCAAGCATCCAACATGATGCATATACAAAAATACATACACATGATCCAACCGATCATATCCAGCATCCAACATGATGCGTACATACATATAAATGATCCAACTGATCATATCCAGCATCCAACATGATGCATACATACATACAAAAAAAATGATCCAACTGATCATATCCAAGCAGAAACCAGAACATCATCCAGCACTTACATCCACAGCCATGTGAAGGATCCTCCTTCCAACATGCTTGGAATGGCTTCAGCAAATGTGTCCATCACTTCTTCCTCAAAGTGTCCTCGATCTGAAGAACGCCAAGCCTCTCTCTAAAGTACTCGAACTTCACCCTGGCTAGTGGCTTCATCAGCACATCTGCAATCTGCTCATCCGTCGCAACATACAGGAGCTTCACAACTCCTCTCTGCACCATATCCCTGATATAGTGATATTTGATCTCTATGTGTTTCGACCTGTCATGAAACACTGGATTCTCGGACAGCTTCACACAACTCTAGTTATCACAGAAGATACCAGTAGCATCCAATGGGAGATCAAATAACTCAGACAGTAACTTCCGTAGCCATACTGCTTCGCAACTAGCTGAATAGGCTGCAACATACTCTACCTCAGCTGTACTCAGTGCTACGTAGGACTACTTCCTGCTAAACCAAGAGATCACTCCTGATCCCATACTGAAGCAGCACCCAGATGTGCTCTTCCTATTTGCAGCACTGCCAGTCCAATCTGAATCAACATAACCCTGCAGGTTAAACTTTTGATTCGCCTCATACTTGAGCCCATAATCCACTATACCCTTTAGGTACCTCAGAACATGCTTTACAGGAACCAGGTGAACACTCCTCAGATCTGTCAGGAACTGACTCAATGTGTTCACAGCAAAGCAAATGTCTGGTCTCGTGTTCGTCAGGTACATCAAGGACCCAATCATCTGATGATACATAGAGACATCAACCGGCTCAGATGAAGCATCACATAGAAGCTTCAGATTCGATGCCATAGGTGTGGCCATGGCCTTGCAATCCATCATCCCAAATCTTTTCAGGATATCTACTGTGTACTTCCCTTGACCAAGGAAGATCCCACCTGCACTCTGCCACACCTCCATACCTAGGAAATTTTCCAAATCTTTCATATCGAATTCAGCAGCAAGCTTCCTCTTCGTATCTGCAATCAATCTGTCATCTCCTGTTACAAATAAGTCATCCACATATAGGAGTAGAATCATAGGATTCCCTTCCTCAACCTTGTAGTAAAGGTTGGAATTCGCTTTACTCTTGGTAAAGCCCAAACTAGATAGGAAACTGTCCATCCTACCATACCAAGTTCTGGGATCTTGTTTCAAGCCATACAAGGCTTTCTTCAATCTGCACACATATGACTCCCTGTCATGTATTTCAAAACCGAGTGGCTGCTCCACATATACTTCCTCTTCAAATACACCATTCAAGAAAGCAGTCTTGACATCCATCTGGTGTATTTTCCATTTCATAGCTACAGCCAGGGCAAGTACTGATCTGATGGAAGTATACCTGGCTATAGGTGCAAAAGTTTCTTCATAATCTATTCCCTCTTTCTGAGAGAAGCCACGAGCTACGAATCTTGCTTTGTATTTCTCTACACTGCCATCTGCAGCATGCTTGATTTTGTAGATCCATTTGGAAGTCACAACAGACCTCTCTTTAGGTCTTGGGACAACATCCCAAACATCATTCTTCATTATTGATTGGTATTCCTCAACCATGGCATCCTTCCATTCTTTCTTTTCCGTTGCTTCTTCATAACTGGAAGGTTCTTTATTCATAATGTCACAGAGTAAAGCAACATAGCTGGTCTATGATCCGGTTCTCTTCTTTGCTCTGTGTTCTTCTTCTGGAATGCCAAATCTTTCTGCATCTTGAATGAGCTCTCTAGCCCATGCAGGTTTCCTCTTGTGAGAGTTATCCTCACGGGGTGGATCTACAGGTTCTTGTGGATCTTCAAACTCACGAACAACTTCTGGAACTACTTCATTCATGGTAGTGTCTTGAAATCTG
The DNA here is from genome assembly GCA_027924585.1 of Larix kaempferi. Taxonomy (NCBI): domain Eukaryota; kingdom Viridiplantae; phylum Streptophyta; class Pinopsida; order Pinales; family Pinaceae; genus Larix; species Larix kaempferi. The sequence continues at coordinate 6,756,625 of BSBM01000732.1, read as the reverse complement.
GTTTCCTTAGGTTCTTCATAAACTTCGATAGGTGCCTTCCTTGATTTGATGAATGTTGAGTTTTCATCAAATGTTACATCCCTGCTGACATCAATCTTCTTGAACCCTGAAAAGTATATTCGGTAAGCCTTCGAGCTTTCACTGTAACCCACAAAGATACCCTTCTTTCCTGAAGGATCTAGTTTAGTCCTCTTTTCCTTTGGGACATGAGTGTATATTGGACAACCAAATATTCTGAGATGACTGACTTCAGGTTTCTTACCAGAAAAGACCTCTTCTGGTGTTTTGTTGTCCAATATCTTGTGGGGTGTTCTGTTCTGCACATATACAGCTGTTCTAGCAGCTTCTTCCCATAGATGCATAAGTAGATCCTGGTCATGCAGCATTGCCCTTGCTTCTTCCATGATAGTTCCGTTCTTCCTTTCTGCAACTCCATTTTGTTGAGGATTATAAGGAGCAGTCAACTCTCTCTTAATCCCTGAATCACTACAAAGCTTCTTGAAGTCACCTGAGGTGAATTCTCCACCACTGTCAGATCTGAATGTTTTGATCTTCTTGTCAGTTTGATTTTCCATCAAGGTTTTGAATTCCTTGAATTTATCAAACACCTCATCTTTGTTCTTCAAGAAGTATACCCAAGTATTCCTAGAGAAGTCATCAATAAATGAGACATAGTAAGCATACCCACTCAGAGAACTGGATGACATAGGACCACATACATCTAAGTGGATGATTTCTAGGATGTCTTTTGCCTTTCTTTCACTGCTTGAGAAAGCCTTCTTAATGTTCTTACCTTTTGCACATCCTTTGCAAACACCTTCATGTTTGGTCTTGATTTCAGGAAGACCCTCTACAGCCTTGCTTGCAATTGGAAGTGCCCTATAGTGCATATGAGCAAGTCTTCTATGCCAAAGTTCACTTGGCTCCATGGATTCATGTACCATGGCATGTTCAGGTTGTCCCTTCAATTTATACAAACCTCCCTCTTGCTCTCCAATCACTACTGCATCATCTATGGTCTTTCCCTTTGGCCACATTAGGACTTGGCCATCCACAAATGCAACCCTCATACCTTTTGCATCCAATGCAAAGATGGAGAGTAAGTTCTTCTTGAGCCTAGGTACATAAATGACTTCTTTCATCTTCAAAGATTTTCTAGAATCTAGGTTGTAGGAGGCTTCACCACTTCCTTTGATTGGCTATTGATAATCATCCCCAAGTTTCACCTTATGGGGTGATTCATGTTCAGATAGGTTCACAAAATATTCCTTAAACCCAGTCATGTGTTTGGAAGCCCCACTGTCAATTAACCAATCATTACAACCATGGGAGATAGTACCTATGAGAGCAGAGATCAGAACATACTCTTCTTCACTTGATGAGTCATCATCACTATCACTTTCTGCCCTAGCCTTCTTCTTTGGGGGTTCATCATCTTCGGCAGCATGAGCATGAAACCTTCTTTTGCTGCCCTTCTTCTTCTTACTGGAGTTGTTGTTATTATCCCTTTTGTTATTGGGACAATCTGAAGCAAAGTGACCCTTCTCATTGCATGTGAAGCATCTTAGGTCCTTCTTACTCTTTTGATAGGATCTATTGTGGCGAGAGTGCTCCTTCTTGGTTTTGCTTCTTTTGGTGTGAGCTGCAAGAGCTTGATCTTCACTTCCCATCTTTTCCTCACAAGCTATAAGTCTAGCTTTTTCTTGAGAGCATTCTTCCCGCAATCTGTTGAAGGAGATCAACTTCTTCCTTGCACAAATTCCTTGAATGAAGGAATCCCATGACCTGGGTAGGCCATTTAGAGTGGTCATCACCACTTCACCATTCTCCACCATTTCATCCACTGCTTCTAGTTGTTCCATGATCTGGGAGATCCTTGAAAAATAAGATTGAATGGTTTCTCCATTCTGAAACTTTACTCATTTCAATTGGTTCTGCAGGGTCATCTTCCGATTTATGTTCTTCCCTTCAAATAGCTTGGTCAAAGAGTCAAACATCTCTTTGGGTATCTTAAGAGAAGACACATGGGGTATGAGATGGTCTTTGATAGAATCCACAATGATTCTCTTTGCCTTGACCAAGTTCTTCTTATGCAATACCTTAGCCTCTTCATCCTCTGGGATAGGGATGTCTTCTTTCACATATGAGTCCAACTCATTCTCTTCCAGGATTAACCCAATCCTATACTTCCAGGCTCAGAAATTATCATCCCCTTAAAGATTATCCTCAAGCTTGGTGTGGAGAGACATCTTAAAGAGTACTTCAAATGGAAATATAAAAGATTTAGGTCTTACCACTTGAAATGCTGAAAACTGGATTTGGTCCCGAATTAGGGTTTGTCGGAAAAACCCTAAAAATTCAAAATGTGGATTTCAAATTTTTGAAAGGATAGAAAGATGCGCCTTGATGAGCTGATCAGCCTGGTGTATTCAAAATTTGAGATTTAGCAAAGTTTTACCCTTCAGAATTTCCTTTTTGTCCTCCCGGGTTCACTGGGGAGAGCCTTGAATTAGGGTTTGAGTTTCCCGGAGATCTACCCAGCCAAAAATATCGATCCAAAGCTCTAAACTTCTATTTTTGCAAGGAGCTTCCAGCTATGCCTTCAGATTCCAGAAATTCCTATTTTTATGGAAACCCTAATTTTTAGGGCCAAATCTGAAAATGCTCGAAATTGAATTATAATTGGACAGATAGATGCGCCTTGATGAGTAGAGTCAATCTACTATACTTATTTTCAAAAATATGTGAAGAGAAATCCAATAAACAAGGAACTCAAGCTTCCGTCACTGCAAAATGTCTTCTTCTCAGGTTAGCTCTGATACCATGTTAAATTTTGAGCATTAATTCACAATACTCTAGGATCTTTACTGAGAGAATAACAAATACAGTATATCAATGCATGACAATCACAATAAGCATGACAAGTGTTTGTGCCAGAAATTGTTTCCAGGCCACAAAGAAACAAGCCAACACAATCTCAAAAAATACAATCAAGTAAAAGTAAGTTTTGAAGTTTTTTGATAGTCTTTCTGGTTATAAAGTTTGGGAACAAATAGGAAATACACTCATGAGTAAAATAGAAACTGAATCATAAGCAAAAGAGGACAAAGATGCATAATATATTCACTAGAATCCAACAGAGCATAATATTGAAGTTCATTCATAAAAGATAAGCATTACCAGCATACAAACATAGACCAACAATAAATTTATCAGTTAAGCAACTAAACAAGTTAAACAATGAATCCAACACACAAACTGAAGGGTGAAAATGATCATATATTTCATAATTCTGTCAACAAATACATATAAGAGTTATGTACTTAGCTCATCAATAAGTCTAGCAGACCTCCTGCAGTCCTCCCAAAAATCGAACCCTCTTTCTGTCTTTCCTCTCTATCTATAAACTATTTTTACAAAATCAGTTAGGGTCTAAACCCTAACTGCCCTCAACCCACTCATCGATGGGATAAAGTGAAATTATATTTACAAAATAAAGTGCTTCTTTTAAAAACATAACTAATAACTAACTAACTAAAGTATTTCTCAAAAGATCTAACAAGTAACTGGCTAACTACCAACCTGAAGGTCTTTGGAAGCTTCAGCTAGTAAGGCTATTCCATCCGAACCTTGGGCCTTCTTCCTGACTTTCTTCTGTTCAACTTCCATATCTGCTAACCTTCTTGTAAGCTCTTCATTCTGCAGCTGCAAGCCTCTGACAGTCTGCTTCAATTCTGCACATTGTAAAACTGTGCTTCTTTTTCTCTTCAGGGCCTCCTTAGAAACTGTAGTAAGCTCTTGATAATGATCATTTAGTTCCTGTAAATCCTCTCTGAGTCTTCTATTTGCTAGAATAAAAACATCACTAGTCTCCTGCATGCAATCCATTTGATGCCTGTATTGTTTGATGGTTCTTTGCAGGTTCTCCATGTCTGAGTCAAAAACCTTCCCTGTTGTGGTATCTTGCATCTCACTAGGTAACCATGGGATATTTAGCCTTCTGAAAATGTTTCCGTCCTCCTGTAACAGCCTTGAAGACACACCATGAACAATAGGGTTTTCCTGACTCGTTGCTTCAATAGGTGTAGCTTCATCTATCAAGTGTTGATCTTCAGAATAAGAAACTTCAGTTTCCTTTCTCTGTTGCTCTTTTATCATTTCATCTCTTAATTCCATAAACACAGGTGATAGCTTAGTTTGGGTGAGGCTGGAGTCTTCTGCTGACCTTAATGACTTTTTTCCTTTTGTATGATGAGAAACTGGGTTTCCGAAACTGCTTCTTCCTCAATCTTTATTTTTTCATCTGAAGAATCATCATCAAGTACACTTACTTCTTTTGTATTTAATCTAGGGTTTAGCAGCTTTTTCATACTCAGCCTTAACTTATTTTTAGATCTGGTTTTTGGTCTCCATTCTGAAGCAAGTTCTTTCACCATCTTCAAAGTTTTTCCTTGATGTCTAATTGTGGCTAAATCTATAGCTTTAATTTTGGTCTTCTTTTCCTTGATCTCTTTGTTTTATCCTCTTGACTGTAGCATTCTGTGTATGTGTCAACCCTAGCTTCAGTTTTGACAGTGAATTCATCTTCCTCTAACAGATATCCCTCATCCTCAGATAAGACAGTGATAGGGCTCATTTGCTGGACTTGAATTTTTTCTTTCTCTTCAGCAACCTTTTATGTGGCAATAGTTTTCTCTTCACTGAAAGTTTCTGCTGGTGCTCTGTAATGGTCAGGGTGATCTTCCTTTTTTGTAATCAGTAAATCCTTGCCCTTGCTTTCAGCTGCAAAATTTTGAGGTTCATTGCCATCCTTCAAGGACTCTGGTGCTTCTTCAAATTTAACTTCTTTCTTGTCTTCGGACTTGATCTTCTGACCTAGTTTCCTAACTAGGGTTTGCCCTTTGTCTACACATTTTTTGATTTACTGTTTTACTTGCTTAATTTGAAAACCAGACCAAAACAAAAAATAATCCCATGTCTTCCCTTCTCGTTGTAGAACAGTGCTGATAATGAGTTTGATCAAACCATAATGGAAGATGGATTGTGTAGTATGATCATGATGTCCCTTAACTCTACTTGACATCTTCTGCAGACTTTTGAACAAGAAGAAAGGGAGACTCATTCTGGATTCACCGACCAGATGCTGCAAGAACCTAAAATGATATTTAAATACATAGGCATATCTCCCTTCACAGGTGATATAACTTTGTAAGACTTTAATGGGCTCCACCCACTCATCTCTGAGATTCTGGATTAATATTATTTTTCTCCAGTCTGGAGTAATATCAGGTAAAAGATATATTTGGGCATTAAAGGTGAAAGACAACTTTTTGAACCACATTTCACCTTCATTTCTGACTCCTGTAGCTTTAGCAATTAGCTCCACAGTCAACTTGAATCTCAGTGTATCAAAAAGTATCATGTCCTGGTTATAGCTTTTGGCAAACTGATAAGAGACCTCAGTATTGTATCCATCGATCTTCTTGAAGAAATCTAGCCACCCAGCGTCTGGAAAATTTCTGCACATCCTGGAAATTTGTCAATCCATTTCAACTCAGTGGGCTCAGCCCTATTAGTTTTGCCACTTCTTCTCATTTGTTTTCAATGACTGAATGCTGTGTACTTTCAGGGTCCTGTCAATGATCTAACAGCTACTTTTAGCACCAAAATTACTCAGCTTCAACACCTAGTAAGACTAGGTCTTCATGTAATTTCACATGTTCAGCTCCTCCGTTACATTGTTTACAGGTAGCAAGTCAATTTGTGAAATTTGGATACCATAAACTGCACAGATCTTCACCCTACCATATTTTCAAGTTTTGAAAGGGTAATGTTTCAATGTAACTGCTAACTTCAACTTTTCACTTGCCACAGCATCTAAAAACCTCTTATATTGATATCTCTTCGACAGGAGTTTTGTTAAAAGCATACATTTATGTTTCCCTTAATCAATTTTAACAAAATAAGCTTTACCGGGAAAACCCCAATTTAACAGCCATTATCAAGTTAACGTGGAATACCTTATTCCTGTCTTGCTGTAGACGTTTAAAATCAATCCTCGAGCTATCTGATTTTAAAAATTAACTGTACAAGTGTCTTCGGGTCTCCAATTTACTTCCAGCTGGCAGGACGAGAAAACCCTAATTTCTCTGAAATTGTGAGAACCCAAAAATTCCTCTATAACTACAACTTTCGGTTTTTAGGCAAATTTCCTCGCTCCACTTAGTCTCCAGTTTTGTGATGCATATGTGAAATAACTTCTTTCACATCAAACTCGGCTTATACCTCTTCCTATCATGATACGCTGTGTTCCAGCTGATGATTACCATGATCTCTTCCATGATATGAATCACACCTGCTTTCATGATGATTACTGGAGCAACACGTACCAAAATCTTTAAAACATGTGATTAGCCACTTGGAAATCGAACCAATGTGAGAATTCAATTTAAAAAATCGGTGATTTCGGTGAGCGCGATATTCTTGTAGCGCTGCTGTGTTGATTTTTCATGATTATGCTACAAGAATAATTTGCATTCAATTTTGGCATTGATTCAACCATTTTTTCATTTTAAATTAAATTTAAATGATAAACTACGCTCTTTGAATATATTTGTGACATCTTTAATCAATATAAGTCCTATGGATCCCTTCAAATCCTAAAGAAACAGAAATAATAAAAAACTAAAGGCAAAAAAATCAAAAGTTTCACTTAAAACCAAAAATTTTCCTAAAGGAGGTAGAAACACAACTTAAGGAAATGAGAAAACTTGAAATAAAAATGACAATCAAAATACAAAATTGAAGAAACAAGTTCATGACTAAACATCTGGCTCCAACTGCGGGATGAAGTCCTCCCTGTGAGGCTTCAAGAACCTGTAGACCAGTGCCGTATATCTGATACCTACTTGTCTGCAAAATTTCCATTGGGCTATGGAGTCTTTATTATGTTTCACTCACACCGGTATGTACAATGAAGAGTGAAAATCTTCTTATAGACTGTAAAAATGCTTGAGGAATCGTCCGTTAACTGGACTGGACAACTCCTCACCTTCCAAATATTGCAGGATAAAAGTATTATTCTCTAAAACTTTAGACACTAGGAAAGGGCCAAACCAGAGGTTATCAAACTTACCATGCTTACCCTTTTGCTCTTTCCTTGCATCCCACCTTAGTGTTCGGATATCCACATCATCTTTTTCAGGATCTTGCATGCAATTAGGGTTTGCATGTGTGAGTATTTTGATCACAGAAGATCGAGGAGCTATGGAGAACCTCACAAAATCGAATTAATTTGCAAAAACAGTGGAAAAACTTGAAAAATATGATAATTTTACACACAATGTATGCTCAAATCTTTGATTAACTGACTGTCTAACATGTGAAAATGTTAGTAACAGGTTTTTATTACATCCATGAGAAAATCGAGAGCATTAGGTGGCTCAAGCTGAGTGTATAAGTCATCAATGCCAAATTGGCCTCAATCCCCCCTAGGTGGGTCCAACTCAATCCCAATCACCCCAAACAGCCACGAATTATGGTGTGGAGGTGGCTGAAGCATGCTGGATCAATAATGAGCTCAAGGCAGGCGTGGGTGAGAAAGTAGAGGAGGTTTGGGGGCCCAAGGGAGCATTAAATGCTCAAAATCTAGCCAAAAAGGGGCAAAAATCCACCCTAGCGCCCTTGGTCAACTAAAATTCCCCAAAACAAGGAGAGAGGGCGCACCAACAATTAATGAGGGCGCACTTGTGGACAAAACTGGAGGCTGGGTGAACTGGTTTGCTTGGAAGTGGGTGTGAACACTCTCAAAAGTGGGTTTTTGACCAACTATAGTCACTTAATCCAAAACATGGTTTAATTAAGCACATGGGCAATAAAAATTTATGGATTATGGTACTAAGTGTGGTTACTGTTCTAACACCCCCCCTTAACCATAACTTAGTACATCTCATGAAATATAAGTGGGAGGCCTTGGCAACAAAGGCTCAAGTCACCTCAATACAACAGAAATTTTATTTGTCCATATGAACCGAGGAAAAGAAGTAAAACCTCATGGGATAAAAACTTCCCTCAAAAATGGACATGGGGATGAACCTGCAATTAAATTGCAGCAATCACCATCCATCACTCACTCCAAGCAAATCTCTCAAGTGAGTGAAGGTCTTCTCAGTAAAGCACTTGGTGAAAATATCAGCAGTTTGCTCGGTGGATGGGCAATACTGCAGTGAAATCACCCTGTCATGCACCAAGCCCCGAATGTAATGCATGTGGATCTCAATGTGCTTTGTTCTTTGCCTCTGTACTGGATCAGTAGATATCTTGATGGCACTTTGATTATCCACCCAAATATTGGTTGGAGAATCAATAGCAACACCAAACTCCCGAAGAATGCCTTGCAACCAAACACACTGTGTGGCTGCGTTCACTGCTGCCCTGTACTCGGCCTCTGCTGATGAAAGAGAAATTGTATGCTGTTTCTTACTTGACCAGAAAATAGGACCTTCAGCAAACATAAACACAAAACCTGAAGTGGAATTTCTATCGATGGGATCTCCCGCCCAATCGGAATCTGAAAATCCAGCTAGTTGAAGTGAAGAACCAGCTGCATAGTGTACCCCAAAGTTCTTTGTTCCTTGGACATAATGAAGGATCCTTTTGGCTGCCTTCCAATGGATCTCATGTGGCTGCTGCATACACCTTGCTACAGCACTTACAGCATAGGACAAATCAGGTCTTGTATGTGTAAGATACAACAAACTTCCGACTAGCTGCCTGTAGAGAGTGTAATCCACCAATGGAGAGTCTTCAAATTCACCTAGTTTTATGCCTGAAAGGAATGGGCACTTGGCTGCCTTACATTCAGCCATTTTAAACTTGAATAACAGGTCTGAAGCATACTTAGGTTGACTCAGCAATATACCTCTCTCAGATTGCTCAATTTCCAAACCCAAAAATTGCCTTAGCAATCCTAGGTCGCTCATGGCAAATTCACTGTGCAAAGAAGCCTTAATTGAGCCAATTTGTTTGGTGCAGCTCCCTGTAATTAAGAGATCATCAACATACAGTACAATTACCTGCAAATTATCATCACAATGCTGCAAATAAACATTTGGATCAGACTTGCATCGACAGAAACCAATTGAGAGCAAAAAAGCATCCATTTTGGCATACCAAGCCCTGGGGGCTTGCTTGAGTCCATAGAGTGACTTCTTCAACCTGCATAAAAGTGTGGGATCCTCTTGGAATCCTTCAGGTTGCTTCATATATATCTCTTCCTGTAGCTCACCATGCAAGAATGCACTTTTGACATCCATGTGGTGAACTTCCCAACCTTTACTAGCTGCCATGGCTAGAGCTAGTCTAATTGAGTCCATCTTTGCAACCGGTGCAAAGGTCTCTGTATAATCCACACCATGGATTTGTGAGTAGCCCTTAGCCACTAACCTAGCCTTATACTTCAGATCAGAACCATCAGCAACAGGTTTGGTTCGAAAAATCCACTTACATTGCACAAGTTTCCTCTTGGGAGGAAGAGGCACCAAATCCCATGTTTTGTTCTCTTGGAGAGACTGGAATTCTTCTTGCATTGCTGCCCTCCACCTTGGATCATGATTAGCTTCCTGATATGATGTTGGATCAGATCCAATCATCATATAACAGTGATCAGCAAGTTCACTCTCATTTGCAAAGGAAGCATTGATTGTTTGAGATCTAGTCTTCCTAGGCTCTTGGGGATTGCCTGCCAATTCACCTGCAGCTTCTATGATTTTTTCAGCCCACTTGGGCCTTGATGGTGACTCATGTACAGCAATGTCATCTTCAGCCATGTAATCTTCAGCAATATCAGAAAAATCAGAGGTGGAATCATCACTAATCTCATTAAGGTGTGGAGGAGAGGAGCTTTCCCCCGGTGCAAGCTCAAAATCTGGAATTGGTTCTTCTTCGAATTGCACACTTCTCTCAATGAAAGTTTTAAGTGTGGATGTGTCAAAGAGCTTGTAGCCCTTTGTGTCCTCACCATATCCAACCATGATACATTCCCTGCTCTGTGGCTCCAAAGCCTTCCTCTTTTCTGATGGAATTCGAGCCCATGCTCTAGACCCAAAAATCCTGAAATTTGACACATTTGGTTTTTGGCCAAACCATGCCTCATAGGGGGTTTTTCCTTTTACTGATTTGTGAAAGGCTCTGTTCTGAATATGAGCAGCACAATTGATAGCTTCAACCCATAGCTTAGGTCTTAGATCCCTAGCTTCAATCATGCAAGTAGCCATCTCCTTGAGAGATCTATTTTTCCTCTCTGCCACACCATTTTGCTGAGGTGTGTAGGGGATTGAATGTTGCATTTGGATGCCACATTCCTCACAAAGGTGCTGAATGTTATTATTCACATATTCCTTTCCATTATCAGTCCTAAGGATCTTTATCTTATGACCACTATGGTTCTCCACTAGGGCTTTCCAAATCTTCAGTTTCTCAAACACTTCTGACTTCAATTTAAGGAAGTAAACCCAGCAGAATCGAGAGTAGTCATCTATGAATGTAAGTACATACCTTGATCCACCATATGATGGAGTGGGAAGAGGACCAATGAGGTCTGAGTGTACCAATCCAAGTGGTTGAGTGGCTCTCCTTGCCATTCCCTTCTCATAGCTGCGCTCAGGATGCTTTCCAACTACACACCCAATGCATGCACCATTTGAAGATCTGATTTCTGGAAGCCCTTCCACCATCTCGTCCTTGTGCAATTGCTGGAGATATTTGTAGTTCATGTGGCCAAATCTTTCATGCCACAACTTGGAGGTCTCGTTGGCATGATAGACAAGAGCATGGTCACTAGAATTTGGAATGAAATTTGAGAATTTGTACATTCTCTCATCATGATCTGCATACCCTACAGCCACAACTTGATTTGAGGAGATTTCTGAGATTTCTACCAAATCTGGAGTAAATGTCACTCTCTTGGCTTCTCCTGTATGGGTCATTTGATAGACTGATAGCAAATTTGCAGCCAATGAAGGTACATAGAGCACATCACTGAAATAGCCATGCTCCATGTCAATCCTACCAATCCCCTTGGTCTGGATTTCTGAATCATCTCCCATTCGAACTGTTGGGCCACCATTCGAATGCATAGAGGAGAAGAGCTCTCTGGATGAAACCATATGTCTGGAAGCTCCTGAATCAATGATAAAGGATGAGGGATTCGAAGTACCTGCTACCAAAGCATGACACTTCTCCTTATTGTCAGGGTTTGAGGTGCTCTCCTTCTTCCTTGCGCCCTCAGGGACTGGGATGTTGTTCTTCTCTAGCAGCTGCGCCATTGAGTCAATGGTTTTCTTCATACATGAGCTCTCTGGATGCCATCCCCTATGACAATAGGTGCATTTGGTCTTTTCCTTTCCCTTCTTGTCCTTCTCCTTTGACAGATTCGAACCCCCATCTGCAGACTTGGTCTTGTCAAACTTCCTCTTCTCTTGCTGCTTCGAATTCTTGGCTTTCTGCTTTCCTTTGCTTGCATTTGAAACACCCATTGCCAATGCTTGGTCCTTTGATTTTATGGTGCCCATCTGAACTAGTTTATCCTGCTCCTGAGTGAGACACTCCATGAAGGTAGCTAGTGATGGCATTTGCCAATTTCGAAGGGTCATTTTGGCTGAGTGAAATGTGCTAACAAATACTGAAAACTCTGGGCCTAGCTTCGAAAGGATGGACAGAATCAGTTGTTCCTCCTTCTTAACAATTCCACATTATTGCAGTTGAAGCACCAGTGACTTGAATTTCGTGAAGAACTCCTGGATGGTTTCAAAATGCGTTGGGCTCAAGCTAATGAGCTCGTTTTCAAGCTGGTGGCCTCTCAGTTCATCAGTTTTCCCAAAGAGTGATTCTAGCTTCACCCATACTTCATTGGGAGTTGTCAAACTGTCTGTATGAAACAAGAGTTCCCTTGAAATGCTCAGGCATAGCAATCCATAAGCTTCATCAAGTCGATTGTAGTACTTTGCTTTCTCCACAGCAGAATTTGGCTCCACTTCTGTGCCCATGGTTACTCTATAGAGACCCTTAGATCTCAGCTTGATAACCATCTCAGCCTTCCAATCGAAAAAATTGAAGGGTGTGAGCAACATTTGGTTTGCTTCCATGACTGCTGCGTTAATGGTGAGAAAACTACTGAAACACCTGCAAAAAACACTCAATTTTTATCTGGAAATCCTCTCTAGAATGCAGTTCAACGCTCAATGTTGGCCTGCAACTCACTAACTCCACGATGGCTCTGATACCATGTGAGTATTTTGATCACAGAAGATCGAGGAGCTATGGAGAACCTCACAAAATCGAATTAATTTGCAAAAACAGTGGAAAAACTTGAAAAAGATGATAATTTTACACACAATGTATGCTCAAATATTTGATTAACTGACTGTCTAACATGTGAAAATGTTAGTAACAGGTTTTTATTACATCCATGAGAAAATCGAGAGCATTAGGTGGCTCAAGCTGAGTGTACAAGTCATCAATGCCAAATTGGCCTCAATCCCCCCTAGGTGGGTCCAACTCAATCCCAATCACCCCAAACAGCCACGAATTCTGGTGTGGAGGTGGCTGAAGCATGCTGGATCAATAATGAGCTCAAGGCAGGCGTGGGTGAGCAAGTAGAGGAGGTTTGGGGGCCCAAGGGAGCATTAAATGCTCCAAATCTAGCCAAAAATGGGCAAAAATCCACCCTAGCGCCCTTGGTCAACTAAAATTCCCCAAAACAAGGAGAGAGGGCACACCAGCAATTAATGAGGGCGCACTTGTGGACAAAACTGGAGGCTGGGTGAACTGGTTTGCTTGGAAGTGGGTGTGAACACTCTCAAAAGTGGGTTTTTGACCAACTATAGTCACTTAATCCAAAACATGGTTTAATTAAGCACATGGGCAATAAAAATTTATGGATTATGGTACTAAGTGTGGTTACTGTTCTAACAGCATGCATTTTGCATGCATCCCAGTCACCAGGTTGATGCCTCCAGCACCTTAGCCACCTTATTCTAGCACCCAGGAGCCACTTACTTCAGAGTTTTATCCCTCCTAGCTTCCATAGAAGGGCACACTTCTTCACCTACCAATGCAGTTCCACTTCAGTTACACTCAGTTAGCTCCGATTCTCCCTGATTTGAGGCTAGTTTCACTCCTAACTGACTGTTTCACTTCCGTTGGACCTCCAGATTGACTAGATGACTTGTTCTGACTTCAGTTAGCCTCCCATGCACCCCCCACTGAGCCTCCTTCCCTTAATCAGTGCTACACACTTCAGTTACACTTGTTACACTCAGTTAGACTCAGATTCACACCTGGATGACTGGTTCTTGTGCATTGATGACCACCACCGATTGATGATGAGGATTCCTAGTTGGAGTCAAGCTACTCCATTCAGTGATTCGAATGACTTTCTTAGTCAATTCGAATTGCTCAGTCATTGTCATTGTATTCTATTATAATCATTCACCCTTACTGGGATATTGAGCACTGCTGCATGTTTTGCACAGTTTTACACCATATTTTCTATATTCATCTGTTGTGATTGTTTTACTTGTTCATTAGATCTGCTGTGACTAATTTTACACTTAGAACCATATCACCAATTGAGAAAGTGTTTTCTTTGATGTTCCTGTCAAATCTGCTTTTGATCTTTAATCTGTACAACTGTGCCTTTTCATCCACATTTTCTCTGTTCTGCTGTAACTCTATCATCTCATAAATCCTTCTCTCTATACCATTTGGCTCTTCCTGAGAATTCTGAAGAAACTTCATCACTGGGATTCCCAATTGAACAGGAAAAACTGCATCTGTACCATAAAATAGCTGGAAGGGAGAAGTTCCAATTGCTTGTTTAACTGTTATCCTATCTGCCCACAATGCATATTTCAGCATTGAATCCCATGATCTCTTGTTATGCTTGAGCAACTTTTTGATACTCTGAATGATGTTTTTATTAGAGCATTCAGCCAAACCATTACCCTGAGGATAATAAGGAGTTGAATGCTTCAGTAAGATACCATTCTTTTCACAAAAGGCTTCCATTGCCTTAGACTTGAAAGCCTTTGCATTGTCTGTTACTAATTTCTGAGGGCAACCAAATCTACTAAGAATATTATCTTCAATAAATTCCATGATAACTTTGTCTGTAGCATTCCTAGTAGGGATAGCTTCCACCCATTTAGTAAATAAGTCTGTTGCAGTCAGAATCCAACGGTGTTGCCCTGAAGAGGATGGATTTATTTCTCCAATAAAATCTAGACCCCATTGCTGAAAAGGAGCACTTACTGCAATAGGTTTCAGGGGTAATGACATTAACTTTTGTTTGCCAGCAAACATTTGACAAGGGATACAGGCTCTTACCCGGTGATAAACATCTGCAAACAAGGAAGGCCAGTAATATCCAGCTCTTAAAACTCTGTATGCTGTTGTCTTCCAGTACTTGTGCCCTCCACAAGCACCCTCATGAGATTCAGAAATCACTCCTTCAATTTCAGGTTTATCTAAACATCTGAGTAGAATACACCCTGGGTCCTTCCAGAACAACTGCTCTTCCACTAGACAATACTTAGTAGTTTTAAGTTTTAAAGATCTAGTAGCCTTCCTATCTAGATGCTCAGGACATTGTAAAAACAACAGAAAATAGACTATATCTGCATACCATGTAGATGCTGAATAATAATCCATGATCTTCTCTTTTTCCAGTAATGCTTGATCTTCATCATGAGCTATTTCTTCAGCCATAACATGCAATCCCAGAGCCTGACAATTTGATTCAGCCAGCAGCTTAGCTAAACCTTGTCCCTTGACAAGTTTGGTGGGTCTGATCTCTATATCATACTCCATGATTTTAGCAATCCACCTGCCTCTTTTCCCTTCACTATCAGGCTGTGCTAACACATCTTTTACCGCAACATTAGGTACAAATGAAATAACTTTAGAATGCAGCACATATATTCTAAAAAATTTTAAAGCCTTTACCAGAGCATAGGCCTGCTTTTCTAAAATACTGTATTTCAGTTCAGAATCTCTGATAGTTTTACTGAAGAATGCAATAGGCTGCTCCAATCCTTCCTTATTCTTCTGAAGTAAGACAGCTGCAATTGTATCCTCTGATGCAAATGAGAATGTAAGGAATTCTTTTGTAAAATCAAGGCTTACCAATACAGGAGCTTCAGTAAGAGCCACTTTGATTTTCTCAAATGCACTCTATGCCTCAGTGGTCCACTTAACTTCCTGATCTTTTTTCAGCATGACTGTGATCTGTTTGATAGTTTCAACAAAGTTTGGTATAAACCAACGTAAAAAGTTGATTTTACCAATGAAAGATTGGACATCTTTTTTACTCCTTGGCAAACTTATTTTCAATATAGCCTTTACCCTTTCAGGATCAATCCTTATACCATCAGCAGACACTGAATGACCAAGCAATTTACCTTCCTGTACAACAAAGTGTGATTTCTTTGGATTCAAGGACATGCCAAATTTTCTACACTTTAGGAAAGTCTGCTTCAAATGTTTCAAATGTTCATCATCTGACTGTGAGAAAACAGTAATATCATCCAAGTATATTACTACAAACTTGTCTTTTTCTCCAACAAAAGCAATATCCATGGCTCTCTGGAAAGTGGCTCCAGCATTCATCAATCCAAAAGGCATCTTATCATACATGAAGGTTCCCCAAGGAGTTGTAAAGGATGTTTTCTCTTTATCATCAGGATGCATAGCAATCTGATTGTACCCTGAGAAACCATCCACCATAGAGATCCTCTGTGCCCCAACTACTTGCTGCAATACTTGCTCAATTTTAGGCAAAGGATAATTGTCTTTTAGTGAAAGTCTGTTCAGATTTCTGAAGTCAACACATAACCTGATTTCCCCATTCTTTTTCCTAACAGGTACAAGATTAGCAACCCATGAAGAATACCTGAGGGGCACTATGATCTTGGCATCCAACAACTTCTTTACTTCTTTTTCAATAACAGGAAACAAGGCTGGATTAATCCTCCTTAATTTCTGACGAAAATGTTTGACATTTGGTTTTAAAGGGACTTTATGCTGTATGATTCCTATGTCATAAGTCCTCAATTCCTGATAAGACCAAGCAAAAACATCCACATGCTCTTTTAACAGTTTAATATATCTAATTCTTTGTTCAGTTGTCAAGGATTTAGAAATTTTGACCATTCTAGGATGTTCTGCTGAACCAATATTGCAGTCCATCACATTCTCTTCTGAAGATTGAATAACAGGCTTTGACAGTGTATCATCCTTTGTAAATATTCTTTACAGAGGTACCAATCTTTTTGGAATGAAGTTGCTCTTTAACTCAATAATTTTATGTCCTGCTATCTCATCTTCAGCAATCTCACCCAACTGTTCATCCCCTTCCTCTTCCTCTTGATCAATCAAGGAATTTGAAAACTCATGAGTAAGCTCAAGAAATCTTTTAATTTCCATGTCATCTTCGAAAACCTTCCATTGCTTTACATTATCAGGTACACATGGTCTGTACCTCACATCTATCGGATACCTTAACTGGGTGGTCTTGGGGATTTTGAAGTGTGTGGCAGCTAAAGCTCATGAATCTGCAGTCTGATTATGGTCTCTTGGAATATGAGTGATGTTAAAAGCTACAAAATAATTTTCAAGCATATCCCATACCTCATTCCGATAGACTTTCAGCAAACCCTGCTTCACTAGATATTTGTTCTTCACTTGCTGAACAACTAATTCAGAGTCGCCATATGCAGAAATCTGTTGAATACCCAAATCTTTGGCAGCTTTTAATCCTAACAACAAAGCTTCATATTCAGCGGTGTTATTTGTAGTAATAAACTCAAGCTTACACATCAGCTTTACTGTTTCACCTCCGAGAGATATTAGAAGAACTCCAGCTCCAGCACCTTCTTTACAAGAAGATCCATCAAAGTATAATTGCCACAGTTCATCTTCTTCTTCTCTGCTGTGTTTTACTGGCTGTTCTTTTTCCACTTGTAACAAACCAGCAGTATTGTCTTCATCACTGAAATGTAACATGCAAGTTCCTAGATCTTTGTCAACAGCATATAGTGGATGATTGGTGGGGTTCTTGTCATCCATCACTATATAAGCAAACTGAAGCTCTCTGTACAGCCTTCTGTTTTCTCCACCAAAAACAGGAATGGTAGCATATGAGAGATCCATTTGTAAGGTCCCTCCAACCTTCTTTGCCCAAGACCTAGAAATAAGTAAGCCAAACTTTGGTGTAATGTCAGCTACCACAACATCCATTATCACACTTTTCATGGGCAACTAAGCCAGGCTGACTACCATATCTTTTATTACTCCTAAACACTTCACAGCTCGGGAATCAAAAGCATACAGATCATGATAGGGTTTGGTAATATTCATCCCCAAAGCCTCCATAACATCCTTTGGCATCAAATTGTGGGATGCTCCTGAATCTAACAAACAATTGTGTATCATCTGTTCATGGACAGTCAGAGTGATATAGAATGGTGGTGAAGCTCCTGCTTCATTCTCAGCCTTCTCAGCCAAGGCTGGTCCAATGAAAATCTAAGGATTCTCCTCTTGTAAATTAACTGTGTCGGAAACAGGCTGATTGCTTGTTGGATTAAGCATTTTAAGTACTGATTCTTTATATGAAGGATTTTTTATCAATTCAGTTAAGGGTACAGGAATCTTTAACTTTCCTAATTCATTCTCCAAACTGAAATTCTGGACATTTTTATTTACCTCTTCAACCTCTGTGTTTTTCTTATGTTTTTCTGAACCTTGCTTTTTCTCTGTTACAGGCTCAAATGACTGATTACCAAGAACAATCGCTTTCTTCTTTGGGGGTTGTACCACCTGTTTTGGACCTGATCTCAGATTTATAGTCTTCTTGAGTTCGTTTTGATGGACAGCAGCAGTTACAACAGTCTTTTCCAAACCTAAATCATCCTTGGTTTCAAACATGTCAGCATTATAGTATTCTGCATTTAGAAATTCTTCCTCAGTGACAAAACCTTCAGACAATCCCTCTCCAAGATGATTCACATCTTGATCATTCTCTTGAAAGATCAGCTCATCATCAACTTCTTCTTCATCAACCATATTGTTTTGAAGAGGTGGTGGCACTCTTTGGTCCTCATTTTCTCTCCTTTCTCGCTGGATATCATTATTCCTTCGTTCTCTAGGCATGAAGCGAGGAACAAATTGCCTTCTGAACTAATTCTGATTATTTGGATTTCGTTCACCTTCCGGAGCAGGCTTGCTGGAATTTTTCTCAAGCTCTAATTTGTTCAATTTTGCAGTTAGAGTCTTCACCAACTTAGCCATTTCATCAATTTTCCCCTCTGCAGAATGAGAAGCAGAACCTCCTGGGGCTGCTTCCTTTTTTCCTTTTCTGTCATAAAGATGCTAAGCTGTTTCCTTCTTTAATCTATTAGAAGCCAAGATGTTGGATTCTACCTCCAATGCTGCATCCTGCATATTCAATAAAGAGATAGGTCTTCTCTCTCTCAACAATAAAGAAAACTCATGATCAAAGGCATTTACATAGGTAAGTTTAGCTGATGTTTCTGTAGGCTTTATTTCTGCAGGAATTCTACTGTACATCTTGTTAAACCTCTTTGAAAAGTCTACAATAGTTTCATCCTTTTTCCTCCTAAGAGCTCCAAATTCAATTATGTAATATGTATGGTCTTTAGTGTCACCCCATTGTCTCATGAAGAAATCACGAAGTTCTTCAATGATAGTGATGGAATTAGCAGGCAACTCCCTGAACCATTTCCTTACATCTCCATCGAGGCTCTGCACAAACATTCTCATCAATACATCTTTAGCCTCAATGTTTTGGTTATCAGCATAACTAAGGAAAGCTTCCCAATGTTCTTCAGCTGTGGTTTCCCCCTGTCCATTAAACCTAGGAAGATATTTCTGATAGTCACCCCCAGGCAGTGCATTTAAAGGCTGAGGCAAGACCAAAGGTGCATATCTGGCTGCAACCATCCGGTCCATCATGTCTATGGGCTGATTTTGGGCTGCCGTTTTTTGACTAACTAACTTTAATGATGAAGAAGTTTGACTGGAACCTAGTTGAAAAGGTTTTTTATCTAGTTTCAGCTGAAAAATAGGTCTTACCAGGAGAAACAGTTTTGGCTTTCTTGAAGGATTGAGGATTAGTAAAAACTTGGAAACTGCTATCAGGGATAATAGGCCTTAACCAAGGTGAGTTTTGTTCTTCTTTTCCTAACAAAGCTGAATGTGATAAACCACCCAACTGATCAGGATCACACAGGGCTGGTAAAGATTGAGACCTTCTAACCTTCCTTGATGTCTTTAATATTTGTTCAGGGTCTGTCACACCCAACTGCAATGGTGAAGTAGGTCTGTTCCTGGTGCCAACTCCTTTAGTAGCCACTGTGTCAAACTTGGTGAAAAGTAGCCTTAAAGATGTGCTGGTTTAAGTTCACCTCCTAAAACCAGTGAAATGATAAGTATCCCAGGGAAAAATCTGTTTTCAACTTCGTCCCTGGCAACGACGCCAAAGATTTTTGTGCCAGAAATTGTTTCCAGGCCACAAAGAAAAAAGCCAACACAATCTCAAAAAATACAATCAAGTAAAAGTAAGTTTTGAAGTTTTTTGATAGTCTTTCTGGTTATAAAGTTTGGGAACAAACAGGAAATACACTCATGAGCAAAATAGAAACTGAATCATAAGCAAAAGAGGACAAAGATGCATAATATATTCACCAGAATCCAACAGAGCATAATATTGAAGTTCATTCATAAAAGATAAGCATTACCAGCATACAAACATAGACCAGCAATGAATTTATCAGTTAAACAACTAAACAAGTTAAACAATGAAGCCAACACACAAACTGAAGGGTGAAAAGGATCATATATTTCATAATTCTGTCAACAAATACATATAAGAGTTATGTACTTAGCTCATCAATAAGTCTAGCAGACCTCCTGTAGTCCTCCCAAAAATCGAACCCTCTTTCTATCTTTCCTCTCTATCTAAATACTATTCTTACAAAATCAGTTAGGGTCTAAACCCTAACTGCCCTCAACCCACTCATCGATGGGATAAAGTGAAATTATATTTACAAAATAAAGTGCTTCTTTTAAAAACATAACTAATAACTAACTAACTAAAGTATTTATCAAAAGATCTAACAAGTAACTGGCTAACTACCAACTTAAAGGTCTGTGGCATGTCACGTCCCCACCCATCATACCGGTGCAATGGAGGGGATCGTGATACTAAAACTGGGCAATTAGCCCTATAATCACTAATTAAAAATGTCCTCATAACATAAAAGATAGGCATGCAAATGTGGAAATCTAAGGTAACGCTGCGGAAGTAAAACATGTGCAGAATTAACACACACCCAACATTTTGATGAAAGAATAACATTCATATGGAGTGAAGATGGACATATGGGATAGCATAGATATTTGCAACACACAGCAGGGTTAGAAATCTATCACACGTCCATCATGCATTCAAGACATTCAAGCTATTCATGTCATAGGCATATTGTAATTAATCATAGCAGAATTAAAGTCATGTTACTATCTAGCATACACTTAGCATTTCATGATAGCCATTAAGGATAGACATTGCAGAAATAACAAATGAGAGTACTTATCTGAAAACAAAGTAGTCCCAAGCAACTGGCTATGCAACTGCAACGTTCCACCCAACCATAGGCCAGTTGTGCTTATCAACCTCTTGATACAACTGCCACCCCCCGAGCTGGGCATGATCTCTACAAGGAACCAGGGAACAACAGACTCACACATAGCCAAGCATACACCAAGATGAGCCAAGCCAATCTACAATTGAGTTTATCAGGCTGCTAGGAAATGGAAAGGAAGAATTGCTAAGCTAGTGTGCTCAACCACAGAGCTAAGGATACCCCTCCCAGATCTATTCAGCTTGGCACTCACAATGCCTACACACCCAGCACAGGGAAGTATTCTCTTCACTGCCACACAGTCCCTCAAGCCATACCTTCCTTTCTAGTGCTCTCAGGGTGTGCATAGGAAAGTAGCCAAAGCCCTCTTGATCTTCTTGAGAGGTCACTCCCTCCACTAGGTTTATCAAGCCAATTCTGCCCACTACCAGTCCAAGTTTCTTACTCACAGGTTCAAATCCAAAACTGGATGCACTTAACAACAAAACCACAATTGCTGGGCATGAGGAAAACGTTTTCCACAGTGGAATGCATGAGATGGGGTTTCAACTAACTCAGAAAAACGTGGGAACCCACAAAACGAAATGGGAAGTTGGGGAACAACCCAAGGAAGCCAAATCCATTTTTAGAAAAACATCCTTGGACATTCGGGGGCAAAAACGACCTCCATACAGTCCCCAAATCATGGCCCTTCTCTCCCAAGCTACTGTATATGCAAAAACGAACTCCCAGGCATGGAAAAATGCAGGATTTGGATGAAAAACGTGTAGGGAAAGACCCAGCTAGCTCCAACTGCGTGAATGAGTGAAGACTGACTATTCAGAATGGCTTTGGGCACCATTTCGTGGGTGTTTTCTTGCCCAAGGAGACAAAACACGAATTTCCAGGTTGATGGCTTTCCCATACACGAAAATGGCTGCCATACTTCTTCATTCCCAAGGCATTAACTGCCTCAACCAACTCTTGGAAGAATTAAATGATTGGGTCCATAACCCAAAATGGGTAGTTGGTGGTTTATGGGTTTTCTCATTGACACATGGATTAACACCATTGGCTCAAGGGTTTGAATAATTTCCCTCCCTATTCCTTGTAGAATCATGCCTCCATCTCTTTGTTGCATTGCATAGCTAGTTGTGGGTATTTTTCATTAAAATTCGTATTTACATGATGTCTTATTTACATCGTGCCCATCTAGCACAAGAACCATAGGCATCTATTTCTTTAATTCCCGATACATAAAACGCTAAATCAATGGTGGGGCCTTGGCCTTGAGCTCCTCACCATGATTAAGTAACAATATTTAAATCATTTACGATTTAATGCGAAGGGGGTCAAAATGGGGACGTGACATGGCAGCTTCAGCTAGTAAGGCTATTCCATCCGAAGCTTGGGCCTTCTTCCTGACTTTCTTCTGTTCAGCTTCCATATATGCTAACCTTCTCGTAAGCTCTTCATTCTGTTGTTGCAAGCCTCTGACATTCTGCTACAATTTCTGCACATTGTAAAACTGTGCTTCTTTTTCTCTTCAGGGCCTCCTTAGAAACTATAGTAAGCTCTTGATAATGATCATTTAGTTCCTGTAAATCCTCTCCGAGTCTTCTATTTGCTAGAATCAAAACATCATTAGTCTCCTGCATGCAATCCATTTGATGCCTATATTGTTTGATGGTTCTTTGCAGGTTCTCCATGTCTGAGTCAAAAACCTTCCCTGTTGTGGTATCTTGCATCTCACTGGGTAACCATGGGATATTTAACCTTCTGAAAATGTCTTCGTCCTCCTGTAACAGCCTTGAAGACACACCATGAACAATAGGGTTTTCCTGACTCGTTGCTTCAATAGGTGTAGCTTCATCTATCAAGTGTTGATCTTCAGAATAAGAAACTTCAGTTTCCTTTCTCTGTTGCTCTTTTATCATTTCATCTCTTAATTCCATAAACACAGGTGATAGTTTAGTTTGGGTGAGGCTGGAGTCTTTTGCTGACCTTAATGACATTTTTCCTTTTATATGATGAGAAACTGGGCTTTTCGAAACTGCTTCTTCCTCAATCTTTATTTTTTCATCTGAAGAATCATCATCAAGTACACTTACTTCTTTTGTATTTAATCTAGGGTTTAGCAGCTTTTTCATACTCAGCCTTAACTTATTTTTAGATCTGGTTTTTGGTCTCCATTTTGAAGCAAGTTCTTTGACCATCTTCAAAGTTTTTCCTTGATGTCTCACTGTGGCTAACTCTATATCTTTAATTTTGGTCTTCTTTTCCTTTGATCTCTTTGTTTTATCCTCTTGACTGTAGCATTCTGTGTATGTGTCAACCCTAGCTTCAGTTTTGACAGTGAATTCATCTTCCTCTAACAGATATCCCTCATCCTCAGATAAGACAGTGATAGGGCTCCTTTGCTGGACTTGAATGTTTTCTTTCTCTTTAGCAACCTTTTCTGTGGCAACAGTTTTCTCTTCACTGAAAGTTTCTACTGGTGCTCTGTAATGCTCAGGGTGATCTTCCTTTTTTATAATCAGTAAATCCTTGCCCTTGCTGTCAGCTGCAAACTTTTGAGGTTCATTGTCATCCTTCAAGGACTCTGGTGCTTCTTCAAATTTAACTTCTTTCTTGTCTTCAGACTTGATCTTCTGACCTAGTTTCCTAACTAGGGTTTGCCCTTTGTCTACACGTTTTTTGATTTGCTTTTTTTTTTGCTTAATTTGAAAACCAGACCAAAACAAAAAATAATCCCATGTCTTCCCTTCTCGTTGTAGAATAGTGCTGATAATGAGTTTGATCAAACCATGATGGAAGATGTATTGTGTAGTATGATCATGATGTCCCTTAACTCTACTTGACACCTTCTGCAGACTTTTGAACAAGAAGAAAGGGAGACTCATTCTGGATTCATTGACCAGATGCTGCAAGAACCTAAAATGATATTTAAAGACATAGGCATATCTCCCTTCACAGGTGATATAACTTTGTAAGACTTTAATGGGCTCCACCCACTCATCTCTGAGATTCTGGATTAATATTCTTTTTCTCCAGTCTGGAGTAATATCAGGTAAAAGATATCTTTGGGCATTAAAGGTGAAAGGCAACTTTTTGAACCACATTTCATCTTCATTTTTGACTCCTGTAGCTTCAGCAATTAGCTCCACAGTCAACTTGAATCTCAGTGTATCAAAAATTATCATGTCCTGGTTATAGCTTTTGGCAAACTGATAAGAGACCTCAGTATTGTATCCATCGATCTTCTTGAAGAAATCTAGCCACCCAGCATTCTGGAAAAGTTTTGCACATCCTGGAAATTTGTCAATCCATTTCAACTCAGTGGGCTTAGCCCTATTAGTTTTGCCACTTCTTCTCATTTGTTTTCAATGACTGAATGTTGTGTACTTTCAAGGTCCTGTCAATGATCTAACAGCTACTTTTAGCACCAAAATTACTCAGCTTCAACACCTAGTAATACTAGGTCTTCATGTAATTTCACATGTTCAACTCGTCCGTTACATTGTTTACAAGTAGCAAGTCAATTTGTGAAATTTGGATACCATAAACTGCACAAATCTTCACCCTACCATATTTTCAGGCTTTGAAAGGGTAATGTTTCAATGTAACTGCTACCTTCAACTTTTCACTTGCCATAACATCTAAAAACCTCTTATATTGATATCTCTTCGACAGGAGTTTTGTTAAAAGCATACATTTATGTTTCCCTTAATCAATTTTAACAAAATAAGCTTTACTAGGAAAACCCCAATTTAGCAGACATTATCAGGTTAACGCGGAATACCTTATTCCTGTCTTGCTATAGACGTTTAAAATCAATCCTTGAGCTATCTGATTTTAAAAATTAACTGTACAAGTGTCTTCGGGTCTCCAATTTACTTCCAGCTGGCAGGACGAGAAAACCCTAATTTCTCTGAAATTGTGAGAACCCAAAAATTCCTCTATAACTGCAACTTCCAGTTTTTAGGCAAATTTCCTCGCTCCACTTAGTCTCCAGTTTCGTGATGCATATGTGAAATAACTTCTTTCACATCAAACTCGGCTTATACCTCTTCCTGTCATGATACGTTGTGTTCTAGCTGATGATTACCACGATCTCTTCCACGATATGAATCACACCTGCTTTCATGATGATTACTGGAGCAACATGTACCAAAATCTTTAAAACATGCGATTAGTCACTTGGAAATCGAACTCATGTGAGAATTCAATTTAAAAAATCGGTGATTTCGGTGAGCGCGATATTCTTGTAGCGCCGCTGTATTGATTTTTCATGATTGCGCTACAAGAATAATTTGCATTCAATTTTGGCACTAATTCAATCATTTTTTCATTTTAAATTAAATTTAAATGATAAACTACGCTCTTTGAATATATTTGTGACATCTTTAATCAATATAAGTCCTATGGATCCCTTCAAATCCTAAAGAAACAGAAATAATAAAAACTAAAGGCAAAAAAATCAAAAGTTTCACTTAAAACCAAAATTTTTCCTAAAGGAGGTAGAAACACAACTTAAGGAAATGAGCAAACTTGAAATAAAAATGACAATCAGAATACAAAATTGAAGAAACAAGTTAATGACTAAACAACAAGCATCACAAGAATCAAAAGCATGAGAAACAAGAGACACAGAGTTTCTGTGGGGAAAACCCTAAGGTGAAAAACCCCACAACTTCCTCAGAGATAGAGAGAGCAATGGCTCAACCAAAGTACAACCAAATAACACTGAGATAGTCTCCTAGTAGCAGATGATCCTCCTCCTCACTAGTGGCCACTTTCTGAGTGAGAGTGAGATACTTTTCCGAGTAAGTAAAATAGAGATCTCCGATCTCTATTTATACTAACCTTTTTGCCCAATGACCTTATGGGGCCGACTTGTCTATCTAGGTACATTACATTATAATATATATATTTCAGGTCTGACCCCACACATGGTGGTCTAATAACCCATCGGCAAGTGCACACACTTGCGACACTTGTCAATCCACATGACGACTCTTCCTTATAGAGGAATAACACATCTCTATTAAGGGTACAATAAATATATATAAAATACATAGATAAAATACATTCCGAAGTTACATATACATCAACAAATGATGCCAAGTGTAGTGGGGAAATCTAGCCATATGTGGGTCCCACTTCCTCCATGTGTTTTCATGATCAAATGCCACTTTGATTTTCACTTGTATATATTTATTTAGATCCTTTATTAAATATTTATTCCATTCTAATGTTCAAACATCATTTATTATCCCCCTTATTCCAAATCCCAAAGCTTCCACCCCAAACCTAGGAAACTGATAATTTTCCTCCTTGGCAATTATTTGACCCTTAACATCAATTTGACAAACTCTAATGAATGTGGCCAATGTGATTAGGCCATTGTGACCCAATGCCAAATTTGGGACATGACAAATCCTCCCTTCCCAATATTGCTTGTCCTCAAGCAATTTCAAACATGGGTGTTGAAAAACCTGTTTTTTGTATAATTATTTGAAGTTGCCATTGAATTTCCCAACCTTGAGTCTTTGAGTCTCCATGAATATTTTAAAGAGGAACCACCATGCTTGTTGTTGCACTACTCTGATAAAAATCACTTTATTAAGTGGGAAATCCATCTCCCATACTTCTTGTTTCCCCTAAAAATTGAAACCAATGAGACTAAGAATTATCCCAGGGTCCCATTGCTTGTATTGCACTCCAACAATTAGAAGTGCTCTCCAATTCATAGTTCATGGATGCCATTTTCTTGTATGCATTCTTCCAAACATCATGAATACAACATATATATCATCAAAGTACATAACAACACAATGAAAATGAACATCAAGAATATGCTTCATCAAAGAATCATGAAAGTGCTTATACCTCCAAGCAAGTAGACCACCATTTTCCAAGTGCATACAAGCATCAAGTAACCAATCAAATCTGCTCCAATGACATAGGTGAGGATCCCATGTCCTATCATGCTGCTCCAAAAGGATGTGATATGCATCAAAATATTCAACCATGTATTCTTTCATCCAAGAAGTGAATGAAGTTCCTCCAACATCAATTGAACTAAGCAAGGAGTAAGGAAAATCATGAGTCTTCAAGTGACTCAAGTGAACATCATAAGTGCATCCAGGAAGATATGTATCATCATAAGGTAAAACAATATCTTGCTGCAAATGTAAATAATGAGGTGCTCTATTCATGTCATCATCAAAAGGAGAGGTAGGAGTTTCATACCCCTCATGTGGCACCATTAGAAAAAACCCTTTCACCCAATTTTCATCCCCAATTGATGTGGCTGAAAACGAAGTAGGGGGTGAGGAATTATGAACCAACCTTAAATCCTTACAACTCTTACCCATTGAAATATCTAATTCATCTTCTCCATAATTGACTGGTCCAACTATTATGAGATCATGTACCTCCTCCAAAGCTTTGCAACTCTCTCCATGAGGCAACTCATAATCCCTCTGAATAAGGACAAGTGCTTGTCCTTCTTCTTGTTTGAGTGTAGCATCTTCAAGAACCTGCATATCAAAATGTACCTCATGTTCCACCATTACATTAGGTTCCTCCTTTGTGACATAAATTATTTCATCAATTTCCTTCTTTTTCTTGAAAACAGAACCATTGCTCATTATTTTTGCCATGTTGCTTTCAACTCGACTAATCGACAATTAGAACTCTTGCATTTGTTTCCTCCACTTGTCTTCAAAGGATGGTTTCAGTAATTTTATAAAATCCTCATTCTCCTCTAAGGTTCATTTTTTATCCATAGTCATAGTTTTCTCAAAATGCACTTTTCTTTCCTTTCTTTTTTTTTCTTAGTTCCTCCTCTTCAACAATATTACTTCTGATTCCAATGTATAAGATTGGTCCCTAACTTTTTGTCATCATAAATATCATACCACATCATGTGCCAAGATCATGCTTTGATACCACTGTAATGTCCCTTGTTAGGAATTTTCTTAAAATGACAATTTTTCACTTTTTTCCCAATTCGACCTTTGACTAGTTTTGATCTCTAGGTCCCAAATTTGCCCCAAATGATCCCAAATGTTCTGAGAAGGTATATGAATGATATTATAACATAAATATGTGTTTCAGAGATGCCTTTGTACCTTTAAAATACTTCTGCAAATCATCTTTCAATTCTAGTCAATGTAGGTAACTTTACTAGTGATTTCTCTTTGACTAGTATTGTCTCTAGGTCTCAAATTGACTCCAAATGACTTCAAATCTTCAAGGAAGGTGTATGAATGATATTAGGACTTGAATATGATGTTCATGGATTAGATATGGCCACCAAAATACCTCTGCAAACTCTCTTAAGATTATGGTCCAATTATGCAATTTTACTAGTAATTTGGGGTTCAAATCTCCCTGGGGTAAGTACTGAAAATAGCTTCTCAAATGCCTCCAAACCCACTCAAATTTCTGAAAAGAGGTAGGGAATGTATTAAGGATGTTATTAAGGTCTCATTTGCACCATTAATTGATTATTATATCTGTTCCAACCCTCTCCCACTCAACTGCAAAAATCACCAATTCGACCCTTGGGGAAATGGCACTACTTCTTCTCCCAATGCAATTAAACTGAGTAAAAATACTTCAAATGCTCAAGTACAATACATGAAACTTGTAAAATACATCCATGGCAGTCCATTAATCACAAATGCATCAGAGAATCATCCATTCATTCGAAATCATCAGCATTACATTGATTCACAACAAAGTAGTGGGATAATGGCACTATTCTTTCATTAAAATTGAGATTTATACATTTCTACTTGGAATTTTGACCTGAAACTTTATGGAGATGAAGAAAAAAGTATTTAATTCATATTAAAAAATAAATGGGGCAGTAGAAGCTCCCCCAAAGAGTACAATAGCTCACCAAAAACGCCCTCCCTCAAGGATCAAGAATATGCCATCAAAACTGAAAATGGTTGAAGGAGTGAACTGCAATAGAAGAGACCATGAGTTTCCCTGTAGCTTACACCTACAAATAAAGAATCCATTAAAGCTCCAAATGAAAGGTCTGAATGGCCTTTCCAATTACCAACTTGGATGGGAATCTTTCACCCTTGAAATTGGCTAAGGCAAGCAACTAGTCATCCACTAGCTCTCCCTCTTCACAAATGCAATTGCAAATTCTACAAATGATCAAAAGCTGGTTTCATTCTTTGCTCTTGACATTTATAAAGTTCTAATGTCCTCCATGGGTCGAATTTCTTCCAAGATACTAATGCCAACTCAATTTGGGAAGAGATTCCAAAGAACGCCACTTGTACAACAATTCCTAGTCTCCCACTTCCACCAAATCACATGTGGAAGCATCTTAGCTTCCCTAACACCCTTGAGCGCCCTCTTGAAGTATATTTTTAGCCTTGACATGTCATATATGTCATATGTCAGCCTTCAAGTCTAATTTGTGTCATAGGTGTCACAACATCTTCACCATTGTTGTCATAGAGCTAGGGAATCTAGCCCAAGTGTCTCAGTAGCTCCCAATTGCCTCTTCCTCTTCCATGGGAGTTACTCTTCCTCTATATTTCGACCTTGGATGAGTCATGCCATGAACAATACCTTTTGAACTCCCCCAAGTATGTTACCATTCACCTTGAATTCGAATTGGTGAGAGAATGATGCCAAGTGTAGTGGAAAAATCTAGCCATATGTGGGTCCCACTTCCTCCATGTGTCTTCATGATCAAATGCCACTTTGATTTTCAATTGTATATATTTATTTAGATCTTTTATTAAATATTTATGCCATTCTAATGTTCAAACATCATTTATTATCCCCCTTGTTCCAAATCCCAAAGCTTCCACCACAAACCTAGGAAACTAGTAATTTTCCTCAGCAATTATTTGACCCTTAACATCAATTTGACAAACTCTAATGAATATGGCCAATGTGATTAGGCCATTGTGACCCAATGCCAAATTTGGGACATGACATTGACCTTGGGATGGAAAACTCACTTTGTACATACAATTCCGTGGCTCTAAGACATGGCTTTTATAGTGGTTTTGGGCGCGGAATAGAGGGCCACGCGCCCATTTTGGAGCCCCGATCTCCGCCTTAACTTCATAAGGAGAATCTGCCATATCCTAACCAACGTATGGGTTGTGTCCCAGTGGTTAGGTGGTGGATTATGGGGACAGAGGTCCTGGGGTCAAACCCGTGGGCCTCTCCCCTTCCGACATGATTTTGTTTGTTTGTTTGAACGGTGGTTCAATGGCGTTGTTTGTTTAAACTGTGACTTGGTTTGTTTGTTGGTCGCGTTGGAAATGGATCCATCGGTTTGGTTGTGACTTGGCATATGACTTGGATTTCCACGTATAGCGCGACCTCGGTGTTGGTTAAGGGGTCGAGGGCCTAGCCCTCAATCCCACCCCTTTTTCAAATGAAATTGTTCTTCAACTTTATATACAAGGTGTGTCCCATAGTTGTTAAGAACTAATGGTTGGATCCTCCACTAGGATGGCTTGGTTGAGGCGTTGGTGACCTTGGAGGTCATGGGTTCGATTCCCATGGTCTCCAATAATTTTGGTAAACTGTACTATTATATGGCCAACCGGGCTGCCACATGGCAAACCCTGATTGGTCCAAACCACTTGCCATGTCATCAACATGTCCATGTGGAACCTTGTGGGGCTGCCACATGTCTCCTATATTGACTTTTCCATGCCATGTGGCACCCTATGGGTGTGCCACGTGACCCCCTTTTTTTTGCCCTTGTTACATTATTTTTGCCGGATTTTTGAAACTCAATATATTTTGCGTCCGGAGGCCGTTTCACACGAAATGAACGTTTCCGGAAATCTTCTAACGAGATCTACGCGTCTGTAACCTTATTTACATCTTTTGAAAACTTTAATTTTGATCGAAATATGAGATCCTCTTGAATCATGTATCTTCTTATGTATTTCTTCAAACTTATCATGCATGATGTATCCTTAGAGTCACATCTTCAGACTATATGCACTTCTGGATATACTTCAAAATTGCATTCATATCTATCACCTTCACCATTTGTGCATATACTTCTGGTATTCATGTTCTTATTCATCTTGCGCATGTACTACTTCAAAGTGGTTTCCATATACTTCTTCACACTTCGACATGAATACTGTATCCACTTTGACTTCAATTGATATCAATGGCTCAGACTAAATCAGTTGACATCTTCTTTGACATTGGTTGACATCAATGACAACCAAAGTTCAACAAAATGGAAAGTATTTCCATGGTGTACATATTCTTTTATTATGATTTTGTTTTCATTGTTGTCACTAAACTCCACAATTTAACAATGATGTAAGACCATATTCCATATATTTTTAATGTTGTACATATGTAAACATATGCTATGAGTATAAATATTGTTGTTTATTTCATGTGTAGCTTCTACAGGTGTGTTTTTTATCCTACCCATGGTGGAGAAAAAATGCAACAGTAGTATGCAAGATTTTGGAATTTTTAGACCAATTAGTATTGTTGTACTTGTGATTGCCTAGTATTTGTATATTTGAACCATTGAAAGTAGTATTAATTGTAAATATTATTCTGGGAAAATAATGGGGCAAAGTTATTATATTGTATAGATTTTTAACAAAAGTATGGCTTTTGTGCCTTGCCCACTTATGTACATTTGGTCTCCCACTTATTGTTTAGCGCAAAATGTATTGTTAACATCACTCACTCAATATTTATGCAACCTATATAAAAGACATAAGGTTGGGATTTAAGCTATTAATATTTATCTAGTGTGAATGTTCTTTCCTATTTTAGTTGTTTGTGAAGTCATTCTTACGAGTGTTGGCTGTATAACTGTTATTGAGGTTTTCAATACAGACCCAAGTTCTGCACGGTTCGAGGAACCAACAAAACCCCTTTTCACCGTTCCTTTCAACAACAGTCTGCGAGTAGACTGAGGTCTCACCTGAGTCGAATATAATGGGGAGGTTGCGGAATCAAGTTTCCACAATCGGGTGATGCGTGCTTCAACAGATTGGTGGGCAGCACGCTACAAAACTTGCGCTACAATAGGGATTGTGTGAAGTTCACCTACTTTGCAGTTGAGGATTCTACAATAGCACATCCAACGGACTGCATGGCTTGGGATGGTTTTCAACAATAGGACAACGCCACTTAGACTACGCTTCCTCTTTGGGACTTAACCAATCTTCAACAAGATTTACCGAATGTTTCTTATTCATTCCACAAATTCCTTAGGTTACTTATCTTATCAACTTATGCAATATGATAAAACACAGTGTACTGCGCACTTCCGGTGCTGCGCTTCGAGGGAATCACACGACGTGAACTCCACTAACTTAAGTGTTTACCCGATCAACTTATGTATTCAACTAACTTAGAATTACTTATGCTGTTAACATTCATTCACATATGTTGATACTTAACATATTATTCCCATCCTTATCCTTATGGCGAATACATATAAAAGTAAGAACATATGAACTCATAGACAATATTTTAACCATTCATCATAAGCAAATATACAGATGCAACACATAATCAATCACATAACATAGAATTTAACGTGGTTCACCCCCAGGATGGGAGATACGTCCACAGGAACTGTTGTTATATTATCTTTGGGAAGGGTACAACAGTTTTAGTCCGCGCACTCAGCTGCAGACTCTCTTCTCTCTTCAGTAGGTCTCTGCGCATGCAGCTGCAGAGCCTGTTTACAATCTTATCTCTACACAATCAATACTCAAACTGAGACTAATGAAGATTCAACAATTACCCAACCCTTTTCCCTTACAAAATGTGCCATTTTATAGATCGTGCCCGTATGTCACGTCTTTACATTCAAGTGGGAAAAAACCCTAAGGTTACCCAAAACTAGTGCGGTTACCCGCCACCCTACCTGTCGTCAATAGCTTGCTCCACTCGCTTCAAGCCGCCTTGCTGGGCCACTTGTGGCTCACACTCCCTTCTGACAGCTATTGTCATCATAAAACGGTTACAACTGCATCGTGGTCTGTCAGTTTCCGCCCCTTTAGCCTACCTGTCGCCATCGACTTAGTGGCTTAGCCTCTAACGGTTTGCCGCCACTTTCTTTGACAGGTCGCTTTCCTTTATCTCCACTCTGCTCCTTACCCAAAATAGGTCGCTTTCACAGCTCGACCTTCCCTTATACTCTTTACCAAAAACAGTTGTTGCGCTGGCACTACGCACCAGCATAACTCCGCACAACTGACTATGTAGTCTAAGCTGTGCACTCCGCAAAACTATGCAATCTAACTTCGCAGCCTGAACTGCGCAGTTTCCCAAAAACTGTTCTTCATTGAATTGTGTTAACTTGGGCCATGCCCAACAGGCCCCTAACACTTACCTGTGGATCGTCCCCGATCCATTTCTGCTAGGCGACTTTGCCTGTGCTTGTATGGTTCTGGTTTACTATTGTGTAGATCTTGAGTCAGTATTTGGTCTGTGGCTCGCTGTCATGTACTTCTTATTGGCACTTTGATTTAGTTGTCATTGATGGTTGGAAAGCAGCGACTGAGTTTTTAAATACAAGAAAAGAATGTTGTTAGACAAGCTGTGACTCAGCAACTCAGACAAGCTATAACTCAAACAGCTGTGACTCGGCAACTTAGACAAGCTATAACTCAGACAACTGTGACTCAGACAGATGCGACTCAGACGGCGGTGACTCAGACGGCCGTGACTCAGATAAGAACACAGTGATTCGCGTCTCGATTTGCGGGCAGCTGGAGACGAATCTCAAAAATATGGGACATGGGTTTTGTACGCAACGACCTCATTTACCTGACTTGTTTGGAAATCGCCAAACAAAGCTACGGTTTGAGCTATACAAGTGGTTCTCTAAACATGTAATTCTCAGATTTACTGTTGCGGCCGATTTTTTACAAATTAGCAATTGGTTGAAACAACTGTGACTCAAACAAGCTGCGACTCACAAACATATTTTTAATTAGTCAGTTACAGCGTGTAAATTCTGGAATTCAAAGAAACAGTTAAAATGTCAGTTACAGCATGTAAATTCTGGAAGTTAAAGAGACAGTTTCAGTTTTAGAATTGGTATATCTGGAAGTTAAAGAGGCCGAGGCATATAACTTCAGCATCTATAAAAAACAATTGATGAGAACAAAATTAAAGTGAGATTTGAGAGAATTAAGAGGAGTGGTTGTTGATGAAGCTGTGATTCGAAGAAAACATTTCAGAATAGAAATGTATGGCTCGATTTAATGAAGAACAAAATGCCCAGAAACTCAAGCTGTAGCAGCACAAAACAAAAAAATGAAAAGGGTATGTACTGATATATTTGAATCAGTGTGATATAATTGACTGGAAAATTCTTAACAATTTAGAAGAAAAATGTGTGGCTCGATTTAATGAAAAATAGAATGCCCAGAAACCCAAGCTATAGCAGCACAGAACCAAAAAAAAAAATGAAAAGAGTATGTATTGATTTATCTGAACTAGTGTGACATAAACGACTGAAAAAATTCTTGCTAGGGTGAAAGGGAGGTGCTAGGGAGGATTGTTGTCCTCATATTTCAGTGGGTGTTGAAGAAGAAGAGTTGGTGCTCTTTTACAAGTGGGTGCTTGTAATTCGAAGGTTGTAGCCTCATTTGAGTAGAAGCTCAAAGATAAAAATGATGTACAGAAGTTGAAGCTTTCCTGACATCCTAAGAAGAAGAGGTTTTTTCCCTTTATGGTTTTCCTCATGAAAAATCTGTGTCTATGTGTATATTTGTGTGATTGAATGATTATACTGTGCCTATATATTAAATCTACTGCAATGAACTTTCTGCTGTTAAAAGAATGAATGTAAAGGTTCTGATAACACCCTGACTGCTATACGATATCAAGGAAAATATTTTTAAAGATTGTTTAAGATTATTAATTAACTAATTCACCCCCCCTCTCAGTTAATTGATACTTTCAACACTTCTCGATCCCAGTCATCGACCTCTCGGAACCTTCTCCATCTATCCCTTTTGTGCCATCTAGTATGTTCCCGTCTTTCTTCTGTGGGCACAAAAGTTCATTGACGTCACCAGATTGTAAAACAGGTCAGCTGCTCTGGCACATCTGTTTCGCACATCTGATTATTATTTGTGGGGCCTTATCCGCCTTTTCCCCTGGTGCGTTTTTAGCCATGGATACCAGGGTTCTTCCAACGAATCTGAACTGCTTAGACATCTTGGGTGAGACTCCATCGTTATTTCTCCCAATTGTCTGGGAAACCACCTCCGCCGATTGTTCGTGGACACTTGTCGTTCTTGTTCTTAGCGCACCTACAATGCTTCCGCTTGAAATGAAGCGCACCATGGCACCTCATTAGTTCTCTTTTCCACAACTTCCTTAGTCTTTTATCCTAACTTTGAAATTCTGAAACATTCTTGACTTCGTTCTCACCCCCTCCCTACCTTGTTTTGAAACTATGCATTATATTTACCATTGCCAAGTTCCAACTTTTATAATCTCCTTTGGTTGCTTCTGGTGCATTTCGACATCTTTGGGGCATGGGTGTCATGTGATTCACCTGATCTTCTCTGGATTTGCCACGATTCTGCATTCATTGTGGTGTCATTTGCCTATGCCAACTTCTGCAGGTGTGGCCCTGTGTGAATTATTGCTTGATGTTATTGCCGCGTGCTAACCGTCGACTTGCTTACGTGGTTCATGTTTGATCGGACAATTATTCCCTCACGTGCTGAGAATTGGCGATGCCGCCAGGCTGTTTAATCAGTTAAATGACGCCTTAACTGCCTTGTCTGGTGCCGGATCTCGCCGAGATCTCAGTCTTTTCCATCATTCATTATGCTCGAACGGATAAGATATTCTTTTAATGTAGGATTTTGTCGGTGCCGCCATTTTGGATAACGACTCAATAACCTGCCAACAGTTGTCACAGTTACCTTTTTCCGTCGTGATGCGCTGGCGGTTCTGACATAAGGTTCTCTTGCACACGTGTGCTTCTTCGTCTTTAACTGCGCAGCTGCGGTTCCACCTCATGCCTTGCATCGCAGCTTCTCATTCTTCGTAGTTGTTTGTTCCATTTGATTTGCGCATCTACATTTTGAGCTTCGTACTGCACATTTCTTTTTTTTATATCCGCGCAGCTTCGCTTCTCGACTAGTGCTACGCGGTACATGCATCCTTTCTATCGAACTTTGCGTATCAGCCCAAAACTGTGTACAGACTCTTTTACATTTCTAGTGTCCAATTTCAACTGTACTTAACACTTAGAAATTTCCTTCTCTCCTGATTATTGAGGATTCTACGAAGTAGGACTATCCCTGTAGGATTTTAGTCTACTTTCATTCACAAACCCTGGTAAGTTATCTCCGGCTAACGTGGCCAACTGAGTTGCACCACCGTTAGTAACATGCATAACAGTATATGGCCCTAGCCAATGCATTTTAAATTTGCCAGAAAATTTCATAATCTTACTACCATACAGGAGGACTAGGTCACCTACCTGAAACGACTTGTTTTTGATATGGCGATCATGCCATGCTTTTTCTCTGTCTTTCTGCACTTGTTGGTGAAAGCCTACGATGAAGCAATCTTTCTTGAATCCAACCAAGTGTATAAGCCTTTCCTCTATTGCTTGTTCATCCTCCATACCTGTGAATGCAACAATCCTTAAGCTGGGTACAATATACGCCATAGGCATCACTGCTTCCTACCCATAGGCCAATCTGAAAGGTGTATGGCCTGTCAACTTCTTACAAGTGGTCTTGCATGCCCATAACACAGCTGGAATGTGCAGATCCCAATCATCCCTATTGACATTGCATACCTTTGTCAACGCATTCTCCAATACCTTATTGAAAGCTTCAACACTTCCATTAACGTGTGGATGATATGGTGTACTCCTCTGATGGTAAATATGGAACTCTTCAGTAAGGGCTTCAATTGTTCTGTTCAAAAAGTGAGTTCCTTGATTGCTCATTAAAATTTTTGGGCATCCAAATTTAGTAAGGATGTTCTCAAAGATGAACTATGCAACAGTAACTGTGCTATAGTCCTTCATTGGTTTAGCTTCTGCCCATCTAGTGAGATAATCAGTCGTGGTGATAATGTATCTCGCACCAATCCTCTTCCTTGGTGGGTTAATAGGTCCCACGAAATCAATAGCTCATTTCTCAAATGCTTGAAGTGTCAGTTGCGGATTCAACGACATTTCATCTCTTCGCGATGGTCTTCCTGTTCTTTGTCAGACATCGCAACTCTGGAAATGCTCCTTTGAATCTTTGTGAATTATGGGCCACCATAGCCTTGCTCTCAATATCTTCTGCGCAGTGGCTCTTGCTGCGTAGTGACCTCCCGATGCTCCTGAATGTGCATCAGTCAAGATGAATGGCTTCTCATGCTCTAATACACATCTGCGCAGTACTTCATCCGATCCCAACTTGTATAATTGTCCCGCAATTATGGTGAAGTCTTCTGCTCTGACTACCGGCTACTTCTTCTGTTGCATAGTGAACTCTGTGGGTGCCAATCCCGTAGTCAAAAAGTCAACAATATCTTTGTAATAGTCATCTGCAATCTGTATGGCAAATAACTGTGCATCGGGCAGATTGTCTTCAAGATTGGTGGATTCTTCGCCTGACTCAATCCTTGAGAGATGGTCGGGTCCTAGGTTCAATCTTCCTGGTTTAACCACAATTTCAAAATCATACTCCTGGAAGAGTAGTAACCATCTGCAGATTCTTCCCCCTAACACTGGCTTATTGACTAGGTACTTTAAAGCTGGATTGTCAATGTACATGGAGAAGTGTGCACCCAACAAATAGTGCCTGAATTTCTGCAGTGCGTAGACCATAGCTAAACCTTCTCTTTCCGTGGTCGTGTAGTTCTTTTCAGCTGATGAGAGATTTCTGCTCCAGAATGCAATGGGATGGTCAATGCCTCCCTCACCTGGTTGAGCAAGCACAATGCCCAATGCTATACATGAAGCATCAACATGGACATGAAACGACTTATCCCAATCTGGAAAAGCTAGGATAAGTGCAGTTACCATTTTCTCCTTTAATGTATCCAGTCGTTTCTCACATTCTGCGTTCCATATGAACTGTGCTTCTTTCTTCAACAGCTTCTCCATCAGCGCGGTTATCTACGCATAAACCTTGATGAATTTTATATAGTAATCCGTATGTCCCAACGTGGTGCGAAGTTGTTTTACTGAATTTGGTGCAGGTAAATTCACAATCACTGCGATCTTCGCAGGATCAACCATCAAACCTTGTTTGCACACAATGTGTCCTAGTAGAGTGTCGTCGGGTACACAAAAAACACATTTCTTCAAATTCAAGGAGATTTGATGTTGTCTACACTTAGCTAACATCATTCTAAGGTTTTCACAGTGGTTTTTCAGCAAACCAAAAACAGTCTAATCATCAAAATATGCTTCTAAAAATTTATGCATAAAATCTTTAAATGCTGCAACAACTCTGGAAAATATGGCAGGTGCATTCTTCAAACCAAAGGGCATAACTGTATACTGAAACGAGCCCCATTCAGTGGCAAAAGTGGTCTTATTCCTGTCTGCTGGATCAATTCTGATCTGATGGTACCCAGAGAATCCATCAATAAATGAGTAGGCCTCATTTCCTCCAACATTATCTGATACTTCATCTGTAAATGGAGTAGGAAATGGATCATGTAATGATGCATCGTTCAATTTTCTGAGATCTACGCAGATCCTGATCTCACCTTTTGTCTTTTTATCCTGGATAACAATAGGGCTTATCCACTCTGATACTTCAACTGGCTCAATGATCCCTACATCGAGCATCTTATCAAGTTCTGCCTTGACTCTTTCTTTATATCTAGGATTCAGTCTATAGGGCCTTTGCTTGATGGGATTCGTGCACTGCTTAAGAGGTATCTTCATAACACCCAAGTCGCCCAAAATGCCTTTCATTTCAGCAAACTTTGTCGGAAATAAATCCTGATATTTATGTAGAAGGTCTGCGATCTGCGCAAGCATCTCGTCATCTTAGTAATCTTCGATGGATGCAAACTTCGGCTCTTCACTTGTGCCAATGTTCACTTTTCTTGTTTTAACAGGTCCACTCATATGTGGAATTTCTAGTGGAGGTCCCTCTATATCGCGCGCTCCCTCTGACTCAGATATATTGATGTTGCGTGGATCCTCCTCATCGCTCTCCTCTTCCTTTTCTTCTTCATTTTCAGCAAAATTGTAGCATTCAAGGGCATGTTCTATCTGTCTTTCCCATTCTAGTTGTAGGTTCACGGGTACCTTTACATCTTCAAACACCTTCTCTTTGATTTCCTCCAATGCCTCGTTTATACTTGCACATTTTGGTTCGAATATCCTCTGTTAAATAACCTGCAGAGCTTCATTTATGCTTGGACTTTCATATTCAAAGCTAAAAGTTCTCTAGAAGCCTTCACAGTTAAGGTAGACCAATCTATTTCTCCTCTACGCAACTCCGTATCCAGGTACCAATTCTTTGGAGTCTGCTCCTCCAATGTGTAAACAAACAGATGAAGCCATTCTGTCTGTGGTCTCTTTATCCATGCTTTTGAACAGATTTCAATGTTATCCCTCGGATCCGTCTGTCCATTATACTTTTCAAATGTCAGCGCGAATTTCTCTATGAATCCGATCTGCATCATGTGTTTGCACTATTCCCATGTGGTCAATGTTTGCTTATGCGCAGCCCACCATCTGGCAGGTGTCTCGCGCAGTGCTATATCTAATGTTGGTATGTGGTGTTCAGCTGCAACAGATACAGTATATTCTTGAATAAATGAATAAACATTAGTCGAACCATCATAAGTGGGGATTGGATCACCTCTGTTCCAATCCAACGCAGTGACTTTATGATGTGCGCGCATCTTCTGGCAGATACTTCATGCATTCTACTTTGCCAATTTTCCAGTCCTGTGTCCGAGTCTGATATGCAAAAACTGTCGCATCGCCAACTGAGCGTTCCATCCACCGTAGGATTGATGTAATCAGCGTCATTCATGGTCATCTTGTAAAGGAGATCAATATCTTGTGCTCTTAATTCTTCCTGTATCGGCTCATTGTATCTTTCACCTTGTGAAGGGTCCAATGGTACGATAACCCTTATATCCTACCTTTCAAAGATCATCTTCTCGGTCTTCAGGTTTATGATCATGAGGTTATCCATCGCCCAGTCTATCCCCAACAATGCTGGATATGGGTTATTGTCGTCGATGATCTCTATAACCTCGAAGTTTGTTGAACTTCTAACTCCATCAATGTCTACAAGTACATTGGCTAACCTCCCAAAAGGTAAACTTTGCTAATCTCAACTGTATGGGTGACCATTGCAGCTTTGGTTTCCCCATATGTTGCCATGTCTGCTTAGTCAAGACATTTACCTCTGACCCTAAGTCAAGGATTATCTCATCCATCTCATAATCTCCAATCTACGCACTGAGCCTCATTTCTCGGCCTGTTCTTTTATGGCCCTTGATGTGATGAACTGCGCTCTGGGCAGTATCCTTCTCATTGCGTGGTTCATATTGGTTTAATCATTTTTCCGATTCCACTACAGCATCTATGCTTTTCAATAATTTCATGCAGCTCCGTAGGAATTGCGCAACAGAAGTACCTGTTTCTATTGCGGTGCACATTTGATCATACGCTGCTGGCATATCCTTTATAGGTGCTGCTTCACTTCGCAACGGGATTCTTGGTGACCTAGGTGTTGTCTCTTTGAAGATGTCCCTTGCTTCTGCGAATACTTCTGTATTTTTCTCTAGATTGAAACCGGGTGCTTTCCCGGTTGCTTTTTTGATCCAGACCGCTTCAGCAGGAGTCTATTTAGTTTGAAAATCTCCAGAAGTTGAAGCTTCTGGTTCTTTATCTCTTCCTGTGGAAGCGCCACTTCGTGTTACAACAGTAATACTTGGATTTGTAGTCATTTTCTCTGCTGCGATCATCTGAATATTTGGATTCGATGCTTCTTGCTTTCTTTTCTGCATTTTTGCTGCTAGTACTGGGCATGCTTCAATAACATGATCAAAAGATTTACAATAACTACAGGTAGTACACGCATTAGTACAGTCTCTGGATAAATGACCAAGCTGACCAAAGTTATAACATATTATCTGACCTCTGCATCTTCCTTGTGCTGCGGCAGTGTTTCTTCCTCTTCCGCGGTATCCTCCACAGCCTCTATATGCCCCTTGATCATACTGCGCATTATCCTGTTTCTGCAGAGTTTCTTCTTGGACTCTGTATACTCCACCACCACGCATATGCTCCATATCTTGCTTTCTTTCCATCATGAGCTCATATGCTCTACAGTTGGATTCATCATGTCCAACTGACTTATAGAATGTGCAATACAGATTCTTAGGTGTTCGCACATACTTCTGTATTAGATAACAATCTTCAGGTCGGTGTCCTCTGGTTCTACAAATCTCACACCACGGCGCCTGGTTCTAATTTAGTGGATTTGGTGCTCCACTATTAAGATAATCCTGAAATAAAGGACAGTGTTCCTTGGTGTGTCCTTCTCCCTTGCATCCTGTACACCAGGTTTCTTGTCTTGGTTATTTTCTCTTCTTCATGTCCTGTAACTATAATGTCAAGGTAGCTAGCTGATTCTGAATCTGAGTCATTCCTATGCTAGTCTCACCTATAGGCGAAGCTTCTAATTTCATTGCAATTTCCATGGCTTCTTCCTGCGAAGCAACCTTCTGTTGCATCAACGGTAGTCTAATATGTGGAAACATCGTAGCTATAAACCATTCTTGGTGTTGTTGCGATGCTATGTCAAAACTGACTTGATCTAATAATGTTTTAAACTTCTGGTCAAACTCCCAAACTAACTCAGTAGTTTTCTGCTTAATTTCTTTCAGTTTTGTTATACATTGTGATTCTGACTTAGGCTTCTTAAATTCGCTTAATAGTGCAGCCTTAATATCTACTAAGGTTCTATTATGTCCAATAGAATACTTCATGAACCAATTCAAGGCTCTATCTCTGAATGTAGTAATGGGTTGCGCTTGCTTCACAGCGTCATCTTGGACTTGTTTGACATTCCAAACGGCTTCACACAAAAACCAGTGTTGCTCAGGGTCTTCTAGACCCGTTCCTTTAAATATCGACAGCTTGATGTCGTCTGTCATTCTCCTTCTCGAAGGCGCAATATTCTGAGTAGTGTTAGCAATACTACTGTGCGGAATGCTATGAAACATGATGTTCTGAGTACTCACTCCTGCAGTGTTACTAGTACTTACGTTTTGTGGAATAGGGGGGCGTAGTGTTCACAACCGACGGATTCTGCAGAGTAATAGTCTGATAGGTAGCTGATAGAGGTGTTGTCTGGCTATTAGTATCAAATGGTATCTCAGTATCTACGCGGAGTCCATGTACTCTAGGATTTTTCTCAGTGGTATACATATATCTTTTTCCACTTCTTAGATTGTATGTGTCTTCGTTAGAGTCACTGTATATGCTATTTACCATGGCAGACTCAAAAAT
This sequence comes from Larix kaempferi, assembly GCA_027924585.1. Classification (NCBI taxonomy): domain Eukaryota; kingdom Viridiplantae; phylum Streptophyta; class Pinopsida; order Pinales; family Pinaceae; genus Larix; species Larix kaempferi. Next base: position 6,714,400 of record BSBM01000732.1, on the reverse strand, counting down.
TTCTAAGAAATTTACTGCATTCTTAAAACACCTTTCTCAACTAAAAGAATTTTAATATATAAACTCAGATTGTTCAAATACTTACCTCTGAATCCTTTGAAAAAATATGCTTTGGCTGCGCTGTAGGACTTCAACATGTCCACAACGAACTCTGTCACGAAGCCTTTCAGTATGTTGTCAACCCAAAAGTCGACTGCTCTCGAGAGTGGGATATCTATTTCTTTGAGCCTCTGAATGAGCTCTGGGGTCCACTCAGTAGGTACTTCTGGTTGGAAACAGTTCTTCCGCTCTGCGAGTCTTGACAACCACTCGTGCAACTCGTTTCCAAACGATGCCCAAAAAATTTCATGAATATCCTTCGACGGGTATTTATTTAACCAAACAGTTCTTCCGCTCTGCGAGTCTTGACAACCACTCGTGCAACTCGTTTCCAAACGATGCCCAAAAAATTTCATGAATATCCTTCGACGGGTATTTATTTAACCAATATACGTTAGAGAGACGCGGATGTCTAATCTCTTGTCTTGCAAAATCTCTCTTTGTCTTGTCTTGCCAGTCCCATATTTCTTTTTTAGTGGGATGCCAATTTTATGTACTCATCACCAGTTCAAGCGGGGAAACGGAACCATTTGTTCCAAGCACATCACTATTTCAACCGCACGAATGCATCACCGATTCAAGCGCGGCAACAAAACCATTTGTTGGTTGTATAACTGTTCTTGAGGTTTTCAATATAGACCCAGGTTCTACGTTGTTCGAGGAACCAACAAAACCCCTTTTCACCGACCCTTTCGGCAACAGTTTGCGAGCAGAATGAGGTCTCACCCGAGGCGAAGATAATGGGGAGGTTGCGGAATCAAGTTTCCACAATCGGGTGATGCGTGCTTCAACAGATTGGTGAGCAGCACGCTACAGGACTCGCGCTGCAATGGAGACTGCGCGAATTTCACCTACTTCGCAGTTGAGGATTCTGCAATAGCGCATCCAACGGATTGCGTGGCTTGGGATGGTTTTCGACAATAGGACAACGCCACTTAGACTGCACTTCCTCTTCGGGACTTAACCAATCTTCAACAAGCTTTACCTAATGTTTCTTATGCATTCAACAAATGCCTTGGGTTACTTATCTTATGAACTTATGCAATATTATAAAACACAGTGTACTGCGCACTTCCGGTGCTACGCTTTGAGGGAATCACACGACGCGAACTCCACTGACTTAAGTGTTTACCCGATCAACTTATGTATTCAACTGACTTATAATTACTTATGCAGTTAAAATTCATTCACATATGTTGATACTTAACATATTGTTCCCATCCTTATCCTTATGGCGAATACATATAAAAGCAAGAACACATGAACTCATAGACAAGATCTTAACCATTCATCATAAGCAAATATACAGATGCAACACATAATCAATCACATAACACATAATTTAACGTGGTTCACCCTAGGATGGGAGCTACGTCCACAGGAACCGTTGTTATATTATCTTTGGGAAGGGTACAACAGTTCCAGTCTGCGCACTCAGCTGCAGACTCTCTTCTCTCTTCAGTAGGTCTCCGCGCACACAGCTGCAGAGCGTATTTACAATCTTCTCTCAACACAATCAATACTCAAAGTGACACTAATGAGGATTCAACAATAACCCAACCCTTTTCCCTTACAAAATGTGTCATTTTATAGATCGTGCCCGTAGGTCACATCTTTACATTCAAGTGGGAAAAAACCCTAAGGTTCCCCAAAACTGGTGCGGTTACAAGCCACCCTTCTTGTCGCCATCGACAACTTGCTCCACACAATCAATACTCAAAGTGACACTAATGAGGATTCAACAATAACCCAACCCTTTTCCCTTACAAAATGTGTCATTTTATAGATCGTGCCCGTAGGTCACATCTTTACATTCAAGTGGGAAAAAACCCTAAAGTTCCCCAAAACTGGTGCGGTTACAAGCCACCCTTCTTGTCGCCATCGACAACTTGCTCCACTCACTTCAAGTCGCCTTGTTGGGCCACTTGTGGCTCACACACCCTTCTGACAACCGCAGTCATCATAAAACGGTTACAACTGCATCGTAGTCTGTCACTTTCCGCCCCTTTAGCCTGCTTGTTGCCATCGACTTAGTGGCTTAGCCTCTAACAGTTTGCCGCCACTCTCTTTGATAGGTTTCTTTTCTTTATCTCCGCTCTGCTCCTTACCCAAAATAGGTCGCTTTCACGGCTCGACCTTCCCTTATATTCTTTACCAAAAACAACTGCTACGCTGGCACTGCGCACAACTGACTATGCAGTCCGAGCTGCGCACTCTGCAAAACTATGCCATCTGACTTCGCAACCCGAATTGCGCAGTTTCCCAAAAACCGTTCTTCATTGAATTGTGTTAACTTGAGCCATGCCCAATAGCGAGATACCAGTTGCAAGATGTCGATCTTCATGTTTCTACCAAACTAATTCCCTGACAAGGTTTTATGAACCAATCTTCATTCAAAATGAACATTTATTGTGTCCATATCCTTTGCAATTTTTTTATAAAAAATTCCTCAATTATTTATGAATAAAAAAATAGATGTTCTAGGTGGCACTTTTTATTGTTATCTTATTTGTGTCTTTTCTATTATTTTGCATCGATTGTGTACCTTTTTGCATCCTTGTCTCTTTTGTGTTTAAAATTTGTTTACATGCAATTTTTGTTGGCTCCAACACTCCAGTGCTTCGCTCTACTCTTTAGTCATAGAGATCTTTCTAGAACCAAACTGCACTTAAACCTACACAATCTACTCACACAAATTTCCCAGAACTAGTTTTTCTATCCTCTTCTTTTGATGTTCATCACACACACATACTACATAATGCCTTACTCCCCATCTGTTCAAGACCAATTCCATAGACTAGTTCATTCACAGACAATTTTTGTTGGCTCCAACACTCCAGTGCTTCGCTCTACTCTTTAGTCATAGAGATCTTTCTAGAACCAAACTGCACTTAAACCTACACAATCTACTCACACAAATTTCCTAGAACTAGTTTTTCTATCCTCTTCTTTTGATGTTCATCACACACACATACTACATAATGCCTTACTCCCCATCTGTTCAAGACCAATTCCATAGACTAGTTCATTCACAGACAATTTATGTTCGCTCCAACACTCCAGTGCTTCTCTCTACTCTTTAGTCATAGAGATCTCTCTAGAACCAGACTGCACTTAAACCTACACAATCTACTCACACGAATTTCCTATAACTAATTTTTCTATCCTCTTCTTTTGATGTTCCTCCCCCTTTCCTATTCCTTTTCTTCCTTTTTATCCAAGGGAAATCTATTTTTAGAATGATTTTCCTAAATGAAAGTGAGATACCTTGCGCTAACGGTTAGGTTTTATGACCAGTTCAGTTATCCAAGGTTTAGAATATAATTTCTAAGTAACCATCGGGGTTAACTTAAAAGTGTAAAATGTAATTTCCATCTTATATACTTATTTTTAATCCCTAAGCTCAACTCATCCCCTAATGAGATTATGGCCTCTTGTATTTTGATTCTTCCTATCTGGTTTTTATGAAAAAAACTTTTACATATAAAGTAATATGTTTACCAACACACCCCTAAACTTCATTAAAGGTGTTCAGCTTGTTCAACTCTTAATCAAATAACAACATAATCTTAAGTCAATTAATTATTTCGGGGGTTGAATATTGTTGAATATTGTAACTTCTAAGAATATTATATTTGTACATTATTTATTCCGGAGATGTTCCATCCCTCCGAGGTGATTCTATTATGTATCTGGAGATGTTTATTCCTCCGAGGAGTTGTGGTAACTAGGGTTATTAGACCCACCATGTGGGGGTCGGCCCATTCAGTTATAATAGGGTATTTAACCTAATGGTTAAATACGAGCCTACATGTACTTGTGTAAAATATATGTCAAAATAGTGTATAAATAGAGGAGGTGTGTTCCTCATTTGATACACTCACTCACTTGAGAGAGGCGCACTTGTGGAGGAGAGGTCTGCTATGGTGGAGGAGGAGATCATGTCTTTGGTTTGCATCTTTGTATATTGCTGGTCATCTATATTGAGGAAGCTTTACTGGGTTTTCTACCCCATGAGGGTTTCCCAGGATAAATTTGTGTCTCTTGTGTTTATGCTGTGCTTGTTGTTTCTTCATTGATCCTGTATATGCTATTATTGTGAAATGGAATATAATGCTGCTATTTTCTGTCTTAGCATATTAAATTTTAACATGGTATCAGAGCTAACCTGAAGGAAGACAAGGTATGGCACTTACGACACTTGCTTTACTTACGACAATTTGAAGGTTAGGGTTTTACATAGCAAAAACCAGTCATCGTGGAACTTTCGCTATAAATCCATTTCTGCGAAGGTTCAGGGTCTGAAAAGTTTACAGGTCGAAGATAACATCCCCAGGTACCTTGTGTCCAAAGGGAACCCTCAGATTCGTTGTACTTTATGATTTATGATCAGTACAAGTTAGGGTTTCTGCCTCTTCCAGATCTCAGTCAAAATCAGGTGACCTTGGAAAAAAGGTCATAACTTGGGCTAGGAAGCTCCAAATGAAATTTCGTAAAAAGTGACAGGTAGTACACAGACTGTACTATCTCAGAAAACTTTTTCAGAGGCCGAAGGTGAACCAGTGACACGTGGCACGCCGTACAAGTTCGCTCTCATGTTTTATCCCATAAACAGGTCACGTTGCGACACTTGGCATAAATCTCTCTCAAAGAGTCCAATTGAGGTCAGACCTGTCAAGATGGAAAGATAACAGGAAGAGCTATCTTAGGAAAAAATTTCAGAGGCCGAAGTTCAAACAGTGACACGTGGCACGCCGTACAAGTTCACTCTCCTATTTTATCCCATAAACAGGTCACGTTGCGACACTTGGCATAACTCTCTCTCAGAAAATCCAATTGAGGTCAGACCTGTCAGGATGGAAAGATGACAGGTCAGGCTACTGCAGCAAAAGTCTTCAGACCCTGTGGAGCAAAAATTTCAGAGTTATAGCAGAAACAATCAGGTGCATATTTCTGTCAAAACAGAATTATTTTTGGAACACCCTTATTCATGGCTTCCGGAATTTAGGGTTTCGGAGAAAGTTGGAACTTTTGAAGTCTGTAACCACGGCTGGAAGCTCCTCAGAAAAATAAGAGTTTAGAGCCTTGGATCGAACCTTTTGATTGGACAGAAGGGTGGGCTTCATCAAACCCTAGTTCGGGTTCCTGTCCAGAAGATCCAGAAGTTTCGAAGGCAATTTTGAAGGGTCAAATTTTGGAGATTTCAAAATTGAAGAATGCTAGGTTGATCAGCTCAGCAAGACACATTCTTCCATCCATTCAGAAGTGTGAAAGTCAAAGATTAAATTTTTAGGGTTTCTCTAGCAAACCCTAATCAAGCTCCAGATCAAGTTTCAGGGGGAGTTGAGGCTAAGGCCTTACATAAGAAGACTACAAAAAGTCTCGACAGGTATGACTTAAGGAGGTTCAAGTATGCCTTGAAATCTGATTCTTGATTAAGTTCATAATGTGTTTGTCTTCATTAGTACAATATTGATTAATGTTATTAATTGTCTTATCACCCTAGTAACAATATGAATGCATGTGAATGATCGAAGACATTCATTGATTAGGGCTATATGATTGTACTTATGCATTATGGTGTTGTGTGAGGTTGATGTTGTCTGCTAACAAGACACAGGTACATCACAAAAGACAAATCAAGTTCCATGACCATGACAACATGAAGACAAAGACTCACAAGGTATGTATGACTTTGTTATATTATGTTTAACCTACGAGACATGCAGGTTCTAGCTCAGGATCTCTAAATCATTGAAGAGATTGTTTAGGTATGTTGTACATAACTAAGCAGGTATACTAATCCAAGTATGTTTTCCTATATCATGTTAGAATCTTACCTTGTGTAAGTATACTTGGTATGATTGGTTAGTAATCAAGGGTTTATGCATATTATGTCTCTTATCTTGGTTGATGATTTAACTAACTAGATCAAACAAGAATATGCATGAGTGAAAGAAGACTTCCTTGAAACCATGAATACTAATGATCATGACTGTACATATTCAAGATTATTTAGAATTAGAATGTTTTGATAATATTGAGAATATACTAATGAATGTATGTTTGTGTATGAGATCATGAGGATGACACTAGTGTACACTTGAGCATGCACAGTGGTACAGAATGAATAGAAGTTCAGAAGACATACAGAAGATCAAGCGGGAGGCAACCACACAAACATAAAAGATAAGTATTTGAGTTGTTATTAGAAATAGTAAATGATATTGCTTGTATGCATAATAGGTTATCATATGATTTGATGATTATGAAGTATTACTAATCATGTACTTAATTTTGATTTGTAGAAAAGATCATGATGAATGATGAACTCTGAACAAGCAATGGATGTTCAACAAAAGATTTACAAATCAAACACACTATAGAAAGCTTGTGGTTAAGAGATTCTCTTAGAAAGAGGAAGAGAATCATGATGAGATGTTTTGCTCCAAGGGACTAGATAAGACCATTCTCTTAATAATGTAATCAGGTTCTGTATGGGTAGCCAGGATTGGTAGTCAATTGATGAGCTTAATGATCATCATGGGAAATGTGGATCTCAACCTTTGCTACAAGGTTAAATATGGCTTCTATACACATATGACATGGATGCAAGAAGGAACTCACCGCAGAGTTCGAATGATTTTGAGGCTCATATTAGTAGACCCATATGACGAGAGATGGCACAGATAGATATGCAGAAGATCACTCAATGCAGAGTGTGAATAATGGACAATTGACAGCTTCATGACAAAGCTTGGGCTTTACCAGAAGTAAAGTTGATCCTAACCTTTACCTTAAGGTTATGGATGATGAACCTATCATACCATTATTGTATGACGATGATCTCTTTCTGACAAGGAATGACAAACAGATCATGAAAATAGCTGCAAAAATAAAAATGAAAGATCTCGGATTAATGCACTACTTCTTAGGTCTAGAAGTATGGCAAGATCCAAAAGGAATCTTTTAAATCAAGGTAAGTATGCTGTGAAGTTTCTAAAAAGATTTGATATGTTGGAGTATAAAGTCATGGCCACTCCCATGGACTCCAACTTGAAGTTATTAGTTAATGACTCATCGAATTTAGTGGACCTAACCCTATATAGACAAATCTTTGGGTCATTGATGTATTTAACAAATACTAGGCCAGATATATGCTTTGCTACAAATACCCTAAGTCAGTATCTAGTAGAACCTGGAAAGGTTCACTTAATAGCTACAAAGCATGTAGTGAGGTACCTAAAAGGTACATTAGATTTTGGTCTATATTCCGTTTACATGGTTACCCAGCTTCTGATTGGGCAGGAAGTGCCTCAGACAGAAAGAGTACATCAGGTGGTTGTTATAGTCTTGAATCTGCTATGATCTCATGGTTCAGCAAGAAACAATCTAGTGTGGCTCTCATTACTGCTGAAGCAGAATATATATATAGCTGTCTGCTCTGGCAGCTGTGAAGCAGTGTGGCTTCAGAAGCTATTATATGGAGTGTTTGACTTAGAAATGGATTCCACTATGATTATGTGTGACATTCAAAACTGCATCAAGATAGAAAATCTTGTATTCCACGATAAGTCAAAAAAAAAAAAAACACATAGAGATCCGATACTTCTATATACGAGATATGGTGCAGAGAGGAGCTATCAAGCTCGAGTATATAAGCACTGAGGATCAGATTGCTGATATCTTGACTAAACCTCTATCTCGAGTAAAGTTTGAATACTTCCGAGACAAGCTTGGTATAGTCCAGAAGGACCCTCCTCGAAAGGGGGAGTAGCATAGTATCTGATAACAAGTCTGTCTCATCAATGATGAGGTTACCTATTTACTGCACCTAGTTACTTAGAATTATTTAGATTTAGGAATCTTATATTTTTTCTTTTGATGATAGATGTATACATGTTTTGATGATAGATGTATACATGCTTTTGATGTTAGATATACATGCTTTTGATGATAGATGTATACATGCTTTTGATGATAGATGTTATGCATGTTTTGATGATGAGGATACATGTTTTGTTATACATGTTTTGATGATGAGGATACATGATTGAAACATGTTTTGATGAAGTTCTTGGTGAACATGTGAGGGGATTGGATCATCCCTGGACTTCAGTCCGAAAGAAGAACCGTAGATGTATGTCTTCGAGAATGAAGTCCTTGGTGGACTTGAGGGGATTGGATCATCCCTGGACTTCAGTCCTAAAGAGAGCCGTAGATGTATGTCTTCGAGAATGAAGTCCTTGGTGGACTTGAGGGGATTGGATCATCCCTGGACTTCAGTCCTAAAGAGAGCCGTAGACGTATGTCTTCGAGAATGAAGTCCTTGGTGGACTTCAGGGGATTGGATCATCCCTAGACTTCAGTCCTAAAGAGAGCCGTAGACATGATGTCTCCGAGAACAAAATCCTGAATGAACAGGTAAGGGGATTGGATCGTCCTCGGACTTTAGTCCTTTGAATTGAGCCGTAGACATGAGGTCTCCAAGAATTGAATGATAGGACTGGATCGTCCCTGAGCTTCGGTTCAAAAGGTACATGATAGGACTGGATCGTCCCTGGACTTCGGTTCAAAAGGTACATGATAGGACTGGATCGTCCCTGAGCTTCGGTTCAAAAGGTACATGATAGGACTGGATCGTCCCTGGACTTCGGTTCAAAAGGTACATGATAGGACTGGATCGTCCCTGGACTTCGGTTCAAAAGGTACATGATAGGACTGGATCGTCCCTGGACTTCGGTTCAAAAGGTACATGATAGGATTGGATCGTCCCTGGACCTCGGTTCAAAATGTACGTGACAAATCCTAGAATTGTTCTAGGTTACATCCAGCATGAAACAGGGGGTTCAAAAGGTACATGATAGGACTGGATCGTCCCTGGACTTCGGTTCAAAAGGTACATGATAGGATTGGATCGTCCCTGGACCTCGGTTCAAAATGTACATGACAAATCCTAGAATTGTTCTAGGTTACATCCAGCATGAAACAGGGCTGGCTCTGTAGATGTGATACATCCAGCATGAAACAGGGCTGGCTCTGTAGATGTGATACATCAAGCATGAAATAGGGCTGGCTCTGTAGACGTGATACATCCAGCATGAAACAGGGCTGGTTCTGTGGCGGTAAATCCTAGATCTGATCTAGGTCACATCCAGTATGAAAAAGGACTGGCACTGTGGTTGGGATTAGATCGTCCCTAGAAATGAGACTTGTCTTAAAGAGATAAGGATTGATCATCCTGGAACTTGATCTGGATTGCATCATCCATGGACCTATGTCCTAAAGAGAGCAGGATTGATCATCCTGTAATATGATCGTGTGATGACGATGCTGATCGTATGATGACGATGCTGTCGATCGTGTGATGACGATGCTGATCGTATGATGACGATGCTGTTGATCGTGTGATGACGATGCTGATGATCATGTGATGACGATGATGATGACGATGCTGATGATCGAGTAATATCAACTCTGATGATGTTGATGTTCCAGTAACTAGTTGAGTTACTGATGATGATGAATTGAAGAAAGCTTCCAATGATATATAGATGATGTAGTCAATGACTCCTTGCTCCTGTAGATGTTGTTATAATATCCTTCTCATTAAGGGGGAGTGTTGAATATTGTAACTTCTAAGAATATTATATTTGTACATTATTTATTCCGGAGATGTTCCATCCCTCCGAGGTGATTCTATTATGTATCCGGAGATGTTTATTCCTTCGAGGAGTTGTGGTAACTAGGGTTATTAGACCCACCATGTGGGGGTCGGCCCAGTCAGTTATAATAGGGTATTTAACCTAATGGTTAAATACGAGCCTACATGTACTTGTATAAAATATATGTCAAAGTAGTGTATAAATAGAGGAGGTGTGTTCCTCATTTGATACACTCACTCACTTGAGAGAGGCGCACTTGTGGAGGAGAGGTCTGCTATGGTGGAGGAGGAGATCATGTCTTTGGTTTGCATCTTTGTATATTGCTGGTCATCTATATTGAGGAAGCTTTACTGGGTTTTCTACCCCATGAGGGTTTCCCAGGATAAATTTGTGTCTCTTGTGTTTATGCTGTGCTTGTTGTTTCTTCAGTGATCCTGTATATGCTATTATTGTGAAATGGAATGTAATGCTGCTATTTTCTGTCTTAGCATATTAAATTTTAACAAATATCTAGATATTACAACAACACTCCAAGATACAAAGCACTATACTGGATAGAACAATACTAGTTACGATCCAACAAGATCAACTCTCCACCACTGATACTCCACACTAGATATCAATCTCAATCTCTATAGGAAGAAGAAGCAAAGGAGAAGAGGAAAAGTACTAGCTCCACAACTTAACAATTTAAGATAGAACAAAAGAAAGTCTACTTCTCTTTGCTGCATACAATATATATAGAAAAGAACAAAGAAAGAATGAGAAATAAATGAGGGAGAAAAGGGATAAGAATAATCATCTCCAAATATAGAACTCATTTTTTGAGACCAAAATGCAAGTGATTGAAGAAAGCACTCCTCCAAAATATCCCCGTCCTTCCACAATAACCATCCATAAGAGAAATTATACTTGTATGTGGCTAATTACTTATTCTAATGCACTTTTTCCTTGCCTAAAATAAATCTTACGAATTTTATAAGGAAATAATTCCCTAAATTAAACCTTAAAGTATGAGAGGATTAATTTATAACCATTATTTTAGGCTTCTAAAATAACAAAGTTGATAGGCTTATTTTTAGGAATGTATAAGGCATGAAAATATGAAAGTTGAAGAGGGTACTTTTAAGAAATGATAGGTATATACAAATAGTAAAGTGGATAAGGAACAAATAATTACGAATCAAAATCCTTAAAATATCATAACATAACATAAGTACACACCATGTACAACAAGTAAACATGGAGCACAACTCCAATATAGATAAGAATAATAAGTTATATAATAAACTCCTTAAATAAGAGAAGATCATTTTCCAATTACCCCAAGACATTTACATAATGTTTTCACATGTCTTCAATAATGACTACATTACCTTTATGTATACATGTCCATTCATTGCACATGAAGCCCCTTCATTAGGTCGACTCATTTACATATACATTTAACCCCATATATAACCCTCTTTGGGTCATATAAAAAATAGCAAGGCATGTGACTTCTATGTTATTCCACCACAAAGTCAAAGGCCAACTCAAGGTCAAAGGGATAATCAAAGAGGTCACACCAATCAGGGTCATATGCAAGCCTCCAAGGGCTCAACATTGTCTAATAATAGCCAATATCTCCGAGTGTGCCCCACTAAGCTAAAAGTAGACCATGCCAAAATCCAACTAGTCCATGAAATTAAAAGTCCTCATAATGGCCTGAAATTGGACATTGATGCGGCTTGCCATACTAGGTCCCTGCGTATCCAATCATTTGCTAAAAATAGCACTACTAAAATACACTATCCTCAAAAAATAATAAAACTCAAAACACAGGCAAATCTTCCAACTGGGTCCTCAAATAAGAAATCCGATTGTCGAGTGAACTAGTTTAAAAAAACTGCTAAAAATAGCAATTTCTCAAATTTGCCTAAATATTGACCTCCATGCAAATATCCCCAAAGGGTGTCAAAATATATTATTAGATCATGTCAAATATAACACTGACACTCACCCTGGCCCGTGGGGGCCAGCTCAAGTGGTAAAGATGTGAAGTTATAAATGGAAGGTCACATGTTTGTATCTTCATAATCTTACCTGTGCACCATGGCTTGGGCCCTATGGATGCACCTAAGGGTATAGTGGTAGCGAGATTGGATCCCTGGACCCTGTGTCACACGAGCACTAGCCCAACTCTAGTCGCCAATTCCCCTAGTACAAAAAAAAAACACTAACACTCACCCTAATCACACCCTGTGGGGGTATTCGACCTCCCATACTTGAAATACCGCACTGACTCTATAAGTATGGGTTACCTGCAACTACTGTATCACCTATCCACATGTGCATAAGATGTATCCTCTACCTGTACCTATATAGAAATAACCTATCTGAACTCTATCCAATCATCCATCCCTGAATAATAAAGACACGTGACCGTTTACAATTTCTGAAAAGCACTCCACGAACCATCGATGCTGAGTTAGTGGACCAACTAATCAATCCACCCTGTAATGTACTCATGAACCGTCAATGTCAAATGGTGAACTCTGTAACATTGAGCTCAGCTCAAATAATATCCATGAATATGTACTGTAGATTAACACTCAGATTTATAAGATCAAATATGATACTTAATTTCCAAATGCTAGACCAAAAGATGCTCGTCAATAATAAATCAAACCATACCATAAGGAAAAGTGCATTTGACTGAAAAGGATTTCCAGTTTCCAAGATGCATTTCTGATTTGGTCCTTAAAACATATAAGTTAAACATTGAGAAGAAAATATTTTCTTATCATAAGTAACATTTTTCACAAGTAGCATGACTAACATTTTTCATTTGGTCCGAGTTTCAAACTGGCAAACATGATTGTGATCTTTTTCTCGTCAAGCTTCTGACTTGAAAATGTCCAAAGATATTTAAGTTTCATACACATTTTCCATCTCATTATTGAGTCACCATCAATTAGGTATTTCATCAACATGTTTGTCTATGTGCTTTTGTGGGTAAATGGAAGGGAATGAGAGCATCCAGGAATAATATCCAGAGTTAATCACATTTTCTATGTGAAACAAAAATTCAAACAGCTTATTTCATTGAAGCTACTGAAAGAGTAGCAGGAAGGCTATCAAGCCAAGTAAGAAGTTTTTCATGAACCAGATCAGGTCTATCATCCTGAGGACAGTGCCCCACCCCTCGGAGGACAAAAAACTGTACATTCGATAATAGTGATGGCAGAGAAGAGAAATACTTTCCAACAGGACCATCGAGCGGAGTGAATGGATCCTCATCACCCCATAAAACCAAAACAGGTATTGAGATATTGGGCATCAAGGATATTGGATTTGGCCCTGGTGGTCCCGTCACTACAGAAACAAAAACATCTAAAGCCCCTGGATAATCTGCAGGCTTCTTTATTACCTGCACTCACTAAATTATATATTAACTATTTGCCCAGAAAATCCTTGTCCAGAGTAAAACGCATTGAAGCAAACTAGCATACCTGTACCAATTCATCATCAACAGATGCTTTGTTGCTATAGACTGCACTTAATATGTTCTTCAAGTTTTCTCTGTTTTTTTGTTAAAGAACAACAGTAAGTTATTCCAATCCTTTTAATGAATAAAAGACGGATATTTAAATTTTAAACTTTAAAGACATACCTCGTTTTGAGGCGTTCAAATAATGCTGATGCAATTTTCCTCTGATTGAGTAAAAAGTCTATAAGCCAGAGTAAAGGAGTAATGAGTTTAATCCGCCAATCATCAACAATTGCCTTGTTGTTCATGCCACCGGCACAGTTGAGTAATACAATGCCCCTTACCACGTTTTGCGGAGCTTCTGATGCACGATGCAAGATATCAAGAAATCATGTGTATATTCTGTATATATCATTTCTATATATCAGAAGAAGATATCTTAACACACAATTTTTAAATCTCAAATCTCGCATTCTATTATTTGAAATATGTATATAAAAGAGCAGATGTTTGATTGTAACATAAATGGGAAACGATGTGAACACCTGCACCCGCAATAAGACAAGCCAAGCTTCCAACAGAGTTTCCAATCAATACTGTTGGTGCCTGTATCAAATCCCTTGAGAAGTCCAAGATTAGCTGCTCAATTTTGATGCAGCATTGGATCAGATATACCTTAATCTATGAGATTCATAAATCTTTTGAAGATGGAAGATTTGCAAAAAAATTCTAAAAAGCTATAACTTGGGAACAAAATTCATGTAACAAAATTTTATTACCTCAGCCCAATCTTCCATTGTATAGTTGAAATTTGTAGGCTTATCTGATGCACCAAAGCCCAGTAAATCAATAGCATAAACAGTGTACCTCTCAGCCAAGACTCGTATATTCCTGCCAAAACATTTGTAACAAACTATTTTTCTCACCAGTGCATGCCCACGTGTATGTTTATATGTGCAATGTAAACATCAAAGACACAGCATACAAATAAAGCAGAATACCAGTGAAATGTGCTAGTTCACTTGTTAGTGCACAATCACATAATAGTAAAGACATTTAAATTTTATCCATAATTTGGGAAAGTACCAAGTAACTTGTTTGCACAAAATTGTGCAATGGAGCATAATGAGATGTTCTTACTGTTTGCAGAAAATCTGTTTGTGCAATGGGGCATAATGAGATGTTCTTATTGGAAAACAGCTATATTACTTCAGCTACATACTTATACTTATGTTACTTTCATCTCAGTGATAAGTTTGTCGGAGATGCCTATAAGCTAGATTAGAGATGCCTTATCATTCTCTCTCTATAACTCACAAATTAATGGACCATGGATGTTAATACACTGCTTTCTTTTTTTATTAGGAAATAATAAATCAATAACATGGACATTTGTCATTGATTTTATAAAGGGTTATGATAAGTAAATTAAACCCACAACAGACAAAAAATTATTGAAAAACAAATAATGAATAATGCTGTACAGGGCTGGAAGCTCAAAAAGAAACTTCCAGGATCTGATTAACTCAGACTGAGCAAATTCTTCTCACAGACAATCCCTACCAAGAAAATACACTAGACATTGTTAACCATGGCACTGCAGACCATATACTGAATTCAAATTGCATTATTTGGAGTATAACTGGTGTTGTAGACTCCTCGGATTCAGACACATAGAATGGAATTGAAAAAGGCTAAAGCACACTCAGACTGATTTGAGTATGCTTTCTATAGATGAAATTTAAACTAGAGAAATCCCATAAAACATAAAATCAACAAAGATTTGCATTGAATTATTGAAAAAAAACCGTGAAATAATCATATGAATGGAAAGATAGGTGAACTATAGAGAAAAGCAATCTCTCTCTCTCTCTCCATATGAAATTCTGTTGGCCGAAACATGACTATCCAATAGAATCAGAAGCAGTAAGAAGGCTGCTGTTATATAAAGAGTAGCAGCCATGGACATGTTATCACACAACTTGTAGTTGCCCCAACAGGTGATCCTATCTCGGATGGTAGAGGTGTCAGGCAACTAAAGAGGTGACCTAAGAGGACTTCGATTCCCAAGGATAAATGGTTGTCACGCTAATCGAGGCACTCTTCACTTTAGATCAAGCTAACGCAAGACCAAGGGGGAGACCCTAGCTAGCTAATAAAGGCTAGCGAACCTACTCTAGACACTCTAGGATGATGTGAAGTGGAAAAGAAAGAGAGATCAAGAGTAAGTAGATCTAGATCTAGGGAAGATAAGCGACAAATAAAGTTAGGGCATGATTGAGGAGGCTTATGCAAGAGGTAAATGCTCAACCAAGGAATGAATATGCCACTAATGGAGTTAAACAAGTAGATCTAGATAGATCTAGTACCAATCTAAAAGACCCAAGTGAGATCCACCTATGATTTGGTCAAAATGGAGTGAGGTGGGGCCCACCTAGTGAAATTAGGATGGGAAAGGCACTAGGAAGGTGGTTAAATGATAGATCTGGAGTTTAAAGAACAAAATAGCAACACCCAAATGACAGATCTGCAAATTTGAATGAAAACCCACAAGTGCATCCTCCCCTAGAGATGGTCAGTGCTTGGATCTGAGGGTAAATGGAGTCGGATTTCCACCAAACTTGGTCTCTAAGGTTTATTAATTATTTAAGAAGTGAGTTTCCGTTATTAAGCCCAAATTATCGCCAGATCTATCAAATCTATAAAACGAGGGTCTTAACAATGAAGATTTTAAATGACCAATGGGTAAAATGCATGAAAACCAATATGTACCTTATAGATCTTACCTTAAATGCTTGCGGCCTCCAAGTACATTGATGATCTTTTCAATTAGTTACAATTCCGCGCGAGATCCAGTTGATTCCAAGCTAAAACGTGTAGATCCGAGGAGGAAATATGTCTTCTTCACTTGTAAATTCAAACAACCCAAGTTATATTTGATCCACAAATAAAATAAGAACTATGCATGACATATCAAAGAGAATAAATCAATGGACGAATCACAATTGAAAAAATCCCTTCAAGATGAAAACGTCTTGCCCAAGAGGAGATGGGGAAACCCCACAATCGCCCCTCCAAGCTAATTGCACCCCTGATGAGTTCGACCTCCACAAAAAGATGTTGAAATCACATGAAAATCACTGAGATGTCTAAAAGAAAGGCATTCCAATCACGTACGAGAACATTCATCAAAGCATGAGAAGTTGATCTGCAAAATAATATTTTATTCCAAGAATTCCAGAGCCCAAAGGTGCTTTACAATGAGGGGGGTCTCTTCCTTAAATAGGAATGAGAGAGACCAAAACCCTAACCACTTTTTAAATGAGTGGTGGAGATCAAAAGATATACAATAATAATCAACGGCTATGATGAGCTAGCAATACAATACAAGGATCAACTCATAAATAGAGGGGGTGCGCACTCACTAAGTCGCCCTAGGGGGTCGTACCACATGACAAGTGACTAGGACAAGTGAATAAAGTACATGGTGGGGCTAGGAGGTGATTATATCATTTACTAGCATGGCCCCATGGCACAATGATAAATAATATGACCCTATAACATCACAAAGTGACCAAATGACAAAATCGTGGCCCCCTCTAAAGCATAAATGAATATCCAAATGATAGCCCAGAGTGTGTGTGACCCCACTAAATGCTGCAAGTTGTGCCGAAATGTGTGGGATGCATCACAAAAATCCTCTAATCAAACCTCATGCAAATTCCTTGCCTCAATTTCCCAAATCGATTTTCTCAGAGACCATTTTTTATCCTTAGAAAATCACTTGTAGAATAATAAAATGCCTGTAGTTGTCTTCCTGGTGCCCCAGGCACAAATCTGACTGCATCAAAATGTCTGGGGGTGTGGTAATATGGTAATAACAAGTGGCTGGACCCCATACTCCCTCTGTAGCGCCCTAGGAGAACCAAATAAATCTCAAACTGTGTTGTCAGGCCATTTTATAATGGCAAATATGCAATAAAGTGATCATTTGGCTGTAACCTCATCTGAAAGTGCCTGAAACTGATATTTGAGTGTGCCAATGGACTTAGAAGGCCCAAATGTAGTGGAGATGAGTACACATACACCCTGTGACCATCTGGATAATCATGTGTAGGTTCAACCATGCTCGGACAAATAAAAATAATGGTCTGTAAATAATAATAACAATAAGAAAATCACCAGACCATCATATGAAACCTGTGTCTGCTGCATGGAACCATCAAGTGGGAATCATAGGACCATAAATAATCAATCTCGAACATCATTGGTCCAACTCATCTTAGATCCTACGGTTGACTTGGTCAAACTAGGTTGACCAGGTCAAGATTGATCAAAATAATGACCCTAGCTCAAAATGCCTGATGCTGCAAGTGAAAATGGATAAGATATGCTCTTTTAATTATTCTAATAGCAAGACTAAAGTATAAAGTAGCATTTCACTGGCGATTAAGCAATTAGTACATCAAATATAAGTCCAGAATCAAAACAATCAATTACTCAGAACAGACCCTCAAGAATATACTCATTTCATGGACGTGACCATTTTGCTAGGAATGGATGAAGGTAAAAAAATGCAAGGCTAGGATAAGGGGATGACTTTACAATCTTCAACACTGTGACACTTTGGATAAGGGAAAATGGAGACTCACTTAAGCATATGTTGGACAAAAAACACACAAGGAATGGCGGTGTCTCACAAATGGAATGAGTTGATTTGAGGAGTGTTTATTCAACCTTTAGCAAATGTCTATAGCTCACATCCAAGTTGGAACCAGATCTGTGAGGATCTTTTCTAGAACAAACATCATTGGGTGCACAACTAACCGTAACTTGAGGTTCTAGGGGACACTTAGAATTAGCTGTCCCTTACTCCATCTCACATCCCTACCTGTAGGCTCCGTGAGGAATTAATCATTACATTTTTTTATTATGGCTAGCAATCTTTGGATTTAGCATATATTTAACCATTGCTTTTTAGGCCTTATGACCCTTTGGATTTTGTATGTGCTTAGAAGCACAACAAATCGCAACTTTCATCCAGAGTACTTTTACATTTCATTTCATATCCCTCTTTCATTGTGCTGAAAAGTACAGTTTTAATTTATTTTCATGGGCTTCCACATAAGATATAATAATAGTTCACACATGAATGTAATGATAGTAGTACATTTTGCTTCAAGTCTAGCCAACACAACTTAGACAATTAGGGGGATCATCCACAATCAGGAGCAAACATCGGGGGCAACCAACCAGAGAGGTCAAGGCTTCAAATCCAACTCACCTAAGCTCAGGAACCAACACCAGCGGGTTCTCCTGGCCCAGAAGGATCAAGGCTTTGGTAAGTTCTGTCACACAACTCAAAGCCAAGACACAAAACAACAAGAAATCTATCCAACATAGAGGCAAAAGTGGGGAGGTCCTCCATATCACAAGCTGAGGTGTAAGTCAAGGTAAAACCAAATATGGGAGAGAACAAATGGATGGGGAAAGTGATAGGTGATGCCATAAATGGTGGGAATGACCACATCCATACTACTTAAGAGGGTAAAACCAACGAGTATAAACAAGAATTTCTTATTCTGAGTAATTAGATGACATAGACTCTAGACAATCACCAAAACAACCATGTCCATATATATATATATATCGCCAAATCATGTCCACTAAATACCTTGTCAAGCTGCTAAGATAAGCAAAAGAGCAAGGCAACAACCATGTCCATATATATATATATATCGCCAAATCATGACCACTAAATACCTTGTCAAGCTACTAAGATAAGCAAAAGAGCAAGGCAACATATCCAATGCACAACCATATACCTGCTGGGCCATATACCTGTATCTATCATCTAGATCATCAATCGTCACTGGAACACTACTGCTGTAAAGCTCTAGGCACTATCACACTGCTCTGTATGGAAGGAGAATGATCACCTCAGTCATCAAATCCGAGGTCATGAGGCTTAGGTATGGCATAAGGTTCATCATATCTGATCTGGGGTTGCTCTGATACACCAACATAGATCCATCTTAAACCCGTATCTATCAAGCACCGAGAGGGATCCAATTTCTTGAGGTGTATTTCTTTTTTAAAATTTAAACTCAAGAAATTTGATCTCTCTTAATTAATAGATCCGGGTTTAAGTTTTAAGCTTTTATTTTATAAACGAACATCTATTTTTTAATTACTTTCCATAATATTTTATTTTATGAACCAACATGGATTTTTTTTAAATACTTTCCATATTTTTTTATTTTATGAGCCGACATGATTTTTTTTAATTATTTTGTTACAAACGTTATTTTGTTATATCACTGTTATCACACCATAGTAGCAAGGCTACTATTCTTGTTTAGCAGATATCTGCACATTCCAGAGCTTCCATTATTCAGAGCATGGCTATGATGATTGTATATTTTGTAATCACTCATGATCAGAGCAGTGTATTATTCAAACTTATGTTAGACCTTGTGTCAAGGCTGAGCCTTAAGAGTTCAGATTGGATGACCGATGTGACCCTTTATCCCATACAGTTTCAGTTCAGTGCTTAGAGATGTATTGCAGCAGTGTTTCAGATGGTATATGATGTTTATTACTATGATGATGTTGTATGATCTATGGATATTTTATCATTGACTGTGGATTATTATCTTGTTGATTTAGTCATGTTCACATCATCTACTTGGTATATTATTCCTGATGTGGCAAACTGTTTAAAATGGAAAATTGCTTGCACATTTAGGTCATTTAACAAAACCCACTGGTTTTCCACCTTACATAGATATGGTCTTTCCTGACACCAGTTGTCTGCTAATGTAGGCTCCATATTCACTTGACTCCATCCATACATGACTTTCCTAGTTGACTTTAAACCTTGACCTGCCTCATTTGACTTTCTGATACTGAGGACTTCCCCATTTTTCTACCTCTGTGTTTGGACTGCATCCCTGTATGTTCAGTGTCTCGGCTCTAAGTTGGTGACAAAACTTGCCTTTGGTGAGTTGGATTGTAGGCCTAAATCATTCTGGTCGGTTGTCCCAATGTTTGGCATTGGCTCGAACTCCCCCTAGTCACTTGAGATGTTGTTGGCTAAAACTGAAAGCTCATGTTATACTTATGGAAACTTATAACTTCACCCATGGAAACTAAAAAGGGCAAGAGCGATGAACAGCTAAAAATACTCCTCGAAGAGTATAAGAAAGGTCCAAAAAGCAATGGTTCTTAAAAGCTATATCTAAACAATTGCTGACCTTATATGTATATGAAAACATGCCCTGGATGCAAGCTGCAACTAGTTGTGCTTTTCAGCACACCTGAGATCCGAAGGGTTGTGTAGGCCAAAAAGGCCATAAAATGAAATTGAATGATCCTAATGAACCTGGATCAACTTGATGTAGACATGGTGCCTCAGTTGAATAAGCACTCTCTAAACAACTTATCCATTTGTGAGGCACAGCCATTCCCCGTGTTATTTTGTCCAAGCACAGAGTTTGTAGCTTTCCTCTTCTCCCAGTCCAAAGTATTTTTGAGTTAAGTTAGACAAGTCAACCCCTTGGCCCAACCTTGTTCCTAGCCTTCATCCTTCACTAGCAGTTTGACCATGTCCAATGGGTGAGTTTGTCATTTGAACTATTGTGCAAGTAATTTTATATAACAAAGGAATATGCTAACTTGATTAATGCCATTGAATGGATGTTATACTTTGAGCTTGGCTGTGAGAATGATTAGAGAAACATGTCTTAGTCTACTGATGTGATTTATCCTTGGTTGTATATTATTGGGATCCGTGATGATGTGGGCCATATATATATACCTATTGATGATGATTGATGGTCCCACATACTTGATGATGATATCATATGATGGACATATGGTTCAGATGATGATTGATGCAGTTCAGCAAGTTTTATTATTACTTCAGATCATTGAATTATGCACTGTCCATATATGGTGGACCCTACAGCTGGCCCATTAGGGCAACCCATGGTGTATGAGTACACATTCCTAGTGGATTTGGGTGTTCTAGATCCAATGAGACACTTATCTTTCAGTTCCGGGCACTTCTGACAGTGATTGATGCAATTTTACACTTGTTGACCAGATTTGGGGCTGATTTCCCAGCTTGAGCAGCAGGGGCCATGAGAGGCCAGTTCACCTAGGGCGCTGTATGAGGAGGGGGTGGTCCAGCCACTTGTTTTTACCATTTACCCCCCCTTCTGGAGAGCCTGGTGGGCTCAGTTGGACAGCGCAGATGCCTTGGGAGGCAATTTTGGCATTTTCACAGTTACCGAGGCAGTTAAAAAATGGGATAAAGTGGTCACTGAGGAATTCGATTTGGGAAATTGAGGCAAGGTTTTGGCATTTGGTTATCATAGAGGTCTTCCAGGATGATCCCACTATCTTCCAGCCAGTTTTCACCATGTGGGTAGGCCCACAGCGATCACAGGAGGTCTTTTACTGCTTGTCTGTCACATATTTTGAGGACAGATTTGATCATTTATATTATCTTGGACATATTTTATTATTTTATTGTGCCTTGGGGATGAGCTAGTAAGGATTGATGCCTCCTAGCCCCACCATGTGCTTCTTATGTCATGTCCTAGTCATTATGAGGTGGGCTTTGGTACTTTTACCCCCTCTAGTGGATGACGTCACCCTCCATGACTATTTTAGACTATGACGTCATCATTATATTAGGTGATCCATGTGATATATTGTTATGATTCATTATTAGCCATTGATCATGTATTGAGATCTTTTAATCTCAACCACTCATTTGATGTAGTATTGTAAAGTGGTATAGGGTTTTGGTCTTTATTATCCTATATAAGGAGGAGACCCCTTATTGTATAGCTGACCTTAGGGAGCTCTGGAATATTGGAATAAAACACTTCTTTGTGGAGCATATCTCTCTTGTCTTGTGGATTCTCTTGCATCTTGAGTATACAGTATCTCTTCTATGTATCATTGTGGATTTTGGTGCTTCTACTAGTTTTCTTGTATGAAAGTCGAATTGGTGGAGAGGAGGGCGATTTCTTGAGGATTATTGTTGGAGGGATCCACATATTCTCTCTTGGGTTGATCTTGTGACATGGAGTATCATTATTGTATCTTCGTGACATAGTTGATGCTTTCTATTACATCTTTCTATCATTTTCATAATCATCTTACTTGACTTGTTTCTTTGATCTTGTCTTGTAGGAGGAGGACGATCTGGCTATCTTGGAGGATGACGTTTTGGTTGGAGCTCTTGGATCTCACTCTTGAATATACACATAGGAGAATGCTATCAATTTGCAAGGTGGCCACAAGCAATTGAGGTAAGATCTACAAGGTATGTGTCTCTTTCCATCCATTCTCTCTTCATTGGTCACAAACCATAACTAATTAAAACCCTCATTTTTTGTTTTTCTTAGATCTACTTAGATCTAGCCTTGCTTTTGAAAAGATCTTAAGAACCCACCTCTATAGCATCCACCCCTAATTGGATCTATAGTTTGGTGGTGATTGGGTTAAAATTAACACACTTTTCAAGGCAATATAGCCCTCTTGAACCAAATCGCACTTCCTTTGAGAGGCTTGTTGGGTTAGATCTAGCATGTGGGTAGGTGAGATCCCACTTGATTTGCAATCTACACACTTGATAAACTACCCCTAGACTTTTACTTGGGTGATTTCTACCTTGTGGGCATCATTCCACATTTTAAGGGATTAAAACCCCCTTTTGAATTACTTGGCACCTTAAAACTCAGATCTAGTAAGATCTAACCCTTGGATTGACTTGATTTTCTAGATCCACATAGATCATTGCCTAAGCTACTTGGATCTACAATTTGGTGGCCATTGGACTTGATTTGACACACCTTTCCCATCTTTTAGCCCTCCTTGAGCAAGGTCACACTTCCTTGGGTGATTGAGTCTGCCCACTTTGAGGACGTGGGTAGTTGAGATTTTGGTGGATTTGGAACGGGCATACCTTGAAACCTAGGGCTAGAGTATCATTTTGTGATGATCTGCCTTGGGGGTAGCATTCCTTATTTTAAGGGATTGTGGTCCACTTGGGTCATATATTGAAACCCTAGATCTAGCAAAATCCAACCATTCTATCCCAATTAGCCCACTTGATTTGACTTCTTGGTGTCCCGATCTACACTTTGACATATCTTTTGACTCCATTAACCCATCCAACAAGGCACTAGTCCTCCTTAAGCAAGTCGCACTCCTTGCGATTTGCGTCAAACCTTAGATCCCATAATTGGGTATTCCTAATTTCAACTTAGATCCATAGATCTACTCATTATATGCCCCGTAGTACCAATTTCATCCCTTAAAGTCCACCTTGTGGGTCCCATTTGAGTCATTCACATATCCCAAGAAAGTGGGTCTCACTTGTGTAATACATGGTACTAGATCTTGTCTTTTTAACTAATCACGTGGCCTAAAATCATACATTGGTTGAAACACTAATCATTTCTCAAACCACCTTCAACCATACTTTAATTTCTAGGTCCACTTTACCTTGCATTGGTTTCCGTAACTTACCATTTACTCATCCCTAGGAACCTTTGTTTGGGTCCAATCATCTTTGATTGGTTATAGGGTCTCCCCCTAGGTCTTGATTTATCTAGATCTAAATTGAAGAGTGCCTCGGTTGACGTGACTCCCACCTTGCATTGGGAACCGTGGCATCTCTTGGGTCACCTCTTTAGTTGCCCATCTCCTCTACCGTCCCGGATGGGATACCACTAGGGGCAACTACAAGTTGTGTGATAACATTTTTGGCACCGTTGCCGGGGACGGTAGAGGCCTACCTTGGTTCATCATACCTTTGTGTCTCTTTCTCTCCCTGTGTTTCAAACGACATACATCTTGGTAGAAGAGTTTAAAATTCTACCTGGCGACTCCTATTCGTGACTCCGCTGAGAATCGAACCCACAAAGAGATGTCTACTCAAGATAACATCTCTCCCGAAATGACCATGGAATTTATGTCAAACATGTGTGAAATGGTCACCAACATTGCTATGTATCTTAAGAATCAAGATGAGGATTTTAAAAGACGTGATCAACAAACCAAAGAAATGTTAAAATCCATCTGTAGCAATTCGACCCCTCCAAAGGCTAGTCCTCTCAAGACTTAGCAACTCAAGCCGGCTGATCCACAGCCTAGCAAGGCAGTGCATCAACCTGTGCGAAGAATCTTGCCGAAAGCTCCAAAGCCTTCATCTGAGGTCATCTCAAAGGGTAAAGCTGTGACCAACACCAGTCAAACTCCTCCTACAAACAAAAAGGCAGATCAGGAGATCAAAATTGATCCTCCTCCTAAAACTAATGTTCCCAAAGAAACCCTTTGGAGAAAGCAACCAAAGCCTCCCACAATTTTAAAGCCAAATCAGGAGCTTCCAAGAACAAACATCCCTAGTAAGCTAACCAATTCATCTGCTTTGGTTTCCTTAAAAGACCTAATCAAAATCCCATCTGTCAAGTATGACATCATGAAGTTCCTAAGTTTATGTGTAAATGAAAAGGATAAGGAAAACCCCTACAACCTGAACATTGATGTTACAAGCTTCCTAGCAAAGGCAAATATGCCTATTCCCTTCTGTGAAATTTTCAAGATCCCTTCATTCCGCAAAAGAGCTACTACTCATCTTGGGATTCAAACAAGGAAGCAAGTTCCTAAGAAAGCTTTTGCAGAGATCAAGGATTCCCCTGTCATGATCAAAAGTGTCTCGGGTGACAACTCTGGAAGTTTCCCGCCCTTCTATATTGCGCTGGAAGTAAATGGTTTGATATTGCATAACTGCATGCTTGACTCTGGAGCTGAAGTAAGTGTCATGCCCTTAAGAGTCATGGAACAACTTGAGTTGGTACCCACAAGACCTTATAGAAATGTTTGTGGAATGGATTCAAAAACTGTGGAATTTATTGGGATAATTGAAAATTTGCCTGTTAGGTTGGCTGCATGCTCTAACATTGAGCTCTTAATGAGTGTCCTAGTCCTAAATATCCCTGATGCTTGGGGAATGTTGCTATCCAGGGAATGGTCAACAAGATTGGGAGGAAGTATCCAAATGGATCTCACATATGCCACAATCCCAACTAAGGAAGGGTCATCCATAACTTTGTTTAATGAACCACCTATGCAGGAGCATGTTGAGACGCCTGAACATTTATTTACTGAAGCAATGTATTCAAGTGATGAGATTGGAAACTTCATGGTTCTAGCAAATTATTGGGAGGAAGTTAAGAAGCAGCCCTTTTCACATGAACGAGTCTGGAAAATGCACTTTGACGGGGCCCGTTCCCGGCATGGTGCAGGAGCCGGTATAGTTTTAATTTCACCATCAGGAGAAAAGAACTTGTTCTCTTTTCGGTTGGAGTTTGAGTGCACTAACAATGTGGCTGAGTATGAAGCATTGCTTTTAGGCTTGGAAATTGCTAGAGAAAGAAACATCAAATCTTTATCTGTTACAGGAGATTCTGACCTCATTGTGTCCCAAGTCAAAAACGAATTCGCTGCTAAGAATAATAGACTTAAAGACTATAGGAATGCAGTTTGGGATACCATTGAGTGTTTTGATGCCTTCGGGATTAAGGCTGTTCCCCGTGAACAAAACACTTTCGCTGATGAGCTGTCTGTTATGGCTAGTACTCTTCAAACCTCGGAGTCTTTAAAGCAACAAAACTGCAAACTTGAAGTTTTTTTCGGACCCTCGGTCCCTGATAACAAAGACCATTGGCAGGTTTTTGATAATGATGCCCAAGTCATCCGATTTTTTACTGCTTCTCGAACCCCAATGGTAAACTTTGAAGATGAAATGAAAGGTAGTTCAATTGAAGGAATGGATGTCACGGAAATCACTTTCCCCCTTGAGAAAAATTTCAATAGGCATGATGAGTACAAAGGTAGGAGATCTGAACCAGTGGATGGGGTTATTGAAATAAATGTAGGCTCTTCTTGTTCCCCAAAAATGATCAGAATTGGGATAAATGCCTCAAAAGAAGAAAAAAGAAGAATTATAGAACTAATTAGAGAGTATAAAGATGTATTTGCATGGGTCTATGATGATTTGAAAACTTATGATCAGAATGGTGCATTGTCAACTTGTGCAGAAGTCAACCCGTGTGAACCATGAACAACCGAATGCGAACTGTGGTTTGGAATGATGATCCGAAGTCGAATTTATAGTCGGCCTTCTAGGGTTTAATTTAGCAGTTAAACCGACTCAACAAAATGGCAGAAAAGCTTAGAAACTTTCCCGAATTTCGCAGATCCGTTTCAAAATTTTACGATCCGTTTCCAAATTTGCTTGATCCGTATCCGGTTTTTCGTGATCCGTCTCCGGTTTAGGGTGATCCGTATCCAGTTTAGGGAGATCCATATCTGGGTTTTGCTGATACGTATCCACTTCAACAGATCCGTACCCGGTCATTGCTGATACGTTTCAATGCCGTATCACCCACATTTCGAATCCGTATCAGTTTCCGATACGTTGAACGGCGTTTCGGGGCCTTCAGCATGACGTTTCCGGTAACTTAGAAATTTTCTGAGTCTGAAATATTTATGGCATGCATGAATATTTAATTTTCTGCTTGTAAATGTGATTTTCAACATGTTTTAATTGTCTGAAATTTTTACATGTAATTTCCAGCCTTCATAAATTCTAGGTTGGACATTAAACTATGAAAAATTGACATAAAACCAGGTGGACTGAAACTCAGAAAAACTTTCACATGTTATAACTTATGTTTTTATATTGTAATGTCACTTAGGGTGAATTGAGCCCCTAAGGTAACCCCCACATCATGCACCACATGTTATATTCTTTTATTATGATGTATCTCTCCTAGCTTGGGCGTTGGAGGCAAAAGTGCACCCCCTTTGTGAGAGTGATCCATGTATCAATGTAAAAATATATCTCCATTGTTGATGATGTTATAATCTCAATCGTTGGATGAAAATTAGTTAGAATGTGGACACCACTCTTCTCCTATTTAAGAGAGGTGATCCCCTCATTGTATTCATTGGGACTTGGCTCTTGAGAGAAATAATAGAAAACATTTTTTTATCTTCTCTTAAAATTTCTAATGGTAGATGAATTTCTCTTTCTTCTAAGCTTCCGCTAATACTAGATCTCTTCTCCTATTTAAGAGAGGTGATCCCCTCATTGTATTCATTGGGACTTGGCTCTTGAAAGAAATAATAGAAAACATTTTTTTATCTTCTCTTAGAATTTCTAATGGTAGATGAATTTCTCTTTCTTCTAAGCTTCTGCTAATACTAGATCTAGCATATTTTCTCGAGCGGATCTCTTTTATTATTGTCTTGGCAAGGGAACGATTTCACCAAGTGCGCTTTGGAGGGGAGACTTTCCCACACACTTGGGTGTTTTGTCTACAGGGGGTTTATCATTATCTTGGATGATCATTGCTATTAGCTTAATTATCTTTGGGATCACTCTCTATCTGTGTCATTTCAATGCTTTTGTTGATCGCATTTTGATTATTGCCATTGCATTTTCTTACAATGGTCACTTGCGATTGGCAGGGGTGCTATTGTGGATGTCATTGTTTGTCTGGCAATTGAAGTTCGATCTATTTGATGAACTCTAAGCAAAGAGAAAGGATCTACATCAACCGGAAGGATCCGGGTAAGTTCTCTAACATGTATCTAGCATTTCTTCCAATCGGGTAAGTTCTCTAACATGTATCTAGCATTTCTTCCAATCGATTGTCTGCAATAAATAAAAATACTCTAAAAACCCCAAATCTTAGTAACTAGGAAAATTCCACCCGTCACTGTGTTTCAAATTTTGAAATTCCGCCACCTGAGTATTTTTCGGGAGTGCCAAAAACATCTAAATCCCCTAGGGCGTCATCATCTGCGACCCCTAGCCCAATTCATAAGGCATTGATCCAAACAACCAATTCGCCCTTGCTGGAAGAGGCCAGATCCATTAATTAGTTGACTAGGTGCTTGCTTGTGTGTTTTGCCATCGTTAGATCTTTCATTCAAACATTCAAATCTAGTGTTAGGAATCCTTAAACTCACAGTTAAGCCATTAGTCTGGGTTTTTGCATAATTTCTCCTTCAAATCCCCCAGGGTAGTGATTTACACATTCAAACCCGGCACTGCCATCCTAGATCCATTCGTAATTATTATAGTCACTGATAATAGACATCTTGGGTTGTATTTGCATTTCTTAAAGCCTCACAACTCGAGCCATTCCTCATCCAGTGGCTACCTTCTCTATAGCCATAGTTTATCTAGTGTTTGCTTTAGATCTTTCCTCCTAGGTTAGATCCGGGTCTTCCCCTTTGTCACTCAGTTTTAAATGGCATAAGTAAAGAGAATCCTAATCGACATGACAACCAATCCATTTTGGAGATCAAGATGATCATCTAAAATCATCTCTTTAGTTGCCTAGCTCCTCTACCATCTTGAATAAGATCATCATAAAGGAGCAATTACAAGTTGCTAACGGACCCTTAATTTATTTCTGCACATTGATTGAAGGTCATTTGGTTGATTAGTGCATTGATTACAGGTCATTTGGTTTATTAGTGCATGTTTTTATTAGTTATGCCACCATTGCCACCTTGCATAGGGCATAGTCTTGGTCCACCATCCCATTTAAATCAAAAGTTTATCTTACATTTTACGTTGGGACTCTCTCCTTGTGCCGAAGGAGAGCCTTCCTCCAGAGAGATGAAGAGTTGCTTTGGTGACAGTGCAACCTTCCTGAGTTCCCTTAAAGTTGTACTCATGTTTCAGGGATTTATCACTTGAGTGCAAGTTTGGGAGGTAACACTCCCAACATAAAGATATGTCACCAAATGAAATACCTAGACAGAAGAATAGAAAACTTTAAAAAAGTGTAGGGCACAAGATTCTGTTATATTTATTTTTCCTGTTAAAGAACATTTGTTATAATCTTATCAAAGCTGTTTTCCTTCAAATAATTAGCCGTAAGTGAGGCAGCCTTAATAATGGTTTAGCGAGTCCAAAGTCTTTTAATGACAATTAAACAGAGCAAAATTGGACAAATTCGGGGGAGAATAAAACTGAACCTATTAAAAGAGCAGAATATATTTTATTATCAGTATGCCAAATGATTCCAAGTACATAGGGGAAATAAAAGCTTCAGGGTGCTAACCCAGCAGCGCACTGTGCAGAGACAGAGAGCATAGCGTGGCCAGTTATTGTGAAAACGGTGGACATGTAGTGCTCCGTAGGTGCACGGATATGTGTACACATGCGATACCCTTTACTCTCTCGCTTCCAGAAGGCGTTCTGGAGCTTCAAAATCCTAAACTCGAAAAAACAGAATGTCCATGTATATCTAATATAATGCAATATAAAAAAAGGAGTACCTGCGCCAGTGACCAAGGGACGCCCCAAACCCATGAACAAGAAGCAATGCTGGTCCCCTTCCATCTCCTTCAACAACGTAGTTAATCTTATACCCTTTCCATTCCCAGCTGTTACATCCTGTGTATATTGCCTCCAGTTCCTTGCCGATGTAACGCCCACCATATTCATCCGCATTGCCGCCTGACGATGATGATGACGCATAGCACTGACTACTTCTCTTTCTTCTGTAACATATTGATGCCTCCTCGTAAGCAGAATCAAAACTTTTCAGCCGTGTCCAGGACGCGCGTGTAACAGATAAAGGCAAGCAATTAAATTGGCGCATCAAAAAGCTTGGAAGGACATGATCAAATCGAGGAACGGGCGCGAGCAGCAGGGAACGTGATGATGAGGAAGTTAACAGCATCCTCGCCTCTGTCCTGTGACGTACACAGTCTAGGTATTTACGCTTTATTTAAAAGCAGCATATTAAAGCATACGATCCTTTCATTTTCTAGCACAAGATAGAAATGTATATTATGAAGTCGGGAGAGGAGAGCCACACGTTACCCCATTAAGAACTCACACTATCCAAATAGCTAAGCTCCTTACATAAAGGTTACGAAATTAATGTGCAACGAGTGAGTGTTTTTCGTGATAGTGCAATTGGCCAGGGAACTTCATGTTCTATAACATATAGACAATAAGAGTTTAGAGTTTAGGCGCTCCTTTTGAATTATAATGGAATAAGAGTTTAGAGTTTAGGCGGTCCTTTTGAATTATAATGGAATTTAGGGTTTCCAAGTTTCATGGATGATTGGGTATCCCAATGGTATAACGTGCCTTTCGATGGGGTTAGAGTTTGGGGGTGGTTATGGGGTTGGGCCTTGTATATACACTGTCTTTGTTTTTCATGTTGACCCTTCCATGATGTTAGGTCATTTATTACTGATGCCTGGGCCCTCTTAAAGCCTCTGGCTTCTTTTTCCGCCTTCTGGGGATTTTAAACCATCAATGATTTCCTTAGTACTTCCAGGCAGAGAGAAGGTTTTTCTTCGTGAAATCTGGATTCCACTCCATGGTTTTTTCCGAGATTTTTGTTTTATCGAGGGAAATAATAATCATATCTATCACCACCCGAGGAGGGAATGATAACCGAGGTTTTCTTGTCTCGACCCCTCCTTTTTCATTATTTTATTTCCCTCGGAAAGGCACTAATGGGTTTTCCTTTCTTGAGTCTGGTCGTGAGGGGTCTCTCTTGGGTTTGCTTCTGAGGCATGAAACTGTCTCTGTTTCTACATCCATTGCCAGCATAGTTAAAGGTTCTATTCTTGATACCAGTTCGTTTTCATTTGACTTCCCTTGGGAAGACAAGGTGGTTCATGAAGAAAACGAAGGAGTCTCTGGTGGTTGCAGGCAGTTCAACCACCAAGGAGTAGTTCCATCTTGTTTACAAGTTGTGACGGAAATACCAGCTAGAGGATCCCATAAGAAGAAAAGGGACAAGACCTATGTGAAAAAAGCCGCCAAAAAGTTCTTAGTACTAGGAGATGATGTTGAGTTAAACAAAGCCATCGTCATGTATGAACACGCTCTAGTTAGGTGTTTCGGGGTAGAAGTATGAGAATGGATACATTCCAGGAATAGGCGAAGACTCAATGGTTTCAGTTGTTGGGATATGAGCCAAAATTATATACCCTCACTCAGGGTTGGCTAGAGGTCATATTGGAAGACACAGAGGATACTAATCAACTCTTGAAAGGCATCTAGGAGTGGGACTCCTTGGTTTTAAAATTGAAGCCTTGGTCCCCATTTTTTTACGCTCGCTCTAAGAAGTTTTTCAAACACGCTTACTGGGTGAAGCTTCCGAGTCTTCCACTTGAATTATGGTCACATGCGATTTTCCAAAAAAATGGTGATTCTTTAGGATCCTTGCTCAAAGGTGATATGGGATTTGTCGAGACAGGAAATCTCTATGTCGCCAAAATTTTGGTTGAATTGGACCTTAGGGATGGGCTGTCGGAAGATATGGAAATATCTTTGAAAGGTAAATCTTGCGTCCACCCCATAGATAATGTGGGTATTCCTTTCAAATGCAATTGTTGTCATAAGTACAGGCATATCACTCAGAATTGCTCACTGTATTTTAAGAAGAATATATGGAGGAGGAAAACAATGAGATAGGATGTGGATGACAATCCCCCTTTGTCTGAACCGGTTGGGGTTTCTATGGCTGGAAATATCTTGAAGAATTTGGCTCTTGATATGAGTATAGCTTCAAAGCATTCATTGTTGGGGCACGATGAGAAGCACAGTCATCTGTCTTTTTCTCTTCCTCTATAGATGGGACTTCCTTTTCCGGGTAAGGATTTTCCTTTTTCCTTTCTTGATTCTAAAGGATTCTAATAAGAGTGGGGGTTTTTATTGTAATCTCCTCGAGGATCCCTATGCATCGAGCCACTTAGAGTTGTATCCTTCAAATAAGCTCCTTGAGGATTTTTCCTTTCGTGATCATAAGACTTCTAGAGCCACACCACCCCTTGTTTCTCTTCATGGTTTTTTCCCCCCTCTGGTACCTTACTACTCCATTATTGTTGAGCCGATACCAAAATCCTAGTCTGGTTTTTTTTCATCCGATATACCCTCACCCAAGTTGGTCAATCTGTCTCTCAAGAACCCATTGGGTCTCATGAGTCCCCTTGATGTTCAGTCTACCTCTTCTCCTCTTATAAACCATCTTTTCCATTCTCTTGTATTTGAGGACCTACCTGCTTCTTCAGGATCGACAGATTCACCGGAGTCAACCATCACTCCTCTCTCCATGATCCTTCCTAGAGATTTCCTTGAGGGGCCTCAGTTGTAGGGGACTTATGGTTTAGTTTCGAACATCTTTTAGACTATAGATGGTCCTTTGAAGAACAAGGTTTTTTCTCCCCCTCCGTTGGTCATCAAGAAAACTAATGATTATAATTTAAGATCTAAATCGAGGATTAGGAAATTCAAAGGATGTGATTTGGGAGGGACTAGAGACCTCTCCAAAACTTCTCCTAGGTTGAGAGGTAGGAGAACTATTATGGATTCGGCTAGGACACATGTAGTATTGGACATCAGTGCAGGCAGACATAAGTGTTTATCAGGGTCAATTAGAGTAAGCAAGCCTAGTACTAGGTTAACTTAATGTTAGCACACTCCCTCAATTGCAGAGGGTTGGGCCTGCCCTCCAAAAAACTAGCCCTGAAAAGATTAATATGTACTTCTAGATCGGAGGTTATCATGCTCCAAGAAACCCTAGATTCTGGAGATGTGATCATTAAGGATATAAAAAAGACTTCTTCCTGGTTGGAATTTTGTATGTGTTGATGTTGTTGGCACGTCTGGTGGTTTGATTACTGGTTGGAACTCTAGTGATTTCCTTTGCACAAATACTTGGGCTTTTCCCTCTAGACTGGGAGTTGTTTTATTTTCTAGAGAGCTTGAATTGGATTTCTCTTTTATAAATGTGTATGGGCCTGTTGATGCCTCAGATATCGTAGCATCAATCAGAAAGGGATTCTCCCCGATAGATTATCCCAATTAGATTATCTACCGTTTGGTATAGGGAATCCGTCCGGTTAGCGGTTCCGGCAACCGTGGGTTTGGAGTTTTATTCCAATTATACCGGTTATGGCCCGATCCACCTTTCTTTTGAGTTTTATGTTTTATAATGATATGCAAGTGCCTAGTCTAAGTTTTAATCTAAATGCAAGACTGAAAAAAAACAGATCTAAGTTTAAGACTGAAATAAATCTAACTATCCCTGCAAGGAGCAAATTAAAAGCATGAGCAATGAGCTGTAGAAGATTTCTTAAAGAAAGAACAGATAGCCATTAAATCTTACAGGTAAAGCTACAACAAAGATGAAAGATATCAGAAGATAGCTTCTAATTTAATATGAAACACATTCATTACTCATGAAACAGAGAATTCGTTTGCACAGAAAGGAGTGAAATCATTAGTTACAAAGAAATAATTCAGACAGCAAGAAAGATCTCACATTACAGTATGGAAGTCACCAGAATAGTCCAATATACATCCATCCTTCATTCCCATGCAAAACGTCCATCTCCAGGCTTTTATTAGAAGATTTTATTTTCTTAGAACATATACAAGATAGCTTGTAAAGGTCTGAAAATAATTCCCTGCCAAAAGTCCTTCTCATTCCTTCCTAACTTCTATTTATAATTACAAAATTGCCCTTTGGGCTGCCACCTGGCCTTTTACACTTGTCATCTGCAGAAATTTTCTTCTATAACAAACAAAATGCGACTCCCTTTTTCATTACAGAAATTAATATAAAAGAAAATAGGGACAGCTATCCCATAGCTCCACGCTTTACATATTTGAGAGCTCAAAATACAAAATATCAGAAATAATGCTCTGAAATCAGCAATTTCAGTCTTGTGCGTGTGCTTCTGCTTGAAGAGGGTCGCTCAAACCAACTGTTCCTGCTGCTGCTGCTTGGGAAGAAGGAATCGAGCCCACTGTTGCTACTGCTGCTGCCTGGGAAGAAGAAATCGAGCCAGCTGGAGTTTCTGCTAGGAGAGAAGAGTCTAGATTTGCTGTCACAGCTGCTACTTCTGCCTTCTTCTCCTCTTCTGCAATGTAGCTATACCACACACCAGTGTCCCTTATGACTACATTTGCGAAAGCAGGGAGCAAGATTTTCTGAGAAGTCACATTTTTTCTAAGCTCTGCTCCAATGGCTTGAATTTCTGTCACTGCAACTTGATGCACTTCTTTAAGCAAATGGCTGTGGATTGATGACATTCCAATATAATGTTGGAGGTCATCAATTGCTAGGACATCGATTTTCTTCACATATTCAGTTTGGATGCCTAGTTCTTCCTTCAGTTCATCCAAGCGTTGTTCTTCACTCGGGAAATCATCGAGGGATTGCGGGAAACTCAATTTGCATCTGTCATGCACTCCCTGGATTCTTTGATACAGACCGTTGATCCTATCCATTGACCCTTGTACACTGGCCATTAGCTTACTGCCACAGTTTCTACAGAAGTCCAAAAGGGCTATGTCTTCATTAAAACCCTCCACAGACTTGAATGGGAGATGTGTGGGGAAATCCACCTTTCCTTTTCGCCATTCTATCTGGCTCAGGATATTTGCCTTAACCCGAGTGTGCTTAGCTTTAAGCCTATGGGCCTCTGCATTAATCTCTTTTAATCTGACCACCATGGCTTTGAGCTTGCAAACTTCAACCGTGATTATCTCCTGAGTGTCATATATTTGCTTCAGGATGCTGCAGGACAGCTCATGGAAGGGAGACATGTCCATCGTTCTGCTCTCAGCTTGCTCTAATTGCTCAGCTAATGCCAGCTTGTCTGCTTCTAGC
The DNA here is from genome assembly GCA_027924585.1 of Larix kaempferi. Taxonomy (NCBI): domain Eukaryota; kingdom Viridiplantae; phylum Streptophyta; class Pinopsida; order Pinales; family Pinaceae; genus Larix; species Larix kaempferi. The sequence continues at coordinate 6,679,415 of BSBM01000732.1, read as the reverse complement.
TGGGAGGCTTTATCTTCCGCTTCGCTCTTCTGTGCTTCCACAATCATCATCTGGAGTTTCAGTTGGTCATTTTCCTCCTCCAGCTGGTTACACTTGTTCGACAGCTCTTTATGCTCAGCAGACAGGCGGTTATACCTGTTCACCACGAGATCCCTGTAGGCTTGCTCCTTAGCCATGGTATGTTGTAGCATACGAGCTCTCTTCTTTGTCGATTCATTTTCTCTAATTATATCACCTACATTGTCCAGTGATGCTTTTACTGTCTCTACAACGGCGGATGCCATATCTAAGGGATCCTTATCTGTATTCCGCATTACAGTGATCTCACGGTGGGTAATAATATCCTCCTAGGAGAATCTTTTGATCCTCTCTTCCGATTTGAAGACCATTTCCTTTCTCCTCTTGTCATAGACAAACTCATCCCATCTGGACACGGTATGTTCTCCTGATGGAGTGTACGGGACGATTGGGAGATCCATAATGTCTATTTCTATTTTCGTTGGTGGGGTCTGGACTAGCTGAGCTGGATCTGTTCCCATATTTTGGGTACCAGAGCCACCTGCTTGTGCTGCGTCCGTCTCCACATTTTGAATGCCGGAGACACTTGTTTGAGGTATGTCAATCTCCATGTCCTGTGCACCGGAGCCACCTGCCTGGGCATCTTCACCTGCTTTAAGCTCTTCTTCTGCTTTCCGCTCTACCTCAGCTTGTTCAGCTTGCAGCTGATCTTCATTCTCTTTCCGTTTCCTTTCATCTTCAGCCTCTTTCTGCTGCTGGGCTTCCTCAACCTCTTTCTGCAGCCTCTCACTTTCTGCTTCTAGCTGCAATCTGGCAACTTCAACCTCTTGCAGTAACCTTGCTTCCTCAGCTTCCTGCTGTGCCCTTGCTTCCTCTCTCAACCTTTGTTCTTCTTGGGCTCGGGCATCATCAGCTTCTTTCTCCTTCTGCTGGCTAGTTTTCTGGGTCCTGGTAGAGCTAGAACTCGCTCCACTGCCTTGGCGAAAGGTTCGTAGCTCAGCCATGTTGCTAATGCCTCTGAATACTTCTTCCTCGGCATCATTATAGTGAGCGTACTCAAAATGAGCATAAATTTCTTTACAATGCTCAGCAACTTTTCCCTTCCTGTCATTCCTATGGAAGATTACCTCGCCGAAGTGGAAGGCTTTTAGCTCTTGAACAAACTCTTCGGCTGAGGCAACCCCTGAGAATTTGTAAGCCCCTATGCAGAAAGGTAGAGGGGGAAAAGAAGCCTTATGCTATTTGTTCAGTACTGCTCCAATTCCATCCAGAAAAATCTGCCTTACTGCCTCTTTAAGGACCACATAGTCAGTGGCATACCTCGGCAGAATATATGGGGCTTTAGTCCCTCCAAACATTCTGAGGTAGGTGCCTTGTTCTGAAAAATAAAAATCCCCGTAATTTTCAAGGACTTTCATAGCATTCTCCGACAGGCAGTTGGGCTCCTCCTTGAATATCTTCTCATATAGGGGCATGATGAACCCCTCACAGATGAGTTTGTAGCTAGGTTTGTAATTCTGAGCCCACAACATCCTGAAAGCGGTATAAACTGGGGTGCTGGCCTTGTCCCATGTGCAGCTCAATTTGGGAAAAGATAACTTGGCCAAAACACAATCAATAAGGTATGAGGACATGTAGAATTCTGCCTTCTTTAAGGCCAGTCCTTCTCTTGCAACAACTATCATTGATGCCAAACTGTCTGACAGGAGAGTGGCCCAGTCAAACACAGTTCCTTTAAATGCCACGAAGTGGATGATGGGGACCCACTGAATCTTGTACACGCTGCCATCAGGCATGCCGAAGATTCTGCACAACATCAAGGCGATCAACCTGAAAGGAGGTCTTAAATTCTGGACGTCATATTCGTCGCTACCTTTCTTTCTTAAATGCTTGCCTGCGACCAGTCATTTTTTGGCCATGTCAATGTTGTTCATTTTTCCCAGCCATTCATCAATCAGAGCTTGCTGGGAGCGGGGAAATTTATAGGCTACGGCAAGGTATGCTGGGTGGAATGAGGCAATGGCTATTTTCCCGCTGTCATTTATTACCCTTGACTTCGCATCAGTATGTTGGAGAATCCATCCGATTACTTCAGCACATGGGAACAGTTCAGGGCGGGTAGCAGCCCTGGCTATACCTGAAGTCCTGATATTAATATAGATATGTTCCTCTTCTAGCAACATATCTGGAATCTCTTGGTCTCGGATCATCCTATAGATGTCACCCCATCTGATTTCAGGAGGAATACCAGTGGTGCACCTAGTATCTTGGAATGTGGTCTCAGTTCTAAGTGGTGCAGACTGTGTTTTCGTCATCTTAGCCTTCTTCCTACCACCTTTTGGCATTTTGACTTATCCCTGCCAGCAACCAAATACAAGTCATCATCATAATGTGCAACATACTGTGAGATTTTAACAAAGAGCAGTGCCTATTTAACATGCTAATGATATATATACATAAATTGTGAAGCTGCATGTTGGGAAGCCAAATACACCATTCCAGACAAGAAATCTAGATTTAATCATCCTAATTCTTTTAAAGGGGCGGGTTTGGAATGCTCCTGAGAGGATAAGCATGTTGCGGAAGCAACCTGCTCTTGGTCCAACTCTAGGAGGGATGGTATCCTTCGCTATGGTGCCCTTTTAATGGTTAGTGGCGAGTGAGTCTGGGGTTGAAACAAATTTAAGACGAAACCAGGGATGGCCCTCCGCGTTGATGAACAGGCGAGGGGTTTCAGCCTAATCGCTATTGATATTTATAAATTTTGACAAGGCGCCCTATGGCTGGCTTAGAATTTGAACGGGGTGGTGGCTGGTGAATACTTGGGCGGCCATTCTGTGGTTTCAGCTGATAGGAACGAGACATTAATGGGCTTGGTGATTTTAAACGCGCAAAATAACGACGTATGCGGTCAGGGTAGGAATTTGGAAACATTCCACCTGTCAAAACTGACGGTCTTTACACAATATACAAACGTTTCACATTTTCTTTGTTTTTTATATGATGGGAAATATGAAATTTATACCGTATTTGACGGGCAAAATAGCCCATGACGGGCATTTTGCCCGTCAAAATCCAACCCTGTATGCGACCAATGCCTATCTTCTTTAAAAAAGAATAATCCAAAGGTACACTGACGCATAGAAGATCCAAATTAACGGTTAAAACATCCTACCTGGCACCGTGAAGATAGCTAAATGAGGTGGACGCAGATGTGGACGAGCGAGCTGCGCTGGAGCGGTTGCACGGCGTCCAACAGTTTTGTTAATCGACACAAATAGCAATGGGGTCGGTCCAAACACAATCGTTTATTTAAACGTTCTACGCACGTGTGAGGTTTTAATACGGTGGGTGGCGCCATTAAAACGCTTTTAAATTTTGTATGCCGCGTCACATTGTTGTCTCGATCTACGTGCGTGACCGCCATCTTCGGGATGGACTCATGAATTCCGCCCGCCATTGCAGAAGGATATAGTGAAGGCTTCCGCGGTTTCGAAGGAAATTGTCGAACGTTTTCCGCAAAATGATTGTGATCGTGAAATTTTTCGGTAAAAGGTTCCCGCGGTCGCGGAAAGAAAACTTAAAAGGCTCTAGCGTTTCAGAAGGTTCTCGCGAATGGCTTCCGCAAAATGAACGTGATCGTCAGAGTCCTTTGGCGGGTTTTTGAGATGATAACGTGAAAGCTTCCGAAATTGCGGAAGGCTTTCGCAAATAGCTTCTGCAGTTTCGGAAGGCTTTCGCGAATGCTTCCACAAAGGCTTCCGAAAACTTGAGAATTTTCTAAGTCTCAGCCGGGCTTCGAGAGCGCTTCCGAAGTTGCGGAAAGCTTTCGCAATTAGCTTCCGCCGTTTCGGAATGGATTGGCAAGTGGAGCCGCATTTTCGGAACGATAAGCTGAAAGGTTCCGCTGCTTCGGAAAGATAAAGTGAAAGCTTCTGCAGTTGCGGGAGGAAAAAAAAACCAAATGGTTCCGCAAATTTCAAAGAAAATTTCTAAGTTCTTTTCGGAGTTTCGGGGAGATTTGGCGAATGGCGCCCGTCGTTTCGGGAGGAAAACTCGAATGCTTCCGCAACTTTCCCATAATAATTTCGAAGATTTGTCGAGAGGCTTATGTGATTGGCTTCCGCAACTGCGGGAGGATAGCCCGAAAGACTCCGCAATTTCGGGAGACTTTCCCAAATGATTTCCGCAACCGCGAGAAAAGTCTAAGTCTTTTCGGGATACTTATGCTAAAGGTTCCCGCCGTTTCGGGCAGAAAAGTTGAGTACTTCCGCAACTGCGGGGCTTTCTAAAATCGTTCCGCGATTTCCAGGAAGACTTCATGAATTTTACTCTTAGAGGAAGGAAGACTTGGAGTGGTTCATGGCAAGATTTTCTGTTGAAAAACAAAGTTAAAAGATGGACATGGCCTCTTAAGGCAACCTTTCTAAAAAATAAAAGGAGGGGCCCCAATATGTACAAATTTTTTTTGGGGGGGGATGTTGCTGCAACAACAATGGCAAGTCGCTGGCGAACACAGATCTCTGAAAAATTACTCTCCATGGTCCGACACCTTATCAAAGACATCCATCTTATGTGCAATATTTAGCTGAGCATTTGAATTTCTGTGAAGGAAAAGGCACTTTACCTGCTAGCCATTGGGGAAAGGGGAGCTTTGACAGAGACATCTTAAAAACTCTCAAAGGGCCGACATATGAGATTCATTTTAGAAGGGTCATCTTTCATATGGTTACTACTGTCGGACTCCACAGGATTTGCAACACTTTCTTGTGGACATTATTGCTCTTGTTCCTCATTCCCATTCCGCTTGCATCCTTTTGGATGCTTGTACTTTGGACAGCTTAGCTGTTCGAGCCTTCCAGAGACATTTTATTTGGACATGATCTTTGATTTAGGCTCCTCAATCCATAATGTCCTTTTGTGTGAGTTAGAAATTTTATTGATTTGATCAAGCCTCACGGACGGAGAGGAGCCCATTTTGGACAACCTTCTTGATTTTACATGTCTTTTGCTTTTGTCTCAGCCATGCTTTAATTGAGGCGAGAATCTCTGGAAAACAGACCCTTTGAATATAAGCCATTTTGGCTGTTAGATTTGCATCATGGAGTCATTTCAATACCCAATGTCCTCGAGATGTGCTACCTTCCATGGGTCCAACTTTGATAACCTTCTTGAGATGTCTTTTAAGTGTGAGAGTGGGTGGAGCCCAAAGATAGTAATGAAGATGGTCATAGGTCTCTGCTATTTAAATAGGATTAGTGTGGCTGGAAGAATAGGTCTCCTTCCTTCTGAAAATTTCAGCGGGAGCACAATACACAGATAGACTTTATTCGAACATGGTTCCGGACTCATGGGTTATGAGATTTCTTTGAGAGACCTATCCTTGACGAGAAACTCAACCATGGGGGTTTTCAGAAAACAAACTTGGTGCAAAGGTTCAAATGGCAAGAAAAGAAACAAAATGGCCAAAAATAAAGCAAACAAAAGGCTAAAGCAACAATAAAAGAAACTTTTATTTATGTACAGAAAGTCTCAGCGAGACTATGCAAAGTATTGTTTCAGAGCGAGGCCATTGAGAGGAAGGGTTACTTCTTCTCCCTCGAGATCTGTCAATTTATAAGTAGATGGGCCTAATTTTGCCGAAATTTGGTACGGGCCTACCCATAGATGTTGGAATTTCATATGCATTCCTTTGCCTTCATGATTATGGTCCCATTTCAGGACTAAGTCCCCAACTTCAAAATTTCTTTTACCGGACTTCCTCTTGTCAAACCATCTCTTAACTATGTCTTGGTGTTGATGGAATCGATCTTTAGCTTTCTGTCGGGCTTCTTCAAGTTGAAGCAGGGTGTTGATCCTGGATTGTAAGGCTTGGCTACCAGAACCCCGAGAGGCTTGGGATAACTGTAAGGATGGGAGCAAGATGTTTGGGGGAAGGATGGCTTCCTTGCCATAGACAAGAGTGAAAGGGGAAACTCCTAATGCATTCTTTGGAGTCACCCTATCTGCCCACAAGGCGTTTGGGAGAGCTATATGCCAACTTCTCTGGTTTTCTATCATAGTCTTCTTGAGAATTCGAATGAGGTTTTTGTTTGAAGACTCAGCTAATCCATTTCCTTGAGGGTAATAATTGGCTGAATAGTGCAACTTAATTCCCCATTCATAAACAAATTCATTTATCTTGCAAGATGAAAAGTAAGTAGCATTATAAAAAACAAGGGAAATTGGAACCCCAAACCTGGTTATGATGTTCTCTTTCAGGAAGCTGATGACTGCGTCTTCATTGATCTTGCGCAACGGGATGGCTTCCGTCCACCTAGTGAAGTAGTCGGTAGCCGTCAGGATGTATCGATGTTGTAAAGAAGAATTTGGATTTATCTCTCCGATAACATCTATACCCCACTGTTCAAAAGGCTCAGAGATAATAACTGGTTGCAAGGGCCCTGCTGCCTTAGGTAATTTCCCGACACTTCTTTGACATACATCACAATTTCGTGCATACGTGTGGGCATCTCAGAACAGAGTGGGCCAATAATATCCGGCTCTCAGTATTTTGTGTGCTGTTGTCTCCCCTGAATAATGTCCACCTGCGGGGCCATCATGCAATTCTTTAACAACCTTACTTGCATCTTCCTTTTCTAGACATCTAAGGAAAACTCCATCATAATTCTTCCTGAAAAGTATCCCATCAATGATTTGATAGGGTGCTGATTTCAAACGGAGTACCCTTCTTTGTTTAGAGTTCCAGTGTTCAGGTAGATATCCCTGCTGTAAATAGTGCACCAGATCCCTATACCATGACTAGGGAGTTGTGAAGATATGACATACTTCAACTGAATTTAGCTCAGCTTCATTTTTCCAATGTTGCTCTTCATCAGTTGAGTTTCCCGCAAGTAATTTGCACAGGCCTTGCCCTTTGATGATCATGGCTGGTTTAAATTCCAAATCATATTCCTGAAGAGCTGTGACCCAGTTCCCCCTCCTTTCTCCTAGTTCCTTTTGAACGAGAAGGGATCTAATAGCTGGGTGGGGAACTATAACTTTAGTCATGTTCTTAAGAATATATGGCCTAAATTGCTTGACTGCTTTGAAGACTGCATATGCATGCTTGTCAACCACAGGATAGTTCAGCTCAGCCCCTTGCAGACTAGTGCTCATAAATGAAATTGGGTATTCGTCTCCCTGCTCCACCTTCTGCGTGAGTACAGCTGCGAGGGAGTCATCCGAAGCAAAGGTATACAAGATGAAATCCTTATCAAAATCTGGGCTCCTTAAGGAAGGAGCCTTAGCTATAGCGGCCTTGATATCTCTAAATGCGTCATTTTCCAAATCTGTCCACTTGAATTGTATGCTTTGTTTAACCATCTGTTGCAATGGCTTGACAATTTGTGCGAAATTCGGAACAAATCTGCGGACAAAATTAATAGTGCCCATAAAGGACTGCATCGATTTCTTGTTGTAAGGCATTGGAATCTTATTAATAGCTTGGACTCTTTCTTGATCTATTGACACTCCTCCTTTAGAAATGATATGGCCCAAGATTTTACCTTCGGGAACAACAAATACGCTCTTCTTGGGATTCAAAGAAATACCATATTTCCAACAGCGATAAAAAATATGCTTCAGATGAACAACATGATCTTCCCTTTTCTTTGAAAAGACTGTCACATCATCTAAGTATACAACAACACATTGCCCACCCAATACTCGGAAGGCGATGTCCATTGCTCTTTGGAATGTAGCTCCTACGTTTATCAGACAAAATGGCATCCTTCTGTATGCGAAAGTTCCCCACTTAGTTCGGAAAGTAGTCTTAAGACGATCTTCTTCGGCTACTAATACTTGATTGTAGCCAGAGAAACCATCGAGAAGAGAAAACTGCTCAAATCCTGACACCATTTGAAGGATTTGTTCCATTGAAGGGACGGGGTAGTTGTCTTTATCCGAAGCTTTGTTTAAATTTCTGAAATCTACACATAGCCTTATCTCCCCTGACTTCTTTCTTACGGGAACCAAGTTTGCAACCCACTCAGAATGCCGAACCTTAAAGATTATCTTAGCGTCCAGGAGCTTCTTTAATTCCTTTTGAATCAGCGGTTCGAGAGTAGGATGCATCCTTCTTAATTGCTGCTGAAACGGCTTGACACCCACTTTCATTGGTATAACATGCTGGATAATGCGGACGTCATACGTTTTCAGATATCCATAGGTCCATGCAAAAACATCCTTGTATTGTTTAAACAACTTGATGAACCTATCTCTTTCTCCTGGCGAACAACATTTGCCAAGGTTGACAAATTTTGGTTCTGCCTCGGTACCCAAATTAACTAACTCATGTTGCATTGATGAGCTGTTAGTTTTGGTATTAGCTGGCCTTTTGAACTTATTTTGAAAATCGAACAGCATTTCGAGGGACCTTACCCCTTTGGGGATGAAATTTCCTTTCTCCTCATCCTTTCTCATTAAATCAGCATCATGTTCTTCTTCATCTATCGCTGCTCCCTGGAAGCTATCTTCATTTGTTAGAAAGTTGATAATCTGTTTGTCATCATCGAAGACTCTAAAGTTGGTGATGTTATCGGGAACGGAGGGCCTGAAAATCAATTCAATTGAGCATTTATTATTTGTTGGCACCAATCTAGAAGTAGATGTTGCTAACAAATCCGCTGCAGAATTTTGCAACCTAGGAATAGATTTTATATTGAAAGCGTCAAAATGCATAATTAAATCCCATACCTCAGCCTGATAACCCTTCAAATGAGGTGAGAGACAATGAATGGTGTCCCTTACCTGTCTTACAACTATCTCGGAGTCACCAAAAAATTTCAGGTACTTAACATTTAAGCCAACGGCCTTCTTTAATCCATGTACCAAAGCCTCATATTCAGCGGTGTTGTTAGTACAATCGAATTCTAATCTACAAGACAAAAAATACTTGTTTCTTTTTGGATCCATTATAACACAACCGGCTCCAGATCCTTCCAGAGTTTTAGAACCATCAAAGTATAATGTCCAAAAAATATCTTTAGATTCAACTAAGTTAGTTTCTCTGTGATCTATGTCAGTAACTAAATTAACTATGTTACAATCAACATCATCAGTCCAAGAGAAATGAAGGAGATCGGACTGTTTATCTGATTCATGGCTAATGGCTTCAGACTGATAATTACCCGGATCCATTTCTAAGAAATAATTCCCCAGAACCAAGGATGAGAAAGTTACAGCCTCATTTTTTTCTTCTAACTGAGTTACGTTTTGCTTCATGTGTGGTTCTCTCAGGACTTTAATCTGATTCTGTCTGTTCTGATAAGGCAGCCACAGATGAGACCAATCAGTCGCAAAGTAGCCACTCAGCTTGGTAGACCAATCCCTACTTAAAATCATCCCATAGGCTTCAGGAATATCGACCACCATTATGTCAATGAATTGACAGACTCTAGGGTCAGCTGATAATCTAATGAGGACGTCTTTCATCTCCCCAATCACTTTGACAGCAGTCCTATCTAATTGGATAATTTGGGCTGGAGATGGCACAGGCTGCCCGTTGATTTTCTTACAAATGGACAGTGGCATGACGTTTGAAGATGCCCCAGAATCTACCAAACAGTTGTGAACATTGTGATTAAAAATTTCAAAGGTTAATAGAAATGGCAATGTTTGAGATTTAGATTTCCCTCTGATGCTAGCTTCATTAATTTCGGGATTTTCTTGAGAGTCTGCTAATTGAGTGCTGATCTGGGGTTGCAGAACATGCAGTAGCTTGTCTCGTTGATGGGGCAAGCTGCACATGTCAAATATTGACACATTTGCCTTGACCTTCTTGATATCTTCAATAATATCGTATCCTATGTCAGATTCGTTCCCAATTCGAGTTGGCTGATCTGTTTTGCTCGTTGTGACCTTAGGTGGCTGAACTATGGTGTCAGCGTTTGACTGCTTGGTCGCTGTTTGGATAACTTTTGGTTGTGGTGGGATAATTGTTATATGCCTCCTAGGCGGTTCTTTTGACACTTTAGGCTTATGAGGATCTGCACTGAGCACAGGATCCGCAATAGGGCCTTTGATGCGAGTAGCAACGTTTACGGTAGAGGGAGAGCTTTCTATGGGATCCTCTTCTGTCGATTCAGTCATAGGTACCCAATCCCATAGCACCATAGTAGTGTCTGGGGTTGGTTCCTCTAATTCAGGGCTCGATTCTTCTGGAGAATCATCTTGGTCTAGGATCTGTGAATCTAGCATTTGGTTCATGACTAAGCTCATGGAATTAATCCATTGCGGACAGCTCTTTTTCGAATGCGGTTCTTGATGAAAAGTACATAAATTTTCCATCCCAATTTCATTCAAGTTCAAGACAGGAGAAGTATTCATTGGTGGATGAGTTTGATCACCGTCTTCCCTCCTTTTATAAAATGGCTTGAAAGGTTTCCTAGATGTGCTAGCAGCCTTGTCTTTCTCGAGATCTACAATTTTATTAGATAATTTCTGCATCATCTTGACTACATTCTCCATGTCTGTAGATGGCTCTTCTTTACCTCTAGTGAGCAGCAAGGTCTTTTTACTGGCTGCTGGTTTTGGCTCTGCATCTAAGGCATGTTTAGCAATGCTATCAGCTTCTTCTTCTACCTTTCTAGCTTCCTCAAAGTTCTCTATCAGGGTAGTTTTCTTAGACCTTTTTACGAACATTGCGATGGGTCCTTCAAGAGCAGTTGTATAGTATTCAATCAGAGATTCCTCTGCTGGTTTATTAGCTTCACTGAAATTATTTAACAGCATTGTGAATCTTTGATTGAAGTCTTGAACCTTTTCTTTCTTTTCCATTCTCATGGATAAGAGTTCTTTCATAAGTGTTGCCGCAGTCTTTTGGTTTCCGTATTTCTTTACAAAACAGTTTTCGAATTCATCCCAACTAGAGATCGAGCTAGGTTGGAGACTAAAGTACCAGGATGATACTTTTGGCTCGAATGTATATGGAAACAGCCTGCAGACTACATCTTCATGCTGTACGTTCAAAAGGTTCAGAGCTAAGTAGAAACTCTTGAGATGGTCTTCCGCTGAAATGGCTTTCCCTGGGTCGAACTTAGGTAAGACCTTTTCTGGATTTTTGGGAAGATTATGGAATGGCCCAGCTAGATTCAGCGCCCCCCTTGCTCTCCAAGCAGGTACAACCATGTTTGGATATGGAGAACCTGGCAGAGAATTGTAAGGCGAATTCTGGGGAGTATTCTTTGGGGTGATAAGTTCTTCAAGGTTTTCTTGATCTGAGATATTCTCTGAGTTTTCAAGATCTGCCTTGTTCAGAGGGTCTGAAATTTCTTCTAAAGCTAAATTCACAAGTTCTTCAAAACTTTGAACAAGAATCGAATCTCGGGCATATTGTGGCTCTTTTCTAGGGGTACTTTTTCTAGGGAGAAAATTTACAGCATTTAAACCACCTAGCTTCCTAACATAGGATCGCGTATGCCTTCTCAAATCCTCTATTTCTGTAAAAGGCACAGCGTATAAAGCTTCTTGAGGCTCAGGATCAGAAATGAGGCGTTCTTGATTTAATAATTCAAGATCTGGGTTGTTTGAAATGCTTTCTTTAAGCGGGTTTTTTGTGGCATTTATGGCCGTGGGAGATTTTCCTCTATCAGCCATGCACTTTCGGCCCTCCTTCTAGCGCCAAAAACTGTTGATGCCTCGGATATCGTACCATCAATCAGAAAGGGAATCTCCCCGATAGATTATCCCAATTAGATTATCTACCGTTTGGTATAGGGAATCCGTCCGGTTAGCGGTTCCGGCAACCGTGGGTTTGGAGTTTTATTCCAATTATACCGGTTATGGCCTGATCCACCTTTCTTTTGAGTTTTATGTTTTATAACGATATGCAAGTGCCTAGTCTAAGTTTTAATCTAAATGCAAGACTGGAAAAAAACAGATCTAAGTTTAAGACTGAAATAAATCTAACTATCCCTGCAAGGAGCAAATTAAAAGCATGAACAATGAGCTGTAGAAGATATCATAAAGAAAGAACAGATAGCCATTAAATCTTACAGGTAAAGCTACAGCAAAGATGAAAGATATCAGAAGATAGCTTCTAATTTAATATGAAACACATTCATTACTCATGAAACAGAGAATTCGTTTGCATAGAAAGGAGTGAAATCATTAGTTACAAAGAAATAATTCAAACAGCAAGAAAGATCTCACATTACAGTATGGAAGTCACCAGAATAGTCCAATATACATCCATCCTTCATTCCCATGCAAAACGTCCATCTCCAGGCTTTTATTAGAAGATTTTATTTTCTTAGAACATATACAAGATAGCTCGTACAGGTCTGAAAATAATTCCCTGCCAAAAGTCCTTCTCATTCCTTCCTAACTTCTATTTATAATTACAAAATTGCCCTTTGGGCTGCCACCTGGCCTTTTATACTTGTCATCTACAGAAATTTTCTTCTATAACAGACAAAATGTGACTCCCTTTTTCATTACAGAAATTAATATAAAAGAAAATAGGGACAGCTGTCCCATAGCTCCACGCTTTACATATTTGAGAGCTCAAAATACAAAATATCAGAAATAATGCTCTGAAATCAGCAATTTCAGTCCTGTGCGTGTGCTTCTGCTTGAAGAGGGTCGCTCAAACCAACTGTTCCTGCTGCTGCTGCTTGGGAAGAAGGAATCGAGCCCACTATTGCTGCTGCTGCTGCCTGGGAAGAAGAAATCGAGCCAGCTGGAGTTTCTGCTGGGAGAGAAGAGTCTGGATTTGCTGTCACAGCTGCTACTTCTGCCTTCTTCTCCTCTTCTGCAATGTAGCTATACCACACACCAGTGTCCCTTATGACTGCATTTGCGGAAGCAGGGAGCAAGATTTTCTGAGAAGTCACATTTTTTCTAAGCTCTGCTCCAATGGCTTGAATTTCTGTCACTGCAGCTTGATGCACTTCTTTAAGCAAATGGCTGTGGATTGATGACATTCTAATATAATGTTGGAGGTCATCAATTGCTAGGACATTGATTTTCTTCACATATTCAGTTTGGATGCCTAGTTCTTCCTTCAGTTCAGCCAAGCGTTGTTCTTCACTCAGGAAATCATCGAGGGATTGCGGGAAACTCAATTTGCATCTGTCATGCACTCCCTGGATTCTTTGATACAGACCGTTGATCCTATCCATTGTCCCTTGTACACTGGCCATTAGCTTACTGCCACAGTTTTTGCAGAAGTCCAAAAGGGCTATGTCTTCATTAAAACCCTCCACAGACTTGAATGGGAGATGTGTGGGGAAATCCACCTTTCCTTTTCACCATTCTATCTGGCTCAGGATATTTTCCTTAACCCGAGTGTGCTTAACTTTAAGCCTATGGGCCTCTGCATTAATCTCTTTTAATCTGACCACCATGGCTTTGAGCTTGCAAACTTCAGCCGTGATTATCTCCTGAGTGTCATATATTTGCTTCAGGATGCTGCAGGACAGCTCATGGAAGGGAGACATGTCCACCGTTCTGCTCTCAGCTTGCTCTAATTGCTCAGCTAATGCCAGCTTGTCTGCTTCTAGCTGGGAGACTTTATCTTCCGCTTCGCTCTTCTGTGCTTCCACAATCATCATCTGCAGTTTCAGTTGGTCCTTTTCCTCCTCCAGCTGGTTACACTTGTCCAACAGCTCTTTATGCTCAACAGACAGGCGGTTATACCTGTTCACCACGAGATCCCTGTAGGCTTGCTCCTTAGCCATGGTATGTTGTAGCATACGAGCTCTCTTCTTTGTCGATTCATTTTCTCTAATTATATCACCTACATTGTCCAGTGATGCTTTTACTGTCTCTACAACGGCGGATGCCATATCTAAGGGATCCTTATCTGTAATCCGCATTACAGTGATCTCACGGTGGGTAATAATATCCTCCTAGGAGAATCTTTTGATCCTCTCTTCCGATTTGAAGACCATTGCCTTTCTCCTCTTGTCGTAGACAAACTCATCCCATCTGGACATGGTATGTTCTCCTGATGGAGTGTACGGGACGATTGGGAGATCCATAATGTCTATTTCTATTTTCGTTGGTGGGGTCTGGACTAGCTGAGCTGGATCTGTTCCCATATTTTGGGTACCAGATCCACCTGCTTGTGCTGCGTTCGTCTCCACATTTTGAATGTCGGAGACACTTGTTTGAGGTATGTCAATCTCCATGTCCTGTGCACCGGAGCCACCTGCCTGGGCATCTTCACCTGCTTTAAGCTCTTCTTTTGCTTTCCGCTCTACCTCAGCTTGTTCAGCTTGCAGCTGATCTTCATTCTCTTTCCGTTTCCTTTCATCTTCAGCCTCTTTCTGCTGTTGGGCTTCCTCAACCTCTTTCTGCAGCCTCTCACTTTCTGCTTCTAGCTGCAATCTGGCAACTTCAGCCTCTTGCAGTAACCTTGCTTCCTCAGCTTCCTGTTGTGCCCTTGCTTCCTCTCTCAACCTTTGTTCTTCTTGGGCTCGGGCATCATCAGCTTCTTTCTCCTTCTGCTGGCTAGTTTTCTGGGTCCTGGTAGAGCTAGAGCTCGCTCCACTGCCTTGGCGAAAGGTTCATAGCTCAGCCATGTTGCTGATGCCTCTGAATACTTCTTCCTCGGCATCATTATAGTGAGCGTACTCAAAATGAGCATAAATTTCTCTACAATGCTCAACAACTTTTCCCTTCCTGTCATTCCTATGGAAGATTACCTCGCCGAAGTGGAAGGCTTTTAGCTCCTGAACAAACTCTTCGGCTGAGGCAACCCCTGAGAATTTGTAAGCCCCTATGCAGAAAGGTAGAGGGGGAAAATAAGCCTTATGCTGTTTGTTCAGCACTGCTCCAATTCCATCTAGAAAAATCTGCCTTACTGCCTCTTTAAGGACCACATAGTCAGTGGCATACCTCGGCAGAATATATGGGGCTTTAGTCCGTCCAAACATTCTGAGGTAGGTGCCTTGTTCTGAAAAATAAAAATCCCCGTAATTTTCAAGGACTTCCATAGCATTCTCCGACATGCAGTTGGGCTCCTCCTTGAATATCTTCTCATATAGGGGCATGATGAACCCCTCACAGATGAGTTTGTAGCTAGGTTTGTAATTCTAAGCCCACAACATCCTGAAAGCGGTATAAACTGGGGTGCTGGCCTTGTCCCATGTGCAGCCCAATTTGGGAAAAGATAACTTGGCCAAAACACAATCAATAAGGTATGAGGACATGTAGAATTCTGCCTTCTTTAATGCTAGTCCTTCTCTTGCAGCAACTATCATTGATGCCAAACTGTCTGACAGGAGAGTGGCCCAGTCAAACACAGTTCCTTTAAATGCCACGAAGTGGATGATGGGGACCCACTGAATCTTGTACACGGTGCCATCAGGCATGCCGAAGATTCTGCACAACATCAAGGCGATCAACCTGAAAGGAGGTCTTAAATTCTGGACGTCATATTCGTCGCTACCTTTCTTTCTTAAATGCTTGCTTGCGACCAGTAATTTTTTGGCCATGTCAATGTTGTTCATTTTGCCCAGCCATTCATCAGTCAGAGCTTGCTGGGAGCGGGGAAATTTATAGGCTGCGGCAAGGTATGCTGGGTGGAATGAGGCAATGGCTATTTTCCCGCTGTCATTTATTACCCTTGACTCCGCATCAGTATGTTGGAGAATCCATCCGATTACTTCAGCACATGGGAATAGTTCAGGGCGGGTAGCAGCCCTGGCTATACCTGAAGTCCTGATATTAATATAGATCTGCTCCTCTTCTAGCAACATATCCGGAATATCTTGGTCTCGGATCATCCTATAGATGTCACCCCATCTGATTTCAGGAGGAATACCGGTGGTGCACCTAGTATCTTTGAATGTGGACTCAGTTCTAAGTGGTGCAGACTGTGTTTCCGTCATCTTAGCCTTCTTCCTACCACCTTTTGGCATTTTGATTTATCCCTGCCAGTAACCAAATACAAGTCATCATCACAATGTGCAACATACTGTGAGATTTTAACAAAGA
Organism: Larix kaempferi; assembly: GCA_027924585.1. Classification (NCBI taxonomy): domain Eukaryota; kingdom Viridiplantae; phylum Streptophyta; class Pinopsida; order Pinales; family Pinaceae; genus Larix; species Larix kaempferi. The sequence continues at coordinate 6,663,413 of BSBM01000732.1, read as the reverse complement.
GCAGTGCCTATTTAACATGCTAATGATATATATACATAAATTGTGAAGCTGCATGTTGGGAAGCCAAATACACCATTCCAAACAAGAAATCTAGATTTAATCATCCTAATTCTTTTAAAGGGGCGGGTTTGGAATGCTCCTGAGAGGATAAGCATGTTGCGGAAGCAACCTGCTCTCGGTCCAGCTCTAGGAGGGATGGTATCCTTCGCCATGGTGCCCTTTTAATGGTTAGTGGTGAGTGAGTCTGGGGTTGAAACAAATTTAAGACGAAACCAGGGATGGCCCTCCGCGTTGATGAACAGGCGAGGGGTTTCAGCCTAACCGCTATTGATATTTATAAATTTTGACGAGGCGCCCTATGGCTGGCTTAGAATTTGAACGGGGTGGTGGCTGGTGAATACTTGGGCGGCCACTCTGTGGTTTCAGCTGATAGGAACGAGACATTAATGGGCTTGGTGATTTTAAACGCGCAAAATAACGACGTATGCGATCAGGGTAGGAATTTGGAAACATTCCACCCGTCAAAACTGACGGTCTTTACACAATATACAAACGTTTCACAATTTCTTTGTTTTTTATATGATGGGAAATATGAAATTTAGACCGTATTTGACGGGCAAAATAGCCCATGACAGGCATTTTGCGCGTCAAAATCCAACCCTGTATGCGACCAATGCCTATCTTCTTTAAAAAAGAATAATCCAAAGGTACAGTGACGTGTAGAAGATACAAAATTAACGGTTAAAACATCCTACCTGGCACCGTGAAGATAGCTGAATGAGGTGGACGCAGATGTGGACGAGCAAGCTGAGCTGGAGCGGTTGCGCGGCGTCCAACAGTTTTGTTAATTGACACAAATAGCAATGGGGTCGGTCCAAATGCAATCGTTTATTTAAACATTCTACGCACGTGCGAGGTTTTAATACGGTGGGTGGCGCCATTAAAACGCTTTTAAATTTTGTACGCCGCGTGACATCGTTGTCTCAATCTGCGTGCGTGACCGCCATCTTCGGGATGGACTCACGAATTCCACCCGCCATTGCGGAAGGATATAGTGAAGGCTTCCGTGGTTTCGAAGGAAATTGTCGAACGTTTTCCGCAAAATGATCGTGATCGTGAAATTTTCGGTAAAAGGCTCCCGCGGTCATGGAAAGAAAACTTAAAAGGCTCCGGCGTTTTGGAAGGTTCTCGCGAATGGCTTCCGCAAAATGAACGTGATCGTCAGAGTCCTTTGACGGGTTTTCGAGATGATAACGTCAAATCTTCCGAAATTGCGGAAGGCTTTCGCAAATAGCTTCCGCAATTTCGGAAGGCTTCCACGAATGCTTCCGCAAAGGCTTCCGAAAACTTGAGAATTTTCTAAGTCTCGGTCGGGCTTCGAGAGCGCTTCCGAAGTTGCGGAAAGCTTTCGCAATTAGCTTCCGCCGTTTCGGAACGGATTGGCGAGTGGAGCCGTATTTTCGGAACGATAAGCTGAAAGGTTCCGCTGCTTCGGAAAGATAAAGTGAAAGCTTCCGCAGTTGCGGGAGGAAAAAAAAACCAAATGGTTCCGCAAATTTCAAAGAAAATTTCTAAGTTCTTTTCGGAGTTTCGGGGAGATTTGGCAAATGGCGCCCGTCGTTTTGGGAGGAAAACTCGAATGCTTCCGCAACTTTCCCATAATAATTTCGAAGACTTTTTCGAGAGGCTTATGTGATTGGCTTCCGCAACTGCGGGAGGATAGCCCGAAAGACTCCGCAATTTCGGGAGACTTTCCCAAATGATTTCCACAACTGCGAGAAAAGTCTAAGTCTTTTCGGGATGCTTATGCTAAAGGTTCCCGCCGTTTCGGGCAGAAAAGTTGAGTACTTCCGCAACTACGGGGCTTTCTAAAATCGTTCCGCGATTTCCAGGAAGACTTCATGAATTTTACTCTTAGAGGAAGGAAGACTTGGAGTGGTTCATGGCAAGATTTTCTGTTGAAAAACAAAGTTAAAAGATGGACATGGCCTCTTAAGGCAACCTTTCTAAAAAATAAAAGGAGGGGCCCCAATATGTACAAATTTTTTTTGGGTGGGGATGTTGCTGCAACAACAGGGCCTTATCAACATAGAACGCTTTTCTGGGACGGACTTTTTAGTTCTAGCTTCCTGTCTATGGAGAGATTGGTTTTAGGAGGTGATTTAAACTTCACCCTGGGGGAGGCAGAAATCTAGGGCCAACTGGCTCAAAGAGACTCCCTTGTAGAGTACTTTAGCAGACAATTATCTAAGCACTTTCTTTTGGACATTCCTTCAGTTCTGTTGAAAACATGCAAAGGGGGAGCCTGATTAATGTAAACATCCTCCATCAGAATATTAATCGGATCATAAAATTTATGCAAGTTATTGTTCAACATGTGTGGAGGGAAAAAATGTGATAGCAAATTCAACTCCCCTTGCTTCAAACTACTTTCCTCATCTACCTGATTAGGACACGCAATTCTGACTACTCCAGGAATGATGCATAAACCAAGTGGGGATGAATTGTGATGAAATGGGAATGAGATTAAACCCACTTTTTGTTTAAGGATGGAGAAACAATGAAATTGATTTTTATATACCCCTTCCATCTGCCAAGAAGAAAGATTAATAAATTGAGGAATGATATTCATCAAAGATGACTGAAAGGGAAAATGAAGCACATTATCTCCATTCATGTGACAATATATAGACTCTTGATTGAAAATTTCAAAAGTAACAAATTGACCAGACCACTAACCCCGAAAAGATTGAAAAGGATGGGCAGAGAGGGTGGATGCATTTTCTTCTAGATGGATAGAAAAATTTGGCCTTGGATTTTGACAAAAGAAAAGGCCTTTTAAAGCAATGCTATTTATTCTAGGAATGATAAACTTTTGACTAAGTCAAATATTTACAAACCGAGGACAAGATTCAAATTTTAAGAAAATGGATGAAGCTATCTTGACTAAGGATGGAAAAATTTGAAGACTTATTATAAGAAGTGGAACGAAGATTAGAGCATCCAGTGTGATTCACTAACTCATCCTCATCTTGAGATTGACCTTTTATTGACTCATCATTAAATTCACATGAGGATAAATGATCATTTTTATTTAATTTGTCAGGGAGAAAATTAACAAGTTCATTTAAAACATCCTGACTATTTGCACAGTGATCATGTGAAATTACCACTAAAGGATCTTGGTCAATGTCCCCCCTTTCTTCTTCTTCAATAAGGCGATCAGGAATTGAACGATCAATAAAGCTAGAATGACCAATGAGTTCCTCCAAAGGAGGAACTTCAATAGACTTGTTGACTACAGGCTCATCCTCAGAAATTTCCTCAGGATCAGGACTAGGGCTACCTAAAAAGAAATTTGAAAACTTATGGTTTGTACAGTGATTAAAGATTTGACTTTCGATTGACTCAAAAGTAGAAAACTTATCCTCAAAAGAGATTGGATATTTGATTGTTAAATGATTCAACAATAGGATCGGAAAGGGGAAAGTTTTGATCTTGGATTTGATTTGAAAGATACATATCATCGAATTCACGTCCCCATTCTTCTAAGAATTTATTTTCAAACATGTCATATCCGGAAATGCTATTGGGTTTCAAATTCGAAAGCCAGAGCCCAGCTCTTTCTTTGAAATATGAAGACAATAGTTTCATACACACATCCTCATGGGTTATGGATAACTCGTTAAGAACTTCCCGAAAGCTTTCAAGGTGCCTTTTAGCAGAGATTTCATAACTTTCATCGAAAATAGGCAACCTTTCACAGGCTTGATGAGGATACCCAACAATTTTTGAGAAGTCAAAAACTTTTAAATGACTGAAAGTCCTAGGCCGCTCAAAAGCAGCCATGGATGACAATTTTTTTTTTTTAATATATATATATATATATATATATTAAATTCAAGAACCTAAAAACAAAATGATGCACCCCATGGGTTCTAGATAATGATAGGATCGATCACCAGTGGAGTCGCTTATGTGGAGTTGCCAGGTGAACCACACAGGTAATTCACCGAAATGAAATGTATTGTAAGGATGTAAATGAGCTCGCTCCTCAGCGGAGTCACGATTCGGAGTCGCTAGGTAGACTTTAAAACTCTTCTACCAAGATGTATGTCGTTTGAAGTGCAGGGAGAGAGTAAGTGAAACACAGATGGATATGGTTTAATTAAGAATTGAAATAATACCCATCTAGATTAATCCGGATGCTATAAGATATGAGTTATGCATGGATAATTGCAGACACGTAAGGTAAGCCTCTACCTCCCCGGCAGCGGCGCCAAAAATGTTGGCAAAGAGAACGGGAGTAGAGCTTGAAAATATATGTCGAACCAAGGTAGGCCTCTACCTTCCCCGACAACGGCGCCAAAAATGTTATCACACAACTTGTAGTTGTCCCTAGTGGTATCCCATCCGGGATGGTAGAGGAGATGGACAACTAAAGAGGTGACCCAAGAGATGCCACGGTTCCCAATGCAAGTTGGGAGTCACGTCAATCGAGGCACTCTTCACTTTAGATCAAGATGAATCAAGACCTAGGGGGAGACCCTATAACCAATCAAAGATGATTGGACCCAAAGAAAGGTTCCTAGGGATATGTAAAAGACAAGTTACGGAAACCAATGCAAGGTTAGGTGGACTTAGAAGTTTAAATGTGGTTGAAAGAGGCTTAGGGAATGACTTATGTTTCAACCAATGAATGATTTAGGCCACATGATGAGATAAGATGACAAAATCTAGTACCATTAAATACACAAGTGGGACCCTCTTCCTTGGGATATAGAAATAGCTCAAATGGGACCCACAAGGTGGAGTTAGGGGTGCAAATGGTACCAAGGGGTATGCAAGGGATAGATCTAAGGATCTAAGATGAAATTAGAGATACCCACATGTGGCCTCCCCAAAATGAGGAATGATACCTCCTAGGCAGAACTTCACAAAGTGAGATACTAGGTAGGGGTTTCAAGGTATGCTCTTTCCAAATCAAGCGGGATCACAACCACCCATGTCCTAGAAGTGGACAAACTCAAACACCCAAGGAGTGCGACTTTGCCCAAGGAGGGCTTAAAGCATGGAAAAGTGTGTCAAATCAAACCCAAAGGCCACCAAAGTTTAAATCCAAGTAGTTTAGGCAAGTATGAATGTGGATCTTGAAAATCATGGGCATCCAATGGCTAGATCTCCATAGAACTGAGATTAAACATGCATCACCAAATTGACCCAAGTGGGGCACAACCCTCAAAATGAGGAATGGGGCCCATAAGGCAAAAATCAAAGAGGTGAAGCACTAGGGGTAGGTTATCAAGTGAGGAGAGTATGAATCAAGTGGGATCTCACCTACCCATCTCTTGGAAGTAGCCCCAATAACCTCCCTCAAGAAGTGCGACCTCCCTCAAGAAGACTAATGTGCCTTGGAAAGTGTGTCAAATGAAGGCCAATCCTCACCAAACTATAGATCCGAATTGTCGTGGATGCTATAGAGGTGGGTTTTCAATATATTACCCAAAGCCAAGCTAGATCTAAGTAGATCTAAGAAAAAAATGAAAAATGAGGGTTTTAATCAATTGGGGTTTTTATGATCTAGAATTTATGGATAAGCTAGGGAAGAAGAAGACCATACCTTTGGAGCATACCTGGATGAAGAGATGAATGCTAGTTGAGATGAGGATTACTTTTGCCAAAGATCAAATGAAGAATTTTTGAAGCCCTCTTGCCAAATCGATTTTCTCCAAGCCACATGTGTGTCCCTCTAACCTATCAAAACCAAGGAGCAAAGCATCAATCAGTTTAACAGGTTGAAGGTAGATACAAGCAAGAAAGAGATAAGCAAAGAATAGTTGGTACAAAGACAAAACCACTCCCTGTTCAACCAAAATGTCCTCCTCCAAGCTTGAAGGGCAAGAATCCCCACCAATTCGCACTTGTCAAAGAAGTCTTCTCCACCTGTAAAAAGATATGGAAAAATATGCAAGATAGCTACAATAGATCCTCCAGTGCAATGGACAAAGCATTTACAATCAAAACAACCAACATTCACTCCAAGATCCAAGCATGTACTCCAAAAGATAGAAATTTTATTCCAAGATCCAAGAGCCAAATTCTCTAGATGATTTTACAATGAGAAGCTCTCTCCTTAAATTGGATGGAGAGAGGCCATAATCCTAACCACTTTTTGAATGAGTGGCTAAGATTAAAAGATCAAATGATCTAATCAATGGTTGAGATGAGCTCAACAATAAAATATATGGATCAATAATAAAATATAACAATATGTGGACAAACTCTCCCTAGAAGAGGGGATCCCACCAAATCATGATGATAAAATATAAGAAATAGCTCATGGTGGGTCCAAGGGGTAATTTCTAACACCCTTGGTCAATCCCCATGGCACAATGTCCAAAAATAATCATGCTATACACCAAATTGTGCCTCTCTGGGAAAGTCATGAGCCTTTGGAGGCTCCAGAAATCATCAAAAAGTGCCATAAGTGATGGATGTGGGTCTCGATGAAGCTGAAACTGCTGGAGAAGGTGTGGAAGACATCCCAATCATCATCATTTATCATCCCATGCCATAACCTTTCCTGAGTAGCCCAAATCCAATTCTTCTGTAGCCATTTTTACCATTTCTAGATTGCCTCGGGAAGTGTGAAACTGCCCAAACTGCCTCCTGGAGTGCCTGCGCTATCAAGGTGAGGGCACCAGGTTGTCTGGGAGAGGGGTAATATGGTAATATCAAGTGGCTGGACCACCCACTCCATGCATAGCGCCCTAGGTGATCTCACCCAATCTCTGCTCTGCTCTGACAAGACCTCTGATAGACCAAATCTGCACTAGGATAGCCAGCTGAGGCTCAAAATCACTGTAACTGCCCGGAACTGAAAACAGACTATCTCATTGGACTCAGAAGGTCCAAATCCATCTAAATTGTGTACTCATACACCATATAGTCCTCTGTATGGTCCAAAATAAATACTCATCATATCCGACATACCAAATAATAATAATCTGTAAAAGTGCCTAAAAGCACAAATCATCATCATAAGCCTGAAACCACTGCATAAGCCCACCATGGTGACCTGTACTAGACCCTATATCATCTATTTGTAACATCTGAGGTCTGCCACCTCATCTCATGTGGTTGACATTTGGTCAAACTGGGTTTGACCAAGTCAACATGACCAAAATATGACTCAAACTGTCATCAAGCTGCTGCAAGGTGTCAAAGGTTAAAACATGCTTTACAATCCATTCACATAGCAATTATAACAAATAGAAATCATTACTAGTGATCTAAATTCAAATATAATAGGTCATTCATTATTATTTATTACTTAGACAAGACTTTCAAGGTCATACTCACTTCATAGTTGTGATCAATTTGCTAGTGAAGGGTGAAGGCTAAGAATAACATGGCTAGGTCAAGGGATGACTTACTGACTTAACACTGTGACACTTTGGAAATGGATAAGGGAATACACACCATAGCATATAGTGGACAAGCAATAACATAGGGAATGGCGGTGTCTCACAAATGGGTAAGTTGTTCAAAGAGTGTTTATTCACCTTCACAGATGCGCACAATCCATAATACAAATGAGGCCAGCAATCTTTTTGATATAGAGTTTAAGTTCCATTGCTTTTTGGGCTTAGAGTTTCCATAACCTTTGATCTATGTGTGTTTACAAACACATTGCATAGTTTTACATTTCATGAGGCTTCTTGCTGCAGGTGTGTTTTTAAGGCACTTGTTTACCCGAGCACTTCTAGGTGTGTCACAGACAACTTGTTTACCTAGGTATTTACATTTCACAAAAGATATAACATTTGATATTTCATAGCCATTTTCATTTGGCTTTCTTTTCATACAAGATATAACATTTTATTTCCATATTTTGTATTCATGGCAGCACTAAAAGTTTCAGGTTTAGCCCACAACATCTTTAGTGACTAGGGGGAATTCACAAGGAACACCAACTCACCATAGGCAAGTTTTGTCACCAACTCAGAGCCGATACACAATAAACAGGGAAGCTTATCCAATATAGAGGCTACAGTGGGGGAAGGTCCTCCATGTCACTAGTCAAGTAGTAAGTCAGGGTAATGAACAAACTGGGTAAGTCATGGATGGATAAAGATAGTGAATAATGAAACCAACACTAGCAAGCCAAAATATGGTGGGAATGATCACCTATATTCTCCCTAGGAGGGTAAAACCAATGAGTATAGGCCAAGAACTTCTAAGTTTGAGTAAGAACAAATATGATATATATATATATATATATATAATACAACCAGGTCCACATATCTATATGATCTCCAGATCATGATACTAAATGCTAAGACATGCTAAGAAAATGGAAATAAAAGCAACATAACCACAACACCACAATATACCTGCTGAGTCATATACCTGAATGCTCATCATCTGAACCATCATCTGACCTCTGAAACTGTTGTTGTAACTCTGGGCACTACTGACTGCTCTGTACAAATGGCTAGATAGCTACATCGATCATCTCTCTGAGTGTCCTGAGACTCAGCCATGGCATGGGGAATAAAACTGCTGTCCAAAATCTGATAGTGATCCATAATAGATGCTCATCTCAGCATCTCAATGAAAGGGAACTGGCTGAATAGTGTACTGGAATCGGAAAAGTAATGTATGGTAGCCTGGCTACTATATGTGTGATAACAAGATCCTTGCTATTTTCAACTCAACCTTCATAACACTTATTCCCAAAATAAATAAGGGGCTTTATTTCAATGACTACAGACCTATCTCATTGTGCAACTATATCTACAAACTCGCTGCAAAAGTAATAGCCAAGAGCATCAAAGGGATTTTGTCTAAGGAATTTTCTATAGAACAATTTGCTTTTCTTAAGGGGAGACATATCCATGATGCAGTTGGAACTGCACAGGAGGTCATTCAGCTAAATTAAAGAAACTACCTAGAACATTTATAAAGGTTGATCTCAGGAGGGCTTATGATCGGGTAAACTAGACTTATTTGAGGCATGTGCTGTTACAAATTGGTTTTCATCTCTCTATCATTAACTGGATAATGTCCTGTGTTCAAACTGTTCCGTTCGCAGGATTGATTAATGCATATGCTTTTGACTTCTTTAAACCTGCTAGAGGGCTTAGACATGGCTATCCATTAGCTCCTATATTTTTCATCTTGATAGTTGAAGGCCTCAATAGGTGTATTCATATTGCGAAGGTCAATGGTTCTTTCAAGGGGTTAATGATTGTAGGTAATATCAGAATATCACGTCTACTTTTTGTAGATGATAGTTTGATCTTCACTAATGGTTCAAGAAGAGAGATCTCAAAGCTTAAGAAGATCCTGGAGACTTTCACAGTTGCTACTGGTATGTTTATAAATGAACCAAATTCTTCAGTATCATTTATGAATTTAGACATGGAATAGGAACAGTGGATTAGATCCCAGTTCAATTTCATTGAGGTGAATGTAGAGATGGGGATAAAATATCTAGGATTTTCTATCAAACCCAATGACTATGGTAAAAAGGACTGGACTTGACTGGTTAGTAGAGTCGAGAAGAGAATCCATATATGGTGTAGCATTTGGATATCCAAGGGTGGAACACTGATCTTATTGAAATATATCATAGAATCCATCCCAGTCTATTGGGTGACTATTGCTCATATCCCCAGTGGCACTTTGGATAACATCAGAAATATATGTTTTAAGTTCCTATGGAATGGACACAAGGTGAAAAACCCTTTACATTGGGTTGCATGGGATAGGTTCACAATGCCAAAGGTATTTGGAGGTTGGGGATTGAAGCATCCCATTTTTTCACAAGAGGTCTCTCCGCAAAGAATGTTTGGAGGGTATTAAAAGAAAAATCTTTATGCACACAAGTGGTCTATCAAAAATATATTTTTCCTCTAACCATCGAAGAATGGTTCAGAAGCAGGGACAAAAGCTACATGAATGTATCTACCACGTGGAAAGCTACCCTTGATGCATTAATTGATCTTGTGGCTGACTGCCTACAATGGAGTATTGGTTATGGCAAAAAATTCAAGCTCGGAATTGACCCATGGATAGGGAGTTTGGATGGACATGTTTTACCATACCACATGGTTGATTTCTTATGAGACTAGGGATTTTACTTCCTCTTGCAAATTAATGATGATTTGAAAACAAATCATCGTAGTGAAGATTGGCTCCAAGATGAGCAAATTGGGTTCTAATGGGATGACGAGGATACTTGGGAAAATTATATTCGTTCCTTACAGATCACCCATGTCATATTTTGACAAACCGTGAAGATGGGATCATTTGGTGAAGGAACCCACTTGGCGGAAAATATACTCCAAATTGGGATATAAAGTTCTGAGAGAAGAAATGGATTTCCTTGGCCACTCTTGGTGGCACTCTGAGATATGGAAAATCAATTGTCCACTCAAGAATCCTTGTTTGGGATTTACTCAACAAAAATATTTATGAAGGTCCCAGGAGATTCCCTCTTTGTAGATCAAACAATAAATCTATATCTCATTTGTTTATCACCTATTCCTATATGCACCGTATGTTGGAGGTTGTTCAATAGGTAAAGAGATTTATATATGACTGGACCAGATCCAATCTACTAGAGGCTTTAAAATCCTGGTTTGACGTCCCTTTATCATCCAATTTCCTTTCCCTTCCTTTTTGTTGATTTGGAGCACATGGATGGCCCAAAACAAGGCATTTTTTTTGGAATGCTATATTCCTCATGGAGTATACACTTTCAAAATTTTGTCTATAATGAATTCTATGCCACAGGTGAAGAAGAAAAAGAACAACATAATTATTCATGAAGAACAGGTGGATAAAACATGTCATTGGTGTTTCTTCGATGGGGCCTCTCAAGGGGAACCAAGATATGGAGGGGCTAGGGGCATCATCTTCTCTTTGGACATTGAATGGATAAAATTTGTTGCTTCCCTAGGCCAAAGCACAAACAACCGAGCAAAGTTGTTAGCATTGAAGATTACATTACAAATTGCTCTTTCCAAGGGTATTCAGATATTACAAGTCATTGGTGACTCTAGATTAATTATCAACTAGATGACCTATAACCAACCTCCAAATAAAATCTATTTGAAGCCTATCTATGAGGATATGATCAGAATTGCATCCAATTTTCATGAAATCAGTTACCAGCATGTGTACAAAGAGAGGAATCAAATTGCAGATAGACTATCTAAAACTGGGCTTCAATTTGGGGATGGCATTTGGTAGAAATTGGAGTGTTTAAATGACACTATCACAAAATATTATCCTGGACCTATAAATTTTTTAATCATCTAAAAGCTGTAGGAATATATCAAAAGATGTCATTCAAGAACCTGAGAGGATTCCTTTTTTTCATATTTTCCCTGAATTTTTTTTATAGGTAGTATGATGAGGTGTTTCTTATTACTATCCTCCTGGGTTTTTTCCTAGATTGGAGAAGAAGAGGATTATCTGGAATTACATTTTGTATAGTTGTTGTTTCTTATTAAGAATGGTTTTAGAGGATATCATATATTGTGATAATAGACTGTCTTTTAAAGAGACTATTATAACTTGATCACTCCCACAATTTTTTTGGGGGTTGCTATGTAACCGAGGACATTATGGCCATGAAGAATGTGGTTCGTTAATTTAATGAATTACGATATTTTTTCCTTGAAAAAAAAAATAATTATAAGGACACTAAGAGAGTCTCACAATTTTTTTAAAAGCAATATTAATACATTAACATGGTTATCATATTAATGTTAGGATATTCCTATACTCCATCCTAGTCCCACCAGTATTTTGATCATTTACATTTTCAGTCATGCATGCATCATTTAGGGTTTGCATGAATCATTTAGGGTTTGCATGCATTTGCATGCATTCCAGTCATCAGTCCCAGCACCTAGCCCTCAGTTAGCTAGGCCCCGGAGCTTCATTCCACTCAGTTTCAACGCTCCTAGCCTGTCATGCGCCCTCCTTTCACCTACTTCATGAGAAGGGCACCTTTCTCACCTACCAGTCCAATTCACTTCAGTTAGCCACGAATCTTTCCTTGATTTGAAGCCAGACTGACTCCTCACTGCTATTATCACTCTGATTGACCTCCGATGAGACATGACTACCTGTTTTGACTCCAGTTAGCTCCTCATGTGCCCTCCATTGATCCTCCTTCATTCAGTTAGTTCCAGTTACACCTACCACACTCAATTAGACTCAGTTTGACTGATGGTTGACAGTTACTTTAGCATTGATGACTCCATTGATGATGAGATAGACTACTAGTTGTGCTCCGTGACACTCCAGTGATCTTTTGATCACTCCATGAAGGCTAATTCGAATTCCCACCTTAGGCATTGGAATCCTCATGCATTGTACTATTTATTTGTCCATATTGTGATTAATTAATTAGTGTGTATGAAGTATTTCTGCTTCTATCTGAGTTCTACTGTATTATTATCCTGTTGCTCATTATACTGCATTGACCACTCTTCTTCTATTTTCTTGCTTAATCAATTACTTTCTTGTGAGGTATACATCATCTCTTAGATCTGTTGTGAGGATTTTCACATGGTATCAGAGCATGTTGAGAGTATTGTTTATCTCCATTCCTGAGAGTTTTTTGCAGGTTATTACCAAGATTTTGAGTGCAGCAATTGCAGTAGTTTCTACATTTTTGCAGTTGCAGATATTCTCTATTGTTTTTGCAGGTCTTCTACAGCTTCTATGTATTCATCAGGAATTACTCCTCTTTCTCCATTCAACTATGATGAATGGAAACAAAAAATGATAGCATATTTGAAGAGCCATGATCTCTTTGATTGTTATTTTGAAAGAGAGTTCGAATCCTCTGAAGAGAAGATTGATTGGTTAAATAAAGGTGACGGATCCTTTGGAGCAATGATGCTTTCTTTGCCTGAATACATGATATACCAATACCTTGATGTTGTTGAAACTCCAAAAGAGCTATGGGCCCATCTGGATGAAAGATCCGGCAGACAGAATGAAGGAATTGGTCCAAACCCTTTCGAGAACAAGCAAAGTGATGCATTCGCCCTCCTTGATGATCTCATTGATCATGAACCAATATCAAACACATCTCAATATTCTACACTCATGCTTCAAATTTCTTCTCTTTCTGTGCCACCTCACACTCTAGATATTGCAAAAGGTCCTAAATCCTCTCTTGCACCAAAGTCTGTTGGTTTGCATCATGATCACATGATTATTTCGGAGGTAAAATCAGCTATTGGAGGTAATGCATTCGCTCTCCTCAAGCAATCACCTCTTATTTACTACTATATGATCATTATTCTATGCTTTTAGAAGGTTATTGAAGAATATGGCCATTGCCACCCGTTTGGGATAATTTCTCATGCATCCACTGGTTTTGATCTCACCTCTCATGGTTCAAAGGAGATCTCAAGAAACCATGATTCAAGGATCTAATTTGGATTCTAAGAAATTACTACTTGGGATAATTTCTCATGCATATGATAGTTTTGATCTCACCCCTGCTGGTTCAAAGGAGATCTCAAGAAACTATTCATCAAGTCTTAAATCTGATTTGGATTTCAAGCAATCATTATTATTTGATGGTTCCTTTTGGCATAATCTCACCCATGATGGTTCGAAGGAGAAGACAAAAGACTATCTGCATATTCATGTTTTTGATCCTACCTCAACTGATTCGAATCACAGGTTCAAGGATCATCCTCATACTTTTGGATTTGTTCTCATCACATTCGATCTGAAGAGCAAGTACAAGCACATGCTTTTTGAGCATGATCCACTTCTTCCCAAGAAGAAGATACCTCCAGACATATGACCAAGCATCACACCTGCTTGAGTTTGGAGCATTTATTTTTGTGTGTGCCTTACAGTCTATTTTGAGGGGGGGTATTTTTCCCATGAGGTTTTCCCCATTTCCTCGGTTGATTGACTGTTATTATACATTGTATTGGGTGACCTTTGGTCTTAGTTACCAGGGCCCAGGATGGATTAAGGGGGGGTGTTAGGATATTCCTATACTCCATCCTAGTCCCACCAGTATTTTGATCATTTACATTTTCAGTCATGCATGCACTTTTAGGGTTTGCATGCATTTGCATGCATTCTAGTCATCAGTCCCAACACCTAGCCCTCAGTTAACTAGCCCCTGGAGCTTCCTTCCACTCAGTTTCATCCCTCCTAGCCTGTCATGCACCCTCCTTTCACCTACTGCATGAGAAGGGAACCTTTCTCACCTACCAATCCAGTTTACTTCAGTTAACCACTAGTCTTTCCTTGATTTGAGGCCAGACTGACTCCTCACTGCTGTTATCACTCCGATTGACCTCCGATGAGACATGACTACCTGTTCTGACTCCAGTTAGCTCCTCATGCACCCTCCACTGATCCTCCTTCATCCAGTTAGTTCCAGTTACACCTACCACACTCAGTTAGACTCAGTTTGACTGATGGTTGACAGTTCCTTGAGCATTGATGACTCCACTGATGATGAGATAGACTACTAGTTGTGCTCCGATGACACTCCAGTGATCTTTTGATCACTCCATGAAGGCTAATTCGAATTGCCACCTTAGGCATTCGAATACTCATGCATTGTACTATTTATTTGTGCATATTGTGATTAATTAATTAGTGTGTGTGAAGTATTTTTGTTTCTATCCGAGTTCTACTGTATTATTATTCTGTTGCTCATTATACTACATTGACCACTCTTCTTCTATTTTCTTGTTTAATCAATTACTTTCTTGTGAGGTATACATCATCTCTTAGATCTGCTGTGAGGATTTTCACAATTAACTCTAGATTTCTAAAATATTTCTTAGAAATCACTATGTTTGAGAATGCAATTGAGAAGGAATAAAAACAATGACAATGATTATAAGAACACTTAGAGAACCACGCAAGTTATCAACTTTTATGATGGATTAATTATGGTTAATCTCAACTATCTTTGTCACTCATATGGTTAATCTTGACTACTTTAGTTACATATATGGTTAATATTTCATAAATAGTCATAAATAGGTATTTTACAAGAATAATCTCATATATCATAGTTTTAGCATTAGTATCTAGCAAAACTCTCATAATAGATGACACAAAATTTTGTAACAACATACAGGGAATCAAGTGCTACTAATGGCCTAAAGAGAGAGCACTTCTTCATTTCAAGGCTTAGAGGTAAGACTAGAAAAGTTGTGGCTCTTATGTTCTTAATGAGATTCATCTTGAAAATTGATCTACATGTAGTATGCATCAAGCCCACGTGTATATCCAACATAGTATTCTCTAAAACTCATTACAACTCTATGCTCCTTTAGGTCATGAGTGCAAGTATCATTTTACCTTTATTTGAGTATTGAGATCATTTAATTTTCCAAATGTATTCCCTCTAGAACCATGTGCATATCACCTTAAAACAACACCCCTAATTGTGAAAATATATCTTAGCTACTAAATTTTTTTCTCTAGACCAACCACCTTCAAATAACTAATCAACTCATTGGAATGGGTATTTGGATGATCCACGGTCTGCATTTTCATTGTCGACCATGTTGCATTATGTGGCACTGAGTGTTCCTAACTGCTTTGTGATTGGAAAGTAATATTGAACTCTGTAAACTAGTTGCAATGAATGTCATCAATACAAACTTTTGTTGTTTGATTCATTATGATGCTTGCACATGAAATTGTACCTTTTTTCCTTTGCAT
This sequence comes from Larix kaempferi, assembly GCA_027924585.1. Taxonomy (NCBI): domain Eukaryota; kingdom Viridiplantae; phylum Streptophyta; class Pinopsida; order Pinales; family Pinaceae; genus Larix; species Larix kaempferi. Next base: position 6,647,669 of record BSBM01000732.1, on the reverse strand, counting down.
TTCCTTCTTGGTGTTTAGAGTTGACCTCCATCAATTGGTTGTAAATCCTTCATTCTTCCATCTTCGTAACAGTGTCAAATAAAACTCACTTAGTGAAGTTTTCTTGGTTAAAATCATGCTACAAATAACCACAAAGAGTGGGCTTATAGCGACTCTTTAACAATATCTAGATCAAAACCCTTTTTGTGTCCCATAGAGTAATATTTATCTATGTTAACAGCCCCATCTAGCACCAAAACTTGGTTCTAGATCTAAAATTGATACTAGCATGCTGAAAAAAATCACCAAAAAATGCTCATGCATTTTGAGGGGCAACAACTAGCTCCACATGGGGAGCTGTACTCTTCCAAAGAGTGCAAGAGAAATCCATATATTTATTGCACCTACTTAGAATACCATCAAAAGTAAGCAAAAAATGTGGTGGGGTAGGTCTACATAAACATTCCGTAACTTGACATGTAGTCCAAAATGAATTTGTTCGAAAATTTCAAATTTTACTTTACAAAGCAAGGCATAATCCAAAAATGCCAAAGCAAACATAAAAAAAAACCTAATGTTCACAAACTCAAGCTTATTCATCACACCTTACTCCAACATGTGAACATCAACATGCTAGGCGAAATCATATAGCCAGTGCAACCATTCTAGTGTCTCGTCATTGTCATGGGCTCTTCCCGTACGTTTGGTTATGAGCCAAAATGAGGAGACATCAAAAACCAAATGATCATAGGCTAGAATCTTCATTACTATATTGAGGCCTCAATAACCCCCCAAGTCAACAGACTTGGGGCCCCACTTTTAAATTTGTACAACAACTCGTCAAGTGGATTTTATTCCCCTTTAGCCTTATATTTTTAATTTAGTTTGATGATGCTACATTGTCGATTACAATTGATATGAATAACCACTTCTTTGATTCCTTTTTTACATGCGACATTACATAATCTACGATAGTTGCATGTTTATACTGATTCGTGTATTGTTTGTTTTACATATATTGTCTACATCATGATTAATAATGCTTTATACTTTCTGGTTTTGATTGGATCTGACTCTTTTAAAAATTATTGTGCAACTATGTCTAGGGTTTTGAAGTTTTTATCTATCATGTTATAGCGTGAAATTGAGTTAATAGAAAAATCGACACTTTCACCATGTGTTATGTTTGGAGTGGATTGAAAGACAATCGGACATGTTCTAGGATTAAATATTTTCAACTGCAACACTAATCAATGCCTTGAAAGCACATAGTATATCGATCTAAGATGAGCTAAAAGATTCTAATTTGGACAAAGCAGTAATCCTAGCAGGTTCTAGACTTTTGATAAATATTGATGAAATTTTAGCCCCGACATAAATTCATCTCTTGATCTAAGTAATAGGGTGCTTATAAGCCTCTCAAGATTGTGCACTCAATGCAACTCTCAAAATCCAATTTCAAGGCCTACAGGTAAGTAAATGTGCAATCAAGTTCCCTTCACATCAACAAGACAATCAAAATTTCATGAAGCAAGAAAGGGATAAAGTGTCATTGAAACATGGCATGTGAGCATTGGTCTTGAAAGCATGTCCTCTTATCTGCACACTACAACAAATCATTTACAAATTTGAATTCATGAGAAAAAGTTACAATCTCGCAAAGTTACACTCTCATGAATCCTTTTTATGGCATGGACAAGTTGTTGAACATATCCCATCTCACAACTATTAAAAGATCATTTGTAGCTTGTGAAGATTGAAATCCTTCAAGAACCTTTTTGTAGTTGCCGAGCATATCTCACTTCACAAATCTTGGAATATCATCCAATGCAACTTACAAAGACCTCGACCACTTCCAAGTTGTCTTTGAAAATGGTTGCGGAGTGCTTCAACGTTATCAAGGTTCATCATTTACAAAAATGTAGTGGGATTTGATTGTCCTTTATGATATTTTTCAAGCTCGAGCATATTACTAATATCATTATTTGATGTCCAAATCATTATGTGTTTTCCCAAAAAGGTTTAATCTTAGACCTCTCAATCTCTTCACATACCATATTTAGGGAGATTGCAAATATTTCAGTGGGTCTAATAATCATCTTATGAAAATGCCAATACTTCAAAAACTTGCATCATTTTGATGACATATTTTTGAAGGTGTTTATTTATTGTCTAATCTACTTAACCTTCAAGCTAAATGTACATGATAAGGGTAATTCTTGCAAGTCTTTAAAATATTGTATTTTATTCTTTAAAAAGTAATCTTATGTTTCAGTAATGTGAAGGATTTGATGGAAAAAGGGATAAAATGCATCTTGTTAAGACTTGGTAAGGACTACCAAACGGTTACAAACAACTCTTCAAAAGGTCGTAACTCTTCCTAGGTGTTATCAAGACATTCATTTCCTTCATTTGTAAAGACTTTTGTGACCTATCAAAAATCATCTGTACGAAAGTTTTGAATTTCTTCCAAACATCATCACACTTCATGGATATCTCAAATTGATCTCTTTCCTTCACCTAGGAAGAATTTAGAAACATGCTTTCCTTCACTTTTATGGACAATCCACCAACCACCCAAAATGACTAAACTTGTAATAGGTTCTAGCCTTGGTCGTCTTTCCTATGTATGCACATCATTTACACTCTAACACCATCTCTTTCATTTAGAAAATCATATTTTTTCATCTCCACTTGTCACAAATAGCTAAGGTAATCCTTGCAACCACGATGGGGTTGGATCACTATTGACATTGTCGGGCACTATGGTGGGGAAATTTAGAATAGATCGATGACATATTTGTTGGCCTCTTACATTCTTATGATCACTAGCTATTCAATCCATGAACCTATTGATGGGGAAAATTTACATGGTTGTCAATAGTAAGGAATCTCCCCAATGAGAGGCTGCAATTAGACCTCACATTGTTTGGTGTAGGAAACTCATCTAGATTCTTCCCAATAGCCATTATTGATTTTAAATGATGCTCTAAACTTTAAATGAGAAATGTAGATGCATGCATGACTAATCTATATGTAGATACAAGATTATTATACCTATCCTAGCTAGGATCAATGACTAATGAGAACAAACGTAGAGTCAAATGTACTTTCACCACTATCCCCAACAATAGTTATTGTACAGATTAATGGAAAAACACAAATAACCAGCTAGTCATCAAGAATAGTATACAATTAACAACTAGTTATAATTCTATGTCTATCATCTATAGACAAACCACTGAAAGATAAACAAGAGTAAGAATGCATTCTTTATCAGAGAAAAATATGTGTAAAGAAACATTCTTATAGTAATTTCAATGAGTGGTAGATGATAGAAGGAATTCCATAAAAATACAACATTATAATCAAAGTCTTTCTCCCAATAGCTTGGCCAACAAATGGCTTCTCCTTATTAAACTTTTGTAAATAATATTTACAAGAGGTGCAACAAGCAAAGCCCCCTTTTACATCAATTTCCTCTCTACTTATAGCTATTCCACCAGATTTCAATTACAAGAAGATGAATAGTTTCCTGGCACATTTGGAGCATTAAGATTTTAAGTAGTTGTCTCTTCTTCTTGTACATGAATATATCTATAATGATTCAATGCTTCAAAAGTTTCATTAATGAGATTTACATAGGGTTATATATGTTTTTCTATTGTAATCTTGAGCATGGCAAGGTTCCACCTTGACTTCGAGATATTTTTATCTAATTTACCAATAAGGCTTTTGATTTCTCCTATTGCCTAGCTAGAGTTACCATGTGAAACTTTAACTTTGGGATACTGGCATCAAAGGTGAATAAAATATACTCGTTTGTTGCTTTCATGTAGTCATCCAATGCTTTAGTCACTTCATCCCATGGTAGAAAATGGTCCCATGCCCCAAATTCAAGCAAATAATATTTGATGATGACTTGTTCTACCTCCTGCCAGAGTCTTTACTTATTTGAAAATTCTCTGTCCACGTCGTCTTGCATCTCTCCATTATAAGTTTCCAAAGCTTCTAACCCCATTTCCATGTTAAGCATACAATTGACAAGTAGCATGGGAAGCTCTAGTGGAATGTCCTTCATTTCATTTGTCCATCTATTGAGTGCTTCAAATTTGATATGTAGCTCTTATTGTTGTAGCTTCCATATATGAATTTGATTATAGATACTAGAAAACTCACAACAAACATTGTGGAAATTTTGTGCCTAGATGAAAAAATATTTCACCGTCGTATGTAACTCATTTTGTAACTTGGAAGCATAGGAGACAAGTTCTATCATATTTCCCCTAGCAACTTTGTAGTAGACCACTTGACTCTTCAAGAGATCAACTTGTTTCTGGCTTTCATCCAATTCCTCTTTTAACTTATTAGTGGTATATAGAGTGGCCTTAGATAAAACTCTAGCACTAGTGTTGTGGAAAAAATTGCACAGGTGTGCATTCCTCCACTTGTTAAGGGTATAGGCCTTGTAGGCTATATAAAGGCCTCAATCCTTGGAGCCCCTGTGGGATTTTTAGATGTCCTCCAAATGATCATGCAAGAGATTGTTAGTGGAATTCATATGAAATAAAGAAAATTGAACAAAATACAATAAAAAGGAAACGGGGAAGAATGTAAACTCCAACAACAATCCAAGGTATGAAAAACCACTTTGTATTGCCCAATGGTCAAGCTATACAACACCTAGGAGGTTTGGGCATCAAGGGAAGCCAAAAATTTCCCTTAGGGAGGCCTTTTTTGTCCAAACTATATGCTAAGTGGATGGTAGAACAATGGAGAGAAACTCTTGCACCTTGGAGGAAGGTGGCAAGGGAGCTTGGGAATGCTTACAAAGGTAGGAAGAGGTGGGCTGCGAGGAAGATCCAATACAAATCCTACATCATAACCTTGCTATTCCTTCTCTCTACCAAATGCATGTCAATGGATTCCTTTTATAGGCCAAGATGTGGCCAAGAAACAACTAGATCCAAATGTGAACTCATACACTCCATGAACTAGTTCCAAGGTACATCAAGGGGGCCATTTAATTGCACCAAGTGCGTGAGGATCCAAATTTGGATTGTTGAAGGTGATGGAGCCTTTAATGCACCGTAGGAAGTAGGTGGTGCTTTCGTTTTGACAATAGCATGGCTATCAAAGGAAAAGGTGCGCAAGTATCGCGCAGGCACTAAACTGATAACATGTGCTATAACACAGGTTAAAAATGGTTCATCCGTGTGACCTCTTCTTTTGACTAGTCTTGGGCACTTTTGGACTCATGCTATATTTTGGATTTATTGAGGATGCCTTTGGTAAACTGCATTCTTTCTACATTCTTTATGTTGATGACGCCTTACTGCAAGAATCGTTGAAATGTTACATGTGTGCAAGATTTAGGTGTTAACAGATGCCCCCTAATGTATGAGGTTCAGAAGGTATTGTATAGCCGATAATGTATCATGTTTTCTTGTGTTTCTTTTATGTTTTGTAGGACAAAGCATATGTGGAAAATAGGGGTCTCCCACGGGGGAATACTATTGGTAATGACCATTGGATCTGTAGTAAAAAATGGTATTTAATACAAACGAGGTGGGTATACCCATGCTCGTGAAATGTTGTCACGGTGATTACAATGAGAGAGGACCAAGGGGTCAACTTGACTATACTACTAGTACATGGATGAAAGTGTCTTCGATCCATGATAGAGATTAAACAACCACGGAACTGTTGCGGAGTGCTGAAGAAGCGGTACTACTAATGATCATGATAATCCCATAGGGGTGGGGGACTAGTGTGGATGTGAACGTGCCTGAGAGAGAACTTCACTATTCCAGATGGACTGCTACCATGGTTTGCAAATGTGAACACTGCTACCTTCAAAAGCATCTTCCCCGCTGATGCGATAGAGGTTTTCATGTCGAGTAGTGTGGAAAACACTAAGTTATGGAGCACTAATGACTCTCCCTACCAAGTTTGAGGTGATCACTTAGAGTGATTGAAAGGGATCCCAAGGTACAATTGCAACTACTGCAACTCTTGGAATATAATGTTTTGATGTTGATGAGAGATGAAGTACATGATAAGATGAGGGTCTTATCTTGGGAACCAATACCATGTTGTAACTAACTGTTGGACAGACAGACCTGACCCAAGACTGGCTGATAAGCATGGGGCTCATAACTTCCTTTGATCGATGTAAACATGGAGAGTGCAGGAGGCATCCTTCCTTTCGGAACGGTACAGGTTGAGACAGAGGGAGACAAACTCCAAATTAAAGGGCTTTGATGGAGACAAAATATAGATAGTAATGGTGACTGAAAAAATACGTACTACTGAGGATATGGGGGCTCAAATACATTGATCAAAGGTGATCTGAAAATCTCAAGATTTTTTTAACCAATAAACTTACATGTGAAATTTGCATGAAAACATTCATAAAATTGCCTTTAAAGATGATTTTAAAATGCTTCAAATCAACACATAAGCACATAAAGACAAATGCAAACCAGAAAAAGAACACAACAGCTGATAACGGAGTTCACCCCTTCCTGGGATACGTCTCTGGGATGCTTCCAATGGGAAGGTCGATCTTATTCAGTCTTCCAAATTTACAAATTGGGCGTTCTCGAAAACACCTCCGTTTTCAGTTTGTCAAATGCAGAAACAGACTGCACCACTGTGTCCGTCTCGAAATTCTGAGCAAAATGAGTATAAAGTTGACCCTGTTTGCATGAGGCCTCCTCTGGCATGCAATTCAAGACAACCCACTAAGTTTTTTTGACCCAAAATCCGACGGCGAAAAAGTCGAATTTGCTACAACCTATGGTCGCTCATCCGACAAGGCCAGTCTTTTTTTACCGTCGGTGGCATATTGGCTAAAATCTGACAAAGTTGTAGACGTCGGATATTCGACGCCCCTACCTCGTCGGTGATTCGACTTCCTCCAGCTTGACAGGTAGTCTGATAACTGACAGCTTTAACTTCCAATATTGGTCGGATATCATCCTTTTGTCGTCAAATATGCGACACACATTCCGATGTCCCTTCCTTGATGGCGTCGATTCAGTCGTTGGTTATGCAACCCCCATACCATACAAAAAAAGGCGGATCTGACGTTTCGAGCCGTCGGAAGCATGGCAAAGGCGTCGGAAATTACCCTGCGGTCGTTGGTTAAGCGACGTCTATGCCATACAAAAAAAAGTGGGTCCAACGTTTCGAGCCGTCGGAAGCATGGCAAAGGCGTCGGAAATTACCCTGCAGTCATCGGTTAAGAGACGTCTATGCCATACAAAAAAAAGGCGGATCCAACGTTTCGAGCCATCAGAAGCATGGCAAAGGCGTCGGATATTACCCTGCGGTCGTCGGTTAAGAGATGTCTATGCCATACAAAAAAAAGGCGGATCCGACGTTTCAAGCCGTCGGAAGCATGGCAAAGGCATCAGATATTACCCTGCGGTCGTCGGTTAAGTCGTCGGTTAAGTGCCTACCCAATACATTTATAAAAAAAAATAACATTTTTGAAATAAAACTTTTCATATTGAATACATGTTCTCTAATCCCTATGCTTATGTAACATTGTGGCATATTCGTCACAAAGAGATGGTTGGTAGTGTGCTTCCATTGTGTCAAGGTACTCTTACCTAACTTCTCTAATTTGGTATACTGAGGAGTTTGTATATTCATGTATGAGATCATATTCTTTGAATAAGGCTCATTAGATAGTTAATGGGTAGTTACTTAATGTAAAAGGCTCATTTTTATTAAATAAGAACCAGTAGGTGGTTGGTAGTCATTAATTTTGAGATTGCATATAGTTAGGGTTTTGTTTATTAAGAAACTATTTATAGCGCTAGAAGGATGTATATTGTTTTGTCAAAGATTGGTATTGTATTGAAGCTTTTCTCAAAGGATTTCATCCTCTCGAAGAGGCCCATGAACATTACTCTCTCTTTTTGAATTTATTAATACAAGTGTTATATTTTGCAAGTTTAAACTCTTTCTTGCATTTTCTTTTATTCACTTATATTTATTTGAGGTTAAGGATATTGATTCCAAGGAAATTAAAGAGAAGGTTAAGGATATTGATTCCAGTGCATCATTTACTCAACCTTTGAAGCTATGGAAACTCGAAATTGGTTACGAGGAGCAACCAAAAATCACAATAAGCTCCAAGAAATTGTCAAAATTCAAACGACATGCGAGTGGGTTGTAGAAAGCCAGCATCGTAGCCATTCATTGAGCTCCTCTTTGTTTCGAGAATAATTTCATATTCTTTACTGAATAGGGCCAACCACGTGAAGGTGGAAACTCTTATGGCCCCTCCCCCCCCCTCACATCACTCTCAATTCCCCATACCCAATGCATGCACTTGAAAAAAACAAATATGTGCAAATTCATCCATATTTTATCATGAACTTTCTTCCATTATTCATTCAATAAATGCTAACATTCACTAAACCATTGTTTCTGTCGATCCACACATTCATTCAATAAAAGATAACATTCAATAAACCATTCATTAATCATTCAGTCAACACATTCATTCAATAAAAGATGAAATTCAGTAAAGGTAACAGTTTACTACACTGAATCATTAAAACATTAGAAAATTCATTAAACCATTCATTCATTAATTAGGCCAACAATCGTGGACGATATATTGTTATAAAAAATATTTAGACGAGATTTGAACCTGTGACCTATGTCTAGTCCCAAGGATACCACCTTCAAGCTTGACCTTATCAATCAATTTCCGTCGCCATTTCCTCTCATACGACGTCCCAAAACCATTTCTCTCGACACCCACTCTTCATTTATTCTGCACGCATTTCACTATGCGACCGTCTCAGATTCCCATTGCGTTTTCCATCAATTAGTTTATCAATTCAGTATGACCCATGTCCACCGTCCAATGAGTGTTTTCGTGGTCTTCAGTTTCAGCCTGGAAATGGTTGACGATTCATGGTATTACGTTTCCCTTCGGCTGCAAATGACAAACTCATAGTTCACTATGAAGGTCTGTCTGACAAATGTGACGGTCAGAGAAATCTTGATAGTGAACTATGAGTTTTCCATATTGCAGCTTAAGGGAAACGTAATAGAATGAATCATCACCATTGTCGGGCTGGAACTCAAGATCGTGAAAACACTCCTCGGACGGCAGGCGTGGGTCATACTGAATTGATAAACTAATAGAGGGAAAACGCAACGAGAATCTGAGACGATTGCATAGTGAAATGCATACAGAATGAATCAAGGTTGAATGTGGTAGCCCACCATCTCCCATTGTGAAATGCATGCAGAATGAATCGAGCTTGAAGGTGGTTTCCCATTGCCAACTGCACTTCAAGCTTGAAGGTGGTAGCCTTGGGACTAGACATAGGTCGCAGGTTCGAATCTCCTCAGTTCAGTTCGTACCCTGTTATTTTTTCGATGCAAACTATATGTTTTCTTTAATTTGCTGTTGACTTTAATTCCCTAGCGTAAGAGGAGCCATTATGGTCAAGTTGCATTCCTAAAAAAAAGATGAACATTGACAACAAGAAGCATGTCTCTAATTGTTGTCGATGTATGCTAGCTTAGTTGCAAATATCATGCTTCAGAAGAAGCCAAACTTGAATGGTAAATATACCAATTTGGAAGGGTTTAATGTGAGGTTAAGGATATTGATTCCAAGGAAATTAAAGAGAAGGTTAAGGATATTGATTCTAGTGCATCATTTACTCAACCTTTGAAGTTGTGGAAACTGGAAATTGGTTATGAGGAGCAACCAAAAATCACAACAAGCTCCAAGAAATTGTCAAAATTTAGACAACACGCGAGTGGGTTGTAGAAAGTCAACGTCGTAGCCATTCATTGAGCTCCTCTCTATTTCGAGAATAATTTCATATTCTCTTCTGAACAGGGCCAACCACGTGAAGGTGGAAGCTCTTATGCCACCCCCCTCCTCACATCACTCTCAATTCTCCATACCCAATGCATGTACTTGAAAAAAACAAATATGTGCAAATTCATCCATATTTCATCATGAACTTTCATCCATATATGTGCAAATTCATCCATATTTCATCATGTGGAAACTCGAAATTGGTTATGAGGAGCAACCAAAAATCACAACAAGCTCCAAGAAATTGACAAAATTTAGACGACACGCGAGTGGGTTGTAGAAAGCCGACATTGTAGCCATTCATTGAGCTCCTCTCTGTTTCGAGAATAATTTCATATTCTCTACTGAACAGGGCCAACCACGTGAAGGTGGAAGCTCTCATGCCCGCCCCCCCTCACGTCACTCTCAATTCCCCTACCCAATGCATGTACTTGAAAAAAACAAATATGTGCAAATTCATCCATATTTCATCATGAACTTTCATCCATTATTCATTCAATAAATGCTAACATTCACAAAACCATCGTTTCAGTCGATCAACACATTCATTTAACAAAAGATAACATTCAATAAACCATTCATTAATCATTCAGTCAACACATTCATTCAATAAAAGTTGAAATTCAATAAAGGTAATAGTTTACTACACTGAATCATTAAAACATTAGAACATTCATTAAACCATTCATTCATTCATTAGACCAAAAATCGTGGACGATATATTGTTATCTAAAATATTTAGACGCCGTTTTTCTCGTCCTTCTTTTTATAAGTTTTTTTTCTCTTCAGTGGTACATAATCTATAAGAGGACCATCTACATCTGGACTTTCTCCTCCAGTTCTTGGTTCTTTAATAGGCGCTTTTGGTGATGCATGCAATATCCTAGCTGATTGTTGTTCTAGATGTGGATTTTGCGGCAAGGGGTTCGGATTTGCTGCAACGATGTGAAAATGTTACATCGTTATATTTTGCTATTGTAATGACAAGTTTTTCATTTAAACAAATTCATTATGAAGGTGTTTTTTTACCTGGTGTGACCAAATCATGTTGTTGATGTTCTTGTCCAGTCTCAACCTGTACAGTTTCACCCTCTACATGCTCTGCAGTTGAAATATGGTGAACTACAATTAATGGTCACCATTTGCAATGCTATACATAAAATTGTAGCATATGAATAAATTCATTACCAGTATTTGAAGCTTGATCATCGATTTGTTCTTGTCCCTCCTCGACACTAATGGGATCATTGCTTTCTTGTTAAAAACATAGTCAATATTTTACATCAAGTATTTGTAACGAAAATATTCCACAAGTGACAAATCTTCATTAAACTATATAGATTCTATATACCTGTGCACCGGATGGATCGTTACCACAAGACTATGTTTGCCTAGATAAGCTTCTTCGACATTCAACAACAGCTCCAAAGCCTTCCTGGAAGCCAAGCTTCATGTCTTTCTCTGTGGGTACTTCATTGAATCGATCGACCTGCATATTTTCTTATCGTCGTTAATTAACATTTTACGGTGCAATAAAACGAAAAATAATTTTCAATTTATTATTTGTATTCATTGTTGGTTTCTCGAAACTTACAATCCGTGCCGCCAAATTCGAGTAACCACCAGGGCCAAGATTGTGCTGACCTATTTTTTCTAGTCTTGCCTTTGTGGCCTTTGATGTGTCTGATAGCCTATGCAAGTGTTGAAATACGTTAGATGTTCCAAGTTCGGTATAGAAATCAAGGATAATAAGGTTTAGAATTCCATTGCGAAAAGTATTGCATACCTCCCTGTGCCTGGTGTTAGCTTGCCTTCTCTTCTCAGAGCCTTCTCCTTTCCATCTTCCACTAGAGCTCTCCACTCCATTACTGGAATCATTGGTGGGTGCTCATACCTCTGGTTTTTTTCGAGGTGTGTCCTATATTGGTCTCGGACAACCTTCACATGTTGACAAGCCTTTTTCAAGACATTGGTATGAATGAAGGTTTTGTCCCCGAACAAGCCAACCAACCGATTAGTGAGTTCATCTTTTAAATGTTTCGATTGTCTATCCCACCTTGTTCGGATGGTGGGCCCGAAGATCTCCAAGCAAAAGTCATTCATATGTTTATAGAAAACATCGTTTCCTGCACAACGATCATGCCATGATCATAATTAGTTGATAAAAAATGTTTTATCGGTATATTACAATGAAATTATAAACACTAATTAACTTGATCAACTATGATTAATTACCTGGGATCTTCGCTATCTTTATTGGAACGAGATCTTCGTCCACCAAAAATGTTGTCTCCAGTGTTCCCGTGCTTTTGACACGGGAAGATCCTGGAAATGTAGCTTCTTCGACATCAAAATTAGTAGGGGACTCGGTGTCGACCCCTTCTTGTGGACGATCCGTTGTGTGTCGGTTAGTAGCGGCTGCTGCGCTCACAGCAGGGGTCCGTGGTGTTTCGGAATGTGTTGCTGACTGTTCAGTCGACAACAATGGCGAAGGATTCGAACTACGTGGAGTCGTTTGGTTGTGATGCAAAGTCTCTCCACAAGCCTCGCTGGGGCCAACACCACCTTGACCACTATTGTGTGGTCCCTTATAATTTTGTAAATACACACCACGTCTTATACATTCAATACTATCATATAGAAGAGAACATTATAAAGATTTAAACGAATTATTCTATGATTCCAGATTCCTCAACTTACTCGCAAGGTATTAGATCTATGTTCCAACAATGCAATCCTTTCTGTAATTGCGCTTGTCTGCGGAACCTGAATTAATAGAGTAAGGATTTATGCACTATATCTATTCAACAATTTCTCTACCATCTTTAGCGGGTCTGTGGCTTCACCAATTTTTTCGCAATCGTGAAGCACCTCTGCCACTTCAGGTTCTAACGGAAAATCTTGCGATGCTGATTCATACTGCGATTCACTAGTGGGCTGTAACAAACATATATAAAGCACTACTGAGTTCTCTATTGATAGATTCCAAATTTTATATTAACGTAACATATCTATCATGATAGATTCGTAAAATTACAACACGGTTTACATTATCATAACGATACCAGTATACACACGAAAAATACATAACAAAATTAACATTATGCTACGTATTATATTGGTACAATTGAAATGAATTATACCTGCGACCTCGAGGATCACGATCCACTCATTGGATCAATGGTCATAGGTGACTTGCCCCGATCTGCTAATATCTGGGAGCTGCCCCTAACAACACCGTAATAAAAAAACGTAGTGAAAGTCACCTAAACGAATCCAAAACTATTCATGAGAAAACACATCAAAAAAATTATTATTCATATTATATTTTTAATATTACAAAGATGTATACCCGTTGCGCGGACTCTGGTGTGGTCGACCTTACGGAACCGGCCTGCATAAAAAACATAGACTAGAAAATTACGTAAACGAAACGAAAACATTCATTGAAACATTAATATAATGCTAAAACATTTTGACATATTTTAATTGTACAATTCGAATCAGGTCTACCTGTTGCCCCGAGGGTGTTGTCGTCTGATCAACATTCGACGGGTGTATTTCCCAATCAACGTTCTGCATCAAATATAAATAACATTATATAAAACAAACCAAGTTATTAATAATGGAAAAACTAAGCAAATAAAAACTCTTTTTTCTTATTATATTTGTATTATTAGAAAGATGTATACCTGCTCCGTCGAGGAAGAAGTACTCCTCCGACCATTTGTTGGCAGGGATTTATCCCGATGACTGGCCTGCAAAGTAAATATGGGAAATTTAAACGAAATAAACTAACAAAAAATCCTTATGATGTTTAATTTATTACTAAAAGGTTGGGTAAAATGTTTTATAGTAACCTTGTTTGTATCTACTTGGTTCACAGGGTAATTAATAAGCAACTCGCCCCCTGCAGATATTGTTTTAATAGCAACTACAAAAACACGGCTTCCTTCACGCCCCTCAAATCCATAGTTTGGTTGCTTAATTGTAGACCCTGGTTGTGAACTGTTTATAAACCCCGCAATATTCCTTGTGGCCTTTGGTCTTCCGTCCATGTACAACGTTCCTCCTTTATTTTGATTTTTGTCTTTCAATTGTAAATAGTTTGTTGACAATCCATAGCTACGCATACTTTTTGTATATCGGACAAGGCGCATCCAATCGTTGTAGTTGTATATGGGTCCAACAAACTCCATCAATTATGTACATGTCTCGTAACCGACCAAGATGCAATCCATGGAAAACAACCTGAAACCATGTATCGACGACATTGCAATTCGATATCTCCTCTCGTTCACACAAAAATCAGTGTTCGGTGGAGGAAGATCCTTCGGTACCCATTGTTTCACTAAATGTCTATACCTCAAGGGCACCTCTTTGTCATCTTTTGTCTCATCACCATAGGAACATGCCCCCCCTTAACCGTGAAAAAATTCATTGCATCTATGGAATCTTCTTTTGGTTTTTTGACATCTAGTTGATACAATTCTTCTAACCTACTGGATGTCTTACTTTCCTCTAGCCTTCCTAAACTCCCCTCGCTTGAGGAAGACAAATCAGACAAATACCTGTTTGGTTCTACCTGCACCATTGGCAAAAAGTTTAGATTCGACCGCAAGGCATAGAGCCTCTTAAAAGTTGACATGTATTGCCTTTTATAATTTTACTTGATCCTCATTCCCTTTGTCAACATGTAGGCATTCAAGTGATGATCGGAAGACGACCAATTTATCTTTCTTAAGAGTAGAAAGTCATGCAATATTTATGAGTTGTTTTTTACTATTTGATTTAATGCTACATCACACATGTAACACACATGAAACACTACACATACACGTTACAGTATCTCCTCTAATGCTACAAGTCCTGGCTACTTAATGAAAACTATTTACCACATATTTGATTACCTTAGTGTAGACGTTTCCTGTAATATACTCAAAAGAGTTACTTTCAGAAATGACTGTGCCTCTTAGAGGCCAGTCAACTCTAGGAACCAAGTGACCCTATGATAGGGATAGTACAAACCAGAGAGAGAGAGATGACTGGGCTATGGTACGGTCAATCAAAGAAATTCAGTGACAATAAAAAGGCTCAGTACAAAGACCAACCAGTAAGGTACAAGTAAAAAAAAAAGAATGGGTATAAAGACTCATAACCCTTGGGACTAAGGGGGTGTACACTACCTCAAACGTGGACAAAATACCATAGTTATAACCACAAGACCAAAAACATAAAAGGCAGTACAAATCAATATATGCAATATCTCCTTGTAACTACCTCATATATGCAATAGCTCCTTGTAACTACCTCTTGTAACTCAAATAGTACCACCAAAGGGTATGATAGCATGCAATCTTCCTAACTAAGGTCAAGAGGGTGGTACGAAGTGGGTATAAAGACTCATAATAATTTGGAGAAAGTGGGTGTACCTCAATTGTGGACAAACTACCATAGTACCCACAAGACCTAAAACATAAAAGGTGGTACAAATCACAAGATATCCCAATATCAGTAAAACACCCAAAAGGTAAAAGGCAAGGTACCACAAAAATATTATCGACAAAATGAAAGGACCATAAGACAATCGACCAAGGTGGGGTACAACCATTCTTCTCTCTCTCAAATGTACCATTGTTCCATATAACTTGAAAGACCATCATCACAGTAAATGGAAAATTCCACACGGGTGATGTGATCACGTGGTCCTCTGGACTACTCCTACGGTCAAGCGTTGGTGGCTCCATGAAGGGGTGTTCAGTCCCTTCAGAAGACCATCTAACTCAACCATCTCGAAGACCTAGGAGAAGAGGACATCACACATCATCAAATAAGTATTGGTAACCACTGTGTATGAACTCAAAAACCCTAAAGCAACCGAGCGTGCAGAAGAGGAGCTATGAAAAGACAAGGCTCGCAGGCCAAAAAAACAAGCTCAAAAAACTGTATTGGGACTGATGTCACAGTAAGCGAGCTGAATCAAAAGTGGCTAGAATGCCAACAAGTAGCACTAAAAAGAAAAAGACCCTCTAAAAAGGTGAAAATGCAAGCAAACTTCCTAACTAGGAGCTGGAGACCTCGACAAATCGTATCCTTCGCAAGGTGATGAAATCCAAGTCGAACAATACGAAGTGAGAGACCGAATTTGAAGGATATCCCTCTACCGAAAGGGATCCTGGGTAAAAGAGCCCTAGTAGAAAAGTCACTAAGCTACCTCGTTCATGACACATCAGAAAATTTTTTTGGTGCTTCTGCCTTATCACCCTTGTATCACCAGTATGGTGGCTGGAGAATACAAGGAAGACAATGATTGATGTTGCCTTAGGGCTAAGTGGAGTGCGACATTCCACATAGTCCGTCCAGTTCTCGAACTCACGACGTTTTAACCCCTGAAACAACAGGAGGCCCCTCCACAAACTCGTGTATGACCGTGTCAACAAATACTAGAGGATTTTGGTACCCTAGAGGACAACAACTATGTCTCAAATGATAATGACAAGGGGGAATTATTTGGATGCCTATCCCCGATGTCCTACCTAACTAACAAATTCTTTTTCTCCTCAAGTGAGGTTATGGTGTGTTTAGTTAGGGGGTGTAAATTTTAGTGGTTGTATTACTCAATCGGGTGATGGAAGTGAAACTCGTGGTGTGATGACTGAATCAAACCATGCAAATGCATATGAATAAAATAAGCCTTTCCTTTCAATGAATGCTAGCTAATGTAAGGAGAGAGTTCTTTCAAACTATAACTACTTTTTCAAATTAAATGAATCCATTAACAATAACTTTCTTCTACTTCTAATGAGTAAAATGCATGACAATGTTTAAACCTAATTAGCAAGCATAAGCATGACATTGTGATATTGTGAATAATCGTGTATGCTAGGACACATTATTTCAATTTAAAACCCATGTAATGTAGGCATATTTTGATATGAATCTTGAGAGTTGAGATCTGGTAAGGCTTTACTGTTGAATAAAGGAGGAGATATAATATATAACGCAAAGAAAAATCACAAGATCTTTCAATTTTACAAGTGAAGGAACAACGACGAAAACCATTAAAGATGATGCACGATAATGAATAAATAAATAAATAAGCATGACAACATGAGAGAGAGCGAGAGAAATGGGGTAGACTCGTATTCTATTAAGATGAACAATTAAAGGTAATGAGGTAAATTTTAGGACCTCTCTTCCAAATCTTAACTCTTTCTTTTTTGACATTTTATAATTGTAATATGTTTACTAAGTCAACTTTGATTAAGTACACATTGAACAATTACATTTAACATGTCATATTCCTTTTTATATTTAATAAAAATATGTCTTGATAACTTATGGATCCGAAACATGGACTATAAACCCCCCAAGATTCAAATCAATCCATCCCCCTTACAAAATGATGGTCCTATTAATTTTAAAAATGTTACAAAAAAACCACATAATGTGTATGGAAGGAAGATGTTTACAATTTGTTGATTGCCAATGAAGAGGGATTTTTGTGGCTAAATTGTAACCATGGTTTTGTGGATGACACATAACTAACTTGGTAACGAAAGATTGACCTTGACATTGAATTCTAATGTGATGGTTTATTTTTACATGGAAAAAGTGATTTGATATAATAGTACAAAATTACAATGAAAAATAGTGATTCTAATAGTAATAGACCTCTTGTTGCAAATCTGTTCATAATTTTTACTATAAGCGAAGCAATCAGATTCAATTAGATATCCATGTTAGATGTTTAAGATATATTTCCAGTCATATATGGAACTCATCTCTCCATGGCTTGTGGAGTGAGATATTGATTGTTGAAACCCATTGTAAAAACTTTTAGTGTTAGTGCTTCTACTAATGATATCTCTCAAATTGAGCAACGAAACGAAATTCCACTTGCCAATTTCTTGAAGTAGATGTTGATGATGTTTGATGACATTAATGGTACATCACATGTTTTCTTAAATTTGTTTTATACTACCCTGCTATCCCCCCTAGGAATCAAGGGTAGCTCAGGCCCCCCACATGAATGGACCCAATGACCTATAAGCCCCCACCCGACCATAGCTATCATTGCACCATTCCATCAAGCCTAATGGTATTTTGGTGACGACCTCTAAATAACTATGCATACCTAAATTATGGTTACCATTTTCTTGAGATCAAATGCATGGGAAGGATTAAAAAGGAAAAAAGAAAAGGAGGAAGGGGTCTTCATTAGGTGTATCCTCTTTATTTTAAATGCCTAAAAATTTGGTTATTTTTCATGATTAATGACCTTCTTTGATAATATGAAAAATATTTATGAAAACAAAATACAAATAGATAAGCTACGCAGTGGCTAGTCCCTGTCGAGCACGAAATGACAAGCGTTTCAATGGATGGGCCATGTCAAATTAAGAACTAAAACCTTTGTTCTCAAATTCCTCAAAGGAAAATGAAGATAATGTTTAGTTGTGAGACATTGCATGCCAACATAATCCTTAAACATGGTTGCTACCAACATTCACATATATGAGCTACCAGGATCACCTAGAAAAAATGGGTGTTGTCCTATTTCCCATCACCTCCCTTGCTATCGACATGGTTTGTATTGACTTCTAAATAGTTGGATTAAGAGAGTCTTGGGTAGTGTTGGGACAAATCCCCTCAAGCTCTCTTAGAGTAATGTTGTTCTACCTACAAATTACCTTGTACTTGTCTACAACTATGTTAATGAAGAATACTCTCTTAGTAGCCAATTGATGTTTCATGGGTACTCTTTCATTTGTTATAATGATAGTTGTTGAGTTGATAAGATTTAATATATTGCTCCTCTTATCAACTTTCTCTCTTTTTTTCAACCCCATTTTATTAATACTTTAAGGTACTGGTCAAATCTACACTCAAAAAGATTAATTTTAGTATTCGAAGTGTTTTCAGTTCATTGATTTTTAGATGCAAGTACACATATTTGCAATCTTCACATATATTTGAGCATTTGTACTAAGAATTGGGTTTATCTAGTGATAAGCGACTAGTAAGCACCAACTTCTGGCCTGTCACATGGAAACTTCTGTTCCAGTCCTAAATAGGAATTAGGTTCATATAAAGACAACCAATCTTCTGCATTTGTTCCATTTCTACGAACATTACTAGGAAAAACTTTTGATGAGAACATGGAAACTTAGCACGGCAAATGCAAGATCCTCTGGCACTATTCAGTGGAGGTCTGCCTTCTTGGTGTCACCAATTAACCAAAGCATGCCTATTCTTGTTTCCATTTGAGACAAGAAGGCAATACTTTTATTCACTTTCATTTGGGTTATCTCGTGCCCTACAGTGCTTGTAGCAGCAACAGAGTGCTGAAACTTCAAACTTCAATAATAATCTAGAAGTACAAGTTGGTAGGGTGCAACGTCAAAAGGTTCGTGTTTATAGGCACCGTATACTGGATTGAGCTATGAAGGTAATGGAGATGTATGGTAGTAATAAGGCAGTTCTTGAAGTGGAGTACTTTGGAGAGGTTGGCATAGGTCTAGGTCCAACTTTGGAGTTCTATACTCTTCTTAGCCATGAATTACAAAAGAAAGTGCTTGGAATGTGGAGGTTAGGTTCTTGTTCTAAGGAAGTTTCCGTGGCAGAAAATGTTGAGATGCAGGATGTTGAACACCATGGAGTATTTTTGCATACAAACAAAGTCAGTACAATCCCTACAGTTGAAACTAAAGAGTTTGTGCAGGGTCCTCAGGGGTTATTTCCTCGCCCATGGCCACCTAATGGAGATTCTTTGTAGGGAAGTCAATTTTCCAAGGTAATAAATTATTTCCGTCTTCTCGGACAAGTTATGGCAAAAGCTCTTCAGGATGGGTGGCTTCTAGATTTACCTCTTTCAACAGCTTTTTATAAATCGGTTCGAGTCTCATAAACCCTGTTCAAATACGATTTCCATCCAGGGTTCGAGTCTCATAAACCCCGAGCATTAGGGTCATCTCGTGTATAATAAGTTTACACAGCCATTAACGATTTCAGTGATAAAAGAAAAATGCAAAAGCGATTAGCCATAAGATAGAAATGCAAAACAATTCGTTCCATTAAAACATTAGGATAGCAACCAATACAGCCATCCATCGTTTAAAAAGGAAAATGCAGAAGCACATTCTGATGCCCAACCCTTAAATTTTATACAGAGATCAACATTTGTACAGACACGGGGCCCTAAGGCTAAACCTCTTAGCATTTTGGGTATTCGTGGTATCCTCAAAAGCTCAGCAAACATAGATATAGAGCCGAATCTTACCGATTTGGTAGGAATTGCAGTGCTCAGCTCCTCAACCTCCTCGACCTCCTCAACCACCTTCAGCTCCTCAACCTCCTCGACCTGATCCTCTGCGGCCTCACTCAAAGAATGGCTATCAACAGGCTGGTTGTCAACAGGCAAGCTATCAACCGACACTGGCTATCAACATTAGGCTGGCCGTAATGGTTCGCGGGTGTACAATGCAGGTTCGCGCTCATCAAGAGGTTCGAGCTCGTCGGGAGGAGCAGGGTAAGTTTTGTGTACAATGCAGGTTCGCGCTCGTCGGGAGGTTCGAGCTTGTTGGGAGGGAGGTTCGAGCTTGTTGGGAGGAGCAGGGTAAGTTTTGTTTTTTTTATAAGTTTTTTAATGTTATATTTGTAGTTTTTGTTATGTTTTTTTTATATTTTTTATATTGCTACACATTAATTTTAATTTTTATATATTTAATTTTAATTTTATATATTTAATTTTAATATAATATTTTAATATTTATTAATTTGTATAATTTTTATTTATTAATTTTAATATTTATGTATGTATTTTTTTCATATATAAAAAAAAAAGATTTAATATAAAAATAAAAATAAGGTTTAAAGTTTAAAAATATATTTTTATTAAAAAAAAAATTTAAAATTTTAATGATGAAGTCAGTGATAACGATGATGACAATGTCAATAGTGATGACAATGGACAATATCAGTGACGAAGATGATGATGGTTATGATGATGTTGATAAATAGATCATCGTCATCATTGTTGTCATCACGACCATTATCTTCGTCATAGAGATGATCATCATTATCATCATCATCATCTTCTTCTTCAAAAACAACAACATCTCCTTATCTTATGTCCATTACACCAAGGGCACTACAATTGGCAAGGATGAAATTCTTTCCTCCCTAAACATTGCCAAAGACATGTCCATGATCGGGTCATTGTCAGAGAGAGAATGCCATCCTTAAAGTACAATATCATCGGTATCACTCGATGTAAATATGATGGATGTATTTGACATCACCCTTTTCAGAATCATTTATTGGGGGCATCTATTTTGAGGTTTTTAGAAAAGACATATGGTCCTAGGTTAAAATGTAGAGTCTTAGGAAAGTACAATTGCCTCTAGGGATCATGGGACTACATAAGGAATCTTTGGCCTATGAGTATGTTATGTTGTCCATTTTTCTATTTAGGAACGCCATGGAAGGTTATTTAGAACCATACGATGGTTTGAGGTCAAAAACTAGGATGTTAAACCATACAACCACCTATGGGGATCATGTCTTGTATATAGTGCCTCAAATAACCACACTAGGCTACATATGGAATATGCCTTGTCCATTTGACTAATGCGTGAACTAACCTTTTATTAAAAGGATAATGTTTACCAATGAGATTTGTGGACTAGGTGCATCTCTTATTTGCATTGCTTATACGCATGATTTTTGTTAGTTAGGCACATTACTTATGTGCATGATAGGTAAGGTGCATATGTTAGTTAGTTAAATTTAGTGTGTGGGTTATGAATTTATATTTTTTTTCATTATGTTGTATCTCTAGCTAAAAAATATTCTTGGCACTAGCGATGTGATAAGAATGCCTACAATATGGGTCACATGGGTAACAAGATGTATTGTAATTTTGTATCCATGCACACGGTTAGGTTCGGAAGGAGTTAGGCCCGCTAGTGGGTTGATTGTTATAATGGGACATTAATCGTTATTTAAGGGCTACTATGTTAGTGTTTTAGGATACTAGTAGATTCATGGCCTATGGTTAGTGTTCCTGGTTAGTGTTCCACTAACCATAGGTTATGGTTGTGAATGTGAATTAGGTTCATAAGTTCCCCAAACCACCACACAAGCATGGAATTGGGAATCTTTAACATGTGAGTGAGATATCTTTATTGTTTTGAGTCTTGGCACACCAAGGATGATTTTTTATGTACATGGAAACATCTAATACCAAAATAACATGTATTAACGATGTCATGATGATGACGATGATGATGATCAAGATGGGGACAATGATGATGATGATGATGATGATGAAGACGATGATGACGATGATGATGATGACGATGATGAAGATGAAGATTTCAAATGACGATGATGATCATGACGACGAAGAATGGTGACAATGATGAAGACGAAGATGATGATGATGATGATGATGATGATGAAGATGATCATGATGCAGATTGATGATGACGATGATGACGACGATAATGATAATCATGATGAATGTGATGATGATGATGATGATGATGATGATGACGACGATGATGAAGATGATGGTGATGATGATGATGATGATGATGTTGGTGGTGATGACAACGACAATGATGATGAAGACGAAGAATATTACGATGATCATGATGATGTTGGCACTAGCGATGTGATAAGAATGCCTACAATATGGGTCACATGGGTAACAAGATGTATTGTTTGTATCTATGCACAAAGTTAGGTTTGGAAGGAGTTAGGCCCACTAGTGGGTTAATTGTTATAATGGGACATTAATCGTTATTTAAGGGCTACTATGTTAGTGTTTTAGGATACTAGTAGATTCATGGCCTATGGTTGTGAATGTGAATTAGGTTCATAAGTTCCCCAAACCACCACACAAGCATGGAATTGGGAATCTTTAACATGTGAGTGAGATATCTTTATTGTTTTGAGTCTTGGCACACCAAGGATGATTTTTTATGTACATGGAAACATCTAATACCAAAATAACATGTATTAACGATGATCATGATGATGACGATGATGATGATCAAGATGGGGACGATGATGATGATGAAGACGACGATGACGATGATGATGATGACGATGATGAAGATGAAGATTTCAAATGACGATGATGATCATGACGACGAAGAATGGTGACAATGATGAAGACAAAGATGATGATGAAGATGATCATGATGCAGATTGATGATGACGATGATGATGATCATGATGAATGTGATGATGATGATGATGATGATGATGATGATGATGATGACGATGATGAAGATTAAGGTGATGATGATGATGATGATGATGATGATGATGTTGGTGGTGATGACAACGACAATGATGATGAAGACAAATATGATTACGATGATCATGATGATGACAATGATGATGATCAAGATGGGGACGATGATGATGATGATGAAGACGACGATGATGACGATGATGAAGATGAATATTTCAAATGACGATGATGATCATGATGACGAAGAATGGTGACAATGATGAAGATGAAGAGGATGACGATGATGATCAAGATGATGATCAAGATGATCATGATGTAGATTGATGATGACAATGATGATGATCATGATGAATGTGATGATGATGACGATGATGAAGATGATGGTGATGATGATGATGATGATGATGATGTTGGTGGTGATGACAACGACAATGATGATGAAGATGAAGATGATTACTATGATCATGATGATGACGATGATGATGATCAATATGGGGACGATGATGATGATGATGATGAAGACGACGATGACGATTATGATGATGACGATGATGAAGATGAAGATTTCAAATGACGATGATGATCATGATGACGAAGAATGGTGACCATGATGAAGATGGTGATCATGATGAAGATGCTATTGATGATCAAGTAGTACGCCATTTGGGGTAGCATGATAATTGTACTGCATTTCCTTAATTATAAGCTTCTCTCTGTTTTGAGAATAATTTCATATTCTGTACTAAACAGGGCCAACCACATGAAGGTGGAAGCTCTTATGGCCCCTCCCCCCCCCTCTCATCACTCTCAACTCCCCAATATAACTCGAAAAAAATATCTATGTACAAAAAAATTAAATGTCTTTTCTCGTTCATACTAAATAACAAGAAAGGTTTCTAATTTTAACATACAGGAAAATGGAAATTAGCTAAGAAATAGTTAATAATTTATTATTAGTAATGCATACTTGATCATAAACTTCAATGGTCTTCATCATCTTCTTCATTTGAGTGATCGTCTATACTATCATCCGATGATCCAGATTCAACATTGTAAGGATTGGCCATATCATCATCATCGTCGATGTCAGTTACGATCATCATGTCATCGTCGATATAATCTTCATGGACATTGTCTGAATATACATCATGATCTGATTCAAGAAGTTCTTCGACATCTTCTTCTGGAACAGGAATATCATTTAACTCATGTTGATCATGATCATCTTCAATGGCATCTTCTTCTTCGAGAACGTCTTCATTACCTTCATCTACGTTATACTTTACCGACCTTCCCCTTGGATCGTGTCTCACAGCAAATGACCAACCCGCTCTACCTGGAACCTCAGAGTAAAATACTTGTTCACATTGGGTTGGAAGAACATAGGGCTCCATTCCTGGCTCAAACAACCTTGTATTTACCATGGTAAAACCATTATCATGTTCAATAATTGTTTTATCGGGATCACATTGATTCAATAGACACCTGTACCATTTGAAAACGAACAGAAATACCTTGAAGGAGTTAAAGTCACACTAAAGAATGTCTTCCAGATACCCATAGTATCGATTTTCATATAGTTCTGGATGTCTGTCATTTCTAGAAGAAACATTGGTCACCTCAAAGACTGCATACCTCAAAGACTGCATATATCCCACAATCAGATGTTTTCTTTGTTTGATCCAACTTTTTGATGCAATATCTACATCCATTGCACCACATAGCCTTATGGTGTTTTACCTAGTACAACAAGCCATACAAGAAAATATTACATAATGACACCATATTTATGATAAAGTAGTGTATGTTTATTATAATGCCATAAAAGGAAAATAATCAGCATGACGTACAACGACAATATTAAAAAAAAAAAATAGTGCCGTTGATTAATATGCTTACCTGCTTTTCTTTTAAACCTCTTGCTAAATCGATTTCCCGTTGTGTTAGATTGGTGTCTCCATTTCGATGTGCAGCTTTAACCAATGAAGCCACACCTTCCCATGATATTCCATGACCAGATTTTTCACACTTTCGATCCATACCTTCATCCAGTCAAGATTGTTTGCGATGTATAAATGAATCGCATCCCACTCTCGACCAACTGTTTGATGACAATAAAATTAAAATTCAATGAAAATGTATATTAGTCACTTAAAAAAGTATATAATTACAGTATAAAATGATGCAAAATACTAAATAAAAAATAGAATATGTATGATATATAAACATAAAAATCACCAGTGAAATGTGTTATATTACCTTTCACCTTCCTCGATCTACCTTTCCCCTTCGGGTACTCCCCTTCGAAATCATTTTTGGAGTCTAGATCACAAATGCGACATAAATTGAGCTTTGACGCCAATATAGGAAGATATTCACTAATGTACAACATGTTTTGGTATACCATATATCCCTCCATCATAGAACCCTCAACATATGCTCGTTGTCTGACCAAACCCTTCATAAATTTCAAGTGCCTCTCAACCATCCACATGGAACTTGAGTGTGCAGGTCCACACAGTTCAATCTCCTCAACTTGGTGTATGAGGTAGTGTTCCTATGCATTGAAAAATGCTGAAGGTAGATGCTTCTGCATTTCACACATGAGACGAGGAATTTCTCTCCTCCAATACTCTATGTCTTCTTTATGGAATTCTTTAGATGACAACCATCTACAAGTGACATGACAACCCAATCAAGAGATTAAAGAAAAAATTCATTATATTACGTAACATGAAGTAGAGAATGAAAATCAAATTAAGAATAAGTTCTATGTTGAATTAAACAAATAGTAAGCACATGGAAAAATCACCACTTACCTCATGTATTTCCCGAGACTATATATTATTTGCTTGACATTGTTGTCGAAGTTGTCCAGGATAGAGAGAGGTAGAACATACTATAACAATAATATACAAATAGTTTTAGTATATCAAAAAAGAGTACTAGACAAACAACAATACCAACCATATTCAATGGAAAAAGAAAAAAAATAATTATTAAATGCATACCATATTAATTATTACCTTCATGAAATCACCTTTCTTCGTTATGATATTCTTCATGTTCGCACAAAATCCGATGGGAAATTTAATTTTTTGAATGACTTCTTTTACAACATTACTTTGTTGGTCCGTTAACATCCATGGAAGTGAGTTTATATTAATTTGCTCTCCGTTGCTATGAAATTGAATGACGTCTTTCATTGCATGGTTGTTATCTTGAATGTCTTTGTAAATTTTGACAATTTTTTCTTTGTCACTCCTTCCATCCAATATTCGCCATAATATTTCAGTCACATTCTTTCCGATATGCATTGTATCAAATAGATGAGCAATTTGTAGGTACTCATAGTAGGGCAACCTACTAAATTGTCTAGGATAACTTTTCATTCCTCGTGGAAGCCCATTAATGCCTTCATGATGATCACATGAACGACAATGATGAAATTAAATATTAAATCAATGTCAATTACACTAAACAACACACAATATTATAAAATACAATATGATCATATACAATGATTGATTATACGTACCTTGATGATTTCTATTATATTGCAACTTCCATAGATGAGGTGTCATTCTCTTTGGTTTTAATGCAGTTTCTTGCTTGCCATTGAAAAGATGTTTTTTCGGTAGTTCGATACCTGTGATTCTTGGAGAGGAAGTGCCTATACTCATCAAACACCTCATTTCCTAAGCTTTTTGAACGATGAGATTTGATCTTAGGACCACAGACTGGACATGCAAATTTCTCCTTTGTCTGAAGACCTAAATAAAAAGATGGAATATCAATATTATCTATTATAATTATATAAAAAATGACTGGATTATTTAGAAAAACATGCATGCGTATTATATTAACTAGTAGTTCATAAAATTAAATGCAACTAAAGTGGAACTTATAATTACATACCACAGAAATGGGTTAACCCTGGGGCATCATGTATTGTCCATACAAGCATTGCATGGAATTGGAATTTCCTTTGTCGTATTGGTCTAGATAAGTCATACATAGTGATGCCATTCCATAACTTCAGTAGCTCGTCAATAAGAGGTTCGATATATACATTCATATCTTTGACTTGGTACTTACCTGATTGATTTGAACATATAAAATAAATATTCTGATTATGAGATGTACCATTTAGATATATAAACCATATTTCACAATAGAAAAACTTTAAATATATATATAACATTATGAGACAAAAAACGACAAATGAGAATATACCACTGCATTAAAAAAACTGCAGTGTTCGTACCTGGAATAATCATCGACAACATTATGTGCTCCCTCTTTATTGTCAACCATGGAGGAATGTTGTTGTTGATAACAAAAATAGGCCACATCGAGTAAATAGATCTCATCTCTGCAAAAGGATTGACACCATCTGCTGCCAAAGAAATCCTAAGATTATGAGGTTCGTCTTTAAAGTGAGGCCATTTTCCCTCCATATCTCTAAATGCAGACCCATCTGCAGGCATCCGAATAATGTCATCTTGACTTCTGTTCCGTGCATGGTAATCCATAAACTGCGCTATGTTTTTGCACCTGAACAGTCGTTGCAAATGGGGAATAATGGGAATATAACGTAGAACCTTGCGAGGCACCTTTTTAGTTACTTGATCTGTGCGATATCTATTGATATGACATTCAGGACATTCTGTTGCAAATTCATGCTGGTTGTAATAAAGAACATGATCATTGGGGCATGTATGAATTACTTCATACTGCATTCCAATTTATTTCATGATGGCAGATAAATCTCGATATGTGCGAGGTAAAATATTTGACGGTGTTAACAAATATTCACCTATCATGCTACAACAAATTAAAATAAAAAACTAGTTAATATAATATAGAAATAATATTAATGAAACAAATTTCATCCGTAGTAATTTGACTTATATATGAATGAACAATAAAATACATGACAATCATATATATTTTGTGATGGAATATATTACATACCTTAACATCCGTGTGACTGATATGTTTGAAAGACTATTCATAACCTTCAAGTTCATTACCAACAATATAACAGAGAGAATATTTGTCTTGGAGCCATCATAAAGGGGTTCGTATGCCTTGTCAAGAAGAGGTATATCGTGAATATCATCAAAATGTTCATCATTTTCATGATCATCATCATGATCCATTCCAACATTAAATGAATCATGGATCAAAGTATTTGTAACATCATCTTCAACTATGTTATCAGTATGATCATCTTCTTCAATGTGATCATTAACTTGTTCTCCATTAATATTCATAGCTCCATGTTCCTCGAGTACTTGTTATGGAAGCACTTGCTGATCCGGACGATATGCCGTAGGATGTCTTTCCTTTATAATTACATAAAACAATCAATAGATAAAAGTTAATATAAGAAATTCAAACACAAAATGTAAAAATTTATGTGATACATTAAAAATTTAACAAATTTTGTACTGTTGGGATGAAAAGAACAATGACCAATTGTACTGTTGGTAAAAAATAAGAAATATTATAATAATACATAAATTTATAAAAGCAATCAAAATAAAAACATATATAATGCAAAACTTACAAATGGATGGTATTAATGTCCCCCCTCGGCGTGCCCATGCTCCCCACAGTGTTTTGTGGCTGTTGTGATCAAAATTCTTCTCCTCCTAAAGCCCCTTCATTGATTACATGGACAATAGCATTTACCATCACCCCTTCTTTCAACTCCTTCCCACAATCTAGAAAGCAATTGTCGATTTTGTTTATCTGGATCAGGAATATTCGTAGTTGACATTTTCTCGTAAAGAGCTTAAATGAAGATTATCGATCTTAGAAAATGAAGATCCACAGTACTTTGCTCACTTGAATAACAAAAACAATGAAAAACAGTCCGTTGAACAAAAAAAACATCTGCAAATCGTCGCTGGTATGGCAAACATGTCGGAATGGTTGGATATTTATAAATTTTAAAAGTCAAAAAGTCAAACCGACGTCAGATATCCGACGACTCTAATCTAGTTACCGTTGGGAAAAATCCGTCGGATATCCGACTTTTTTGGGTTAGAAATGGAGTCAGTTATCCGACATCCAAAGCGTCGGATACCCGAATAGGCGTCGGATATTCGCAGATCCGTCGGCTATCCTACGGGCCTCGTCGGATATTCAAAATTATGTCGGATATCCGACGGACGTCTCACGAAATTAAAAAAACAAAAAACAAAAAAAATAATTTTGAAAGAAAAATCTGACGACACAGTCCATTTCGTTGGAGGTCGTCGGATTTGCTCTTCGGTTTTTGGGTTCAAATCTACTAGTGACCAATCTACACAAAAGACAAAAATACTAAATGCTCTGTACTTTGTCTCGGGAACTGTGCCCGTACTCCACCTCAGAATCTGTGCAAACTCCGCACTCTGTAACTCTGAACTTCGACCTTTTAACTTGCCCGTCACTTGGTCTTCGTGGCTCTTTTTATAGCTTTCGGTGTTGAAACTTCTTAACAATTTTATGCCGCTTGTACTTCAATAGAGGGCTCGTGGCCCAATGGTAAGAGCACACGGTTGGGAGGCAGAGGTCCCGGGGTCAAACCTGCAGGCCTCTCCTTCTCTTGCACATTTTGGCATTTGGTAAAGGGTTACATATTACACCTTGACATAGGTTAAAACTATACCATATGTTATGCTCCACATTGATTGTTGGTTTTTTTTTCACAATGAAAAAGACATACTTGATTGAAAAAGTATCAAAGCACTAAACACCAGTTACATATCAAAAACCAAGATAGCCCCAAAATAGGCCAATAGTAGACGAGACCACACCAAGTCTCCCAAAATGGAGAGAATAGAACGACCCCAATCACAGGTCAAAAGTGTTACCGGGATATACCAATCCCCCATTAGATATGAGAACACAGAAATAGTTCGAAAGAAAATGAAATAATATACATAGATGAAGTTAAAGTAGGACAAAGTCTATCACCGGCAAAAAGCAAAAAAGAACCATCAAACAGAGAAAAGGTTCCAGAAACCCCGAGAGGGGAAGTTGCCCTCCAAAATCTCATAAGATATCCTGCCAGCCACAGATCCGAGACCACGATGGGAAAGAGAATCCGCCATAGTGTTGTCTTCACGGTAGATATGGATAATAGATGTCTGAGGACAAAGGCAGATAAGTGACATAATCTGTTATAACCAAGATGAAAGAGCCAAGGCATTTATAGATGCTTCAACATTAGCCCAGTTCATGATAGTCATCGAGTCGCCGCAACCTGCTCCAAGGAAATCTTAGTTTTATTAGAGAAAAAAAGTGCAAGCCACAATGATAAAAGTTCCCCTTTCGAATTTGTACCATCGCCACCATGAAACCAGAGCTTTATAAGATCCCCATTGGTGAGTTCAATATATAACCCAGCACCACATTTCCTGGAAGAAGATGAGGCAGCACCATCTAATCTAGCTCGGTTTCCAGAACGCAGAAGATGTGGGGGATGCGATAGATGATCAACCATAGATGCAGCTCCACTCAAAATGCAATCATACTCGGAATAGAGAGTGCGAACCCAAATTGCCACCCTACCAGCCTCCATAGCAATATTATCAAAAATAAGTATATTCCTGGACCTCCAGATCGTCCAAAATAGTAGATAGGCCAACACCCCTAGCTTTTTGTCAAAATTACAAATGCCTTTGAACCATAACTGGAAAGAAGATTGACAATCAAATAAAAAGGGAGCAAAAGGATCCCCCAAAAACATGCAAACTGACGCAGTAAAAGGGCACATTACAAATAAATGGACTAGTGTTTCAGCATCATGGAGACAAAGTGGACAAATGCCAGGACCGGAGAAACCCCTCCTTTGTAGATTGGGCCAGATCAAGATCTTCTCCGACAACATCAGCCATATAAAAATCCACACAGTAGGAGGAATGCTCCACTTCCATACCTGCACATGCCACCAATGACTAGTGAAAGTATTATTAGAGCAAAGTGCCAAATATGCCTACTTTGCTGAGACTGTGCCATCAACAGTATTCCACGTCCACAGGAGACAGTCATCCCCAACCCCAATCTTGATATTAGCATGGTATAAATCCAGGATAAAAGCATCCCACTCAGCTGCTAAAGAACCTACCAGTCCCAACTGTGACGCATTCATCCAAGTATTGAATGTAGACGACGACACCTTCACAGCCATAATTTGATACAGATAATAAAAACCTCTGCATCTCAAATGGTGTAATAGAAAGGGAGACAGAGTAAAGGTTTTTGGCCCACCCACAATGGGATCGACACCGATGAGAATGTTGCGGCCATCACCAGGAACCCATGCAAGCCAATTGCCAACCACCTGATACGAAGAGAGGATACCTACCCAAATATTTGAAATACCCTTCTGTGATCGGCATCCAGATTTGATCCATTGTACACGGGTTAATTTACCAAAATATTTATCTTTAATTATATCACCCCAGACACTGTCTGCTGTTAACACGCACCACAAACATTTTGTCAATAATGCAGAAGAGAATTTGTAGATGTTCTTTAATGACCAACATGGTAATTTTTAGGGGCGAAATTTCGCCAATTGGCTATTTTTTAGGGTTTTTTTCAAAAAATAAATTCGCTATTTGGTCATTTTTAGTCTCTAATATCGCCTATATATACAAAAAATATGTTTTTTAATCATAACTTTTGCCAAAATTTACAAATTTCAGTAGTAAATTGTAAGTTTCATATTTGATATTCGCCTACCTATCTATATATATGTTTTTTTCAATCCAAAATAATCGCCTAGAATACTATACTTAAGTTTAATATTAGAATCCTTAAAAAATACCCTGATGACCAACCTCCCTGTGCATATGGACGGGCCAGAGTATTCCAATCCACTAAGTGAATTTTCTGTTCATTCCCTGCCTTGATAAAGTGATGTATCAATTTACGAATACTGGTAAGTATGGTTTTTGGTATTTTACACAGTGAAAACCAATATAAACCCAAATTCTGTAGGACAGACTTCACAAGTACCAAACGACCACCTCTTGAGAGACATCTCCAATGCCAATGGTGAATATGGGATTCAAATTTCTTAAGAATCCATCGCCAATCTGCCAGTTTATATCCATTGGGCTTAAGGAAATAGCCGAGGTAGAAGGTACCTTCATTAAGTTCACCAACATGGAATGGCATAATATATGTTATTTCAAGAATATCCCTACCCTCCAGATTATTCTTCAGTAATTTAGATTTCTTTTCGTTGATCAGCATACCAGAAGATTTACAAAAACGATGTAATATATTCCACATATGACCCCATTTCACAACATCTGCAAGACTGAAAAGCATTATGTCATCAAAAAAAAATTGATGTGTAATGGAAATGTGGGGAGATACCTGGATACCGGATAACATCGACACATCTATTGCTTTATGAATCATCCGACTCAACCCTTCGATCATAATCAGAAAGAGTAGTGGGGAGAGTGGACATCCCTGGCGCAATCCCCTCATGCATGGAAAAAATTCCATATGACATCCATTTATCAGAATGGAGTAACTGACTGACGTTATACAGGCAAAGATCCATTTTATTGCCCCCCATGGTATGCCAATCTGGACCAGAGCGAGTCGAAGAAAAGACCAATTAACATTATCATATGCTAGTGTGAGATCCAGCTGCAGAATCAAACCCTGTAACTTTTTAGTTTTTATACTATGCATCGCTTCCTGGGCCACCCCGACTGCATCAAGGATATGCCTTCCATCTAGAAACCCATATTGCTCCAATGAGAGTCCCCGGGAAAGAGCAGGTTTGATCCTAGAGGCAATAATTTTTGCGATGATCTTATATACCAGATTGCATAATGAAATTGGCCTGAAGTCCAGAAAGGTCGAGGGGTTGGGAACCTTTGGAATAAGAGTTACAGAGGTAGCATTTAGGGCCCCCCACCACCTGCCCTTAACGGATATGGTTATACATATGATGCATTTGTTAGGATATGGTTTTAACATTTTTTCCACCGCTATGGTTCCAACACATGGTTTGGATCCATGTTAATGTAATGGATAAGGATCCATCGTATATAATGTTTAACACCTTGTTATATACTATGGTTTCAAGTATATGTTGTAATATGGCTTTATGTAATGTGGTTTTAACATGAAGTTGTAATATGGTTTACTAGGGGGGCCTCGGTGTTGGCTTGGGACCCCCTTTTTACACATTATTTACCATATAAATTTATGGGGGTCATGGTGGCCTTGTCACAAGGTTTGGGTTCGATTCCCATAGCCCCAAAATAACTTTTAAACCATTTTAACCAACATTGACGAACTTCAAATGTGAACAACTTCTTCATCCGGAGGCCATTTCACGCGAAACGAACGTTGACAGAAAGCTGACGAAGAGCTCTTTACCACTTTAACCTTTGAACTGATGTTTGAAGACTTTAAATCTGATCGGTGATGAGATGATCCTCCTAGAACAAACCTCCCCACTGAGAAGCTTTTGGACCACCAAAAGCATGGAATCATTCTGCAATCAAGTGAAGACATGTTCGTCTCACTTGCCCTGTATCACTTGTCCATTCTTGGAACCTGTACATCTGACTCAACATGAAAATCATCAACACTGCACAAATATTGTTAAGTACATTAACTCCTTTTTCAACAAAATCTTCATTCAACATTGTAGGGACCAACCATATATTGCTGATTAGTAATAAGCTGAATATCAACATTGAACATGTGAAAGAGTTTGTACTTATATCATGCTTATGCTTTATCATAGGAACATTATCAACCAACATAGGTGTATTGTGATGCAACGACACTTCCTTTTCATGCTTAGGATTCTTTTCTTCCTTAACTTGCATAGACATAAGTGCCAAATTCCGACTTGCATTAACAACTCTTTTCAATTGTTGTGTAGTTCCCAATGATTTGTCATTTTTATATGAATGTGAATGTACTATGTACTCAATTCCTTCCTTAAACAAATGATATTGATTATGTTCTTGATAGAAGATTGCTTTTTGATGATATAAGTATGGGCTACCCAACACAATCCCATAGATATCTAATGGAACCACATCAAATTCTACTTCATCTACAAACTTGGATATAATTGCAAACTTGAGATCACATTGTCTTGTTACTTGTAATATGTTATCTTTGCATACCCAACCTAGTGGATAAGGTTTCTTGTGTGGTTTAGTTATTAATACCAACTGTTTAACTACTTCTTCTGAAATAAGATTAGCTTGAGATCCACTATCTATGAGTGTGTCGATCTTGGTTTGTTTAATGATCACCCTTATATGAAATAATGCATTTCTTTTTCTATCTTTAGAACCATCATGATCTTTAGATGTGGAAGCACATGAAGAGCCAATGTTAGAATTACCAACAAGAGCTTTACCTTTCATACCTACGATGGATAACTTGGTTTCATCCTCAGAATCCGATCCAAGGTCCTCAACAATAACCGTAGATTTCTGCTTCCCTTTCTGATCCTTAAACCACTTTGGTTTCATTTCTGGATGCAACTTCCAACAATGTTCTGCATCATGTCCATCTCTTTGACAATGAGTGCAAGAAATCTTTGTGTCCCTTTTCTTCACATTAGCAACATGTTTGTTCTTCCCTTTTGCCTTGCCTTCTATTGGCTGACTGGATCCATCTGAAGAAACATCATGATCACTCTTCCATTTTGACTCCATATGAGTCGCTTGAACACATACCTCATCAAGATTAGTTGGATTAAACATAAGTATCATGTGTCTTAAATAGCTATGTAATCCACCTATGTACTTGAGAATAATTTCCTAGGTGTAGAGAGGTATACCAAGTATTAAAGCTCTCTTCCGAAACTCTTGTGTGTACTCTTGCACACTTTGACCCTTACCTTGCCTCAGATTCTGCCAATCCATCATTGCTTGTTGTATGTAACCCAATGGATATAAATGCTTCTGTAATGCTGACTTGAATTCATGCCAAGAGGATATAATGTTTCCTTTTGAGGCCAAATCCTTTTGAGTTCTACTCTCCCACCATATGAGAGCGTTCCCTCCAAGTCTGAGAGAAGCTAACTAAATTTTCAAGCTATCTTCATTAAAATTTTGAATCCTACAATGGACTTCAATCTGACAGATCCAATTATCTAATGTTTCAGCATTAAGTTCTCCATTATAAACAGGTAACTCAAACTTGATATCAAGCTTTAACTGAGGCATTTTGAGATCAATTTTTTGTTTAGGTGAGGCATTTAAAGAACCATCAAGGAAAGATGGGGATGATGGAGGAGATTTTGGAGGTTCCTCACCACCTTCTTATTCTTTACCTTTTGCATGAGAAGAACCACCTTGTTCACCCTTATTCTGATCTTGGTAAAGTTCTTCCACCATACTTTGCATCCTCATGAAAGCTTTAAGAAAATCTCCTTCGGAAATAATTGAAGAAGTCCCATCATCTCCTTTTTCTGAAGTCATTCTCTTTCATCTTGATCCAATCTCAGGATGAAACTCTTCAAGCTCTCCTTCACCTCTTTGAAGCCTTGATCTTGTTAACATAAACAAACTCACAATGCAATGGTTAACTAGCTCTGATACCAAACTTGATCTAAAAATATCAAGATCTTTTTAACCAATAAACTTGCATGTGAAATTTGCATGAAAACATCCATAAAATTGCCTTAAAAGATGATTTTGAAATGCTTCAATTCAACACATAAGCACATAAAGACAGATGCAAACTAGAAAAAGAACACAACAGTTGTTAACGGAGTTCACCCCTTCCTGGGCTACGTCTCTGGTCTGCTTCCAATGGGAAGGCCGATCTTATTCAGTCTTCCAAATTTACAAATTGGGCGTTTTGGAAAACACTTCCGTTTTCTGTCTGTCAAATGTAGAAACAGACTGCACCACTGCGGCTGTCTCGAAATTCTGAGCAAAATGAGTATAAAATTGACCTTGTTTTCCTGAGGCCTCCTTTGGCACACAATTTGAGACAACCAATCTGCACAAAAGACAAAAACACTAAATGCTTTGTACTTTGTCTCGGAAACTGTGCCCGTACTCCACCTCGGAATCTGTTCAAACTCCGCTTTGTGTAACTCTGAACTTTGACTTTTTAACTTGCCCGTCGCTTGGTCTTCGTGGCTCTTTTTATAGCTTTCAACGTTGTAACTTCTTAACAAGTTTATGTCGCTTCCACTTCAATAGAGGGCCCGTGGTCCAATGGTAAGAGTGCACGGTTGGGAGGCAGAGGTCCCGGGGTCAAACCTGCGGGCCTCTCCTCCTCTTGCGTGTTTTAGCATTTGGTAAAGGGTTACATATTACACCTTGACATAGTTTAAAACTATACTATATGTTATGCTCCATGTTGATTGTTGGTTATTAAATGGTTGGCAAAGGTTTACATATTACACCTTGACATAGTTTAAAACTATACCATATGTTATGCTCCACGTTGATTGTTGGTTATTAAATGGTTGTGTGCTTTGGATAAGGTTATATGGTTTTAACATTGTTTCCACCGCTATGGTTGGTTCCAACACATGGTTTGGATCCATGTTAATGTAATGGATAAGGATCCATCGTATATAATGTTTAACACCTTGTCATATACTATGGTTTCAAGTATATGTTGTAATATAGCTTTATGTAATGTGGTTATGCCCGACCCACCCCTTTTTACACATTTTTTACCATATACATTTATGGGGTCATGGTGGCCTTGTCACAAGGTTTGGGTTCGATTCCCATAGCCCCAAAATAACTTTTAAACCATATTTTTAACCATTTTAACCAACATTGACGAACTTCAAATGTGAACAACTTTTTCATCCGGAGGCCGTTTCACGCGAAACGAACATTGACGGAAAGTTGACGAAGAGCTCTTTACCACTGTAACCTTTGAACTGATGTTTGAAGACTTTAAATCTGATCGGTGATGAGATGATCCTCCTGGATCAAAAGCAAACCATGGGTTGCTACCAAAAGAATAAGGCATTTCCGCAATGTGATGTGATGGGGGAAACTTTTGTACATAAAGAATAATGGTGGGGTCCCCACAGTTGTTGGTGTGTCAGGGGACCAATTTGATGATGGGTAGAGTCCCCACAGTTTTGAGTGGGTTGGGGGACGCTTTCTAAGATGGGGTGGGGGTTGGTTTGCAGACGAAAAGATTGGTGCCCCGTGAATTAATGCCATGTAGATTATTCCTATGGGATAAATTGAATAGAATTGGTTTCTTGTGAGGGTGGGGGCTCCATAGGTGTCTTAGCGGGGGTGATGGTATGAGGAATATTACAGAAGGTAAAATGCTCATGGAGGTATGAGTGGTATTTGTGAATCTTGATCGTAACAGGTGCCGAGGAATTATATGGTGTCTACTGCGAGAGTTAGGGGAGTAAATGCGCAAATATGAACGGGTGAGCTAGAGGTTATATTTTCAAGTTGTATCATATTCCTTGCACTTGTGGGGGGTAGACATCATGGCTGTCAATTTATGACTGGGTTGGAAATGGTGTGCACACCCATGGGGGAACATGCTATTCCCAGTGATGATGTGGATGTCACATCAAGACTGGGGATGAAGGTCCTATGGTTATCAGCGGGA
Source organism: Larix kaempferi (assembly GCA_027924585.1). Classification (NCBI taxonomy): domain Eukaryota; kingdom Viridiplantae; phylum Streptophyta; class Pinopsida; order Pinales; family Pinaceae; genus Larix; species Larix kaempferi. The sequence continues at coordinate 6,609,945 of BSBM01000732.1, read as the reverse complement.
ATACTTGTAAATGCATTTGTAAATGGAGGGAATACAATGTCCATATGCTAGATTCGAAATGATATGTGTGGTAGGATGCCCGACACCATTGTTGAAGGATAGAACCTTGTTCTTATAATGGAAAAACAAGAGTCCCCTTCATGTCTTGGTCGTGATATTGCACATACAATGCACATATCCAAGTGTAGTAATGAACATGACCAAGGTATTGATGATGTAGAAAACAAAAAACCAAAACAAGTCGTACTTGAGGGGTATCTGTGAAAAATAGTGTCTAGACGAAATTTTTGGAAATAAGGATTGGCTGGATCCATGTTAAAGAGCTCGAGGCGCTGATCGCGATGGTGTGAATGGTTGGTAAAACGGAGCTACGATTTGTTTGTAGGGTCAGTTTGAAATTCATTCCAAATGAATACAAATAGGGGGTGTTTCCCACATTTTGAAATCATTTGTACTATTCATTGATGACCTCCTAGAGCACATTTTTGGTGATTTTGAGAGATCCAAGCATCCATTTGACAAGCCACGAGTTATAGGTATGTCATCACCTTATCTATTTTTGCTCGATCTAGGTAGATTTAGGAAAAGTGGGTCCCTATGTTTCAACAGGCTTGATTTAGCCGTTAAGTGGCTGTCGCATTGGATTTTGGGGAAATCCCATGCTATAGCACTGGATAATGGGAAAATCATGCACTACAATAGCGTGGTTTTTTCTCAAAACCACACGCAGTGGTAGTGCGGGCATGTAGTGTAAAACAAATGTATTGTTCAATGCTACATGCGAGATGTAATTTGTTCGGTTTCACACTGGTGTAGTGCGAATTTTCATCGAATAGTCACGCTACACAACGCGACTGAATAGTTCATGTCCTGCATGCAAGTGTCGCTCTGGTAAGTGAGATTCATTCGCGCTGGGTGTGACTTTTCTTTTTCAATGTCGTGTTATGCGTGGACCTCCTAAGGGGAGGCCACGCATATGATGGTTTTGTTGGATGTATGTCTAATGGGTGGACATGTTCCTTGTGCAAGTGATATTTGGTTCCTTATGGTTGTTGTGGGTTCCATAAAGTGGCAGGAGAGCAGTTATGATGATATGATTCCCTTGGTAATTGATATATGGTAGCGACACATACACTATGCAATGCGGGGTTCTTGATGTTCTTCAAGTGCCCCTTGATGTGGTCGTTTGAGTACCTTCTGTGGAGACTTCTAGATATGTGGGACCTTGATAGAGGGGTCTTCAGGGTTGGGGGAGAGGACCTGAGCATCACGGCTCAGGATATCTATTTTTTGGCGGGTTTTCCTCACCAAGGAGTGTGGCATCTGCTCCCCCCACAGATGGAGGGGGATACAATCCATGGGTTAGTGGATCAGTTTTGTGATGGTGACCAGAGTGCTTTGAACATTGGTTAGATTCTGATGAGCCATATGAGGGATCTTCTCATGAGGGTTGTAACGACAGTCGTTGTGATGTTGTTGGGGGTTGCATCCCCCAACTGTATTACTGGGGGGAAGTTGGCGCTCATGGAGTGGGTTATTGCTAGTCAACAAGTGGCGTTGGGGTCGTTGTTGCTCCAAACGATGACCAAGAAGATGATAGATCTAGAGTGGGGAGGTCGACCTTTTGTTTTGGGAGTGTACTATGCTCCTATTTCTTTGAGTGGTACCCTATATACACTGATGCCGCCAGTAGTGGTGCCACCGAGGGGACCTCAAGAACCCTAAATTATGTATTAGGGTTGAGTTATGCCCTGGACTAGTGATGGACTTGTGGTAGCCTAATACACCCCACATATTTTGGATGTGTTGGAGTAGCACATTGGGAGGATGGAGAGATGCACTTGGAGTGGTATGGACTATAGTGGGGATTTGGAGCTGCCTCCTCCTGATGGGGGATTCGACGATACATGAACGTTTTATGGTTGTAGTTGATAGTTACATATATTGTTGTACATATTTTGTTTTTCACATTCTACATATATATGTTTATCATATACTGATGGTGGTTTTTCCCTTGTGATGCAGATATTGGTCCTGTACGGCTGACTCGTCAAGCGAGGTAGCGGAGACCTTGATATAAGGGGAGAAACTGACACCTGGAGTAGGTCTTGTCATTGGAGGAGCTACCACAGTTGGGGGAGCAGTGGCAGGAGGGGTTCCTATTGGATGGGTAGGAGAGGGAGGAGAAGCTAAAGGGGATCAAATGGTTGTAGTCATGGCTGAATTGGAGTAGGGATTGGCGCTATGTCCGTAGGTGTTGAAAACAAAGGTATCACTAACCTTGAGGATGATGAGTTGGCATTGACTCTTCATCTATCAGTGGAGTGTGGGACAGCTTAACGGACCATTATGCAGAGGTTGGTAGTGGCATGCGCACGTAGCGAGAGAGGTGCATGAGGGAACAGATCCTCCACCACGTCAAAGGACACAACAAGGACCGAGATCGGCCCGGGGACCAGACCCTAAGATAGCTAGGGGTGAGGTTGTGCGGCCTTTGGCCATCATGGGACCTCGTGATCGACCAGTTGGAGGGGCTGCTTGATGTTGTATAGGGCTATGAGCCCATTTTGTATGTGTTTTTGATGAACCTATGGGAGGTGGTTTATATGATGTATCTCCCATAAGGATATTTTGTATATGCCCTAGGAGCGCCATTTTGTACATGACATATTTTTTGACGAGCTATATATACGGATATATATTTATATATGTATATATATACAGATAATATATATATATATATGTATATATATTATAGATATATATATATATACAGATATATATATTATAGATATATATATATATATCTATAATATATATCTATATATAGATATATATATACAGATATATACATATACATATATATATGTATGTCTGTATGTATATATATATTATGTATATATACACACACACACATAATTTCTTGTGGCATATGTGTTATACTTCTCGTGTGGATGTTGTGTCTATGTATGTTGTGGATGTATGGTTCATGTTATGTATATGTCAATGTTTTGCATATGTAGTGGTAGATACTAACATGTATGTTTGCAAATGGGTATCAACTTATGAGACATGATGATGATATACATGCATGTGTATTAGTAGGTGTGACACAGAGATATATATGTTGGTTTGTTGGGTGTGTAGGACTAGGTAGTCATGTGATGTATCAGGTGCCAGTTCAAGACCTCGTTAACGAATGCATTGGCGTTTCTCGGTGTGTGTGTGAAAGTAATGGTTTCAAATTGTTGGATGAGGAGGTACATGCATAGGAACTTGCAAAAAAGGAGTGGGTTGAGGACACAAAATACATTGTTTAGCTGCGAGACAACTAGGTGGTAGTCTAGGTGGACCTAGAGATGGTGAATTCCAAGGTGAGTGGCATCACTTAAGATACCTATGATGACATCATAGTATGCTTGGTTATTCGTGAGTTCCCCCAAGCACATGCCACCGGTGTGGTGGAGTACGTGGGAGGGGGAATAAATAGCCTAGGAAACTGATGCGAGGTTCTTGGACCATCGACTTGCATCGTCCGCGTAGCCAATGTAGATGTTAGGTTGAGAATCCACTTGCATAAAGAGAAGATAGATTTATTCTAAATCCCAAACCATCGATTGGATAGAAAAAAGAGAATAAAATGTTGACACAAATAAGAAGTTTTAAGAGGAGGTGTTGGTTTTCTTCTTTATCTTTTGGGGCCCGTTAAAGATGGGAATCACTAGTGGTAACAATGGTAATACCATATAAGGGAGGTTATCCCACCATTCAACATGGGTGGCCCTTGCACTTTTCAATTATTTGGGAATTCTTGTGTGGATCCACATCTTCGTCGGAAGACGAGGAGTCACTACAAGTGAGGACACCGGACAAAGGGGATTCAGTGTCAATGGTATCTGACAAGGTGGATACTTCCTCCTAGGGTTGTGGAGCATGCGGGGTAATACTGAGGGAAGCAAGTTGATCTTGGAGTCTCATTAGTTGGAGGTGAAATTCTCGTTCAATGCGCATAATATTGAATTGGAACGAGAAGTGAGAGGTCTCACCACAAGATTGACAGGGTCGTGGTACTTGAGCACGAAAGTGCTCCTGTGCCTCCGAGGAGTTAACTTGATCCAAAATTTAAGTGATGGCCCTTGAGGAAGCATATGTGTGAAATTCCCACAGGAAGATCATTCATTATGTGGTTCTTTGGTAGGTTGCGGAGCTTGTGATGGTGTAGGTTCCACAACTAGACTGGCCGATGAGGTTGTTTGTGTGGGAGGCACAACTGGTGTGGTTGTTGATGTGGTGACCACATTGATAAAGATTCTTCTTGAGTCGAGGAGGGATGTTCCTCAATCGTCACTTGATTGAAGCGAATGGTCGCCAAATCATCCTGTGTTACTGGACAATCTACCGAAAGCGGACTTAAGGGATGATCTCCCTAGTTCAATGCGAATCTAGAACAAATCAGACAAAACACAAATCTACCTTCCTAGATCTAATTAGAGATTAAGTGATGTAAATGTCTTACCTTTCAGATATGTATATCTCCTTCTCCTTTGTCTCTCCGAGCTCCACGTTTGTCATATCCGTAGTTGCAAGACCTCCCAGAACATGCAAGAGACAAACAAGCAGTAATAGTACATCTACAAAATAATTGATCTAAGTAAACAATTAAGGAAGTAAACTATAAATATCAATGAACAACAAGACATTTATGGAAAGAGTTTTGTATTACTGTATAAAAGTGGAAATACATAGAAGAGTGAGGATTACAACCAATCCCTAACATCGCAATCTTCCTCCAACAATATAAGCCAATGCCTCTAAGGAGAAATGGGTGCCTCCAAGAGATGGATGACGATCTCCTAAGCTTAATTTCACCAGCATATGGATGCTATAGCCTTCCTCCCTTTGGAATGGAGAGGAGCTTCATATATATAGGACTAGGAGGATAGAATAGGTTGAGAAATAGTGGGAGAGGACTAAGGGATCCTCCCAAGGGGTTAGGGAACTAAAGGCAAGCTCACCTACATGTTAGGGATAGAGATCCAAGTCACACACCTTCGAGAAATCACTTGAAGATGCCCTTTATCCAAATTAAATGACATCGGCGCAAGTTGAATTAGGACAACCTGCGCTGGTGCATGTTGTACAAGGGTGACGTGAGCTGACAACGCAAGCTGTTAGGTGACAACCTGCTCCTGACCTAGTTGGGTGCAATTTTCCAGGGAGCAACCTGCGCTGGACCAACTAAACCCTATGGCAAGGGGGTCAACAACATCTCAGTTTAAATTCCTAGTCATGGAAACATCAGGGGATTTTGCACTAAGTTGACAAATGTCTCATTATGGCGAGATTTTAGGTGTAACAGAATGACTCCCAAAGCATGAAGCTGATAGAACTAGACAGGTGAAATGATTTGATAGAAGAATGGCAAGGACTTGTCGGATGGAAGGTGTTGCTGCAGTACAACTGACTCTGAGAACATAGTCTTGTATGACTCACAACAGGGTCATCGACCAATACAATGCAGATCCATGGTAGTAAAAATCGACTGAACACAATCATGGCTACTAGACACAAGCGTAGATCCATGATGAGATGATAACACAGCCACGACCAATACAAAGTGGATTTGTGTAATATAACTCAAACAATATCCATCGCAACCTGGGTAAAATATGACTCCCCAGGGTCTTCAAGCCGAACCCGCAATGATACGAATCTACTCATGTGATTACAAATGTCTTGACATCGAACATGGTAGAAATCGCTTGATTATCGGTCATTGATGTATACCGTTAACAAGCGCGAGGGATATCACCATTAATGTCAATGATTCCCAAGGTATCACAGTACATACCATCGAATGCAAATGAATGAGCTGAGTTCGAATGCTCAACGGTATCTTTAATGTCCCTTTTAAGAAATTTTATTAAAATTACCAATTTTCCACTATTTTTCTCTAGTTCGACCTTTGACTAATTTTGATGTCTAGGTCTTCAATTTGCTCCAAATGCTCCCAAATATTATGAGAAGGTATATGACTGATATTAGACTTGAATATTATGTTTAGGGATGATATATGACCTTTAAATTACTTCTGCAAATCCTCTTTTAATTCTGGCCAAAGTAGGGAGTTTGACTAGCAATTCCTCTTTGACTAGTATTGGTCTCTTGGTCTCCAAATGACCCCAAATGATTGTATAATGGGTTTGAAGGTATTTGAGAGGTATTAATACATATAAAATATGTTCATGGATATTTAAAATCCCTTAAATCACTTCTGCAACATTCATTTACAATCTGGACAAAGTAGGGAAGATTACTAGTAATTTCGAGCTTCAAACCCCCAATGGTAGATGGCTCTAAATAGCTCCAAATGCTCTCAAATTGTGCCAGTAGGTGTATGAATGATGTTAATACATAAAAATGGTGTTTGTAGGTTTCTTTTAACCATCAAATGAATTCTTCAACTCACTTTGTAAATCTGATCAATGTATGGAGTTTTACTAGTAAAATTGTGGTTCAAATCCCCTAGGGGTAGATGATGAAAATGACTTTCCAAATGCACTCAATACAACTCAAAATTATGAATGGAATAAGGGGAAATATAAAGGACATCAAAATTAACTCATATGCATTACCATTCAACTTCTAATGTCTTCTATAACTCCCTTAAATCAGATGCAAGAAGACTAGTTTCGACCTTGGGGGAAATAGCATTAAATCTTCTTCAAATGAAATAAAAATGAGCAAGATGGCTCCAAATTCTTAAGTGATGAACATGAAACTTATAATACTCATAAATTTCAGTCCATACATCATAAATATATTAGATAAAAATTCTTCCATTTGAAATCATTATCAATACATTGGCATACATCAATCTAGTGGGGGAATGGTCACTGTTTGCTCAATAATCATCGATTTTACATACAACCACTTGATATTTAGACCTGAAAATTTTTGGAGATGAATAACAGAGTATTTAATTCATATTATAAAATAAATGGGGCACTATAATCTCCCCCAAAGAGTACAATAGCTCACCAAAAACGCCCTCCCTCAAGGATCAAGAATATGCAATGAAAACTGGAAATGGTTGAAGGAATGAGTTGCAATAGAAGAAACCATGATCTGCCCTGTAGCTTACACCTGCAACAAATGAATCCATTAAATATCCAAATGAAAGGTCTGAATGGGTTTTCTAATTACCAACTTGGATGGGAATCTTTCACCCTCGAAATTGGCTAAGGCAAGAAACTAGTCATCCACTAGCTCTCCCTCTTCACAAATGCAATTGCAAATTTCTCAAATGATCAAAAGATGCTATTATTCTTTGTTCATGGCTTTTATAAACTTCTAATGTCATCCATGGGTCTAATTCCTTCCAAGAGATTCATGCCAACTCAATTTGGGAAGAGATTCCCAAGTATGCCACTTGCCCTTCCAATTCTAGCTCTCTCCTTCTCCAAATTCAAATTGGTGTCTCTTTGGCTGCCCTAACTCACTTGAGCACCCTCTTGGAGGCTATTTTTAGCCCTGACATGTCATATATGTCAGATTTCAACCTTCGGGTATGATTTGTGTCATAGGTGTCATAGCATCTTCATCATTGTTGTCATAGTGCTAGGGAATCTAGTCCAAGTATCTCACTAGCTCCAAATTACCTCTTTCTCTTCCATGGGAGTTATTATTCCATTCCAATTCGACCTTACATGACTCATGGAAAGTATATTGACATTCCAACTCATCTCAAGAACCTTTGGCTTCTTATGGATTTGAAATGACAGTAGGAGAATGCCACGTGGCATAGAAAATCTAGCTTGTGTGGGTCCCACTTCCTCCACGTGTCTTCATGATCAAATGCCACTTTGATTTTCCATTGTATATATTTATTTAGATCATTTATTAAATATTTATGCTCTTCTAATTTCCACACATAATTTATTATCCTTCTTATTTCAAATCCCAATGCTTCCACCCACAACCTAGGAAACTAGTAATTTTCCCCCTTGGCAATTATTTGACCCCTAGCTTCAATTTGACAAACTCTCATGAATATGAACAATGGGCTTAGGCCATTGTGACCCAATGCAAAATTTGGGACATGTAAAATTCTCCCTTCCCAATATTGCTTGTCCTCAAGCAATTTCAAACATGGGTGTTGAAGAACCTGCTTTCTGTATAATTCTCTGAAGTTGCCACTGAATTGCTCAACCTTGATTCTTTGAGATTCCATGAAGATTTTAGTGAGAAACCACCATGCTTGTTGTTGCACTACTATGATTAAACTCACTTTATTAAGTGGGGAATCCATTCCCCATACTACTTGTTTCCCCAAAAAGTTGAAACCAATGAGACTAAGAGTTATCCCATGGTCCCATTGCTTGTATTGCACTCCAACAATTATAAGTGCTCTCCAATTCATAGTTCCTGGATCCCATTTTCTTGTATGCATTCTTTCCAACATCACGAGTACAAAATATATATCATCTAAGTACATACTAACATAATGAAAATGAACATCAAGAAGATGCTTCATCAAAGAATAGTGAAAGTGCTTATACCTCCAAGCATGTAGACCACCATTTTCCAAGTGCATACAAGCATCAAGTAACCAATCGGATATGCTCCAATGACATAGGTGAGGATTCCACGTCCTATCATGCTGCTCCAAAATGTTCGGGTACACATGGTACTACCAAAGGACCGAACACCAAGAGCAACCACTTCACACAAACAGATCACAGATCAACACACCGATGTTTTGACGTGGTTTAAACCCTCTTGAGGGAAACACTCCACGGCCCCGGCCAAATAGCTTCTATGGGACAATTTATTATGCAAAGAAAGAAAGTTACAAATGAGCTTCTCATAATCGATCACTAAACAATGACCCTCCATGCTCTTTAAATAGAGATCATGGACCAATCGGGTGTTAAGTCACAGATCAAGGTTAGGTATGATCTAAGAGAAGTTGAGCCGTTGGATCACTCTATGTTGGGAACATATCGTGACCGCCGGATTAAGTATTTACAAATGTATACTAATTCATACTAAAGAAACACACTATCCTTAACGGATATATTACACAAGTTGATCTTAACTACCTCCTAAGTGTCTAAATATCCTAACATCCCCCCTTAAGAACAACTTGGGATAGGATTGAAGGATTTACAAAAGTGACACTATTAGGAGAAGGAAGGAGGCATTAGAGCCTATCCCCCCTTAATGACAAGTTCCTGAACTCCTAACATAGATCGAAGTTTAGAAAACTTCGCTTCTGTAAGAGACTTGGTGAAGATGTCTGCAACTTGATCATCTGTAGGGAGAAAGAGCACTTCAAGAACACGATCATGAACAAGATTTCTGATGAAGTGCACATGTATCTCAATGTGTTTGCTGCGTTGATGTAGAACTGGATCTTTGGCAAGCTTGATGGCACTTTGATTATCGCACCAAAGTGGAGTAGGCTGCTGCTGCTCGAATCCAAACTCTGAAAGGATCTGTCGAAGCCATAAAGCTTCCTGACTGGCATTAACTGCGGCTTGATATTCTGCTTCTACTGAAGAAAGAGCAAGAGCTTGTTGTTTCTTACAAGCCCAAGTGATAGGTCCAGATCCCAGACTGAAAACATAACCTGCAGTAGACTTTAGATCATCAGGATCGCCGGCCCAATCTGAATCAATGAAACCAACCAACAAAGTTTTCCCCCCTGTACTGTAATGAATCCCAAACTGAACTGTACCTCTAATATATCGAAGTATTCTTTTAGCTGCTTTTCAGTGACTTTCATGAGGTGTTTGCATATAACGGGCAACATGACCAACGGCATAGGAAAGGTCAGGACGGGAATGAGTCAAGTATAAGAGACTACCAACAAGCTGACGATACAAGGTGGCATCGACTTTAGGTGAAGTACAAGTGACAGAAAGTTTGACTCCAGACTGGAAGGGAGAAGGGGCTGGTGTACAATCTTCCATGTGAAAGCGACGAAGAAGGTCACAAGCATACTTAGACTGAGAAAAAAAGATTCCTTCTTTGGTTTGTAGGACTTGGAGACCAAGAAAATAATGCAAATGTCCTGATTCTGACATTTCAAAATTTTGTTTAAGACTGGATTTCACATGGGCTATAAGCTTAGGGTCACTACCAGTAAGAATAAGGTCATCAACATATAGAACAAGTATGATGAGATGGTTTCCTACTTTCTTGGTATAGACATTAGGGTCAGAATGGAATCTAGAAAAACCAGTGTCAAGGAGAAAGTTATCCATTTTGGCATACCACGCTTTAGGAGCTTGCTTAAGGCCATATAAGGATTTCTTAAGGCAGCAGACAAGGCTAGAGTTATTCTGAACATATCCAGGAGGTTGTTCCATGTAAATTTCCTCTTGTAAATCACCATGTAAGAAGGAAAACTTGACATCCATTTGATGGACTTCCCAGTTATGTAAGGATGCAAGGGAAAGAATAAGGCGGATGGAGTTCATTTTTGCAACGGGAGCAAAGGCTTCATTGTAGTCAATCCCTTCAACTTGGGAAAAACCTTTGGAAACTAACCTTGCCTTAAGTATTTCAACACTTCCATATGATGCATACTTAGTTTTGTAGACCCATTTACATCTGATAAGTTTTCTTCCTTTTGGAAGAGGTACAAGATCCCAAGTATCGTTCGCCATTAAGGAATGATATTCTTCATCCATGGCTGGATCCCAATTTGGATTCCCTGAAGCTTCTACAAAAGTTTATGGATCATGACTCTTAGAAACTTGAGCCAAAAGAGAAGAGGCTCATTGAAACTGAGAACGTGTTCGACGTTGATCTCTAGGATCACCGGCAAGATCACCAGCTGCTTCACATGTTGAACAGACCCATCGAGGAAGCACTTGTGCTGGTGCAACTGGAGGAACATGAGCAGGCGGAGGTGGATTTTCATCCTTACTGTCATCATCAGAAACTGGAGTTGGAAACCTGTCAAGAAAGTTGGAAGAAAAAGAAGAAGACACAAACGCCGAATCAGGCTCGCAAGCCAAGAGATTTTCATCAAATTTAACATCTCTTCTAATGATTATATCATGAGAATGTGGTTGAAGAAGTCTATAACCTTTTATATCTTCAAAATATCCAACAAATATGCAATTTTCACTTTTACGCTGCAATGCTTTCCGTTTTTCATCCGGAATGTGAGCCCATGCTTCACTGCCAAACACACGGAAGTGACTTACATTAGGTTTGGTTTTACCCCATGCTTCTTCTAGTGTTATACCTTGTAATGCTTTAGTGGGGGTGCGATTAACTATGTAATTTGCACAATTAATGGCTTCAGCCCAAAATTGAAGACTTAGTCCCTTAGATTGGATCATACAATTAGCCATTTCTTTTAAAGTGCAGTTCTTCCGCTTAGCTACACCATTTTGTTGTGGTGTATATGGAATAGTGTGCTGTTGTTGGATCCCTTGTTCAATACAGAAAGTAGTGAACTTTTTGTTAACATATTCTCCTCCATTGTCAGATCTTAACTTAATAATTTGATGACCAGATTGTTTTTCAACAAGGGCCTTGTAGGCCAAAAACATGTTAAATACTTCGCTCTTAAGTTTTAGGAAATAAACCCAAGTGCGTCTGGTGTAATCATCAATGAAAGTTAAGAAATATTTGAAACCAGAAAAGGAAGCAGATGGAAGAGGACCACACAAATCACTATGCACAAGCTCCAAGGGAACCGAGGCGTGCCAAGAGGCACGTTTGTCAAAACTGTCCCTATGATGTTTTCCGAGTACACAACTGGAACAAACACCATCCCTGCAAGATACCATCGAAAGACCTGTCACCATATTGTCTTTAAATAGTTGTTGCAATGAGCGATAATTTAAATGACCAAATCGCTTACGCCAAAGTTTGCTCAAGTTATCACTATGAGCAACAAAAACTAAAGGGAAAGGTGATGACCCAAAGTTGTTAAACTTGTACAACCTGGTAATATCATCAACAATTCCGGTAGCTAGGACCTGTTGAGGATCTTTCAAATCCTTGATTACAACTTGGTGAGGTGTAAAGGTCACAGTTTTACCTTCACCAGAATGAGTGATATGATAGAATGATAACAAATTGCAGGAAATTCTTGGAACACATAGTACATCACTAAAATGACCATTATCTACTGGAACTGTTCCAGCTCCTACAACACTTAGAGATCTATCATCACCAACAAATATTTGTTTGGTGTTACATTCATGCATAGTAGAAAAGATGGCTTGATCCTTAGCCATATAATAATATGCTCTAGAATCAATGAGCCATTCATTTGAAGTAGAAGAAGAAGATGCATTATAAGAATAACCAGAAGCACAAAGTGCATGTCCATGAGAGGCAGATTCTGAAAGCAAATCTAGGCTGATGTGGTGCTTCTTCATTGCTGCTTCCAAGGCTGCCATCTCCTTGAAACACATAGATTCATCATGATTATCTTTCCCGCAATAGTTGCAATGACGCCCAGTCTTCTTTCCTTTTGGCTTGGATCCTTTGTCATTTTTTAAAGAAGGAGTTGACTGAGAGGGTTTTGGACCCTTGTTTGACTTATTATTGCAAAAATTTTGTTTCTTGGGAGGCTTGGACTTTTCTTTCTGTTGGGACAATAAGGATTTCCCAGATGTATCTGGATTGTTGATTATTCCAAGATGAATGAGTTTATCTTATTCTCTAATCAAGGAATCACAAAAGGATTCAAGACTAGGCTCTTGATAGCTAGCTGCATTCAAGGATTCTTTCATGGAGTAAAATGTAGATACAAAAACAAAATATGCAGGTCCAAGTTTGGAAAGAATATGATAAATGCATTGTTTGTCTTCCCTCTTAATCTTACATTCTGCACATAAGAGTTTAAGAGTTTTGTACTTAGATAAATAATCTTGAATGCATGAAAAGTCACTTGGATTTAAAGAAATCAACTCATTTTCGAGTTGGTAACCTCGAATTTCATTGTGTTTACCAAACACAGATTCAAACTTGTCCCAAGCAGCATCAGGTTCATCAATTCCAGATTTGTGGAATCGCAAATCAGTAGAGATTGACATCCCAATCAATCCACGAGCTTCGTCACATCTATTTGCCCATTTTATATTCTTATCATCATCAGTGGGTCCTGTTTCTTTCCTTGAGGTAATTCTGAAAAGTCCCCTACTTCGTAGAACATCCTCCATAGGATATTTCCATGAGAAATAGTTGGAACTGTTAAGTAGAATATCACAAGGGGCGGCCATATTTGTAAATTAATGGCTGTAAAGGTAGAAACCAATAGTCTAGATGTGAAGAGCTTGAAAAAAAAGGCGGTTTAAAAAAAAAAACGGCACTGAAAACTAACTCTGTATGATGAAGTTATGCTTGAACAAAGAAACTGTTGAAGATGTCCCCAATAGTGACGTGGCAACTAGAGAATGTCCAGCAAAAAAAAGAACCCCCCTCTTCCCAAGATGGATCTTTTGACAATCATTTTACAAGAAAGTTGCTTTAAGTGAACCACTTTTGTAAAATAAGTGATTTCACTTTTACAATGATATTACTTTTAAATAGTGCAACAATAAAAAAGAACTTAAGTGACTCACTTGTATTTTTATTTTTTATTATTTAAGTGAAATGCACTTTTACAATAAAGTAACTTGAAAATAGAAATTGCATGCACTTTTTCTTTTAAAAGTAACTTCCTAAGACTTGAACTCAAAATGTAATAAGGACTAAAGCAACTTTGAACCAAGTGAGCTAGATTAAAATGTATGTAAAATATGGGAATGAGGAAGGGTTTTTTTTTTTTTTTTACTCTTCTTGCTCGGTTTGCATGCTTGCCCTTTTTTTTGCAAAACACACCACAAATCGAATTTCCTGCAAAACATACCACAAATCGAAACAAAAAAACTTTTCCACACTTCTGGAGTTAGATCTCATTAGCTTGCCCGGAAAGTCTACGTTTTCTCTCTATTTCTGATTTACCGAGATCACGGAAGGTGCACGGCAAAGAGCATACACAGCCGAGAAAAACCCTTTCCCTTTCTGTTTCTGATTTGCCGAGATCGCTCAAGGTGAACGGCAAAGAGCATACGCAGACGGGAAAGGAACAATCCAAACCCCAAAAAAATCTAACAGTAAAAAATGATAAAATATGAGTTTTTTTCTTTTCTTTTAAAAACAGAAAATAAAAAATGTGTCACTGTAACATTATACCTTCAGATCTGATGAAATACGTGTTTCTGGAGCAACCGGGAATCGTTTTCGATCAAACAAAAACTATTTCCCAATGGAAACGATGCTATGGATGCAATGGAATAGCTTTCATAGCCCATAAATGCACAGAAATACCAGAACTAGAAACCCTTTCGAGTTTCGGCAACAATAGTTCAAGATCTAGATCATAACCGGAAGCGACTCTTCATGAAAGCTCTAATACCATGTTCGGGTACAGAAGGTACTACCAAAGGACCGAACACTAAGAGCAACCACTTCACACAAACAGATCACAGATCAACACACCGATGTTTTGACGTGGTTTAAACCCTCTTGAGGGAAACACTCCACAACCCCGGCCAAATAGCTTCTACGGGACAATTTATTATGCAAAGAAAGAAAGTTACAAATGAGCTTCTCATAATCGATCAACTAAACAATGACCCTCCATGCTCTTTAAATAGATATCATGGACCAATTGGGTGTTACGCCACAGATCAAGGTTAGGTATGATCTAAGAGAAGTTGAGCCGTCGGATTACTCTATGTCGGGAACATATCGTGACCATCGGATTAAGTATTTACAAATGCATACTAATGCATACTAAAGAAACACACTATCCCTAACTGATATATTACACAAGTTGATCTTAACTACCTCCTAAGTGTTTAAATATCCTAACACAAAAGGATGTGATATGCATCAAAATATCCAACAATGTGTTCTTTCATCCAATAAGTGAATGACGAATCTCCACTAAATATGAACCAAATAATGAGCAGAAAAAATAAAGAGACTTTAAATGACTCAAATAAGTCTCACGCATACATCCATGAATGTGAGAATCATGAAGATATAACAAAGTATGTGGCTGCCAACAAAAATATTCTCCAATCATAAATCTATTCACCCAAGTGTTGGATGAAGTTCCTCCAACATCAAATGAACCAAGTGTTGAGCAGGAAAAACCATGAGTCTTCAAATGACTCAAATGCATATCATAGGTGCATCCATGTAGATGTGCATCATCATAAAGTAACAAATGATGCTGCTTCAAATGTGAATAAGAATGTGCTCCAACCATGTCATCATTAAAGGTAAATCTATGAGTTCCATACTCCTGATGTGGCACCATAAAAAATAACCCTTTCACCCATACTTCATTGAGACTAATGCTGCAAAACATGGAATGTAGGATGTAGGAGAATGAACTAACCCCATCCAAATGATCAAAAAGTGCAAAAGTTTCATCATGGTAAGGCTCCATATGGGTAGTATCATGTAGCTCATTCAAAAGTGTGAAACCTTTGTCATAGATTGGTTCCAATGTAGAGGAATCATGCTCTTCTTTAAAAGTTACATAACCTTCATCAAGAGACAATTCAAGTTCCTCTTTCACAACATCAAGTGTTTGGATCTCTTCAAGTTCATCTTAAAACACATCAAACACATTCAAATTTTCACATTTCTCATGATCCACCATGTCATGAGAATCCTCCAAACAATCTACCATTTGACAATCTAAAACATAGGAGGAAAAACAAGTATCTTGCAACTTTTCAAGAAGTTGCTCATTTTGATTGTGAGCTTATGATTATCCTCATATTCTTCAAGTATGCATCATGTAACAATTCATTAAGCTCAAACAAATGGTTTCTATCAAAAAGAAAAGACATGAAATTACCTTTGATGTGGCACATTTCTCTTTGAATCATCTCCATGTATTCAAGGAAGGATGTTTCCTCCAATGAAGAGCTCTCCAAGAAGAATTTGACACCAATGCTTGAGTGTGATGGAGAATGCTAAGGGACTCTTGGATCTTCTTTTCATTCATCTTTAAGGACCCTTCAAGAAAATGAGGCTCTTGAAATGAACCTCCTCATCTTCTTCCTTCTTGCTTGGACCAACTTCATGAAGCTCAAGTGGTGATGGGGAAGTTGATCTTGTTTCTTCTTCAACTGCTACAAGGTCTTCATTTTTATGTTTAATGGAACCTTGGCTTGCAACAACACTTTCAAAAGTGATCTCTATGTCACCAACATAGAGGTGTGAGCACCCATCACTAGGTACTCCTTCATAGTTCAAGCATCCATCAATAGATGCTCCTTGATTTATGTCCAAGGTAGAATGTGTTTTGAAAGGATCTTCAATACTTTCAATAGGATCTTCTTCATGGTCATGTGATGTCTCTTCCTTTTGCTCCTTCAAACAAGATGATGCATTTTGCCCCCTTGTTTTCCTTAGTATCAATATCTTTGGAGTCTCTTTGTTGAATAAAATCCAAAAACTCTCATCAATTTGGAAATATATGCATTCCCTGAAGCTTCATATATTTAATTGCTCTTTTCACTCACACATATGATTTTCTCTATTTTTAAATGGATTCTTATTACCTTCCTTCATCTTGAGCTTGTTTGAGATAATGAGGTATTGATAAAATGGTACAGTGTTTCTGCAATCTTCATTCAATTTTTTCCATTCGAGTAGAATTTATTCCACATGTTTGGACTCAAGAAGTTTTGGTGCAGTAGGCCTTGGTGTTCTTTGAAATTCATTTGCTCTATTATGGGGTCATGTGCTTGAGAAAATATGCTCACCCATTGGCTTATTTTCCTCACTTTTTTTCTCTTCAAAAAAAACACTTTTGGTTTCAATATCTAATGGTTGTACCTGACTTCTTGTCCTAATGAATATAATACCACAACGGGTGCCAAGATCATGCTCTAATACCACTTTAATGTCCCTTTTAAGAAATTTTATTAAAATTAACCAATTTCCCATTTTTTTCCCTAGTTCGACCTTTGACTAGTTTTGATGTCTAGGTCTCCAATTTGCTCCAAATGATCCCAAATATTCTGAGAAAGTATATGAATGATATTAGGATTTGAATATTATGTTTAGGGATTATATATGACCTTTAAATTACTTCTGCAAATCCTCTTTTAATTCTGGCCAAAGTAGGGAGTTTGACTAACAATTCCCTCTTTGATTAGTATTGGTCTCTTGGTCTCCAAATGATTGTATAATGGGTCCGAAGGTATTTGAGAGGTATTAATACATATAAAAGAGGCTCATGGACACTTAAAATCTCTTAAAACACTTCTACAACATTCATTTACAATCTGGACAAAGTAGGGAAGATTACTAGTAATTTCGAGCTTCAAACCCCCAATGGTAGATGGCTCTAAATAGCTCCAAATTATCTCAAATTGTACCAGTAGGTGTATGAATGATGTTAATACATAAAAATGGTGTTTATAGGCATCTTTTAACCATTAGATGACTTCTTCAACTCACTTTGTAAATCTGATCAATGTATGGAGTTTTACTAGTAAAATTGTGGTTCAAATCCCCTAGGGGTAGATGATGAAAATGACTTTCCAAATGCACTCAATCGAACTCAAATTGTGAATGGAAGAAGGGTAAATATAAAGGACATCAACATGAACCCATATGCATCACCATTCAACTTTTAATGTCTTCTATAACTCCCTTAAATTAGATGCAAGAAGACTAGTTTCGACCTTGGGGGAAATAGCATTAAATCTTCTTCAAATGAAATAAAACTGAGCAAGATGGCTCCAAATGCTTAAGTGATGAACATGAAACTTGTAATAATAATCAATTTTATTCCATACGTCATAAATATATCAGAGAAAAATTCGTCCATTCGAAATCATCATCAATACATTGGCATACATTAATCTAGTGGGGGAATGGTCACTGTTTGATCAATAATCATCAATTTTACATACAACCACTTGATGTTTCGACCTGAAAATTTATGGAGATGAATAAAAGAGTATTTAATTCATACTATAAAATAAATGGGGCATTATAATCTCCACCAAAGAATACAATAGCTCACCAAAAATGCCCTCCCTCAAGGATCAATAATATGCAATGAAAATTGGAAATGGTTGAAGGAATGAGCTGCAATAGAAGAAACCATGATCTTCCCTGTAGCTTACACCTGCAACAAATGAATCCATTAAATATCCAAATGAAAGGTCTGAATGGCCTTTCCAATTACCAACTTGGATGGGAATCTTTCACCCTCGAAATTGGCTAAGGCAAGAAACTAGTCATCCACTAGCTCTCCCTCTTCACAAATGCAATTGCAAATTTCTCAAATGATCAAAAGCTGTTATTATTCTTTGTTCATGAATTTTATAAACTTCTAATGTCCTCCATGGGTCTAATTCCTTCCAAGAGATTCATTCCAACTCAATTTGGGAAGAGATTCCCAAGTATGCCACTTCTCCTTCCAATTCTAGCTCTCTCATTCTCCAAATTCGAACTGGTGTCTCTTTGGCTGCCCTAACTCACTTGAGCACCCTATTGGAGGCTATTTTTAGCCCTGACATGTCATATATGTCATATTTCAGCCTTCAGGTCTAATTTGTGTCATAGGTGTCATAGCATCTTCATCATTGTTGTCATAGTGCTAGGGAATCTAGTCCAAGTGTCTCACTAGCTCCAAATTGCCTCTTCCTCTTCCATGGGAGTTATTCTTCCACTCCAATTTGAAATTACATGACTCATGCCAAGTATATTGACCTTCCAACTCATCCCAAGAACCTTTGTCTTCTTATGGATTCGAAATGACAACAGGAGAATGCCATGTGGCATAGAAAATCTAGCTTGTGTGGGTCCCACTTCCTCCACGTGTCTTCATGATCAAATGCCATTTTGATTTTCCATTGTATATATTTATTTAGTTCCTTTATTAAATATTTATGCTCTTCTAATGTCCACACATCATTTATTATCCTTCTTATTTCAAATCCCAATGCTTCCCACCCACAACCTAGGAAACTAGTAATTTTCCCCCTAGGCAATTATTTGACCTTAGCATCAATTTGACAAACTCTCATGAATATGACCAATGGGCTTAGGCTATTGTGACCCAATGAAAAATTTGGGACATGACAGTATCTTTCGATCAAGATTCAATGATGTAAACTCATGTCTAAAGCGAGGTAACCTGCCATTGAGGCATGCAGGCCCAAGGTGCTCGATTAGTTTCTAGATTCAACCCTTGGATGATGTATTGAATTCGACAAGGAAGAATCCGTCAAAGGAGGGCCATGATGGATCCCCCATCATCGGCATGATACTCGATAACATATGTTTGGAGTAGATCGGATGGTATAGTAACATGCAAGACTGATTCATAGTAGACTGACTCGATGGAAGGTGTACTGACTACAAATGATGAGTGGTGAATGTATCTTGAACATGGGCATGGAATGATTCGGCAGTGTTGACATGACGAGAGTGACGCCAACTCCTAATGCAACTGATGGTGGAATCATTCTTTGGATGACTCAAAGGAGTAGAAATACTCATGAAGTTAATAAGACTCGAGGACAAGTATTGAATGCAAATGAAAATGAATGCCATGTTCAAGAACGACTAAGTACTGCCACAAGTTAAAGTGTAACACAAAAAAATTTCATTTTTCCCCATCATGATTGATGAGTGCCTCACTTGTTTTTTCATGAGCTTGAGGAGGGTAAATAGATGCTCGATATAGATCATCCCATGGATGAGTCCAATCCTAAACATTTTACAAACCTAGGATAGGAGGGGTTCGTCCCATGGTGGACCCTTCAATGTTGAATTTTAACGAGTCCAAATAAGGTAAACTCGGCGCCATTTCATGTTTAGAGAGTCTGGAAGGGACTAAAGAAAACTCCAAATGTCCTTTATTTGTAGAGTTAGTCTCTCTGCCTGAAAAATGGTAAAACGATGCAAGAAAGAACTCTTCCGTCCATGATTGAACGGAGCGCACCTTTTTCGTAAATAGTACTTCCTGATCCGAAAAGAGGTAAACTATCATCAGAAAGACGACCATTCAAATACTTTAACAAGCGTGAATGCAACAAGTTTGCTTGGCGATCTTTTCGTATTTCGAGAGCCTGAAAAGAGCTTAAAGAAAAGACTTCGGGGGGTTCCTTTTTCGTAGGAGTTTAACGAGCCCAAAAAAGTGATAAACTATAACTCAGTGACTTATTTTCATTGTTTCACGAGCATGAGAAAGAACAAAGAGTTAGCTCAATGGTCATTAATAATTTGCATTTAATGAGCGAAACAATGACATAAAAAATGCTCGATGAGTTGTTCATACCTGATGATACTCGTAATATAACGACCATGATGAAAAATGACATTAATTAGGCACCTAATTTCACCTGCAGCTCAAAGACTAGGTCAAAACAATTAACCAAGTGTTTAAATGCAGAAATAATTGAAACTATAGTAAATAACCCACTAAAGCATCAAATTAAAAAAGGAATATTCCCTTTCTAGTTATAAAATGGGCAAAATAGTGAAAAAGAATTACAATTGTTTTTTACCAAGTTTGGAAAGTGTGAAGTGCCATTTGGAGCCAGATTTCATTGCTGATTCTGGGAGCTATAGTTCACCGTTTCACGTGCCGTCAGAGACAGGTAAGCCTAAACTCATCTATGCAACTTTTGAATGGATTACATTTATGTTTTTAGCTTAATTTTTAGGGTTTTGAGTTGTTTTAGTGGGGGGAATTGCGCCCACGGGTCTGCGCAATCCCTCCTTACGGGAACTGTGCCGGCGCAAAACCTGTAAGAGCCTTTTGTGTCGGCGGCACCCTGTCAACACTGACGTCTTGTGCCAGCGCAAACGCCCAAATGCAACTCAACGCCCAACCCAAATGAAATTTTTTTAATGATTTGAAAGAGTTCTAATAGTGTTTACTTTCCCTTTTTGACAGGTTCACAGTGACAAATATGGTTATCGAGTGGTGAGAAGGAGAACATGAGGTTGATGATGCTCAAGCCGAGAATGATCCTCAATGAATTGCTGCATTGAGACACTGTGGGTTGCTCAAATACTTCAGATTGTCGGGCATGAGGGCCCAAGTTCCGCTGCTGATGCACATGATCCAATGTTGGGATTCGGTGCAGCAGCACTTTGTGATTGAAGTGCATACATTGAGCATAGATGTCGAGGACATCTACTTCTTGACAGGGTTATCCCGGAGGGTAGAGCCTGTATCTCTTACCGGATCACGAGGAGGTGATCGGACAGTGGATCATATGATTAACCAGTGGTGTACCCCGGGCACTATGGCTATTGGTGGGAAGATCCCCATCAAAGATATTCGAGACCGTGCTCTTCACCATAGTGAGGGTAGCGGGAAGTCGATCTGCTCATCTTATGATCAATTCGCAGTTGATGTACGCGGAGGAGTGCATCACTCCTCGGGTATTCAACTGGTGTGAGGGACTCCTCACCAACCTATGGATTCAGTTGACAAAATGTCGGCGCAAGGCGCTGAAGCAGTTTTGGCTATGGGTCAGTGGTGATATCATTTCTATTGGAGCGGGTGCCTCATCCGCATCCGCAGGTGAACTTGGATGACCGAGATGCTCGGGATACACATATGATTAGGTGGGTAGAGGTGATGGCCCACCATGGTGGCAGGGGTCCCATCATAGGCTTCAGTTCATGGTTCTTCACTTGGCTAGAGGGACAACTCCTCATGATAGAGGATTATCCATACAGTGGGATAAATTTCAGAGGTGACCCCGACTTGGTGCTTCCCGAGGGAGCATAATGGGGCGATATCGGTGAGAACAACATCTATTGTGTTTTTCATTTTATGCATTCATGATTTTTTTGGAGTAGTGATAATGACTGATTTATGTGTTGTGCATATGTGGGTCCATCACGTCCAGCTGGAGTCTCGCTCATTACGAGTAGAGGAGAAGCGCCAGTCATAGGTCCTGCGATGCGTGATGCCATCGAGGAGATGGAGGAGGTCCATGAGAACCTCCATAGGTTGACATTGGACATTCCAGAGCCAGGTGTCCATGACCTACCCTAGGGCTATCAGAATCTCACCGTCGGGGTGACTTTATGTTTCGGCACGCTGCTTTGCAAAGTGGCGAGGGCCGTAGTCTGCTATCATGAGCAACCTAGAGATTAGACCCATGCTTCTGTATATACTGAAAGCTTATGAGCTTTAGATTTTGTTAGAGATTACTCTTACTGAAAGCTAGTATGCTTCATATTTTTGTATTAGCACTACCATTTTGTATCGATTTATATATATACAGACATTGCCGACGGTTTTATACATTTTGTGTTAAAATGGTGATTTATGAGATCTTGTCTTACATATTTGCTTATATGATGGACAATTTACATGTTATGTCTATCTTTATATTTTTATGAATATGTTATGTTTGTGCAATTTACCAATCCAAAATGAAGTTGGCCATCGAGTCAACAACTGTATTCATGTCTCGTGGAATGTGTAGGTATTGAATAGATTCAAAGGACCTTTCCAGAAGACGAACTCGTCGGAAGAGACAGAGTAAAGTGGGGTCGCGGATAGCGTAGACCCAGTTAATATGAGAAACCACTAGTTGCGAATCCAAGTGGATAACAACAAGGTTCATACACAAGGAAAGATTGTCATTTAGAGTTCCAATCACCGCTTGATACTCTGTGGCATTGTTGGTTGTGAATCCTAGACAATTTCCTCCTAAGCTAATGAGCTCGCCGGTCGGGGAATAAAGTACCCAGGCTGTCAGAGCAAGGTTACGGGTATGCCGGTTGGCGCCGTCCGCGAATCCATAGCAAGTTGCCATCTGCACATGCAGACATAACATGGTATAAGAAGCGAAAAACAAGATCTAGAAACATTAAAACAAAGCGTCACACCACACAAAAACACACGCCATGTACAATATATACAACATACCTATGCATGAAAAAATCAAGCATAGTACTTCTTCAGGTAAATCCCATTGCGGGGTTCATCTAGAGATATCCCATCATAATCCTCTAGTTCGTAGGCTCCCTTCTCCAGAACACGTTTCACTATGTACGGTCTGTGCCACATGGACTCGAACTTACCTGCCCCCAGCTTATCGTGCTTTTGGTCATATGTGAGGACCAAATCACCTTCGTTGTAGATGCGGGGTTCTACTGACTTATCATATTGTGCTTTGATGCGTTTCTTATGTGCCTCATTGGAAAGAGCAACATCACGGCGGGTCTGATCGAGTTTCGCTAGGTAGAGGAAACGTTCTTCCTCGGCAGTGGTGTTTGGAAGGAGTTCAATTGCGAGTTTGAGAGATGGAATCTCACACTCTATAGGTAGGACTGCCTCCAATCCATAAACTAATTGGAACAGTGTAAATCCGGTGGTAGTCTTAACGGAGGTTCGATAATCCCATAGTGCGGAAAAGAGCATGTTTTTCCAGTTTGATTTATGCGTACCCACCATGTGTTGGATCATGGTTTTCAAGACCTTGTTAATGGGATCTACTTGTCCATTGGACTGTGGGTAGTAAGGGGTTTATTTTTCATGACGAAAACCCAATATGGCACTCAATTCGTCAACCATATGGTTATGGAAGTGAGATCCATGGTCGATGACTATGGCTTGTGGGACTCCGAACCGTGAAATAACATGATTAAACATGAAGAGTGCGGCGGTTTTGCCATCTTCGTTGTATGTAGGCATAGCCTTGACCCATTTTGTAAAGTAATCCATGGCTACAATGACATAACCATGCCCCTGGCCGAGGTAGGCTTACAGTGCATGAATTCTATGCCCCGTTTAGCAAAGGGTCCAACGGTAATAACTGGGTGTAACGGGGCTAGGTGGGTGCACTTTATTGTTTGAAAATGCTGGCATGGGGGGCATTTTTTTACAGCCTCGATGCGATATTTAAATATGGATGTCCAATAATATCCCGTGCGTAGTATCTTCTGGGATGTAGCCATCCCATAGAGGTGACCGCCACAAGCCCCAGCGTGACATCCATTCAAGACATGTTCGGCCTCGTCATGTGTCAGACAACATCGAAGAACAAAATCAATACCACGATGGTACAAGGTATCACTGATGATCAAGTAATACTTGGCGTGGTGGCATATTCAACGACGATCATCATGAGACAGTTAGGGGTCGAACCATTGGGTTTGAAGATATAAGGTAATATCTCCATACCATGGGTCAGACGTGCTAATAAGGAACAATGACTCATCGAGGAGAGAATCGTTGGACTCAGATCCTGCATAAGCACAGGGAAGATCACAAATGAGCTCGGAAAACACCAAAGACTTCTTAGACTTGTCCTTCTCGAACAACAGATCGAATTCCTGCAGTATCACGATCTAGCGCGAATACTTGCCCCCAAGTACTTGTGTTGGTGTCCATTTTGTCACTATTTTTTATCATAAAATATACTCTGAGTGGCGTTAATTGCACTATTTTTGATATGTTAAATCACTCTTTTGTCATTCAGAGCATCAAACAGACTCAGGTATGCATTTATTTGAAGATCATACAAATCGTGAATAATTATTATCATTTTTATGGTTTATTGACAATCATTTTATATTTTTAGACATGCTTGGCAGTTAGTTTTTGCTCTATAGGCCGCGGTCTTCAAACGGACCTCCATTCGGACTCACTTTCACGCCAAAGATGCCAGCAGCGTTCAACCTGTCGTCCAACCCTTCATTCAGCACGCGGAATCGTCGGTTGGCATATTCCTGGCCATTGAAGACAGAAATAGAAACATGGGTTCTGTTAGCAACATGGTGGTTGTGGTTGGTGAGCCCCCTATTGTAGAAGATTCGCCTCCTTGCCTGCCGAGCTTAACAACACAACTTTTCCTCACGTCAACACTCTAGAAGATTCGCTTCTCCGTCCGCTCAGATCTCGAGCACACACTCCTGCCCACGTCAACGTTCTGGAATCCCTCGTCCTCCCACACTCATCATGCCAGCACATGCTTATGCCCACGGTTGAAGGAAACCAACACGCAGCTGTTTGCATCGAGTAGGATCGACGCCGTGAAAGTAGGCAGGTGGCCTCCGTGTTTTCGTGAATCACCAGGCAGCCGTTCGACAGTCTTAAAGACTCCTATTTTTAGATAGGTTGACTATGTCGACCTTCTCTCCCATTGTAAAATTATAAATAGATGCCTCGTGTGGAGAAAGGATGATCATCAGATAGCATATAGAATATATAGAAGAGAGCAGTAGTTTTTGCATAAACGTTGGTGTAATTTTTCTTAGTTAATGGAAGCTCCTGAATTTCACTGTTGATGCTCTGCTATTGGTAACTAAGTTGATTTAGTTTCAATCTCTGATTGCTGGGAAGGGCCCTCATAAATCGGATGTTTTATTTGTATTTTTCTGTATTTTCTTTCTGCAAGTAGATAGTTCTTTTTCCAGTGTATGTAATTAATTCTGTTTTCCTGTATATGTCATTTCCTTATTTTTTTTTTCTGTAATCTGTATCTTGCTACTAACTTAATTTATTTTCTAGAATTGATAATGGTCGAACAAGCATAATGTTTATAGTTTGTTTTTAGTCTTTTGCAATCAGATAGAGTTTAGTTAGTTGCTGTTTAGTTAGTTGTTGTTTCAAGCTTAGTTATAATTAGAATTAGTTCCATTAGTTTCTTTTTTTGTAGCTGTAGGTTAAGTTTTATTCATATCTTAGTTTTGTTTAACTATGTTATAGAAGTAGTTCACCTTTTAAACAATGATTAGAATAGGTTACTTCCTACTATCTTAGCTTATCAACAATCTTCTCACTGACTTCTTTGCATTGTAGGTTCATCTTCACTCGCCAGTTGACGTTAAAATCATACAAATTGCTTCTTTCCTTAGTTTAAATCGTTTTCCTCCATCCGGACTGTCATTCGGACAGTCATCCGGATCGTCATTCAGACTTTCATTCTTTCTACATTGTTTTTATGTTTATTTTGAATCCAATTTCTTAGGTTTTTAAACTGTAATCTTTCTTGCTTTTAATTAGCATTCTTAACTATAATTAGGACCTTGTTTTATATTCCATTAATATTTTAATTAAGTTTGTCGTCATTCTTTGTTTCCATCTCATCTTTCTTTAACTTTGTTTTAACTGTTTTTCGAGTTATGTCTTTCATATTTGATTTACCAATATGTTGCTGCTCTCGAATTTATCAGTTTTATTCTTAGTATAGTTTATTTTATGTTCTTACGATTTATTTCAGATTATAGTTAATAATTTCATTCTCCAAGTATCTTAGTTTTGATAGTTTCTTCGTTAAGCATAGGATCAGTTTCCCATTCACTCAAATAATGAAGATGTTCATGAAATAGAATTTGGTTCAGAAATAAATATCTTTATCAAGTTTTCTACTTGCTTCTACATAAATATCTTTATCAAGTTTTCTACTTGCTTCCAAATCAAGTTTAGAAGTAAATATCTTTATTAAGTTTTCTACTTGTTCCCATATTTCAATAGTTTCATATCATTTTGCTTATGGATAGGAGATAGAACATAATGTTTAAAGTTAAATGTTATTGGTCTCTTTGTAGTTTACATCTCTTTGTAGAAATTAGATTAGATTTACTCCCATTTTGTTTTGCTATTACATTTGAAAGTCATTACGATACATTCACCCTAGTTCCTATTACATTTGACGTGCAACATCAAGGAGAATGGAATTAGATACTTTAGTATAGTCTTCAAGTATTACTCAAGTAGTTGTTGAATTCATTAAATAGTTTGTAGTCTTGCTTTGAATTAATATAGTTTTTTGTTTATGCAATTTATCGTCAAAATTGAGTAATTTCTTAGATAGGTCTCTAAATTTATTTACAGTTGTTTCCAATTCCTAGATTAGAATCTGAAGAATTGATTAATTAGTTTCCATCTTTATAAAAAGTAGTTTGTTTTTTTATCAGTATTTGTTTTTATCTTTCCATTATTTAATAATAGAGTAGAGTAGTATGACTTGATACTATTACGATCTGTTGGTCTAGCTAGACTTAGTTAGTTCATTTGTTGTCTTTTTGAAGTTTGACTCAGTTTTTCATTTTGAAAGACCTTTCGATCTTTTCTTTCTTAAATATTTCTCAGGTCTTACAAGCCAAAATCTTAGGTACCATTCTATCTCAACATATACTTTGACACAACTCTAAGAATACCAACCCTGGTCGATAATTAAATATTAGGTGATTTCTTTGAGATAGCTCACACACCCAACATTTTGGTGCTGCTGCCGGGGAGTTGTAGATAGGTAGAATTCAGTTGTAGATACGTAGGATTCAGTTGTAGATAGTTAGAATTCCCTTCTTAAAAAAAATTAGTGATATATTTGAATTTTCCTTTGAAACTTAGAAATAGGCTGGTGGCGGGTGAGCGGTAAGATGAGAGGTAAGAACCTGTGCATCTGTTATAACATGCATCCCCAAAACCCAGCAATTGTAGTGATGTAGTTAGAATTTATTTTAGTTATAGTTTTGTTTTCATGAATAGGTCTAGAGACTCACAAGGTAGATTTATTAAAACTAAAATTCTTACTAAAATTCCTACTAACCTATACGAGGGGCGTGCCACCCCAACTACTAACTCAGCAGAAAAGTATCGGAAGACACCTAAAGGGGATAGTCCTACTTGGAAGGCTAAGGAAGTCCTTTCTAGAAACCAATAAGGAGAAACCATAGGGACATCAGAACAGTCTGTTCATAAAGAAATTCCACTAAAGGAACCTCAAGCTCATATTGAGACTGAACTAAGACAAGAGGAAACTCAAAAGGATAAAACTTTAGAACCTCCCAACCCTCCATTGGTCCAAAAACCCAAAGACACTACTTTTTCAATAGTAGATGGTCCAAACTTAGTAGATTTTGTTGATCCTACACAAGTAGATGCTCTTTTTGAGAATTCTGTGAACATAGTTATCTCATAGATTGAGACAAAACCAGTAAGACCTTCAAAACTGGATTCCCACGTAGCTGATAATTCTCCTTATAAAAAGAAGAATACTCTTCCTGAAACAGAACATTGGGACATCCCCTATTCACCAAGGAAGGAACCACCTACGTATTCTCTCTTTGGCAATCAAATCTTCACGGGGGATGAAAATGAAGATCATGTCCGACAAGATGAAGAAGAAGGAGAAGGTAGAACTGAAGGTACCTTCGGGTTCCCTATCTTAGACACTGCACAAGATGTTACTATGAAAAATATCCCTCCCTCCTCACTACCAACCTTTTTTGGGAAGAGTAGTGAGGATCCTGACACATTTTTATTCGAGTTTGACATTTTGTGTAGGAGTTATAATTACCTACAAGATGGCCAAAAACTAAAACTCTTTCTTGCCACATTAAAAGATTATGCTCTTCGATGGTTTATGGGATTAGGAGAATCTAGTATTAGAAATTGGGAAGACATGAAGAATGCATTTCTACGTAAATATCAGGATTATTGTAGACCTAAGGACTCTCGCAATGATATTTTTAAAATCCAACAACTTGAAGATGAGAGCCTAGAAGACTATCTCGAGAGATTTAACTATGTGTTACATAAATCCAAATATAGTGATCTTCGGGAAGATGCAATAAGAACACTCTTCCTCAAGGGAATCTCAGAAGAATTCTTAGAAAACCTTAATCTCATGGCAGCAGGAGACGTTTCTCATAAGTCTTTTGCACAGATTTGTGAACTATGTAGGAATTACTCTAGGAGCAGAGGGAAAAGTGGAAGACACTTTTGAGAATCTTATGCTAGGAACCTAAAAGGAAACACATCCGGTCCTGGTGGAGTTACAAGGGTAGAGTTGGGAAACCTATTAGAAAATTTTAAAACATATATCTTAGGAGCTATGGGGTCTAAACTAGATGCATTATAAGCTAAAAAGAGGCAAGATGAAGAGCGTGCAGCAATGAGTGTTTTCTGCCCCAGGTGTAGAACTAAACATCCTCAATGAGAATGTCCATTGAATAATGTTTCAGTTTGTCACCTTTGTACAAAAGAACATCCAACTGATAATTGTCCATCGTACTCCTGGGTTGCAAGCTGTATACAAGAGTGGAAACTTTGGTGAAACACCTAGGAGGCCTTGGCAACCTAGAGATAAACCATCGTATCAAGATTCATCACAAATTCCACCCTATTACTATCCTTATCAACCTCCTCAACAATGGAACACTTCAGGTTGGCAGAATTGACCACCGCTGTACCCTCCTCAGAATGCCCAACAACAGCAATGGTCACATGGATGGAGAGGACAAGCTTATGCTCAAACACCTCCTCCTATGCCTAACTATACTTACCCACCTAATATTCAACAACTCTTGCCTGGATTTGTACCTCCTTCACTACCCCCTATCCCAAATCAACCTCACCATTTCCAGAATATGAATCCTCCAAGACCCACAATATTACCGGCACAACCGATACCAAATCCTAACAACAAACCAACCCAAGCTCTTAATAGCATTGGGTTGTTACCTCTTCCATCATATGCCATTTTGACCGCACCAATACATGAGATTCAACTGTGTTTTGGAAGAGTTCTGCAAGATCAACCCAAGTCATCAGTTATTATCCAAGAAGAGAATGAAGAAGACATACCTAGAGAAGTTTTGAACGATGCCACTCTTGAAAATGTGGTTATTCCTAAATCTTCAACACACAACCATCCACATAAAGAAGTAATTATGGGAGAAAAGTCACCCCCATTTCCGGAGCGTCTGGTAATAGAAAAACCTATAACTTATCAAGAGTACGATATCGTTAAATTGAAAAATATTTGTATTAAGATCTCTTTATTGCAAGCCATTAAGGATATCCCAATCTATAGTAAAGTGATAAAGGAACTATGTATTAAGAGACCAGGTAGGAAACAAAAGACCCTCCGACAATTCATGTAATAGGTGAAATGTCAGATTACATAGCCGACCCACCTAGAATCCCAAAGTATTCAAATCCAGGAAATCCTGTGGTGACTATTATCATCAATACACTACCATAGAAAACACACTTATTGATCTAGGAGCCACTATTAACCTGATGAATACCATAGTTTTAGAAACTCTCAATTTAGGACAATTCCTTCGCCCTACCCCAACAATGCTACAATTAGCAGATCGCACGATGGTGTAGCCTGCTGGGATCTTAGATGACATCACTGTATCAGTAGCTTCATGGGATCATGGTCATTGAATCAAAAGACCCTTCCAAAGGTCACCCCATTATTCTGGGAAGACCTTGGTTGGCTACTGCCAATGCATTTATAGGATGTAGGGATGGAGAGACGATTATCTCTGATGGGTTATCTACAAGAAAATTAGCTTTATACCCACCAGCACAACCGGTAACTAAAAACCTATTTTGGTTAGATTGTCCTTTCGGGGATGAGAACTTGGAAGAAATTTCCCTTGTTAGTGATTTTTCCTGGGAACTTCAAGAACAAAATACTGAGAATGTGTTGAATCGATTTATCTCTTCCACAACATGTATAGAATTTCCTCAGTCTTTTTCCCAACTTGACCAGATCTTTGGAGATGAATTCCAAGAAAACATGAGTGTCTCAACATTTATAAGTACACCCTGTGTCTTCGCAATCGAATAACATCTAGGATCCTATACCATACTGTGTGAGTTTAGTTCCAAAATATTTCTACATATAAATGCAGGTTTAGATGAGAGTCAGCAAAAACAATTACTAAAGTTCTCAAGAGTCAAACTGGAGCATTTGCATGGGAATATACCAATATGAAGGGTATACACCCAGATACCTGTATTCACCACATTTACACACACTCAAACATACCTCCTGTTAGGCAACCCTAGAGAAGAATGAATCCATCCCTAAAGGATATAGTAAAAAATGAATTACAAAAACTCCTTAATGCTGGATTCATCTACCCAATTTCTAATAGTAAATGGGTATCTCCTCTGGTGGTAGTTCCAAAGAAAGTCACAGGGAAATGGTGTATCTGTGTTGACTTTCGAGAATTAAACAAGGCCACTCTTAAGGACTACTTCCCCTTGCCTTTCATTGACCAGGTGTTGGATACTTTATCAAGGAAGCAATACTTTTATTTCCTTGATGGGTATAGTGGATACAATCAAATATTAATAGCACCTGAGGATCAAGACAAGACAACCTTTACTTGTTCTTGGGGGACATATGCCTATCGAGTGTTACCATTTGGCCTTTGTAATACACCTGTTACTTTCTAGTGTGCAGTTCTAGGAATCTTTGTTGACCTTATACATGATTGTGTAGAAGTTTATATGGATGATTTTACAGTTTATGTCAATACCTTCCAAGAATCCCTTGATAACCTCGAAACAATTCTTATTCGGTGCCAAAAAATGAACTTAGCCCTTAGTCATGAAAAATATAAGATGTTACTAACCGAGGGCATAGTTCTGGGACATCATGTCTCTCTTTAAGGTATCAAGGTGGATCCCGCCAAGATATAAATAATTGTTAATCTTCCTCCTCCAAAAACTTCGAAGGAAGTAAGAATATTTCTTGGCCATGTGGGCTATTATAGACGTTTTATTGAAAATTTCACTAAGATAGCCACACCTATGTTCAAACTACTCATGAAAGACACAGAATTCCAATGGACTGAACCTTGTCAACAAGCCTTCGAAACTTTGAAGGTAAAGCTATCAGTGGCACCAATACTTAGGGGCCCGAACTGGTCCCTTCCTTTTCATATATCCACTGATGCTTCTGATATAGCTATAGGAGCAGTCTTAAGTCAAAAAGAGGGACGAATATCACATGCCATCTATTTCGCTAGTAAAAATTTGACTCCTGCAAAATCTAAATACACTGTTACTGAAAAAGAATTTTTGGCAGTAGTCTATTCCATCAACAAATTTCTTCATTATATCACAGGATATGAAATTTTCATACATACCGATCACTCCGCCATCAGATTTTTGATGAATAAACCAATCACGAATGGCAGGGTGACTTGGTGGCTTCTTTTGTTACAAGAATTTAACATTACTATTGTTGATTGTCCCTGTTGAGAGAATGTAGTAGCTGACTTTCTCTCTCGAATTCAAATTGACGATAATGCCATCCCTGTCGACGATAGCTTCCCAGATGAACATTTGTTCGCTGTATCTATTCGAACCCCATGGTTTGCATATATAGCCAATTATTTAGCAACTGGAAAGCTACCCAACCATCTCTCCCCACCTGAGAAACGTAGGATCATAGTTCAAAGCTCTAATTATTCTTGGGTAGATAATGATCTCTTTCGTACTGGTCCTAATCTTATTATTAGACGATGTGTACTTTATATAACTTTATTTGTACATATGTTTTTGTTTTGAATAAATGTGAATCATCTAAGAAATGATTTTGTAGCTTAATTACAAGAACCTTGTCCTTATAATCAGCTCATGCAACAACATTTAACGAGGGAAGTGCTCTAAAAAATTCATAACACACTTCATAATACACCCTAACTCCTTCTCTTTCAATTCTTGTTGGAAATTGAAAATTTATAGTGAAAAGATAAAATGTTCTTTATATCATTTTCAAACCACTTTCTTCTATGATTCTGCATATGGTGTTTGATTCAGACATGCACATTTCCGATTTATCATTAGAATAGCTGCTTAAAGACCTACTTTAATTACTATGATCTCCAAAAAGCTCTATTTTACACCTATCGATCACTGGCTCATCCTAGACTCATTATCAAAACTTGTCTCTTAAAGCATCTTTAAAAGGTAGCTCAAAAGTGAATGATATTTCTATTTTGTGGGGAACATTACTGATCTTTTATGAATAAGATAGACTAAGAGGTCAAAGAACAACTTTAGGTCATTATCTTTTGACATGATCTATAATTTAGGCCATTATAAATAAAGTTACTGTTAAATTTTCAGAATTTACTTCAATCTGATCTAGGATCTTAACTGAGAGAACAACATGTACAACATATCTATAGCATATCAATCATGGAGACAATAATGCAAGCACACAAGAGACACAAAGATTTACTTGGGGAAAACCATAAAGGTGAAAAACCCCAATAACTTCCTCAGAGATAGATAGAGCAATGATGCAACCCAAACATAAGAGATAGACATATCCTAGCAGCAGATCCTTCTCCTCCATAAGTGCGCCACTCCTCCTTGAGTGCATGAGTGAGAAGTGAGTTTTTAAATAGAGTGCCTCCCACACTCTATTTATACTTGAATTGACTTGCCTTTTACATAACTCATGTAGGCTCGAACTTAACCACATAACATAATGCTGACTGGGCCGACCCCCAATAGGGTGGTCTAATAACCCTTTGACCCACATGACTTATACAGGGCCGACCCCAACAAGGTGGTCTAATAACCCATCAAGTATAAGTTATGACATTTACAATATAAATGACGACACTTCTGTATAGAGGAATAATACCATCTCTATAGGAGTACATACAACATACATATATGAAATACATTCTGAAGTTACATATACATCAACACTCCCTCTTAACTAGGAAGGTATTTCTCAGCATAGGTCTTCTAGCACAAGTCATCTTCTTTGAATCATCGTCACTGGATAACCATCATTGAGTCATCATCATCATCACTGCTGCTACTATCTCAATCAATATCTGAATCTACTTGTCATAGGAAGTTCTACAGAGCCAGTCCTTTTTCATACTGGATGTAGGCCCACCACCTGCAGGTCTTCATCATCACTGGCCATACTGTGGAATCTTTAGGACTTATTATGTGCATCACAAAACCTTAAAAGAGTCTCTTGACTAGAAAGAATTCTAAAGAGCATCTGAGGCCTTTTTCATCCTGTCCAGATCTCCAGGACTTATTACATGTGACCCCACCACAAAACCTCGCAAGAGCATCCCAGGCTGTTACGAGCACGCAGCTCTACCTATAGGATCTCCCAGGGCATGAATTACATGTGGTCATGGCAAAACCTCGCAAGAGCATCCCAGGACTGATTACGGGCACACAGCCTAACCTATCGGATCTCCCAGGGAACCGAATTATATGCCATAGGACAAAATCTTGAAAGAGCATCTTCCAGATATCCCAGGGCACCGAATTACATGCCATAGGAAAAACCTCAAAAGACTATCTGCAGATCTCCCAGGGCACCGAATTATATGTCCTCCCAGAGCAAAACCTCGAAAGAGCATTTTCCAGATATCCCAGGGAACCGAATTACATGCCATAGGAAAAACCTCGAAAGACTATCTGCAAATCTCCCAGGGAACCAAATTACATGCTCATCTACACAACCTGATCCACGGCCATAGAGTATCAACCTGATACTCACCATACATCATCCTGATGTACACATGATCATCCTGATCATCATCACTGCAACATCCTGCTGCATGTCATCTGGAGCAACATCCTGAAGCTCGTCATCCATGATCATCCTGATCATACAATGCATCTACCTGATGCATACCAAGTATCTACCTGATACATATCATCATACATGATCCACCTGATCATACAATGTATCCACCTGATACATGATACATATGACCATACATGATCCACCTGATCATACAATGCATCCACCTGATACATATACAGATACATGGTCCAAGCATCCAACATGATGCATACATACATACATAAAAATTATCCAACTGATCATATCCAAGCAGAAACCAGAACATCATCCTGATGCTCATCATCCAGCGCTTACATCCACAGCCATGTGAAGGATCCTCCTTCCAACATGCTTGGAATGGCTTCAGGAAATGTGTCCATCACTTCTTCCTCGAAGTGTCCTCGATCTGAAGAATGCCAAGCCTCTCTCTGAAGTACTCGAACTTCAACCTGGCTAGTGGCTTCGTCAGCACATCTACAATCTGCTCGTCCGTCGCAACATACAGGAGCTTCACAGCTCCTCTCTGCACCATATCCCTGATATAGTGATATTTGATCTCTATGTGTTTCGGCCTGTCATGAAATACTGGGTTCTCGGACAGCTTCACACAACTCTGGTTATCACAGAAGATACCAGTAGCATCCAACGGGAGATCAAATAACTCAGACAGTAGCTTTCGTAGCCATACTGCCTCACAACTAGCTGAACAGGATGCAACATACTATGCCTCAGCTGTACTCAGTGCTACACAGGACTGCTTCCTGCTAAACCAAGAGATCACACCTGATCCCATACTGAAGCAACACCCAGATGTGCTCTTCCTATCTGCAGCACTGCCTGCCCAATCTGAATCAACATAACCCTGCAGGTTAAACTTTTGATTCGCTTCATACTTGAGCCCATAATCCACTGTACCCTTCAGGTACCTCAGAACATGCTTTCCAACAACTAGGTGAACACTCCTCGGATCTGTCAGGAACTGACTCAATGTGTTCACAGCAAAGCAAATGTCTGGTCTCATGTTCGTCAGGTACATCAAGGACCCAATCATCTGACGATACATAGAGACATCAACCGACTCAGATGAAACATCACATAGAAGCCTTATATTCGATGCCATAGGTGTGGCCATGGCCTTGCAATCCATCATTCCAAATCTCTTCAGGATATCTACTATGTACTTCCCTTGACCAAGGAAGATCCCACCTGAACTCTGCCACACCTCCATACCTAGGAAATAGTGCATCATTCCCAAATCTTTCATATCGAACTCGGCAGTAAGCTTCCGCTGCATGTCGGAAATCAATCTATCTTCACCTGTAACAAATAGGTTATCCACATACAAAAGTAGTATCACTGGATTGCTTTCCTCAACCTTGTAGTAAAGGTTGAAATCCTCTTTACTCTTGGTAAAGCCCAAACTAGATAGAAAGTTGTCTATCCTACCAAGTTCTGCACACATATATGACTACACCATTCAAGAAGGTTGTCTTGAAATCCATTTGGTGTATCTTCTATTTCATCACTTTTATATTTCTCTATGCTGCCATCTGCAGCATGCTTGATCTTGATAGATCCATATGGAAGTCATAACAAACTTCCCTTCAGGTCTTGGGACTACATCCCAAACATCATTCTTCATGATCGACGGATCATGGCATTCCATTTCTTCATCCCAAATCCTGGGAACTTCAATATCTTCAATAGATATCTTTTTTGCTGGAACAAATGTTGTAGTCCTTTTGTAGGTGAAGATATACGGTATTTCCTACAAAACAGGTTAAATTGCATGATTAGAAACATCTCATAATTTTCAGAACAAATTCTTACACATAAAGAAATATGTCATACAGTCATGCAATTATCTTAGCCAATGCTTCAATACAACATTTATCCATATCCCGTAACTTTCTAGATGCCTTCCAATCTCTACCAGAACATTGTTAAGAGTGTGCACAACTCCCAACATGTCAGCAAAGAGGTTTCATTCTAGATAAGTAGCAATGGAATGTTGTACAGTGCCATAGGCCACTTACCCATGCATATTAGTAGTATACTGTTCATCGATGCAATTATTCTAATATGCATAATACACAACCTAATTCTAGGAACATTAGTATATACATTATTGAACAGTATTATTTAAGAAATGACAATTCAAATACTTATCTTTGTTTGTTCGTTGGGTGGACTCCCTCTGAGTCTTCGCTTCCTTGCAGGAGCTACTGGAGTCCTAATCTGAAGTAGCTTCTTCTACACCTTTTGATGTGGAATGTAGAGAGATGGTCAACTCCCTCTGAATATCTGCATCCTTGCAGAAACCACTGGAGTGTACTCCCTCTTGATCTTTGCTTCCTGGATTACTTGTCCTTGAACTTATATTCATTTTCGATCCCTATGCATGCTTGTTAGTATCACCATTGTGTTATCCTCTAGGTCTCATACGTAATCAAACATTCATTAGTATAATCATAGGACTCTTATTTGATCATAGGACTCTTTTGGTTAGTTAAATCATCAATCAAGATAAGAGATATAATATGCATAAAATCTGTGATTACTCAAACCTATACCTTCATGATTCTTCTGGTTAATCATATCATCAATTACAATATGCATACAACCATGACTATTCAAACCTATGACTTCATGAATAATTATTATCAACAACACAACAGTATAAGATCCTAACACAAGGTAGGATTCTATCTTGATATAGGAAAAACATACATGGATTAGCATGCTAGCTAGTTATGTCTAACATACTCACATGATGTCTTCTTGTTCTTCTTCAATGACTTGTGCTAGTAACCTGTATATCTCATAGGTTAACCATTATAAAACGAAGTTATACATACCTTGTAAATGGATCTTGTATGAGATCCATGACAATGGATGAATCTTTGTCCTCATGTCATCATGATCATATGTTCTTGAATCAGAACATGATTTGTCTTTCTTGGTGTACCTTTCAAGTTAGTAGACAACATAAACCTCATACAACACCATAATGCATTAGTACAATCATAAGTGTCAACACCCTAATCAATGAATATTTTCTATCATGCATTCATAATTTTATGACAAGTCTAAAATCAATATTGTACTAACTGTAATAACATGAAGACAAACATACCATAAACTTAATCATGAACAAATCTCAAAACCTACCTCGATGAGTCATACCTGTCGAGATCGCTTGTAATATTCTTATGTAAGGCCTTAACCTCATCTCCCTCTGAAACAGGAACTTCTTTACTTATGCAGGTGACCAATCCATCTTCTTCTAGGATTAACCCAATCCACTTGATTTGCAAGAACTGGACCTGGAGCTGGATATGGGTTTGTCAGAGAAACCCCAAAAATTCAAACTTTGAATTTCAAACTTCCGAAAGGATAGACATATGCGCCTTGATGAGCTGATCAAGCTAGTATATTCAGAATTTGAAAGCTGCAAAGTTTCACTCCTCAATTTTGCCTTTGAAACTTCCGGATTCACTGGACGCGACCCTGAACTGGGGTTTGATGAAGCCCATTCTTCTTCCCAATCAAAAGGTTTGATTCAAATCTCTAAGCTTCTATTTTTCTAAGGATCTTCCAGACGTGGTCACAGATTTCAAAAATTTCCATTTTTACAGAAGCCCTAATTTTCCACTTTTCTGATCAAAGTCCTGAACTAGGGTCTGATCAAGCCCGGCCTTCTGCCCAACCAAAAATTCTGATCTTGGTCTCTAAATTTTTATTTTGATGAGTAGCATCCAGCCGTGGTCTCTGATTACAAAAATTCCAACTTTTTCTGAAGCCCTAAATTTCGGAAGCCATGAATGAAGGTACTAAAAAATAATTCTATTTTTGACAGAAATATGTACTTGATTGTTTCTTGTGTACCTCCGAACCTTTCGATCCACAGGGTCTGAAAATTTTTCCTGAGATAGCCCAACCTGTTATCTTTCCATCCTGATAGGTCTGACCTCAATTGGATTCTCTGAGAGAGAGTTATGCCAAGTGTTGCAACGTGACCTGTTTATGGGATAATACAGGAGAGTGAACTTGTACGGCGTGCCACGTGTCACTATTTCAACTTCGGCCTCTAAATTTTTTTCTTGAGATAGCCCGACCTGTTATCTTTCCATCCTGATAGGTCTGACCTCAATTGGATTCTCTGAGAGAGAGTTATGCCAAGTGTCGCAACGTGACCTGTTTATGGGATAATACAGGAGAGCGAAATTGTACGGTGTGCCACGTGTCATTGGTTCAACTTCGGCCTCTGAAATTTTTTTCTAAGCTAGTACCATCTGTGTACTACCTGTCACTTTTTATGAAATTTCATTTGGATATTCCTAGCCCAAGTTATGACCTTTTTCCCAAGGTCACCTAATTTTGACTCAGATCTGGAAGAGACAGAAACCCTATATTGTACAGATCATAAATCACAAATTACAACTAATTAGAGGTTTTCCTTTGGATACAAGGTACATGGGGATTTAGTCTTCGACCTGTAAAGATTTCAGATCCGAAAACTTCGCTAAAACGGATTTATAGCGAAAGTGCTACGATGACTGGTTTTTTCTATATCAAGCCCTAACATCGTAAGAGCAACAAGTGTCATACATGCCATATCATGCCTTCTTTCAGGCTAGCTCTGATACCATGTTAAATTTTCAGAATTTACTTCAATCTGATCTAGGATCTTAACTGATAGAACAACATGTACAACATATCTACAGCATATCAATCATGGAGACAATAATGCAAGCACACAAGAGACACAAAGATTTACTTGGAGAAAACCATAAAGGTGAAAAACCCCAATAACTTCCTCAGAGATAGATAGAGCAATGATACAACCCAAACATAAGAGATAGACATATCCTAGTAGCAGATCCTCCTCCTCCATAAGTGTGCCACTCCTCCTTGAGTGCGTGAGTGATTAAATAGAGTGCCTCCTGCACTCTATTTATACTTGACTTGACTTTCCTTTTACATAACTCATGTAGGCTCGAACTTAACCACATAACATAATGCTGACTGGGTCGACCCCCAATAGGGTGGTCTAATAACCCTTTGACCCACATGACTTATACATGGCCAACCCCAACAAGGTGGTCTAATAACCCATCAAGTATAAGTTACGACATTTACAATATAAATGACGACACTTCCGTATAGAGGAATAATACCATCTTTATAGGAGTACATACAACATACATATATGAAATACATTCCGAAGTTACATATACATCAACAGTTACTCATAAGGTTTGTTCTAAAATTTTGAATTATGTGTTTAGCAGGATTAGCACACTCTAGTGCCAACCGGATTCCTTACAAAAAATATATATGTATCATTATACGAGGCAAACCCGCTGGGGTACTCAACAGGCTCGCTGGAAGTGGGTTCAT
Source organism: Larix kaempferi (assembly GCA_027924585.1). Taxonomy (NCBI): domain Eukaryota; kingdom Viridiplantae; phylum Streptophyta; class Pinopsida; order Pinales; family Pinaceae; genus Larix; species Larix kaempferi. Next base: position 6,570,133 of record BSBM01000732.1, on the reverse strand, counting down.
GCTAAGTAAAAAATTAAACAAGGAAGATCGGTAAATGCAAGTAAACCCATCAGGGTACTGAACAGCCTCACTCACAGGGGGGCTATGCTTGCATGGTACCAAGATAAACCCGCCGGGGTATTGAACAGGACTGCTAGAAGCAGGTCAATATCGGGTAAAAGAGGTTTGGTTAATGCATCGCTATCCACATGGCTCATAAAACCCTGGGTATACAAACATATGTTTAGGCCGATTATTTATACTGTCATTAGAGAATGGCTGTAAGTTGGACTTGGACCCTGTCATCTAATTCAAACAATACCTAGGATAAGACTATCCTAGAAATGGGACCCATAACTATAGAAATCTCACAAACTCTAGGGTGAACCTTATCTATATTCTTTGGATGACAAGAAATCTTTACAATGAGTCATAGACGACTAGTTTTCCTTTGGCATTTTTTTTTCACATCAATTATACCATCATTCTCCATATGGTCTTCTTAAGCACCGTTGTATTCTTTTTGATGAATGTACATATCTGAATCATCTACATTTATTAGTTAATATTTCATTTTCTTAGGAAAATTATCACAACATTTTAGAACCTATCGGCAAAACTTTCAATTGAAAATATTTGAATATTAATCAATTTCTCTTTGATGGCTTGAGGACATGCCATATTTTTGGTTTGGGGGAGGATTAGAACTGTTTTTACCTTCTGAATATTTATGAAAAAAAAAGTTTATTTATTTTTGATAAAATGATAGGTGTTTTCAGGATTAATGCGAAAAGCAGAGGGAAGATTGTTCTAATCAATGACAAATAAAAGAAGAACATGACTTAAAGTTCCAGAAAAACAAAGTTTACAGCATCTTTTGTGCACTAACAACCTCATAAATTCCCTGCAAAATCAGCTTTAGTCAACATCAGTAAGCAGATCTTGTACAGACAAAATTCTGTATGAAGGGTTGAATGATGGGTCGAATGTCGATCCGAATGAGGTGACAAATGAGGCAAATGTATAATGATCTAAATGAAGTACCGAATGAAACCATAGCTTAGAATGGATTTATTAAACATGCCAAGGTATCCAAATTTGAATATTGCTAATAAATCTAATGGGATAATTATGTCAGGAATCAATCAAATGTCAATTTCGCATGTGGTCTCATTTCCTTTCCCATATTGCCTCCATTAAACGAATGGATTATGCATCATTGCGATCTTCAGAATAATTGCATGATCACCATATGGTATTAATTATCCTGTTGTATGATCTACCATCATATTAATCGAATCATCATCTCCCACATGTAATCTATATCTATAATCTCATTTCAAGAATTACATTCAACCTGTCCAAAGTTTGACTTTGGACAGGGTTGAATACATCATAACCACACGTATTATATAACTCATGCATTTCTATGTTGGCACTCAACTCAAGATCTTTGATAAGCATGATCTCTAAGCATGCTAAGTCCTCACCTACGATCATTCAAAAATTCAAACGGACTTCAATTTAAACTGACGACTGCGTGAATTTCGCTCCATGCTGTTTGCTTTCCATATTTTATTTTAAGCCATGACTCCTGCATCCCTTGCATCCCTTGTACCTATCTGCATCCCTCGACCTCTATCTAGTTATGCTGATCTGTCATGAACCTGGAAGTTACCAGGATCTACTTTGCATCCTCGAGTTCAAAGAATGTCGTGAGGTTTTCCTTCGAGCCGGATGGGGTCTCTTTCTCCGCCTTCTCCAAGGCCACGACCATGAAATTTCACTGTTGTTCGCTGAAGGATTCGATGGCAAGATGACCAAAGTTGGCCATCTCACTTTTATGTGGTGGAAGAATCTATCGTATTAGCCACGAAGCTTCCTAGGGAAGGATCCCGTTGGCATAAACATCTCCTCCTTCCATGGAAGGCTCACGAATTTGCTTTGAAGCCCAAATATAAACATGTTGCTGGAACAAAAGGATTCCACCGGGAAAGGGTCAAGCCGAAATACCTATATCCCTTGACTGTCATCATCCATCTGATCACTTGTGAGGGTAAGTTTACTGTTTTTAAAGTCTGCCATTTTAGATTGCTAGCACATTTTGTTAACAATTAGACCCTCAATTTTCTGTTCTATTTCCTGAAAATTTTAGAGAAAATGTCAAGCCAGGTTAGGAAGAATACTGTTAATCCATCTGGTATCTTGTATCATCACTGTCTCATTAAAATCTTGATTGTTCACCAGTTGGAAAAGAGAGGGAAAACCTGGGATCATTTTGTCTTTGAAATACTAAACCCTCATTTGATCGAGAAGCCTATTGCCAAATCCTCTGCTTCTCGAAAACATCATTGTTTCCAAGCCAGTATTAGTGAGCCTACCCAAGCCTATACGCAAACAGAACAAGACACCAAGCGTGTGTGGTTTGATGAGAATTCCTCAGGCGATGTGCACCTTGTCCATTCATCGCCTTCTCCTAAGCTTGCCCTTGGTGACCACACTTTGGAATCCCCACTCTTTTCAGTACCCACTAAATCCACAAGAACAAATCGTGACCAGTCCGTCGACCAGTATGTCATCTAGACTGTCATTCAGCCATCATGTTCTGACGACCATACCCTTGAAACACCCTTCCTCACATTAGCCAATGTATCTGCTCGATTGTGTGAAGCCCTTGCTGCTGGAAGTTCTCTTGCACATAACGAAGACAAAGTTCATGAAGAACATACTATTGAGCTTGAAACATTTTCAAGAAAGTTGAGTCCTCAAAAGGACCTGGAACATCTCATAGAACAACCCATTTTGAATCAGCAGGAAGTGGATAGGTTGACCCGAGGGATAGCATGGTTGACAGACCAGAATAAAAAATATGTGGAAACAATCTCTGAGCTTCATGACAAAAACAAGGCACTCTGCACACAAGTAAGAAGCATTGAATGCTTGGTCAATGCCAAAACCACTTCCTCTTCCAAGTCGAAGGCAGCTGCTACCGCAGCTCAACCTTCTTCCTAAACTTTTCTGTTTTTCTCATTGGGACCTGGCATATCTCTGGTTTCGGGGAATGTTGGTGTTCATTTTGTCACTATTTTTGATCATCAAATATACTCTGAGTGGCGTTAATTGCACTATTTTTGATATGTTAAATCACTCTTTTTGTCATTTAGACCATCAAACAGACTCAGGTATGCATTTATTTGAATATCATACAAATCGTGAATAATTATTATCATTTTTATGGTTTATTGACAATCATTTTATATTTTTAGATATGCTTGGCAGTTAGTTTTTGCTCTATAGGCTGCGGTCTTCAAACAGACCTCCATTCGGACTCACTTTCACGCCAAAGATGCCAGCAGCGTTCAACCTGTCGTCCAACCCTTCATTCAGCATGCGGAATCGTCGGTTGGCATATTCCTGGCCATTGAAGACAGAAATGAAAACATGGGTTCTATTAGCAATGTAGTAGTTGTGGTTGGTGAGCCCCTATTCTAGAAGATTCGCCTGCCTACCTGTTGATCTTGACAGCACACATTTTCCTCACGTCAACACTCTAGAAGATTCGCTCCTCCGTCCGCTCATCTCTCGAGCACACACTCCTGCCCACGTCAACGTTCTGGAAGCCCTCGTCCTCCCACACTCAGCCTGCCAGCACATGCTTCTGCCCATGGTTGAAGGAAACCAACACGCAGTTGTTTGCATCGGGTAGGATTGACGTCGTGAAAGCAGGCAAGCAGCCTCTGCGCTGTCGTGAATCACCAGGCAGTCGTTTTCCAGTCTTAAAGACTCCTATTTTTAGAGAGGTCGACTATGTCGACCTTCTCTCCCATTGTAAAATTATAAATAGATGCCTCGTGTGGAGAAACAATGATCATCAGATAACATATATAATATACAGAAGATAGCAGTAGTTTTTGCATAAACATTGTGTAATTTTTCTCAGTTAATGGAAGCTCCTTAATTTCATTGTTGATGCTCTGCTGTTGGTGACTAAGTTGATTTAGTTTCAATCTTTGATTGCTGGGAAGGGCCCCTCATCAACCGGAGGTTTTATTTGTATTTTTCTGTATTTTCTTTCTGCAAGTAGATAGTTCATTTTCCAGTGTATGTAATTAATTCTATTTTCCTGTATATGTCATTTCCTTATTTTTTCTATAATCTGTATCTTGCTGCTAACTTAATTTATTTTCCAGAATCGATAATGGTCGACCAAACATAGTGTTTACAGTTTGTTTTTAGTCTTCTGCAATCAGATAGAGTTTAGTTAGTTGCTGTTTCAAGCTTAGTTATAATTAGAATTAGTTCCATTAGTTTCTTTTTCTGTAGTTGTAGGTTAAGTTTTATTCATATCTTAGTTTTGTTTAACTATGTTATAGAAGTAGTTCACCTTTTAAACAATGATTAGAATAGATTACTTCCTACTATCTTAGCTTCTCAACAGTATTCTCACTGACTTCTTTGGACTGTAGGTTCATCTGCACTCGCCAGCTAACGTTAAAATCATACAAATTGCTTCTTTCCTTAGTTTAAATCGTTTTCCTCCATCCGGATTGTCATTCTGACTTTCAATCGGACAGTCATCTGGACAGTCATTTAGACTTTCATTCTTTCTGCATTGTTTTTATGTTTATTTTGAATCCAGTTTCTTAGGTTTTTAAACTGTAATCTTTCTTGCTTTTAATTAGCATTCTTAACTATAATTAGGACCTTGTTTTATATTCCATAAATTTTTTAATTAAGTTTGTCGTCATTCTTAGTTTCCATCTCATCTTTATTTAACTTTGTTTTAATTGTTTTTCAAGTTATGTCTTTCATATTTGATTTACCAATATGTTGCTTCTCTCGAATTTATCAGTTTTATTCTTAGTATAGTTTATTTTATGTTAAGATTTATTTCAGATTAGAGTTAATAATTTCATTCTCCAAGTATCTTAGTTTTGATAGTTTCTTCGTTAAGCATAGGATCAGTTTCCTATTCACTCAAATAATTAAGATGTTCATGAAATAGAATTTGTTTCGGAAATAAATATCTTTATCAAGTTTTCCACTTGCTTCTACATAAATATTTTTATCAAGTTTTCTACTTGCTTCCAAATCAAGTTCAGAAGTAAATATCTTTATTAAGTTTTCTACTTGTTCCCAGATTTCATTAGTTTCATATCATTTTGCTTATGGATAGGAGATAGGTCATAATGTTTAAAGATAATTGTAATTGGTCTCTTTGTAGTTTACATCTCTTTGTAGAAATTAGATTATATTTACTCTCATTTTGTTTTGCTATTACATTTGAAAGTCATTACGATACATTCACCCCAGTTCCTATTACATTTGACGTACAATATCAAGGAGAATAGAATTAGATACTTTAGTATAGTCTTCAAGTATTACTCAAGTAGTTGTTGAATTCATTAAATAGTTTGTAGTCTTGCTTTGAATTAATATAGTTTTCTGTTTATGTAATTTATCGTCAAATTGAGTAATTTCTTAGATAGGTCTCTAAATTCATTTACAGTTGTTTCCAATTCCTAGATTAGAATTTGAAGAATTGATTAAGTAGTTTCCATCTTTATAAAAAGTAGTTTGCTTTTTTTTTGTTTTTTTTGTTTTTTGTTTTTGTTTTTGTTTTTATCTTTCCATTATTTAATCATAGAGTAGACTAGTATGACTTGATACTATTCTGATCTGTTGGTCTAGCTAGACTTAGTTAGTTCATTTGTTGTCTTTCTGAAGTTTGACTTGGTTTTTAATTTTGAAAGATCTTTCGATCTTTTCTTTATTAAATATTTCTCAGGTCTGACAAGCCAAAATATTAGGTACCATTCTACCTCAGCATATACTTTTCCACAACTTTAAGAATACCAACCCTGGTCGATAATTAAATATTAGGTGATTTCTTTGAGATAGCTCACACACCCAACAACTTGACGTGTCAAAACGTGGTACATGGGGTTCGAGTCAGCGATAATGGTTGTGGTACGGAGCAGTATGTAATGACGAAACTTTTGGATAGCAATGGCTGCCGTAAGAGCGAGCTTCTCAACATGTGAGCAACGAGTTTCGTATTCAATAAGACCCTTACTTAGGTAATATATCACATGTTCCCAGGCGTTATGGTCCTCCTGCACCAAAACCATGGCGATCGTGGTGGCATAAGAAACGAGATAAAGGATGTAATCTCAGTATTAATTGGGAGGTTGGAGCATAGGGGCATGGGTAATAGTGTGTTTAAGACTATTGAAGGATTGTTGCGCTTGATTGTCCCATATGAACGGGACGTTCTTCTTGAGTATTCTCATATAAACCTGTGTCTTCTGAGCGAAATTACAGACAAAACGTCGTAAATAAGTTGCCTTCCCTTGCAAAATTTGAAGTTCCGTAATGTCAGTAAGGGTTGGGAGAGTGACAATGGATTCCACCTTCAAGGGATCAATGCGGATCCCATCTTTCGAAACGATAAAACCAAGGAGGCGTCCAAACTCGACGCAGAAAGTAAACTTGTGAGGGTTCAGACAGATGTTATACCATCTTCATTTGAGGAAGACTGTCGTCAGATGATCTATGTGGAACTCACGTTGCTGCAAATGGGCAGGGAGATCGTCCAGATAGGGTTCCACAAAGTCATTCACGTCATGAAAAGCATATGACATGGCCCGCTGGAATGTGGCACCATCATTTTTAAGACCAAAAGGGAGTTTATGATACGCAAACGTACCCCGAGGGCAGATGAATGTGGTCTTGTGTTGGTTGGTGGGGTGGATCTCAATCTGGTTGTAACCAGAAAATCCATCCATGAATGAGAAGATGACACTTCCAACACAATTGTCAATGATTTGATCGATAAAGGGAGTCGGGTAATTGTACTTAGGACAAGCCTTGTTGAGATCCCGATAATCGACACAGACTCAGATGGTGCCCTGCTTCTTAGCCATAGGGAAGACATTTGAGACCCATTCTGTTAATGGAACAGGGTAGATAAAGCCAGAATTCAAGATATTTTCAATTTCTGCTTTGATTGCCGTAGTTTTTCGAGGGGTACTGGTCGTAACTTTTGGTGGACTCGTTTAATGTCGGGATAGGTTTTAATTTTTTGCGAAATGTTAGCAGGGTCTATCCCGAGCATTTCCTTGTAGGTCCAAGAAAACACGTCTCGAAATTACTTGAATAAGGCCATGAAAGTAGTAATTTCTTCAGGGGAACATTTATGGCCTAAATGAATATGTTCCACTACACTAGGGGTAACCGAGATGTCAACCAGAATGGTGGGTTCAATGTTCACTAGGTTTCCCTCAACGTCTGTATGACATGTGAGTATTGAGGACTGGGGGCAAGGGTAGACATCCGGTGTGAAAATGGTGGTAATGCTATTCTCCACATAATCCAACGGGAGAAGGTAAGATGATCGATGGTGGAGGTCTTCCCATGGAGGGTCATCTGTGCTCATTATTTCCATAATGGACTCATCAGAGTGAAAAGTACGGAGTAGAGGATCGGTTAAGGACGACGTCCGCTGTAGAGAATAGGATGTAGAGGCCACAACTAAGTGGTCCTCGAGTGCTGACTGGATAGCCTCATAAGTGAGTTTAGTGGGTGAAAGAGGCATGGTGTCTCCAATCAGGTGCATAGTGGCTTCATCGGGTACAAACCACTGATCACTAGAGTTGGGAAAAGATGGAATCCCGAAGGATATCATGTTCACTGTGGCAACATGGTTAGGGGGATCCGGGGTTGAAATAACACCCATAAGAGATGAATATTTTTTGAGGCCGACCCCCACGCTCTCATATAGATGCGAAGATTGTCCAAGCAATGGGACATTATCACTAGGATGAGTAGCGGTGTCTGGTGTGTAGAAGTCCAGTTGGTCGACAGTGACAATTCAGCCTTGGTGGGGGAATTGCACTATGCATAAGACAGATGATGCGATCGCAGTCATGGCGTAAAACCAGTGACGACCAAGTAAGAGATTATAATCTAAAGGGGTTGCGACTACTTCCACGTTAATGGTTGCGGTCTTACCCCCCCAACTCGACTGCTAAGGCTTGTAATAGCCCATGGGGTTGAAAGCCACGACCGTCTAATGCTTTCAAGGTGGTGGGAGAATGGTTCACTTTGGGAGAACCAATGGCTCTCAACCATGACAGTGACATGACTGAGGTAGAAGCCCCTTCATCTAGTACAGTACAATGGACTGTCTTTCCAGCAAAGTTTGTAGCAACTTGAAATTCTAGTTGGTGGGAAAGCCTCAATTTAAAGTACTCAAGTCAAAACATGATTGTATTCGAGGAATCCGGATCTACCGCACCGATAGCAGCAAGGAGAGTCTTGCGTTGGTTGGGACAATTCTGCAAGACCTCTAGCGTCGACATGGCACAAGGAGCTTGTGCCAAGTCCTCTACGATATTGTAGTTTTGAGCTACCCGAGCATTGGGATTGAAAACCGCTTTCCTAATTGTGCTCTTGGGCGGATGCAATACTGACTCTAAAGAAGGCTTCTCAATGGTGAGGGAGGCCTGCGGTATGGTAACATCAGGAAGAGAAGTGGAAGATTTTTCAAAATTACTTCCAATGGGTTCCTTCAGAGGGACTGAGTCATATGAACTCGATCATGTGTTCAAGTTGACCGTCTCACTATACATCATGAGAACATGCGCGGTAGAGGATGCCTCGCCGTGTGAAGGAGAGGCTTGATAGATTAGTTGTTGATTCTGAGTGGGGAAGGGATCGTTGAGAACTGCAGGAGTAGGTTTTACCTTGAGAAACTTCTGTACTTCATCTCGGTGGGGACATTCCTTAGAGAAATGGTCTCCACCACACAGTAAAAAAGGATAATTCAACTTCCTCTTATGTTTGGTGTCGTTAGGGGTGTTCTTGTTCTCCTGTTGGGTGGAAGATTTCTTAGGTTTACCCTTATTTTTCTTCTTGCCACCAGACTTTTGAGGCGAAGCTGATTGAACAGAATTCACCTCTTCGGTAGAAGCATGAGTTGGTGATTTGGCGGTGTTGTTGCCATCTTGTGATGGTGATGGGGAAGAACCATGGAGGTTCGATGATCCACCAGTTTGAGAAGAAGGATGTGATTTAAGGGAACCGATAATGCCATCGGCCTGAGATCCCTTAGGTGGTTTTACAGGGTCATATGTGGGACGAGGTGCATCAGGAACAATGTCATACAATGTGTCGGATTGAGCATAGACCAGGTCTAAGTAATGGGCATAGGTAATAGCTTGTTCCTCGGTGACAACCCCTCCCATGGCCACATATCGAGCTACGGCGGGCAAGAGAGATTTTGTGAACCAGTAAGCTAAGAGTTTGTCTGGAATATGAGCCTTAATTAGACGTTGTCTCCTCCGCCACTCATGGATATGATAAGAAACATGAGTGGTGGTGTTTTGACGGAGTGAAGTCAATAGGTCCGTACCAGTTTCGTAACGTATGGGTAACTGGAAGTGAGTAAAAAAAGACATAGCAAGAGAGCAAAAATTGGGAAAGGAGTTTGGTGGTAATTCAATATACCACTTGGTAGCCGGGATGGTGAGAGTCCATTGGAATAACCTAAGACGGATCGTGTCATCCATCAAGGAGTTGGATGAACACCACAAATGGTATGTCATCACATGATTTTTTGGATCCTCACCAGGTTTGACATCAAATTTGAGAATATTAGGTGGTAGTTTTACCAGAATCGGTGGCCAATTATGTCTGTGGAATATGGGGTCATTAGTCAGACACGACAGGTCAGGTAGGTCCAAAGTAGCCAAAAAGGGAAGTTGTTGATTCGGCTGTGGGTATTGATAGTAATGATAAGGAATATATGGACTAGTGGGACCTTGCATCGACTGGTTGTACGGTGTTCAAAGAGGAAACTGGGCGTAAGGGGGTGTGTCACCTGTGAAAATCCTCACAGCAGATCTAAGAGATGATGTATACCTCACGAGAAAGTAATTGATTAAGCAAGAAAATAGAATAAGAGTGGTCAATGCAGTATAATGAGCAACAGAATAATAATACAGTAGAACTCAGATAGAACCAAAAATACTTCACACACACTAATTAAGTAATCACAATATGGACAAATAAATAGTACAATGCATGAGGATTCGAATGCCTAAGGTGCCAATTCGAATTAGCCTTCATGGAGTGATCAAAGGATCACTGGAGTGTCATCGGAGCACAACTAGTAGTCTATCTCATCATCAGTGGAGTCATCAATGCTCAAGTAACTGTCAACCATCAGTCAAACTGCGTCTAACTGAGTGTGGTAGGTGTAAGTGGCACTAACTGAATGAAGGAGGCTCAGTGGAGGGCGCATGAAAAGATAACTGGAGTCAGAATGGGAAGTCTACTCTCATTGGAGATCCATCGGAGTGATACAGTTAGTTGAGAGTCATTCTAGCCTTAAATCAAGGAAAGAACTGATAATAACTCAATTAACTGAAGTGCAACTGAGTGGTAGGTGAGAGAGGGCGCATGAGATGCATGTAATTGCATGAAGGGTGCACTAAGCACTAGGAGGGATAAAACGGATCCGAGAGAAGCTCTCGGGCGATGGCTAACTGAGGGCTAGGTGCTGGACTGATGACTGGGATGCATGCAAACCCTAAAAGTGCATGCATGACTGAAAATGCTGCTAGGACTTGGATGGAGTATAGGAATATCCTAACACCCCACCTTAGTCCATCTTGGGCCCTGGTAACTAAGACCAAAGGTCACCCAATACAATGAATAATAACAGTCAATAAACTGAGGAAATGGGGAAAACCTCATGGGAAAAATACCCCCCTCAAAATAGACTGTAAGGCACACACAAAAATAAATGCTCCAAACTCAAGTAGGTGTGATGCTTGGTCATATGTTTGGAGGTATCTTCTTCTTGGGAAGAAGTGGATCGTGCTCAGAAAGCATGTGCTTGTACTTTCTCTTCAGATCGAATGTGATGAGAACAAATCTAAAAGTATGAGGATGATCCTTGAACCTGTGATTCGAATCAGCGGAGGTAGGATCAAATCTATGAATGTGCAGATAGTCTTTTGTCTTCTCCTTCGAACCATCATGGGTGAGATTATGCCAAAAAGAACCATCAAATAATAATGATTGCTTGGAATCCAAATCAGCTCCAAGACTTGATAAATGGTTTCTTGAGATTTCTTTTGAGCCAACAGGGGTGAGATCAAAACCATCATATGCATGAGAAATTATCCCAAGTAGTAATTGCTTAGAATCCAAATTAGATCCAAGACTTCAATCATGGTTTCTTGAGATCTCCTTTGAACCATAAGAGGTGAGATCAAAACCACTAAATGCATGAGAAATTATCCCAAGCGAATGGCCATGGATTCTTGAGATCTCCTTTGAACCAGTAGGGGTGAGATCAAAACCATGATGTGCATGAGAAATTATCCCAAGTGAATGGCAATGGACATATTCTTCAATAACCTTCTGAAAGCATGGAATAATGATCATATAGTAGTAAATAAGAGGTGATTGCTTGAGGAGAGCGAATGCATTACCTCCAATAGCTGATTTTACCTCCGAAATATTCATGTGATCATGATGCAAAACCAACAAACTCTGGTGCAAGAGAGGATTTAGGACCTTCTGCAATATCGAGAGTGTGAGCTGGCATAGAAAGAGAAGAAATTTGGAGCATGAGTGTAGAATATGCAAGTTCTTCTTCTTTGTGAACAACTTCAATATGAGATTTGTTTGATATTGGTTCATGATTAATGAGATCATCAAAAAGGGCGAATGCATCATTTTGCTTCTTCTCGAAAGGGTTTGGACCAAATCCTTCATTCTGTTTGCAAAATTTTTCATCCAGTTGGGCCCATAGCTCTTTTGGAGTTTCAACAGAATCAATTAAGAGGTACATCATGTAAAGCGACATAGAAAGCATCATTCTTCCAAGGGCTTTGTCACCTTTATTCAAGCAGTCAATCTTCTCTTCAGAGGATTCGAACTCTCTTTCAAAATAACAATCAAAGAGATCATGGCTCTTCAAATATGCTATCATTTTTGGTTTCCATTCATCATAGTTGAATGGAGAAAGAGGAGGGATTTCTTCTGAATTCACTGAAGCTATAGAAGACCTACAAAAACAATAGAGAATATCTGCAACTGCTACTGCTGCATAAATGCAGAAACTGTTGCACTCAAAATCTTGATAATAACCTGCAAAAAACTCTCAGGAATGGAGATAAACAATATTCTCAACATGCTCTGATACCATGTGAAAATCGTCACAACAGATCTAAGAGATGATGTATACCTCACAAGAAAGTAATTGATTAAGAAAGAAAATAGAAGAAGAGTGGTCAATGCAGTATAATGAGCAATAGAATAATAATACAATAGAACTCGGATAGAACCAAAAATACTTCACACACACTAATTAATCAATCACAATATGGACAAATAAATAGTACAATGCATGAGGATTTGAATGCCTAAGGTGGCAATTCGAATTAGCCTTCATGGAGGATCAAAGGATCACTGGAGTGTCATCGGAGCACAATTAGTAGTCTATCTCATCTGAGTGGAGTCATCAATGCTCAAGTAACTGTCAACCATCAGTCAAACTGTGTCTAACTGAGTGTGGTAGGTGTAACTGGCACTAACTGAATGAAGGAGGATCAGTGGAGGGCGCATGAGGAGCTAATTGGAGTTAGAATGGGTAGTCTAGTCTCAATGGAGATCCATTGGAGTGATACAGTCAGTTGAGAGTCAGTCTAGCCTTAAATCAAGGAAAGAATTGATGATAACTCAATTAACTGAAGTGCAACTGAGTGGTAGGTGAGAGAGGGCGCATGAGATGCATGTAATTGCATGAAGGGGTGCACTAAGCACTAGGAGGGCTAAAACTGATCTGAGAGAAGCTCCCGGGGGCTGGCTAACTGAGGCCTAGGTGCTGGACTGATGACTGGGATGCATGCAAACCCTAAATAATGCATGTAAACCCTAAAAGTGCATGCATGGCTGAAAATGTAAATAATGAAAATGCTGTTAGGACTAGGATGGAGTATAGGAATATCCTAACACTGCCTGGACCAAATGTAGATCTGCTGCCATAATAAGGTGGTCCATTACCATAGGGTGGGGGTCCACCACCACCGTCGAGAGGGGTTGGACCTCCTCCAACAGGTGGAGGTCCTCCACCACTGCGGTAATAAGGTGGTCCTCCATCGCCTCCACCAGGAGGGGGGGGTGGTCCACCTCCTCCGTCGGAGGGATGGGGGCCTCCACCACCTCTGCTTGATGGGTGGTGGACTCCACCACCTCCTCCACTGGAAGGGTGTGGTCCTCCTCTGCCACCTCCACCGTCTCCTCCAGGAGGGCGTGGTGCACCACCTCCTCTGCCGGAAGGATGGGGGCCTCCACCACCTCCACTGGAAGGGTGGGGGCCACCACCACATCCATAACCAGAAGGGTGTGGTCCTCCTCTTCCACCTCCCCCATAATAGGGTGGTCCTCCACCGTCTCCTCCAGGAGGGCATGGTGCACCACCTCCTCTGCCGGAAGGATGGGGACCTCCACCACCTCCGCTGGAAGGGTGGGGGCCACCACCACCTCCGTAACCAAAAGGGTGTGGTTCTCCTCCGCCACTAGAGTGGGGTGAGCCATTGTTTCCAGAATGAGGTGGGCCTCCGCTAGAAGGTAGAGGGCCGCCTCCTCCAGAATTGTATGGGGGCCCGCCGCCTGTAGAGGGAGGTGGAGGGGGACCAAACGGGGGTGGTGGTACTTGAGGGAGGGTTGGTGGGGGTCCATTTGGTAAAACATTTTGGTGGCCCCATAGAGTGTATGGATTTATGGGATAAGGTGTCCTGTAGAGTGCGTTTCCAGGATTGAATTGTTCCGACACAGGGTTAAGATAACCTGGATACACTTGAATCCACGGTGGTTCAGTTGAATTGGATGGTCCCCCAACATGAGATAATCCCATGGTGGATGCTCTAGCGGGTAGGGAAGTGCCAACGAAATGAATGATAGGAACTCCTCCTCCTGTATTATGGTTAGGAGATGGGGGTTGCCCCCCAGTAACAACGTGCTAACCACTAATCGATGGTTGACCCAAAATGGGTTGTTGATTACCTGCTGCGGGATTAACATTACTCATAAGAAAATTAGGGGGTAAAGAGTATCCTCCCCACGAGTTTTGGGGTGGGTAAGGAGTGGGTAAAGTTCCCGTAGTAGTGAGAGGAGTGTTGGATTGTTGTCCTTCAATTGGTTGAGTCGTTTGGGGTATAAAACTGGTCTCCTGTCTAAGGCGTGTACTTGCAGGAAGTGAGGGTTGACCAGGTTCATAAGTGGTCATGTTGTGAATGGATGGTTCTGGTGAATCATAAGATAAAGAACAAATCGGGATATATCGATATGCGGGTAACTCCGGGTCTTCAACCCTTCGTAAAAGACTTTGTCTTCGAAATTCGTTGCCCATGGAATGTAATCTGTCTAGGCGAGCACAAAAGGGTGCTATAAGAACATCAGGAGTATCCCAACTAGGAGGTGGTGAAATGGAAAAATGAGCCACTTGTTGACCTAGAGAGGTTTCCCAAAAAGGTGTAGTTGGACCGAAAGCATCAGATACAGGGTTGTCCTGGGACAAATTTAACCATTTTAAAGATCCAGGCTCTCCCGGTAGCACTTCAGAGAGAGATATGTCTTGTGAAGTGGAAGGTTCTGCCTCTTCTCCCCTTGAGGGGTTGGAGGTTGGTGAATATGGAGGAAACATGTGTGCTCCAAAGTTCATAGTAGGGTTTTCTACTTCAGGTGACACGACCGTGACGTGTGGGTCCATTCTTACCCTTGAAATTACCTCCTGATTAAGGGGATATTCAGGTGGTAAGTTTAAAATTCTGCAGGACCTTCTCCAAGGAAGTTCATCCAGAGTGACTGAACTAGAATTTATCCTAAGTGTATTCTAAACAAAAGAAAATAAGTCCAGAAAAATCTACACAAACTAAGGCTGCAAGCAAACTTATGTGATAGGTGTGGATTCAAAAGTCTAGAACCTCACAGGATTGTCAAGGCTTCGCAACTCACGATATACTCTAGGGTCCAACAGTTATACTTGGCCCAATATTTCAGAGCATTAACCAGGGAGGATTAGGACCGTACCCCTGACCATATAACCCAACTACCTGATAGTATGTGCATAGTAGCTCCCCGAGTGTTGTTCTCGGTGTATTGCTCTGCCAAGACGGCCAAATGGTTTGCTCAGTTGGTTTTAGGAATCCTAAGGGTGTCTCCCGGTATACTCAAGGTATGTGGGAGCTCAAATCCGTACTGGTGTTATCTAATGCACAATCGTACAGAAAGAGCCTTCTGATATACTACCAAGTATGTGAAACACCTTTCAATATACGCCGAGTACGTGAAGTTCCTTTCGATATACCCTAGGGTATGTGGAAGAGCCTTCGATATACCAGTTGGTACGTGAAAGAGCTCTGATATATTGGTTGGTATGTGGAAGAAATACAATACCCCCGGAATGCAATGCAGGTAAATAACGACAGCTGCCACGCTTTACGACGCCGGAACACTTCTCTAACTTAACACACAAGTTACTAAAAAATTTACCCTAGTTCTACCGTTAATTTTATCTGGACAGTTAGGTGAATGCATGAGGTGAGTACATAAAAGTAAGCATAATGCAATCCCTAACTACACGAAGAAATGCACTTTTTCTTTTGATGAAATCTATGTACGGGAAGGAGAATTCTTTTCCGAGTGGTCTTACCAAAACAACAAATATCAACAAATATCAACTCTACCAAAAATGATAATGAAAGTACTCTTTTCCTTTTTCGAGCAAATCATGGAAATCAACAGCACATGAAAATCCAAATCAAAGAATTTTCTTTTTGTCTTTTTCAATCAATAATGAAACTAAGTGATGAAAAGGGAGAATTTCTACTTAGAGCACACTAACTCTTCAATTTTCACTATGATAGCCTAAAAGCATGAAAACCAAAAATGCATATAACTTCTTCAAGCATGGAATCACTTTTGCAAAAATTCGATTTCGTTTGGATTTTCTTGAAAATGAATGGTTCATAATTCATGAAAAACACAAAAAACTAACTTCTTTTTCCAAACTTCCCAAAATATTTATAAATGATGAACTCCAATGCATGAAACAACTTTTACAACAATTCTCAAATGAACTTGAAAACTGGTAAAAATGAAGCACTTTTGATTTTCCAATGAATGCACCAAGATAACACTTCATAATAATAACGCTTTCAAATATAAATGGCTGAAAAGAAGAGATTACTTGCAGCACTCTAATCACTCAGAAATTCTTAAGAAAATGACAAGCACTCTAATGAACTGAAAACACACAACACACTCAAAATCAAATGGATGTAAGCAAAAGTAAATGATGTGTGCAAAAAGAGGTATGGAATCAGATCTAATGCAATGACTAGATCAGGTGAGCAGAGGAGGGAATACAAGGTCAAGTGGATGAAGGTGGGGGAGCCCAAAGTGTCCACCACTACCAAGTCTCAAGCTTGTCCAAAATGGAACCCAAAACCAATCCAAACAAATCCAAACACTATCAATGCAAAATTACAAGGTCTCTGACTGGAAAGTGTAGTACAGAGGGGTATGAAAATCAAACCAAACTCAAAAAATGGAGAGGGGATGTCCCAAGGCCTAGGTTTGACTGCTCAGCGCAGCCTGTTGTCAGGCTCAGAGAGCCTGACGCAGGTTACATATATGTGGTTTGCGTCGATCGCGCAGGATGCAGAACTGAGATAAGCGTCGTAGGCGCAAGTTGCAAAGGAGAAGAATGTGCCCGTGAAGGGACGATGCTCTGGCTATACTGCCCAGGTGCGCGGGGCGAAATCCAAATGCAAGGATGAAAGGATCTCCAAGAATGAGCAACTAAAAGGTGTGATAATTATACCCACAGACTCAGAGAAAGTCAACAAACTCTTCCAAGAGAAGATCTGGTGGTGAAAAAGGCTTAGGAGGCAAATGGAATGGCTCACAAAGAAGTCAAAGAAGATGATATTCAGAATGAAATCTTAAAACAAATGTACGTATCCCTAGTATGATGGCCACATTTTTTACCAGACAATTTACCGAAAGCAGACTTAAGGCATGATCTCCCTAGTTCAATGCGAATCTAGAACAAATCGGACATAACACAAATCTACCTTCCTAGATCAAATTAGAGATTAAGTGATGTAAACGTCTTACCTTTCAGATCTCTAGATCTCCTTCTCCTTTGTCGCTCCAAGCTCCATGGTCATTAGATCCGTAGCTGCAAGACCTGCTAGAACATGCAAGAGACAAACAAGCAGTAATAGTACATCTACACAATAATTGATCTAAGTAAACGGTTAAGGAAGTAAACTATAAATATCAATGAACAACAAGAAATTTATGGAAAGAGTTTTGTATAATTTTATAAAAGTGGAAATACATAGAAGAGTGAGGATTACAACCAAGCCCTAACGTTGCAATCTTCCTCCAACAATCCCAACCAATGCCTCTGAGGAGAAATGGGTGCCTGCAAGAGATGGATGATGATCTCCTAAGCTTAATTTCACCAACATATGGATGCTATAGCCTTCCTCCCTTTGGAATGGAGAGGAGCTTCATATATATAGGACTAGGAGGATAGAATAGGTTGAGAAATAGTGGGAGAGGGCTAAGGGATCCTCCCAAGGGGTTAGGGAACCGAAGGCCAACTCACCTACAAGTTAGGGATAGAGATCCAAGTCACACACCTTCGAGAAATCGCTCGAATATGCCCTTTATCCACATTAACTGACATCGGTGCAAGTTGAATTAGGACAACCTGCGTCAGCGCATGCTGTACAAGGGTGACATGAGTCGACGGTGCAAGCTATCAAGTGACAATCTATGCCTGGCCTAGTTGGGCGCAATTTTCCAGGGAGCAACCTGAGTTGGCCCAACTAAACCCTATGGCAAGGGGGTCAGCAACATCTCAGTTTAACTTCCTAGTCATGGAAACATGAGGGGATTTTGCACTAAGTTGACAAATGTATCATGATGGCGATATTTTAGGTGTAACATCCTGAAATAGAGGGAGATTGGGGCAATGGTGTGTGTAATTCCCATACTGGGAACAAATCACACATGTGTGATTCGTACGCAATGTCTTGGAATTAGGTGTGGGCGATGAAGATGTGCCTGGATGTGCTTGCCAATTAGAGAGATTTTGAGGTCAAAAAATGGCCTCCTAAGAGATGTACTACAAAAATATGAGATATATTAAAATATTATGAATTGGGGGTTTTATGGGGTAGGTATATATGACAAGTCACCTCCCACACTATTTTCTATGCACAATATAAATAACCATGGTTGAGTTGCTTTTCAAAATTCACTATAAATAAAATTAATAAAATAAGTCTACATTGATGTGACTAAGATTCATTGTAAATTCCCAAAAATTTATTGTCCTTCAGCATTTATTTGTCTTGAACTTGTAAATGAAATTAAATAATAAAAAATATTTTTAAGAACTATTTTTTTTAATTTTATGTTGACTTTTTATATTTAGTACTTTTCTCATGAATTTAATATAATGTATGTTAATTGATAATTTATTTACATGTAAAATGTTAATAATATTATTATAATCCACATTGCATTATTATTATTATTATTTATTAAATCTATTATTATTCTTTATTAGTTTGACATTATGTTATTAAATAGAATGGAGTGAATATATAATTTAAAATTAAAAACATAAAAATGATAATATATTATTTTATAAAAAAATGTGAAAGGACTTTCTTTATGAATTAAGAGTACTTCACTTGAAAATGACAATAATATTATTTTATGAGAAAGTGTGAAAAGACATTCATTATGAGTACTTTACTTGAAAATGACAATAATATTATTTTATGAAAAGACTATCATTATGACTACTTTACTTTATTACTTAAAAGTACTTACACCACTACCTTGGTTAACTATGTGTTTTCATCCACCATAGAAAATTTGACAAATAAGCATTCTTAACTCATGCAATGCCACCTCACCAAGGGGGATGATGTCATCTACTAGAATGTGATTGGTTGTTTTTTATAGTACATTTTCTTTGTTTTGAGGCCATTTTTTGACCTCAAAATTTCTCTAATGGTCCCTTGTACAGTTAGAAGAGCATGGGTTATTCTAACAAGAGTGTTAAGCAAGTTTCTTATCTCTGGCAAAGTGGGACTCATGTTGGTAACATGGACTTGCTTCCCGCAAAGAGCACATGGTGGTGTGACTCTTCAAGTGGGAGTATTGATCATGACTTGGGATTTTAACCATTGTTCGTTGATTCCCCCTAATTTAGGTTGAGAGACCTCCAATGAGTTCGATGTAGGGTTAGGTAAGAGGGGGTCTTTCAACTTCGGTTTCTTGGTGCCCCCATTGGTGGTCTTGGTGATGACCGGTTGTGTTTTAGTCGCGGATATCATATGTTGGGCTGTCATAATGGAGGGTGTTACTAGCCTTGCATGCATAGCATCCAAAACAGGGACAAAATCATAGTGAGTGATGGTTTGGAAGCCATTTCTTGGTAGGGTGGTGTAAGGTACCATATCAGAATGGCCAAAGTGATCCCAGGTAGAGCTAATTGAGCCATAAACAACGTCTCTTGTACTCCTATAGGCAGGTACAAGAATGGGATTTGGAATATTGGGTGGACCAATGGAATCAATGTTTGTTCAATTCCATGGATCAACGACGATTTTTATGATGGTGTTGAGGTGTTGATGATGGTGTTGATAATGGCGAATCCACTGGGGATGTGTGGTTGTCCTCCAAATGATATTGTAAGAGATTTTTAGTGGAATTCACATGAAATAAAGAAATTGAACAAAATACAATAAAAAGGAAATGGGGGGAGAATGCAAAATCCAACAACAATCCAAGGTATGCAAAACCACTTTGTATTTCCCAATGGTCAAGTTGTACAACACCTAGGAGGTGTGGGATTCAAGGGAAGCCAACAATATCCATTAGGGAGGCCTTTTTTGTCCAAAATATATGCTAAGTGGATGGTAGAACAATGGAGAGAAACTATTACACGTTGGAGGAACGTGGTAAGGGAGCTTGGGAATGCTTAACAAGGTACTAAGAGGTGGGGTATGAGGAATCTCCAACACAAATCGAGTATTATAAACTTGCTCTTCTTTCTCTCTACCAAATGCATGTTAATGGCTTCCTTTTATAGGCCAAGACGTGGCCAATAAATAATTAGATCCAAATGTGAACTCATACACTCCATGAACTAGTTCCAAGGTACATCAAGGGGGGCATTTAATGCCACCAAGTGTGTGAGGAGACAAATTCGGATTGTTGGAGGTGATGGAGCCTTTAATGCGTTGCAAGAAGTAGGTGGTTCTGTCGTTTTGACAATAGCGTGGCTATCGAAGGAAAAGGTGCGCGAGTATCGCGCAAGCACTGAACTGATAACATGTGATATAACATAGGTTAACAATGGTCCACCTGCGCGACCTCTTCTTTTGATTGGTCTTGGGAAATTTTGGACTCATTCTATCTATTGGATTTGTTGAGTATGCCTGGATTTGTTGAGTATGCCTTTGGTGAATTGCATTCTTTATGTTGATAACGCCTTATTGCAAGAATCGTCGAAATGTCGCATGTGTGCAATATTTAGGTGTTAACAACTAGCTACCACAATTAGGTCAATCTCATTGATATCTCTGATTGTTACATCAATAGAAATGACCAAATATTTCCTTTCACTAAGCTTCCTCTTCTTTTGTTACTGCTTGACAACCTTTTGACATTTTTTATCAAACTTGAACAACTCCAAACTGACCATGCCTGAGTTCAAATTCAAATTCTACTAAGGCTTGTATGTAATTAATGATCCTTTTAACAAATATTTGGGTAGTGATTCTCATTATAACATATCAAATCAAAAATTGGTTTTAAAATGCTTTCCTTGCATGATATTTCTCTATTACACCAACATTGTTCTTCGCAATTATTCTTTCAAATTTCAAGCATTGGCTATTACATTGACAGTTCCGCAGCTTTTGATAACTAAATCTTGCAGGCATAACATGTATGCTATTCCAAAGCTTAGAGTTTTTCTTTTATACTTGAATTTGATTGTTTCATTAAAAAATATGATGCGTTGATCAATTGTAAAAATAGAGCAAACATAGTCATTATTTTTCAATTAATATCAATATGAAACCACATATTTGTGCGCATGTTGAAACTTAATTGAGGTTATGACTCCATAAATCAGAACATCACCCTTGGGAACTCATGATCCACAATGTATTTTGTGTCCAAACCATGCTACATATAAATCATCGATGGCAACATATATCATTCAAACTTTCAGTTGCAACCTCCATGAGCCATCCCCAATCCATGCAATCCGGTGTAAATCATAATGGATCTGTAATTCCTTAGAGACCCCTAGGTTCACTCCTCTTTTTCTCTCCCTCGAGGGACGCATGCTACCAATACAAGAAAATACTTTCGTACACAAGTCCTCAACCATATTCAAATTAGCGATGGTTAAATGTGGGTTTCCCCTTTGTGTACGCAAATTGGCATACCTCGAAGGGAATTGCAACCCTCCATAAGTTCTTCCATGAGAGACATACTGCAAACACATTACCAACATACATTTAAAAAGTGATGGTCATTAAACAATCATCTTCATTCTACTACATATGTAATAATCGAAGCATATCCCACATACCAACTCCTTTTTATATGGTCTAACCTCCACAAAAACCTTTTGTCACCTTCTCATCATTTGCAAACCATTCATCATTCCACTTGAAGTGACGCAGAGAATCCCAACCTCAATTTTAGATGAGTAAAGAACTGTAGAAACAACTATTTAGCCTCATTTTGAAGTTGAAGAATGTCTTCCTTAGTCAAAATAATGTATCTATTATATTAAGAATTATCATCGTTGGCATTGTTGACATAGTTATCATCATAGTCGTCTTCTCCAATCAGACATCCTATGTTGTCATATACGCCGGTACCATTCACATTGTGCATATAGTCTTCTAAATCATTCACATCGTGCATATAAGCAGCGAGCCCGTATGATCCAGCTCACCATGTATAGCATATGTTGCACTATCTTCTCGAATGTTCTCCTATGACATCCATAACTTGGATGCTCTCCTATGGCATCCCCATCTCCTCGGATACTCACCTCTGGAAGTCACATACTAATCTAAACTACTAACTCAACTGTGTGACGACCACTGTCCATACATTTGCACCACTCATCCACAACTCCATTGCTCATGTTCTGGTCATCATCCTTATCTACAACCTGCCAAATCCCATTCGTTTGCCAAAAGATAGTGCAACCATCGGGATGATCAAGCTTGATAGTCACACTCAAAGCCAATCATCTTGATTCCCATAAACATCATCCATCAATATAATGCCTTGATGGTAAGCCCCAGACATATGTGATGATATTATTTGTTATTATTGTGGCACTAGGTGCCCGGACATTAATAATTGGACATTATTATTATTATATTATTTAATTTTAATTAAATAACTATCTCAACATGAAAAAATAACTTGCATGGGGGGTCACAGATTCCACATGTGAGGGGGGTGGGGACTAGGAGTTGTTACTCTCCATAACATTGCTCTTTGATTCCTATTTTTGATTATTTTTTACTATGGAGACTCTATTACACCTTAATTGATGCTAGTGGGACCCACTCTCTCATCTCTCTTACATTATGCGTCCTCTTTGACTATTTTTGGCCATGCACTTAATTTTTTGGTAACCCCAGACTAATTCAAGTTAACCTACTAGATATTTGGAGTCACCTTTCCTGTTAATTCGAGTTATTTTCAGTTAATTAGAGTAATTTTTGGCTAATTCAAGTTATTCTCAGTTAATTAGAGTAATTTTGGGTTAATTCGAGTTATTCTTAGTTAATTAGAGTAATTTTGGATCAATCTGAGTTATTCTCAGTTAATTAGAGTTATTTTGGGTTAATTCGAGTTATTCTCAGTTAATTAGAGTAAATTTGGGTTAATTCAAGTTATTCTCAGTTAGTTAGAGTAATTTTGGTCAATTCAAGTTATTCATAGTTAATTAGAGTGATTTTGGGTTAATTTGAGTTATTCTCAGTTAATTAGAGTAATTTTCGGTCAATTCGAGTTATTCTCAATTATTTAGCATTATTTTTGGTTAATTCGAGTTATTCTCAGTTAATTAGAGTAATTTGAAACTTATTTTCAGTGTTTAAAATGAAAGTCCCCAATTTTTCTATCCAAGGTAATCCCAAAATTATGTCATTGTCATTGCTCCACAAGGATACAACATTGAATTGCGATATGATGGTATAATCTCCAACATTCAATTGTAAAGCATGTATTTCATAATGTGTTTTATCCCAAGAGTCTATCTTTTCACATATATTTGACTCATGAATCATTATCTCGTTAGCAAATTCAACACTAATATAATTATTACTCTAAGGGGGAGCAATAGAAATAGTAGTGTCTTTCCCTACAATAGTTCCTTCTATTCTAAATAACGTTGAAGGATAAATTCTTGAAGTTCTAGGGAACCTTCCTTTCTCTTTATTATTGGACTCCATTTGCATTTTTGTCGAAATTTTTCACCACAAAAACAAGAATATGAATTTATATCTCCCTCGATATAACTTCAATAAATATATTCTTTCAAATATCACTCCTTTAAATAATACGCTATACAACTTCTTTTTCTTTTTTTCCTTTTGGGTTATGTGTAATTTATTAAATAAAGTAATTATGCTGTCTTTTTCCTCACTCCACTTTTTTTTTAAATCACCTTATAATATAATATAATATAATTTCGCAACTTTAACTTTTATAAATATCACCTCAAACCACGTTTTCTTCTTGTCTTAATATCAAATAATAAAACCTTACGTCACTTGTTACTCTTTGATTAATTTATCCTTCACATTGTCGCTATTTGACTTTGAATATTTTGGCATTTATATTTAATATGACTCGATTTTCCTTTTCCGTCGGCAATAGAGTTATTTTCCAAAACTATTCAAATTTTTGTCGGCAATCAGGTGATATAGAATTGGGTATAGAAGGGCGCGTATGATAAAAAATACTAAAACGCCCTGTTTTTTCGGTGGTTTTTTAATCAATTCCGATCTAAATCTACTCTGAAAATTGCAATTTCTGTAATGCTGTGATTTCAAGAATCACAATAATTGGTCCTAGACTAAATGTTTGATTTTAAAACTACCCACATCGTCAAAATCACGATTTGAGCAACAAAAATTGTGATTTGGGCAGCAATTCTTCATCTACCAGATTCCAACGACTAGGGGCGTTTTGGTTGTTCCTTATACTGCTTCAAAAAAGGGCACATATTCTCCCACAACTTTACCACTAGATTTGGTTGACGTTCTTAAAACATTTTTTTTCCTGAAATTTCTGGGGACCAAAAACTTGTTATGGCAACTCCGTTGGATTGTATGCAAGTTCAGATGGTTTTTTATGATGATAGTTCCAACAACGACTTATGGTGACGGTTTTGATTGTAAGAATCACTATATTTAGAGGTGGTTATCTTTTGGTAACTGTTATAGTAGATATTTTATTGACAACCCCAACCCTATGTAACATATTTTGGCAATGGTGATCAGATCAAATGACAACGTTCTAAATTTATACAAAAAGCACCAACTGCTCGACACCAGTTTTTGGTAGCGGTAAGCAGATCAGATATTAGTTAGATAGAAAAGCAATGGTATTTCTTCCAAGTGGGGTTAGTTTAAAAAAATTCCCAAAGGCACAACAATCAATGTTTTCACAACCTAAGATACTGTATATCCTTTCTATACTTTTGTTTCTTTAGATTGGCAGTTACCAATTCATTAAAATGCAGTGATTACTTTTAGATTGTTGATTAATTTTCTTTGGTATCTTTAAATGGTGGTTGGTTTGTTTCAATGAATAATCCCACTATTCTCAGTAGTGTTAGTACACATACCAAATGGATTTGACAGATCTTGATTTTCTATTAACAAAATTCACAGAAGATTGAATTTCACATGATAAGTTGTTTCCTTTTAAATTTGGAGTGGAATATTTTCTTCAACGGACTTTGAAATTTTATTTTGTGGCCAAAGGCCAAGTGATAGTCATAGACCAATGAAACCAATGAAAGTTTGGTAAGATGAATGGCCAAAAACCTGTTGTGGTCAATGACCTAGTATTAAAGAAGCTCTGATATTGGGGTGGCCAAAAGCCAAATTAGACAAGGTTTGAGAGATATGGACAAAGGCCAGATCATACTCAACTCTGATACCAAATGAGAAGAACAAATTTCACTCACACATAAATTATCCAAAATATCTAGAATATAAAGTAATCCATTGTTTTCAGACAATCTACCTAAGCAGACTTAAAGGCCAGATATCCCTAGTCCTACTGGATCTAGAACAAATAAGTACATAATATAATCAACTTCCCTAGATCAATAGAAGTGCAAAGTAACAAGTAGATCTCTTACCTTAGATTTGCAATTCCCTTTGCTCCTTGTTTGATCCAACACTCCAGAACCATCAGATCTGCAGCTGCAAATCCCTGTTGAACAAGTAGACACAAACAAACAGTAAAAGCATATATCACATATGATTGATCTAAGATAACGATTAAGGAAGTAAGCTCTAAACATTAACAACATAATAATGTATATGGGTAGAGATTGTATTAAATGTAATAAAGGAGAGTACAATAAGAGAGAACGTTACAACCTTTGCCTCAACGTCGCAACCTTCCTTCCAACAAGCCAAACCAACCCTCCAAGGATGAAGTAAGACTCCCAAAGATGAATAAGGATCACCTAAGATAATTCCACCAGCATGAGAGTGCTATGGACCTTTTTTTCTTTCCAATGGGGAGGAGCTTCATATTTATAAGACCAAATGGATAGAGTAGGTTGAGGATTAATGGGAGAAGTCTAAGGGATCCTCCCTTGAGGTTAGGGAACCGAAGAAAAACTCACCTATCAATTAGGGATAGACTTCCACCTCACCATGCTTCGAGAAGTCGCTCGAAGCTCTTGTTTATCCAATTTAACCAACCCTGGCGCACCCTACATGAAAGCAACTGGAGCCAGAAAGGGGGAAGCACAGGCTGCATGAGGGAAACCTGATCCATTGGTGCATGCTTCCAGGTGACATTATGCACTAGGCATGCTCTGGCACCTGTTGCCGGAAGACAACCTGCACTAGTGCAACTAGAAAATGTGGACACAAGGGTCAAAAACTTACTCTAGGTTTTTTTGGTCAGGGAAACTTCAGGGATTGAGGCATGAAGTTGAAACATGACTCATGATGATGAGATTTAGGTGTAACAGAATGCCCCCCAAAGCATTAAGCTGAAAAATAAGACAGGTGATATGCTTTGCAAGATAGATGGAAAGGACTTGTTGGCCGGAAGGTGCTGCTGCAGTACAACTGACTCTGAGATACAAGTCTCATATGACTCATAACATGGATTCCGACCAATACATTGCAGATCCATGGTAGTAAAGACCGAATGAACACAATCATGGCTACTAGACACAATTGTAGATCCATGATGAGATGATAACACAACCATGACTAATACAAAGTGGATCCATGTGATATGACTCAAACAATATCCATCGCAACCTGGGTGAAATATGAAACAACCCAGGGTCTTCAAGCCGAACCCGCAATGATAGGAATCTATCCATGTGATTACAATGTCTTGGAGTCGAACATGGTAGAAACCACCTGATTACCAGTCATTAATGTAAATCGTTAACTAGCGCGAGGGAAATCACCATTGATGTCAATGATTAGGTATCCTAGCACATATCATCGAGCGTGAATTAATGAGTTGAGCTCAAACACTCGACGGGATCTTTCAATCAAGATTCAATGATGTAAACTCATGTTAAAATTGAGGTAACCTGCCATTGAGGCATGAAGGCCTAAGGTACTTGATTGGTTTCTAGATTCAGTCCCCGTACGATGTGTTGAAGTCGACAGGACGAATCCGTCGAAGGAGGGCCATGATGAATCCCCCATCATCGACACGAAACGCTATCACAAATGTTTGGGGTGAATCGGACAGTAGAGTGATGTGTAAGACTGACTCAAGGTAAACCAACATGAAGGAAGGTACAGTGACTGCAGATAATGAATAACGAATGTCTCTTGAACATGGGCATGGCATGACTTGGCAGTATTCAAATGACGAGAATGGTACCAACCCCTAATTAAATTGATGATGGGAGCACTCTTCGGATAACCCAAAGGAGTGACAAGACTGATGGAATTAGTAGGACTCGAAGACAAACATATTTCCCAAGCATTGAATGCATATGCAACTGAGTGCCATGTTCAAGAGTGACTATGTACTGCCATAACTACGATGAACACAATCCCATCCCTATTCCCTATCATGATTGATGAGTACATCTTTTGTTTTTTAACGAGATTGAGGAGGGTAACAGATGCTAGGTATAGCTCATCCCATGGACGAGTCCAGTCCCAAACATTTTACGAACCTAGGATAGGAGGGGTTCGTCCCAAAAGAGGCCCTTCGATGCTAGATTTTAACGAGTCCAAGGAAGGTAAACTCGATGTCATTTCATGTTTAGAGAGTCTGAAAAGAACTAAAGAAGAATCCAGATGTTCTTTTTTGTAAAAGTTAGTATCCTCACCAGAAAAAGGAGAAAACAATGTGAGAGAGAACTCTTCTAGTCATGCTTGAATGGAGGGATCCTTTTTTGTAAATAGTACCTCCTGGTTCGAAAAAGTGGTAAACTATCACCAGAAAGACGATCATTTAGATACTTTTACAAGTGTGAAAGAATCAAGTTCGCATGGCGATCTTTTCGTATTTAGGGAGCCTGAAAAGAGATTAAAGGAAGACTCCCGGGGGTTCCTTTTTCATAGAAGTTTAATGAGCCCAAAAAAGCGATAAAATGTAACTCGATGACTTATTCTCATCATTTTACGAGCACAAGAAGGAACAAAGAGTGAGCTTGGTGTCATTAATATTCGATTTTAACGAGTGGAATAATAACACAAAGAACGCTCGGAGAGTTGTTCACACCTGGCAACGAGTGCAAGATGACTACGATTGCGAACAAAGATTATAATGCGGCATTTTGCTTCACCTGTGGACTCCAAAGACTAGGTCAAAATGATCAGTTGAGTATTTAGATATAAAAATAATCCCAACTATAGTAAAATAACCCATAAAAGACTAAAATTAAAAAGGGAATATACCTTTTAGAATATAAATAGGGGAAAATAGTAAAAAATAGTTACCATTTGTTTTTTACCAAATTGGGAGGTGAATGTGACCCTTTGGAGTGCAATTTTCAACTACCGATTGCGGGAGTTGTGATCCGTCATTTTTAGTGCTGTTAGCGTCATGTAAGCCTAATCTATGCCTTCTTCATTTTCAACGATTTAGAATTTCATTTACTTTCCATTTTTTTGGGTTTTGGGCTTGCATTGTGGAGGGAAATTGCGCCCTCAGCCTGATGCGCTTTCCCTTTTAGGGAAATGCGCCACGGGCTCACTGGTGCAAATCCTGACAAAGAGGCTTGCGCTGGTGGCGCCCTTTCTGCAAAGATGGGGTGCACCGGCGCAAGTCCATTTGGAAAACTCAAAAATTAACAAAAAATGGATGATTTGGATGGTTGGGAAAGCTTCTAAGGGAACAACAACAATAACCGAATGTAAAGGGGTTGGATGTGAGTGTTTTTTGAATTGAAAGTGCTGGCATGGGGGACACTTCTTAATGGCCTTAGTACAATCTTTGAAGATTGAAGGCTAGTAGTATCCCGCGTGTAATATTTTCTGGGTTGTAGCCATCCCATAAAGATGACCGCCACAAGCCCCAGAGTGACAGTCATTCAGTATGTGTTCAGCCTCCTCATGTGCTAGACAATGTCGAAGGATGGAGTCAACACCACGATGATATAAGGTATCACCGATGATCAAGTAGTACTTGGTGTGGTGGCGTATACGATGACGGTCGTCACAAGATAGTTGAGGATTGAACCATTGGGTTTGAAGATATAATGTGATATCTTCATACCATGGGTCAGTCGTGTTGATGAGAAACAATGACTCATTTGGGAGGGATTCGATAGGCTCAGTTCCTGAATCAGCACGGGGAAGATCACAAATGAGCTCCTCAAAAACCAAATATTTCTTTGACTTGGCCTTCTCGAAGAGGAGATCAAATTCCTAAAGTATCATGATCCAATGTGAATACTTTCCCTCGAGCACCTGACGTGTAAGGACGTGGTACATGGGGTTCTTTTCGGCAATGATGGTAGTGGTGCAGAGTAGTATGTAGTGATGAAAATTTTGGACAACAATGACTGTTGTGAGAGAGAGTTTCTCGACATGTGAAAAACAGGTTTCAGAGTCAAGAAGACCCTTACTGAGGTAGTAGATCACATGTTCTCGGGCGTTATCGTCTTCCTGGACCAAGACCATGGCGATCGTGGTGGTGGAAGCGACAAGATAAAGGATATAATCCTTATAGTAATTGGGCGGTTGGAGCACAGGAGCGTGAGTAATGGCATATTTCAGGTTGTCGAAGGAAAGTTGGGCTTGGTCATCCCAAATGAAAGGGACGTCCTTCTTCACCAACCACATATAGCCCTGTGTCTTTTGAGCGAAATTACATACAAAATGTTGTAGGTAGGTTGCCTTCCCATGCAAACTTTGTAGTTCCGTGATATCAGTAGGAGGTGGGAGAGAAACAATGGCTTCCACCTTCAAGGGATCAATGCGTATCCCATACTTTGAGATGATGAAACCTAGGAGACATCCTGATTCAATGCAGAATATGCACTTGTGAGGATTCAGACGGATGTTATACCGCCTGCATCTGAGGAATACAACCATTAGATGATCGATGTGGAACTCACGATGTTGCGAATGAGCAGGGAGATCATTGAGATAGGGCTCCACAAAGTCCTTCAAGTCATGAAAAGCGTACGACATGGCCCGCTGGAATGTAGCACCAAAATTTTTGAGGCCAAAAGGGAGTTTATGATAAGAAAATGTACCCTAGGGGCAGATGAATGCAGTTTTATGTTGGTTTGCCGGGTGGATCTCAATTTGATTATAACTAGAAATTCCATCCATAAATGAGAAGATGACTCTCCCAGCGCAATTTTTGATGATCTAATCGATGAAGGGGGTAGGGTAGTTGTCCTTAGTACAAGCCTTGTTCAGGTCCCTATAATCGACACAGACCCTAATAGTACCATGTTTCTTGGCCACAGGGATGACATTGGAGACCCATTCTGTTAAAGGAACATGATAGATGAAGCCGACCTTCAAGACCTTTTCAATCTCAACTTTAATTGCCACAGTTTTTAGAGGGTGCACTGGTCGCAACTTTTGGCGGACAGGTTTAGCATCGGGATAGGTTTGGATCTCATGCACAACAATGGCATGATCGATCTCGGGAATTTCCTGATAGGTCCATCCAAAGATGTGTCAAAATTGTTTGAGTAAGGCCATGTGTGTGGTGATCTCATCAGGAGAGTAGTTCTGGCTGATGCGGATATGTTCTAGGATGCCGGGTGTAACCAAGATGTCAATCGGGAGGGTGGGCGTGATGTTTTCCAAGTTGCCTTCAGTGACCATATCGCAAGTGAGGATCGATGACTGCGGGAAAGGATAGACATATGGTGTAAAAATGGTTGTGATAGTGTTCTCCACAGAATCCAATGAGGGTAGGAAAGACGATCGATGATGAAGGTCTTCCCACGGAGGTTCATCCGTGCTCATAATCTCCATAATGGAATCATCAGAATGGAAAGTCCGAAGCAGAGGCTTTGGTGAGGATGAAGTCTGATTTAGATAATGAGATGTAGAGGCCACGGCCAAGTGGTCTTCAGGGGATGACTAGATAGACTCATAAGTAGCTTCAGCTGGTGAGAGAGGCATGGTATCTCCAATCAAATGCATGGTGGTCGCATCGTGCATGAGCCATTGATCTGTAGAGTTGGAAGAAGATGGAATCATGGAGGAGATCATGTTCACCATGGAAACATGGTTAGGGGGATCTGGGGTTAGAAAGACGCCCATAATAGATGAGTCTTTTATGAGGCCGAACCCCACGCTCTCATATAGCTGCGAAGATTGTCCTAACAAAGGGACATTGTCGCCAAGATGAATAACGGTGTCTGGTGTACATAAGTCCAATTGGTTGATGGTGACAATTCGACCTTGATGGGCAATCGCACAATGCAGAAGATAGATGATGAGACCGTAGTCATGGAGTAAACCATTTATGACCAAGCAAGAGATTATAATCCAATGGGGCGGTGACTACTTCCACGTTAATGGTCACAGTCTTTCCCCCCAACTCTACGGGTAAGGCTTGTAATAGCCCATGAGGTTGGAACCCACGACCGTTGAATGCCTTCAGGGTAGTAGGGGAACGGTTTAACTCAGGAGAGCCGATGGCTCACCAATAGGATAACGACATGACCGAGGTGGAGGCACCTTCGTCAAACAAAGTATAATGGATTGTCTTTCCAACAAATTTTGTGGCAATTTGGAAAGCCAGCTGGTGGGAAAGCCTCAGTTTAAAATACTCAAGTTTAAACATGATTGTATTTTAGGAATCAAGGTCTACAGCGCTGATGGTAGCGAGAAGAGTTTTATGCTGACTGGGACAGTTCTGCAAGACTTTTGGCGTCGACATGGAAAAAGTAGCTTGTGCCAAGTCCTTTACAATGTTGTAGTTCTGAGCTGCCCAAGCATTAGGATTGAAAACTGCTTTTCTAATCATGCTCTTAGGCGGACACAACACTAAATCTAATGAAGGTTTCTAAATGGTGAGAGAACCTTGCAGCGTGGTAATGTCTGAGGTAGAGGTGGATTCCTTTTCAGTATTACTTATAGTGGATTCCTTATGACGGACTGAGTCGTATGATCGTGATCGAGTATTTAGGCTAACCGTTTCACTATGCATCATGAGAACATGCACGGTGGAGGATGTTTCTCCTTAAGAAGGAGGGGGTTGGGTAATATTTGTTGGTTTTGGGTGGGGAAGGAATCATTGAAAACCATAGGTGTGGAGTTTCCCTTAAGAAACTTCTGCACTTCGTCTCTGTGCGGGCACTCTTTGGTGAATCGGTCACCACCACACAGTAAACAAGGATACTTGACCTTCCGCTTTTGTTTTGTTTCTTTAGGAGGGTTCTTATGTTCTTGTTGATTGGAAGACTTCTTGGATTTTCCTTTGGTCTTCTTCTTGCCACCAGATTTCTTAGGCGAAGTTGATTGAACAAAATTCACCTCTTTAGTGGGAGCAGGAGTGGGTGACTTGGTGGAGTTGTTGCCAGCCTATGGCGAGGGTGGGGAAGAATCATGGTGGTTCGACGATCCACCGGTTTGAGTAGAAGGATGGGAGTGGAAGGAACCAATAATGCCATCTGCATGAGGTCCCTAAGGCGGTTTTGCAGGGTCGTAGGTAGGGTGGGGGGCGTCAAGAACAATATCATACAAAGTGCCAGATTGAGCATAGACAAGATCTAAGTATTGAGCACGAGTGATAGCTTGTTCTTCGGTGACGACCCCACCCATGGCTACATCTCTAGCTATGGTAGGTAAAAGTAACTTTGTAAACCAGTTAGCTAATAATTGGTCTGGAATGGGAGCCATAATGAGATGTCATCTCTTCCGTCACTCGTGAATATGATCAGATATATGAGTTGCGGTGGTCTGGCGGAGAGAAGTTAGTAGGTCCGTACCACATTCATAGCGGATGGGTAACTCGAAATGAGTCAAGAATGACATAGCTAAAGAATGAAAGTCAAGAAACAAGTGCGGTGGTAGTTCAATGTACCACTTGGCAGCTGTATCGGTGAGGGTCCTTTGAAATAACCTCAAACGGATCAAATCATCCATCAAGGAATTGGATGAGAACCATAGATGGTATGTCATCACATGGTTCTTCGGGTCTTCACCGAGCTTGCCATAAAACTTTGGAATATCAGAAGGTAACTTAACCGGAATGGGTGGCCAATTATAACCGTGATGGATGGGATCGTTGGTCAAATGAGTCAGGTATGGAAGATCTAAAGTAGCCAGAAATGGAAGCTGTTGGTTTGGCTGCGGATATTGGTAGTATTGATATGGCATTTGCGTACCAGTAGGACCTTGAATTGACTAATTGTAAGGTCCTCCCATGGGGAATTTTCCATAAGGTGATGGGCCACCTGGGATGGGTGGTGGACCTGATGGTGGTCCGCTTCCATAACAGGGTGGTCCTTCGCCGCCGGAATAAGGTGGGCCCCCGCTGAAAGGTGGGAGTCCTCCGCCACTGCCGTAATAAGGGGGTCCTCCGCCACCGCCGGAATAAGGGGTTCCTCCGCCATCGCCGGAGTAAGGGGGTCCTCCGCCTCCTCCACCGGAATAGGGTGGGCCTCTTCCAGAAGGTGGGGTTCCTTCGCTGCCATAGAAATAAGGGTGACCTTCATTTTCGAAATAATGTGGACCTTCGCCCCCGCAGCCGGAGTATGGTGGGCCTCCGCTGATGGAATGAGGTGGGCCTCCGTCGTCGAAATGAGGTGGGCCTCCACCAAAAGGTGGAGGTCCGCTCGTGCTAGAATGGGGTGGGGGTCCACCGCCTCCAGAAGGAGGTGAAGGTGGACCAAACGATGGTGGGGCTGGTGGGACATGGGTAAAGGTTGGTGGGGGTCCAATTGGCATAACATTGTGATGTCCCCATGGAGTATTTGAGTTTCCGGGATAAGGTATCCCCGGAATAATTTTCCCAGGATGGTATTGTCCCGACACATGGTTGAAATTACCTGGATACATATGGCTCCATAGTGATTGAGTTAGGGATGGTATTGTCTCGACACAGGGTTGAAATTACCTGGATACGTATGGCTTCACAGTGATTGAGTTAGGTTGGATGGCCCCCCGCCATGCTGTGATACCATGGTAGGTTCCACAACTGGTAAGGAGTTGCCAACTAAATGACCAGTTGGAATCCCTCCACTCATATTATGGCTAGGGAATGAGGGTTTCCCCCCAGTAACGATGTTTTGACCACTCGTTGGTGGTTGACTCATAATAGGTTCATGGTTACTAACTAGTGGAGGAACACTACTCGTAATGAAATTAAGAGGTAAAGAGTATCCTCCCCTTGAATTTTGGGGTGGGGGAGGGGGGGGTAGCGTTCCAGTAGTAGTATGAGGGATGTTTGAAAATTGTCCTTCAATGTTTTGAGTCACCTGAGGTATGGAACTAATCTCCTGATTAAGAGGTGTACTTGCTGTTAATTTTTCAGAATTTACTTCAATCTGATTTAGGATCTTAACTAAGAGAACAACATGTACAACATATCTACAGCATATCAATCATGAACACAATAATGCAAGCACACAAGAGACACAGAGTTTACTTGGGGAAAACCATAAAGGTGAAAAACCCCAATAAATTCCTCAGAGATAGATAGAGCAATGATACAACCAAAGCATAAGAGATAGACATCTCCTAGAAGCAGCTTCTCCTCCTACACAAGTGCGCCACTCTCCCGAGAGTGTGAGAGAGAATAGAATGATGAAATAGAGTGCCTCCCACACTCTATTTATACTTGAATTAACTTGCCTAATAAAATTTACTAGGTTGGCCTTAACTTAACCACATAACATAATGCTGACTGGGCCGACACCCAATAGGGTGGTCTAATAACCCTTTGACCCACATGGCCAACCCCCAATAGGGTGGTCTAATAACCCTTCGACCCACATGACTTATACAGGGCCGACCCCAACAAGGTGATCTAATAACCCATCAAGTATAAGTTACAACACTTACAATATAAATGACGACACTTCCATATAGAGGAATAATAACATCTCTATAGGAATACAAGCACTTCCGTATAGAGGAATAATACCATCTCTATAGGAGTACAATATACATATATGAAATACATTCCGAAGTTACATATACATCAACACTCCCTCTTAACTAGGAAGGTATTTCTCGACACAGGTCTTCTAGCACAAGTATTTTTCTCTGGATCATCGTCACTGGATAATCGTCATCGAGTCATCGTCATCATCACTCCTGCTACTATCTCAATCAATCTCTGCATCTACTCGTCATAGGAAGTTCTACAGAGCTAGCCCTTTTTCATTCTGGATGTAGGCCCACCACCTGCAGGTCTTCATCATCAATGGCCATACTGTGGATCCCAGGACTGATTACATGCGTCAACAAAACCTAGCGTAGAATATAGGTTCTTTTACATGTTGACCTTCACAAAACCTACTCAGAGAATCCTAGGATGTTACGAGCACACATCTCTACCTGTCTGGATCTCGATAGACCATCCCAGGATGTTACGAGCACACCACTCTACCTGTCCGGATTTTAAAGGATCTTTTCTATGTGAACTTTCGCAAAAACTACTCAGAGCATCCTAGCGCAGACTATAGGATCTCGATAGAGCAACCTAGGATGTTACGAGCACACTTCTCTACCTGTCCGATTTTTAAAGGATCTTTTCTATGCGAAACTGTAGCAAAACCTCGAAAGAGCATCCTAACGCAGACTATAGGATCTCCTAGGATCTTTTCTATGCTACCTGCACAACCTGTCCACGGCCACGGAGTGTCAAACCGATACTCACCATACATCATCCTGATGTACATCATCACATGATCAACCTGATCATCATCATAGCATCAACCTGATGCGTATCATCTGGAGCGACATCCTGAAGCTCGTCATCCGTGATCATCCCGATCATCATAGAATCAACCTGATGCATATCATCTGGAGCAACATCCTGAAGCTTGTCATCTATGATCACCCTTATCAAACAATATATCCATCTGATGCATACACAGTATCTACCTGATACATATTATACATGATCCACTTGATCATACAATGCATCCATCTGATATACATAAGTACATGATCACACTGATCATACAAGTATCCACCTGATACATACATAAGCACATGATCACACTGATCATACAAGTATCCACTTGATACATACATAAATACATGATCTACCTGATCATATCCAACATCAACATGATGTGTACATACCTACATATAAATGATCCAACTGATCATATCCAACATCCAACATGATGCATACAGAGCAGTAACTGGAGCATCATCCTGATGCTCATCATCCAGCGCTTACATCCACAACCATGTGAAGGATCCTCCTTTCAACATGATTGGAATGGCTTAAGCAAATGTCTCCATCACTTCTTCCTTGAAGTGTCGTCGATCTGAAGAACGCCAAGCCTCTCTCTGAAGTACTCGAACTTTCTCTGGCTAGTGGCTTCGTCAGCACATCTGCAATCTACTCATCCATTGCAATATACAGGAGCTTCACTGCTCCTCTCTGCACCATATCTTTGATACAGTGATCTTTGATCTCAATGTACTTCAACCTGTCGTGGAACACCGGGTTCTCAGACAGCTTCACACAACTCTGGTTGTAACAAAAGATACCAGTAGTCACCAGCGGGAGATCAAATAACTCTGACAATAGCTTCCGAAGACATACTTCCTCACAACTAGCCGAACAGGCTGTAACATACTCTGCCTCGGCTGTACTCAGTGCTACGCAGGACTACTTCCTGCTAAACCAAGAGATCACACCTGATCCAATACTGAAGCAACACCCAGATGTGCTCTTCCTATCTGTAGCACTGCCTGCCCAATCTGAATCAACATAACCCTGTAGGTTAAACTTTTGATTCGCTTCATACTTGAGCCCATAATCAACTATACCCTTCAGGTACTTCAGAATATGCTTTACAGCAACCAGGTGAACACTCCTCAGATCCGTCAGGAACTGGCTCAATGTGTTCACCGCAAAGCAAATATATGGTCTCGTGTTCATCAGGTACATCAAGGACCCAATAATCTGATGATACATAGTGATATCAACCGACTCAGCTGAAGCATCACACAGAAGCTTCAGGTTTGATGCCATAGATGTGGCCATGGCCTTGTAGTCCATCATCCCGAACCTCTTCAGGATCTCTACTGCATACTTCCCTTGTCCAAGGAAGATTCCATCTGCACTCTGCCACACCTCCATACCTAGAAAATAGTGCATCATCCACAAGTTCTTCATCTTGAACTCGGCAGCAAGCTTCCGCTGCGTGTTGGCAATCAATCTATCTTCACCTGTAATAAATAGGTCATCCATATGCAAAAGTAGTATCACTGGATTGCCTTCCTCAACCTTGTAGTAAAGGTTGGAATCCGCTTTACTCTTGGTAAAGCCCAAACTGCATAGAAAGCTGTCTATCCTACCATACCAAGTTTTGCACATATATGACTCCCTATCATGTGTCTCAGAACCAAGTGGCTGCTCCACATACACTTCTTCTTCAACTACACCATTCAAGAAAGTTGTCTTGAAATCCATCTGGTGTATCTTCCATTTCATCACTTCAACCAGAGAAAGTATGGATCTAATGGAAGTGTATCTGGATACAGGAGCAAAAGTCTCTATGCTACCACCTGTAGCATGCTTGATATTCTAGATCCTCTTGGAAGTCACTACAGACTCCCCTTCAGGTCTTGGGACTGCATCCCAAACATCTTCATGATCGACTGGTACTCCTCGATCATGGCATTCTTCCAGATCCTAGGAACTTCAATATTTTCAATAGATAACTTTGTCGCTGAACAAACGTTGTAGTCCTTCTTTTGTAGGTGATGGTATACGATCTTTCCTACACAACAAGTTAAATTGCATGATTAGAAAACATCTCATAGTTTTCAGAACAAATTCTTACACATGAATAAATATGTCATACAATCATGCAATTATCTTAGCCAATGCTTCAACACAACATTTATCCATATCATGTAACTTTCTAGATGCCTTCCAATCTCTACCAGAACATTGTTAAGAGTGTGCACAACTCCCAACATGTCAGCAAAGAGGTTTCATTCTAGATAAGTAGCAATGGAATGTTGTACAGTTCCATAGGCCACTTACCCATGTATATTAGTAGTATATTTTTCATCAATGCAACTATTCTAATATGCATAATACACAACCTAATTCTGGAACATGAGTATATACATTATTGAACAATATTATTCAAACAATAAAATATGCAAGGACTGATAATTCAAATACTTATCTTTGTTTGTTTGTTGGGTTGACTCCCTCTTAGTCTTTGCTTCTTTTCTGCAACTCCATTCTGATGTGGATTGTGAGAAGTGGTCAACTCCCTCTGAATATCTGCATCCTTGCAGAAACTACTGAAGTGTGCTCCTTCTTGATTTTTGCTTCCTTGCAGGAACAACTGGAGTGTGCTCCCTCTTGATCTTTGCTTCCTTGCAGGAACAACTGGAGTGTGCTCCCTCTTGATCTTTTCTTCCTGGATTACCTGTCCTTGAACTTATATCCATCACTATGCATGCTTATTAGTATCATCATTGTGTTATCCTCGAGGTCTCATACATAATCACACATTCATTAGTATAATCTTAATACTATCAAACACAATAATCTTAAACATGTATAGTCATGATCATTTCAAACACAGATAATAAACATTAGTATTCAAGGTTTCAGGGAAGTCTTCTTTTACTCATGCATATTCTTATTTGATCATAGGACTCTTCTGGTTAGTTAAATCATCAATCAAGATAAGAGACATAAAATGCATAAACCCTTGATTGCTTACATTTCTAATTTTATGAATAAACATAACCAATCATACCAAGTATACTTATATAAGGGATCCTAACACAAGGTAGGATTCTAACTTTATATAGGAAAAACATACCTAGATTGGTATGTTAGCTAGTTATGTCTAACATACCCACATGATGTCTTCTTGTTCTCTTCAAAGACTTGTGCTAGTAACCTGCATATCTCATAGGTTAACCATTATAGAACCAAGTTATACATACCTCGCAAATAGATCTTCTAAGTGATTCATGACAATGGATGAATCTTTGTCCTCATGTCATCATGATCATATGTTCTTGAACTAAAACATGATTTGTCTTTCTTGGTATACCTTTCATGTTAGTGGAAAACATAAACCTCATACAATACCATAATGCATTAGTACAATCATAAGTGTCAACACCCTAATCAATGAATATCTTCTATCATGCATTCATAATTTTATTAAGGTGATACGACAAGTCTAAGTTTAATCAAGATTGTACTAATTGTAATAACATGAAGACAACCATACCATAAACTTAATCATGAAAAAATCTTGAAACATACCTGGATGAGTCATACCTATCGAGATTGCTTGTAATCTTCTTATGTAAGGCCTTAGCCTCATCTCCCTCTGAAACAGGAACTTCTTCACTTATGCAGGTGACCAATCCATTCTCTTCTAGGATTGACCCAATCCACTTGATTTGCAGGAACTGGATCTAGAGCTGGATTAGCGTTTTTCAGAGAAACCCTAACAATTCAAACTTTGAATTTTAAACTTATGAAAGGATAGAAATATGCGCCTTGATGAGTTGATCAAGCTGGTATACTCATAATTTGAAAACTGCAAAGTTTCACCCCTCAAATTTGCCTTTGAAACTTTCAGATTCACTGGACATGACCCCGAACTAGGGTTTGATAAATCCCACCCTTCTTCCCAATAAAAAAAGGTTCGATCCAAAGCTCTAAGCTTCTATTTTTCTGAGGATATTCCAGTCGTGGTCACAGATTTCAAAAATTTCCATTTTTGCAGAAGCCCTAATTTTCCACTTTTCCGATCAAAGTCCCAAACTAGGGTCTGATCAAGCCCGACTTTCTTCCCAACCAAAAATTCTAATCTTGGTCTCTAAATTTTGACTTTGATGAGTAGCATTCAGCCGTAGTCTCCGATTACAAAAATTCCAACTTTCTTCGAAACCCTAAATTCCGAAAGCCATGAATGAAGGTGCTAAAAAATAATTATGTTTTGATAGAAATATGTACCTTATTGTTTCTAGTGTAACTCCGAACATTTTGATCCACAGGGTCTGAACAATGTTCTTGTGATATCCCAACCTTTCATCTTTCCAACCCCACAGGTCTGACCTCAAATGGATTCTCTGAGAGAGAGTTATGCCAAGCGTCGCAACGTGACCTGTTTATGGGATAAAACATGAGAGCGAACTTGTATGGCGTGACACGTGTTACTGGTTCGGTTTCGGCCTCTAGAAAGGTTACCTAAGAGAGTACAGTTCGTGCACTACCTGTCAATTTTTACAAAATTTCATTTGGAGCTTCCTAGCCCAAGTTATGACCTTTTTCCAAGGTCACCTGTTTATTACTGAGATCTGGAAGAGGCAGAAACCCTATATTGTACAGATCATAAATCACAAAGTACAATGAATTAGAGGTTTTCCTTTGGACACAAGGTACATGGGGATCTTATCTTCTCCTTGTACGATTTTTAGACCCTGAAAACTCATCAAAATTTATTTATAGTGAAAGTTCTATGATGACTGGTTTTTGCTATATCAAGCCCTAGCTTCGCAATTGCAACAAGTGTCATACATGCCATACCATGCCTTCTTTTAGGATAGTTCTAATACCATGTTAATTTTTCAGAATTTACTTCAATCTGATCTAGGATCTTAAGTGAGAGAACAACATGTACAGCATATCTACAACATATCAATCATGAACACAATAATGCAAGCACACAAGAGACACAGAGTTTACTTGGGGAAAACCATAAAGGTGAAAAACCCTAATAACTTCCTCAGAGATAGATAGAGAAATGATACAACCCAAGCATAAGAGATAGACATCTCCTAGCAGCAGCTTCTCCTCCTCCACAAGTGCGCCACTCTCTCGAGAGTGTGAGAGAGAATAGAATGATGAAATAGAGTGCCTCCTGCACTCTATTTATACTTGACTTGACTTGCCTAATAACCTTTACTAGGTCGGCCTTAACTTAACCACATAACATAATGCTGACTGGGCCAACACCCAATAGGGTGGTCTAATAACCCTTTGAACCACATGGCCAACCCCCAATAGGGTGGTCTAATAACCCTTCGACCCACATGACTTATACAGGGCCGACCCCAACAAGGTGGTCTAATAACCCATCAAGTATAAGTTACAACACTTACAATATAAATGACGACACTTCCGTATAAAGGAATAATAACATCTCTATAGGAATACAAACACTTCCGTATAGAGGAATAATACCATCTCTATAGGAGTACAATATACATATATGAAATACATTCTGAAGTTACATATACATCAACACTCGCAGGAAGCGAAGGTTGACCAGGTTCGTAAGTGGTGGCGTCATGTATAGTTGTTTCCAGTAAAGTTAAGGATAGAGAACGAATTGGGGTATGTCGAGACATGGGAACTTTCGAGTTTAGACTCCCTCGTGAGAGACTCTGTCATCTGAGTTCGTCGTTGGTTAATGCAGTCATAGAAGGGTGCCAGAAACTCATCATTGGGAACACAATAAGGAGGTGTGGTTCCTGCAGATGGAAGTGTGGCGAAGTGAGCCCATTGATTCCCTAGAGTGGTTTACCAAAAGGATGCATATGGACCAAAAGATGAGGATACAGGGTCATCCTAGGGTTGATTGTACCATTCTACAGCCCCAGTTTCTCCTTCCATCAAATGGTGGAAAGATGTGTCTCGTGAAGCAGACGTTTCTATGGTCACATAACTTGGAGGATCAGTGATTGGTGGACTCAAGGGAATTGAAAAGTTCACTCCCGATTCCATGGTGGAATTTTCTTCTTTAGGTGACATGACGGTAACTGGTCGATCCATGTTTTCCCTCGAACGTACCTCCAGATTAAGGGGATATTCGGGTGGCAAGTTTAAAATTCTATGGGACCTTCTCAAAGGTTGTTCAGCCAGAATGAATGAAGCAAAATTTCTCCTAAGTGTCTTCTATACAAAAAGAAAAGCAATCCAAAATATACACAAACTAAGGCCACAAGCAAACTTCTGTGACAAGTGTTGATTCAAAAAGTCTGTAACCTCACAGGATTGTCAAGGCTTCGCAACTCTTGATATATCCCAGGGTCCAACAAGTATACTCGGCCCAATTTTTCAGAGCACTAACTAGGGAGGATTGGGACCGTACCCCTGACCCTATAACCCGACTACCTAGAAGCACGTGCGTAGTAGCTCCTCGAGTGCTATTCTCGGTGTATTGCTCTGCCAAGATGGCCAAATGGTTAACTCGATTGGTTTCAGGAATCCTAGGAGAGTCTCCCGATATACTCAAGGTACGTGGGAGCTCAAATCCGTAGTGGTTCTATCTAATGCACAACCGTACGACAAGATCCTTCCGATATACTACCGAGTCATTAGAGGAAATTTGAGGTCTAAAATGGGCCTTATAAAAAACCGTGCCATGGATGAGTTGGATTTCTCAAACCAATAGAATTTCAATAACTTTGGTCAACCATTATGGTTGGTCAATTCAAGTTTCGCATTGTTTGCACAAGTCACGCTGACACGGCCGGCGACGAAGATTTATTGGCAGCAACGCGTTAATAAAGAATGCCGCTGAAACGGTCGCAAGCAAAAAGTAAAGATCGCAAAGGGGCGCCGATCGAACCTCGCCGATAATCGTTGTCGGTGCACTTTGGAATTCTTTGTCGACGAGTTTCGCGGAGGTTGAATGAGTCACGCCGACATAGTCGGTGGAAATATTTTATAAGAAGTGATGTGCAAAATTTTGAAACTCAGCGATGTGGGATTTTGGTCATGAATGACCTGCCTAACCCACCAACCAACCCCGTTTTGCTTTTAATGCTCTGTTTACAAAAGGTTATTTATAGGGAATTGGGTCATTTTTTTGGTTTGACTTTGAAAAAACGCCATTTCAAGTTTGTTTGTCTCTCCCACTCGCCGAACGTCGAGCATCCCAACGCCATCAAGCTCTGCTGCCAGTCAACAACTAACAGGTAGGTCATCTCATGCCATTTGATATTTTTTAGTTACTCTCATTGTTCTGTTTGGTATTTAGGGTGGGTTTATGGGGCGTTGACCCTTTCTCATCGCC
Source organism: Larix kaempferi (assembly GCA_027924585.1). Taxonomy (NCBI): domain Eukaryota; kingdom Viridiplantae; phylum Streptophyta; class Pinopsida; order Pinales; family Pinaceae; genus Larix; species Larix kaempferi. The sequence goes on along the minus strand of BSBM01000732.1, from coordinate 6,527,085 downwards.
GGTTTTCCACCCACGTCATTCTGACCTGGTAAGGACAAGCCGATGTTTGGATTTAGAGTTGTTACACTTCACTTACTTACAGTTCGCTTACCTTACCAATTTCCCCACCTTCTGTCGCGCTTCCAGTGAGCCTCTCGCTGGTCCCTCTTGCCTTTTAGTTGAGATAAATGCGTATTGGGGTGATTTTGACCATGAATAGAAGTTTTTAGGCACACTCCCGGTTGAGCATCGCGAATCCTTTGCAGCCATGAGGCCAATATAAAACCATAGTAGCTACTCTGTCGATGATTGAGTTCGCAAACCCAAACCCTGGTTTCGGTTCCCACCTAATACTGACCGGCTCACATTCATAAAAAATCGCACTTTTTCTCTTGTGTCTTTAACTGAACATAATAAATGTGTTTCGTACAGTCTCTTAAGCTAAATCATTTGAGTACTGGTTTAACCATCACCCCGAGTTGCATTCAGAATTTATATTTACTACTAGCAGCTAGTTTGTGTTTATTATTAAAATGGTTGGCAAGAATGGTTTGAATTATTTTACATATGTTTTGTTTTCCCACTTGCATATTGATGAAACAAAGCACAAACCTGACAGCATGATAGTGATGGTTTTCTCCTCTTCCTATTACCAGTAATATGAGAGAAAATGCTTGATTAATTTCTGTTTGAATTTTGCTTACACATGGCTTTTGTTTTTTTTATCAGAATTTGAAAATGACTAAGAAGGGAGCCAAAAGGAAATATAAGGTAGATGAGTCGGGGTCAGACGTCGATATTATATTGGAAACCAAGATAAAGACCATGTTCGAGGATACGAAGGCAGTAACAGGAATTGCCCCTGAATTCAAATGGGGGGAACTGTATCAAATTATCTAGGACCAGAATATCCATGATGCAGTTCTCAAAGAAATGTTCTTATATCAAAATATCAAGAAATTTGGCATCACTAAAGCGGCTACACACCCAGATTTTTTTCCTTGCTCAGGGGTCATTGGGTGGATTATGTCACAAGCTGATTCCACATCAAGGATAATGTCTGACAGCAAAGGAGAAGCGTTTGCCTCATTCCATCCGGTCCATATAGTAGTGACATGAAGCTATCGCAAGCCTAGGTCATGTTAACAGAAGGTTGGCTCAAAGGCATTAACATGGACACTCTCGAATATGCTAAGAAAATTATAGTATCTAGAAAGCAGCTGAGGCAGAAAGCAAGCAGAGAATATGAGTGTCAAATATTGAGGACCCCTTTTAGGATCATAGCCCTAATGCGAAGCAGGATTTTTGGTAAGGAAGATGGGACTATCTTCAAATTAAATTGGATACCTCTAACTTACTACGTAGCCTTCCATGGCACAGTATTTAACTGGGCAGACATCATCTCAGATAGTCTTTCATCATCAATAGTAGCTTTAAAAGGAGGTTTTCCCCAGAAGAAGGCATAATTCTACATGTCTTCATACCTCGTAGATGCATATTATCGAGGCACCCATTCCCTAAGTTGGGGTGCATCTGGAACGGAGTTGAATATCCAATCTATGTTTCTTATCAGATCTTGTGGGCCCATAAATATGCAGGTCATTATAAGCTCATATGTGAAGAATTTATCATGCCTCTCTACTGGTTGATTTTCAACAAAGAATCAAACTTCTTATCTGAAAATGCCATGGCAGTCATAGAAGAGTATGGGGATTATTACTTTTCACAGGAGGGTACGTATCTCAGGATGTATGGAGGTTCCTGAGCTCCATCCTTTTTTCCCAAATATGCAACTGATTATGTGATCCACAAGGAAGTAGTAAGGCAAGTTTTCATAAATGGGATTGGTAGGTTCTTGCATGATCAGAAAAAAGCTTCATTCCCACCTTTTCCTTTCTGTATTGGAGCATAGAAATTCTCCAAAGTTAAAACTGGTTAAGCTTTCGTCCAAGATTGGAAGCTTTTCATTTTGGCGAGAAGAGTTTCGCGAGAAATGACAGTGCCAACAAGGTTGCTGAGCATTGTGGAGCAATCAAAATACATTATGATTTTGCCAATTAATTCGACAAATATGAAGAAGTATTTAGGAGAGCTAGCAATATAACTGAGCTGAACAAATGATTTGTTCGCAAGAGAGGAGCTAGTTCTAGTACCGCTTCCAAAGTTGCTAAGAAGGAAGAATTACAAAGGAAAATAGAGGAAGCCGTAGCTCTATAATTAGAAAAGGAAGAACAAAGGATAAAAGAGGAGACTGGAAGAATTCAGAAAGAAGAGGTCGATAGAATTCAGAAAAAAGAAACTGAAATAGTCCGGAGAGAAGAGACTGAAAGGATACAGAAGGAAGAAGCCAAGAGGTTGCAAGAAATGAGAGAAAGAGAAGAAAGAGAAGTGGTTGAACAACAAAAGAAAAAAGAGGAAGAAGAAAAGTCCAAGAAGGTTGTGGAAATAGGAAGCCCGAGCATGCAAAGTATGTACATAGACCCACCCGAGGTATCCAATGTAATACTCACTGGAGGCCACCTCCCATTGCCTGAGCTCGGACTCACGCCATTTACCCCGTCAAAGCATCACACTGTGGCCCAATTGGACACAATCATCTTTGACCATAAAATAAAACCCATCTCAAAGAGGACATAAAAGAGACTGAAAATGGGCTCCCAACCGGATGTCGTCACTGTTCAAGAGAGTCCCATCTTGGAGGGTACACACAAAGACCCCAAATTCATGGCATCTACCAATGTAGCTGCTGCTCAAGCAAATGAAGATAATATTGGCAAGTTGATGAATGATATTGAGCGAAGTAAAGGGAAGTTGCTCAAATTAAATGATAATACGGTGAAGGAGTGAGGAGAAGGGATAGAATTGAAAAGGAAACATGACTCCCTTCTATCTGAGAAGGAAAGAATAATGAATGAATACCAGATCTTGGATATAGAAAAGGAGGCATTCACTGTACAGTTAATGATTATGGAAGGTGAGAGGAATGACTTTGAAGCTCGTATCACTTAGCTAGAATCAAGCGAGTCATCCTCCAACCAACAGGTTGAAGGATTAAAAGCTAAGGTGGAGGAGTTGGTTAAGGAAAAAGAATCTTTTGCAGAGCAACTGGAGTTAGCAGACAAGAGAAAGCTAGATATAACTCCGTTTTGTGATCAAGCTTGCAAAATCCAGCAACATATATATCATTATCAGGTAATTCTCATAGAAGAAATATATAAGATGAAGCTAATGATGGCGAGAATGAACGAGATATCTGCCGAGTCACAGGATTTTAGGACTGGACTGTTGGAAATTGCAGGTAAGGTTGAGAAACAGATGGCCTGGAGGGAGATCAAATCAAAGTGCCTTGATCATCTTCCCCAAAAGACAATAGAAGGCTTGAATTCAGATATGGCGCTTCTAGAATTCTTCAGGAAAGCCTCTAGGAGGCTGACTAATGAAATTCCTAAGACCATTGAAAAATTCCATGAATTTTAAAAAAGAATCCAACAAGTCCATGAGAAGTGTCACATTCCTTTTGTCTTGAAGATAGATGAATTTCCAACAAAGGAGCAGCGCATAACATAGCTGCAAGATGGGTTGCAGGGAGACCTAGAATATATCAGGAAAGTAGATGCTCTCATAGAAGAAGAGATGCATCACCTCGTGGGATAGGCTTCTATAAACGCATATTTCCTGGAGGACAGCTACAAGGTTGCAACAGAAGGGGTGGCGCACATTGAGTCACAATTATTAATTGATGAATTAAATCTACAAGTTTTGGAGCCCATCAAATATAAGACCATAGTTGAAGAAGCTAACGCATGGGCATAATATATTTCCATCTTGGAAAGACCCACATAATTTTAATTTGTAAATTTATTGTATTTTCCTATGTAAGCACTAGAAGACACATTTTGAGGAATCTTAGGGTTAGGGTAGATGAAGAGTCACTAGAAAACAAAATTTTGTAAAGATAAATAGGGGAAGAGAATAGAGAGAAAGGAAATTTTCTAGCACAATAGAGCTGGACCATTTTTGTAAGAGAACTATTTTTCTGTTGAATAAGAAGGATTTGTTGTGTGGGAAAAGCATGCACAGAGATTTTGCATGGAATTTGTGGAATGTTAATGTGGAACTACTTCTTCTTGCATTCATAACTCATACTGTGAGATCGTTCTAACTCTCTTGAATTAGTTCATGGTGATAAATGATTTTGATTTCCATGCAACCGTTTATTTTCTAAATGAGTAATAATTTGCTTCATCATATCAGAGCTATCTTTGATATTCTTTCTACTATAAATGTGAATATTATGTTAGAACAACTATCTGTTAGACTTGTATGAACATTTCTAGTATATTACTCTTAATTCAAACTTGCTCCCTGCAGGGATAAGATGTCTAGGTTAGATTAATTTATAATAGAAGTAGATAATTGATAAGGCAGGAACGATAAGACGAGAGGTAAGAACCTGTGCATCGCTAATGTGGTTCATGCTTGTCAATTATATGCATTTAATTAGGGCACTTGCATATCATACCTAAGATAAATACATAAATGGTGAACCAGGCTGTAACCGGTAAAATAACTTAAACAACCACACCCACGGTAGCCGGACCATTAACCAGATGGATTCCCCACACCAAACGGTGAGTGATCTAATTGGGCTTGCTTACCGGGGAGAATCCCTAACTGCTGGTGCTACGATTTCCGAGGCATCAACACTTTGGTTGTGATTCTTATTGATGATCCTATTCCTTATCCATGTTTGATCCACACTTTGGTATTATTTAATTACTGTATAAAAAAATATAATAATTAAAACATTATTAATGTAATGTTTTTCATATAGTATGTGTGAAATATATCATAATATTATATATATCCAATATGATTTATTATATATGTTAGGGATACCTTATTTTTTAATATCTTTATTTTTAGTTAAATTAATATTAATTACTAATTAATTAAAAAATATTATTTTATTAATAATATTTACTTAAATCATATTATTTAAATAATTAATTATTATATTATAATTAATTAAAGACTATTAATTTATTAATATTGGATATATGTCTAATATTATGATATATTTTGGAGATATTTAATAACAGTATGGTATATTCATATATTTGGCAACTTAATAATGTTTTTCTTAATAAAATGTTATTATTTAATTATTTATAATATAACAAGCAAAATAGCTGCAAAGTAGCTAGTCCCTGCTTTAGAATTATAATTTTTAAAAATGATTTGACAATAATAAAATTATAAAATGTATTAATAGAATATTAAATTTTAATCAAATTTATAAAAGAATTATTTAACAATAATAGAGCAGTATTAATAGAATATTAAATTTCAATCAAATTTATAAAAAAATTATTTAACAATAATAGAGCAGGATATATTGTAATTACCAGGTTTTGCTTTTTTATTAATAAGTTAGATTTGAAATCTATTTCTAATGTTTAACATTAGAAATAAAATAATACAATTTTTTAGTTATACTAAAAACTGAATTATCTTATATATGATTCGTGCTCAGTGTGACAAGATATACATTAGACCATTTTATATGTTATTCTTGGCGGCTGTGAATTAAAATAAAAAATAAAATGATCATTTCACATGCTTGATCCATTGTGTCGTTGCGAACGGAAAGCATCTTGTCCTGCACACGAATCAGGTGCACCTGTAAGCAATTTATTGCCCAATGCCACATAGACAAAAATTGTGAAAGCCTGACATCGTTTTTTATCATAGGGAAATGTTATGTCAGTCATGTCATGTGCTACTTGGAGTTGGGCATTACTTACTTTATTACTCCAAAGATACCATGAAATTGCTGCATTTTGGGGATAATTTAAACTTGCATAGCTAAGGATAAAGTGCATTCATCCTCACTATGTCACCCACCATGTTCTGAAAGAACACCGGTAGTTGACTGGAAACTGGCAACATTCTTTCAGCACATGGTGATCACTACCAGTAACAGCATTCATTTCCATGTTGGCCACCATGAGATCAAAGGAGAGACAGTCTATTTCTAATTAACTTCCAGTGTTCATTCAACATGTAGTGACCACTACTAGACTCCCTTTTTTAATTGAAAATGAATCATATGATTCATCATAACTCGAAATAGATATAAAACATAAATGATACATCAAGGAGAAAATGAGTGGCGAGTCTCGACATAACAACACTCTTTATACATAAGAAAGGAGCGCAAGCATGTCCTCTTTAGTTTTAACTGGAAGAGTATCTATACTTTTCCTAAAAATGGCACTACAAGATCAACTTAAGGAACTATCTCTCGAGTCTCAACTAAGCAAAAATGGCAAGTATAGTTGTAGAAAGTTGGCACAGGAAAATAGAAAAGTTAATTTCCCTATGATCTTTCATCCAAACTGCTCAGGTTGGAAACGTGGTTATTCTATTGTTCCACTTATATCACATCAAGGAATGGGTTTTGCTTCATTAAAGCTCCAACAAATTTAGTATGGCTTGGAAAAAGAAGGCAGGATTTCTTAATTATCGCAAAACTCACTTGCCTTTCCTCGTGTCATCTTATAGATTACCCACATTCATCTTAAAAACTCCATAGCCAAATTCCTAATCTAGTACTTTACAAAATATATGATTTTGGTTCGAGGCTTTTGCCAACAACAAAGAAAGCATCATGTACTTTTGCACCATAAATGGGTACATCCCATGCATATGGAGCATTTGCACCTAAGTTAGGATTTCGTAAAACTTAGGATGTCATCTACAAAACACACAGAGTATCAACTTTAAATATGCTCCCCGTAACATCTACATGTGAAAAAATTGGTAAAGCATAGATGCAAAACATTTAAAAATCGAATATCATTTGTGCGAATTCATAATCAGTTCCAAACCTAAAATAACACTATTTGTGCCTATTTCCCTTCTTGTATGTTTATTTTATTGTCTGAGATCAAGAATCCAAACAAAGAATAAGAAGCCCACTTCCAAAATGGACGAATTTTTTTTTTTTTTTACGAGATAAATCCCTTTGCCAACACTATAGAAAAGGGAAAAATCTCATAATACCAACAAATTAAGATACACACATGCAAAAACAGTAAATTTTCCCAGCAGATACAAAACTTGGCTAAAACTGTGAAAAAAAATATTATCAGAAAGAATAAAGATTAAAAAAATAGAGTATCAGAAAATAATGATAAGCACAATGCAACAACAGAATGAATAATAAATTTGTTCAGCACATATAACACTTTGCCAAAACCACAAGAGCATAAAAAGAAGAACATAAAAAGGAAGGAAAAGTCCCAGATTATCAGCAATAATGACAATTACACTGCAAACAGGATGAAACATGAATTAGTTTCCAAATACAAAGCTTTGTTAATATGAAAAAACAAAAAACAAAATCACACAATTTTGGGAATTTCATGGAAATGAAATATATACACAGACACAAATTATGAAGAAAGGGAAAACATGAGGCATATTTCAATTTTCTTTCCATGGAAAAATGTTTATTGAAATTGCTCAAGAAAAAGTTAAATTTATCACAAGTATTGGCAAAAATTTACGAGCACTGATAAAAAGCTTCTCAAATTAGAATAAATGCAGTTTCATGAATTCTTCAATTCCTTGACAGATATCAGTGTATTCAGATACAAATTAAGATTTAAGATGCAATGTCAAACCCACAATACAGAATTTGATTATAATTCATTGCCATAGACCATGGTGTTCAAGATTCTATGCTGCAGAGTTCAGTATTAGAAAAGGGGAAAAAGGATTAGCTATGTTGGGTTTAGTAAAAAGGTTCTATGGGTTGGTCTTATGATGATCCCCTTTAAATTAGAGATACATTTAGTTTCATGAATTCTTCTATCTCATGACAGAAACCTGTTTATTCAGATACAATTAAAAATTTAATATGCAATGTCAAACCCAAAATAGAAAAATTTGATTATAATTCATTGTCATAGACCATAGTGTTAAAGTACTGAGCTGCAAAAATGACATATACAGAGTTTGCCAACTACATTAAAACGGGGGGAAGAAAGGGTTAACTATGTTGGGTTTAGTAAAAGGGTTCTATGACTTGATCTGATGATATCCCATTTAAATTGAACAAGACAAGCCAAGACTAAGCAGATCTACCAGAACCTCTTCGAAGACTGGTAAATTAGTAAAACATATTCAAATTAAACAGTGAAGACCAAAATATTTCCCTGATGATGGGTGGAGGTCTTACCCTAATGGCTAACTCAACAAACAGCGAAATCCTACACAGTTTAATCTTTACAATTTCAAAACCCAATACACAGTAATAGAATTCATCAAATTATTGCGAATTTATCATAGAATTTATCAAATTGTCAATAATATATATGCAATTCCCCAATACAAACCCTATAAAGGATAATTTAGTAGAGAAAAGAAAAAAGGATAATAAATTTGACATACCATATATGTAGTTTCACCAATACAATCCCATTGGATACCTCCTCTACTGGTAAATCGGTAAACTGGATTCGATAGAAACAATGAACAACAAACCAATTTCCCTGATGATAAGTAAAGGTCTTACCTAATGGCTAACTCAACAAATAGCTAAAGCCTACACAATTTAATCTTTACAATTTCAAAACCCAACACAGAATAATAAAATTCATCAAATTATTGTGAATTTATCGCAAAATTCATCAAATTATTGTGGATTTATCACAGAATTTAATAAATTGTCAATAATATATATGCAATTTCCCCAATACAAACCCTAAAAAGGATATTTTAGTAGAGAGAAAAGAAAAAGATAACAAATTTGACATACCATATATGCAATTTCACCAATACAATCCCATTGGATACCTCCTCTACTGGTAAATCAGTAAATTGGATTCGACAGAAACAATAACAACAAACCATTTCCCTGATGATGGGTAAGGATCTTACCTAATGGCTAACTCAACAAACAGCTAAAGCTTACGCAATTTAATCTTTACACTTTCAAACACACAATAATAAAATTCATCAAATTATTGTGTATTTATCACATAATTAATCAAATTGTCAATAATATATATGCAATTTCCCTAGTACAAACCCTACAAAGGATATTTTAGTAGAGAGAAAAGAAAAAGGATAATAAATTTGACATACCAAAGAGCTGCCTTTGGAGATCGTCCTACATGGTGTCGTTGTTGCAGACAAATATATAACCCCCCAGCGTCTCATTCCTGGGAAGTGACTCCGATGGAGGAAGGGTTTTGAATCTTTTGTCCAAAATACTATTGTTATTGTTGTTGTTGTTAGTATTCTTATCACTGGACGGATTCCCATTGTTGCTGTTGTTATAAACCCCAAGCTTAGTATTGTTGTTGTTGTTGTTGTGCTTATTTTTATATTAATCCCTGAGTCGCCCGACTGTTTCCAATCAACGCTGTTAATATTGAATTTGTTAGCCTTCTATTTGAGCTTTCCTCTGGCCGTGGATGGCTTGTCAGAGTAATTCCTCCTGGCCGTGTCGGGCTTTTTGCTACTTGTACTCTTCGTCTTAGGCTGCTCCAACAGAGATAAATTAGAAAAAGCCGTCAAATTGGTGGCGACGACGCCCCATTTACTGTTTTCATCGAGTGTCACATTTGTCTGCAGCACTCGAAGTTGTTCACAGAACCACCAGAAGGATTGCTGCTATTGATTCTCCATGCTCGATCATATCACTTGTTTATCGTGAATTCGTGTTCTAGGAAAAGGGAGAATTGCGATTTTAAATCAGAGAGCGCCGAGTGCACAGTTTTATGAGCAAGGCGAGCAATCTGTGTGAAATCCACATTAAATGGTCCAACTGGATAGACAAAGGGAAACTTCTGCTGCTTGTTGTTTCCTCAATGTCGATCGGTCGTTTGGTGATGTAATACATGACACCCATTCCACGTGTTATGCGTCGATCAAGAACGTTCTTCGCACTAAATGTCGACGTCGGATCCATGCACTACAGCCGGTCTTTATCATATCGCCATATTCGCCAAATGTAGTGGGATTAGGCCATTCTAGCCTGCACAGAAAAATGTTGCTATTTGCGAGAGTTGTCATATCTACATTGTGGTTATAACTTGTCAACGTTAAAACTAGTGGGATGATGGCTATTAACCTCGAACCCAGTAAAAATTTATAGCTCAACACCCAATATGAACCTCGATCATAGTAAAAAGTTATTAAATGTACTATTTATGATTATGTGTCTATTTGAGATTTTTTTTTAAAATAAAATATTTTTAAATATTTTTTAAAAACTAATTGTCACCTCCAGCTAGGGGTATTTAGTCAAATCAACCCTTACAACCAATAAGAAAATAGTATTTCCTAATTTCAAAAATAAAAAATACATTTTATTATTTAAAAAAATTAAAATTAATAGTTATTTTTTGCACAACATTGTAAAACAACTATTAAATTGATAAAATTAATCAAAAGTCGAATAAATTTTGATAATGAACCCATTGCTATAATCCTTGTCTTGGCAGGGACTAATAATATATTTTAAAAATTATTATTTTATTATACTTTAATAATTGAAATTAATATAATGATGGTAAAAAAAATATTAAATATATAATAATTAATTAAATAATAATATCATTTAAGAATAATGATAATACTTTTTAATAATATTATATTATACTATATTATTATATCATAAAAATATAATATTTAATTAAAATATTAATGTTTCATTGTATTTAATTAAAATATTATAGTCAAAGTAATAATAAAATATTAAAAAATATTAAAAAAAAATTAAATACAATAATTATCTAAAATAATATAAGAAAAAGTGATGGTAGATAGAAATATTAAAAAAAAATTAAATACAATAATTATCTAAAATAATATAAGAAAAGTAATAATAGAATAAAATTCTATTTAGTTAAAACAATTATTGAATAATAATTAAATATGATATTAATGTAAAATAATATAAGAAAAGAAATAATAAAAATAAATTATGTATTTGAAAATGTTATTATTTAAATATAATAGTATAGTATAATAATTAAAATTGTTATGAATAATAAAATAAAATTACATGAGTCAAACATAAAACCCTTGCAAATTGTCATAATGCGACATAAATTTTGTTGAATGTTATAATGCGACAAAGCCATTAGGGAATGCAACCAATATAAAATTACATATGAATTCCAATCACATTGTAAAAAAAAGCTTGCAAATCATGTAATTTCATTAACAATTTTAGCCACAATTCAACATAAACATTCATTAATGTACCAAGATAACATAACTGAAACATGATTGTAATGAACATGAATGCAACATAAAACCATTGCAAAATATCACAAAGTGACACTACATTTGCTAAATGCAACAGAGCTATGACAAAACCCTTACAAAACCTCGAAGAAACATTGAAAATATCAATTTCATATTTTGACATAAACATGGAAAAATGTCACAATAAAACATAAAACTTGATGATTGTCACAATGCGACAAAACCCTTGCAAAACATTGCAATTGCATATAACCATTGTTGAACATCATAACATGACAAATTCATTGAGGAACTTAGCCAAAATGTGACATAAAAGTTTATTAATGTACCAAGCCGACATAAGTAGAACTTGATTACAATGAACATGAGTGAAACATAATGCAACATGACCATGGTGGAATGCCACAATACAACATAAGCCTTGATGAATGTCATAATACAACATAACCCTTGATGAATGTTGCAGTGCGACAAAACCATTCCAAACATAACTAAACCCAACCCTTACAAAACTTTATAATGAATCTCATAATGAAACAAAAGCCATTAAAGAACATAACTATAATGTAACATGACCAACTCATTCACCCGAAAGGTCATGCATTTATTAACCTTGATCATACTGGATACACAGTTGCAACTGAATGAATAACGCATTTATTGTATTTGCATGTCCACCGTTGATTTAAAACAAGCTTAAGTGCGATGCATGGTGAGATTTTCATGCCCGATTCTCGAGCATTCCACTAACTCATTCATCGTAAATGGGATTTAATGTTGTGTATGTGACATGGGATAAATTTAGTGCGTTAAACTTGTCAAATGATTATCTTAGGTTCTCATATCAATATTTTTTTTACCACGATAAAGTTTGATTACCTTTTCATTTTTCGCAGCTGTTCAGGCAAAGAAAACCAGTGCGTTTGAGAACTAGCCCATGGATTAGTTTGGGTAAATTATCCACAGTAAATATCTCCTTAGTCGGGTATGTAAAGTGATACCTGGTTCATTTATAATGCATTTTGATTGAATTGATTGCATGTGCTACTAATTGCACTAGTATAGATCCATCTTAAATCTGTATCTATCCAGTACCGAGAGGGATCCAATTTCTTAAGGTATATTTCTTTTTTTAAATTTAAACTCAAGAAATTTGATCTCTCTTGATTTATAGATCCAGGTTTAAGTTTTAAGTTTTTATTTTATAAACGAACATCTATTTTTTAATTACTTTTCATAATATTTTACTTTATGAACCAACATGGATTTTTTTTAAATACTTTCTGTAATTTTTTATTTTATGAGCAGACATGAATTTTTTAATTAAAAAAATTACTTTTTACGTTTTATTAGATGTAACGCTACATACACGTTACAACATCTTCCCCATACTGGGCTATAGAGCACCTTGTTTCACTCGATGCAATAACGATTTTCTTATGAGTTCACCCTTAACCTATTAAAACCCAAGTGTCTCCTTTTCAAATTTGCATATGGAACCTTGCAGTGAGCCTTCTCATGTCAGATATTAATTCCTCATTGACCCGAACACCATGTTACCCCAAAATCCTAAGCCTCCTCTTCTTCTATCCATCACCCTTCATCACCAAATAATTGTGAGTAACTGGAATAATAAGTCGTAGAATGAAATGTCATAAAAGAATTACGAAAAGTAAATATTTGCGTGGTTGTCTCGTCATCAGCGCTGCCTTCTCAGTTTTGGATTCGTAGGGTTTTTCCTGAAGAAAAAATGTATGGAATCAATTATTAGAGTAAATTTTGGGTCTATCAATTTTTTAAGGACCTTGATGTATTGTGATTCGAATCCCTTCTTTAAGCTAAACCTCGAAAAACCCAAAGCTGTAAATAGTCAAGATGAATTTTGACTCTCAATTTCAAACCATCAATTACTATATGATTATCGTGGTTGACAGATGAAAAGCCGTTACCCTCGTAATGAAATGAAGGCTTTATAAAGAGTTGTAACATGATGTATTTAAATCATAGTGAATCCGTAAATCGAGCTATTATTGATAAATGAAAGTCGATGAAAAGGAAATTTTGATAAATCGTTCAAAATGGTCGGCCTATTCATATTGCAATTATGTGAATAAGCCCTAGTATTCACTAGTAGTCTTGCCTTTCTTAGCTCTTCATTCGTTTTGTATCCATTTCGCTCATGCACAGTGTTAAAATCGTCTGCATGCCTGCCTTCCCTTTTGAATTATGTTTAGTCCATTCCCTTTCCCATGTTACCCGACCCTCTTTTAGAATCATCTCCATGACTCGAGCTAAGGTTTTGTGGAAAATTAAATTGTTTCAGCATAATTTCAAGGTTGAAATCAACAAATGGTTGATTATCCAGGTGGCGCAGATTGTAACTCAACATCATCTTATTCAAGAATAATCTAATTATTGTTGTGTTGGTCATATTTGACACTAACGAATTCAGAGTAGAACATGGCTTTGGTTGTGGTTTTAAAAAAAAAACTCAGTGAATAAATTTTCTATAGCAGCATCACCTGATCCCTCATTCCCAACCCTATCCTAGTACTTTACTCGCGTGTATGCTCTTGTAATATTTGCATGACATGATATCAATGTTGCATTGATAGATACTAAAGAGAATTGAGTAGTTGTTGTCACCATATTTATATTTGTTTTTGTTCATGTAAACGTTTTGTGGTTTTAAAATGATTCCTCATTATTGCTATGTTCAATGCAGCCATGAGTTTTCATAGGTTCTAGGATATTGGTAAGAGGAAAAGGCAGAAGGGGGCAATATTTGTGGCAACAAGGGAGAGACAAAAAAGTAAGTTTTTTTGTGCATTTTGATGCCAATTCCAATGAATTCAATCAACTCGCAAGAAGCAACCATATTTACCTTGTGCCTTGATGTGCTCCACCCTCATATCATTTAATCCCTTCACATGTGTCTCAAGATCCTCATCCCCTTCCTAATTCTCATGAATTGGCTCATCATTATTTTGTCCATAATTCTGGCTGGGATGTGCTTCTTCCCTCTCCACAAGCTAAAGAAACTGGATGGGGAAACCTTGAACCAAATCGTCCCATGCCATTAGTTGCTAGCTCAACATCATCTAGCCACCATGAGAAATCCCTCCATATACCAAAAAATCAACTGACACCTACTGGACAACCTACAATCTTGGAGCCCATGGTTAATAATGTTCCTTCCCTTTCACTGATTCCCACCACAGAGTAGCCTCATGAAGAAAAAGAACTGGAAATTCTAATTATTGCAGAAGAAGAAGAGACAAATGCAACTGCAACACCGTCTTCGATACTCAATGGGTTTCTCCTTCCATTCAGGCATTTTATCTCTAAATTATTTGGAAAACGGTCTTGATTGTGTTGGCACAATGGTCATGGTTTTGAAATGTATTAATTTTGGTAAATTGGTGCAATTTTGATGGACAGGTTATGCAACACATTTTACAAATTTTTGATCATTATAGGGTTGAAACCTCTTAGTGAACATATTCTATTTTTAAGATAGGTTTATATGAAAGGATGCCCAATTTTTATATTATAGGTGGCACATTTGTGATGGTTAGCTTAAATGATGATATAAACAGGTTTGTGATTTAAATTATATACAGGTTTTGGGAGGCACAAGGAGTGTTTGCAAATGGTTTATTTTGAATAAATAGTGGGTCCCCCCTTTTGATTGACTATTCCTAGATGTTGCTAGGCTCCTCATATATATGAAGTTTTAAAATATAATTTAGATTTTCCTTCCTTCCAATGGTTACATATTAGGTTCAATCCTTGTTCCACCTATCTCATTTAGGATTTTCTAAAATTCATTCTTTAAGATTTTAAAAGAATCAGTTACTTAACTGTTTCTTGGATGAGAAAAGAATTAAAAGGTTGGATACCAAAGGAATAAGGCTAATGAACCCTATTCTATGGTACGATGAGAGTATGATATTGAGTTCCTAATTCTGAATTTTTCAAAATTATACTATGTGTTCATTGCCTGACATTTCTGTGATAGCAAGAGTCTTTGCTAAGTGATAAATTGGAGATTTATAATTTATAAGTGCTATAAAAGGTAACCTTGCCTGCCATTTGTTGATAATAGTTTATAAGGCTTTCATGTATCTTCCATAATTGGTGACTTTGGTTTTAGTGAACCATTCCAAATTTGGTAATTTTTTATTGATTCTACCCAACAACTTTATTGGCCTACATTTTGTGTTGTATTTATCACTGCACACTGATTAAGCGGTTTGAAAACGCTCATCAGTTGTGAAAGGACAAGTCTTGGTCCAGAAATAAAGATTATCTCTCGAGTGTAATTTTGAAGCAGTCATTAATATAAATATCTCTTGGGTGCCATATTTTCGTTTCTTTATTATTAAATTCGTTTACAATTGCACATGCATTATTTTGATCTTTCTTTTAAGTTGTATATATGATTGTACTCCTATGAATGTTGAACTTGATTTGTATTTGTGCTTAATCAGTTCTTTGTATTTTTTTCATAAGTAAAAGCATTTCATATTAATAGTCCTTCAAAGCGTACATAGCTTCAAGAGTACATAGCTTCAAACCAATCTAATAACCATCTACCTATCTTCCTAAGAGATATGTCAACACAAATACCCCTTACAAATGACCAAAAAAGGGTTAGAATCTCCCTTGCTATCATCTAATTAGTTACTGATACTGTGCTAATTACACAAACCATCTGTCTGCAAAAAGGAATGTCTGGATAGTCTACCTTCCTAACCCAATTACAACGGAAAAAGAGTCTAACAAAAAATAAAACAAGTGGCATAAGTTCCGAATGATAATGAAGATAACATAAGGCCGAGCAGAGATGCACCAATATAGAGATAAAGAGTGGCTTCCATGCTACGGAGCAGGGAGGTCATCCACGCTCTCAGTCATATTGACAGTGGATCCATTGGGATCTCAGCTCTCCAAACCACATCGTACAGGACCACTGAAACTGCTTCCTGGGTTGACAGATTGCAGGTTGAGTGGAGGATACAGAGGAATTCCCAACTTCATTGTGATGAGGTCCACCTTCTTATGCATGAGCTTGCAATCACTGTGATGTTCTCTCTAGGTTTGTACAGGTTCAACTTCTCCCATAGGCTTGTTCTCACTCTCCATCAGAATGTGGGCGAGCAGGCCCTTCGTGACCCAGTAAGTGGAGATAATGCGATCATAAGCAGCCAGACACCCCCCTGTGGTGCCAGGGTCCTGAACCCATTCCTCTGCCTCTTCTTGAATGTTCTTTAAATTTTTACTCGTAACTTGCTCCTAGAGTTCCTTTTCCAAAACCTCGATTTCCTCTCGAATCTGGTGGGGAATTCGATTCCGAAAGAAATGGGCTGCCTGGGAAGATTTGGCTTTCTCACGGGTGGTTTTCTTTACTTTGCAGGTGAGTATGGAATGATTCCCAGCTTTGTGAGTCTTGGTAGTTCACAGCTTAGGGGCCATGCCGAGGACCAGGGCATGGAAGGGGGGGTGAAGGAATAAGAAATGTAGCTGGGGAGGCAAAGAAAGCACTGTGAAGCACAAGATTGAACTGCAGAGGGAGGTAAAAACAACCTATAGGCACAAGGGAAGGAAGACCTGCACAAAATAGAGAAAAATAGGAGCAAGCATGGAAGCTCGTAGCACAAGGGCTTCCCATTTTATAGAAAAATTATGATGACTTTCCCTCATCACTCCGTCATACGCTAGATCCGATTTCCATACAGAAGCACTTAATCCACCATGGTTACCACTCTTTCCAATCCTTCTCTGCAATGAATACTCAGTGGTCGAGGATAATCCGACATCCCGATATCATCAAATCCCACTTCAATGATTAAATACTCTGGATAGTCCTAGGTTCCATTGTTATAATTCTAGCTTGTGTCACGTGTAGGGGAATAATGTTGAAAGGTGGCGAAGCGATTGGCCTCATGGGGGATTTATGGAGGATAAATCCTGGATGAGGTGTCGTTACCTTGTTCCCTCCTATCCTAATCATCTTTATTAGCCAACTGAATGCACTGCGAACCCCAAGTCAAATCCATAAAGAGTGATAGGGGCCCTTCTCGGAGTCTGTGAGAGGAAGTGACTTCGACGTTTTCCAAGGTGTCAGTCACCTTGTTCCCATCTCTCCTGACGTGGCTGAAAGACCAAGCGTGGGGGTTGCGAAGGAGGGATCCCAGTTCTTCCACCCTATACACCAATATCCAGCTGTCCGTTACTTGTGCTAGGAATCGCCCTAGTTGGAGTTTTTTGGCCATGTGGATGACCAATTTTGAATCCTCTTATACAGTGAGGGGTTCCCATCTGTTTATTCCTGCTATATTGAGACCCTGAATAAGGCCTTCTAATTCAACCGTGTTTTTTGTGTCTTGGCTGATGCGACCATGAAAAATATGCCGTATTTGGCCATTTTGGTCCCGAAAGACACCGTCAAAATCAGCAGAACCCGGATTTCCTTTGGAAGCTCCATCAAAGTTGAGCTTGAAGGAGCCTACTGGGGGGGGAGACCAGAATTTGGGGTTGGTAGGGGATGGGGATTGTTTTAACCGGTGTGTCCAACCAGAATCCGACTTCTTTAGGCCAAGCTGCTCCAGGATTCTTACTTCATAATTATTGGCTTCCCAGTCCTTATCCGACCAGGGGGTGATCTTGATAGTCTCTTGAATGTGATTCATAATTTTGTTCCAAATAGCATGGATAGGGGTTCTTGTTGCTCTGAATATTATCTGGTTACGTTCCTTCATGTTTCCCATAGCAAGAAACCAGGGAGCATGAGCCATGTAGAGTTAACAATGTTGTTTTTGAAAGCCTTAGGATCCCAGGCTTTAACAGTTTGATCAGGATTGCCTTGTTTCCTATTAGTGCATCTAAATAATTCCACTCCCCAATCCGAGAGGGAAGAAGAGAATTGACAGGAATCTAGGAGGTGATTCATAGTTTCTTCGGCATTGGAACATAGGGGGCATTGAGAAGGGCCAACTATTCCTCTTTTTCGAAGGTTCTCACCAGTGAGAATGCGTCAATAGATAACCAGCCACACAAAACAAGCCACCTTTGGCCAGGGATTTGAAACCCAAATCTTCTTCCACATACCGTCTTCTAGTCCAGCTTCTCTTCTTGTCCATATATCATAGGTTTCCTTGGTGTTGAAGTTTCCTTTGGTCGAATACCCCCACCGTAGATTGTCATGGCATCTTTGGATTTTTATGATTCTTTCCTGAAGGGTTTCTTTCATGTGGCGACTACCATCAGGAGTACATCTTTGTAGCCACCAATCCAATTGTTGCCATTCCTTGAAAGTCGCATCCTCTACTTCAGGTTTCCAAAAGTGGGCCACTTTAGTGAGATTAAGGGCACGGAAATGCTCCTGGCACTCTTGGGATGGGGGGTAGAAACAAGGGTTGGGAATTGTTTCAAGGAGTCTTCCCAGAGATCCGCAGAGGACCCATTGCGCACTTCCCAAAAGCTATGGTCTTAGATGATGCTCCTGTTTTGGGAGGCAATTTTCTAGATGTGGGAGCCCTGTATCTCCTCATTGAATTTGATTAGCTCTTACTTAGATCTATCCAGAGCGTATTTAGCATGCCACAACTGAGCAAAAGGTTCTGAATTGTAGGTGACCCATTGCCACCATATTTTAGCTCCCAAGACTTTATTGTTTATGCCCGTGTCTCTCAGTCCGAGGTCTCCACTGAGTTTGGGAAGACAAACTTTTTCCCAACAAACCAGAGCCCATTTCTATTTCTCTGGATTGCCTCCCCATAAAAAGGTTCTTTGGATGGCTCTGATTTCTTTAATCACAGATTTGGGAGCAACAAGAACTGAGAAGAGATAAATGGGCATTTCCTGTAGGACAACTTTGATGAGAGTGAGTCTGCTTACCAAGTTCAGGGGTTTGGGAGTCTAATTGTTTAGATTTTTCCACATTCTATCCAGAACATTAGTCCATGACACTTGTATGATAACACCGTCCACAAGGGGATCACTAAGATATTTGGATGGAAGGGAGCTCCCTTGGAAGCCGAGAATTCAGAGGATGTTCTTTTCGGAGATGTTGGGAGTGTTGAAAAAATAGAACTGCGATTTTTCTCTGTTATTCTCTAAACCGGATGCCTTGGAGAAGGTATTGATACATTTCTTAATGGATTTTTCTTCCTGAATGGAAGCGTGTCCCATTAGCATCATGTCATCCACAAATTTCTAGTGGGTTTGATTGGCAGCATGTGGGTGAATGTTGAGGCCTCTAATTTATCTGTTATTCACCATAGATTTGATAAGTTTGCTGAGACCTTCTGCCATCAATATAAAAAGGAAGGGGGAGAGGGGATCACCCTAGAGGATGCTTCTAGACGGACTGAAGGTCCTAGTAGGGGTATCGTTGAGTAGAATAGAGAAAAAGGTTGTTGAGGTCATACTCATAACCCATTCAATCCATTCCCCATTAAAGCCATAGGAAGTGAGCATATCCCTCATATATTTCCAACTTAACTTTTCATATGCTTTTGAAATATCAAGTTTCAACAGCATTCCTGGGATTTTGGTGATCTTGAGGGAGTGAATAACTTCATGAATAAGAATCACCCCATCCAGTATCTGTCTTCCTTCCACAAAGCCAGATTGCTCCGGGGCAATCAGATGGGGAAGAATGGGTTTTAGTATATTGGCCATGACTTTGGTAATTATTTTGTAAATCACATTACACAGAGCAATGGGACAAAATTTACCTGGTGTTTCTACACCTTTTTCCTTTGGAATAAGAGTAATAAATGTGGAACTGAAAGCACGTAACACCCCTCTGTTCCATCTGGAGTCTTGAATGATTTGCCACACATATTGCTTGATCATTTCCTAGAAGTGGTGGAAAAAATTAGTAATGAAGCCATCAGGGCCTGGGGCCTTGCATTCCGCCATTTTTTGGAGGGCTTCTTCAACTTCTCTAATAGTCATTGTTTTCTTTAGGAGGTCGTTCTGTTCATCGATGGCAGTGTGGGGGATAAGCTGATTAATTTTAGAAATCTGCTCGGAGCAATTGTATTGGTCTTCCTTCATGATATCTTCAAAATATTGAGTAAATTCTGATTCCATTTCTTCTCTCATTTCCACATAGTGTCCTGCTTCTGTCTTAATTTTATGAATCCTTGAATTTTGTCTGTTTTGGATGGCTGATCGGTGGAAAAAGGTGGTGTTTCATTCCCCATCTTGAAGCCATTGATATCTGGACTTTTGTCTCCAGTAAATCTCCTCTTGTTTTTCTCTAGCGTGAAGTTGCTCCATGAGGATTTGTTCTTGTTTCTTCAAGTCTTCACTGTATCCATTATTCATGCCTTCATGTTGGAGACTTTCTAGTTGTTCACTTAGCTGTTTTTTGTCTTGGAAAATGTTCCCAAATTCCTCTATGTTCCACGTGCGTATCTTGGCTTTTAAAGCTTTAAGCTTTTGTTGGAACTGGTAAATTTTTGTCCCTCCTAAGGGGATGAGATATTCCCACCATTGCTGGACCAATGATTTGAAGTTCTTGTGTTCCATCCATAATTGTTCAAACCTAAATGATTTGATGCCACTTAGCCTTGTCCTATCCCAGAGAAGGCAGATTGGCCAATGATCAGAACCTGCTGAGGCTAAAACAGAAGTGGTCAAATCACCCCCCTCTGTTATGATATCTTTAGATATTAGGAATCTATCCAACTGGCTGGCCACATGATGGTATCCCCCTCTTCTATTGTTCTACGTGAACCATCTGTTCCTGGTTTCCAGGTCAGCCAGTTTGCTGGACTCTATGAAGTATTTGAAAGCTTCATTGGTTGGTCCAAGAATGCACTTGCCTCCTTTCTTCTCTTCCAGGGATGTGATCATATTAAAATCCCCTCCAATAAGCCAGTGATTATCGCCAATCCAATTTTCCATCCAGGTGAGGGATTTCAGGAAGGAATTTTTTTGGAGGTTGATGCTTGGACCATACACATTTGATATCACTCCTTTTGTTCTTATCTCAGGGATCTCAAATTCTGTAGAGAGGGAAAACCTGGTAGCCCAGAAATTCCCCAGGGTGATTTCATCAGATTTCCAGAGAATCACGAGCCCTCCAACAGTACCATGAGCCTCAATGGCTACCGTCTGGCTCCCTTCCCACACCTTCTTCCCTATTTCTTGCATTTTCTCCATACTGCATTTTGTTTCTTGGAGGAAAACTATATCTGGTTTCTCCATCCTAATCTTGTTCTTCAGGTTATTTATTTTATGCGGATGGTTCACCTCGTGAATGTTCCAGGTGATAACCTTAATTGAATAACTTCTATTAAATTCTGAGAAGGAAGCCTTGATGGTGGGGTATTGCCCTGACTCAATGAGTTTGGTTCCTATCTCCGCGATCTGCTGTCTATTCGATTTTCTTCCTTGCTTCTCTCCTTCTAGTTGCTTTCTTTTGCTCCATTTTTGGGGTTCCTTTTCTATTCCCAGATAGGGCTTAGCCTTGGCCTTGAGAATAGCCTCCTTGAGTAATTCTATCTGTCTTTGTGAGACATAGCCCTTACCTTTTTTGTCGCATTCCTTTTCAATAGAATCTAGATCCAAGTCTCCCAGATCCATATCTTCGGCTTCCTCAGGAGAGTCATCCTCAATATCATATGGGCCTTCTGAAGGAATAGCTTGGATAGGGTTCACGACCTCCTGGATCAGATATTTTCCATTCTTATTTCTCCCGATATGCTCCAAGGATTCCCCAACATTGTTTAGGGTATTGAAGCAGATCAAAAGGGTGGGGTTCTTGACCTTGGGTTGATCATTCAGTTGATGATTGTTCTGTCGCCTTCCCGATCTCTTTCGACTAACCTAAGTGAAACCTAGCATCGTCTACCTTTCTACGCTTCTCCATAGCTGACGAAGGAGTATTGGTACTTTTGATGTTTTGCGGGTAGTCTCGGTTGAGATGGCCGTTTTCATGGCATCTGCGGAAACGAAAAGGGAGGTGCTCGTAGTCTAGAGGATGGGTTCAATCTTATTCATCCCACATAAGTTTAATAGCTTCTGGGATATCTTGTACCAAATCCATGTACACACAAATGCGGGAAAAAGAAGTATAATGTCTCCGTAGCATTTGCTCAAAGGCCTTAACAGATTTTCCCAACGCATTACCAGTGTCCTGCAGGATCTCAGGTTCCCAGTACTCACAGGGGAGGGAGTATAGCTTGATCCATAATGGAGCAATATTTAAATCCTCCTTGTCAGGTTTAAATCTATCCTTCCATGGGAAAAGATATATCCTAGCAGAGAAGAAGAAGTATGGACCTCCTTCCAGAACCCAATCTTTGTCTTCTTGGTTAAAAAAAACGATTGTAAAAAAACCCTTGGCTCCTAAATGTATATCATAATGACCTTTACGGTTACATGTAGTCTTGATCCATATGGTTAGATGTTTTTCCTTGGGATAGATGCCTATGAACTTCCCTATCAAATCCTTCTCCTTCCATTGTTCCACACGTTCCCGCATTTTTTTCGATCTGATCTACAAAGATGGGATCTCTTTGGCTTTGGGAAGACATACGCCATGGGTTTTCCCGGAACCCTGGTTGGTGTGGCCATTGCGTTCATTGTACGGATCACTTCCTTGGGAAACATCAAGGTGATGTGGCGCAGATAGAGGGGCATAGGACTCTTGCCAGTGGGAAGAGGAGGAGGGGGATCTGCCCCCTTCATGATTCACCATCCAGTTGTAAACCCTCGCAGAAAAAAGAAACCCTAGAAATCGCTCAAAACTCCTGAGAGCATCTCACAAATTTAATCAATTGTTTTTATTAATTATGTTTCTTTTTAAGTCTTGTTTAGGTTGTTATTGTTTCTATAAAATGTTCATACAAGCTTTGTTTTTTTTAATAAAAAATCTATAATAAAAAAATCTGCATATTACAACTCCCCTGAGTTTTACATGAAGGTGGAGATTTGTATATTTTTGGAAGGCTTTAAATTTAGGGTGTTCATACCCGTTCTTCACATCTTAGCTGATTGTGAGGTGTGAAGTATTTGATCTGGAACATATCATTTCTAGCATCAACATATTTCCTGGAAACCATACTCGGGAAACTTTCTCCCTAGTGATTTGTTTGTTTTGCATGTGTTTTTGTTTTGTTTTATTAGGTTGTTTTATGTAAGTTTCATTTATGATTTCTTTGTTCTTTTTAGTTTTTTCATTTTGTTTTACTAGTAGTCGTGACTCAACCATTTTTAGAACAACCTGATGCAGTAGGCCAAAGTGATATTTCCGGAGCTCTATTAATTAATGCAGTTGAAATAGCAGAAAAATCTTTTGATCTTTATCAAATCCATACTTTTTCAATCTTGTTATCTCAATACTAATATGAAAGACTACCCCCTTTAATGCAATTTGATTGAGTTTATTTAGATTTTTCCTATCTATTCTAATGACAGTTCCTACAAGACAACAACCATATACTAGAGCTGGTTTTAGAGATCAAACAAGTACCACCTCTTGTCTATTTGAATTTATTCTTGATACTGCTCAGACAACCCAACAATTAGAACAATCTTGGGACGTCATAAAACAATATATTAACAGGGAAGAACAATGTGAAAGATAAATTTTACAAGCTAGGTGTTAGGACTAGAATTGTACCTAGTCCCTATTTGATTTCTTCTCAATTTTTCGTTTCTTTCTACTTTGATTTTATTTTTATTTTATATTGAGTAGTTTTGATTTTCTTTTCATTTTATATGCTATGAATGTTATTTCATTTCATTTTATTTTTTCTTATACATAGTGGCTTATTAAAGTATTTCATTTCATGTTATAGTATTCAAAATACTTATTTTAAATTTTCCCTAACTCCTATAATCAAAGTTTAACCTTTATGTTGAGTTTCTTTTGCAAAATCTTCATTGGAGACATTCCCATAGCGCAGTAATGAAACTACATATACCAAGGCGCTGTTGGAATATGAAATCATGGAGGAACGTGGATGATTAATGGAAAGTGTTGGCCCATTGCATTTGATGGTGTTTGAAGACCTCCAGGCAGTTGTTAAACATATCATGACATTTGTCAAAACCCATCATGATTCATCACTGAAGGAATTGGGGATAGGAGTGGCCACGAGTTCCAAAATTGGAAGCTACAAATTTCAAAGTTGAGGCCACATATTCTGAAGCTTGTTGAATATTTTTACTTCTGTTCATTTCCAAGAAGTAAATCAGTGAAGTATCTGTTGAGATATGGGTAAGAGTGGAAAAATAAGTCGGTTCGATCCAACAGACACAAGCTAGGTCATGAGTTTCCCTGAGTGTGCAAAATTATTCAGAAAAGAAGGGTGGTTTAACTTCTTTGAGCGAATTTCAGGTTTCAATGTTAAAGTTACCCATGCTTTTGCTCAGAACCTTTCCAATGAATTTGTAAATTTAAATACTCTAAAGTTTGAAATGACAGAAGCCCTAATTTCTGAAGCTATCGGTGTTCCCTTAGAGGGAGAGTCATGGTTTAAGAAGACCCCCTTTGACTTCGAACCTAGCTCGTTTCTGTTACCTGGACATGAATCCCTTAACTGGAGCAAAGGGGTGCATTTAGAAAACTTCAAACCGGAGTGGAATGAAGTTATTGGAATTGTGCAGAGTTATATTACATGTGAAGGCAGGTTTGCATCGGTATTCAAATACCATATTAGGTTTTTGCTGCACTTAAATCAACAGTCTAAGATGAATTTGCCGTTCTTCCTAATCAAAATCCTTCAGAATATGTCGAACGGGTTCAAAAGTCATGCTGACCATACAAATCAGTCATTATTCCATCATGGCTTGATTAAATTGATTGTTGTGACAGTTTTGCAGAAGGAGACTCGAAATCAGGATCACTTTTTATTTTGGTCAGGGTTTGTAATCGAGCAAGATGAGCAGGAAAAGAAACATACGCCTAATAAATAGTCTAGCTTTGTAAAGAAATTCAAAAGAGATGTAGCTGAGGACATGATACAAGATGATTTGCAGAATGATAAGCTACATGAAGAGACTAAAAACCTTGACAATGAAGAGCAGAAAAGCATGATTGGATATGAGCATTAACATACTCTTGAAGATGAAATAATGGAAAAGGTAGCTGATTCAAATCCTAAAGAAGCTATAAGTTCAGTAGAATTCTGTTCCTACAGAGGAGAATTTAGCCCTAGTTTCTTTTGCAGCCAATACCAATGAAAATATTTTGCAAGTTCCAGACTTTAAAGCAGATGTAAAATCTCTTTTATAGCTTGAAAGACCTAGATGGAGACCTAAGACCAGAGCTGCAAATAAAATCAGGTTGAACATGAAGAGAATTTGGGACCCTAAGTTGGAAAAGGAAAAGGTCACTATTATTCAAGACTCTTCAAGTGAAGAAGAGAAAGATGGTAAGGAAGAGTCGAAGCTGCAACAAGGTTAGACAAGCATACAACAGGATCATTCAATGATAGAAGAATCATCTAAAAAATGCAATGAAGCTGCAGAGGAGGAAATTATTTCCAATATGGAATAAGGAATGATTTCGAGGGTTTCATTTTTAGAAGTAGCAATGAGAAATAAGCGGAAAGAAGATTTGATTTTCAAGAAATTGGATATCTCATTCCTATCAGACCAAGATTCAGTATTGCATGGAGAGGTTCAAATGGATTCAGAGATAGAGAACCTAAATAAATCAGTACAACAACATAAGTCACAAGATAAATTCCTGAGTGAATCCAATGAAAGGCTCATGACCACAAATAAAATACTAAGGGAAGATTTGGAAGATGTCAATGCTCATTATCAAGAATTGATTGTAGTAGCAAAGGAATCTTTAAGAAGAAAGGTAGAAATAGAGATTCAAGTTGAGAAATTAACCAAGCAGATCCAGGATTTGAGCAAGCAGAATAAGGTACTGTCTGATAAAGTTAAAAGCATGGAGGCAGAGCAGACTCGACATGACAAAAAATCTCATGCATTGGAAGAAATAGCAATGTTACTTGAAGCTGCAAAGCAGTTGTGAATGCCACCTGGTGCACAACTGTCTAAGTATTTTGTTTTAGTTATCTTATGCATAGTTGTTAATAATAATTTTGGTAATCTCAAAGCATTCGAAAGCTAGTGTATAACTACTTTATGTAACTATTTCAAAACTTAACCTAGAGGTAGTTATGAATCTACTGTATTTTGTAATTATAAAAGAAGGAAAGAATACACTAGAAGGGTTGGTATTTTGTTCGAGAAGGGCTATAGGACTAGTGCACTATTATATTCTCAGACTGATGCTATATACTCACATGTAAGTTCTTTTTGGAGACTGGAACATTGTTTTGAATACATATATATAAGCCACTTATTCACTATCTTTGTTGGTTATGTTTATGGTTTATTTGACCACCCTATTTGTGATTTCATTTCTTGTTTAAGTTATTATTCATGCAAATGCTTACTAATTTGTGGACAAACCAGTTTCTTGTTTTATGATGCTTATGGTTTATGTATGTGCTTTATATATTCATGTTTCAGTTCTTTAGAATTGATTTATGATTCAGTATTTGCATTTGTTTGATGATTAAATTATTCCCTTCTTATGAATGAAGCCTTCAAACCAAAATCATAGAAAAACCAATTCATTTTCCTTTAGTTTTTATTGAGATTGTCCTAGCTTGTACCTCCGTAGTCTAGGTACAATTTCTAGCACAAAAATCTTTGGCACTGTTACCGGGGACGAAAGTGAAACATATTTTCCCCGGGTTATTTTTATTAATCTGGTTTTGAGAGGTGAACAAGATCAGAAGCTTCTTAGACTACATTTTCACCAAACAGTGGTTCATAGTGGCTTCCAGGAAAGTTGGGACAAGAGGGAAACCTACTTCTCCATTACACGTAGGCGTCATAGATCCAGATCAGATCTTGAAAGAAGCTAGACAAATTCAAAGATCTCATTCTTCTCCTTCCTTATTTACTCCCGATCAATTAGAACCAGTATCCTCTTTTACACATTCAGAACTTCAGTTAGAAGAGAAAAAACAAAACTTGTCTTGGCTAATCCCTTCTACACCAGTTGACACCTTTTAGATTTTCACAAATCCATTGTCTTGTCAAAAAATAAAGACTGAGCTTCTTGGTAAAACTCCTTTGTTTCAGTTCAAACCTTGTAAACTCTCTTTTCATCCAAGTCCGAGCAAAGTTAGTAAGCATATTTCCTCACTAAGCCAAACTAGCTCCAAGATGGCAGGACAACAGCCTCTTGATATGATGGAAAGAATGGTAGCTACTAGATATGCTCCTTTAGTTCTTCCTCAGCCCCTGAATGCTCTTCTAGCTGGAGACTATCATAAATAATTTCCTAGGTTTAATGGTCAGGGTGAAACCACTGCTGAGGAGAAATGGAATGCATTTCTAAGTTATGCAGACAACCAAAATATTGAAGCTAAAGATGTGTGGATGAGGATGTTTGTACAAAGTTTAGATGGGGAGGTAAGAAAATGGTTCCGAGAATTGCCAGCTAATTCAATAACCCTAATTGAAGAACTCCAAGAAATGTTTATGAGATAATGGGGAGATACTAAAGATCACACTTATTATATTACAGAATTTGTAGCTTTAAAAAGGAAAAAAGATGAAACAGTAGCAGATTTCTCTAAACATTTTAATAAGATGTATGGAAGGATCCCAGCTGAAATCAAGCCTTCTAAAAACTCAGCTAAGTTAACCTATGCCAATTCCTTTGATCATGAGTTTTCCTTGCATCCAAGAGAAAGAAGGTCAGTGACTTTGTTGAACATGCAGGAAGCTTCCCTAGAGGTTGAATCAAACATTTTAGCTTCGAATAGGTTAAAAGATCAGTTAGATTATCAGGTGCAGGATGGGAAAGGAAAAAATGAAATGATACCTTCATCTTCCACATTGAAAACAACAGAGAATAAACTGGATGAGATGACTAAGTTGGTCAAAATTTTAGCTGCAAAGGTGAGTAAGATGGAATTGGAAAAGAATCCAAGTAAATCTGCATAGGAAGGAGAAAGAAATCCTAATCAGTTTAGGCGTCCATTTGTTCCTAGATTCATCCCTAGAGAGAGAAGAAACAATGATATTCAGAGAGAAAGAAGGGAGAATGAAGACCATAGAGTTCCTCCCTCATTCCAAAATAATTTAATTGATGAAGTTGAGGAAGTTGAAGATTTACAGTATGAAGATTTAAATCAGAATTTAAATTACTTTGGAGAGCTATCATCAGAGGGTTTCCTTACTGAATATAATTATCAGAATTCTGATTTTTTTGACTCACATATTCATCAAGAAGAAAGTGGTTATAACCCTGAAGTTTTAGCTGGTATGTATCAATCAGAACCCAAGAAATCTTATGATCTAAGATCATGCCCAAAACAAATTGCTCAGATTCCCAAAAAGAAGATGGCTCCTCCTACCAAACAACCATCTAATCAAGCACTGGAAAAGAGACAAAACCATGGTGATCAAACCAAAGCTGCATAGATTGAAGAAAGTAACAAAAGTGTGAAAACTTTTAATTTTGAAAATGAACTATGTAAGGTGAAGATTCCAGTGCCATTAACTGAATTGATGAAGACTCCTTGTTATAGGAATCCTACTTTAAAAATATTCATCTCACAAGCTAATCTTTTCCCTTCAGACACTGTAAATCTACAAGAAGAACACCCTACAATCATTCTTGGCTCTGCCTCATCTGATAAGCCTGAAAATAGCTCAAACTTTCCTCCACCTTTTTATATCACCCTAGCTGTCCATGATCAAATGATCCAAAATTGCCTGTTAGATTCGGGAGCTTCCCATAACTTGATGCCTAAAGCAGTCATGGAGGCCCTTGGTCTAAGTGTTACAAAACCCTATCATGTTTTGTTTTCATTTGACTCTAGAGCAGTGAAGTTCCTTGGGGTAATTAAAGATCTTGTGGTAAGTTTGGCTCAACTACCTATGAAAAGTGTGATTATGGATGTGGTGGTTGCTGATATCTCACCCAAATTTGGCATGTTACTTTCAAGGTCTTGGGCAAAGAAGATAGGGGGTACATTGCAGATGGATCTAGCATATGCAACTATTCTAGTTTTTGGGGGAGAACATAGGAGATTGTATAGGGAAGTGTAGATGGATTTTATAGTAAGTGATGATAAAAACCCAACTAATCATCCCATTTACGCTGTAGATGAAGATTTGGGATCTTTCATGTTACATTTCAGCAATGAAAAGAAAAATGGCATATTGCGAGTAGAAAAAGAAGTACCAGTCATACCTGTTATTGAATAGCAGGATGAATTATGGCAAATGTATTTTGATGGATAATCATCTAAGGAAGGAGATGGAGCATGTATTGTTTTGGTTTCTCCAGGTGGGAACTGATTTGTTTGATGTATAAATTGGAATTTTTGACTACTAACAACACATCTGAGTATGAAGCACTGATACTTGCGCTAAGAGCTGCAAAATATTTGGGTATCCAATAGCTTTCTGTTTTTGGTGACTCCGAACTAGTAGTCCAGCAGGTGAAGGACAAATATCAGGTAAAATAGGATCTGTTGAAGGTATACAGAAATTAAGCATGGGATATGATTGATAATTTATTTGTAGCATTCAATATTTCCTTTATTCCTAGGGATCAAAATCAAGCAGCAGATTCACTGGCATTGGCAGCCACACATTTCAAAATTACAAAACAAACCCAACTTAAATATCCTATTGAGGTTAAGTACAGACCCGTAGTACCAGACAATATCAAATAGTGGAGAGTCTTTAAGGATGATTTAGAAATTAAAAAGTTCTTAGAATGGACTGGGGAGTTTTCTAATTCACTGATTGATCAAGACTAGGATGATGAAGTTGATGATACTGCTGCATATACAGAAAATACAATTGTTGAACATAAGATTATTGAGTTGGAGGGAAAATTCATTCCCAAGGGTTTGGTTCCACTTGAGAGGAATTTTACTAAAGATGATACTTTGCAAAATCCTACCATGCAATCCTCAGAGGAGAACATTATAAGTTGTAACATTGGTACAAAAGATCAGCCTAAGACAGTGAAAGTTTCCAAATCTCTTCCTGTTGAAGAAAGGAACAGGTATGTAAAGTTGTTGAAGGAGTTTGTTGACATTTTTGCTTGGTCTTATGAAGACTTGAAGACTTATTACACCAGCATAATTCAGCATAAGGTTCCTTTAAAACCAAATGTGAAACCTTTTAGACAGAAACTAAGGAGAATTAACCTAGCTTTGCTTCCAGTCATAGAGAAAGAAGTTAAAAATCTATTGGATGCAAAAATAATAGTTCCACTCAGATATTCATCATGGGTGGAAAATCTAGTTCCAGTGCGTAAAAATAATGGAGAGATCAGATTATGTGTGGATTTTCGCAATCTGAATAGAGCTTCGCTGAAGGATAACTATCCATTGCCCAAGATTGAACAAATTTTGCAGAAAGTGGTAGGTGCCCAGAGGATTTCAATGGTTGATGGATTCTTGGGTTATAATCAAATTGTTGTGCATCCAGATGATAGGGAGAAAACAACCTTCACTACCCCTTGGGGTACGTTCATGTATGACAAGATGTCGTTTGGTTTGATGAATGATGGTGCAACTTTTCAAAGAGCTATGGATATAGCCTTTGTTGGAGAAAATGAAAAATTTGTTGTAATTTGTCTCGACAATATCACTGTGTTTTCTAAATCTGATGAAGAGCATTTAAAACATCTCAGACAAACTTTTTTGAAGTGTAGGAAGTTTGGACTATCTTTAAATCCGAAGAAGTCACATTTTGATGTTCAGGAAGGTAAGATTTTGGGACATCTAGTTTCAGCAGATGAGATTAGAATAGATCCTAAAAGAGTCAAGGCTATTCTGAAGATCAGTATTCCTAGAAGTAAGAAGGATGTCCAATCGTTTATTGAAAAAATCAATTTCTTGAGATGGTTCATTCCAAATTTTGTTGAAACAATCAAACATATAACTTCTATGTTGAGAAAGGATCAGGAGGTGAAGTGGACAATAGAAGCTAGAGCTTCATTTGAGAAGATTAAACAGGCTTTGACAGAATCCCCAGTGCTGGTAAGCAGTAATTTTTTGAAAGAATTCTTTACTTTCTCCTTTGCATCTCAGGATACTATAGAAACAGTTTTATTACAAAAGAATACTGATGGATTAGAGCAGCCTATTGATTTCTTTAGTAAAACACCCAGGGATTCGAAATTGAAATACAGTACCCTAGAAAAGCAAGCATATGCACTGGTTAAGGCCTTAAAGTTTTTCATAATTTATATTTTGCATTCAAGGATTATTGCTTATGTACCTAATGCTGCCATCAAGGAAATTTTGACACAACCAGACAGTGAAGGTAAGAGGGGAAGATGGATTGCGAAGATTATGGAATATGATGTGGAGATAAAACCTACTAAACTAGTCAAAGGACAGGGTTTGGCTAAACTAATGGCTGATTCGAATTGTGAATCTCTTGGTCTTCATTTAGTGGAAAGTCAACCAACGCAAGAGGAGTTGCAAATGAGGCAGAAAAAAGAACATATCATGGATAAATATGCATAATCAATTTGGTATGCTGATATAGTTAATTTTTTATTGCATCTACAATGTCCTGCTCATTTAGATAAAAAAGCAGCTAGATCACTAAAGTTGAAAGCCACCAAATATTGTTTAGTAAATCAATAGTTACATTGGAAAGATCTGAGAGGATTATTTCTTAGGTGTTTGGAGAAAGAAGAATCAGAAGAATTCATTTCAGAACTGCATGAAGGTTCCCGTGGAGGTCACAAATATTGGAAATCCACTGCTTACAAGATTCTAAGGCCTGGGTATTACTAGCCTTCTTTATTTTTAGATGTATATTAGCAGGTTAGAGCTTGTGTTCAATGTCAAAAATTTGCTGGTAAACAGAAACTTGTATCCTCACCTTTGAAACCTGTTGTGGTGAATGCTCCTTTCCTGCAATGGAGATTGGATTTCATAGGTGAAATCAATCTTTCTTCCAGTGAACAACACAAATGGATACTGACAACTACTGATTTTTTCACGAAATGGGTGGAAGCAATTCCTACACAGAATGCAAATGATAAGGTAATAATTAACTTTATACAAGAGAATATTTTGAGTAGGTTTGGTTGTCCTAAGAAGTTGTTGACTGATAATGCTTAAGATTTTAAGTCTAAGGCCATGGTTAATTTTTGTGAGGAGAATGGAATTATCTTAAAACATTCTACCACCTATTACCCCCAAGGG
Source organism: Larix kaempferi (assembly GCA_027924585.1). Taxonomy (NCBI): domain Eukaryota; kingdom Viridiplantae; phylum Streptophyta; class Pinopsida; order Pinales; family Pinaceae; genus Larix; species Larix kaempferi. Next base: position 6,494,563 of record BSBM01000732.1, on the reverse strand, counting down.
AATGGATTGATAGAATCAACCAACAAAAACATCATTCATAATATCAAGAAGCTATTAAGTCAGAACAAGAGATCCTGGGATTCAATGTTGAAGTATGCTTTGTGGGAAGATCGGATAACTACTAAGAAAGCAATAGGTTTGTCTCCCTTTAAATTGGTATATGGTACAGATACTGTTTTTCCCATTCCATTAGGAATTCCAGTAATGAAATTTTTTCAGGACAATCAGGAGGAACCAAATGGTATTCAGAGAAGAATCTTCTCATTGATTGAACTTCAGCATGAAAGAGAAGCTTTAGCAGAAAGAGATCAAGCTTATAGGAAAAAGATCAAAGAGAAATTTGATAGGAAAGTTAACTGAAGATAATTTTTCTCTGGGAGATATGGTGCTAAGGTGGGATGCTAGAAGAGATTAGAAGGGTCAGCATGGTAAGTTTGATAATTTATGGTTGGGTCCCTTCTTAATTTCTAAAATTTTGGAGAATAATACCTTTATACTGTAGACTTTAGAAGGTGAAGAATTGCCCAATCCAGTGAATGGACGATTCCTTAAGCATTTTTACAGTCATTAAAGGTAAGAAGTTGTCAATCATTGTACATACCAGTGTGAAATAAGTTGAATAAAGACTCCAATTTCCCAATGGAAGTTTACAAAATAACAGGGAAAGTTTCAGTTTGATTGCAGAAGGCACTAGTCTTCGAGATCTTGAAACCTCACAAGGAGGCTTTCATCCACCAGCTGGAGCCAGATGTTAGGACTGGAATTGTACCTAGTCCCTATTTGATTCCTTCTCAATTTTTCATTTCTTTCTACTTTGATTTTATTTTTATTTTAAATTGAGTAGTTTTGATTTTCTTTTCATTTTATATGCTATGAATGTTATTTCATTTCATTTCATTTTTTCTTATACATAGTGGCTTATTAAAGTATTTCATTTCATGTTATAGTCTTCAAAATACTTATTTTAAATTTTCCCTAACTCCTATAATCAAAGTTTAACCTTTATGTTGAGTTTCTTTTGCAAAATATTCATTGGAGACATTCCCGCAGCGCAATAATGAAACTGCATATACTAAGGCACTGCTGGAATATGAAATCATGGAGGAACATGGTTGATTAATGGCAAGTGTTGGCCCATTGAATTTGATGATGTTTGAAGACCTCCAGGCAATTTGTCAACGTATCATGACATTTGTCAAAACCCATCATGATTCATCACCGAAGGAATTGGGGATAGGAGTGGCCATGAGTTCCAAAATTGGAAGCTACGAATTTCAAAGTTGAGGCCACGTATTCTGAAGCTTGTTGAAGATTTTTACTTCTGTTCATTTCCAAGAAGTAAATCAGTGAAGTAATTGTTGAGATATGGGTAAGAGTGGAAAAATAAGTTGGTTCGAGCCAACAGACACAATCTAGGTCATGATTTTTCCTGAGTGTGCAGAATTATTCAGAAAAGCTGGGTGGTTTAACTTCTTTGAGCAAATTGCAGGTTTCAATGTTAAAGTTACCCATGCTTTTGCTCAGAACCTTTCCAATGACTCTGTAAATTTTAATACTCTGAAGTTTGAATTGACATAAGCCCTAATTTCTGAATCTATCGGTGTTCCCTTGGAGGGAGAGTTATGGTTTAAGAAGATCCCCTTTGACTTCGACGCTAGCTCCTTTCTGTTACCTGGACGTGAATCCCTTAATTGGAGCAAAGGGGTGCATTTAGAAAACTTCAAATCAGAGTGGAAGGAAGTTATTGGAATTGTGCAGATTTATATTACATGTGAAGGCAGGTTTGCATCGGTATTCAAATACCATATTAGGTTTTTGCTGCACTTAAACCAACAGTCTAAGATGAATTTTTTGTTCTTCCTACTCAAAATCCTTCAGAAGATGTCGAACAGGGTCAAAAGTCATGCTGACCATACAAATTAGTCATTATTCCATCATGGCTTGATTAAATTGATTGTTGTGACAGTTTTGCAGAAGAAGAATCAAAATTGGGATCACTTTTTATTTTGGTCAGGGTTCGTAATCCAGCAAGATGAGTAGGAAAAGAAACATACGCCTAATAAAAAGTCTAGCTTTGTAAATAAATTCAAAAGGGATGGAGCTGAGGACGTGATACAAGATGATTTGCAGAATGATAAGCTACAGGAAGAGACTAAAAACCTTGACAATGAAGAGCAGAAAAGCATGATTGGAGATGAGCATTAACATATTCTTGAAGATGAAATAATGGAAAAGGTAGTTGATTCAAATCCTGAAGAAGCTATAAGTTTAGCAGAATTCTGTTCCTACAGAGGAGAATTTAACCCTAGTTTATTTTGCAGCCAATACCAATGAAAAGATTTTGCAAGTTCCAGACTTTAAAGCAGATGTAAAATATCTTTTACTTCTTGAAAGACCTAGACGGAGACCTAAGACCAGAGCTGCAAATAAACTCAGGTTGAACATGAAGAGAATTTTGGACCCTAAGCTGGAAAAGGAAAAGGTCACTATTATTCAAGACTCTTCAAGTGAAGAAGAGAAAGATGGTAAGGAAGAGTCAAAGCTGCAACAAGGTCAGACCAGCATACAACAGGATCATTCAATGATAGCAGAATCATCTAAAGAATGCAATGAAGTTACAGAGGAGGAAATTATTCCCAATCTAGAACAAGGAATGATTTCGAGGGTTTCATTTTCTGAAGTAGCAATGAGAAATAAGTGGGAAGAAGATTTGATTTTCAAGAAATTGGATATCTCATTCCTATGAGACCAAGATTCAGTATTGCATGGAGAGGTTCAAATGGATTCAAAGATAGAGAACCTAAAGAAATTAGTACAACAACATAAGTCGCAAGAGAAATTCCTTAGTGAATCCAATGAAAGGCTCGTGACCAAAAATAAAAGACTAAGGGAAGATTTGGAAGATGTCAATGCTCATTATCTGCAGCAACCGTATCCGGTTGGACTGTTAATAGTCTAATTTGACTCTCATATTGAATGATAAATAAGAATAATATATTAGATGATGTTAATAAATTACAATAAGATCACCTTTTATAGGGATTGATCAAACATTGTGAAGAGTTATGCCCTTTCACTAGTAACCTAATAATCTATTAATTTAGAAATAATAATATTAAATAAATATTCATAGCATTGCCTTCCCCTTAGGAAAGCTTTGTCCTCAAAGCTTAGATTATTGTTGTCGTCTTTTCATTCTCGTTTTGTGTTGAAACAATGTCATTACTTCCTTTATGTATTTTTTAGAACTGGTATTAGGTATATGCTTGGTATTTACGCAATAGTTTGTCATCTTCCTTCCATTTGTAACTTGAATTTATACTCCATTATGTTTATTATTGTTATCCCATTTTCCTTGTACATGAATACGAGGAGTATTTTTGTGACTGACCATATCAAGCCTTGTTTTAGAAGTCGCTTGTCCTACGATATTTAGGATGTCATCACGTAATGTTTTCATTTTATTATCCTTATGAGTTATCTCGAGAAGTGGCGTTTCGTGAGGCTTCTCACACTCAAAGTCACCTGATAGTGTTACATTTAGGTTTCTTTGGGGTGGTAGAAGAGTTAAGGTAGAAGATGAATCTACGATATCTGATTCCTTTGACTTGGATTCCTTTGCATATTGTAGGATCCATCTTTTGTCAATGTATGGATTGTACTTATTGTCAATGATACTGGCTTGACTCTCATTATGATCTTGGTTGAACTAATCTTTATCAAAAATATTATTGGTATTTTGGTCATCCCTACGATATTTAGTCTCCTTGTCTCATTTATTGTCTTGATCAATTTTGTTACTCTCATTTTTGTTGACATAGTGGTCCAACATATCTGAGTTACTGATATGGTTTGTATTAGACCTTAGTTTTTGTAACATTTCCATTATGGTATTCTGGTTTTGTGTCATGATGCTCAAGTTCTATGTCATGGTGCTTATGTTTTGTGTCATCGCGCACATCTTGTTATCTAACTCTTTTTGTTTCTCGTGCATGATGTCTACTTTGTCATCAAGTTTTCTTCCTAGTACTAGAACAACATCTTCTTTAATTCCTTTCTTAAGTGCCTTGTTATTTTTTGTTTCTTCTCTGATTTTTTCTTGGTTGGCAACGAGGGCCTTGATGTCCTTTTCCAATTTCTCAAGTTTGTCTTTTAATTCCGCCATGGTTCTTGATCTGGTCTGGGGAGGTGAATATTTGGGCCCAATTTGGTTGAACTTAATTAATTAATAATAATAATTATTATTACTAAAATCAAGTGGTAGTAAATGAGTATTAATAATATAATAATTATTATTATTTGAAAATAATAATATTATTATATATTATAAAGTGGAAATATAATAAAGTTGAACATTATATTTATTTAACTTTATTTTTTTGAATTTTGTTTTTTGTAGGGTTTCTACGTGGAGGAGTTAGGAGAATTGGTGGGAGAGTAAGTGGAGGAAGGCGGCAGGTAGGGTGAATGTCGAGGCAGGGGTGTGCTGGGCGATAGCGTGGAGGATGCTGGGCGGAGGTAACGTGGTGCTGTGGCAGAGGAGAACAGGCGAGGGTATGCTGGGCGGAGGTGACGTGGTGCTGTGGTGTGAAGGGAGGACGAGAGGATGTGAGGGGGTCGACGGAGCAAGAAGCAGGAGGGGTTAGGCAGCGTGGAGTGGAAATGGTGGAATATCGCAATGCGTGGGGGTGGAGGGAGGTACTGTGTAGGCAGGGGGGACAGAGGGTTGGAGGGAGGATGGTTGGGGTAGCAGCGCGGGGATTCGTGGCGATGGGTGGGAAGTCAGATTCAGAGGGAGGGAGTGCGGTCCAAGGAGTATGCAAGAGGTGGACGGGAAAGAGGACGAACGTTGAAAGAGGAGCACGAAATGGGGGTGCGAAGAGCGTAGTAGCGGGGTGAGAGAGTTGGACGCGGGGCTGCGAAGGTGGATGGGAAAGAGGAGAGTGCCACGATAGATTGGGAGGAGCGGTGCATGGAGAGGGACAGTAGGGTTGGCACAAAGGTGGAACGGAGGTTGGCGCGGTGGTAGGAGAAGAACAGGAGGACGCAGACGCAGATGGTGGAGGCTATGGATCAATGGAGCGAGGGAGGAGATGCGTGGAGTTGTTGCATGGAGAATGAAGTGGTGGAGTGGTGCATGTGAAGGGTGGATAGAGGGTTGCGAAAAGGTGGATGGCGCAGGTGGTGGAGGTGGAGGTTGACAAGTGAGTTGAGGAGCCGAATTCGAGCTCAGAGGAGCGAGACCGCCGCAACCGTATCCGGTTGGACTTGAAGGAAGAGCCAAAACCGAGCTCTGATACCAAATGCAGCAACCGTATCCAGCTGGACTGTTAATATTCGAATCCGACTCTCATATTGAATGATAAATAAGAATAATATATTAGATGATGTTGATAAATTACAATAAGATCGCCTTTTATAGGGCTTGATCAAGCATTGTGAAGGGTTATGCCCTTTCACTAGTAACCTAATAATCTATTAATTTATAAATAATAATATTAAATAAATATTCACAGCATTATCAAGAATTGATTGTAGTAGCAAAGGAAGCTTTAAGAAGAAAGGTAGAAACAAAGATTCAAGCTGAGAAATTAACCAAGCAGATCCAGGATTTGAGCAAGCAGAATAAGGTACTGTCTGATAAAGTTAAAAGCATGGAGGCAGAGCAGACTCGCGATGACAAAAAATCTCATGCATTGGAAGGAATAACAATGTTAGCTGAAGTTGCAAAGCAATTGTGAATGCCACCTGGTGCACAGTTGTCCAAGTATTTTGTTTTAGTTATCTTATGCATAGTTGTTAATAGTAATTTTGGCAATCTCAAGGCCTTCAAAATCTAGTGTATAACTACTTTATGTAACTGTTTCAAAACTTAACCTAGAGGAAGTTATGAATCTACTCTATTTTGTAATTATAAAAGAAGGAAAAAATACACTAGAAGGGTTGGTATTTTGTTCGAAAAGGGCTATAGGACTGATGCACTATTATATTCTCAGATTGATGGTATATAATCACATGTAATTTATTTTTGGAGACTAGAACAGTGTTTTGAATACATATATATAAGCCACTTATTCACTATCTTTGTTGGTTATGTTTATGGTCTATTTGAACACCCTATTTGTTGTAAATTTTTGCTAGTTTTCAGCCACCGGTTTCAAGTAAAAGTTATATCTTTGTTTATGACATTCTCAGAAACATAAAGTGCTGGAAATAAACAATTTTTTCAGACTTAAAACACTGTTGTAACTAATATTTTTCAGTGACAGTAATTAAAATATCAGCACGCCATTCAACACACAGAACACTAGTATTTTTGGCCAATGGCCCTGGAAAAACCCACAAGGGGAAACCAGTCAGAGAGAGAGAGAGAGTTTTTTTATTAAGCTTCTGGAAAAAAGCAGACATTCATTTTACAGTCAAAATCAAACTTATCTCAACCAATTGACTGTCTCGATTTCTGTGCAAGAGATGCCTTGATTTTTGTGCAATATTTCTTCCTCGAAAATAGTGCCAAATCAGCAGTCACTTCAGCCTCGATTTCTTTGCTAAATAATGAATATTCAGACTTCAATTTTCCTGCCTATGCTTGTAGAAAATCCATACAGTACGGACAACAAAAAATGCTGTCATACACCTCGAAAATTGTGCCTAGAAAATACTGATAACAGCCTCGAAAACTGTGCCTGACTTCTCATTTTCTGTGCCAAACCGTGCCTCAAAAATTGTGCCCAAAAATGCACAGTATGGAATCTGTACAACCTCAAAAATTGTGCAGCAATAAATGAGCCATACCCTATCTCTAAAATCATGCCAGTAGTAAATTCTATCCGCACACCTCGGTTTCTGTGTAGCAATAAATGGGGGCTGTCTCGAAATCTGTGCCCACCAAAATCTCTTCAGCAAGCTCTCTCAAAATTCATGGCCTTCTCTCTTCTTCAACTCTCTCTCGTTTCTTCTTCTCTTAAGAATTGATGTGAAAATCCTTTTCCTTGCTTTTTTTTTCTATAACCCTAGGTAAGTGAAGAGATCTCAATCCAATGGATGAGAATGAATGAGATCAATGGCTGAAATTAATTGCACATGTTTTAATATTAAAAATGTTAATTTCATTCACCCACTTAAATTTATCAAAAAATGACTTTAGACATTAAAGTCACATTAAATGTCACTTAAGTCATTTAATGCAAGGTTCACTTTATTTCCCTTCACTAGGTAACTAAAGGCTAAAGTCACATAGGGGAACACTTCCCTAGGTACAAAACTAACACTCCCTCTTACCGAGGAAGGTGTTCTGCACCACTCCCAACTTGTCTCTGAAGAAGACAAACGTCCCGCTCCGCAACGACTTCGTCAGGATATCTTCTACCTGCTCATCAGTGGAAATATACTGCAACTCAACTGCTCCTCTCTGGACATAGTCATAGATGAAATGGTACCTGATCTCAATGTGCTTTGACATATCATGGAACACTGGATTCTCAGAGAGCTGAATGCAACTCTAATTGTCACAATAGATCACTGTAGGTCTAAGCTCCTGATCAAATAAATCTACCAACAACTTGTGAAGCCACAGTGCCTCGCAAGTAGCCTGACTGGCTTCCATATACTTAGCCTCAACAGAAATCAATGCAACGGACTTATGTTTCCGACTGAACCACGACACTGCTGCCGAGCCCAAACTGAAACAACAACCGGAAGTGCTCTTCCAATCCCTCACACAACCTGCACAGTCTGAATCTGTGAAACCAACCAAGCTGACTCCACTGAACCCTTGTAGTCTAAACCATATTCCACTGTACCTGCTAGGTATCTCAGCACATGTTTTGTGGCAGTCTAATGTACACTCCTAGGCTCAACCATGAATTGACTAAGAGTGTTCACCGCAAAACACAAGTCTGGCCTGGTGTTGACCAGATACATCAACGATCCAATGAGCTGACGGTAAAGTGTAGGATCCACCAACTTACCCTCAGAAGCATGAAGTTGCTTCTAGTTGGTGATCATAGGTGTAGACATCGGCCTACAGTCCTCCATCCGAAATCTCCTCAGAATATCAATTGCATACTTCCCCTGTCCTACGAAAATATGTCTAGGCTCCTGTCAAACCTCCATCCCCAAATACTAATGCATCGACCCAATGTCACAATCTCGTACTCCGCAGCAAGGTCTCTCTTGCAATGTGCAATGAGATGCTCATCTCCTGTGATAAATAAGTCATCAACATATAACAAAAGAATGAGAGGATCTCCACCAACCATAATGTAGTATAGGTTGGGATCAGCCTCACTCTTCTGAAAACCCATCGATGTCAAGTACGTATAGATCCTGGAGTACCAAGATCTAGGAGCTTGCTTCAATCCATACAAGGCTTTTCGTAGCTTGCTCACATGAGAATCCCTCCCATGAATCTCGAATCCCTGTGGCTGCTCTAAGTACACCTCCTCTTGCAGAAGACCATTGAGAAATGTGGTCTTCACATCCATCTGGTGTATCTTCCAACCCATATCTGCTGATATAGAAATCACTGCTTTGATGGAAGAATACCAAGCAATTGGTGCAAAAGTCTCATCATAGTCAACTCCCTCAACCTGTGAAAACCCTCGAGCCACAAACCGAGCCTTGTACTTCTCCACACTGCCATCTGCAGCATGCTTTATCTTGTAAAGCCACTTGGAAGTCACAACTGACTTCCCCTCTAGTCTCGGCACTATCTCCCAAGAAATTATTCATGATGGAATGGTACTCTTCCATCATGGCATCTCTCCATACATGATGCTTAGAATCCTCCTCAAATGTGAATGGCTCAAAGTCACGAAGACTCGAAAGAAGAGCCATACCCAATCTGTCTGGCATCACTACTATCCTGATCTCCTCCTAGGGTCTACCAAATGCCTCTACTTCCTTCAAGGTGTCTTGAATCCATTTAGGCTTCCTATTCCTTGAAGGCTCCTCCCATACTGGTCTATCCTCATCTTAGGAACTCCTAGAAGCAGAAGGTCCAACACCCCGAGGACCAGTGACTAATGAACTAATCCCTGAAGAACCTGTAACCTGCGAACCAGAACTTGTTCTTGTACTTGTCCCTGAACCTGTGCCTGAAACTGTCCCTAAAGTACCTGTCAACTGAACCACTGAACTTGTCGAACTAGTCACTCCAGAAACTGATGGACCTGAGATCTGAACTGAAAAAGGCTGTGTCAACTGAGGTGTGGGAGATGGTGGCTCCCTCTGCTCTAAGTCTCTGGACTTCCTGAAGGTTCTCTCCTCATCAAACTTCACTTCCTACCTCACTACAACTCTCTTCTGGCTAGGAAGATAAAGCCGATAAGCCTTCGAAGTCTCATCATATCCCACAAAGATGCCTCTCTCTACAGTGGGATCAAACTTCTTCCTCTTCTCTGAAGGCACGTGAGAGTAAGTCAAAGAACCAAATATGCGGAAGTGGCTCACCTCAGTGTTCTTTCCTGTGTACATCTCCTCAGGAGTCTTCCTCCCTAAAGCACGGTGAGGACTCCTGTTCTGCAGATAAACTACAGTGCTGCATGCCTCTTCCCATAGAAAGAACGGTAACCCCTGATCATGGAGCATCACTCTCGTTGCTCCCACAATCGACCTGTTCTTCCTCTCTGCTACTCCATTCTACTCAGGAGTGTAGGCAACTGTCAGCTATCTCTGTATACCCTACTTTCTGCAGAAAGCATCGAACTCCTTGGAGGTATACTCAACCCCATTATCTGATCTCAACATCCGAATCTTCTTCCCTGCCTGCTTCTCCACAAGGGCTTTGAACCCTTGGAAGACACTCAAAACTGAGGGTGACTTCTTGCTCCTCAAGAAGTAGATCTAGGTATTCCTGGAGTAGTCATCAATGAATATGATATAGTACTCAAAACCAGTCAATGAGACTGATGACATAGGACCACAAATATCATAATGGATCAAGTCAAGCACTCCTGCTGCTCTGATGTCACTGCTTGGAAAAGAAGTCTTGGTGTACTTTCCCAAAGCACAACCCCTGCACACATCACTCTGCTCAGTGATGAACTCAGGGAAACCTGTAACCATTCTCCTCAACAATATCAGAGCTGGGTGATGTAAGTGGGACATCCTCCGATGCCATAGCTCACATAGCTCACTATTTTTGCTGTGTGCTAGAGCATGCTGTGGCTAAAACAAGAGCTTGTACAGATTTCCACATCTAACCCCAATGTCCATGGAGGAAGATACTCCTGTAGTCCTGGGGAATACCTGTACTCTCCCATCTGAGAAACATACCCCAATACCCCTGTCCTCAATGGTGGAAAATGATACAAGGTTCTTCTTCAGCCCAGGGACATATAACACATCCCTTAGAGTCATGGAACTCATGGACTCCCTCTGAAATGTAATAGTCCCCCGACCAACTTCTCTAACAATGGTGTCATCACCTAGTACAACCTCTGCATATGTACCTCTCTGTGATAGCTCAAAGAACATCTCTCGAGCACCTGTCATGTGGCTCAAGGCTTCGTTGTCAATATACCAAGTACCAGTGGTGGATGGACTCGTCTGATGGCCTGCCAACAATGAATGCTCCATATCCATATCCACATCAGTGCAGGTAACTAAAGAGGCTCTCTCTCTCTCAATCTGTCCAGCACACATTGAAAAATCCCTCTGAAACCTGTCTCCAAAATCATCAACCTCCACTGAAGCTTCAGTCTACTATCCCTTCTTCTTCTTGTTGTTTGGACACTGTGAATCATAGTGCCCAAATGTCTGAAAACCATAACACTTGATTTTACTCAAGTCCTTCTTCTGCCCACCCTGCTGCTGCTGCTGATGCTGCTGCTTCTTGGCCCCACCCTTCTTGGGATTCTTCTTCTTCTTCTTCCCCTTTGCTGTCAAAGCCACATTCTCCTCATCTACCCCACCCTGTGATGAATTGCCCTGTACCAGACCTCTCCTGGTCTCCTCCTGCAAAAATTCATCCCACAGTCTCTCCCAAGAAGGTAGGTTCTCTCTTCCCACTATAGTCTGCACAAATGCACCCCAGGGCTTTGAAGCCCCATTCACTGCTGTATGCACAAGATCAGTAGCAGTGACCACCTCCCAAACTGTTGCTAGCTCATCTCTAACTGCAGATATCCTGGTAAGGTAAGTTGTCACTCCCTCTCCTCCATTCATCTTTATACTCTTTAGTTTCTCCTTGAGAACCATCTTCCGGTTCTCATTGGTACTCTCATACAAACTGGTCAAAGCAGTCCACATCAAATGTGCCCTTGCCTTGCCTAAAATGTGAGGGATGATGTGATCTTTAACTGCATCTAGGATTATTCTTCTAGCCTTACAGTCCTTCTTGTTGAAGGCTGATAATGTTGTTGCATCTATAGAAGCGGGAATCTGAACAGGGTTTGCTGTAGTATTCCTAACCACTTCCTCCCATAGTTCATCCTCCTCTAATATTAGCAAAATCCTAGCCTTCCATGGCACAAAGTTACCTGTCCCATCTAGCCTATCCTCCAACCTAAGTCCTGTAGCCATCTTTCAGCCAACCCAACAAAGTGTTGTTCACTTTACTGGAAAAATCTGAGTTCTGGAAATGACTGTTTTGCCGCTCAAATTTAATTTTCTGTCACAACTCGCTCTGATACCATGTAAATTTTTGCTAGTTTTCAGCCACCGGTTTCAAGTAAAATTATATCTTTGTTTATGACATTCTCAGAAAAATAAAGTGCTGGAAATAAACAAAATTTTCAGACTTAAAACACTGTTGTAACTAATCTTTTTCGGTGACAGTAAATAAAATATCAGCACGCCATTCAACACATAGAACACTAGTATTTTTGGCCAATGACCTTGGAAAAACCCAACAGGGGAAACTAGTTAGAGAGAGAGAGAGAGTTTTTTTTATTAAGCTTTTGGAAAAAATCAGACATTCATTTTACAGTCAAAATCAAACTTATCTCAACTAGCAGACTGTCTCGATTTCCGTCCAAGAGATGCCTTGATTTTTGTGCAATATTTCTTCCTTGAAAATAGTGCCAAATCAACAGTCACTTCAGCCTCAATTTTTGTGCTGAATAATGAATATTCAGACTTCGATTTTCGTGCCCACGCTAGCAGAAAGTCCATACAGTATGGACATCAATAAATGTTTCCGTACACCTCAAAAACCGTTCCTAGAAAATACTGATAACAGCCTCAAAAACTGTGCCTGAATTCTCCTCGTTTTTTGTGTCAACACTATGCCTTGAAAACTGTGCAGCAATAAATGAGTCGTACCCTATCTCGAAAGTTGTGCCAATAGTAAATGTTATCCACACACCTCAATTTCTGTGCAGTAATAAATGGGGGTTGTCTAAAAATCTGTGCCCACCAAAATTCTTTAGCAAGCTCTCTTGAAATTCGTGCCCTTCTCTCTTCTTCAGCTCTCTCTAGTTTCTTCTTCTCTCAAGAATTGATGTGAAAAGCCTTTTCCTTGCTTTTTGTCTATAACCCTAGGTAGGTGAAGAGGTCTCAATCCAATGGTTGAGAATGAATGAGATCAATGGCTGAAATTAATTGCACACATTTTAATATTAAAAATGTTAATTTCATTCACCCACTTAAATTTATCAAAAAATGACTTTAGAAATTAAAGTCACATTAAATGTCACTTAAGTCATTTAATGCAAGGTTCACTTTATTTCCCTTCACTAGGTGACTAAAGGCTAAAGCCACCTAGGGGAACACTTCGCTAGGTACAAAACTAAGATTTGTGATTTCATTTCTTGTTTAAGTTATTATTCATGCAAATGCTTACTAATTTGTGGACAAACCAGTTTCTTGTTTTATGATGCTTATGGTTTATGTATGTGCTTTATATATTCATGTTTTAGTTCTTTAGAATTGATTTATGATTCAGTATTTGCATTCGTTTGATGATTAAATTATTCCCTTCTTATGAATGAAGGCTTCAAACCAAAATCACAGAAAAAACCAATTCATTTTCCTTTAGTTTTTATTGAGATTGTTCTAGCTTGTACCTCCATATTCTAGGTACAATTTATAGCAAAAACACTAGGAATATTAGACCTTCACAATAACTTATGTTTTATACCCCATGGTGATATCTTCGGATTAGAGGCCAATCTCCCAAATTCGATTCACTTTCAGAGGTTAGGAGAAAGAAAAATCAACTAGATGAATTGCAGAAACAATTAGTACGTTATCATTCTTATCCAAAGTCATCTAGTTCACGCATCATAAATCCTAAATATCCCCCTTCAGTTACCAAACCTTCGTATTTAGCTGCTAAGAAGATGGATACTCAACCAGCTGCCTCCTAGACTCTGGGGATCATGTACATTGGTTACAATCCTACCATTTCACCCAATGATCCTAGCAGAACTTTAGTCAAGAATATTGGGTTGTTTGAATTTGAAGAATATTTGAATATTGCACCATGGCATGTACCCTCACCTTTGGACTTATGTCCTGCTAGGGCACCCTTTCCTAAGTTTAAGGATCACCTCTCAAAGCTTTCTAGTAATGGCACCACCATATTTGAGGAGCATATTAGTGCATTCTCTAGTTCTTGCAACAACATAGGGGCCAATAATAATGATGTTTTCATGCACTTGTTTGTTAACTCCCTGGAGGGGAAAGCTGTTTCTGATTTCTTTGATTTTCCTCCAAAGTATTTTTCGACCTGGAATGAACTTTGTTATTGGTTCCACTCCACTTAAGGACAAGCTAAAGATCTTGCTGAATGGATCAGGAACTATAATAATCTTACCTACCAACCTGGTGAATCTATAAAGTCATTCAATCTACATTTTACAAAGTCATACGACTGAATTCCAGAGATTATAAGGCCTAACAGTCAATTTGTTTTCATACATTACTATAATGCCTTATCTCTTGTTTTTTGTAATAAGATCAAAGAGAAGAGTGTTAATGACATATATGTAGCTTTGCAAATATTCCTTGAATTCGAATAACAATCCCTTCGCACTGGATTACCTTTAATTGATACTTCAAAGGTTGTAGAAATGACAACTATCTTGCAGCTCATGCAAGACATGAATAACCAGATGATCTCTTTTGAGAGAAGAATATCCCCCGCTCTTGTGCAAACTAATAGCACTTCCCCATCTCCTCCAATGAACCCTCAACCAACTTAGGCTATGACTTTCATGACTTGGCCATATTGTAACTTCTGTGAGGAACATCATGACTCGAATGCTTTTCAACTCCTTAAAACAATAAGAGAGAAGGTCTTTGGAAAAAGGCTCGAGTTAATGATTAGTGCTCTTGACTGGATGGAGGGTGATGAAGTTATGGCAGTCACTACCAGGGGACACAAAATTTTAACTGGAGTCAAAGAAACAATGACTATAACAATAATCACAATTTTAATTCTAGGGACAGGTTTTCGCAGGGCCCTACTTAGAATGTTGAGAGAACATAGGCTACCCCATCCCCTAAACAACGTATAACTTCTTCATATTATCCCACTTAGAAGTAAAATATCATTGAGGAACTTTCAAAAGTTAAAGCAAATTCCACCTTGCTTGATATCACAAGAACTCCTACACAAAGGACAAACATTAAAAAGTTTATGGCCAAAGAACCAATTAATGATTATTCCTCCCCTCCTAAAACAACTAGTGCAAATACGATTTTTGGTGAAGAAGAATATTCTAAAGAATTCTTAGGGTCTTGTTTTACACCATCCAGTCCCAAGAACCCTCCTTTCTATGTTTCGATGAAAAAAATGGATAAAATTGCACATTGTTGTCTCATTGACGGTGGGTCTAGCCCAAATGTAATGTCCAATAAAATCATGGAATATCTATGGCTCTCATGCACAAATGAAAATATGAAGAACGTTCTTTCCTTTAACAAGCAACTTCAACCCATGATAGGAGAAATAAAATATGTCACCGTAAGCATGTGCTCTCATCCTAAAATGCGCACTACCTATAATATTCAAGTGATGGGCATGAGCGTGAGTAATTACTCTATCATTTTAGGTAGATATTGGTAGGCCGCAATAGGTGGTTAGTATTCAATGGATGGAACCCATGTCATTATCCTGATAGGTCCCAAAAATATCATTTTTTATAGGGAAGAATGGATTGTACCTTACATTGAAAATGCTTTGCAACCAACTGCTAATTTTGTTGAAACAGATCTTAGCATTTATTCAATCTTTTTTTTGAAGTAGTAGATACTCCTTAGGTCAATTCCTTAGATAAATTCCATGATGAAATCTAGCATATGCATTTTGATGGAGCATCCTCTCGTGAAGGAAGTGGTGCTGATGTTATCCTATACACCCCTTTAGGAAAGGTTCATTCACATTCCTTTCAACTCAATTTTGGATGCACAAACAATGTAGGAGAATTTCAAGCCTTGATCCTTGGTTTAGAAAATGCTCTTGCCTTAGGTTGTCATAACATCACAGTTTTTGGAGATTCTGAATCAATAATTAAATTGGTCAAAAAGGCTTATACAACATGACATAACTTATGATAAGGTATACTGCTCTTTTTTTCTAAATCACAAATAAATTTTCAGCTTTTAATATAACCCATATTCGAAGAGGATTGAATGTTATTGCTGATAATTTAGCATCTTATGCTGCTAGACCAGATAGATATTTAATCTTTGATAATCTTGATTGTTCTATTATTTTAGTCTATCGTCCTCACATACCTGATAATATTGAATCTTGGCATATTTTTGATTCAGAGAAGATCATTTTCAGCATTTGCGTCAAGTATTTTTACGTTGTAGAAAATTTGGCATGTCACTTAACCCCACCAAGTTTGTTTTTGGTGCCTCATCCGGAAAATTGCTTGGTCATGTCATTTCTGAAGTAGGAACAAGTATTGATATTGAAAGGATCAAAGTAATCCAAAACCTCCCTGCACATGATTCTAAAAAGGCAATCTTTGTAAATTTTTCTGAGTTTTGCAGCTTGCTGGTTTATGTCAACATTTCAGTGGTTTTCATTTTCAACCAGTTTTGCATAGGCTGGAAACTACTTATGAAAAATTCTCAGACAATTAAACACGCTGAAAAATCACTTTAATAGACAGAAAATTAATTTTAACATGCACAGCAATAAAAAATCAGACTCAGAATTTTCGGCCAATAGTCCTTGAAAAACCCCCATGAGGAAAACCAGTAAGAGAGAGAGAGAGATTTTATTTCTTCAGCAATATTTTTCAGTACAATAATTTTTCTAGCAAAAATGTACTTATCTCCACCAAGAAAAATTCACCCAGAGGGTGCCTCGATTTCTGTGTCAAGCTCTTGTCTCAAAAACTGTGCCAAATCCCAGCATCTCGAAAACTGTGCCCAACCTCGATTTCTGTGCCAAAACAGGTACAGTCTGTACAATTGTACAGACCTCAAAAACTGTGCCAAAATCTTGGTTTCTGTGCAGCTGTACTGTACAACAATAAATGCTGTACAACCCTCCTTGATTTTTGTTCCTTCTTCAGCTGTACGGTTTCCTCGATTTTTGTGCCCACTTAATGTTGTACGGATGCCTCGGTTTCTGTGCTGAATATTAATTGTTGCTTCCTTGAAAATCATGCTGCATTTAATGCCCTCAAGCTGCCTTGAAAATCGTGCCACCTGAAAACTTTCCCAAATGCTCTCTAGAAATTCGTGCCCTTGGTCTCTTGCTCTCTCTTCTCTTTCTCTCCTCTTGAATCTCGCAAAAGTGAGAAATGAAATTCCTCCCTTCTCTTTTTGATCAAACCCTAGGGTTCTTTTAATCCAATGGATGAGATAGATTTAGATCGACGATTGAAATTAAATGCTCCATTTATTTCCCATAAATGTTAATTTCACTCACCTACTTAAATTTATCAAAAAGTGACTTTATGTTTATAAAGTCTCATTAAATTCTTTTCACAAGTCATTTAATGTGAGGGTCACTTTTTCCCCCTTCTAAGTGACTTAGGCATAAAATCGCTAGGGGAACACTTCCCTAGGTACAAAAACTAACACTCCCTCTTACCGAGGAAGGTGTTCTGCACCACTCCCAACTTGTCTCTGAAGAAGACAAACTTCCCCCTCACCGAAGACTTCATCACGATATCTGCTACCTTCTCATCAGTGGAAATATACTGCAACTCAACTGGCTCCTCTCTGGACATAGTCACGGATGAAATGGTACCTAATCTCAATGTGCTTTGACCTATCATGGAACACCAGATTCTCAGAGAGCTGAATGCAACTCTGATTGTCACAATAGATCACCGTAGGTCTAAGCTCCTGATCAAATAAATCTACCAACAACTTACGAAGCCACAATGCTTCGCAAGTAGCCTGACTGGTTTCCATATATTCAGACTCGACGGAATTCAATGCAACGAACTTTTGTTTCCCACTGAACCATGACACTGTTGCCGAGCACAAACTGAAACAACAACCAGAAGTGCTCTTCCGATCCCTCACACTGCCTACCCAGTCTGAATATGTGAAACCAACCAAATTGACTCCACCCGAACCCCTGTAGTCCAAACCATAGTCGAGTGTACCTACTAGGTATCTCAACACATGTTTTGCAGCAGTCCAATGTACACTCCTAGGCTCCACCATGAACCGGCTAAGAGTGTTCACCGCAAAACACAAGTCTGGTCTGGTGTTGACCAGATACATCAACTATCTAATGAGCTGACGATAAAGTGTAGGATCCACCAACTTACCCTCAGAATCATGAAGCTGCTTCCAGTTGGTGATCACAAGTGTAGACATTGACCTACAATCCTCCATCCGAAATCTCTTCAGTATATCAACTGCATACTTCCCTTGTCCTAGGAAAATATGTCCAGGCTCCTGCCAAACCTCCATCCCCAGATAGTAATGCATCAACCCAATGTTAGTCATCTCATACTCAGTAGCAAGGTCTCTCTTGCAATGTGCAATGAGATGCTCCTCTCTAGTGATAAACAAGTCATCAACATATAAATAAAGAATGAGAGGATCTCCACCAACCACAATGTAGTAAAGGTTGGGATCTGCCTCACTCTTCTGAAAACCCATCGAAGTCAAGTACACATCGAACCTAGAGTACCAAGCTCTAGGAGAATACTTCAGACCATACAAAGCTTTCCTCAGCTTGCACACATGAGAATCCCTCCCATGAATCTTGAAACCCTGTGGCTACTCTAAGTACACCTCCTCCTGTAGAAGACCATTAAGAAATGAAGTCTTCACATCCATCTAGTGGATCTTCCAACCCATCTTTGCTGCTATAGAAATCACTACTCTGATGGAAGAATACCGAGAAACTGGTGCAAAATTCTCATCATAATCAACTCCCTCAACCTGTGAAAACCCTCGAGCCATAAACCGAGCCTTGTACTTATCCACACTTCCATCTGTAGCATGCTTTATATTGTAAAGCTACTTGGAAGTCACAACTGACTTCCCCTCTAGTCTCGGAACTATCTCCCAAGCATCATTCTTCATGATGGAATGGTACTCTTCCATCATGGCATCTCTCCATACCTGATGCTGACAAGCCTCCTCAAATGTGAAAGGCTCAGAGTCACAAAGACTCGCAACAAGAGCCATACCCAATTTGTCTGGCATCATTACTGTCCTAATCTCCTCCTAGGGTCTACCAAATGCCTTGGCTTCCTTCAAGGCGTCTTGAAGCCATTTAGGCTTCCTCTTCCTTGAAGGATCCTCCCATACTGGTCTATCCTCATATGAGGAACTCCCAGAAGCAGAAGGTATAACACCCCGAGGACTAGTGACTGATGAACCAGTCCCTGAAGAACCTGTAACCTACGAACCAGAACCTGAACCTGTCCCTGAAGTACCTATCACCTGAACCACTGAAGCTGTAGGAGCTGTGCCTGTACTTTGTGATCCAGTCACTCCGGAAACCTGTGGACCGAAAACCTGTATCGAAGAATCCTGTGTCAACTGAGGTGTGGGAGCCTGTGGCTCCCTCTGCTCTATCTCTCTGGACTTCCTGAAGGCTCTCTCCTCATCAAACTTCACTTCCCTCCTCACTAAAACTCTCTTCTGGCAAGCAAGATAAAGCCGGTAAGCCTTCGAAGTCTCATCATATCCCATAAAGATACCTCTCTCCACAGTGGGATCAAACTTCGTCCTCTTCTCAGAAGGGATGTGAGAGTAAGTCAAAGAACCAAATATGTGGAAGTGGCTCACCTCCGGATTCTTTCTTGTGTACATCTCCTCAGGAGTCTTCCTCCCCAAAGCATGGTGAGGACTCATGTTCTGCAGATAAACTGCAGTGCTGCATGCCTCTGCCCATAGAAAGAACGGTAACCCCTGATCATGGAGCATCGCTCTCACTACTCCCATAATCGACCTGTTCTTCCTCTCTGTTACTCCATTCTGCTCAGGAGTGTAGGGAACTGTTAGCTGTCTCTGTATACCCTCTTGTCTGCAAAAAGCATCGAAATCCTTGGAGGTATACTTACCCCCATTGTTCGATCTCAACATCCGAATCTTCCTCCATGCCTTCTTCACCACAAGGGCTTTGAACCCTTGGAAGACACTCAATACTAAGGGTAACTTCTTGCTCCTCAAGAAGTAGATCCAGGTCTTCCTGGATTAGTCATCAATGAAGATGATATAGTACTCAAAACCAGTCAAAGAGATTGATGACATAGGACCACAAATATCATAATGGATCAAGTCAAGCACTCCTACTGCTCTAGTGTCACTGCTTGTAAAAGCAGTCTTGGTGTACTTTCCCAAAGCACACCCCCTGCACACATCACCTTGCTCAGTGCTGAACTCGGGTAAACCTGTAACCATGCTCCTCAACAATCTCAGAGTTGGGTGATGTAAGTGGGCCATCCTACGATGCCACAGCTCACATAGCTCACTGCTGCTGCTGTGTGCTAGAGCATGCTACGGTTGAAACAAGAGCTTGTACAGCTTTCCACATCTAACCCCAATGTCCATGGAGGTAGATACTCCTGTAGTCCTGAGGAATACCAGTACTCTCCCATCTGAGAAACATACCACAATACCCCTGTCCTTAATGGTGGAAAATGATACAAGATTCTTCTTCAACCCAGGGAAATATAACACATCCCTTAGAGTCATGGGACTGATAGACTCCCTCTGAAATGTAATGGTCCCCCGACTTACTTCTCTAACAATGGTGTCATCACCTAGTACAACCTCCACATCTGTACCTGTCTGTGATAGCTCAAAGAAAATATCTCGAGCTCCTGTCATGTGGCTCGAAGCTCCGCTGTCAATATACCAAGTACCAGTGGTGGATGCACTCGTCTGATGGCCTGCCAACAAGGAATTCTCCATCTCCATATGCACATCAGTGCTGGTAACTAAAGAGGCTCTCTCTCTCTCAATCTGTCCAACACACAGGGAAAACTCCCTCTGAAATCTGTCACCAAATTCATCAACCTCCGCTGAAACTGCAGTCTGCTGTCCCTTCTTCTTCTTCTTCTTTGGACACTGTGAAGCATAGTGCCCAAATGTCTGACAACCATAACACTTGATTTTACTCAAGTCCTTCTTCCCATCCTGCTGCTGCTTGGCCCCACCCTTCTTGGTACCCTTCTTCTTCTTCCCCTTTGTTGTCAAAGCCACATTCTCCTCATCTACCCCACCTTGTGATGAACTTCCCTGTACGAGACCTCTCCTGGTCTCCTCCTGCACAAATTCATCCCATAGTCTCTCCCAAGAAGGTAGGTTCTCTCTGCCCACTATAGCCTGCACAAATGCACCCCAGGGATTTGAAGCCCCATTCATTGTTGTACGCACAAGCTTGGTAGCAGTGACCACCTCCCCAACTGCTTCTAGCTCATCTCTCACTGCAGATATCCTGGTAAGGTAAGATGTCACTTCCTCTCCTCCATTCATCTTTATACTCTTGAGTTTCTCCTTGAGAACCATCTTTCGGTTCTTATTGGTACTCTCATAAAAGATGGTCAAAGCAGTCCACATCAAATGTGCCCTAGCCTTGCGTGAAATGTGAGGGATGATATGACATTTAACTGCATCAAGGATTATTATTCTATCCTTACAGTCCTTCTTGTTGAAGGCTGATAATGTTGTTGCATCAGTAGCAGCAGGAATTTGAATGGGGTTTAATGTAGTATTCCTAACCACTTCCTCCCACATCTCATTTTCCTCTAAAACCAACAAAATCCTAGCCTTCCATGGCACAAAGTTCATTGTCCCATCCAGCCTATCCTCCAACCTAAGTCCTGTAGCCATATCTACTTCAACCCAACAAAGTGTTGTTCCCTGATAGAAGAAAATTACTGAAATTACCGAGTTCTTGAAATTTCTGCATGTCTGCAAAATATTACTGTTTTTTGCCCCCAAGCTCTGATACCATGTAAATTTTCTTGAGTTTTGTAGCTTACTGGTTTATGTCAACATTTCAGTGGTTTTCATTTTCAGCCGGTTTTGCATAGGCTGGAAACTACTTATGAAAAATTCTCAGACAATTAAACACGCTGAAAAATCACTTTAACAGACAGAAAATTAATTTTAGCATGCACACCAATAAAAAATCAGACTCAGAATTGTCGGCCAATAGCCCTGGAAAAACCCCCACAGGGAAAGCCAGTCAGAGAGAGAGAGATTTTATTTCTTCAGCAATATTTTTCTGTACAATAATTTTCCCAGCAAAAATGTACTTATCTCCACCAAGAAAAATTCACCCAGAGGTTGCCTCGATTTCTGTGTCAAGCTCTTGTCTCAAAAAATGTGCCAAATCCCAACATCTCGAAAACTGTGCCCAACCTCGATTTCTGTGCATATTTAGTGTCTCAATTTCTGTGCCAAAACAGGTACAGTCCGTACAACTGTACGGACCTTGAAAACTGTTCCAAAATCTTGGTTTCTGTGCAACTGTACGGTACATCAATAAATGTTGTACGCGTGCCTCGATTTCTATGACTGTATGGTACAACAATAAATGTTGTACGTACCTCCTCAATTTCTGTGCCTTCTTCAGCTATACTGTTGCCTCGATTTTTGTTCCCACTTAATGTTGTACTGATGCCTTGGTTTCTTACCTATCCTTATGCATAAAAACAAAGATGATATCAAACAACCAATACCCTTTATGATTCAAAGCTTGTATGAACCAACTACTTCCTATTCTTTAATCGAAAAACACGCTTATTCATTGGTTAAGTCAATTGAAATTTTTTGACATTTAATTCTTAGTAAGCATACTCTCATGAAAGTACCACTTCCAACACTTAAATTTCTACTTTCACAAAATTATTTATCAGAAAAATTAGCCCATTGGATTACCAAAATTTAAGAACATGATCTTACCATTACTATTGCCAATACTATATTAAGGGGTAGGGATTTAGAATTGCATCTAGCTCAAAACACAACTCTTCCTATTGATAATGCATCCGATGATGATCTTGACCCAAATATATTTTTGATTGAATCCCAATACATTGAATTATATAAACATCCTTGGTATAAGAATATAATTTTCTATTTCATCCATGACAATTGTCCTGATGGTCTCAACAACAATGAAACAAAGAAATTAAGACTTGAAGCACCCAAATTTGTCATACTTGATACTTTCCTCTTTCATAGATCCCTTGATGGCATTTACTTTGTTGTGTTGATGATGTTCTATCTCATAAAATTCTTAAATCCTTGTGTGGTTCCTCTAATGCGATTATCCATGTAGGAGGACATTTTGTTTCCAAAGTAACAACACACAAAATCCTCAAGACATGATACTACTGGCCAAAAGTATTTCAAGATTCATTCAATTTGTTCAATCATGCAACACCTGCCAGTGAGCAGCCGACAAACTGAAATTTTCAGCCATGCCATTAAGATCAGTCACATCTACTTCTCCATTTGAAAAATGGGGACTTGATTTTATAGGCCTTATAAATCCTCTGTCCTCAGCTGGACATATCTTTTTAGAAGATTCTATTTTTTCTTGCTTTGGGGTACCACTCCGTATTGTCTTGGATAACGGTATTGCTTTCATTTCTGCTAAGTTTACTCACTTTTATATTGATTCCAGGATTAAGCATTCCTATTCTTATTCCTACTATCTGTTGATGTATATGTAACTTCGGAATGTATTTCATCTATGTATTTCATATATATTTATTGTACCCTTATAAGAGATGTGTTATTCCTCTATAAGGAAGTGTCATCATGTGTATTGACAAGTGTCAAAAGTGTGTGTACTTGCCGATGGGTTATTAGACCACCATGTGTGGGTTCGGCCCTGGAATATATATTATATTATGGATGTACCTAGCTAGACAAGTCGGCCCCATAGGTCACTGGGCAAACAGACAAGTATAAATAGAGATCGGGAGATCTCTATTTTTATCACTCGGAAACTTACACTTCTCTCGCTCAGAAAGTGGCACACTAGTGAGGAGGAGGATCATCTGCTACTAGGAGACTATCTCTGTGTATTTTGGTTGTACTTTGGCTGAGCCATTGCTCTCTCTATCTCTGAGGAAGTTGTGGGGTTTTTCACCTTAGGGTTTTCCCCACGGAAACTCTGTGTCTCTTGTCTCTCATGCTTTTGATTCTTATGATGCCTGTCATGCTTGTTATGATTGTTATGCATTGATATACTGTACATGTTATTCTCTCAGTAAAGATCCTAGAGTATTGTGAATTAATGCTCAAAATTTAACATGGTATCAGAGCTAACCTAAGAAGAAGACATTGTGCAGTGACGGAAACTAGTGTTTCTTATTTATTGGGTTTCTCTCCACAGATTTTGGAAAAGCAGTATAGTAGATTGACTCTACTCATTAAGGAGAATCTATCTATCCAATCAGAATTCAATTTTGAGCATTTTCAGATTTGGCCCTAAAATTTAGGGTTTCCTCAAAAATATGAATTTCTGGAATCTGAAGACATAGCTGGAAGCTCCTTGCAAAAATCGAAGTTTAGATCGAGGTTTTTGGCTGGGTAGATCTCTGGGAAACTCAAACCCTAATTCAGGGCTCTCCTTAGTGAATCCGGGAAGACAGAAAGGCAATTTTGAAGGGTGTAGCTTTGCAGATCTCAAATTCTGAATACACCAGGTTGATCAGCTCATCAAGGCGCATATTTCTATCCTTTCATAAAGTTGAAATTCACATTTTGAATTTTTAGGGTTTTTCCGACAAACCCTAATCCAGGACCAGATCCAGTTTTCAACAATTCAAGTGGTAATACCTAAAAATTTTCTATTTTCATTTGAAGTACTCTTTAAGATGTCTCACCACACCAAGCTTGAGGGTAGGCTTGAAGGGGATGATAACTTCCGAGCCTGGAAGTATAGGATTGGGTTAATCCTGGAAGAGAATAAGTTGGACTCATATAGAAAAGAAGACATCCCTATCCTAGAGGATGAAGATGCTAAGATATTGCATAAGAAGAACTTGGTCAAGGCAAAGAGAATAATTGCTGATTCTATCAAAGACCATCTCATTCCCCATGTGTCATCTTTGAAGACACCCAAATAGATGTTTGACGCCCTGACCAAGTTATTTGAAGGGAAGAACATAAATCGGAAGATGACTCCGTGGAATCAATTGAAAGGGGTCAAGATGTTGAATGGAGAAACCATTCAATCTTACTTCTCCAAGGTCTCTCAGATCAAGGAACAACTTGAAGCTGTGGATGAAGTAGTGGACAATGGTCAAGTTGTTATGACCACTCTGAATGGCCTACCTAGGTCATGGGACTCCTTTATTCAAGGAATCTGTGCAAGAAAGAAATTGATCTCTTTCAGTAAACTGTGGGAGGAATGCTCTCAAGAAGAAGCTAGACTTGTATCTCGTGAAGAAAAGATGGGAGGTGAAGATCAAGCTCTCATAGCTCACACCAAAAGAAGCAAGCCCAAGAAGGAGCACTCTCACTACAAGAAGTCCACTCACTATCACCAAAAGAATAAGAAGGATCTAAGGTGCTTCACATGCAATGAGAAGGGTCACTTTGCTTCAGATTGTCCCAAGAAAAAAAGGGATAACAACAACATCTCCAGCAAGAAGAAGAAGGGCAGCAAAGGAAAGTTCCATGCTCATGCTGCCGAAGATGATGAACCTCCAAAGGAGAAGGCTAGGGCAGAAAGTGATGATAGTGATGATGACTCATCAAGTGAAGAAGAGTATGTTCTAATCTCTACTCTCACAAGTACTATCTCCCATGGTTGTAATGATTGGTTAATTGATAGTGGGGCTTCCAAACACATGACTAGGTTTAAGGAATATTTTGTAAAATTATCTGAACATGAATCACCCCATAAGGTGAAACTTGGGGATGATTATCAATACCCAATCAAAGGAAGTGGTGAAGCCTCCTACAACCTAGATTCTGGAAAATCTTTGAAGATGAAAGAAGTCCTTTATGTACCTGGGCTCAAGAAGAATCATCTCTCCATCTCTGCATTGGATGCAAAAGGCATGAGGGTTGCATTTGTAGATGGCCAAGTCCTAATGTGGCCAAAGGGTAAAACAATCGATGATGCAGTAGTGATTGGAGAGCAAGAGGGAGGATTGTATAAATTAAAGGGACAACCTGAACATGCTATGAAGACAAAGATTAATCCATAGTCATGGATCACATAGAGGTATGTATAATTTGTTTTTTGCAAAGGTTAACTAATGAGTTATGCAGGTCATTGAAGAGAACAAGAACACATTGCTAGACATAACTAGCAAATATGATGACTAGGTATGTTTTTGTTATATATATCGTATACTTTTGTATGATTGATAATGATTACTCTTGAAGTTACAAGTTTGAGTAATCTAGGGCTTATGCATATTATGTTTCTTACCTTAATTGATGACATGACTAACCATAAGAGTCATAGGTTTGAGTAATCATGGGTTTAGGTATATTATGTTTATGACTAACCATAAGAATGCTTATTATTTTTGTTTGAAATGATCCTGACTATACATGCTTGAGATTATTGTGTTTTGATAGTATCAATATTATACTAATGAATGTGTGATTATGTATGAGACCTCGAGGATAAAACAATAGTGATACTAATAAGCATGCATAGAGATCAAGGATGAATATAAGTTCAAGGACAGGTAATCCAGGAAGCAAAGATCAAGAGGGAGCACACTCCAGTTGCCCCTGCAAGGAAGAAAAGATCAAGAAGAAGCACATTCCAGTAGTTTCTCCAAGGATGCAGATATTCAGAGGGAGTTGACCATCTTTTTACATTCCACAACAGAAAGGTGTAGAAGAAGCTACTTCAGCAGCTCCTGCAAGGAAACAAAGACTCGGAGGGAGTCCACCCAACAAACAAACAAAGATAAGTATTTTAATTGCCATTTCTTACATATTTGTTTGTTTAAATAAAATTGTTCATTGATGTATATGCTTATGTTCCTAGACTTAGGATATGTATTGTGCATATTAGAATGATTGCATTAATGAATAGTATACTACTAATATGCATGTGATTGGTAAGTGGCCTATGGCACTGTACAACATTCCATTGCTACTTATCTAGAATGAAACCTCTTTGCTGACATGTTGGGAGTAGTGCAAACTCTTAACAATGTTCTGGTAGAGATTGGAAGGCATCTAGAAAGTTACCGGATATGGATGAATGTTGTATTGAAGCATTGGCTAAAATAATTGCATGATTGTATGACATATTTCTTTATGTATAAGAATTTGTTTTGAAAACTATGAGATGTTTCTAATCATGCAATTTAACTTGTCTTGTAGGAAAGATCATATGCCATCACCTACAAAAGAATAACTACAACATTTGTTCAACAACAAAATTATCTATTGAAGATATTGAAGTTCCCAGGATATGGGGAGAATGCCATGATCCGTCGATCATGAAGAATGATGTTTGGGATGTAGTCCCAAGACCTGAAGGGAAATTTGTTATGACTTCCATATGGATCTATCAGATCAAGCATGTTGTAGATGGCAGCATAGAGAAATATAAAAGTGATGAAATAGAAGATACACCAAATGGATTTCAAGACAGCTTTCTTGAATGGTGTAGTTGAAGAAGAAGGGTATGTGGAGCAGCCATTTGGTTCTGAGACACATGACAGGAAATCATATATGTGCAGAACTTGGTATGGTAGGATAGGCAGCTTTCTATCCAGTTTGGGCTTTACCAAGAGTAGAGCGGGTTCCAACCTTTACTACAAGGTTGAGGAAGGCAATCCAGGGATACTCTTATTGAATGTGGATGACCTGTTTGTAAAAAGAGATGATAGATTGATTTCCGACACGCAGCGGAAGCTTGCAGCCGAGTTCGAGATGAAGGACTTGGGGATGATGCACTATTTCCTAGGTATGGAGGTATGGCAGAGTACAGATTAGATCTTCCTTGGACAAGGGAAGTGTATTGTAGATATCCTGAAGAGGTTCAGGATGATGGATTGCAAGGCCATGGCCACACCTATGGCATCGAACCTGAAGCTTCTATGTGATCCTTCATCTGATCCGGTTGATGTCTCTATGTATCATCAGTTGATTGGGTCCTTGATGTACCTGACGAACACGAGACCATATATTTGCTTTGCGGTGAACACATTGAGCCAGTTCCTGACAGATCCGAGGAGTGTTCACCTGGTTGCTGTAAAGCATATTCTGAGGTACCTGAAGGGTACAGTTGATTATGGGCTCAAGTATGATGTGAATCAAAAGTTTAACTTGCAGGGTTATGTTGATTCAGATAGGGCAGGAAGTGCTGCAAATTGGAAGAGCACATCTGGGTGCTGCTTCAATATGGGATCAGGTGTGATATCTTGGTTTAGCAGGAAGTAGTCCTGGGTAGCACTGAGTACAACTGAGGCAGAGTATGTTGCAGCCTGTTCAGCTAGATGTGAGGCAGTATGGCTTCGGAAGCTACTATCTGAGTTATTTGATCTCCCGTTGGATGCTACTGGTATCTTTTGTGATAACCAGAGTTGTGTGAAGCTGTCTGAGAACCCAGTGTTTCACGACAGGTTGAAACACATAGAGATCAAATATCACTATATCAGGGATATGGTGCAGAGAGGAGCAGTGAAGCTCATGTATGCTGCGATGGAATAGCAGATTGTAGATGTATTGACGAAGCCATTAGCTAGAGTGAAGTTCGAGTACTTCAGAGAGAGGCTTGGTGTTCTTCAGATCGATGACACTTCGAGGAAGAAGTGATGGAGACATTTACTGAAGCCATTCCAAGCATGTTGGAAGGAGGATCCTTCACATGGCTATGGATGTAAGCGCTGGATGATGAGCATCAGGATGATGTTCTAGTTTTTTCTCTGTATGATCAGTTCGATCATTTACATTTGTGTATATATGCATCAGGATGATGCTGGATATGATCAATTGGATCATTTATATATGTATGTACGCATCATGTTGGATGCTGGATATGATCAGTTGGATCATTTATATGTATATATGTACGCATTTTGTTGGATGTTGGATATGATCAGTCGGATCATTTGTATGTATTTTGTATATGCATCATGTTGGATGCCTGGACCATGTATCTGTATTTGTATCAGGTGGATACATTGTATGATCAGGTGGATCATGTATGATGATATGTATCAAGTAGATACTTGGTATGCATCAGGTGGATGCAGTGTATGATCAGGATGATCATAGATGACAAGCTTCAGGATGTTGCTCCAGATGACATGCAGTAGGATGTTGCAGTGATGATGATCAGGATGATCATGTGTACATCACGATGATGTATGGTGAGTATCAGGGTGATACTTTATGGCCGTGGATCATGTTGTGTAGATGAGCATGTCTGGGAGATCCTATAGGTCGGAGTTGTGTACCCGTAACAGCCTGGGATGCTCTTTCGAGAAATTGATCTAGGACATGTAATTTGTGCCCTGGGAGATTTCAGGTCGGATTTGTGTACCTGTAACATCCTGAGATTCTCTTGCGAGGTTTTGTCCTATGGCATGTAATTTGTGCCCTAGGAGATTTCAGGTCGGAGTTGTGTACCCGTAACATCCTGAGATGCTCTTTCGAGGTTTTGTCATGACCACATGTAATTTGTGCCCTGGGGAGATTTCAGGTTGGAGTTGTGTACCCGTAACATCCTGAGATGCTCTTGCTAGGTTTTGTGGTGACCACATGTAATTTGTGCCCTGCGGAGATTTCAGGTCGGAGTTGTGTACCCGTAACATCTTGAAATGCTCTTGCTAGGTTTTGTGGTGGGGTCACATGTAATAAGTCCTACAGATATGGACAGGATGAAAAAGGCCTTAGATGCTCTTTAGGGTTCTTGCTAGGCAAGAGACTCTTTAAAGGTTTTGTGACGCACGTAATAAGTCCTGAGGATTCCACAGTATGGCCAGTGATGACTAAGACCTGCAAGTGGTGGGCCTACATCCAGTATGAAAAAGGACTGGCTCTGTAGAACTTCCTATGACGAGTAGAGTCAGAGATTGGTTGAGATAGCAGCAACAGTGACGATGATGATGATGATGCATCGATGACGATGATCCCGAGAAGAAGACTTGTCTAGCAGATCTGTGTCGAGAAATACCTTCCTAGTTAAGAGGGAGTGTTGATGTATATGTAACTTCGGAATGTATTTCATATATATTTATTGTACCCTTATAAGATATGTGTTATTCCTCTATAAGGAAGTGTCGTCATGTGTATTGACAAGTGTCTCAAGTGTGTGTACTTGCCGATGGGTTATTAGACCACCATGTGTGGGGTTGGCCCTGAAATATATATTATATTATGGATGTACCTAGCTAGACAAGTCGGCCCCATAGGTCACTGGGCAAACAGACAAGTATAAATAGAGATCGGGAGATATCTATTTTTATCACTCGGAAACTTATACTTCTCTCACTCAGAAAGTGGCGCACTAGTGAGGAGGAGGATCATCTGCTACTAGGAGACTATATCTGTGTATTTTGGTTTTTCTTTGGTTGAGCCATTTCTATCTCTATCTCTGAGGAAGTTGTGGGGTTTTTCACCTTAGGGTTTTTCCCACGGAAACTCTGTGTCTCTTGTCTCTCATGCTTTTGATTCTTATGATGCTTGTCATGCTTGTTATGATTGTTATGCATTGATATACTGTACATGTTATTCTCTTAGTAAAGATCCTAGAGTATTGTGAATTAATGCTCAAAATTTAACACTATCCACATGGAAATGGACTTGGGGAGTCAACAAAAAAACAGTTAATTAAAATATTGAAAAAGATCGTATAATACAAATCCCGTTAGTGGCATTTCCAGATTCCATATGCCATATGGGTAGATATGACTATTGTGAAAGCAAGTATAGGGGTCACCCCATTTCAATTACTCTATGGTCAAGAGGAAATCATGCCTATTGAGTTGCAGTTAGCTTCTTATAGGATTGATTTCCAACAAGAAGAGCTAGAAGAGTCACATTTGAAACAAAGATTCCACACCCTATTGGTCTTAGAAGAATAGTGTGAACATACCCTAAACAACATTGAAAAAAGGAAACACATAGTGAAAAAATACTTTGATAAACGTGCTAAAACTGCAAAATTTGAAATAGGATAGAGGGTTTTATTATGGGACTCAGCCCGTATAGGAAAAGGTAAACACACAAAGTTCAAAAATTATGGATAGGACCTTATACTATTGCTTATGTGGTTGGAAGTATTCCTATCTTCTGAAAGACGAAGATAATAGACTATTGACATACACCACGAATGGATCTCACCTCAAACATTATCATGCTCCACTACAGGATCATGCTAGCACTTAATTAATTGAATCTTGTTTTATTTTTGTAAATATTTAGTTTTGATTTAATTGATTTAGCTCCTTGCTTTCTTTCCTTTATTTTTGTTTCTATTTTCGAAGTGTTATTGTTTATGAAGTTTTATCTTATGGCACCAATGTGATCCTAATAAAACTGCTTACTTATTTTACCACTCATGATTACAATCTTTATTATGGACCATTGAGACATTAGAGCTGTTTGGTTAGTATTGATCATTAATGGATAGTTTCTACAACTAATGATTAATTAAGTTTGGTTACAAGAAAAAAATACAGGTTGCACATAAAAATCATCAGGACTTGATCATTAGTAGGTTTGTATTGATTCTCTTCTCTATCTTCAATTCTTCACCCAACAAGCTCTTCTCTAAACAGAATTGTCCTCATTTGTATCCTTTTAGTATTGTCCCATCCTTTCTCACTTACTAAGCTTCCATAATACCCCTCAATAATCACCTTTTCTCTGCTAATTAATGCATATCATTAGATAATTCCTTTTCAACTTGTTCATTCTTCCAAACCAAAGATCCTAGATTCGGGATGCCACACAACTCTCCTAGTGAAGTCGACAAAACCTAAATGAATACATTTTCTATAGAAGCATCACCTGATCCCTCATTCCCAACCATATCCTAGTACTTTACCTATGTGTATGCTGCTGCAATATTTGCATAACATGATATCAATGTTGCATTGATAGATATTAAAGAGAATTGAGTAGTTATCGTCACTATATGTATATGTGTTTATGTTCATGCAAACGTTTAGTGGGTTTAAAATGATTCCTAATTATTTTAATGTTCAATTCATCCATGATTTTTCATAGCAGGGGCTCTAGGAGATCGGTAATAGGAAGAGGTGGAAGGGGGAAGTATTTGTGGAAACAAGGGAAAGACATAAAATAAAGGTTTTCTATGCATTTTGATGCCAATTCCAATTAATTCAATCACGTTGCAAGAACCGACCATATTTACCTTGGACCTAAACATGCTCTCCTCTCATATCATTCAGTCCCTCCACATGCGTCTCAAGCTCCTCATCCCCTTCCTAATTCTATTGAATTGCCTCATCATTATTTTGTCCATAATTATGGCTAGGATGTGCTTACTCCCTATCCACGAGATAAAGAAACTGAATGGGGAAACCATGAACCAAATCGTCCCATTCCATCAGCTGCTAAATCAACATCATTTGGCCACCATGAGAAATCCCTCCATATACCAGAAAATAAATTGACACCTGTTGGACAACCTGCAAGCTTAGAGACCATGGTTAATAATGCTCCTTCCCTTTCACTTATTCCCACCATAGAGCAGCCTCATGATACTCAATGGGTTTCACCTTCCATTCAAGAGTTTTATCTCTAAATTATTTGGAAAACGGTCTCGATTGTGTTGGTAGAGTGGTCATGGTTTTGAAATGTATTAATTTTAGTAAACTGGTGCAATTTTGATGGACAGGTTATGCAACACATTTTACAAAGTTTTTATAATTACTGGGATGAAACCTCTTAGTGAACATATTCTATTTTTAAGATAAGTTTATATGAAATGATGCCCAATTTTGATATTACAGGTGGCACATTTGTGATGGTTATCTTAAATGATGATATAAACGGGTTTACGATTTAAATTATATACAGGTTTTGGGAGGCACAAGGAGTGCTTGCAAATGGTTCATTTTGAATAAATAGTGGGTGCCCCCTTTTGATTGACTATTCCTAGATGTTAGTAGGCTCCTCATATATATGAATTTTTAAAATCTAATTTGTAATGTCCCCCATTTTGACCCTTGTAATATTTTGGGCTATAATGTAAATAATGTATGCATATTATGTATGATTCCTAGCATGGAGCTCAAGGCCAAGGCCCCGCTAGTGAACGCTCGATCTAGAAGAGGCAAGTATTTGAAATTATGTTACCCATGTGCTAGTAAACCATGGGAATTGTAAATATGCATTTTAATATAAAATCCCACAACTAGCTATGCAATGCAACAAGAGATGGGGGCATGATGTTACAAGGAAATTGGGAGGGAAATATTCAAACCCTTGAGCCAATCAAGTCAAGCCAAGTGTCAATGTGAGAACCCATGAACCCTCAACTACCCAGGTTGATTTTTGTACCTAATCATTGATTTCTCCCAAGAGTTGGTTGAGGTAGTTAATGCCTTGGGGAATGGTAGGTATGTTTGTCCGAATTCAGGTATGGGCAAGCCACGCTACATGAAAATTCGTGTTTTGCCTCTTGGGCAAAAAAAGAGCCATGAATTGCTCCTTAAGCCATTACCCATCAACCCACTTTTCCCTCTCACGAGTTTGGAGCTACCTGGGCGTTTTCCTCACTGGTTTTGCTGTGTTTACCTTCATTTTCCTAGCTGGGAAGGGCGTTTTTGTTGTGGCTAACAGTGGGGAAGAAGGAAAAATGATTTGGGGTTTTATTGAGGCCGTTTGGCCCACTGAATGCTCATACATCTGTGGGAGAAATCGATTTTCTTCCCTGGGATTGATTCCCTCTTCCCACAAATCCGTTTTTGGTGTGCCTACGCTTTTGGGAAAACCCATGTCCATCTAGCTTCTATGTCCCATTGCTAAAAGTGTGTTTCCAAGCCCATATCTGAGTTTGGTGTGCAAGAGAATGCTAGGGTTGAGTTGGTTATCTATTGCTTTGGGCTGAGTTGAGATTGAGGGTTCCCTTTTCCTTGTAGATATCATGCCCAGCTTGGGGGTGGTCTTTGAGTGCTGAAGAATATAGGCTGAGCAGAGACCTATGGCTAGGAGGAACGTTGCAGCGACATAGCTAGTTGTTCGGGACATCATTGCATCAAGATGAGTATTTTATTGGGTATTTACTTCTGCAAATGTGTTAACTTGTTGACTGTGTTAAATTGAATAACATTCATGTAATATGTGTGTGGATGAGGTTTTCATTCCGTTGTGCATGTTAAATTGATTTACATCTACACATATGTATTTTCTTTGCTTTAAAATCTAATGAATTGGCTGAGTTTTTATGAAAACTCCCATAGAATAACATCAGGTTCCCTTCCTTGCATTGGGTCCAAGGGTGGGGACATTACATAATTTAGCTCTTCCTTCCTTCCAACGGTTAACAACTACAAGTTTTCATTCTAGAAGGAGTTAGTGATAAATAAATTAAAAAAAATAAAGGTCAAAAGTCTATAAGTGGGAGAGTTAAGTGATATTATCAAGGCCATATGACTCAAGGCCAAGAGAAAATGTTAATAGGAAAATGGGTTTGAAATTTAGATAAAAGCAATGCTAAGACCAATGGCTATGACCATGAGACAAATCAAAATGTGCTGGCGAATGTGGGTCCTACAAACTAAACATCAATGGTAAGATAGGTGCAACAAAACTCCAATCAAAGGAGCGTGATCTTCCCATAAAGAAATCAACGGTTTGTATCTATTTCACATCCGAAGAGTTGCATATTGTTTAAATGAGGAAAGCAGAACGAAATATTTACCTCTCAAATACGTCACCGCTTGAGGTTATTCACATTCGAAAAAAGTGGAAAGAGAAACCACTTAGCTTATTTTTCGAAACTGTTTTAAATTTGTTTTAAAAATAAATGTGTTATGTAAAGACATTTTATCATTTCAAATTCAAATGGTTCTTACCAACAGTCCGCCAAGTCACTTAGAAATCAAGCAATTATAAGGATCGAGCTTGTCCACACCAAAGTCAATTTCACATCATCTCACCAATAGGTAACTACCAAAGACAAATTTTTCCTTATCTCTTCTAAATGGAGCATCTTCAAAGATCCCTAGTTTTGTGTAAACATCTAGATGAAAAGGAGAAGGTCATAGCTGTCAGAGAAGGAAATATTTACGATACTATCTTGCCTATGTGGAATATTTCTCAATCCAAAGAAAAAATAAAACAATTAGATTCAAAAGAGTTAGGGTTTTTAGATGTCCTAGGGTCATCCCTCAGTCACTTTTGTTTCGAATAGGCCCCATATTTCCCAGAATTGGTAATTTGGTGTTCAATAAATTATTCAAAAACTAAGAAAGTCATAATGAACACTAGTCCATCCAAAATTTTGTGCAAGATAAATCCTCATACAATCAAAGAGTCGTTGAGTCTACCTGAGTCCATTTCTCACAGATCTGAGTTCTTTGTCGAAGAAAGTTTGATTAGGGTTTACAGAGATTGTTCTCTCGAAGTAAAAAAATGAGTTTCTTTCAAAAATCCTTATACTTGAAATATTAGTTGATAGTTTGGTTTTGCCTTTTGATATTGATATCTTTTAAGACAAAGATCAATCACTTTTGTGTTTGTTGAGTCAGGTTCTCGGTCTTGACAGTGATAAGTCTGTTTCTGCGGTCATGTTAGGGTGTACTCTAAAAGATTATGAGTCAAAGTCCAATCCAAAATTTTGTCTTAAATTTGATGAACTCATAGCTGAGGCAATCCATGCCTAGTTATTGAGTTTCCATGTTTTGAGACTGTTAGAATATTCTCCCCATCATTTTTCAGTTTTGCATGTCTGCATGCATTTTGCATGCATCTAGTCATCTGCATGCATCCAGTCATCTGCATGCAATTGCATGTATCCAATCATCATCTTGATGGTCCTACCATCACCTATAGCTTACTTCTATCTCTATAGAGCCTGTCTTTAGCCCCCAGTTGGCCTCCTACCTACCTCATGCACCCTATTTGACCTTTCTGCATTCAAGGTGCGCCTTTTCTCACCTACCACACTCAGTTAGTGCACCTTTTCTCACCTACCTTCAGTTATCACTCAGTTAGAGTGCCCTTCTTCACCTACCAAGAGTTATCATTTAGTTAGAGCATTGATTGAGCAGTTCTTCCACTGATTACTCATCCTAACTGCCTGTATCTCCTATTTAGCTAGTTTTGGAGTGCCACTTGACCTTCTGACAGCCTCAAGTGCCCCCCTTGGAGTCTCCATTCCCTGATTTATGCCTAGATGGTTCTGTTAGACTCAGTTAGACACACTTGACTGACTATTACCATTTATGACTGATACTACTGACTGGATGATGTCTCCATTGTTATCCAAGCTAGACTTTGAGCTTGATTCAAATGAACTACTTGGCTAATTCAAATCCTATATGATGTCACATCACAGATTATTGTAACACGCTCATTACATTCATTGATTCACATAGTGCCAGCTTACAACTGATATATGATACTGATATTGTTCATTTTCTGTGTTCATGAGATTATTGAGTGCATTCTTCTCTTCTTCTTTGCAACATTATTGAGAGTTTGATTTGAGTTTGTTACAGTTGCTATATCCCCTGTAGATTATCACATGGTATCAGAGTAGTCAACATCTATTCAAATTGCAGCCATTGCATAATTTCTTTGAACAACTATCTTTCACTTGAGCACCAAAAGCCTCTAAGTTTCCACAGCAAATCCTGGTGCTATTCCCTTGAATTCATTGGAGAAATCCAGTGAGGTCTATCTAAGTGTGAAGGACTTAGTCTATGTGCTTATTGTTCCTAAGGTAGTGTTCAGTCGAAGTGTAGCATTCTCCATCAACAAAAACTCTTTTTGTTTTTCAGGTTTATTCACCCATTCGAATTCTTCTTCAACAATTTGGCCTTCACTGTTCAGATGGATCTAAAGCTCACATCTTCCAACTATGTCAAATGGAAAGACAAGATGTCTCTCTTCATGAGATCCAAAAGCTTCACCAGGATACTAAATGGAACAATGGTAGAACCTCTAAGTGTAGTAGAGAAATCCAAGTACTTGGATAGGATTGATGAAGCAGTAGGCCTTCTCCTTCTCTCAATTTCTGAAGATCTTCACTTCCATGTCATCGATCTTACATATCCAAAATAGGTTTGGGACAAGCTCGAATCCCTCTTTGGATAGAAAGATGGTCTAAAAGGTCACAAATTGGAGAATGAACTCATCTCTTTGAGTCCTGATAGCTTCGAATCCATCAATTCCTTCCTCACCAAGTTCAAAGGCTTGTTTTCACAGTTGAAAATATATGAGACAGTGAAAGAAGACGAGCAGCTTATTCTTGCCACTCTCTCAAAGTTGGGGCCAAACTTCTCAGTTTTTGTCTCTACTTTCCAGTCAACTAAGATGTCCATTCCAAGATGGAAGTTTTACTCACTTGATGACTTCATCCAATCTCTTACTCAAGAGGAAGAGAATTTAATCTCCATTGGAATGATCAAACCCAAGTTGGATTCGGCCCTTACAGCTGCTGAGGCCAAAAGAGCGAATGGTAAGGGAAAGAAAAAGATTTATGATAAGAGAGAGAATGATACAAAGCCTAAAGATATTCCATATTAGTCAGATGGGGCTTCGATTTCAAGGAATACCAAGCATTCTCAAAAGGAAATATCCATGTGCACATATTGTCATCGAGGATTCCATCTTGAGAGTACTTGCATGAAGAAGACTATAGATTTGATGGCTCAGTTACTTGAGAAAAACAATCTTCCTATACCTGCATGTGCAAGGAAGAAAGATACTGATACTGAACCTTCTAGATCCGAAGACAAAGAAAGATGCCATGCCCACATGGAAAGTGCATCAACATATTCTGCTTTCATCATAGATCCAGGAGCAACAAGATATATGCCTTCCTGCAAATATCTTTTCTCCAGCTTCGAAAGCTTAGTTGGCCCTTCCATCAGATTGGGCAATGATTCAGAAGTCTCCTCTCAGGGGATTAGAAGAATTGATCTTGACCATGGTTACTTTTCTGATGTGCTTTATGTTCCTTCTCTTGCAGCAAATGTTCTTTCAGTGTATCAAATGACTCATATTGGAGAGCCCAAAAGAGTGATCTTTTCTCCAAATGAAGTCAAGGTACAACACATGGTTTCAAGTAAAATCATTGAAAAAGGAGTTGCAAATCATAATACAAAACTCTATGAGTTTTCACACTTCTTACATCTCTCAAACGAGTCTTCTCTTCACTCTCATGCACATGAAGAGAGTTGACTATCTCATCTCAACTACAAGCAAGCTCCAAATGTGGTTGATGGTCTTCCAAATGGCAAGTTTTCTCATGGCACCTTCAAAAGTTGCTTAAATGGAAAAGATACACCAAAGGAGATTGAGAAAAAGAGGACTCTTGAAGAAGTGCGAATGCTAGATCCATATCCACAAGAACTTGAAGATCTAGCACCTATTAGTCCAACTCCTATTTCAAAATGGGCCACCACTACTGCATCCTCCTTTGATCTTAATGAAGATCCATCATCATATTGTTCTAGTTCTTTTGATGATGATCTCAGCTATGATGGTTGAAATGAGATATCAAAGGACTACATGCACATTCTGAAGTAGTTTCATGATATCCAAATTTTTGGATTTGTTCCTCCTTTGAGTGATGATGAGCAAGAGAACACAACTTCTTCACATGAGATTCCAGATTCAGAGTTTGGATGTGATGATTGGCAATTTTTACTTACTTCTCCACATGAGATTTCAGAGTCAGAGTTTGGATGTGATGATGAGCCAGTTTTACCTGTTTCTTCACATAAGATTTCAGATTCAGAGTTTGGATGTGATGATGATGCATCTTCACATGATATTTCAGATTCAGAATCTGAAGATGGAGATGATGATGAGGGAATGTTAGACCCAGATCCACAAGAACTTGAAGGTCTAGAAACTAATGATGAAGATGAGAGAATGGGAGATCCACATCCAAAAGAAACTGAAGATCTCTCACCTGTTTGTTCTCCTCTTCCTCGATGGGCAGCCACTGCTCCTCGATCTGTCAGTTCAGATTTTCAGCATGGAAGGTTTCATCCTTCTCACATTGCTGATCCTCTTCCTCGATGGGAAACTACTGCTCCATGATCCGCTAGACCATATTTTCAGCATGGAAGGTTTCATCCTTCTTACTTTATTGATCCTCTTCTTCGATGGGCATCCATTGCTCCCCGATATGCCAGATCATATTTTCAGCATGTAAGGGTTCATCCTTGTCACATTGCTGATCAATTTCAGAACTATCGATCCTTCTTAGAAAAAGAAGGACACTTACCTCCTTCAGGGGTGATTGATGATATGCTACATTAGCATCCTTCAGTCTATTTTTAGGGAGGGATTTCTTCCCACTGGGTTTTCCCTCTTTCCTCACTTAGTTTATTTAGATTGATTGTATGGGGTGACCTTTGGTCTCAGTCACCAGGGCCCTATTCTATTGTTTTCAGTTATTTCCTCATAGTATAGCTTGAGAGGGGGCATTGGAATATTCTCCCCATCATTTTTCAGTTTTCCACATCTGCATGAATTTTGCATGCATCGAGTCATCTGCATGCAATTGCATGCATCCAATCGTCATCTTGATGGTCCTCCTATCACCTAGAGCTTACTTCTAGCTCTCCAGATCTTGTCTTCAGCTCCCAATTGGCCTTTTACCTACATCATGCGCCCTATTTGAACTTTCTGCATGCCAAGTGTGCCTTTTCTCGCCTACCACACTCAGTTAGTGCACCTTTGCTCACCTACCTTCAGTTATCACTCAGTTAGAGCACCCTTCTTCACCTACCAGGAGTAATCAATCAATTAGAGCATTGATTGAGCAGTTCTTCCATTGATTGCTCATCCTAACTACCTGTAGCTCCTAGTTAGCTAGTTTTGGAGTGCCACTTGACCTTCTGATAGCCTCATGTGCCCCCCTTGGAGTCTCCATTCCATGATTTATGCCTAGATGGTTATGTTAGACTTAGTTAGACACACTTTACTAACTATTACCATTTATGACTGATACTACTGACTGGATGATGTCTCCATTGTTATCCAAGCTAGACTTTGAGCTTGATTCAAATGACCTATTTGGCTAATTCGAATCCTATATGATGTCACATCACAGATTATTGTAACACATTCATTACATTCATTGATTCACATAGTTCCAGCATACAGCTGATGTATGATACTGATATTGTCCATTTTCTGTGTTCATGAGTGATTATTGAGTGCATTCTTCTCTTCTTATTTTCAACATTCTTGAGAGTTTGATTGTGAGTTTGTTACAGTTTCTAGATCCCCTGCAGATTATCATAGAGACACTTCAGGTACCATACTTATTTGTTAAACATGGTTGTGTTTTCAAATAAATCCGAGCTAAAGTTTTTGAACTTTATGACTACCATGTATCCTTCCAAGCAAATCACCATGTTTAATTACATCAATAATGTTATGTCAGATATCTACATAATCATTTATTATGCTCAATTGCCTAGGGTCACAGAAGAAATGAAAGGAATGATACTGTTTTCTCAAAATGAGAGGACAGTGATTGGTTTCTTCGTGAGGATCATATAGTACTAAGAATTTATGGATTTATAAGGAACCCCTACAAATTGCCAGCTTTCTTGACCTCAATATTTTTTGCTTTGGAATTTGTTAGGAAAAGGTTGTTTTATGATAATGAGAATTTGGAGATTCCAAAAAGACTTCTATGCTTAAGTTTCCTTTTTAAGTTGGCCCATTTGTTATGAAGAGTAGATAAACTCTCCCAATTATAGAAGAAATTTTATAGAGGATGGATTTCCAGGTTGCAAAAAAAATCAATTATGATCCACATCATATAATTTCTCAAAGAAGACAAGATAGCCAAAGCAAATCCTTTGAACATCAAGCAATGTAAGGATTAGATAAATTGGCCAATTTAATGGTCTTTAAAGAATAATAGAAGATCATAGAAGAAGAGAGAGTGGAAGATACAAGTTATAAGATTCAAATAATTCAAACTCCTCTCAAGACAGACCTTTCAAGCA
Organism: Larix kaempferi; assembly: GCA_027924585.1. NCBI lineage: Eukaryota > Viridiplantae > Streptophyta > Pinopsida > Pinales > Pinaceae > Larix > Larix kaempferi. The sequence continues at coordinate 6,454,049 of BSBM01000732.1, read as the reverse complement.
AAAGAACAATTTTAGAGGTAACATAGATGGATGTGGATGAAGAAATTTCAAGTAAGAAAAAAAAACTGATTCTTCTAAAAAAATTATTGGTTTAGCAACAAGCAGTTATGGGAAAAAGAATTTTCCTTGCATTCTATAGTCAACATTCAACAAATTTTGTTTCCAAAGATACAAAATACATGAATTAGTGTCCCATATAAATCCAGAGGTGATTTGATATCTGAATATGCAGCAACAAGGAAGCAATCTAGAGAAGAAAATCAACAACTTTTTCCACAAGTAATGGAAATATCAGATGGGAAGGTATCTTTTGTAGTGGCAAGAGATGCAAACTGGAATGTGTTAAAGATTGCAGTAGTATTAGATGATAAGATGTCAGAAATGGAAGTTGAATTAAGTCAAATTAATATTCCTAACAAAATTCAGTGGTGCATGCAGATAGGTGAGATGTTATATTCAGATTTGTTGCAATCCACTTTGAAGATTTCAAAGTTACAGGAAGTGATAGACATAATTAAAGGCCAGTTGAAACAAGAAAAAGATGAAAACATATCTAATCAGACTCAAATAAAGAAACTACAAGTAGATGTCTTAGCTTTGGGAGCAGGGTCAAATCGTGCTAAAGTAACATAGAAAGTTTTAGATGAGAAAGAAGATATCATACAAATCTTGAAAAGGAAACTAAAAATCCTAGTCAATCAGCATGTATAGTCTTCAGAATTGAGAGTTTTGGAAGAAGAGAAAGAGGTTAGTCAAGAATTAATGAGTTTCAAAGGTAAACTACTGAGGTTGAAAAATGAAAAGCAGGAACTAGAAAAAGAAAATTCAGAGCTAGTGGAGAAAGTAGAAATTTTAAAATCAAAGAAAACTAGTGGTGAGAAAGCACAAGAAATGTTGACAGAGAAGCTAACAAGTCAAGTGTCATCAGAAGAGTTGATAAAATCTATGTCCCAGATCAGTCTAAAAGATGAATAAATCAAAGAATTAAAAATTGAAAATAAAAAATTAAAGGAATGTGTAGCACAGATAACTGAAGAAAGTAGCAAAGCTAAGGAGGAACAAAACAAATTAGAGGAGAAAAATAAGCATCTTGCAACGCAGGTAAGAGGAATATTACCTTTACAGGGGGTGAAACATCTTATTTGGGACACTATATCAGTAGAGATAACTAAATTTAGGCCTTATTTAGGTTATATGAATGATAAAGAGTATGTATCTTTTTCAGCTTTATAAAGGTGCAGGGTAATGAATGAAACCATGGATAAAAGACCCTTGGAAACAACTCAAAATGCTATGAAATTTTTAAATAGATTGACTCATATTGAAGTGAAAACAATGGGGATCAAATATAGAACTACCACAATCATATGGGCAAGAATAATTATTGGAAAACATCATCATATTGGGAATGTACAAGGGAAATCAAATCAAATGATGTAGCAGGTTAAAAATTTCAAAGGTTTATTCATTGAGTTATTTGGTAGAGGTATCCCTTATTTTTGGGATGAAAATTATAAAGTAATCACTCTAGCAAATTATCATAACCTATTACTTAAAGGCCGTTTTGATCATACCAAGTTTCAAGATGTGACCAAAGGATTAAGTGGAAAAATCATTATTGATAAATTGGCTCAAGATTTTGAAATGGTTAATCAATTTCAAATGATTACAATTAATTTTCATTCTATATATTATGTAACACATGTAGAATTAAAAGTTCTGATCAAGGAAATGACATATAAAGAAATTCCCTCTCACGAGCAATGGAATGTTGTGGAAAATTTGGGAAAATAAAATACAAGCTTCACCCTATTGGAATATATTATATTCCTTGGAAGGTAATAATGTCTTTGTATTATGTCGGAATTTATCCACAATCTTATGTAAACGAGTAATACATTATATCCCATATTCATTATGGTAAAGTATATTCTTGATATCCATTGTTATATAAAGAGATGTTATTATGGAGAATTATATTATCCCACATGAAATATGTGAGAGTAATTCTTCCACATATCTTGGTATATAATAGGTTCAAGGTAGTCACATCACTATGATGGTGAACGTTCCATCATACTATTACAACACATTGTATTGTGCTCACAAGCTCTCTGCTATATTGTATTGGGGTTATTTGTAGTTGCTCTCTTGTAAGATTGAAGGATATTTATGGGGATAATAAAAGACAACCTTCTTGTGGACGTATCCCAATTGGGTGAACCACGTATATCTGGTGTATTCTTTTCCTTGTTCTCTTTCTATTCTTATTTATGTTGATATGTTATTGATAGCTTAGATAGGTAAGTTATTTTAGCTAGATCAATAACTCTGACATGGTATCAGAGCTGGTTGCTATGATCTAGCACCTCATATAGATTTCAATCAATAACTATTATCATCTGGGCATTGTTTATTCTTGTCTATTTTCTTTCTATCTGGTAGCCATTAGGCTTCTCTTCAGATCTTGGCATGATTATGCAGTTTTTTTATAACCCTAACTTTGTTGTGTATTTTTTTGTAGAAATGTTTCAAGGGTTTCTTGATTTTTTTTAATTTTATTTTTGTATATCTATATGGTTTTTGGATTCTCCTCAAGGAGATATATATTCCGGTTGTCAGATATGTTTTTTTCGTCCAAGTTTGGTATATTTTTTGCAGGTTTCTGTCAGCGGTTTCGTTGACACTGTTTTCAGCCTAAAATTGGACAATCGAGACTTTTCTTCGCAGACAACACATGTAACCATGACTTTCCTTACTGCAAACTTGCGAGTATACTATAGACCCACGAATTTCAGTGTGCAGAACCGCGTGTGCTACGACATACTCGCACCTACTCTACTGTAAACTTGCGCTTACTTCAGTATATCCACAACCCTTCTATGCAGAACTCACAAGTGCTTCGGCATAACCGCGACTTCATTGTACAGACACCCATGGCTATCATATCTAACCGTGTTAAAATTCAATATGATAAGATAGAAAATATCAGTATTACACTCCATTTCACAACAATAGCATATACAAGATCACTAAAAGAACAACAAGCACAACAAAAACACAAGAGGCACAGATTTATCCTGGGAAACCCTCATGGGGTAGAAAACCCAGCAAAGATTCCTCAATATAGATGACTAGCAAATACAAAGATGTAATCCAAAAACATGAGCTCCTTCTCCTCCATAGCAGATCTCTCTCTCTCTTATGCGCCAATCACAAGTGAGTGAATGAGTGTGTTAAATGAGGAATACATCTCCTCTATTTATACACTACTCCAATTTGACTTTTACACTAACTAGGTTGGCCCCATCTTTAACCATTGGGTTAAACACCCCATTACAACTGACTCTGGGTTGAACCCACTAGGGAAGTCTAATAACCCAAGTTACCACATTCCGACGGAGGAATAAACATCTTCGGAATTACAGGATCATGGACAGTCCTTCCTTTCGGAATTACAGGACTCTAGTCCATCAACATTGGTGGTGCTCAGACAATCCTTCCTTTCAAAATTATGGGACCCAGTCTTTACGGAGCTACCACACTTGGACGATCCTTCCTTTCGGAATTACGGGATCCTTGTCCACTACTCACATCTTAGACAATCCTTCCTTTAGGAATTACGGGATACTAGTCTAAGGATCAATATTTAAGACTATCCTTCCTTTCAGGATTACAGGATCATTGTCTAGGGATGATCAATCCCACCACAATCCAAGGATCAGCATTTAAGACTATCCTTCCTTTCGGAATTACGGGATCATTGTCTAAGGATGATCAATCCTGATCCAATTTAAGACACCTCTTATGTCTATGGACGATGCAGTCTAGATCTACTTACAGGATGATCAATCCTGATCCATTTAAGACACCTCTCATGTCTATGGATGATGCAGTCCTGTCACGTACATTTTGAACTAACTATTCAAGGACGATGCAATCTTATCACGTACATTTTGAACTAACTGTTCAAGGACGATGCAGTCCTATCACGTACATTTTGAACTAATTGTTCAGGGATGATGCAGCCCTATCACATACATTTTGAACAAATCGCTCAGGGACGATGCAGTCCTATAACGTACATTTTGAACCAACTGTTCAGGGATGATGCAGTCCTATCACGTCTACTTAGACAAAGTATAAGGACCACTTTTCGGAGACATATGTCTATGGCTCAATTCAGGGACCGAAGTCCAGGGATGATACAATCCCTCTCGTCAACTAGGGACCACTTCTCGAAGACATCTGTCTATGGATCAATTCAGGGACCGAAGTATGGGAATGATGCAATCCCCTCATCAACTTAGGCCAAGTCTTAGGACCACTTATCAACCTCATCATTGATATCATCAACCTCATCTCCGGACAAGTAACCTCATCATCGACCTCATTGTCAGAACAGGTAACCTCATCATCGATACATGTATTCTCATCATTGATACAAGTATCCTCATCATTGATACAGTATCCTCATCTTTGATACAAGTATCCACATCATCAATACATGTATCCTCATCATCGACCTTACCGTCGATGCATGCAATCTCATCATCAACGACCATATCACTCCCCCTTTCGAGGAGGGTCCTTCTGAACTACACCAAGCTTGTCTCGAATATACTCAAAATTTACTTGAGACAGGCATTTGGTCACTACATCAGCAACTTGTTTGTCAATGCTCGCATACTCGAGCTTTATAGCTCCTTTCTATACCATATCTCGTATATAGAAATATCGGATCTCTATGTGCTTTGACTTATCATGGAACACTAGATTCTTATTCATCTTGATACAACTCTGGTTGTCACACAAGATCATAGTGGGGTCCATCTCCATGTCAAACAATCCCGATAACAACTTCCGAACCCATATTGCTTCACAACTAGCAGAGCAAGCAAAAATATATTCCGCTTGTGCTGAGAGCCACACTAGACTGCTTCCTGCTAAACCACAAGATCATGGTCAGATCCCAGAAAATAACATCCGCCCGATGTGCTTTTCCTGTCTAATACACTTCCTGCCCAATCAGTATCTTGTAGCCATACAATCTGAAGTCATGATCTCCAAGATAACATAGATCAAAGTCTATCATACCCTTTAGGTACCTCATCACATGCTTTGTAGCTATCAAGTGAACATGCCTAGGTTCCACTAGATACTGACTCAAGGTGTTCACAAAAAAGAATATATCTGGCCTGGTATTCGTCAGATACATTAATGACCCAATAATCTGTCTGTACATAGTCACATCCACTATCTTTGACGAGTCATCGACTAACATCTTCAAGTTGGAATCCATGGGAGTGGCCATGGCTTTTGCATTCCAACATATGAAATACTTTCTCTGGTTGAGAAAGATTCCTTCTGGGCCTTGCTATACTTCCATACCTAGGAAGTAATGCATCAATCCAAGATCTTTCATCTCAAATTCTGTAGCTAGCTTCTTCTTGCTTTCCATGACCTGTTTCTCATTCCTTGTCAGAAAGAGATCATCCACATACAGTAATAGTATGACAGGTTCATCATCCATAACCTTAAGGTAAAGGTTAGGATCAACTTTATTTTTGGTAAAGCCCAAGCTTGTCAAGAAGCTATCAATTCTCCCTCTGTGACTAAACATCATTCACACTCTGCATTGAGTGATCTTCTACATATCTATCCGTGCCATCTCCTGTTAGATGGGTCTACTGATATGAGCCTCAAGATCATTCGAACTCTGTGGTGAGTTCCTTCTTGCATCCATCTAAGAGAAGAAAGTCATCTGTACATAGACACCATCTTCAACCTTGTAGTAAAAGTCGAAATCCGCATCACCCATGGTGATCATTAAGCTCATCAGATTACTATCGATCCCGGGCACCCGTAAGTCATCTGTATATAGACACCATCTTCAACCTTGTAGCAAAGGTCGAAATACGCATCACCCATGGTGATCATTAATCTCATCAAATGACTATTGATCTTGGGTGCCCATACAGATCTTTCTTCAATTACACCATTAAGAGAATGGTCTTATCTAGCCACTTGGAGAAAACATCTCGTCATGATCCTCTTCCTCTTTCTAAGAGAATCTTCTAGCCACGATCCTTCTATAGTATGTTTGATTTGTAAGTCTTCTTGTTGAACATCCATCACTTGTTCGGTGTTCATCATCCTTCTTTTGCAGATCATACCACATGATCTTTTCTACAAATCAAAGTTAATTCATGATTAGTAATACTTCATAACCATCAAATCATGTTGACATGATAACCTATTATGCATACAGATATGATTCACATAGTTATGCAACTATCTTGAACAATACTTTGGCACAACACTTTTCCATATCCTATATGCATACAGTGGTTATATAGATGCCTTCCATCTCTACCAAAACATACTATCAAGAGCGTGCATAGCTCTCAGCATGTTAGCAAAGAGGTTTCATTCTAGACAAGCAACAATGGAATGTTTGTCCAACTTACCGATCATATGCATATTAGTAGTATATTGTTCAATATTATATGAATGCTCACACTATGCATGATATATTCTAGGAATACAAATATGCATACAGCTATTACAAGCAATATCATTTACTATTTCAGAGATTCAAATAACAACTCAAATATTTATCTTTTATGGTTTCCTCCCGCTTCATCTCTATATGTCTTTGAACTTCTATTCATTCTGTACCACTATGCATGCTTAAGTGTGCACTAGTGTCATCCTCATGATATCATACATAATCATACATTCATTAGTATAATCTCAATACTATCAAAACATTATGTATGGTCATGATCATTTAATACACAAGTATACTTACCTAAGATCCTAACACAAAGTAGGATTCTAACTTGATATAGGAAAACATACCTGGATTATTATACCCAAACAATATCTTCTTTGTTCTCTTCAATAATTTAGAGACCTTTTGCTAGAACCTGCATATCTCATAAGTTAAGCATAGTAGAACAAAGTCATACATACCTCGTAAGTAGAGATTCTATGTGATCAAAGACTATGGATGAGTCCTTTTCTTCATGTCATCATGGTCATAGCACTCGATTTGTCTTTCTTGATGTACCTTTCATTTTAGCAGACAACATCCTCGTACAACACCACAAGTGCATTAGTACAATCATAAGTGTCATAACCCTAATCAATGAATGTATTCTATCATTCACATGCATTCATACTTTTACTAAGGTGATTATACAATCTAAAACTAATCATGATTGTACTAACCTCAATAATATGAAGACAAACATATTATGAACTTAATCATGAAACATATTTCAAAACATATCTATATATTCTCAAGTCATACCTGTTGAGTAGTCTTCTCTATAAGGTTAAAACCCTAACCATCCAAGGTATATCACTTTTAAACATATTATGTATGTTCATGGTGCTACTATGATAGAATATCATTGCCATTTAAAACTTCTTCATCGCTTCCCTATGAGTCTCCCAACTTTGCTAGGGTTTCTTCTTACTTGGAAACCCTAATATTCAATCTCCTTCCTTCCACAACATTTTGTATCAAGTGTCTCCAACATTGTATCAGGTCCTTCCAGACCTAAAAAATTGAAAACCCTAAGTGAGAGCTTCTTCCTCCTCTTCTTAGATTTCCTCCGTTGAGCCAATTCAGATATGTCGTATTGTTTCTGGTGTATCTCTGAATTTTTGGATCAAGGTCTGAAAATTCGGCTTGTGGTAGCCTGACCTGTCATCTTTCCAACTCCATAGGTTTGACCATTAATGGATTCTCTGAGAGATATTTATGCCAAATGTCGCAACATGACCTGTTTATGGGATGAAACAATATAGCGAACTTGTACGGAGTGCCACATGTCATTGTTTGAACTTAGGCCTCTAAAAAGCGGACCTGTCAAACTAAAGTACGTACCCTAACTACCAATTTTTACATAATTTCATTTGGATCTTTCTAGCCCTAGATATGACCTTTTTCCCTAGGTTACCTGTTTAGGACTGCATTCTGGAAGAGGCAGAAACCCTAACTTGTACTGATCATAAAACACAAAGTAAAACGAATCGGAAGCTGATATTCGGACACAAGGTACAGGGGGATGTTATATTCAAACTGTAGAAGTTTCATATCCTGAACCTTCTCCAAAATCGATTTATATCTAAATTTCCACGATGACTGGTTGTTTCTATGCAAAACCCTAACTTTCAAATTGTCGCAAGTGAAGCAAGTGTCGTAAGTGCCATACATTTCCTTCCTTCAGGCTAGCTATGATACCATGTTAAAATTCAATATGATAAGATAGAAAATATCAGTATCACATTCCATTTCACAACAATAGCATATATAGGATCACTAAAAGAACAACAAGCACAACAAAAACACAAGAGACACAGATTTATCCTGGGAAACCCTCATGGGGTAGAAAACCCATCAAAGATTCCTCAATATAGATGACCAGCAAATACTAATATGTAATCCCAAAACATGCGCTCCTTCTCCTCCATAGTAGATCTCTCTCTCTCCTATGCGCCAATCACAAGTGAGTGAATGCGTGTGTTAAATGAGGAACACACCTCCTCTATTTATACACTACTCCGATTTGACTTTTACACTAACTAGGTCAACCCCATCTTTAACCACTGGGTTAAACACCCCATTACAACTGACTCTGGGCCGACCCCACTAGGGAAGTGTAATAACCCAAGTTACCACATTCCGACGGAGGAATAAACATCTCTGGATATACAATAAGGTCTCACGGAGGAATGAAACATCTCCGGAACAATAAAGTACAAATATAATATTCTTAGAAGTTACAATATCTCAACAAACCGCGAACTTTCCATGCGGAGATCCACGAGTATTTGTGAGCTTACTATGGCATACCCGCGAGTGACTTTTCTTAGCACTTTTTTTAAGAGGCAGTAAGAAAAGTTTCTTTTTTTTACTGTGTTTCTTCAAATCTGGACGGTAAAGTGTATCAATTTTCTATTATTCACTTTTTTCCTTGTCATTTCTAGCATTTGGGATTGACTTGAAAAGTAGCTTATGTTCCTGAACTTGTTGGTCCTAACTATCTTTCATGGAAAAGAAAAATGATTGATGTTCTCAGGAGTAAGAATATATGGAGTATTGTTAATGGTGAACACCAAAAACCTGTTGATGCTAAAGATGTGGCTATATGGGAAGATAAATGTGATCAATCAAGAGGGCTCATTGGTCAAACGGTTTTAGATAGTCTTAAGGTAAGTATTGAGGCAGAAGACAACCTGGCTGAGGTATGGAAAATTCTTACTTCTTTATTAGATAAATATGATGATGTTTCTGCTTATTACCTTGAAAAGAAGATTTTTGAGCTAGATCCTACTAACTTTGAAAGAGTAGAATTATATCTTCCTGAATTGAAAACTTTAAATGAAAAATTAAATAATTGTGGTAAAGATTACAAGAAGACAGACCCTGCTCTTATAATTCTTGTAGAACAAAAATTGCCATCTTATTTTGACATGTTCATCCAAACTAGGAATAGGGCTCTTGAATTGTCTCAAAATACCACGAAACCTACTTTAGATGATTTTTTTTAAAGGATTGATAAATGAGCAAGAAAGGTTCTGATGAATCACAAGTAGCTTTATGTGCATCTGTTGTTTTGTCTAGTATTTCTTCTTCTAATGTTGAATGGATAATGGATTCTAGTGCTTCTAAACATATGACTGGTAATGCTTCTTTATTTACATCTTATGATAATAATAAGTACACATCTCGGAAAGTATCTATAGGTGATGGTAAAAAACTTTCCGTAATTGGTTATGGTAATATTAAAGTTGATAATGGTCAATTGGAAGATGTTTTTCATGTTGAACACGTGCCCATCAAGTTGCTTTCTATTTATCGTGCAATAAAAAAGATATAAATTTTAAGCTTGTCCTAATAAATATGTTCTTAAAGATATCAATCATAATTTTAAAGTAGTTTCTTCTGGTCCTGTTGATCATATTGCTGGTTAATATAAATTTGTTGGTTTTAATTCAACTAAAAGACAACCCTTTTATTCCTATGTTTCTCATGCCGATGAAGTAAATTATAGCATGAAATATTGGGTCATTTGAATTATGGTAAAATGCAAATATTAACTAAAATGGTACATGGATTGCCTAATGTTTCGTGTACTAATGGTGTTTGTGAAGGTTGTGTACTTGGTAAACATCATAGATAAATGTTTGATAAGGGTAAAGCTTGGCGTGCTAAAGAACCTTTGTAATTAATTCATAGTGACATTTGTGGTCCTCTTGAAGTTCCTTCTATATCTCATGCAGTCTATTTTCTTACTTTTATTGGTGACTTTAGTAAAAAATCATGGGTTTATTTTTTGAAAAATAAAAGTGACGCTTTTTCTAAGTTTCAAGCATTTAAATCCTTGTTTGAGAATGATTCTGGTAAAAGAATTAATACTTTGAAATCTGATAATGGGGGGGAATTTGTTAATAAAGAATTTGAATCCTTTTTATCTAAACATGGAATTCAACATCAAAAGATTGTTCCTTACAACCCTCAACAAAATGGTGTTGCTGAAAGGAAAAACAGAACTTTAGTTGAAATGCCTAGATGTATGCTTTATTCTAAAGGATTATACAAGAAATTTTGGGACGAAGCCATAAGTTGTGCTAACTTTATTTTAAATAGAGTTCCTACAAAAGTTGTTAAGCATGTTACCCCTAAGGAAAAATGGAATGGTAGAAAACCAGATATTAGTAACTTTAAGGTGTTTGGTTGTGAATGTTAGGCTCATATTCCTGATGAAAAACGAAAAAATTTAGAACCCAAGTCTCACAAGTGTATATTCACTGGTTATGTTGAGGATTCCAAGGCTTACAAGTTATTTGATCCTTCTAATCAGAGTGTCATAATATGAAGAGATGTTCAATTTACTGAAGTCTCTCCACCACCTGAGTCTATAGAACCTCATGTTACCCTGAATATTCCATTGTCTCCTGTTACTCTCATATCTGTTACTCCTTCTTCTAGTATTGTGCCTGTTGTTGATCTTAGTTCACCCTCTTATTCATGTGTTCCACCTAGATGTATCGAAGCTCCTGAAGTGACTTATATTCCTTCTAACCTTCCTGTTTGGGCCTGGAAAACTCTTCAATCTGTAGGTAGTGAGATCAATAACCCTTCTTATACACGTAGCACTAGATCTAACTTTGCTCTTATGACCAAAGTTTTGGCCACAGACGATCCTACTTATTATTCTCAAGCTAAGGGTAAACCTCATTGGGAACAAGCTATGTCTGTTGAGTATGAATCTCTTATGAAGAACAATACTTGGTCTCTTGTTCCTCTTCCTTCGGGAAAGAATTTAGTTGGTTGTAAATGGGTTTATAAAACTAAGTTTACTGTAGAAGGACAAATTGAAAAATATAAAGCTAGATTAGTTGCAAAAGGTTTTAATCTACTTGAAGGTGATTATAAAACTATTGCTCCTGTTCCTAAAATGAATACAATAAGAACCATATTATCTCTTGTTGCATCTTATAAATGGGAAATAAACCAAATGGATGTTAAAAGTGCTTTTCTAAAGGTTAATCTTAATGAAGAAATTTATATGCAACAACCTCCTGGTTTTATTAACGTTGAATCATCAAGTTTTGTATGCAAATTACACAAGTCTTTATATGGTCTCAAACAAGCACCTAGGGCTTCATATGATAAAATTGATACATATTTCTTGAATAATGGTTTTAAGTGTTGTATATATGATCCAAATCTGTATGTTAAGAAATTTGGTGATCATAACCTCAATATTGTGTTATATGTGGATGATCTTATCATCACTGTAATCCAACTTGTTTTAATTCAAAATATGAAAAGTGAACTTCAAAAGAAGTTTGAAATGACTGATCTTGATATATTGCACTATTTCTTGGGTCTTCAAATATGGCTTATGGAAGATGGTATTTTTCTCTCTCAACCGAAGTATGCTACAGACTTATTGGTGTGTTTCCATATGAGTGATTGCAAAATTTCTCCTACACCATTTCATTCCGGTGTAAAGTTAATTGTTGAGTGTACTACTCTTCTTGTTGATGCTACTCTTTATTATCAACTCGTGGGAAGTTTGATATATTTAACTCACAGTAGACCAAATCTCTCTTTTGTCGTTAGTATGGTTTCTCGATTCATGCAGCAACCTGATGACATTCATTGGTAGGAAGCTAAGAGAATTCTGAGATATTTACAAGGGACATTGTACTATGGTGTCTTTTATTCGAGTAATGATACAGTTTCACTTTCTGGATATATATATTATGACTAGGAAGTTGATAGTTCTAATCGACGGTCAACTGCTAGTTATATATTTCAACTCGGTTTAGGTCCGATTTCTTGGTCCAGCAAAAATGTGAAGACTCTTTCTTTATCTTTGTTTGAAGCAGAGTATAGAGAAACCAAAGAAGCAGCTAAAGAAACAATTTGGTTATGACATGTTCTCACTGATCTTGGCCTGGTTTCCGAAATCCTCCACTATGTTGAAATGTGATAATCCGGGTGCAATTCAACTTGCTTATAATCCGGTATATCACTCCAAGACAAAGCATCTCAACCTTGATGCTCATTACATTCGAGGTCTCATTGCAGATGGTATTATTTCTATTGAGTATTGTCCTACCGATAAGCAGGTAGTCGATATCTTCACCAAATCCTTAACAACAACAAAGTATGTGCATCTTCGTTCCTTTCTTGGGATGAGGGAAGTTGTCATCAAGGGGGAGAAGTAATGACTCCTTCCTTCCTTAGTGTTAGTGAGGGATTTTCTCCCAGCCATTGTTAAGGGGGAGTGTTGGAATATATTATATGCCTTGGAAGGTAATAATGTCTTTGTATTATGTCGGAAGTTATCCACAATCTTATGTAAAAGAGTAATACATTACATCCCATATTCATTATGGTAAAGTATACTCTTGATATCCATTGTTACATAAAGAGATGTTATTATGTAGAATTATATTATCCCACATGCAATATGTGAGAGTAATTCCTCCACATCTCTTGGTATATAATAGGGTCAAGGGAGTCACATCACTATCACAATGAACATTCCATCATACTATTAAAACACATTGTATTGTGCTCACAAGCTCTCTACTATATTGTATTGGGGTTATTTGTAGTTTTTCTCTTGTAAGATTGGAGATTTCTAGATAGAACAGAAGACAACCTTCTCGTGGACGTAGCCCAATTGGGTGAACCACGTATATCTGGTGTATTCTTTTCCTTGTTCTCTTTCGGTTCTTATTTATGTTGATATGTTATTGATAGCTTAGATATGTAAGCGAGTTTAGCTAGATCAATAACTCTGACACACCCCTAAGCCAAAAATATTAAAAGCTTCCATGATTTTGAAGAACACGTGGCATTTCAAGTTCAAATTCAAGTGTTGCTGGAAAAAGCAATAGAAGATGAATATGAAGTGTGATCCAAGAAAATAGGCATTAGTTATGAAAGTTGTTTTTAGAAATATAATCAGTTAGGGTTTTGCTCGTGAGAGCATTTTGTATAAATTTGAAATTTTGTAATGTAATTGGGGTTGGAACCGAGAGAAAGAAAAATCTGTGATGTAATATTTTTGAAGACTTTAATGAGAGGAGAAGTACATGTTTTTTTTTAACAGAGATTCATATGTTATTGTTTTTCTTCATTATGTGAATTTCTCCTATGTGAATGTATTTCATGTTTAAAACCATTTCACCATCTTGCTTCATATTTGAATGAATTATATGAGTTAGAATTCACATCACATGCTTTGATTTCATATATTTGAATATTATCAATGTTCTTTCTTCCAAAATTGATACAAAATTCATCCTAGTTTGATGCTCTGTATCAATGAGTTGTTTTATTTTTTCTTCCACCATTCCTAAAATGTTGCTTATCTGAAGAAATGATACATATTTTTCCTCTGTGAATGATTTGTCCTACCACCAATCTCTAAAATTGTTTGAGATGTATATGTATTGACTCCATGTCGAATGGTTTTGTTCTTGATTCAACCACCTTGTAAACACTTATTACAGTTGAATATCTAGCAACTGTATTGAACACATAACTTGTTACTATAGTGACCTTGAGTGACTGGGTTGTGAGAGAGAGCCCTCTCTGAATTGGAAGGGATAGCTTCCAATCTGAAAGTTGGTTTGTGGTTACCTCTGAGTTTTCCTCTCACAACCAAAGGAAATTCTAAGTGATAACATTCTTGGCGTCGTTTTCGGGGAACGAAGGAGAAATTTTTCTTGGGAAAGAAAGATAAAAGAAGAAAAATCTAATTTCTGAGGGTAGACGGAGATTAGACATAGAAATCGACTATATTTTTTCCCTGGAGACTTCTTTTTTTATAAAGAAAGGCCAATCCACTGTGAAAAATTGGCTTCGAGAAGATCATATACTAGGAGTAATCTAGATCCAGAGCCACTACAGAGTTCAGAAGAAAAAAAGGTTAAATAAAAAGAAGTAGATCCTTTTATTTTCCTTAGAGAAACTGAAACTCTTAAAAAGATCCAAATATTTCTAGCTAGTACAAAAAAAGGGTCTAATACTCCACAAGTCCAGAATCCTCCTCAAATACCCCCTAGAGTCATGGCTGCTAGGTTTGCTCCCCTCGCCTTGCCTGCTCTATTACAAGAACTTCCTCAAAATTATGCTGAAAGAATTGTATTGTATGATGGGGAAGGAAATATTACTTCTCAACAACATTTAGACTGGTTCAATGATTTTGTAGACTTAGAAGAAGTTGATTATGATGATGTTAAGATGAGATTATTGGCACAAAGCTTTTTTGGATAAGTCAAGAAATGGATTAGAACACTTCAAGCAAGGAGTATACAAAATTACAATGATTTTGAGACAGTTTTCCTCAGAAGGTGGGAGATAAGAAAAACCCTTTGCATATTCTTACCCAATACAACAATTTGAAGAAGAATAAAACATAGTCAATACAAGAATTCTCCACTAAATTCATGAAAATTTATAATTCAATCCCAACTGAAATCAAACCCCCTGTTGGAGCAGCCAAATTACATTATGATGATGCCTTTGATTTTGATTTTGCATTACTATTAAGAAAAAGAAAGTCTACAACTTTACCTGACATGTTGAATGATGTCATGGAAGTAGAAACAAATATTATGGCATTAGGAAAAATGAAACAAAAAGTGGAGATTGATAGGAGGAGAGTTAGAGAAGAAAACCAACCTTCAACTTCTCAAACCAATGACGCTAAATTTGATATGATGATGATAAATATGGAGAGATTGGTAGAAAGATTAACCTTGGAAAACATAACTCAGGTCAGAGATCAACCTGAAGCACAAATTAGAAATCCAAATTTTAGAAGACCACATGTTCCTCAAATAAGACAAAGAGATCAAAGAGATCCAGTTGACCAACAAATCAGACCTCCTTTTCCTGAAAACTTTGTTGATGAGGAAGAATTTAAACAGTTAGAAGATCAAATCCATCATTTTGATCATTTAGAGAGTAAATTATATTTGAAAAAATAAGAGCATGATATGTTCTCCCAATAAAAAAGATTGTAATACATAAAAAATGGAGTTAGAAATATATCAAAGAAGATATCAAAATGCAGTAATTGATTTTCAGGAAGAAAAAAAAAACACTTAGAAACATAAATGTAATTGTAAGTTCAAATAAATCTCCTATTGATCAACCTACAAGTAGTCAGGAGAAACAAGAAGCCCCTAAAAAGGATGATCCAAAGATAGATACTTTTAAGAAGGCTCAAGAAAATACGAAAGATGAAGTTAAAGAAATTGAGAAAGCACATACATCTTTCAGCTTAGAAAGTGAAATCTCAAAAATTAAAATATCCATACCCTTTAATGAGATTTTAAAGAATACAAAATACAAAGTCCAAATCTTGAAAATGGTAAAGAATGAAGAGGGGCAACAACCCGATACCTTGGAACTTCATGATGATGCTCCCACCATTGTTTTTGGTCCAAAAATTGAAGATACAAATAGCGAAGATGTACCTCCATTTTATGTAAGCTTGAATGTTCATGATATGATTCTTCACAATGCTCTGATGGATTCAAGAGATTCACATAATTTAATTCCCAAGGCTATTGTATACAATCTTTGGTTAGAGGTCACGAGGCCTTACAAAGATCTATTTTCTTTTGATTCTAGAAAGGTCAAGTGTCTTGGTCTGATAAAGGATTTAGTTGTAAATTTGACTCAAATTCCAACAAAAAGCATTGTTATGGATGTCGTAGTTGCATATATTCCACCCAAATTTGGGATGTTATTGTCAAGGTCATGGGATTCAAAATTGAAAGGCATGTTATAGATGGACATGTCATATGCTACTATCCCAGTTTTTTGTCAACAGAGGAAATTGTATAGAGAAAAACAATTGGCAGACGTGGTCAACAATCATCATAAACCTGATAACATCCCATTTACACAATAGACACAGATTTAGGCTCTTCTATTTTTTATAATGATTTCCATTTTGAAGAAGAGAAGCAAAATACTGACAAATTAGAATAAAGTAACCCAATATCTAAAGAGGAGAATATTCTTAAATAGAAAAAGAATGTTGAAGGGATATGGAGCATGCATTTTGATGGAGTAGTTAGTAGATATGGGGTTGGTGTAGCTATTTGGATAATTCCTCTAGACTATGAATCAATGCTTTTTTCCTTCAAATTGACCTTTGAATCGACCAATAATGTGGCTGAGTATGAAGCATTGATTTTGGGGTTGAATATTCTAAAATATTTAAAAGCAAACATGATAGATGTATATGGTGATTCGAAGTTGATTATAAACCAAATAAATGGAACTTACCAAACTAGACATCCAAGGATGAGAGATTATAGAAATGAAGTCTGGGATATACTTGGGAATTTATTTACTGAATACATAATTATATTAATCCCAAGACTGCAGAATGGTATAGTTGATTCCTTATCTTTTGCTGCGAGTGTTTTCAAAATCCCTATTTATCCAAACAAGAAATATGAAATTGAAGTTGTAAATAGGCCATCTATTCCTGATAACACTAAGTATTGGAAAGTTTTTGAAGATGACATGCAGATAAAAAGGTTTCTTGAAATGACTCATGAATTTTATAATACTATGATTGATGGAGAAGATCAAAACATAGAAGATGTTGACCAAGGTGAAAATGCTGGAAATGAAAATCAGAATCAAGATTTTTTTTTTAAATGAAATTGGTGGGAAAGAGATAATCCAACTCAAAAACAGCTGTATACCTAAGGGATTGGTCCCTTTGGAAAATTTGTTTGATAATAATGATATGTAAAAAAATCCCAAGGTAATACCTCATGAAGGTGAAGTGCAAGATTGTAATATTGGAACAAAATAGGAACCAAAGATGGTGAAGTTGTCTAAATCCTTGTCCCAAGAAGAGAAACATAAATATGTTGAATTAATGAAAAACATTTCAGTTTTGTTTGCATGGAGTTATGAGTATATGAAAGAATATGATACAGTTATTATTTAACATATTATACCTATCAGACCTAATGAAAATCCATTTAAACAGAATCTCAGGAGGATAAATCCGATGTTGATGCCTCTCATAGAGAAAGACGTCAAACATACATTTAATGGAAAGATCATAGTTGTTTCTCTCAGATTCTATAAGTGGGTAGCTAATTTAGTCCCGGTTAGAAAAAAAGAGTGGAGAAATCAGGTTGTGTGTAGACTTCATAAATTTGAATAAAGTGTCTTTGAAAGATAACTATCCTCTCCCAAAGATGGATCATATTTTGAAAAGGGTTGTTGGTGTAGGAATAATATCAATGTTAGATGGTTTCTCAAGTTATAATCAAATCAAAGTTCACCCAATAGATAAGGAAAAGACAACTTTTAGTACACCTTGGGGAACATTTATGTATGTAAAATTCCTTTTGGACTGATGAATGCATGAGCTACATTTCAAAGGGAAATGGAAATAAATTTGCTGAAGAAAAATATAAGTTTATCATTGTCTACATGGATGATATAACAGTTTACTCTAAATCTGATAATGATCATTTAAAACATTTGAAGCAGGGCTTTTTGAAGTGTAGAAAATTTGGTATTTCACTTAACCCAAAGAAATCCAATTTTTCTATGCATGAAGGAAAATTATTGGGACCCAGATATTTAATATCAAAATATGACATTAAAATAGACCCAGATAGGGTGGATGCAATTCAAAAGATAGGTATTCCAAGAAATAAGAAGGAGATTCAGTCATTCATTGGCAGGGTAAATTTTTTAAGAAGGTTTGTCCCAAGTTTTGCTGAAATTTTAAGCTTTGTTACTAATATGCTGAGGAAAGATAGTGAGATTAAATGGACTTTAGAAGCAAAGAAATCATTTAATAATATTAAAATGGCACTGACAAAAGCACCAGTTTTAATCATCCCAGATTTTACAAAGGATTTAAAGATCTTTTCCTTTGCTTTAAAGCACACTATAGCTGGAGTGTTATTACAGAAAAATCAAGATAATGCAGAACAACCCATTTCCTTTTTCGGTAATATTTTGAGAGATGCAGAATTAAAATAGAATATTACGGAAAAATAAGCATATGCCTTAGTCAAATCATTGAAAGATTTCAGAGTCTACATATTACAGTCTCATGTAATTTCTTTTGTTACTAATAATATGGTAAAAGACATTTTGGCCCAGCTTGATCCAGAAGGAAAAACAACAAAGTGGATTGTTGTTTTATTAGAGTCTGATTTGGAGATCAGACCAACAAAATTGATTAAAGGACATGGTTTGGCGAAGTTAATGGCTGACTCAAATTATGATTATTTGGAAATTAATTTTATTTCCAACATACCCCATGAAACATTACCAGAAGTCCAGGTATCATAAGATATTTCTCTATCTCCTTGGTATAGTAACATCGCTTATGTTTTGCAAAACCTACAAGCACCACCAAAATTAAGTAAAACAAGAGCAAGGTCAGTAAAACTACAAGCAACAAAATTATGTATTATGAATGGTTATTTGTATTGGAAAGACCCGGCAGGAGTCTTATTGAATTTTCTGCTTGAGAATGAAGCCACACAAATCATGAAAGAGTTCCATCAAGGTGTTTGTGGAGGCCACCATTTTTGGAAAACCATTGTTAATAATATTTTAAGAGCTGGTTTTTATTGGCCAACAATGTTTTCATATGTTTAAAAGGAAGTTGCAGCTTGTAATAAATGCCAGATTTTTTATGGAAAGAGAAATTACTCCCTTTACCACTAAATCGTATCTCTGTAGAAGCTCATTTTCAATAGCGGGGACTTGATTTCATTGGAGAAATTAATCCTCAATATTTAGGACAACAGAGATGGATTTTAACTGCTACTGATTACTTCACAAAGTGGATAGAAGCTATACCTACTAGACGAGCAACTAATGATGTTGTCAATAATGTTTTGGAGGAAAATATTCTTTCTAGATTTGGGTGTCCTAGAAGAATAGTGACTGAAAATGCTCAATCTTTTAAATCCAAAAAAATGATAAATGTTTGTCATGAATATCATATCATCCTGAATCATTCCACTACTTATTATCCTCGGGGAAATGGGTTAGCCGAATCATCAAATAAGAGTTTGGTTAGAATTATCAAAATACTGTTACAAGACAACAAAAATACATGGCACACCAAACTAAAGTATGCACTGTGGGTAGATAGAATGAGTACAAAAAGATCCATTGGTACATCACCTTTTCAATTGGTCTATGGAATAGAAGTTGTTTTTCCTCTCTCCTTAGGATTTACGGTCATGAAACTTTTGCAAGAAGACGAAGAAGAACCTAATCATATGCAAAGGAGGATAAATCAATTAATTGAAGTTTATCAGATGAGAGAAAAGGCTTATGACAAAGTCCAGTTACATCAAGAAAAAATGAAGAAAACTTTTGATAAGAAAGTTAAGGCTGATAATTTCCAGATGAATGATTTGGTTTTGAAATGGGATGCCAGAAATGAAAACAAGCATGGAAAATTTGACCATACGTGGAAAGGATCATACATAATTGTTGCTTATTAAGGGAAAAATGCATTTATTTTACAAGATCAGAATGGAGAGTTTGTTGGAGGAGGACTAGTAAATGGGAGGTTCCTAAAGTATTATATATCTTAGAGGATGAAGGAATCTCATTGTAAATATTTATTATATATATTCTCTTTTGGATTTATTTCAAATTACAAGTGTGAATGACATATTTGAAAATTGAAAATCTACACGAAATACCTTAAGGCTTGAAATGTTACCCCTTTGATTTATTTTATGAGAATTTTCAAGTTTTGTTGTATATATATGAAAAAAAAAAATTAAAGACAGTTTATTACAGTCTAATTTTGCAATAAATAATGGCACTGGTCAGCGGGATAGCATCCCTAGTTGGAGCTAGTTGTTAACAACTACAAGTTTTCATTCCAGAAGGAGTTAGTGATAAATAAATTCAGAAAAATAAAGGTCAAAAGTCTATAAGTGGGAGAGTTAAGTGATATGATCAAGGCGGTATGAATCAAGGACAAGAGCGAAGATTAATAAGAAAATGGGTTTGAAATTTAGATAAAATCAATGCTAATACCAAGGGATATAACCATGAGACAAATAAAAAGGTGTTGGCGAAGGTGGGTCCTACAAACTAAACATCAATGATAAGAAAACTGCGACAGAACTCTAATCAATGGAGCGTGATATTCCCATAAAGAAATCAACAGTTTGTATCTATTTTGCATCCGAAGAGTTGCATGTTGTTTAAATGAGGAAAGTGGTGTGAAGTATTTATCACTCAAATACGTGGCCACTTGAGGTTATTTCCCATTCAAAATCAGTGGAAAGAGAAACCACTTAGATTATGTTTTGAAACTGATTTAACGTTGTTTTAAAAAGGGATGTGTTATGTAAAGACATTTTATCATTTCAAATTCAAATGGTTCTTACCAACAGTCCACCAACTCACTCAGAAATCAAGAAATTATAATGATCAAGCTCGTTCACACCAGAATCAATTTCGCAGCATCTCACCACCAGGTAAATACCAAAGACAAATTTTTCCTCATCATTTCTAAATGGATCAACTTCATAGATCCCTGGTTCTATGTAAACATATAGATGAAAAGGATAAAGTCATAACTAACAAAGAAGGAAATGTTTACGGTATTATCTTGTCCGTGGGGACTATTTCTCAGTCCAAAGAAACAATAAAACAATGATATTAAAAAGGGTTACGGTTTTTAGATGTCTTAGGGTCATCCCTTAGTCACTTTTGTTTCTAACACGACCCATATTTCCCAGAATTGATAATTTGGTGTTCAATAAATTATTCAAAAACTGAGAAATTCATAACTAACACCAGGGTATCCAAAATTTTGTCAAAGATAAATCCTCAGACAGTCAAAGATTCGTTGAGTCTACTTGATTTTGTTTCTCACAACTCTGAGTTCTTTGTCGAAGAAAGTTTGATTAGGGTTTCAAATATTGTTCTCTCAAAGTAAAAGATGAGTTTCCGTAAAAAAATCCTTAGACCCGAAATATCAGTTGATAGTTTGGTTTTACCTTTTGATACTGATATATTTCAAGAAGAAGTTCAATCACTTTTTTCTTTGTTGAGTCAGGTTCTCAATCTTGATATTGATAAGTATGTTTCTGAGGTCATGTTAGGGTGTCTTCTGAAAGCTTATGAGTCAAAGTCCAGACTAGGTTTTTGTCTTAAATTTGATGAAATCCTAGCTGAGGCAATCCATGCCTAGTTAGTGACTTTCCACGTTTTGAGACACTTCAGATACTAGACTTCTTTGTTAAACATGGTTTTGTTATCAAATAAAGTTGAGCTAAAGTTTTTGAAATTCATGAAAACCGTGGATCCTTCCAAGCAAATCACCATGTTTAATTACATCGACAATGTTATGTCAGAGATCTACATAATCATTTTTTATGCTCAATTGCCTAGGGTCACAGAAGAAATGAAAGGAATGTTACTGTTTGCTCAAAATGAGAGGATAGGTGATTGGTTTCTTCATGAATATCATACCGTGCAAAGAATTTATGGATTTACAAATAACCCCTACAAATTGCTAGCTTTCTTGTGTTACCGGACAATCTAACGAAAGCGGACTTAAGGCATGATCTCTTTAGTTCAATTCGAACCTAGAACAAATCAGACAAAACACAAATCTACCTTCCTAGATCAAATTAGAGATTAAGTGATGTAAATGTATTACCTTTTAGATCTATAGATATCCTTCTCCTTTGTCGCTCCAAGCTCCACAGTCATCATATCCGTAGCTGCAAGACCTACTAGAACATGCATTAGGCAAACAAGCAGTAATAGTACATCTATACAATAACTTATCTAAGTAAACTATAAATATCAATGAACAACAAGACATTTATGGAAAGAGTTTTGTATTACTGTATAAAAATGGAAATACATAGAAGAGTGAGGATTACAACCAAGCCCTAACGTCGCAATCTTCCTCCAACAAGCCAAGCCAATGCCTCTAAGGAGAAATGGGTGCCTCCAAGAGATGGATGATGATCTCCCAAGCTTAATTTCACCAGCATATGTATGCTATAGCCTTCCTCCCTTTGGAATGGAGAGGAGCTTCATATATATAGGACTAAGACGATAGAATAGGTTGAGAAATAGTGGGATAGGACTAAGGGATCCTCCCAAGAGGTTAGGGAACCGAAGTCCAACTCAGCTACAAGTTAGGGATAGAGATCCAAGTCACACACCTTCGAGAAATTGCTTGAAGATGCCCTTTATCCACATTAACTGACATCAGTGCAATTTGAATTAGGAAAACCTATGCTGACGCATGTTGTACAAGGGTGACATGAGCCGACGGCGCAAGCTGTCAGGTGAAAACCTGCACCTGACCTAGTTGGGCGCAAGTTTCCAGCGAGCAACCTGCGCCAGATCAACTAAACCCTATGGCAAGGGGGTCAGCAACTTCTCAGTTTAACTTCCTAGTGTTAATTTTTCATCATTTAATTCAATATGATCTAGGATATTAACTCAAAGAGCAACATGTACAACATATCAAACATAAGAGAAAAGAGACAAAAGACACAAAGCATTTCACCAGGGAAAACCAAGAAGGTGAAAAACCCCACAACTTCCTCAGAGATAGAATAAGCACCAATACAAAGATCACCAAGATGAATCCCCAAAAGATAAATGTCTGCAGTAGCTACTCCTCCTCCACTTGTGGGCACTCCTCCTCTCTCTCACTAATGCGAAGTGAGTGAGTGTGTGAATAAATAAATGAGAAAGTCACACTCTCTATTTATACTTTACTTCACTTGACTTTTAACTCTAACTAGGTCAGCCCCAACTTAACCACTTAACATAATGCTAACTGGGCCGACCCCACTAGGGTAGTCTAATAACCCTTTGACCCACACAACTCATACAGGGCCGACCCCACCAAGGTAGTCTAATAACCCATCAAATATAAGTTGCGACACTTACAATAATACTTGCAACACTTGCAAATACAAATGACGACACTTCCAATTGGAGGAATAATGCATCTCCATTGGGGATACAATAAGGTACAAATGTAATACATATAATATACAAGTGAATATCTTTCGAAGTTACAAATACATCAACACTCCCTCTTAACTAGGAAGGTATTCTCTTGACACAGGTCATCAATACATATTGGCACAAGTCTTCAATTCTGGAGTTGGATCATCGTCACTGGATCACGGAGCATCATCGTCATTGCTGCTACATTCATCATCTCGATCACTCGTGCTATCTCTCAATTCTTCTCGTCATAGGAAGTTCTATAGAGCCAACCCTTTTTCATGCTGGTTGTAGGCCTAGCCTCCTGTAGGTCTTCAACATCTCTGGCCATCCTGTGGACTGTGCGTCAACAAAACATTGAAAGAGCATCCCAGGACTTTTACGAGCACACAGCTCAACCCATCAGATCTCCTAGGATCTTTTACATGTGACCACCACAAAACCTTAGAAAGAGTATCCGAGCTCAAACTATCGGATCTCCCAGGATCTTTTACATGTGGTCAAGAAAAACCTTAAAAGAGTGTCTTGCAACTTGCAAGATCTCTTAAGAGCATCCTAGGACTTTTACGAGCACATAGCTCAACCTATCGAATCTCCAGGACTGATTACATGCCTCCTGTATCAAAACCTTGAAGGAGCATCCAAGCTCAAACTATCGTATCTCCCAGGATCTTTTCTATGCTACTTGTAGCAAAACCTCGAAAGAGTATCTGAGCTCAAACTATCGAATCTCCCAGGATATTTTCTATGCTACCTGTACAATCTGTCCATGGCCAATCCTGTAGAAAAACCTCAAAAGAGTATCCGAGCTCAAACTATCGGATCTCCCAAGATCTTTTCTATGTTACCTTTACAATCTGTCCACGGCCACGGAGTATCGACTTGATACTCATGATCCCATTGATCATCTTCTTCGCATGGAGCATCATCCTGATGCTCATGATCATATTGATCATCATCATACAGTACATACTCCTGATGCACAACATCTAGAGCATCGACCTGATGCTCATCACATATGATTGTCCTGATCATCATCATATAATACATCATCCTGATGTACCACATCTAGAGCATCGACCTGATGCTCACCACACATGATCGTCCTGATCATCATAGCATCATCCTGATACATATCATCACATGATCATCCTGATCATCATCACAGCATCATCCTGATGCATATCATCATCACATGATCATCCTCTTCAGATCATCTCATCGTCCACAAAGCATAGCCCAGATGCACATCATATAGCACTTACACCACCGGCATGGGAGAACACATATACCACCATTCGGGGAAGGCTCCACCCCTTACTTTTTCACCATGGGATAACACATCTACCACCATGTGAAAAATGGCTCAGCAATTACATCACGACCATGGGAGAACACATCTACAACCATGTCGGAAAAGCCCATGTGTATTTGTGTCTTCTGGAATTATCACTTCCCCTTGGAGGGAACCTCTATCTGAAGTACACCAAGCCTCTTTCTGAAGTACTCGAACTTCACTCTGGATAGTGGTTTGGTCAACACATCTGCAATCTGCTCATCCGTTGCAACATACTAGAGCTTCACTGCTCCTCTCTACACCATATCCTTGATATAGTGATATTTGATCTCGATGTGCTTCGACTTGTCATGAAACACCGGGTTCTCTAACAACTTCACACAACTCTAGTTGTCACAATAGATACAAGTAGCATCCAACTGGAGATCAAATAAATAATATAGTAGCTTCCTTATCCATACTGCCTCACAACTAGCCAAACAAGCTGCAACATACTCTGCTTCAGCTGTACTCAGTGCTACGCAAGATTGCTTCCTGGTAAACCAAGAGATCACACCTGATCCCATACTGAAGTAGCACCCTGAAGTGCTCTTTGTTAGGTTTATACTAATTTGACTAGCAATATCACTGAAAGAAACACAATCACAAGATAGACAAGGATTTAACCTGGGAAACTATCATGGGGTAGAAAACCCAACAAAGCTTTCCTCAATATAGATGATCAACCAAATACAAGATGTAGAAACCAAAACAAGAGCTCCTCCTCCTCCTATGCAGACCTCTCTCTCACTTGTGCGCTACTCCTAAGTGAGTGAATGAATGAGATAAGTGAGGAACATCCTCCTCTACTTATACTCATCTCTCGATTAACCTTTTACCCTAATCGGGCTGACCTCTCCCTGGTGAGTCTAATAACCCTCAAATAATAAACTTAGGGACGACCTCACATGGGAGATCTAATAACCCTAGTTACCACATTCTCTCGGAGGAATGAACATCTCCTGATATACAATAAGGTCACAACGGAGGAATGTACCATCTCTGGAAATACAAATATAATATTCTTTGAAGTTACAATATTAAAACGCTCCCCCTTAACGATAAGGATATTATAACAACATCTGCAGGAGCAAGGAGTCATCGACTACATGATACATGATACATCTATAAATCATTGGAAGCATTCTTTATACATCATCATCAGTAACTCAGACAGTTACTGGAACATTAGCATCGTCAGTATTGAGTCTTCATCTTCTGCAGCACTTGATCAGCTACAGCATCATCATCTGGATCTCTCGATCAACAGCCTCATCGTTTGGATCTACCGATCAATATCATCATCATCATGATCAGCAGCATCGTCATCTAGACCATCACGATCACAACATCGTCATCTGGAATCGTCATCTAGACCATCACGATCACAACATCGTCATCTAGACCATCATGATCAGCATCGTTATCACACGATATGCATCATCATCATCAACTGGATCCTCTCGATCAACAGCACAATAGCAGCACACCCTACAACACACATGTTCTATTTAAGACACCATATCATGTCTAGGGACGATGCAGTCCACTCGTCAACTTAGAGAAAGTCTAAGAACCACTTCTCGGAGACATATGTCTATGGATCAATTCAGGGATTGAAGTCCAGGGATGATACAATCCCCTCACTCTCAGAGACATCTGTCTGCAGATCAATTTAGGACTGAGGTCTAGGGATGATACAATCCTCTCACTCTCGGAGACATCTGTCTGCGGCTCAGTTTAGGACTAAAGTCTTGGGATGATACAATCCACTCACTCTCGGAGACATCTGTCTGCGGATCACTTTAGGACTGAAGTCCACGGATGATACAATCCTCTTACTCTTGGAGACATCTTTCTGCGGATCACTTTAGGACTGAATTCCATGGATGATACAATCCTCTTACTCTCGGAGACATCTGTCTGCGGATCACTTTAGGATTGAAGTCCACAGATGATACAATCCTCTTACTCTCGGAGACATCTGTCTGCGGATCACTTTAGGACTGAAGTCCACAGATGACACAATCCTCTTATCGTCCACTTAGACAAAGTCTAAGGACCATTTCATCGACCTCATTGTAGGAACAAGCAACCTCATCATCAACCTCATCATTGGAACAGGTAGCCTCATCATCGATACAGTATCCTCATCAATACAGGTATCCATATCATCAATACAAGTATCCACACCAATATAGGTATCCATATCATCAATACAAGTATTCACACCAATACAAGTATCCATATCATCAATACAAGTATCCACACCAATACAAGTATCCATATCATCAATACAAGTAATATAAGTATCCATATCAATACAAATATCATCAATACAAGTATTCACACCAATACAAGTATCCATATCATCAATACAAGTATCCATATTCACATGGGCAATCTCATCATCGATACAGGTATCCATATATTCTCATCAACCATATCACTCCCCCTTTCGAGGAGGGTCCTTCTGAACTACACCAAGCTTGTCTCAAAAATACTCAAACTTTACTCGAGACAGAGGTTTGGTTAATACATCGGCAACTTGTTCATCAGTGCCTACATACTCGAGCTTTATAGCTCCTTTTTGCACCATATCCTGTATATAGAAATATTGGATCTCTATGTGCTTTGACTTATCATGGAATATTGGATTCTATGTCATTTTGATACAACTCTGGTTGTCACACAGGATCACAGTGGGGTCCATCTCTAAGTCAACCAATCATAATAACAACTTCCAAAGCCATACCGCTTCGCAGCTAGCAGAGCAGGCAGCTATATGTTCTGCTTCAACTATGCTGAGAGCCACACTTGACTGCTTTCTGCTAAACCACGAGATCATGGCAGATCCCAGACAATAACATCCATCCGATGTACTCTTCCTATCTGATACGCTTCCTGCCCAATCAACATCTATGTAGCCATACAATCTGAAGTCATGATCTCTATGATAATAGAGACCAAAATCTATCATACCCTTTAGGTACCTCATCACATGTTTTGTAGCAATTAGGTGAACTCATCTAGGTTCCACTAGATACTGACTCAGAGTGTCCACCGCAAAGCATATGCCTGGCCTGGTATTCATCATATACATTAATGACCCAATAATCTGTCTGTACAAAGTCACATCCACTAACTCTGAAGAGTTATCAACTAATAGCTTTAAGTTGGAATCCATGGGAGTGGCCATGGCTTTGCATTCCAACATATCGAATCTTTTCAATATTCCCACAGCATACTTACCTTGGTTGAGAAAGATTCCATCTAGTCCTTGCCATACTTTCAGACCTAGGAAGTAGTGCATCAATCTTAGATCTTTCATCTCAAATTCTGATGAGTGCTTCTTCTTGCACTCGATAATCTGTTTCTCATTTCCAGTCAGAAATAGATCATCCACATATAGCAACAATATGACAGGTTCATTATTCATAACCTTGAGATAAAGATTAGGATCATCTTTGCTTTTGGTAAAGCCCAAGTTTGTCAAGAAACTGTCAATTCTTCCATACCAAGCTCTGGGAGCTTGCTTCAACCCATACAAGGCCTTCTTCAGTTTGCATACATGGGTTCTTCCATCTTCCACCTCAAATCCTTGAGGTTGTTCTATGTACACTTCTTCCTCAATCACACCATTCAGGAAGGCTATCTTTACATCCATTTGGTGTAAATTCCATTTCATCATGGATGCAAGTGCCATGATGGTTCTAATGGAAGTGTACCTTGCAACTGGTGAAAATGTTTCTTCATAGTTAATTCCCTCTTTCTGAGAGAATCCTCTGGCCACAAATCTTGCTTTATATTTTTCAATGCTACCATCCGCAACATGCTTTATTTTGTATATCCATTTGGAGGATACCACACTTTTGTTTTTTGGCTTGGGAACTATATCCCAAACATCATTCTTCATTATTGATTGGTATTCCTCTGTCATTGCCTCTACCCATTCTTTCTTATGAACTGCCTCTTCATAAGTAGTAGGTTCTTGATCTACAAGATCACACATCAAAGCCATATAGTTGAAGAATGGCTTTGGTTTCTTGCTTACTCTAGTGGAGCCTTCAGAAGCTCCATACTTTTCTGCAACTAGTATAATATCTCTTGCCCATGCTAGCTTTCTTTTCCTTGAAATGTTTGAAAGGGGGGGTTCTTGTGGTTCTATCATATCATGGTCTTCAAGTGTTACATATTTAGGGATGGGCACAGTCTTTGTAGTTCTGGGAGGTGCATCTTCTTCATATACTTCTTCATACTAGCACTTCCTAGATCTCTTGAGAGCTGCTTCTTCATCAAATGTCACATCCCTACTTATTTCCATATGATGAAAACCTGGGATGTAAATTCTGAATGCTTTGGATGCTTCACAATATCCAACAAATATTCCCTTCTTCCCAGAAGGATATAACTTGGTCCTCTTTTCTTTTGGAATGTGAATGTACACTGGACATCCAAATATAGTGGATGATGAAAACCTGGGATGTAAATTCTGAATGCTTTGGATGCTTCACAATATCCAACAAATATTCCCTTCTTCCCAGAAGGATCTAACTTGGTCCTCTTTTCTTTTGGAATGTGAATGTACACTGGACATCTAAATATCTTGAGGTGACTTACCTCAGGCTTCTTTCCTGTGAACAATTATTCTGGAGTCTTGAAATCAAGAGCACTGTGGGATAGTCTATTTTGCACATAGACTGTTGTCCTAGCTGCTTTAGCCCATAGATACATAGGTAGGTCTTGATCATGTATCATTGTCTTTATAGCTTCCATGATGGTTCTATTCTTTCTTTCCGCAACACCATTTTGTTGGGGATTGTAGGGAGTGGTTAGCTCCCTCTTGATTTCAGCTTCCTTACAGAAGTCTTCAAAGTCCTTTGAATTATATTCTCCGCCATTATCTATCCTGAGTATTTTGATTTTCTTTTATGAATGATTCTCTATCAAGGCTTTGAACTCCTTGAACTTTCCGAAGACTTCATTCTTTCCTTTTAGAAAGTATATCCAAGTCTTCCTTGAATAGTCATCAATAAATGTGAGATAGTATTCATATCCACTCAAAGATGTGGAGGGCATTGGTCCACATACATCTGAATGAATTAACTCCAAGGTACTCTTAGTCTTTGTTTCACTCTTTGGAAATGGGTTCTTGATATTCTTCCCTTTTGCACATCCTTTGCATGTGCCATCATGATCAATATTTAAGTCTGACAGACCTATAACTACCTTGCATACATGAGGTAGTGCCTTGTAATTAATGTGAGCAAGCCTCGTATGCCATAGCTCATTTGGGCTAGTGGCTTCATGTACAAGGGCATCTTTTGAATGGCCCTTGAGCTTGTACAGACCTCCTTCCTCTTCACCACTGACAATTGCATCCTTAATAGATTTACCTTTGGACCACATTAATACTTGTCCATCAATGAATGCAACCCTATAACCTTTCTTATCCAATGCTGAGATGGAAAGCAAGTTCTTCTTCAATCCTGGTACATACAATATTTCCTTCATCTTCATGGGGGTTCCAGAATCAAGCTTGTAGTTTGCTTCACCAATTCCCTTTATGGGATATTGATAGTCATCTCCTAATGACACTTTCTGTGGGGAGGTCTTCTCTTCGAGTTTTGAAAGAGTTTTCTTTTGTCCAGTCATGTGCTTTGAAGCACCACTTTCAATAAGCCATGTATCTTCTCCAGGTGTTATAGATCCAGAGAGTGCAGAGAATAGAACATACTCTTCTGCATATTCTTCTTCATTTCTTCTAGATCTTGTTTTGAAGAAGGGCCTTTCTTCCTCTTCTTCTTCTCTTCTAGATATTTTCTTGTGAGGCCTTTCTTCCTCTTCTCCTTCTTCTTCACTATCATCTTCTGCAAGATGTGCTTGATGTCTTTTATGGTGAAGATCTTTCTTCTTTGAAGGACAATGTCTAGCAATGTGTCCTATTTTGTGACAATTGAAACATTGGAAAGAAGAGTGTTCTTCTTCCTTTCTTCTGAAATATTTGTGGAGATTGAGACTCCTCATGACTATCCTTCTTGAAGTAAGATTGATTCCTTCTTCTCTTGGTATGTGTAGCCAAGGCTTGGTCATCTTCTCTGAGAAAGGCCTTTTGGTTGGCAACCCTAGCTTCTTCTTGGATGCAATCTTCCCATACCACATCAAACTTCATGCTCTCTTTTCTGGCACACATGGTTTGGATAAATGACTCCCATGGTCTAGTGAGACCATTTAGAGTAGTCATGACTAGTTCATCTTCATCAAGGGTATCTCCAATAGCATCTAGTTGTTCCTTGAACTGGGAGATCCTTGAGAAATAGTCTTGAACAGATTCTCCTTTATTCATCTTTGTGCTCTTCAATTGAGCTCTCAGATTCATGTTCCTATTGATGTTCTTTCCCTCATACATTCTGGAAAGGGCATCATACATTTCCTTTGGAGTCTTCTTAGATGCCACTTGGGGAACCAAGTGGTCTTTAATAGAATCAACAATGATTCTCTTTGCCCTAATCAGGTCCTTCATATATTTCTCTTTGGATTCATCTTCTTAAGGTTCTGTAATCTCATCTTTAATATAGTGGACAAGATCATTCTCTTCAAGAATGAGGCCAATTCTGTATTTCCATGCCCAAAAATTTTCTATACCCTCTAGCTTGTCTTCAATCTTAGTGCTCGGAGCCATCTTATCCAGGGATCAAAGAGATTGAGATTTCAAAAGATAGAATAGTACTTACGAGGAGATGATCTTGATTTAATTGAGAATTCTGGTGTGATCAGATTCTGGAAACTTCAACTTTACACCTTTCGGATCTGCAATAGAATTTCTGAATTCCTGGTCTTTTCTTTTCTGATTTTTTGGTGCACAGGTTCGCAGCTTTTCTAGTTCACTGGTGCAGAGGTGCGCACTTTTTCTGGTTTACTGGTTTTCTGGTCCGGAAGTCAAACAAGGGTTTAACAAAGCCCGAGGTTATACCCACTCAAAAAGTTTGATCCAGGGATCAAAACTTCAATTTTGAGGAGGGCTATCCAGCCATGCAATCAAAAACCAAAAACTTTAACTTTTGCAGAAACCCTAATTTTCACCGGAGGAGGAGAGAGAGAGATTTTCACCTTGTGAAAGATGTCCTATTCAGGCTAGCTCTGATACCATGTTAGGTTTATACTAATTTGAATAGCAAGATCACTGAAAGAAACACAATCATAAGATAGACAAGGATTTACCTTGGGAAACCCTCATGGGGTAGAAAACCCAGCAAAGCTTTCCTCAATATAGATGATCAACCAAATACAAGATGTAGAAACCAAAACAAGAGCTCCTCCTCCTCCTATGCAGACCTCTCTCTCACTTGTACGCTACTCCTAAGTGAGTGAATGAATGAGATAAGTGAGGAACATCCTCCTCTACTTATACTCATCTCCCAACTGACCTTTTACCCTAATGGGGTTGACCTCTCCTTGGAGATTCTAATAACCCTCAAATAATAAACACAGGGCCGACCTCACATGGGAGATCTAATAACCCTAGTTACGACATTCTCTCGGAGGAATAAACATCTCCGGATATACAATAAGGTCACAACAGAGGAATGTACCATCTCCAGAAATACAAATATAATATTCTTTGAAGTTACAATATTTCAACACTCTTCCTATCTGCAGCATTGCCTGCCCAATCTGAATCAACATAACCCTCCAGGCTAAAATTTTGATTTGCATCATACTTGATCCCATAATCAATCGTCCTTCAGTTACCTCAGAATATGCTTTACAGCAATCAGGTGAACATGTCTAGGATCCGTCAGGAACTGGCTCAAAGTGTTCACTGCAAAGCAAATATCTAGTCTCGTGTTCGTCAGGTACATCAAGGACCCAATCATCTAACGATACATTGTGGCATCAACCGACTCTGATGAAGCATCACTCAATAGGTTCAGGTTCGATGCCATAGGTGTGGCCATGGCCTTGAAATCCATCATCCCGAACCGCTTCAGTATCTCTACTACATACTTCCCTTGTCCAAGGAAGATTCCATCTACACTCTGCCACACCTCCATACCTAGAAAGTAATGCATCATTCCCAATTCCTTCATCTTGAACTCGGCAGCAAGCTTCATCTTCGTGTCGGCAATCAATCTATCCTCACATGTCACAAACAGGTCATCCACATACAATAGGAGTATCACTGGATTTCCTTCCTCAACCTTGTAGTAAAGGTTGGAATCCGCTTTACTCTTGGTAAATCCCAAACTGGATAGGAATCTGTCTATCTTGCCGTACCATGGGTGCTTGCTTCAAGCCATACAAGGCTTTCTTCAATATGCACACATATGACTCCCTGTCATGTGTCTCAAAACCGAGTGGCTGCTCCACATACACTTCCTCTTCGACTACACCATTCAAGAAAGCTGTCTTGACATCCATCTGGTGTATCTTCCACTTCATTACTGCATCCAGAGCAATTACTGTTCTGATGGAAGTGTACAGGTTCAAAGGTCTCTTCATAAACTATCCCTTCTTTCCACGAGCTACAAATCTTGCCTTGTATTTCTCTATGCCGCCATCTACAGCATGCTTGATCTTGTAGATCTCCTTGGAAGTCACAACAGACTTCCCTTCTGGTCTTGGGACCACATCCCAAACATCATTCTTCATGATCGACTGGTATTCCTTGATCATGGCATTGTTCCATTACTGCATCTCGAATCCTAGGAACTTCAAATTCTTCAATATCTTCAATAGATAGTTTTCTTTGAACTTCGTTGGTGGAACAAATGTTGAAATCCTTCTTTTGTAGGTGATTGTACACGATCTTTCCTACAATTCAAATTCAATTGCATGATTAGAAACTTCTCATAGTTTTTCAAAAACAAATTTTTACACATAAGAATGTATGTCATACAGTCATGCAATTATCTTAGCGAATGCTTCAATACAACATTTATCCATATCCCGTAACTTTCTAGATTCCTTCCATCTCTACCAGAACATTGTTAAGAGTGTGCACAACTCCCAACATGTCAACAAAGAGGTTTCACTGTAGATAAGTAGCAATGGAATGTTGTACAGTACCATAGGCCACTTACCCATTACTTGTATATTAGTAGTATCTTGTTCATTAATGTAACTTTTCTAATATGCATAATATACATCCTAAATATAGGAACATAAGCATGTACATGACTGGACAACATCATTTAAGTAATCATACATACAGGAAATAACAATTAAAATACTTATCTTTGTTTGGTTGTTGGGTCGACTCCCTCTCAATCTTTTCTTCCTTGCAGGAACTACTGGAGTGTGCTCCCTCTTGATCTTTGCTTCCTTGCAGGGACTACTGGAGTGTGCTCCCTCTTGATCTTTGCCTCCTGGATTATCTGTCTTTGAACTTCTATCCATCTTGGACCACTATGCATGCTTAAGTGTGCACTAGTGTCATCATTGTGTCATCCTCAATATCTCATACGTAATCATACATGCATTAGTATAATCTCAATACTATCAAAACATTAAGATTCTAAATAATCTTAAACATGTATGGTTATGGTCATTTCATACACAAGTAATATTCAAGGTTTTAGGGAGGACTTATTTTACTCATGCATATTTTTATTTGACCATAGGACTCTTCTAGTTTGTCATATCATTAATCAAACTAAGAAGCATAATATGCATAAACCAATGATTGCCCAAAATTATAACTTCATAAATTATCAATCATACCAAGTATACTTATATAAGATCCTAACACAAGGTAGGATTCTAACTCGATATAGGAAAACATACCTGGATTATCATGCTTGTCTAACATACCCAAACAATGTCTTCTTTGTTCTCTTAGAGACCTTGTGCTAGCAACCTGCATATCTCATAAGTTAAGCATTGTAGAAACAATTTATACATACCTCGACAGTAGAGCTTCTATGTGATCAATGTCTATGGATGAGTCTTTGTCTTCATGTCACCATGTTCATATGTTCTTTATCTAGAACTTGATTTGTCTTTCTTGTTGTACCCTTCATGTTAGTGGACAACATCATCCTCATACAACACCACAGTGTATTAGTACAATCATAAGTGTCATACCCCTAATCAATGAATGTCTTCTATCATTCACATGCATTCATACTTTTGCTAGGGTGATAAGACAAGTCTAAAATTGATCAATATTGTACTAACCTCAATAACATGAAGACAAACATGTCATAAACTTAATCATGAATAGATTTCAAAACATACTTGTTTCTCCTCAAGTCATACCTGTTGGGATTGCTTGTAGTCTTCTTATGTAAGTCCTTAGCCTCATCTCCCTCTGGAACTTGAATCTCTTCACTTATGTAGGTGTCCAAATCATTCTCTTCTAGGATTAACCCAATCCACTTTGATTTGATGAAGCTAGATCTGGAGCTGGCTAGGGTTTGAAGAGAAACCCTAAAAATCCAAACTTTGAATTTCAAGCTTCTGATTGGATGAAAAGATGCACCTTGCTAAGATGATCAAGCTGGTATACTTTAATTTTTAAATCTCCAAAATTTGACCCCACAAAATTGACTTTGAAAGTTTCAGATCTGTAGCTTCTGTCAAATTCTAGTTTTCTGGTCAAAATCCCGAACTAGGGTTTGATAGAGCTCTGTTAGGAACCCATGTCTTTACTTTGTTAGTATGTTGTTATTGGACGCATATGCTTTGTAAGTCGTCCCGTAGTATTTGTTGATCAATAGTTTGTGTTATTGTTGTTGGCGCATATGCTTTGTAAGTCGCCCGTAGTATTGTTGATCCATAGTTGTAACGGCCCATGGTTTCGACCCATAGTATTGGCGCCTAGAATTAGTATATAAGTGTGTGTTGAGACCTATGAAGGCACCGTGAAGTTATTTGTATTGAGCTTGCTCAAAGGAGGTTGCCCCCTCGAAGTGGCCCGTGATCAATACAAAAGTGATTCTGAGTTCTGTCATTTCTGCTATTTCGCGCATTCTTGTTAATTAATTGTTGCAGGTGCCTCACAAGCTCGGGGTTCTACCCAACCAAAAACTTAGATATTGGTCTATAAATTTTGATTTTGATGAGGAGCATCCAGCCGTGGTCTCATATTCCAAAAGATCCAACTTTCTCTGAAACCCTAATTTCCTACAGCAGTGACAAACCAAAAATGAAAGTGCTCAGAATCCAATTCTGTTTGGACAAAAATATATGCCATATTGTTTCTAATGTATCTCTGAAATTTTGAATATTCAGGGTTTGAAAATTCGGCCTATGGTAGACTGACCTGGCATCTTTCCAACCCCATAGATCTGAGCTCAAATGGATTCTCTGAGAGAGAGATATGCCAAGTGTCGCAACGTGACCTATTTATGGGATGAAACAATATAGCTAACTTGTACGGAGTGCCACATGTCATTGTTTCAACTTCGGCCTCTGAAACCGGACCTGTGAAACTATAGTCCGTTCCCTAATTGTCACTTTTTACAGAATTCCATTTGGAACTTCCTATCCCAAGATATGACCTTTTTTCCTAGGTCACCTGTTTAGGACTGCATTCTAGAAGAGGTAGAAACCCTAACTTGTACTAATCATATCTCACAAAGTACAACGCATCTGAGGCTTCCTTTGGACACAAGGTACATGGACATTTCATATTCGACCTGTAAAATTTTATGATCTTGAACCTTCACCAAAACTGAGTTATATCGAAAGTGCCACGATGACTGGTTTTTCCTATACCAATCCCTAGCTTCCAATTTGTCACAAGTGCAACAAGTGTCATAAATGCCATACCATGCCTTCCTTTAGGATAGCTCTGATACCATGTTAATTTTTCATCATTTAATTCAATATGATCTAGTATCTTAACTGAAAGAACAACATGTACAACATATCAAACATAAGAGACAAGAGACAAGAGACAAAGCATTTCACGGGGGAAAACCAAGAAGGTGAAAAACCCCGCAACTTCCTCAGAGATAGAATAAGCACCAATACAAAGATCACCAAGATGATCCCCGAAAGATAAATGTCTGCAGTAGCTACTCCTCCTCCACTTGTGCACACTCCTCCTCTCTCTCACTAATGCAAAGTGAGTGAGTGTGTGAATAAATAAATGAGAGAGTCACACTCTCTATTTATACTTTACTTCACTTGACTTTTAACTCTAAATACGTCAGCCCCAACTTAACCACTTAACAAATGCTAACTGGGCCGAACCCACTAGAGTGTTCTAATAACCCTTTGACCCACACAACTCATATAGGGTCGACCCCACCAAGGTGGTCTAATAACCCATCAAATATAAGTTGTGACACTTACAATAATACTTGCGACACTTGCAAGTACAAATGACGACACTTCCAATCGGAGGAATAATACATCTCCATTGGGGATACAATAAGGTACAAATGTAATACATACAATATACAAGTGAATATCTTCCGAAGTTACAAATACATCAACACCTAGTCATGGAAACATTAGGGGATTTTGCACTGATTTGACAAATGTCTCATGATGGCGAGATTTTAGGTGTAACAGAATGCCCCCCAAAGCATGAAGCTAATAGAACTAGACAGGTGAAATGTTTTGATAGAAGGATGGAAAGGACTTGTTGGATGGAATATGCTGTTGTAGTACAATTGACTCTGAGAACACAGTCTCGTATGACTCACAACATGGCTGTCGACCAATACAATGCAGATCCATGGTAGTAAAGACCGACTGAACACAATCATGGCTACTAGACACAAGCGTAGATCCATGATGAGATGATAACACAGTCACGATCAATACAAAGTGGATCCATGTAATATAACTCAAACAATCTCCATTGCAACCTGGGTAAAAAATGACTCCCTAGGGTCTTCGAACTGAACCCGCAATTATACAAATCTACTCATGTGATTACAAATGTCTTGACGTCGAACATTGTAGAAACCCCTTGATTAGCAGTCATTGATGTATACTGTTAACAAACGCGAGGGATATCACCATTAATGTCAATGATTCCCAAGGTATCACAGTACATACCATCAAGCACGAATAAATGAGCTGAGGTTGAGCACTCGATGGGATCTTTCGATCAAGAGTCAATGATGTAAACTCATGTTGAAAGTGAGGTAACCTGCCATTGAGGCATAAGGTACTCGATTGGTTTCTAGATTCAGTCCTTGGATGATGTGTTGAAGTCGAAAAGGACGAATCCGTCGAAGGAGGGCCATGATGAATCCCCCATCATCAACACGAAACTTGATAACAGATGTTTGGAATAGATCAGATGGTACAGTAACATGCAAGACTGACTCAGAGTAGACTGACATGATAGAAGGTGTACTGGCTGCAAATGATGAGTAGTGAATGTATCTTGAACATGGGCATGGCATGATTTGGCAGTATTGAAATGACGAGAACGACGGCAAATCCTAATGCAACTGATGGTGGAATCATTCTTTGGATGAACCAAAGGAGTAACAAGACTCATGAAGTTAACAAGACTCGAGGACAAGTACTGAATGCAAATGAAAATGTGTGCCATGTTCAAGAAGAACTAAGTACTGCCATAGGTTAAAGTGTAACACAAAAAACTTTCCTTGTTCCCCATAATGATTGATGAGTGCCTCACTTTTTTTTTCACGAGCTTGAGGAGGGTAAACAGATTCTATGTATAGCTGATCCCATGGATGAGTCCAATACTAAACATTTTACGAACCTAAGATGGGAGGGGTTCGTCCCATGGTGGGCCCTTCAATGTTGAATTTTAATGAGTCCAAAGAAGGTAAACTCGGCACCATTTCATGTTTAGAGAGTCCGAAAGGGACTAAAGAAAACTCCAAATGTCCTTTATTCGTAGAGTTAGTCTCTCTTCCTGAAAAAGGGTAAAACGATGCAAGAAAGAACTCTTCCCTCCATGATTGAACGGAGCACACCTTTTTCGTAAATAGTACTTCCTGATCTGAAAAAGGGGTAAACTATCATCATAAAGATGACCATTCAAATACTTTAACAAGCGTGAATGCGACAAGTTTGCTTGGCGATCTTTTCGTATTTCGAGAGCCTGAAAAGAGCTTAAAGAAAAGACTCCGGGGGGTTCCTTTTTTGTAGGAGTTTAATGAGCCCAAAAAAGTGATAAACTATAACTCGATAACTTATTCTCATCGTTTTACGAGCACGAGAAAGAACGAAGAGTTAGCTCGGTGTCATTAATAATTTGCATTTAATGAGCGAAATAATGACATAAAAAAATGCACGATGAGTTGTTCATACTTGATAATACTCACGAGATAATTACCATGACAAAAAATGACATTAATTAGGCACTTAACTTCACCTACAGCTCAAAGACTAGGTCAAAACAGTTAACCAAGTGTTTAAATGCAGAAAATAACTCAAACTATAGCAAATAACCCACTAAAGCATCAAATTAAAAAAGGAATATTCCCTTTCTAGTTATAAAATGGGGAAAATAGTGAAAAAGAATTACAATTTTTTTTACCAAGTTTGGAGAGTGTGAAGTGCCATTTGGAGCCAAATTTTGTTTGATGATTCCGGGAGCTACAGTCCACCGTTTCGCATGACGTCAGATACAGGTAAGACTAAACTCAGCTATGCAAATTTTCAATGGATTACATTTATCTTTTTAGCTTAATTTTTAAGGTTTTGAGTTGTTTTGGTGGGGTGAATTGCGCCCACGGTTCGACGCAATCCCTCGTTACGGGAACTGCACCGGCCATGCGCCAGTGCAAAACCCATAAGAGCCTTTTGCGTCGGCGACACCCTGTCAGCACTAACGTCTTGTGCCGGTGCAAACACCCAAATGCAACTCAACACCCAACCCAAATGAAAACGTTTTGATGATTTGAAAGAGTTCTAATAGTGTTTTCTTGCCCTTTTTGATAGGTTCACGGTGAAAAATATGGGTCTCGAGTGGCGAGAATGAGAGCATGAGGTTGATGATGCTCAAGTCGAGAATGATCCTCAATGCATTACTGCATTGAGGCACTATGGGTTTCTCAAATACTTCAGAGTGTCGGGCATGAGGGCCCAAGTTCCACTACTGACGCACATGATCCAGTGTTGGGATCCGATGCAGCAGCACTTTGTGATCGGAGTGCATACACTGAGCATAGATGTCTATGACATCTAATTATTGACAGGGTTATCTCGGAGGGGAGAGCCTATATCTCTTACTGGGTCATGAGGAGGTGACTGGAAAGTGGATGATATGATTGACCAGTGGTGTACCCCAGGCACTGTGGCTATTGGTGGGAATATCCCCATCAAAGATATTCAAGACCGTTCTCTTCACCATAATGAGGGTAGCGGGAATTTGATCTAATCACCTTGCGAGCAAATCACACTTGATGTACGTGGAGGAGTGCATGGCTCCTAGGGTATTTAACTGATGTGAGGGACTCCTCACCAACCTCCGGAGTCAGTTGACCAAATATCGGCGCAGGGCGCTGAAGCAGTTTGGCTATGGGTTGGTGGTCATATCATTTCTATTGGAGCGGGTGCCTCATCTACGTCCGCAGGTGAACTTGGATGACCAAGATTCCCGGGATACCCATATGATCAGGTGGGCAAAGGTGATGGCCCTCCATCGTGGCGGGGGTCCCATCATAGGCTTCAGTTCAGGATTCTTCACTTGGATGGAGGGACAACTCCTCATGATAGA
Organism: Larix kaempferi; assembly: GCA_027924585.1. Taxonomy (NCBI): domain Eukaryota; kingdom Viridiplantae; phylum Streptophyta; class Pinopsida; order Pinales; family Pinaceae; genus Larix; species Larix kaempferi. Next base: position 6,413,480 of record BSBM01000732.1, on the reverse strand, counting down.
GGATTATCCATACAGTGGGATATATTTCAGAGGCGATCCCGACCTGGTGCTTCCCAAGGGATCCCAATGGGGCGACATCGGTAAGAACAACATCTATTGTGTTTTTTCATTTTATGTATTTATGATTTTTTTGTAGTGCTACTGACTAATTTATGTGTTGTGTAGATGTGGGTCCATCGCATAGAGCGAGAATATCACTCATTGCGAGGAGAGGAGAGGCGCTAGTCATAGGTCCTGCGATGTGTGATGCCATCAAGGACATGGAGGAGATCCATGAGAACCTCCATAGGTTGACACTAGACATTCCAGAGCCAGGTGTCCATGACCTACCCCAGGGCTATCAGAAGCTCACCATCTGGGTGACTTTACGTTTCGACACGCTGCTCCGTAAAGTGGCGAGGGCCGTAGTTTGCTACCATGAGCAGCCTAGGGATTAGACTCATGTTTATGTATATACTAAAAGCTTATGAGCTTCATATTTTGTTAGAGATGACTCTCACTAAAAGCTACTATGCTTCAAATTTTTGTATTAGCACTACCATTTTGTATCGATTTATATATATACAGACATTACCGGAGGTTTTATACATTTTGTGTTAAAATGGTGATTTATGAGATCTTGTCTTACATATTTGCTTATATGATGGATAATTTACATGTTATGTCTATCTTTATATTTTTATGAATTTTTTATGTGTGTGTAATGTACCAATCTAAAATGAAGTTGGCCATCGAGTCAGCAACTGTATTCATGTCTCATGGAATGTGCAGGTATTGAATAGATTCAAAGGACCTTTCCAGAAGAGGAACTCGTCGAAAGAGATGGAGTAAAGTGGGGTTGCGGATAAGGTAGACCCAGTTAAGATGAGAAACCACTAGTTGCAAATCCAAGTGGATAAAAACGTGGTTCATACCCAAGGAAAGAGCGTCAGTTAGGGTTCCAATCACCGCCTGATACTCTACGGCGTTGTTGGTTGCGAATCCTAGACAATTTCCTCCTGAGCTAATGAGCTCGTTGGTCGCGGAATAAAGTACCCAGGCTGTCGAATCAAGGTTATGGGTATGTCGGCTGGCACCGTCCGTGAATCCATAGCAAGTTGCCATCTGCACATGTAGACAGAACATGGTATAAGAAGCGAAAAACAAGATCTAGACACACTAAAACAAAGCATCACACCACACAAAAACACATGCCATGTCCAATATATACAACATACCTATGTGTGAAAAACTCAAGCATAGTACTTCTTCAGGTAAATCCCATTGCGGGGTTCACCTAAATATATACCATCATAATCCTCTAGTTCGTAGGCTCCCTTCTCTAGAACACGTTTCACTATGTACGGTCCGTGCCACATGGACTCGAACTTACCTGCCCCTAGATTATCATGCTTTTGGTCATATGTGAGGACCAAATCACCTTCGTTGTAGATGTGTGGTTCTACCAACTTATCATATTGTGCTTTGATGTGTTTCTTATTTGCCTCATTGGCAAGATTAGCATCGCGGCGGGTCTCATCGAATTTCGCTAGGTAGAGGAAGCGTTCTTCCTCGGTAGTGGTTTTCGGAAGGAGTTCAACTGCGAGTTTGAGAGATGGAATCTCACACTCTATAGGTAGGACTACCTCCAATCCATAAACTAATTGGAATGGTGTAAATCTAGTGGCATTCTTAACGGAGGTCCGATAAGCCCATAGTGTAGAAAAGAGCATGTTGTGCCAGTTTGATTTATGCGTACACACCATGCGTTGGATCATGGTTTTCAAGACCTTGTTAATGGCCTCTACTTGTCCGTTGGACTGTGGGTAGTAAGGGAGGGTTGAGTTTTCATGACAAAAACCCAAGCTGGCACTCAATTCGTCAACCATATGGTTCTAGAAGTGAGATTCATGGTCAGTGACAATGGCTTGTGGGACTCCGAACCGTGAAATAACATGATTAAACATGAAGAGTGTAGCAGTTTTGCTGTCTTCGTTGTATGTAGGCATAGCCTCGGCCCATTTTGTAAAGTAATCCACTGCTACAATGATGTAACCATGCCCCTCGGCCGAGGTAGGCTTACAGCACATGAAGTCTATGCCTCATTTAGCAAAGGGGCCAATGGCAATATCCGGGTGTAACGGGGCTGGGTGGGTGCACTTTTTTGTTTGAAAATGATGGCATGGGGGACATTTTTTTACGGCCTCGAAGAAATCTTTAAATATGGATGGCCAATAATATCCCACGCGTAGTATCTTCTGGGTTGTAGCCATCCCAGAGAGGTGACTGCCACAAGCCCCAGCGTGACATTCATTCAAGACATGTTCATCCTCCTCATATGTTAGACAGCGCCGAAGAACAGAATCAATACCACGATGGTACAAGGTATCACTGATGATCAAGTAATACTTGGCGTGGTGGCGTATTCGACGACGGTCATCACAAGCTAGTTGGGGGTCAAACCGTTGGGTCTGAATATATAAGGTAATATCTCCATACCATGGGTTAGACATGCTGATAAAGAACAACGAATCATCGGGGAGAGAATCATTGGAATTGGATCCTGCATCAGCACGAGAAAGATCACAAATGAGCTCGACAAACACCAAAGACTTCTTAGACTTGGACTTCTCGAATAGGAGATCGAATTCTTGCAATATCACGATCCAACATGAATACTTGCCCCCACGTACTTGACATGTCAAAACGTGGTACATGGGGTTCGAGTTGGAGATAATCGTTGTGGTGCAAAGCAGTATGTAATGAAGGAACTTTTGGACAGCAATGACTGCCGCGAGAGCGAGCTTCTCAACATGTAAGTAATGAGTTTTGGAGTCAATAAGACCCTTACTTAGGTAATATATCACATGTTCCTGGGAGTTATGGTCCTCCTGCACTAAGACCATGGCGATCGTGGTGGCAGAAGCAGCGAGATAAAGGATGTAATCTCGGTAGTAATTGGGCAATTGGAGCACAGGGGCATCCATAATAGCGTGTTTAATACTATCGAAGGATTGTTGTGCTTAATCGTCCCATATGAACGGGACATCATTCTTGAGTAGTCTCATATAACCCTGTGTCTTTGAGTGAAATTACAGACAAAACGCCATAAATAAGTTGCCTTCAATTGCAAACTTTGAAGTTCCGTAACGTCGGTAGGAGGTGGGAGAGCGAAAATAGCTTCCACCTTTAAGGGATCAATGCGGATACCATATTTAGAAATGATAAAACCTAGGAGGCATCCAGACTTGACGTAGAAAATACACTTGTGAGGGTTCAAACAGATGTTATACTATCTGCATCTGAGGAAGATTATCATCAGATGATCTATGTGGAACTCACACTGCTACGAATGGGCAGGGAGATCGTCCAGATAGGGTTCCACAAAGTCCTTCACGTCATGAAAAGCGTACGACATGGCCCACTAGAATGGGGCACCAGCATTTTTAAGACCAAAAGGGAGTTTACGATATGCAAACGTAGCCCAAGGGAAGATGAATGCAGTCTTGTGTTGGTCGGCGGGTTGGATCTCAATATGGTTGTAACTGGAAAAGCCATCCATGGATGAGAAGATGACACTTCCAGCACAATTGTCAATGATCTAATCGATAAAGGGAGTCAGGTAATTGTCCTTAGGACAATCCTTGTTGAGATACCGATAATCGACACAGACTTGGATGGTGCCCTGCTTCTTAGCCACAGCGACGACATTTGAGACCAATTTTGTTAATGGAACAGGGTAGATAAAGCCAGCCTTCAAGAGCTTTTCAATTTCTGCTTTGATTGCCGCAATTTTTCAAGGGTGTACTGGTCGTAACTTTTGGAGGACTGGTTTAATGTTAGGATAGGTTTTAATTTCATGCAAAACAATAACAGGGTCTATCTCGGGCATTTCCTTGTAGGTCCAAGCAACACATCTGAGAATTGCTTGAATAAGGCCTTGAAAGTAGTAATTTCTCTAGGGGAACATTTCTGGCCTAAACGAATATGTTCCACTACACCAGGGGTAACCGAGATGTCAACCGGAATGGTGGGTTCAATGTTCTCTAGGTTGCCCTCAGAGTCCGTATGACATGTGAGTATCAGGGACTGAGGGCAAGGGTAGACATCCAGTGTGAAAATGGTGGTAATGCTATTCTCGACATAATCCAATGGGGGAAGGAAAGACGATCAATGGTGGAGGTCTTCCCATGGAGGGTCATCCGCACTCACTATTTCCATAATGGACTCGTCAGAGTGAAAAGTTCAGAGCAGAGGATCAGGTAAGGACGACGTCCGCTGTAGAGAACAGGATGTCGAGGCCACAGCCAAGTGGTCCTCGGGTGCTGACCGGGTAGCCTCATAAGTGAGTTCAGCGAGTGAAAGAGGCATGGTGTCTCCAATCATATGCATAGTGGCTTCATCAGGTACAAGCGAGTGATCGCTAGAGTGGGGAAAAGATGGAATCCCAGAGGATATCATGTTCACTGTGGCAACATGGTTAGGGGGATTTGGGGTTGGAAAGACACCCGTAAGAGATGAATCTTTTATGAGGCCGACCCCCACGCTCTCATATAGCTACGAAGATTGTCCAAGCATTGGGACATTATCACCAGGATGAGTAGCGGTGTCCAGTGTGCAGAAGTCCAGTTGGTCGATAGTGAGAATTCGGCCTTGGTGGGGGAATTGAACTATGCAAAAGACAGATGATGCGACCACAGTCATGGCGTAAAACCAGTTATGACCAAGTAAGAGATTATAATTTAAAGGGGATGCGACTACTTCCACGTTAATGGTTGCGGTCTTACCCCCCAAATCGATTGCTAAGGCTTGTAATAGCCCATGGGGTTGAAATCCACGACTGTCGAATGCTTTCAAGGTGGTGGGAGAACGGTTCGGTACGGGAGAACCAATGGCTCTCCAACATGACAGTGACATGACCGAGGTAGAAGCCCCTTCATCTAGTACAGTAAAATGGACATTCTTTCCAGCAATGTTTGTAGCAACTTGAAATGCTAGCTAGTGGGAAAGCCTCGGTTTAAAGTACTCAAGTCGAAACATGATTGTATTCAAGGAATCTAGATCTACTGTGTCGATAGCAGCAAGGAGAGTCTTGTGTTGGTTGGGACAATTCTGCAAGACCTCTAGTGTCGACATGGCACAAGGAGCTTGTGCCAAGAACTATATGATATTGTAGTTTTGAGCTTCCCGAGCATTGGGATTGAAAACTGCTTTCTGAATCGTGCTCTTGGGCGGACGCAATCTTGACTCTAAAGAAGGATTCTCGATGGTGAGGGAGGCCTGCGGTATGGTAACATTAGGCAGAGAAGTGGAATCTTTTTCAGAATTACTTCCAACGGGTTCCTTCGGAGGGACTGATTCATATGAACGCAATTGTGTGTTCAAGTTGACTGTCTCATTACACATCATGAGAACATGCGCGGTAGAGGATGCCTCGTTGTGTGAAGGAGAGGCTTGAGCAATTAGCTGTTGATTCTGAGTGGGGAAGGGATCGTTGAGAACTGCAGGAGTAGGGTTTCCCTTGAGAAACTTATGTACTTCATCTTGGTGGTAACATTCCTTAGAGAAATGATCTCCACCACACAGTAAACAAGGATACTTCAACTTCCTCTTCTATTTGGTGTCATTAGGGGTGTTCTTGTTCTCCTGCTAGGTGGAATATTTCTTAGGTTTACCCTTATTTTTCTTCTTGCCACCAGACTTTTGAGGCAAAGTTGATTGAATAGAATTCACCTCTTCGGTAGAAGCAGGAGTGGGTGATTTGGTGGTGTTGTTTCCATCCTATGATGGTGAGGGGGAAGAACCATGGAGGTTCAATGATCCACCAGTTTGAGAAGAAGGCTAGGAGTTAAGGGAACCGATAATGCCATCGGCTTGAGGTCCCTTAGGTGGTTTTGCAGGGTAATATGTGGGGCGAGGTGCGTCAGGAACAATGTCATACAATGTGCCGGATCGAGCATAGACCATGTCTAAGTAATGGTCACGGGAAATAAAATTTTCCTCAGTGATGGCCCCTCCCATGGCCACATCTTGAGCTACAACGGGAAAGAGAGACTTCATGAACCAGTCCGCTAAGAGTTGGTCTGGAATATGAGCCTTAATTAGACATCGTCTCCTCTGCCACTCATGGATATGATCAGAAATATGAGTGGCAGTGTTTTGATGGAGTGAAGTCAGTAGGTCTGTACCAGTTTCGTAATGTATGGGTAACTGGAAGTGAGTTAAAAAAGACATAGCAAGAGAGCAGAAATTGGGAAAGGAGTTTGGTGGTAATTCAATATACCACTTGGCAGCCGGACTGGTGAGAGTCCGCTGGAATAACTTAAGACGGATTGAGTCGTCCATCAAGGAATTGGATGAACACCATAAATGGTATGTCATCACATGATTTTTTGGATCCTCACCGGGTTTTCCATCAAATTTGGGAATATCAGATGGTAGTTTGACCGGAATTGGTGGCCAATTGTATCCATGGAAGATGGAGGCATTAGTTAGTCAAGACAGGTTAGGTAGATCCAATGTAGCCAAAAAGGGAAGTTGTTGATTCGGTTGCGGGTACTGATAGTACTAATTAGGCATATATGGACTAGTGGGACCTTGCATCGACTAGTTGTAGGGTGTTCTCGAAGGAAACTGGCCGTAAGGGGGTGTGCCGCCCGGACCAAATGTAGGTCCGCCGCCATAATAAGGTGGTCCATTACCATAGGGTGGGGTTCCACCGCCACTGCCAGGAGGAGGTGGACCTCCTCCAATAGGTGGAGGTCCTCCTCCACCGCCGTAATAAGGTGGTCCTCCACCGCCTCCGCTGGTAGGGGGTGGTGGTCCACCTCCTCCATCGGAGGGATGGGGGCCTCCACCAACTCCGCTGGAAGGGTGGGGGCCTCCACCAAATCCGCCGGAAGGGTGGGGGCCTCCACCTCCACCACCACCATAATAGGGTGGTCTTCCACCACCTCTTCCAGGAGGGGGTGGTGTACCACCTCCTCCATCGAAAGGATGGGGGCCTCCACCACCTCCGCCACCGGAAGGGTGTGGTCCTCCTCTACCACAAGAGTGGGGTGGGCCATTGTTTCCAGAATGAGGTGGGCCTCCGCCAGCAGGTAGAGTCCACCTCCTCCGGAATTGTTTGGGGGCCCAACACCTCTAGAGGGAGGTGGAGGGGAACCAAACAGGGGTGGTGGTACTTAGGGACAGTTGGTGGGGGTCCATTTTGTGAAAAATTTTGGTGCGCCCATAGAGTGTATGGATTTTCGGGATAAGGTATCCCGTAGAGTGCGTTTCCGGGATTGAATTGTCTCGACACAGGGTTAAGATAACCTAGATATGCTTGAGTCCATGGTGGTTGAGTTGAATTGGATGGTACCCCAACATGAGATAATCCCATGGTGGATGCTCCAATGGGTAGGGAAGTTCCAACAGAATGATCGATAGGAACTCCTCCTCTTGTATTATGGTTAGGAGATGGGGGTTTCCCCCCAGTAAAAACGTGCTTACCACTAATCGATGGTTGACCCAAAATGGGTTGTTGATTACCTGTTTCGAGATTAACTTTACTCGTAAGAAAATTAGGGGGTAAAGAGTATCCTCCTTGCGATTTTTGGGGTGGGGAAGGAGTGGGTAAAGTTCCCATAGTAGTGAGAGGAGTGTTGGACTGTTGTCCTTCAACCGGTTGAGTCATTTGGGGTATAGAACTGGTCTCCTATCTAAGGGGTGTTTTTTCAGGAGTGAGGGTTGACCAGGTTCATAAGTGGTCATGTTGTGAATGGATGGTTCCGGTGAATCATAAGATAAAGAACGAATTGGGATATGTCGATATGCGGATATCACCGGGTCTTCAACCCTTCATTAAAGACGTTGTCTTTGAAATTCATTTCCCATGGCACGTAATATGTCTAAGCGAGCATAAAAGGGTGCTAGAAGCACATCAGGAGTAGCCCAACTGGGAGGTGGTGAAATGGAAAAATGAGCCACTTGTTGACCTAGAGAGGTTTCCTAAAAAGGTGCAGTTGGACCAAAAGCAACAGACACAGGGTCATATTGTGATGAATTTAACCATTCTAAAGATCCAGGCTCTGCCGGCAGCACTTCAGGGAGAGATATGTCTTGTGAAGTGGAAGGTTCTACCTCTTCGCCCATTAAGGGGTTGGAGGCTGGTGAGTCTGGAGGAAACATGTGTGCTCCAAAAATCATAGTAGGGTTTTCTACTTCAGGTGACAGGACCATGACATCTGGGTCCATTCTTACCCTCGAAATTACCTCCTGGTTAAGGGGATATTTGGGTGGTATGTTTAAGATTTCGTGGGACCTTCTCCAAGGAAAATTGGCTAGAGTGACTGAACAAGAAAATCATCCTGAGTGTATTCTAAATAAAAGAAAAGAAGTCCAGAAAAATCTACAAAAACTAAGGCCGCAAGCAAACTTATGTGATAGGCGTGGATTCAAAAGTCTGGAACCTCACGAGATTGTTAAGGCTTCGCAACTCGCAATATACTCCAGGGTCCAACAGTTATACTCGGCCCAATATTTCAAAGCACTAACGAGGGAGGATTAGGACGGTACCCCTGACCATATAACCCGACTACCTAATAGTACGTGCGTAGTAGCTCCCCGAGTGTTGTTCTCAGTGTATTGCTCTGCTAAGACAGCCAAATTGTTAGCTCAGTTTGGCTCATGAATCCTAAGGGTGTCTCTCGATATACTCAAGGTACGTGGGATCTCAAATCCATAGTGGTGTTTTCTAATGCACAACCATACGGCAAGAGCCTTCTGATATACTACCAAGTATGTGAAACACCTTTCGATATACACCGAGTACGTGAAGTGCCTTTCGATATACCCTAGGGTACGTGAAATATCCTTTGATATACCAGTTGGTACGTGAAAGAGATTCGATATACTGGTTGGTACGTGGAAGAACTACAATACCTCCGAAATGCAGTGCAGGAAAATAATGATAGCTGCCACATTTTACGACGTCGGAACACGTCTCTAACTTAACACACAAGTTACTAAAAATTTTACCCTAGTTCTACAGTTAATTTTATCTGGACAGTTAGGTGAATGCATGAGGTGAGTACATAAACGTAAGCATAATGCAAGCCCTAACTGCATGAAAAAATGCACTTTTTCTTTTGATGAAATCTATGTGCATGAAGGAGAAATATTTTTCCAAGTGGTTTTACCAAAACAACAAATTCAACAAATCTCGATTCTACCAAAAAGATAATGAAAGTACTCTTTTCCTTTTTCAAGCAAAACATGGAAATCAACAACACACAAAATCCAAATCAAAACATTTTATTTTTGTCTTTTTCAATCAATAATGAAACTAAGTGATGAAAAGGGAGATTTTCTACTTAGAGCACACTAACTCTTCAATTTTCACTATGATAGCCTAAAAGCATGAAAACCAAAAATGCATATAACTTCTTCAAGCATGGAATCACTTTTGCAAAAATTCGATTTCGCTTGGAGTTTCAAGAAAATGAATGGTTCATAATTTGTGAAAAACACAAACAACTAACTTTTTTTTCCAAACTTCCCAAAAGATTTATAAATGATGAACTCCAATGCGTGAAACAACTTTTACAACAATTCTCAAACGAACTTGAAAACTGGTAAAAATGAAGCACTTTTTTATTTTCCAATGAATGCACAAAGATAACACTTGATAATAATAACGCTTTCAAATATAAATGGATGAAAATAAGAGATTACTTGTAGCACTCTAATCACTCAGAAATTCTCAAGAAAATGACACTCACTCCAATGAACTGAAAACACACAAGACACTCAAAATCAAGCGGATGTAAGCAAAAGTAAATGATGTGTGCAAAAATAGGTCTGGAATCAGATCCAATGCAATGACTAGATCAGATGAGGAGAGGAGGGAATACAAGGTCATGTGGATGAAGGTGGGGGAGCCCAAAGTGTCCACCACTACCAAGTCTCAAGCTTGTCCAAAATGAAACCCAAAACAAATCCAAACAAGTCCAAACACTATCAATGCAACATTACAAGATCTCTGACTGGAAAGTACAGTACAGAAGGGTATGAAAATCAAACCAAACTCAAAAGTTGGAGAGGGGATGTCCCAAACTCTAGGCTTGAATTCTCGGTGCATCCTGTGGTTAGGCTCAAAGCGCTCAACGCAGGTTACAGGTATGTGTTTTGCGTCGATGGTGCAGGACGTAGAAATGAGCTAAGCACCATAGGCACAGGTTTCAAAGGAACAAAATGTGCCCGTGAAGGGACGGGGCTCTGGCTATACTTCCCAGGTGCACCAGACGAAATCCCAATGCAAGGACGAAAGGATCTCCAAGAATGAGAAACTAAAAGGTCTGATAATTATACCCACAGACTCAGAGAAAGTCAACCGATTCTTCTAAGAGAAGATCTGGTGGTGAAAAAGGCTTAGGAGGAAAATGGAATGGCTCACAAAGAATTCAAAGAAGATGATATTCAGAATGAAATCTTAAAACAAATGTACATATCCCCAGTATGGTCACCAAATTTGTTACCGGACAATCTACTGAAAGCGGACTTAAGGCATGATATCCCTAGTTCAATGCGAATCTAGAACAAATTAGACAGAACATAAATCTACCTTCCTAGATCAAATTAGAGATTAAGTGATGTAAATGTCTTACCTTTCAGATATGTAGATCTCCTTCTCCTTTGTCACTCCATGATCCACGGTCGTCAGATCTGTAGCTTCAAGACCTGCCAGAACATGCAAGAGACAAACAAGGAGTAATAGTACATCTACACAATAACTGATCTAAGTAAACGGTTAAGGAAGTAAACTATAAATATCAATGAACAACAAGACATTTATGGAATGAGTTTTGTATTAATGTATAAAAGTGGAAATACACAGAAGAGTGAGGATTACAACCAAGCCCTAATGTCGCAATCTTCCTCCAACAAGCCAAGCCAATGCCTCTAAGGAGAAATGGGTGCCTCCAAGAGATGGATGATGATCTCCTAAGCTTAATTTCACTAGAATATGGATGCTATAGCCTTCCTCCCTTTGGAATGGAGAGGAGCTTCATATATATAGGACTAGGAGGATAGAATAGGTTTAGAAATAGTGGGAGAGGACTAAGGGATCCTCCTAAGGGGTTAGGGAACTGAAGGCCAACTCACCTACAAGTTAGGGATAGAGATCCAAGTCACACACCTTCGAGAAATCGCTCGAAGATGCCCTTTATCCACATTAACTGACATCGGCGTAAGTTGAATTAGGACAACCTGCGCCGATGCATGTTGTACAAGGGTGACATGAGCCGACGACGCAAGCTGTCAGGTGACAACCTGCGCTTGACCTAGTTGGGCGCAAGTTTCAAGTGAGCAACCTGCACTAGCCCAACTAAACCCTATGGCAAGGGGGTCAACAACTTCTCAGTTTAACTTCCTAGTCATGGAAACATCAGGGGATTTTGCACTGAGTTGACAAATGTCTCATGATGGCGAGATTTTAGGTGTAACATCTTGACTTCAATATTTTTTGCTTTGGAATTTGTTAGGCAAAGGTTTTTTTCTAATAATGAGAATTTTGTAGATTCCAAAAATACTTATATGCTTAAGTTTCCTTTTAAAGTTGCATTTGTTATAAAGAGTAGAGCATCTCTCCCAATTATAGAAGCCAATGTTACAGAGGATGGATTTCCATGTTGTAGAAAAAATAAATTATGATCCACATCATATACTTTCTCAAAGAAGTCAAGATAACCAAAGCAAAGCCTTTGAACATCAAGTAGTGGAAGGATTGGATAAGTTGGCCAATTTAGTGGTCTTTAAAGAACATCAACAAATCATAGAAGATGAGATATTGGAAGATACAAGTTCTAAGCTTCAAATAATTCAAAATCCTCTCAAGGAAGAACTTTCAAGCAAAAGAACAATTTTAGAGGTAACATATGTGGATGTGGATGAAGAAATTTCAAGTAAGAAAACAAAAATTGATTCTTCTAAAAAAGTTATTGATTTAGTAGCAAGCAGTTATGGGAAATAAATTTTCTTGCATTCTATAGTCAACATTCAACAAATTTTGTTTCCACACATATGGAATACAGGAATAAGTGTCCCATATAAATCCAGAGGTGACTTGATATCTAAATATGCAGCAATAAGGAAGCAATCTACATAAGAGAATCAACAAATTTTCCACAAGTAAGGGAAATATCAGATGGGAAGGTATCTTTTGTAGTGGCAAGGGATGCAAACAAGAATGTGTTAAAGATTGCAATAGTATCATATGATAAGATGTCAGAAATGGAAGTTGACTTAAGTCAAATTAATATTCCTGACAAAATTCAGTGGCACAGGAAGACAGGTGAGATGATATATTCATATTTGTTGCAATTCACTTTGAATATTTAAAAGTTACAAGCAGTGATAGATAGAATTGAAGGCCAACTGAAACAAGAAAAAGCTGAAAACATGGCTAATTAGACTCAAATAAAGAAACTACAAGAAAATGTATTGGCTTTGGGAGTAGGGTCAGATGGTGTTAAAGTAACTAAGAAACTTTTAAATGAGAAAGAATATATCATACAAATCTTGAAAAGGAAACTAAAAATACCAGTTAATCAACATGTACAGTCTTCAGAATTGACAGTTTTGGAAGAAGAGAAAGAGAAAGTTAGTAAAAAATTAATGAATTGCAAATGTAAACTACTGAGGTTGAAAAATGAAAAGCAGGAACTAGAAAAAGAAAAGTTAGAGCTAGTGGACAAAATCGAAATTTTAAAATCAAAGCAAACCAGTGGTGACCAAGTGCAATAAATGTTGACAGAGAAGCTAACAGGTGAAGTGTCATCAGAAGAGTTGATAAAAGTTATGTCTCGGATCAGTCTAAAATATGAAGAAATCAAAGAATTGAAAATAAGAAATTAAAGGAAGATGTAGCACAAAGAATTGAATAAATTAGAAAAGCTAAGGAGGAACAAAACAAATTAGAGGAGAAAAATAAGTAACTTGCAATTCAGGTAAGAGGCCGATTAAATTTACAAGGGACCAAACATCTTATTTGGGACACTATATCAGTAGAGATATCTAAATTTAGGCCTTATTTAGATTATATGAATGATAAAGAGCCTGTATCTTTTTCAGCTTTACAGAGTTGCAGGGTAATGAATGAAACCATGGATAAAAGACCCTTGGAAACAACTCAAAATGTCGTGAACTTTTTAAATACACTTACTCGGATTGAAGTAAAAACAATGGGGATCAAATATAGAACTACCACAATCATATGGGAAAGAAGAATGATTGGAAAACATGATCATATTGGGAATGTACAAGTGAAAGCAAGTCAAATGATGCAGCAGGTTAAAAATTTCAAAGGTTTATTTATTGTGTTATTTGGGAGACGCCTCCCTTATTTTTGGGATGAAAATGATAAGGTAATCACTCTAGCAAATTATCATAACCTGTTAGTTAAAGGCTGTTTGGATCATACAAAGTTTCAATATGTGACCAAAGGATTAAGTGGAAAAATCATTATTGATAAATTGGCTCAAGATTTTGAAATGGTTAATCAATTTCAAATGGTTACAATTAATTTTCCTTCTATATATTATGTAACACAAGTGGAATTAGAAGTTATGATCAAGCAAATGACAGATTATGAAATTCCCTCTCATGAGCAATGGAATGTTGTGGAAACATATGGGAAAATGAAATACAAGCTTCACCCCTAAGCCAAAAATACTAAAAATTGACAAGATTTTGAAGAACACATGGCATTCCAAGTTCAAATTCAAGTGTTGTTGGAAAAAGAGGTAGAAGAAAAAGATGAAGAACGATCCCAGAAAAATAGGCATTAGTTATGAAAGTTGGTTTTAGAAATATAATCAGTTAGGGTTTTGCTCGTGAGAGCATTTTGTATAAATTTGAAATTTTGTAATGTAATTGGGGTTGGACCTGAGAGAAAGAAACTCAGTGATGTAATATTTTTGAAGACTTTAATGAGAGCAGAAGTACAAGTTTTTTTTCTGAACATAGATTCATATGTTATCGTTTTTCTTCAATTTGTAAATTTCTCCTATGTGAATGTATTTCCTATTTAAAACCATTTCACGAGCTTGCTTCATATTTGAATGAAGTATATTATTTAGAATTCATATCATGTGCTTTGATTTCATACTTTGAATATTATCAATGTTCTTTCTTCCAAAATTGATACAGAATTCATCCTAGTTTGATGCTTGATATCAATGAGTTGTTTTCTTTTTTCTTCTACCATTCCTAAACTACTGCTTATCTGAAGAAATGATACCTATTTTTCCTATGTGAATGATTTATTCTACCACCAGTCTCTAAACAATTTTGAGATGTATATGTATTTACTCCATGCCCAACGATTGTTTTCTTGATTCAACCACCTTGTTAACCCTTATTATAGTTGAATATCTAGCCATTGTATTGAACACATAACCAGTGATTATAGTGACCTTGAGTCACTGATTTGTAAGAGAGATCCCTATCTGGATTGGAAGGGCTAGCTTCCAATCTGAAATTTGGTTTGTGGTTACCTATAAGGTTTTCTCTCATGGCCAAAGGAAATTATGAGTGATAACACTGTAGCTAGGGTTTTACCCCTAGCTGGTGCAAATGAGCACCTACTAAGGAGAATGGACTCCTTAGTAGCAGTTCAATAAATTAAACTAATTAAGCTAAAACAGAAATTAAATTACTTCTAAAACAAGCATGAAACATAAACAACAAATTTAAAGAATGGCTTTTTGTATTGAAATTACCTTCAATGTGAAGGTTTGATGGAGTCCTTTGTAGTGTCCAAGAGGATTCTCCAAGCTTCAATATGCTCCTTCTCCTTCTCCAATGGTGGGAATGGGCCAAAAGTGGCTCTCAAGGTGAAAGTAGTTCAATGGTGAACCAGGGTTTCGAGAGAGATTTTGGCAGAGTAAGGGTGCTTGTGATTGTGGATATGGAATAAGGGATCTCCATCACCTATTTATAGTTTTTTGGTGGTGGAGTGCTGACCCATGGTTTTAGGAAACACATAGTTTTGGGCAGTTGTATAGGGTTTCTTACTCCTTTTCCTCATTATTTTATATTTTTTATTCCCTTTTTAGGGGATTTTTGCTATTTTTGGAGGAAAAGGGGGTTTTTTAGCCTTTTTTAGGCTATTTTGAGGGTTTTGTGGCCTTTTGGAGGCTTTTTAATGGGATTTTTTGGGATTTTAAGGGAAAAATGGTAGGAAAATGGACAAATGAGCCATATAATGTGGTAGATGAGGTAGTGAGCACTTTTTGGGTGTTAATAGATTGCCCCCTGATGTGCGAGGTCAGGAGCTCATCGTATGGCCGATGGACATCATAAGTCATGAATGGTTTTCCTGGGATGTGGATAGAAGAGAAGAAACAAACTGAAGCCCGGAACAACGATCCCGAACAACTGCAAGAGCTAAAAGTACATAACCTCAATAATGGATGAGGAATCATCTGATCATATGGACGAGGCGGGCATTCCCATGCTCGTATCAGGATATAACATAACAATAACAATGGGGTCCAAAAAATGGGGACCTGAAATATACATGACCTCAAAAACTGAATGAGGAATAATCTCAATATATGGACGAGGCGGGCATACCCATGCTCATATCAAGATACATAAACAAAACTGTGAGGCCCGAAAAATGGGGACCTGTAAGATACATGATCACTGTGTACATCATAAGAGTCCAGAGGGGACACAAATCTGGGACATACTGCTGAGCTGATCATGTGTGATCTGGATAAATGGTGCACTGGAACAATCAACAGTGCTACTGAGTGTGGTACCAAAGGAACTGATGAGCTGCTGGATCATAGTGACTGGGGTCATACTCTCCATGGTACACTAGACTGGAACTGAAATGGGTACTCAAGGAAGCATATAGCAGGATGGCTTCCAAATACAGTCGCCAACGCAGCCCGGACATCCACAGGAACATAGAACTGGGCGTTCCGAAGTGACTCACCAATGTGCTAGAGTCGGGGGAAATCCGGGGTCTTCGACTAAGAACTGATGGAATATAATCCTACGCGATCCTCAACGATGCGATCAAGGTGCTGACGTCGAGCATGTGAGGAACAACCACTCAGAGAGGCAATGATGATTCCTCTCAGAATGATCCGTAGGCACTTACCACAGATGGTGATAAGTCCAAGGCGTAGGGACCTCTGGGCCTATCCTCTGGAATAGAGGAGCTGTCGTCGACAGAGGGAGACCTGCAACTATCAAGGCAATGATGTTTCCTTGACAGGAGCGCGAGGTACAAGACCGAAATGTGATAGTGCTGATGGCAGGACTGATAAACTGTGGGGGGACAACTGGGCAAGTAGAGTGAGTGGACTCAAACTTCCTTTGTTCAGAGTATGATAATGGGAATGATCTGGCAGCATATGAAACTGACTGAGGGGAAAGGGATCATAGCTGTAATGGATCTGGGAGGGTAACTGGGCTGAGGGAGACTCAAGCTGTGGTAAAATGGCAGGAGACTGCAGAATACTCTGAACAAAGGCGACCTGATTGGGGGTGCTGCCGAGATGATAGATCAAAGTGCCAGGAGGCACGGGGGAAAACTTCCTCATGGGTGAAGGAACTAGAAGAAGTGTGTGTAAAATGGTACTGTCGTGTGGATTTTACGAGCCCAGGACAGTTCATGCTCGTGGTTGCTTTCAATTTTAAGGAGTCTGAAAGCAAATAAGAAGACTCTGAAGTAGTGGAATGGTACTGTCGTGTGGATTTTACGAGCCCAGGACAGTTCATGCTCGTGGGTGCTTTCAATTTTAGAGAGTCTGAAAGCAAGTAAGAAGACTCCGGGGGGTTGCTTTTTCGTAGATTTAGTCTCCAAGGCCCAAAGAAGCATAAAAGGATGCAATGAAGAACTCTTCTAGCCGGTGTGACTAGAGTATTCCTTTTTCGTAATTAGTCTACCAGGTCCGGAAAAGGGTTAAACTTATACCAGATAGACGCCCTTTCAGGTACTTTAACGAGCATGAAAGGAAGCAAGATTGCTCGGCGATCTTTTCATTCTTTTAGGAGTCAGAAAAGAGCTTAACGGAAACTCCCTAAGTGCCTTTTTCGTAAAGGACTTGTCTGGCCCGAAAAAGGGATAAAATTATACCGAACAAAAGGAATGGCCATGCAAGGAGGAAGTGTTCAATCAAGGACTAATAATGGTGACCAAGAACGAAGGTGTTGGGGAACACTGGTGGGCCTCCTTGCGGGGTAGATGAAATGGTGGCAAAATAACGAGACATGTGCAGTGTGACAGGAGTGAATGGCTCATGTAAAAATGTGGAACAATCCGATAGCAGCCGATGTGGCACGCAAACCGAGGTGACGGGGGCATTTTGAAAAATGCCCAGAAAATCTGGAGGTGAGAGCGAGAAATGATCTCAAGCATCATCACGTGCTCGGAAAAATGAATCCGGCGATATAAAGGATGTCAAAAACGGATAACGGCCGATGTGGCATGCAAACCGAGGTGACGGGGGCATTTTTTGAAAAATGCCCAGAAAATCTGGAGGTGAGAGCGAAAAATGATCTCAAGCATCATCACCATCTCGGAAAAATGAATCCGATGATATAAAACATGTGAAAAACGGAGAATGGCCGATGTGGAACGCAAACCGAGGCGACTAGTGGCGTCTGAAAAAAGGGCAAAAAATGACGGAACAAAAATAATGCAACGAAGTGACCATTATGACGGTCGCGTCGTGCTGATTCCAGTGGTGGAAACGGTTCGTAAAATGGATTCCGTATGGGGTCAGAATGACCAAAACAAGAAAAAGTCAACTGACTATAAATAGTGGTGGGTCCAACATGACATGTGTCATTTGTACTTGTTGACTTTGACTTGTGATTAGAGTGGACCAGAGCTTAGGTGGCATTTCTGGACGATCCATCTGGCTGATTTCAGATCCGTGAGATACAGGTATTTTATTAAACTCATACCTGCATATTTTTTAGGGTCGGGGGTTGGGTAGTGGGTCCCAGGGTTTAGTTGTACGGTCCACGTGGGGTGGACCGCGGGTTAGGGGGTCGAAACCGCGGTTGAAGACCGCGAGTTTCGGGCCGAACCACGCGGTTGGAGACCGCGTGATTCCTGGTTGGGGTCCCGACGGTACGTAAGTGTTTTTATTGCATGTTATGTATGTCAAATTTTATGTATATGATAGTAGATGGATATGTTGTGACTGACATATGGGTGATCTTGCAGATGTGGGCCCGAGGCCTCCTCCAGGACATGTGGCACGGAGAGGTATTGTGGCCGTTCCAGCTCTGCCTGGACGAGGAGAGGTGCGGCGCCGGGATCCGGAGGTGACCCTGGAGTCTGTACGGGAGCTACTAGATCGGTTGTTGATAGGAGTGACCGACGAGGGATGGCGGGATGTCGATCCTGATGTGGTACGGGATTGCATGGGGGCACCCCGAGAGTTCAGATCTATCACGATCCGGGTGGCGATCTTGGTGGACCGGGTCCGGGCACAGGAGGCCGGAGGAGAGGAGGACTTGCCGGAGGAGGAGCGAGGGGAGGACTCAGAGGCAGCCGATGCAGGTAGTGATGCAGGCAGTGACGCAGGATACGACTCTCATTAGGGAGTGGAGGGGACTCCCCCCAGATTTTTTGTAGCTACGGCATGTATTTTGATGAGGCTTTAGGGATGTATAGCCATTTTTTGTATAGCTGAGTACAGGGGTACTCAGGACATGTATAGCACTGAACATGTATATTTTTTGATATATATATATATGCACGTGGATGCACCTTTTTGTATGATGTTGTTTTATTTGTACGCACGTGGATGCGCGTAGGGTAGGATGTTAGGCACGTGGATGCCCCTTGTGTATTTTATGTGATGCGACATGATATATGTATGTTTAGGCACGTGGATGCCCCTATGGATATGCATGTGGTTTATGTACATGGATGCAAATGTGGATGCAATGCAATCTTTTTTGGGTTTTTATATATATTTTTATGAGATGCTATGTAATGATGATGCATGATGTTACATGGTGTGATTGATATGCCATTCTAGGATTGTGTTGGCCATTTGGTCTGCGACACTATTTTGGGCTCTGGGGACATGTGTGAATGTGATGGATTCAAATTGTCAACTAAGTTGTTTTGTGCGCAGGAATTTTCTAAAAAGGCAGGGATCACGCACCTGGTAGCAGTTGTTGAGCTGGGAGACAAGTAGCTGGGAGTCAAGGAACACATGAAGGTGACATATGCCCATTTGGAGGGCGGCAGTCAAGAGATCGGCCACAGCATCATACTCCGCCTGGTTATTGGTAGCAGCGCCTATACATATTCCGTCAAGGTGAATCATCTCGTTGGAAGGGGAGTACAAGACCCATGCTGCAGAAGCCAGGTTGGGAGACCAGCGGCTTGCGCCATCAGCGAAGCCAGTGTAACAAGGTGGAAGGTGGTCCATCTGTAATCATGCAGAAATGATGAATGTAAGATGATGGTAAAAAAGTGAAAAACAAAAAGAGAGCAAACTGTACAATGCGGACCAACGAGGTCGCAAATTATTATAGGGATAGAGACTCCTTAGGGTGCAACCCATCAGGGGGGTTGCGTAAAGGGAAGTCTTCAGAGTCGGTGTCAGTATGAACGGGAAGTTCCTCCGGCCATGTGTCCATGTGATGGTTGAGAATGGCGGGGTCGAACCCAGGTATTTTGGCAGAGGGCCAAGCAAAGACATCACGGTATTCGTGGAAGAGTTGTTTGTAATCCTCAATCTCCCGCCCACTGCAGGAGGCTCCTA
Organism: Larix kaempferi; assembly: GCA_027924585.1. Taxonomy (NCBI): domain Eukaryota; kingdom Viridiplantae; phylum Streptophyta; class Pinopsida; order Pinales; family Pinaceae; genus Larix; species Larix kaempferi. The sequence continues at coordinate 6,393,705 of BSBM01000732.1, read as the reverse complement.
AAGTGATGAGTTCAGGGGCATATCCTGGGAACTTTGAGGGAGGAAGAGGATGTTGTTTCTGACGAATGGGGGGTACATCAGGCCATGTGTCAATGTGGTGCTCTATAATAGCGGGGTCAAGACCAGGCATTTCGGTATAGGACCAGGCAAAGACATCATGGAATTCTCTAAAAAGGTTTATGTAGTCCTCAATCTCTTGTTTACTGCAGAATGCTCCTAAAGTGATGAGTTCAGGGGCACGTCCTGGAGCAGCAATATCAACTTGGATGACAGGTGAGATGTTGGCCATGTTACCTTCCTCGAAGGCATCAGGAGCAGGGATAGGGTCCTTGAACCAGTCGACCTTGGTGGGGAGGAAGTCTTTAGACTCAACTGTGAATTGGTTAGCTGTGCTAGAGGAGGATTCTTCTGGGATGAAGTAGGAACGATGATGCATATCATCCCAGGGATAATCCGGGGCAGTCAGGGCCTCAAGAACTTCCTCATCGGTACGGAAAGTTTGCGTCGTCAAATCGGATGACGAGGGGGAAGTGGTGGAAGAAATCATATAGATGGTATTAATCTCTCCAGAAGGTGAAGAGTCTGGGGGGTAGATCTCCTCAATGGTAGGTGGTGCCGTCTCAAGATCCAGATTGTTCATCTCATAGAGAGACGCTCTGTAATCCGGGAGATCGGGACAATGATGTGAATAATGCCCGTAAATACCGCATATGGTGCAGGAGTGGTTGGTACGTAGGGACTTATCTTTAGGCTTAGGCGTGGGGTTCAGTTCGACAGTTGGGATGTTAGGATCATCGTCGAGCATCTGCATGTGCTTCTGTAATGCTGGTAACTGTGGGCATTGGTGGGTCGCATGGCCCAAGTCGTCGCACAGCGAGCATTTGGGAGGAGCACGAAAGACTGGAGGGTTTTTTACTGTCTTTGGAGGTGGGACAGCAGTGTAAGGTTGTGGACCTCTGCCCCCAATGGGTTTGGGAGTAGGAGGGGGCGTCATGGAGGACGAAGGGGTAGAGACACCGGGAGGTGGCTGAGTGGTAGTAGCCATGGGTTGCACCGGTTGGAGGACGACATCTGGTGTCGGCGGGCGAACGGGAGGCGAAAGATACCATACAGGTAATCCCAAGGTTAACCCAGGGAGGCTAAGGGTAGCCATGACCGGGGCGCTTACTACTCCTGATGGAGGGACTAGAAAGGGGATGGTATGGATCGGTGTAACACCAATGTGGCTAGGTACCAATGGTGGTTTAGGCAACAAGGGTGGTTGAGTATTAGGTGGTAGGTTGTCATGGGACAAGGTACATAAGTCAGACACTTCGGGCGTAGATGACGGGGGAGGAATGGATTGAAAGGTGGAGGTCATCGGCGCGTCTGAGTAGACTCCAGGCCCCGTAGAGGAAACAAACGAGGTGGTGGCAGGAGAAACAGGTTGTTCAACCATGGGGAGAACATTTTCAGGTGCCGCAGGAGCGCTAGCATCATAGTAGGTAAGCTGGTCAATTTTAACCACGCGTCCCTCATGGGGGAACATCATGGTGCGAAAGACGGAAGAGGCAACCGCCCACATGGCATACATGTAGCTGCGGCCAAGTAAAAGGTTGTAATCCAATTGGGCATTGATTACCTCTATGTCAATAAGAACTGTTTTACCACCTAACTGGACAGGAACGTTGGGTAGGAGGCCTTGGGGCTGGGCTGAACGACCGTCGTAGGCGCGTAACGCAGTGGTGGACTGCTGGAGAGGAGGGGATCCTAGCTTCTGCCATACGAATGTAGACATAACGCATGTGGAGGCACCCTCATCGATGATGCACCGATGGATGACAAGATTCCTAACGGAGACAGTAACCTGGAATGCTAAGCTGGAAGGTAGGCGTGGTTCAGACTGGTCTAAATCAAATGCCATCAAATGCGAATCAGTTGGGTCAATCCCCCCAATGGCGGAGAGTAAAGTCTTGCGCTGGGAAGGGCAGTTCTTCAAGACTTCTAACGCAGACATGGCTGCGGGAGATTGGGCTAGGTCGTCTACGATGTTGTAGTTTGACGCAGTGCGCGCGTTAGGGTTATTGTTGATTCGGCGAAGTGGGAAATGAGGTGTTTTTGCAGCGCCGTCTATGGGAGGCGGAGGTATACGTAACGCCTGATCAGTGGGATGGGCGTTAGTAGTTTTATCCGTGGGAGGGGCTTCAGAGGTGGAGCCGTATTGGTTCCGGCGGGTCTGGAGGTTGACGTCGACAGATGACATCATCAGTAAGTGGTGGGTACCTGAGTCAAACATGGGTTGATCAGGAGCAGCGTAAGTGATCTGTTGTTGTTGGGCCGCATTGGCTTGATGGGGAGCCAACGGCTGAGTGTTCACTACGCCTTGGGTCGGTAAGGGGTTTTGCAGCACCAAAGGGGGTTGTTGAGGTTGGGGGGGGTTGGGCGGCGCTTGGGGAGCCGCATGCCCTTGGCGATGGGCCTCGTCAACCCAGAGTTGCCGAGCTCGCTCTAAGTGTGGGCAAGCATGGGTATAGTGTCCATAGACCCCGCAAATAGAACAAGGGTGGTTCGTTCGCAAATTGGGGTTTTTAGCCTGCTTGGGCGGGTGATCAGGGTTTTGATTAGCGGGGGCTGCATTGTTGTTGTCAGGGGGATTAGTCGGTTGACCAGCTTGGTCTGCAGGTTGGTTGTTCCCCCGATTACGGCCCTTGCCGCGGTTTTGTTGGCCCTGATTTCGTTGGTTATTCTGGTTTTGCTGCGGGTTCTGTTGGGCGTAAACTTGCCCTTGGGCAGCAGGTGGATTTTGAGGTTGCGCAGGTGCGGGAGCGGGCTGCGGTGGATGGTATGTAGGTTGAGGCTGAGCAGGTGCAGCAACTGGAGGGGGTTGCGGATAGGACTGCGGAGCAGGTTGTGGATGTGCCGCAGGGGCTGCCTGTGGCAGATAATAAGCTGGTGGGGCTTGTGAAGGCGCAGGAGCTGAGGCAGCCTGCTGATGGTAGTAAGGCTGAGGGGCAACTGGAGGAGAATAAGCAGGAGTCGCATACCCGAAGCACTGAGGTGGACATGAGGGTCCAAGGGAATGGTGATGTGTCATGGGAGCATACGAGTTGGTTGCTCCGGACTGTGAAGTAGCCCGCGACAGGTCGGGGCCAGGGGTAGGACGTGCTATAGAAAATGGTTGGGGATGCGAAGAAACACGGCCAATGATACCATCTGCAGCGTGGGATGCCCCCGGCGCATCATGCTGGGAGGACTCGCCGCGAGGGGCGTCAGGTATAATGGTATAAAGGTAACCCGATTGGGTGTAAATGAGGTCGAACTGTTGGGCCTTAAGGATGGCTTCTTCTTCAGACTGGGGTCTTTCTGAGGCTACATCCTTAGCAATAACAGGGAGAAGGGATTTGAGGAACCAATCTAGGAAGATACGGTCGTCAAGTTTGATCTTGCATAAGCTACGGCGTCGACGCCACTCATGGATGTGGTCCGTGATATGGGTAGCCGTGTTTTGTCTACAAGATAGAAGGATCTCAACGCCCGCGTCATAGCGGACAGGCAACTGGAAGAACTGCAGGAAGGTCGAGGCGAGGGAAGCAAAGGTGGCGTGGGTCCCATGTGGTTGCTCGATATACCACTTGGCTGCAGAGCCAGTGAATGTGCGCTGTAGGAGACGGAGGCGAACAGAGTCGTCCACGATGGAGTTAGAGGAACACCATAGGTGGAAAGACATGATATGGTTTTGTGGGTCCTCACCGGCCTTGCCCTCGAACTTAGGGATGTCAGAGGGTAGTTTGGTAGGCATATGAGGCCATGTAGGGTCGTGTCGAATAGGATCGTTGGTCAATCTGGCCAGGTCAGGTAGGTTGAGGCTAGCCATGAATGGCAAACTGGAAGGAGGATGTGACACAGTAGTGCTTTGGACCAAGTTGGGGCCAGTGCCCCCAGGTGGCGGGACAAGATGTGAGGTGGTGCCCCCAAGTGGGGGAACTGAGGTAGTGGAGGATGGTCCAGCACCACCATGGGTAGTGTGAGCCACTGATGTAGTGGGGATAGGTATTCCCGCTGTGGGAATAGGTGCTGTGAGGGGAACGGTAGATGGTTGCCCCATGGAGGGCATACCAAAAACCGGTGTAGTACCTGGTGTAGTGGTGGATGTGCCACCAATAGTCCCTATGACAAACGGAGTGGAAGTCGTGCCAGCCATGGGGCTAGTAGGGGCAGTGTAAATAGGGTTCTCAGACTCTTCGTCAGAATCGGAGGTAAATTAAGGGGCGTCACTAGCTGGTGACGGAGTCCTACGTCGCTGACGAGTGGAGTCAAGTGACAGGGCTCTAGATCTGTGATGAGTGGTATCAACGGATAATGATCGGAATCTATGACGGGTGGTGTCAAGAGAACCGTGCTGTGGGGGCTCGCCCCTGAGGCGCCGAGAATGTCTCGGGGACTCAATGGTGACAGATGGTGTCTAATCTCTGTGGGTTGAGGTGAGTATAAAAACAGCTCAAAAATCCTAATGCAACCAAGTGTGCAGAAGGAGAGCTAAAAAGCAAGGCACTCAGGCCAACAACCAACTCAAAACACCCACTGCAGCAGCTGTGCTACAATAGGTGGAGTAACAACAAAGATGGTCAGAATACCAACAAGCAGCAGGTTTCCTAAAAAGAAAAAATGGTGGACTCACTAGACCAAAGGGAGGTAAAGGAGCATGCAAAACACCTAGCTAAAAGTATTCTGACTCAACTAAACATATCCTCTGCAAGGTGATGAAATCCAAGTCAGACAATATGAGTAGGAAAGCCAAGTGGCTATGATATCCCCCTACCGGGAGGGACACCGGGTAGTCAATCCTAGAAGAATGGCAACTAAGATACCCCGTTCATGACACGTCCAGAAAGGTGAATCTGCCGTTTAGTTCGTTGACCGCAATACCCCTATACAGGGATATCCCGCGAACCGCGAAAGGTAGCCCTTCGGTTACTGAATTGAGTGCGGTATTCCACTCAGGCCTCCGGAACCAGTCTCCCGACTTCAACCCTCCTAAGGGAGAGGCCCTCTGATAAACTGGTCGTGACCGTGCCAAAAAGTACTAGGGGATTTTGGTTCTCTATTTGGACAACAACTATGTCTCAAGTGAAAGTGACCGAGGGGTGTTATTGGAAGCCTATCTCCCCGGCCCTACCTAACTACAATGATTCTTTTGTGTTCCCCAAGTGGGGTTAGAATGTTGGTTTAGTTAGGTACTTTTTAAGGCTCACTTGATTTATGTGACAGAGTGTGTGCTCGTGAGGTGATGAACCCAGAAATAGAAGTGCCACAAGGGGGGCAGCTTCCAATCTATCAATAATACTGAAATTGAAAGTTTAACTTGCAAAATTTTCTGAAATAAAAATACTGAAATTTGTAAAATGAAATCTGTAAAAGGAACAGAAATTATGTTGCAGAAAGGCTGGAAGGTAGTTAGGCTGCAGGTGGGACAGAAGGCTGTTCAGATGCAGAAAATATTGCAGCAAAAGGGGCTGGGCTCAAAACAGGAAAAGAGCAGAAATCAGACCGCGGGTCTGTGGCGAAACAGAACAGGCAGACCGCGGGTTTGAGGGAAACAGCGGCGGTCAGGTCGCGGCTTTCGGGCCAACAGAGGCAGTCGGGACGCAGGAAATAGGGAAAAAGACGCAGTCGGGTCGCGGCAAAAGGGCTAACAGGCGCAGTCGGGACGCACGAAAGAGGCAGAAAGCCGCAGTCGGGACGCGGGAAAAAGGCCGACAGGCGCAGTCAGATCGCGGCAAACAGGCTGATTAGCCACGGTCGGATCGCAGGTAACAGACTTGAATCCGCCGGCGGGGCGTCGGAAGCAGTCTGAGAGCCGTGGTCGGATCGCAGGTAAAGGCCTGGAAGTCGCGGTTGGGACGCGACTGCAGAGGGAAAAGATGCGGTATGCGGCGGCCGAAAGGGACAGCCGAAAGTAAAAAATTCAAAACGGAAACCAAAAATTCAAAATCTAGGGGAGTCGCCAAAACTGTAGCTAGGGTTTTACCCCTAGCTGGTGCAAATGAGCACCTACTAAGGAGAATGGACTCCTTAGTAGCAGTTCAGTAAATTAAACTAATTAAGCTAAAACAGAAATTAAATTACTTCTTGTTATACCTCTATATTTCACGGTGTCGCATCCCCATCACAACACATTTCGACGACACTTTCCCTACTGCTTTGAACCATCCAGAAGAGACAGATGATGAGTCAACCTTGAAGGTAAATCCACCCTGCCAAGTTTTGACCCACCTTGGACTTTATTTCCATACACTACCGCGCCCTGCCAGCTTGACAAAACGCGGCACAGTGCCGCTCTCTGTATCATTTGCAAAGCGCGGCACCCTTTTAATAGTTTTTTCCCTTGACTTATGGGATCTTGGATTTTCGAAGATGATGGAAGATTAGGTTCCTTGATTCGATCCCAACTCACCTCCTTCGATTAGAAACCCTGATCCACTTATCCCTCCTTAGATCCACCTATCTCTCTTGTTGGTTAACCTCACCATTCACTATAAAAGAGAGGCATGCCATTGGGAAAAGGGGAGGACTCTTGAGAGCACCAAACTTATGGTCTTGCAGCATTGTGGAGATAGCTAAGAGGAGAAGACACTTGGAGTTGGAGGATTGGCTTGGGCATCAAGCACCCTTTGTAAGTAATCTTCAATTTGTAATGGAATAACTTGTCTTGTTTTCCCAAATCATTTGTGTTAATCTTGTTTTAATCATGTGATTTGTATCTTTCATAGATTTAGATCCTAACTCATGTTTTCAGATTGTTAGAGAATAGTACATGCTTGTGTTTTGGTTCCATTGTTAACAGGTTTACCTGGAGCTTGGAGCAAATATCAAAGACAAGCGTTTGGATACAAGGTCAGTTAAACTCCTTTCTATTCTCTTCAGCATTTTAATTCTGAGATGTTTGTTAGATCTAGGGATTCAAGGTTGCATTTGTTTTGTCTGTTCTTAGCCTAGAGTTAGTTAGATCCTACTTTAGCCTAAGGGAGTTTTGACTTATCCGTAGGGCAGAATTCCACATAACAAGAATGGCGACTCCGCTGGGTTTGATTACTGCTTGATTGGTTCAAATTCACAGTCAATTATCTTTGAATTATCAGTCTTTTGTTGCACTTCAAACCACCTTGAATTTTGGTCTTTTTTTCCCTTATTCACCCCTCCTCGCAGTATTTATCTCCCTGTTTAATTACTGAGTCCCCTGGGTTAGCAACAACCCTGAAAACTTGATTTTTTCTTTTCCAGTTGCGTTTTTTTTTCCCTCTTGCCACAGTGCCGCGCCCTCTTAACCACTTCCAGCGCGACATTTACACAGTGCCGCGTCCTAGGCATTCATACCAGCGCGACAGTTACACAGTGCCGCGCTTCAGGCAGTCTATAGCCCGCGGCATTGTCTGCAAGTAGGTAAATTTTTTTTTTTTTTTTTTTTTTTTTTAATTTTTGCTTGGTTTCCTGAGTTTCTCCCTGCCTCAGATAGTCTTTACTGTTGCCTGTTAGCATCCTGGTTAATTTCCAGTCTGTTTGGTCTGCTTATTACATGGTTTGTGAGCTTGATTGATTGATTGAATTAAGTGGCACTTTTGACATATTGGTCATTTTTCAATTTGATCGCATTTGACTTGGCTTTTCCCCACAACCAACTCAACACCACTGTCTTCTGTTACTGAACACTGTAGTTTTACAGTCATATTGTCATTATCATTTTCAGTAAATTAAAAAGATCATTGGTTGAGAGCAAATTTGTTGTTTAATTTGAAAAAGTCTAGTGGCATTTTGCATAGAGAAATGAACCATTAATTTTGCCATAAAAATTCTCATCATAGAAGCATTGTAGATTGTAAAATCAGTACATTGAAAAGCGTGTTTACTTCAGCTTGGCTTGGTTTATAAATCGAAAAGAAAAGAAAAATCTTTTACTTGATTGCTTGTGAAAGTTGTTATGCATATTGGATCGAAGAACCTCTATCTTTACCTTAGCTAGATTTCATCGAAGACAAAGGCTTGTTTATGACTCATTCTCATTTGCATGGTTTGAGTCGTCATAACACCATCAAGTCTCACGTCCACTACCCGATTGAGTAAAGACAGCCACTAAAATTAATCACCCTAATTAAACCAACTTTAACCTCACTTGAGGAAATCAAAAGAATTTGGTAGTTAGGTAGGACACCGGGGATAGGCATCAAAATAATTCCCCCTTGTCATTTTCATCTGAGACATAGTCATTGTCTTTAGGGAACTAAAATCCTCTAGTACTTATTGACACGGTCACAGCTAGTTTGTGGAGGGGCCTCCTGACTGTTTCTAACTGTTCAGGGGTTAAACGGCCGCGAGATTGAGAACCGGACGGACTCTGTGGAATACCGCACTCCACGTAGCCCTAAGGCAACATCGATCGCTGTCTTCTTCGGAAGGCTGAAGTGCCCAAAACCTTTTCCGACGTGTCATGAACGAGGTGGCTTAGTATCTATTCTACTAGGGCTCTTTTACCCAGGATCCCTTTCGGTAGAGGGATATCCTTCTTATATCGGTCTCTCATGTTGTATTGTTCGACTTGGATTTCATCACCTTGCGAAGGATACATCCTGTTGAGGTCTCCAGCTCTTAGTTAGGAGTTTGCTTGGCGTCTCATCTTTGTAGAGGGTCATTTTTTCTTTGTAGGGACTGCTTGTTGGCATTCTGGCCATTTTTGTTGATCAGCTCGCTTATTGAGACACCGGTCTCAGTATAGATTTTAGAGCTTGCTTTTTTGGCCTGTGAGCCTTGCTTTTTCTAGCTCCTCTTTTGCACACTCGGCTGCATTAGAGTTTTTGAGTTCTTTGTTTACAGTACTGCCCCCGATTTTCATTTCCCTGTCATCATGTCAGATCAACAAAGAAGATCACGAAGACAACAGGGCCTAAGCCCTCCACCACCACCACCGCCACGGACTTCTGGTCCGCCTGCATCACGCATTCCTGCTCCTCCTGGCCGCGGTGCTGGTCGAGGCAACATCCCACCGCCGATACGTACAACATCTTCAGTTACGCCTGTAACTGCCACACACAGCACAGTCTCAGAATCCATTGCAGCTTCTATGACCACTAGCATGTCTGAGGCTTCCACTGTCACCTCACCCACTGTCATCCCAGATTTATCTATAACAGTGGGCACAGTTACAGCAGCCGAACCTAGCACGACCCAGAGTACTAGACCAGAGGTCATCCTTCTACCGGAGGCCAACACTTCCCGTCCATCAGACACTTTCCACGATGATATAGACGGATCTATTGGCACCACGGAAGGATCCGACCAGGACATACCTGGCCTAATTTCAGTCCCAGGCGGCTACGTTGAGATCGTTGAAGATACTCGTCTACCTGACACACCTTTTGAACCTGATTATGGCTTCATTACTTCCCAGACGGAACTTCCGCCTGTTATTACTACGTCACCCAGTGTTCATCCTCAGGAGACAAGTTCTTCTAGCAACGTACCTCGCACTTTTCATCTACCCAACATCCCACCGGGACACGAAATTATGGCTTCCATCCAGTCTAGTATGGTTAGCCTAGCGAACTCTCCGTTAGCATCGGCACAATTTAGACGCAACACAGAGCAAATGCTTTCGACAGCGTCTAGATACCCCCCTGTTTCTCGTCCTTCTGACTATAGGGATCCCAACGTTCCGTCTAGCACAGAATTTCATCATTCCTTTGCAGACGGCTCAGGACCTTCGGACTTTACTACACCTAGGTTCCTGCCGGATCCCCAAAATCTTTTTCAGGATATGAACTCGGACCCAGTTCTCAATGGTCCTCCTATTATTGAACACGTGATGGACGACGCTGATACTCCTGGGCTAAATTCCCCACATTTGCTGTCATCACCAATGTTTGGTGCACACTCTATGAGGGATAACCCAGTTTTTTCTCCGTCCTCACCTATCCAATACGGACGACCGCCTCCGCTAATCGGTACTTTTGGCACCGTTGGCCAATCCATGCTATCATATTTAGCTAGCGGCGGAAGAACACCTAGTCATACTGCTGGATCTTCCGTTTCGACCGGAGGATCACCTTCAGCCACCATTTATACTATTTCAGGAGGTGGACAACCGACTGCAATGGTCCCTAACTCCAACTTACAAACCCTCCCTGGTGGGCCATCAACCCAACCAGCTGGGGGGCAACCTTTTGTTGGGAACCCCATTGTTAGTCAACAACCTCCAACTGGTGGGCCATCAACCCAACCAGTCGAAGGACAACCTTTTGCTGGGAACCTAGTTCCCAGTCTACAGCCTCCTCACATAGGGCCATCCAACCTAACTGCTGGCGGACAACCTATTGGCTCGCTCCAACAAGTTTCCCAACCAGCAGTTTCTACTCAGTTTGGTATGTACAATCCACCTGGCAGTGGGCAACCTTATTCCGGTGTTCCCACCGGGCCTTACTCTCAACCACCCCTGTCAGGTATGCTTCCTTCTTGGGATCATCAAATCCCACAGAGTGGGGGGTACTCACTTTTCGGAAACTGGAACCAAGCTGGGGGGCAATCTCAGATTTCCCCCAACTTGAATTCTGGCTTCCCTTACCCTTCAGCTGCCACAACTCCTTGGAACCCGTCACTTCAATTTCCACTCGTTCCTCAAGCAGGAACGAGCATTCCATGGACACCACCGTCGCAGCCACTCCCCAACCCTGCTATGGGAAATCCTCCACTTACACAGTATGGTGGCAACATCCCTGGAACACAACAATTCCAAGGAACTTTTCCCCAACAAGGAATAGCAACCAATCCTGGGCATCAACAGCCTCAGGGTACTATACCCACTCAGCAGAACACTTACCAACCAGTTGCTTACAATCAACCGGTTAACCAGATGGCTTATTATCCGCAGAACTTCCAGCAGTATCCCGCGGGAAACACATATGGGTATAACACACAGCAGCATGCTATGCAAGGCCCTCCAGGTTTCCCTGCACCACATGGTTATTACTCATACCCGCAGACCAACCGTCAGCTTCCCTTCTTGGCCACACTTGATCTACCTGATTTGTCGAGGCTTATTAACGATCCTATATGGCATGAACCTCACTGGCCACCTATCCCAGCCAAACTACCATCGGACATTCCCAAGTTCGATGCTAAGCCCGGGGAAGACCCCAAGAACCACGTGATGACCTTCCATCTTTGGTGTTCATCAAACTCCTTGATGGATGATTCCATCCGACTTCGGCTCTTCCAACGTACGCTTACCGGAACGGCAGCAAAATGGTACATCGAGCTGCCACAACACTCTTTTCGTGATTTCAACACTTTGGCTATGCAGTTTCTGACACATTTCCAGCTTCCCATCCGATATGAGACTGGAACAGAACTGCTAACTTCACTGCGTCAAACCACTTCTACACACATCTCGGATCACATCCATGAGTGGCGAAGACGCCGTAGGCTAATAAAGGCACCTATTCCAGATCAGCTACTTGCTGATTGGTTTACAAAATCCTTTTTGCCTCCCATAGCCAGAGATATTGCTATGCGCGGACCTGTTACGGAAGAACAAGCCATCTCGGCAGCACAATACATGGATTTAGTATATACTCAATCCGGTACTTTACACGAACTTCTTCCACATGCTTCCCGCATTCACACTGATCCTACAAAGCCTACTACTGAACCACCCATTGATGGTATCGTTGGTTCAGTTAAGGCTCAGCCTGTTACCAACTCGACGGGGCAACAAGCTTCTGCTTCCCCCGCTTTTACCCAGGCCACTTCAAAAACTTCCACTTCTCCTGCTGTCTCCTCCGAAGTGAATGCAGTCCAATCTACATCACAACCCTCCGGGGGAAAGAAGAAAAACAATCGTGGTAAACCTAAAAAGAACCAGCAGGAGAACTCCAAACCACAACCTACCCAGAATGATCAAAAACCACGTCGGAAAGCTAAGTTTCCCTGCTTGATTTGTCAAGATGATCATTATACGCGTGACTGTCCCTACAAGGACGAGGTCCATAAGTTCGTTAAAGGATCCTCTAGACCGGCAGTGCTAACTGACCCTTTCCCCCAACAGCAACAGCAAATGGTTGCCCAAGAATCCCCACAAGGGGGCAACCCGACCAATCCTTCCCGTGGAGAGACGTCCACAAACCGCGAGATCCTAATGACAAGTAATGAGGAGATTAATATCACCACTCGTTCAAAGACATATGACAATCCTCCAAGTTCAACCAAACAATCGGAGACAGCCAAAGGCAAGTCTCCTGTTGAAGATCCGATTCCTATTCCCCCCCCTAATGGTCACCTCCATATCGAGAGACCACTTATGGACACAGTGCTACGGCCACCTAAGGGCACCATACGAAAGGCGACATTCAATCCGAATGCGCGAGCTGCCCAAAACTACAACATTGTTGAAGATTTGGCTCAAGCACCTTGCGCTATGTCAACTCTCGAGGTTCTCCAACACTGCCCCACGCAGCGTAGAACCCTACTTTCAGCACTGGGGGCATTGGACCCAGATACTTCAAACTCCATCATGTTTAACTTGGAGCACGCTAAACCTAGGCTTTCTCACCAGTTAGCCTTCCAGGTGCATACGAAAATCCGTGGAAATGTTATCCACCGCACAGTGTTAGATGAGGGTGCTTCCACGTCAATTATGTCTTTGAACTGCTGGAGAGCTCTCGGCTCGCCTGAGGTCACAACTTCTCCCACTACTCTTAGAGCGTTTGATGGACATGGTTTCCAACCATACGGACTCATCCCCTCAATCGGTGTTGAACTGGGGGGCAAAACAGTATCCGTACACATCGAAGTCGTAGATGCACCTTTGGATTACAACCTCCTACTCGGTCGGAACTGGTTCTATGCCATGACTGCCATTGCATCTACAGTCTTCCGGATTGTACAATTTCCTCATGAAGGGAAAATTGTCACTATTGATCAATTGGATTACTGTATCCCAGACTCCCATCCGAACTCCGCCAATACCGTTCCGTTATTGGATCAACCACGGTACCGGTTCCAAGACATAGGTGTTGGTCTCATGAAGGATTCATCCCTCATTGGAGTTTTTCCAGAGCTGGGAACCCATCTTCAACCAGTCAACATGATTTCGTCACATGTCACCCCGTCTGATGATTCATGGGTGATCCCGAGTCCTACTCAGATCCAAGGCTATGGCAATTCCATGCCTTTGAACAGAAACCTTGCATCTTATGACGCGATCCAATCAGCCACAGATTGGGTCGACTGTTCTACTGATCACACAGTGGCACAGCTCTCGACTGAAACTCATACACGCCCACCATTGTTTGATCCTCTCAACTTGATTTTTCCTACTGACGAATCAATCATAGAGGTTATGTGCGGTAATGAGCCACCATGGGGAGATTTTCATCATCGATCTTCATTCCCCACCATCCAGTCACTTGAGCCTGACACCAAATCCAGTGCTTCACTTGGGATGGTTCAAACCAAGTTCCCCACTTCCCTCGACGAAGTATTTTCTGAAGGCAACTTGGCCAATCTTATGGCAACCACTCCCATCGACATTTCAGTAAAGCCTGGTATCGTGGAAAACGTACACATTGGCAAAACATGTACTCCTCTCGAGACGGAGTTCTATAATGCCTACTTTAAAACTTTCCGCGATGTTTTCGCTTGGAGTTATGAAGAGATGCCAGGAATCGACCCATCGATTGTGGTCCACGAAATTCCAACTTTCCCTGGCGCCCGACCTGTTCGGCAAAAGCTTCGACCCGTTCATCCTCGTAAGGCAGCCGCCATTAAAGCAGAAGTTGAAAAACTTTTGCGTGCTGGTTTTATCTATCCTGTCCCATTGACAGAATGGGTATCCAACATCGCCCCTGTAGCCAAGAAACAGGGAACGATTAGAGTCTGTGTTGATTACCGTGATTTGAACAAAGCTTGTCCCAAGGACAACTACCCAACTCCGTTTATCGACCAGATCATCGATAACTGTGCCGGAAGTGTTATCTTTTCATTTATGGATGGCTTTTCTGGCTACAATCAGATCGATATCCTCCCAGCCGACCAGCACAAAACGGCCTTTATCTGCCCTTGGGGGATCTTTGCATATCGGAAGTTACCTTTTGGCCTCAAAAATGCCGGGGCAACTTTCCAACGGGCGATGTCCTACGCATTCCATGACATCAAACATATCGTAGAGCCATATCTCGATGACCTTCCCGCTCATTCTCGAACTCGGGAAGAACATCCAGATCACTTGAGTGCCATTTTCGAAAGGTGCCGGCGCTACAATATACGTTTGAACCCGCATAAGTGCGTCTTCTGTGTAGAAGCCGGAAAACTGTTGGGCTTCATAGTCTCCAAAGACGGGATACGTCTAGATCCCGCAAAGGTAGCAGCTATCATAGCCCTGCCTTCACCTACTAATATTCCAGAACTTCAATGTTTGCAAGGGCATGCAAACTTTCTACGCCGTTTTATCTGTAATCTGTCTGAGATAACAAAAGGCTACATGCGGCTTCTCAAGAAGAATGTTCCCTTCATATGGGATGATGAAGCCCAACGCTCCTTTGACAATTTAAAGGCAGCCTTAACTAAAGATCCTGTGATTCAACCCCCCAATTACACACAGGACTATATCCTTTATCTCGCAGCCTCGATTTCCACCATTGGTATGGTGTTAGTCCAGGAAGATCACAACGGCATAGAACATGTGGTGTACTACCTCAGCAAGAGTCTTCTCGACTCTGAAACTCGCTACTCACATGTTGAAAAGCTGGCTCTGGCAACAGTGTTTGCTGTCCAGAGATTCCGTCACTACATCTTACTCCGCCGGACCACCGTTATCGCCGATTTCAATCCAATGTACTATATCCTCACACGACAAGTGCTTGGGGGCAAGTACTCCCGTTGGATTGTCATCCTTCAAGAGTTTGACTTGGAATTCGTCAAAGCCAAGTCTAAGAAATCTCTGGTCTTCGCTGAGTTAATTTGTCACTTGCCCCGTGCTACTGAGCAATCCGAGCCCATTGATTCTCTTCCCGACGAATCATTGTTCCTCATTAGCACGTCTGATCCGTGGTATGGGGATATTCTCTTATATCTCCAAACCCAACGCTTCCGTCCCGACCTCAACCGCGATGAACGACGACGTATCAGACATCACGCAAAATACTACCTTATAGTGAACGATACTTTGTATCGGCGTGGTGTCGACACTGTCCTTCGACGCTGTTTGACCTTAGATGAGGCGGAACGCGTTCTCAATGACTGCCATGCTGGAGCATGTGGTGGTCATCTCTCTGGGATGGCTACGGCCCAGAAAATATTGCGAGCGGGATACTTCTGGCCTTCGATTTTCAAAGACTGCATTGAAACAGTCAAGAAGTGTCCGCCATGTCAATTCTTTCATCACAAAACACGCTCGCATCCTGCTCCACTCCATCCTGTTATTGCCGTCGGCCCCTTCTCCAAATGGGGCATTGATTTTATGCACTGTAAGCCCACTTCAGCCGAGGGGCATAGCTATGTCATAGTAGCTGTGGACTATTTTACAAAATGGGCTGAAGCGATGCCTACGTATGCTGAAGACGGCAAAACAGCAGCGCAGTTCATATTCAATCATATCATAGCTAGATTCGGTGTCCCACAGTCTATTGTGACTGACCATGGTTCCCATTTTAGGAATCATATGATTGAAGAACTAAGTGCCAAACTGGGTTTTCGCCACGAAAACTCAACTCCGTATTACCCACAAGCCAATGGCCAAGTTGAAGCCATCAATAAGGTCCTGAAACGAATGATTCAGCGCATTGTGGGTACCCAAAAATCCAATTGGCACTCAGCTCTGTTCTCAGCACTGTGGGCATACCGAACCTCAGTGAAAAGTGCTACTGGGTTTACACCATTTCAATTGGTGTACGGCCTGGAAGCCATTCTCCCGATTGAATGTGAAATTCCATCACTCAAGATAGCCATAGAGCTACTTCCACACACTACTTCCGAAGAAGAACGGTTTCTATACCTAGCCAAGCTAGATGAAACCCGCCGCGACGCCGCTTTGGCTAATGAAGCTCACAAAAAACGCGTCAAAGCTCAATATGACAAATCCGTTCAACCTCGGATCTTTAATGAAGGTGACCTTGTACTTACATATGATCAGATGCATGACAAACTTGGAAAAGGCAAGCTTGAATCTATGTGGTACGGCCCCTTCATCATAAAATGTGTCTTAGAAAAAGGAGCCTATGAACTAGTCGACTGTGATGGTACGCCATTGGCACGGCCCCGCAACGGGCTATACCTCAAGCGTTTCTACGCATGAGGTTACCCCACGCGGGTTACTTCTTGTACATAATGTACTTAGTTTGCTTTTTGCTTTATTTTTAGTGTGCGCGTGGATCTTATGTATCTACTCTTACTTTGACTCGTGCTTTTATGCGCAGATGTCTACCTACTTTGGATTCGCTGACGGTGCAAGCCGACATACCCGGAATCTCGCTTCCGCAGCATGGGTGATCTATTCCCCCACTGGCGAGTTAATTTCTTCAGGAGCCATTTGTTTAGGTCCCGCAACCAATAATATCGCAGAGTACCATGCAGTCATTGGTCTCTTAACTGAGGTTGCCTCACTCGGGATTGACTCCTTATCGGTCTTTTTAGATTCCCAACTCGTGGTTTCTCATCTAAACCGTGTTTACACAGTTCGCGATCCTACATTACTTCGTTTATTTCGAAGAGTACGCCTCTTGGAACGGTCATTTGATTTTATTACATATCAACACATACCGAGAGAATTCAATTGTATTGCCGATTCATTGGCTAATTACATTTTGGATTGGCATCTTGCCCATACATAAACACATCATAAAAAATTAAAATGCACAAGTCATTGTAAATATTTAGATCATAAATAGGTCCATATCACTGTATATAAAAGTGTTTTTTCCAAAATACATAAAGTTTGTGTCAAAGACAAAATTGGGGATTAAATCCCATATACAAAAATTGGCCCTCAAAGCCTACATATCGTATACATGCCGCAAAAAGATCTAAAGACCATCTATGGAGACCTAGGAGACCTATCACGTCCCTCATCGGACTCCTCCCGCCGCTGGTGGTAACACATCACAGCTCGAACCACCTTGCGAAGAAGTCGACTGATACGACCAGGTACACCTACAGTATGACGCTGGAGGGGGTAAGGGACATCATCCATCCGCATAGCAGGGATACCATGAGTCAATCCCTGCAGGTTCCTCTCAATGTCCCGGACACCTCCTGCCTCATCCTCATCTTCTTCTTCGACAGGATCAGCTTGACGATCTACACCGCCACGACGTAGTGGTGAATATCCAGCTGGTCGTTGTGGTCCACGATCTGCAACATGCATACGAATATACATTAGAAGTCTTTTACACATTCTAAAAAAGCATTAAAAATTAAATATTCAAAAAGAAAAAATACATATCCATGAAGGTCATACCAGAGTTGTCCCAGTCATCATCTTCTGGCAAAGCCAAGTCAATATCCTCGCGGAAATCTACCCCTGAATAGGGATAGTCGTCGATCATGATTATCTGCTCCTCTAGCCAAGAGAAGAAATCCTCTCCAAAAGCTAGCCGCTGAGGCCCTCCAAGGCGCCCGGCATAGTCGCTCCATCGAGCCATCCATGGCTCAGTAGGTGGGCGAGGATGCATAGATATCTGCGGACGCAGTAATGGCACCCTTGCCAGGAAGAAAGTGACCAAGATACTCCCATAGCCAAACTGGGTATTTTTCCCAGTTCTACATTTGTGCACCTGTTCCTTCATATGGGACAGCACTGCATCACACCAGTTGAAGACCGTTCCTCCCATGCACTCTGCTGCGAGATTTACCTGTGTGCGGGTTGCCTGATGTGGGCTCACGCTTCCTGCTGCACGTGTAATAGTGAATAGCAAAGTTTTGAAAGGAAGATTTGTGACCTCTTTTACGGCCACTTTCCCACTCTTCTTACTCGAACCCACCTGACAATATCGAGCAATTAAATCATCCGTGCTTGAGTCTGAAGCACTGTACCCGGTAAGATTCGGCCGGGCCCCTCTTTTCGAGAGGCCCGTGAGGAAGTAGATGTCTTCAAGTTGAATTTCAAGCACGTGCTCTCCTACTCGGAAAGCTTCGATATCAGGATCCCACAATTGAATGAGGTGAGTAAGTAGTTTGGGTTGTTGGCGGATCCCTTTAGTCTTGAAAAACTTTAGCAAACCACATTCTCTCAATGCGGTCACGGTGGGTAAGTGATTTTCGGCCCTAAAATCATCCGTTTCATGCTCCCTCTCTTTCCAACTCACCATTTTGCCTCAAACAAGTTGCAAATCCCTGCAAAAAGGTAAACAAAGTAATTAGTGGCTATTTAACAACTTGCTTCCAGCAAAAATTTGAGGAAAAATTGATTTTTTGAACTCAATTTTCGCACGTGCCGCGCCTGGAGGACACCATGCCGCGCGGCAGTCCACAGTGCCGCGCCTCCTTTTGGAGTTACAGCGCGGCACTGTTGGACAGTGCCGCGTTTCACGATAGGGGTCCCACGCGGCAGTACGGCAGGCGATTCTTGCCAAAAGGGCTTGCCAAAAAATTAATTTTTTCCCTGGTGAAAGTAAAAATTTCTTGCATGAAATGAAAGAGGGGTTCAAGCACTCTTACCTGGCATAGACGGCGGTCGAAATGGTGTCCCAGAACTCTCGGTATCGATCCTTGAAATTTTGCTCCAAAATGGGTAAAAATGTCTCCTTTGGGTAAAAATCACAAATGAATAGTAATTTCTATTTTTACCATGCTTTATATAGCATTTTTTCACATTTTTTAATTAATTGATTACTATTTCAAAATTAATAAACCCTTATTCATATTACTAATGCCCGATTTTTGAGCATTTATTGACAGGATCTGCGGTAAAAATGGGATGCATTCATACTGGTATTTGTTCGTAGTTTGACCTTCATATTGAGCCCACTTTATCTTTTTCGTGCTCTGGATTTAAAACTTGAAAAAGATTCCAAGCGCTTTCACACCTGTGTCGTGCTTGTCAAACGCAAGTAAACGGTGTCGAGTACGGTCAGCTTTACTCATGCTCGTTAAACGATGAGGAAAGTATTATCCTGGTTGTATTTTATTCTTTTTTCGGGCCAGAATAATTAATTTTTACGAAAAAGACCATAGGAGTCCATAGTTAAGCTCTTTTCAGACTCCTTAAAATTGAAAAGATTGCCAAGTGATCTTGACTCTTTCACACTTGTAAAAGTATTTGAAAGGTCGTCTATTCGGTGATAGGTTACCCCTTTTTCGGCCCGTCTAGACTATTTACGAGAAAGGTATACCTCAGTCAATCTCGGCTGGGAGAGTTCTCTCGGGAATCGTTTTACACTTTTTCGGGATCGAGAGACTAAATTTTACGAAAAAGTACATTATGGAGCTTCCTTTAAGTTTTTCAGGCTCTCTAAATATGAAAAACTACCGAGTTTTCCTTCCTTGGACTCGTTAAAATATTAACATCGAAGGACCCACTTTGGGACGAACCCCTCCTTTCTCAGGTTCGTAAAATATGTGAGACTGGACTCATCCACAAGATGAGCTACACCGAGCATCTGTTATCCTCTTCAAGCTCGTAAAACAAGAAAGAGGTACTCGTCCATCATGTCGGGGAAATATGGGGGAACAAGTCAAGTTTATCTATGGCAGCTTGTCAGTCGTTACCTTTGAACATGGCATGTGTCCATCTCTTGTCTATATTTGGGGTATCCGTCTTTCATTGAGTCATAGTCATCATTATGGGTCGTCTCCCTGGCCACGAGTCCACTCATCCGGTGTCTATCCTCTATTTATCAATAATCCCTGCTGCTAAGTCTTGTTACATGCCGTTATATGTTCAAAGGGTTGCATTGTATCGAGTCATTCACTGTGTCAGGCCTCCGCTGTGTCAGTACATATTCCATTACTTCATCATCCTATCCTATGTGCCGATTTCGTGTCGATGATGTGGGAATTATCATTGCCCACCTTCGACGAGTCTATTCCTGTCGACACCAAATCACTATCCAGGAATTGGACTTAGAAATCAACCATTAGTACCTTGGTACCTGCATGCCTCAATGGCAGGTTTCCTCGTGTTTGACAGCAGGTTCACATCATTGACCTCTGATCAAGCAATCTCTCGAATGCTCGACATCAACTCATTTATTCGCATTTCGTTGAGATGTACTATTGATACCTTGGGAATCATTGTCATTATTGGTGATCTCCCTCGCATTTGTTAACGGTCCACATCATTGACCGGTAATCAAATGGTTTCTTCCATGTTCGACTTCAACATCTTGTAATCACATGGTTAGATTCGTATCTTTATGCGATCGGGTAGAAGACCCTGGGTGCATCACTGTATCTTGACTGCGTCCAGGCTGCGATGGAGATGTCTCTTGTATTGTCACACAGATCCACTTATTGTATTGGTCGTGGCTGTGTCATTACTGTCTCATGGATCTACGATTGTTCATAGTAGCCATGATCTGTCCACAGTTTACATTATCTCAGTACTCATGGATCTGCAATGTATTGGTCGGCAGCCATGTTTTGAGTCATTTGTTTCCGAGCATGGGAATGCCCACCTCGGTGGTATATCTAACACTTTGTTTCCATTTCAGCTCCGTGTCGCTCTCCTCGATGCTATCTCTGCACATTTTATTCGTAAAGTCTTTCGGCCATCAGTCCCTTCTGACCTCACACTTTAGGGGGCATCTGTTATACCTCTATATTTCACGGTGTCGCATCCCCATCACAACACATTTCGACGACACTTTCCCTACTGCTTTGAACCATCCAGAAGAGACAGATGATGAGTCAACCTTGAAGGTAAATCCACCCTGCCAAGTTTTGACCCACCTTGGACTTTATTTCCATACACTACCGCGCCCTGCCAGCTTGACAAAACGCGGCACAGTGCCGCTCTCTGTATCATTTGCAAAGCGCGGCACCCTTTTAATAGTTTTTGCCCTTGACTTATGGGATCTTGGATTTTCGAAGATGATGGAAGATTAGGTTCCTTGATTCGATCCCAACTCACCTCCTTCGATTAGAAACCCTGATCCACTTATCCCTCCTTAGATCCACCTATCTCTCTTGTTGGTTAACCTCACCATTCACTATAAAAGAGAGGCATGCCATTGGGAAAAGGGGAGGACTCTTGAGAGCACCAAACTTATGGTCTTGCAGCATTGTGGAGATAGCTAAGAGGAGAAGACACTTGGAGTTGGAGGATTGGCTTGGGCATCAAGCACCCTTTGTAAGTAATCTTCAATTTGTAATGGAATAACTTGTCTTGTTTTCCCAAATCATTTGTGTTAATCTTGTTTTAATCATGTGATTTGTATCTTTCATAGATTTAGATCCTAACTCATGTTTTCAGATTGTTAGAGAATAGTACATGCTTGTGTTTTGGTTCCATTGTTAACAGGTTTACCTGGAGCTTGGAGCAAATATCAAAGACAAGCGTTTGGATACAAGGTCAGTTAAACTCCTTTTTATTCTCTTCAGCATTTTAATTCTGAGATGTTTGTTAGATCTAGGGATTCAAGGTTGCATTTGTTTTGTCTGTTCTTAGCCTAGAGTTAGTTAGATCCTACTTTAGCCTAAGGGAGTTTTGACTTATCCGTAGGGCAGAATTCCACATAACACTTCTAAAACAAGCATGAAACATAAACAACAAATTTAAAGAATGGCTTTTTGTATTGAAATTACCTTCAATGTGAAGGTTTGATGGAGTCCTTTGTAGTGTCCAAGAGGATGCTCCAAGCTTCAATATGCTCCTTCTCCTTCTCCAATGGTGGGAATGGGCCAAAAGTGGCTCTCAAGGTGAAAGTAGTTCAATGGTGAACTAGGGTTTCGAGAGAGATTTTGGCAGAATAAGGGTGCTTGTGATTGTGGATATGGAATAAGGGATCTCCATCACCTATTTATAGTTTTTTGGTGGTGGAGTGCTGACCCATGGTTTTAGGAAACACATAGTTTTGGGCAGCTGTATAGGGTTTCTTACTCCTTTTCCTCATTATTTTATATTTTTTATTCCCTTTTTAGGGGATTTTTGCTATTTTTGGAGGAAAAGGGGGTTTTTAGCCTTTTTTAGGCTATTTTGAGGGTTTTGTGGCCTTTTGGAGGCTTTTTAATGGGATTTTTTGGGATTTTAAGGGAAAAATGGTAGGAAAATGGACAAATGAGCCATATAATGTGGTAGATGAGGCAGTGAGCACTTTTTGGGTGTTAACAAACACCAATGGTTACATATTAGTTTCAATCCTTGTTCCACCTGTCTCATTTATGATTTTCTAAAATTAACTCTTTAATATTTTAGAATAATCAGTTACTTAAGCGTTTCTTGGATGAGAAAAGCATTAAAAGGTTGGCTATCGAACGAAGAAGGCTAATCACCTGTATGCTATGGTACGCTGAGAGTATGATACTGAGTCCCTAATACTTCATTTTTCAAAAATATATTGTGTGTTTATTGTCTGACATTTATGTGATAGCAAGAGTCTTTGCTAAGTGATAAATTGGAGATTTAGGATTGATAAGTGTTGTAAAAGGTAACCTTTCCTTCCATTTGTTGATGATAGTTTATACGGTTTTCTTGTAACTTCCCAAATTTGTGACTTTGGTTGCAGTGAACCATTCTAGCTTTGGTCATTTTTTATTGATTCTGCCCGGCAACTTTATTTGTATACATTTTGTGTTGTATTTATCACTACACACTGATTAAGCGGTTTGAAAATGCTCATATGTTGTGAAAGGACAAGTCTTGGTCCAGAGATAAAGATAATTTCCCGAGTGTAATTTTGAAGCAGTCATTAATATAAATATCTCTTGGGTGCCATATTTTCTTTTCTTTATTATTAAACTTGTTCACAGTTGTACTTGTATTATTTTGTTTTGTATTTTAAGTTGTATAAATCATTGTTCTCCTATGAATGTTGAACTAGATTTGTATTTGTGCTTAATCAGTTGTTTGTTTTAATTATGCTTCTTTTTTAGTCTTGTTTAGGTTTCTATTATTTCTATAAACTGTTCATACAAGCTTTGTTTTATTTATTTATTTATAAAAATCTATAATAAAAAAATCTGCATATTACAACTCCCCTAAGTTTTACATAAAGGTGGAGATTTGTATATTTTAGGAAGGCTTTAAATTAAGGCGTTCATTCCCATTCTTCGAGGTATGAAATATTTGATCTAGAACATATCATTTCTAGCATCAACATGTATCATGTATAGTATCATGTATGGAATATTTCGTACACACTCAAAGGAGCACAAGATTTTAATGGTCGCTATGTTTCCTACACACTCCAAATTAGAAGTCGAGTTAATGGTGAACGATGTAAATGTAGAGCATGAAGATCATCCCAGGAAAACCAATTCTCCTCATACTCTTCTATGCATGGATGCCTCAAGGAGCGAATGATTTAGTAGATGTCCTAAGTCGCTTTAATTATTATCACATATCGAAGATAAATACAATAATGAAGAACTAGGGGAATCCATCGAGGAGGACTATTGTATACAATTATTGTATCTAAATATGCTTTAATTTTAACTGATATTTAGTAATGTGTGTAGCCAATTATTGTACCTAAAGATGCTTCAATTTTAACCGAGAAAAAGTATGTGGTATATATTATTTGAACATCAAGTTTATTGATAAAAAAAACTAAAGTGTATAAAAATACACGCTATATCGTAAATATTGCAACAATTGTAAAAAACTATACATTATGTAACATGTATCGTGACAAACGTAGAGGGACAATAGATTAATATATACAATATTAGAGATAAACCATTACAATATACACAATATCAGAACAAAATACCAAATATACCTACAAAGGAATATTGAATGACTAAACATTAGGTGCAATTAATGTTTCAAAATGATATTTATATATTTATTTTCATATTTAAACTGCTTAAAATCCGTTCGATGTATTGTATGATAAAACTGATAATAATGTTTCTATTAACTTTAATCAAAGTTTTCAGAGAGACTAAAACTCTTATCAACAATTCCAACAAAGTGGAAAACTATTTGATAGCTACCCAAAACCTTGCCCATGTCATGCATTTTAAATTTGAACATGCATTGGAAAAAAAAGAATATCGAGCGATGGATTTGAACAGAATGTTAGAATTTAATAAAGCATTCTAATTCAATCTTATTTACTGTGGAAACAAAATTAGGATCACTAAAAGAATAAACCATGTATAGAAATAAAGAGACACAATAATTTTTATCCAAGGAAACCCTTCTACTCAAGGGAAGCAAACCCAACAACCTCTTATGATAGAATTAGTTCAAGATACAAGTATAACCAGATGGAAGAGTAAAATAATCCTAAATATATCAAGCCCAAAAATTATCCTTCTTCTATTGCTACGTCCTTCTCTTTCTGAAATTCCACGGGTGGGATCACAAAGATGAAAAAACCTTACTAATCTCACAAAGCTTTTATAGAAAGAATTTAGAAGAAAAGGCTGTAAAATTCACTCATGACTTGAAGCTCAAATAAAAAAATGTTGGTGCTCTATGATACAACGAATATATGGTAAAAACCTTATTTTACAATACTAAGAATTCGAAATCCTTAGAGGTCATTCGAATTCATCTCAAGTGGCAGGCTCAGTTTGCATTGGAATCATCACCTGACAAGGTCTAGTGGCCACTAATGATGAATGGCTAGTCAACTGAAGTTGGTTGGCACATGACTGAGTCATTAGGGCTAGAAAATAGGGGAGGAAACTCCAAAAAGGCGATAACTGACTTGTAGTGGTCAAAAGAGGTGCTCCAATCAGTTTTAGTGAACTAAGTGTAATAGTCAGTTAACAATGCAATCAAGGGGACAAGGCACCTTAATTCATGGAACTAACTGTATTGACTCCTAAAATAATGCACAAGGGGTTCATTTACACTTAAGTGATGTGGATAAGGCACTCTGAGTGGATAAGGTGGATAATGATGACCAAAATGAAGCACTAGGGGGCCAAAAACAAGGACTAGGTGCTAGGAGACTCAACTACCAATGCATGGAATGCATGCATGCATGAAAAAAAAAGGTTGATATGGTTAGAATGTTCCAAACCCCCCCCTTAAGCCTAACTATGAGGAAAAAAATGGAAAATAGGGCCTTGGTTACTGAGACCAATGGTCACCCCGTACAACAATCTAAAAAAATAACCGAGGAAAGAGGGAAAACCCAATGGGAACAAAACTCCCCCCTAAAAATAGACTATAAAAAATCTAATCAACCAAAGTATCAGTCACTCTGAGAAGGGATCAAAGATGAGTCAAGATTTTCACTGAAAACGTTTTGGTGAAAATATCTGGAATCACCTTTTCTGAAGGACAGTAAAGCAATGTGATGGTACGATCATGCACCAATACTCGGATATAATGCATATGTATCTCAATGTGTTTGGTCCTCTATCTCTGAACTAGATATGTGGAAATACTTATAGCACTCTAATTGTCACAGAAGATGACTGGTGGAGTACTGTAGCAAATACCAAACTCTGGTAAGATTCCCTGCAGCCAGATTCATTGCGTGGATGCATTCACTGCACCTCTGTACTCGGCTTCAACCGATGAAAGAGCAAGAGTTGCTTGATTTTTTCCCGACCAACAAATAGGACTGGATCCAAACATGAAAACATATCCTGATGTAGATTTCCGATCTAATTTGTCTCCATCCCAATCTGAATCTGTGTACCCAACAAGGTTCAATGGAGACCTAGCTACATAGTGAATACCATAGGTCTTTGTCCCTTGCACATAGTGCAAGATCCCTTTAGCTACCTTCCAATGAAGCTCATGAGGATCTTGCATGTATCTAGAGACATCACTCATTTCATAGGATAGATCAGGGCGAGTATGTACAAGAAACAAAAGACTCACGATCAGTTTCCTATACAAGGTACTATCTACCAATGGTGAAGAAGAACCATCTTCGAGACTAACACCTAAAAGAAAAGGAAATGTTGTTGGTTTTCATTCTATCATGTGAAAACTATAGGTCTTTGTCCCTTGCACATAGTGCAAGATCCTTTTAGCTACCTTCCAGTGAAGGTCATGAGGATCTTGCATGTATCTAGAGACATCACTCATTTCATAGGATAGATCAGGGTGAGTATGTACAAGAAACAAAAGACTCACGATCAGTTTCATATACAAGGTACTATCTACCAATGGTGAAGAAGAACCATCTTCGAGACTAACACCTGAAAGAAAAGGAAATGTTGTTGGTTTTCATTCTGTCATGTGAAAACTATCAAGTAGATATGTTGCATACTTGGAATCTTGGACTGTGCAATCTTGATTCCTGAATCACTCCGAGAGACTTCAAGACCAAGAAACTGCTTTAGCAGTCCCAAATATGACATTGAGAAGGCATTGTGCAAGGATGATATGATAAAACTAATGCATGAAGATAGAATCCCTGTAATTAGTAAATCATCAACATATAGAACAATAAGGAGAAGAGAGTTACCATAATTCTTTACGTAGATATTCAAATCAGACTTGCATCTCTAAAAATGTGGTTACAATAGAAAGGATTCCATATTTGCATACCAGGATTGGGGAACCTACTTGATCCCATATAAAGACTTCCTTAATCCACACACTAATGAAGGATCCTCAATGTATCCTTCAGGTTGCTCCATTTAGATATCCTCCTCTAGATATGCATGAAGAAATGTGCTCTTCGCATCCATGTGATGCACCTCCCAATGCTTGGATGCAGCTAGAGACTAAACAAGATGGATGGAGTCCATTTTTGCCACTAGAGTGAAGGTCTTTGTATAGTAAATCCCTTGAACCTGAGAGAATCCTTTAGAAACCAAGAGAGCCTTGTAATTTCATGTTTATCCATCTAATCCCATCTTTGTTATGTATACCTACTTACATTGAACAAGCTTCCTTCTAGGAGGGAGAGAAAGAAGCTCCCAAGTCTCATTTTTTTGAAGAGATTGGTACTCTTCATCCATAGTTGTTATCCATCTTGGATATTTGGAGGCCTCAAAGAAAGTTTTTGGATTTGATCCAACCATCATAAAGCATCTCTCAGGAAGAAAGGGATCTATATGATAGAGTGCAAAACTTGCACTTTGATACTAAGATATGGTTCTTCTTGGATCTTTTGGATTCCTAGCAAGCTCACCAGCAGCTTCTATGGTATTTTCATCCCATTTTGGAAGTTGTGCTGGATCATGTGGTGCTGGATATATAGGATCTACTATATATTTATCTATCATGTGCTCATCCTCAGTTTCTTAATCAAATTTTGAACTTTCATGGACATATGATTCGCTATCATGTTCAACATATGTGGTGTAGTAGTTGGTGAGCTTTCTGCTTCAACATGGTGGGAATCATGCAATGGCCATTCTTCAAACTGGACACTTCTTTCAAGGAAGTTCTTCATGGTGGACAGATCCAACAGTTTATAGGCTTTTTCATTATGTGCATAACCAACCAATATGCACTCTTGACTTTGAAGCTCTAAGGCTCTCCTTTTCTTTGAAGGAATACTATCCCAAGCTTTTGAACCAAAGACTCTGAGATGAGACACATCTAGCTTGTATTCCATCCAAGCTTCGAATGGAGTTTTTTCTTTTAGGAATTTGTGTGGAACTCTATTCTAGAGATATGGAGCACAGTTGACAGCCTATGCCCAAAGTATAGGAGACAATGCCTTAGACTCAAATGGACGTAGCCATCTTTTTTAGGGTTCTATTCTTTCTTTCAACCACACCATTCTATTGTGGTGTGTATGGAACAGTGTGTTGCATTTCAATACCTTCATCTACACAAAATAGCTGAAAATAATTCTTTACATATTCTCCTCCATTGTCATTACAAAGGCCCTTTATTTTTTTGTCAATGAAATTTTCTACAGCAGTTTTGTTGGAAGGCAGTTTGGTAAGTTAGCATCGTGGATGCTGCGACAAGTTAGAAGATATCGCAGGAGGCAGAAAGCTGGGCGCAAAGGAGAATATTTTATGTATTTTGAGTCAGTTGGACTGCAGCATGCAAGTTTTGGGTCATGTGGACCGTATGTTATGTAGTTTTGGGTCAATTGTACCACAGTATGCAGGTTTTTGGGTCATTTGGACCGTGTCAGTTAGATTTTGGGTCATTTGCTCAAAGTGTTAGTTAGGAAGTTGTTAGTAAGTGGACAAGCAAGGTAAAGGTGGAAGCCTATATAAAGTCATAGAGTTGTATGTGTTGAGGGGGAGAACATGGATTATGCATCTTTTATTTGTGTATCTAAGATCCAGAGTTATCCGTTAGATCTGTGTTTTGCGGAGATATTGTACCTGGGTTTTGTAGAGTTAATATGACATGAAGGAGCTATTTTGCAAAATCCCTGTGTATCTTCTGTTCTTTTATGGCAATGCATGTTGCAATATATGAATGATGCTATGTTTTCTTGCTCCAATTAATGCTTTACTGTTGTATTTGTTGCGATGAATGTTTATGTTGAATAATGCTATGAATATGAATAATGTCGAAAATAATTGAATAATATCTACTTCTGAAATGTCACAATAAGTTTAAGTAATTAAGCCGCAACATCCTCCTTCATTCGAAGGAAACATGGTTTTGTCGACTCTCCCTTGAACATCTCGGGTGAGACCTCATCTGCTCCGTAGGTGTTGCTGGATGGGGTAAAACCTGTCTGGGCCGGTGATCAGGGAGATCGTCGTGGTCTGGATGTCGACAGTGAGTGGAACCCCTGTCGACTGGGTTTGAGTCAACAAATGGTTCCGTTGCCGAGACCATGTGCGAAGTGAAAGGAGGATATGTTGTGGCATCCGACGCAACCGGAGATACAAAGCTGGTTTGATCAGAAGTTCCAGGAATTCGCTGAAGAAGAAAGCCCGAACACTCGACTAACGGTAGATCAGTGGGTGGGAAGATATATTCACGACGGTCCGCACGAATGGTTTTTCTGTGAATTCCCAGTCATTTTGTACAAGTGGTTGGAGAAGTTGACCTTCCAGAAGAGGAACTTACAAGGTGGTGAGCCAACAACCTGGACCCCAAAGCTGATCCAAGAACTGCAGGAAGTTTACAACAAAGCGTCACGGGCCGTCGAAGTGTGGCTCGATAGCATCTTGGAAGGTTATATCACTGAATTTGCGGTCGATACGCAAAAGTCTTATAGTGAAGCTGAAATATATTTCTTTCACGGACCCCGAGGAAGGTTTCTGCTATCGCTCCAACTATCCATTAAGATGCTTATTTGCGAGAAGGGTGTATTGAAGATGAATCTAGATCAGTAAACAGCTTGGTGGACGAAGGCTGTGGGTATCACGATAGCTGGGGGGCAGTACATGGAATGATAAGGGGTAGATGGGTGCAGGTCATGACGAGACTATGAGCAAAGCCGAGGAAGAGAGTGGTCTTACAAGGGGAGGAGCAAGGTTTCAATAGGAAAAGAGGCAGAGGATAGGAGAAGTTCATGCTCCAATCGAACCGCAAGGCCGCGAAGGAAGACCACACGGGACGAAGTGACCTCACAATCTGGACAAGGACAACCAAGCTACACCCAGGATAGAGGTGGGACCAAACCCAGCGGCAACATACCCACACCTCCACTCACTATCTATCAACCAGTTAGAAACACAACCTCGACACCACCATGTCAACAAAACCTGATTGCTAGTAGTTCAGCAACTACGGGAAGGAATCCCAGGATGGCGTGCGAGGACGCGAAGTTGTCGCTGTTCCATGGAAATGGAACGGACAACCCTGAACAGTACTAGTTTTTATGTGAAGCGGTATGGACCATGAAGTAGATCACTGATGATAACGCTAAGAAAGGACAGCTAGCCACAACTCTGCGAGGTCGCGCATTAGATTGGTTTATGAAGTTTGTTCTAGTCCCTAAAGGAGCTCCAAAGAAGACGTTGGATGATATTAGGAACGGATTGATCGCAGAATTCAAAAAATCCTAGTCGGAAGCACAGTACATTACAGAGCTGAAAGAGATTAAGCAGTATCCCAATGAAACGGTGTGGGACTTTGACCAGCGATTCAAAACCCTGATGGCAAGGGTTAATTTTGATATGAACACTGTCCAACATAAGGAATGGTTCATCGTGGCACTGCTTCCACACATTCGACTACCGTTGATGCAGCAGAACATTAGAACGCCCATTGAAGCTTGTTAGGAACCCATGCAACCCTTCTATTTACTTTGTTAGTGTATTGTTGTTGGACGCATATGCCTTGTAAGTCATCCCATAGTATTTGTTGATCCATAGTTTGTCTTATTGTTGTTGGACGCATATGCTTTGTAAGTCATCCCATCGTAAATGTTGATCCATAGTTTGTATTGGCCCATGGTTTGTATTGACACATGGTATTGACCCATGGTATTGGCACCTAGACTTAGTATATAAGTTTTTGTTGAGACCAATGAAGGACCATGAAGTTATTTGTATTGAGCTTGCTCAAAGGAGGTTGCCCCCTTGAAGTGGCCTGCGATCAATAAAAGTGATTGTGAGTTCTGTTATTTCTGTTATCTTGTGTATTTTCATTAATTAATTGTTGCAAGTTCTTCACATCTAGTATCAGAGCACTTTCTTGGGCTCATTGGGTGAAATTTCTGCCAATTTTTTTTTTTCGCATCTATTGCAGCTTTTGATCTGGGAATAATCCCTATCGAATTAACTATGGGAATTACTTGGGCATAAGCCCTAAAACTCATTGTGAGGAGTACCATGGGAACCCCGAAGTAGCTAGCCCATTGAGAGGACCTGCAAGCGAAAAGGGAAACGACCCGTACCTGATTGACTAGTTCCCACCCGTGAGGTAAACCAAGAGCTGTCATTTGTGGCAAAGCGGTTATCAGTTTTACCTGAGCCGTGGAATGAGGGGTACTGCCCCAATATGCAATCCGTCAGACCGCATTGGTGGCCGAGTGAAACCCTTGAATTGTTAGGAAGCCACACATACTTGGGGTCCATATCTATTTTCAGTTGAACTGTTGTCGATCACTTCCACTCCGTTTCAGATCCATTCTGAAAGCCGTTCCAGATCTAGCCATTTTCGATCCATTTGGCGTCGTTTCAGATCCATCTGTTGCCGATCACTTCTGCGTCATTGTAGATCCATCTATTTCCGCTCCCTTCTACGCCTTAGTAGATCCATTCTGGAAAAAAAAAAAAAAAACTCCCTTGGCTCCGTTTCCCTTGAAACTTCCTAGACAACCCTGCAATCCCATTCTACATATTTCATTCCTGAGGACCCTATCCCATATTCTACTTCCCAAAGCCAGAAATCTAACATTTGTCTATTTTTAGGGTTTTCCATAAATTCTTCAATTTTCACCCACTCGCCTCCAAATTTTGCCACTGTATTCATTCCCTATTTCTGCTTCTTTGTCCCTCTTTGACCAATTTTCTCATTCTTTCACCCTGCTTCTGAAATCTTCATTTTTTGCTTCCCTGTCCATCAGAAAGTGTCCAAAACCTAGTCAAACCCCAATTACCCATCCGATTTTTTCCCAAATCCAAATTTCCCTTTACTAAATAAGCTTTTGTTTGTGTTTTTCTATCCATTCCCCAAAAACAAAAACAAAAAAAACCATGGAGGAAGCACTTGCAGCCATCCAAACCAAACTCCAAGATCTGGATGAAAATTTTCTCAGCCTCCATCTTCAGCATTCAGCCATGAACAATAATCGACAACAAGAATCTTCTGCATCCAATGGGTTATCTTCATTCAGCCATTTGGTTGTCACCCACACAAGAGAAAAAACCATGGAGGAAGCACTTGCAGCCATCCAAACCAAACTCCAAGATTTGGATGAAAATTTTCTCATCCTCCATCTTCAGCATTCAGCCATGAACAATAACCGACAACAAGAATCTTCTGCAACCAATGGGTTATCTTCTTTCAGCAATTTTCGTGGTCCGAAGCTTGAATTTCCTTGCTTCAATGGTATTGATCCGACTAGATGGATCTATTGTGAAGAACAGTATTTCAGTCTGCATAATACTTTTGATGTCCAAAAAGTTCCACTTGCATCCTTTCATTTGGAACAGGAAGCCCTTCAATGGTACCATTGGTACATCAAGGCTCATGACGAGCCAAAATGGACAGATTTTTGCCAACTCCTTTTGCAACAATTTGGTCCTAGTGCTTTTGATGACTTCACCGGAGCACTCACTAAACTTCGTCAAAGCGGCACTGTGAGAGAGTATCAGACAGAATTTGAGAAACTAGCCAATCACACAGAAGGATTTTCTAATGAATTATACAGCAGTTGTTTTATTAGTGGTCTTAAGGATGAAATCTGGTCAGAGGTTAAAATGTTCTATCCCAACACAATGATGGAAGTCCTAGGGTTAGCTAAGTTGGTAGAAGACAAGATTGCATCCCAACAGTGCTCCAAACCCACTTTTGTTCCCTTCCGAAATATGGGTTCTCAACGATCTCCCATCCCGCCAGCTCCTCGACCAACTCCTATCAAGCATTTGTCTGAAACAGAGATGCAGGCACGCAGAGAAAAAGGGTTTTGTTATAATTGTGATGAGAAATTCACTCGAGGACATAGATGTGTTCAACAAAAACTCTATCTCTTGGATATGGATTCTTCGCCTGCCTCTAAAATTGGTGGAGAAGCTCCAGATACAATGAATGATCAAGTCGACATTCAAGAGCCACCTATTGACCCCCCATCTCAGGATGAACAACCAGAGATATCTCTCCATGATTTATCCGGCATCACCACCCCCCAAACAATGCGGGTCAGAGGTTACTTCAAGAAGCTTCCTCTTACAATACTCATTGATTTTGGTATCACTCATAACTTCATTGACCCTCGGATCGCCAAACATGCTGATTGTTTTGTCCATCCTTGCTCCAACTTTGAAGTCATGGTTTCCAATGGGGGCACCTTACCTTGCAAGGGGAAGTGTCACAATGTGCGTATCTCTCTAGAAGATTATAACCTGCGCTCTGACAAGTTTTCCTTGTCCCTAGGCGGATGTGATGTGGTTTTGGGCGTTCAATGGTTACGCACAGTTGGCTCCATCTTATGGGATTTTGCTGAACTTTGGATGCATTTTCAGTCAATGGGAAACAACACAAGTTTAAGGGCTTACAACAAGGGTCTCTCTGCATCATCAGTTCACATCGCCTAGAAA
Organism: Larix kaempferi; assembly: GCA_027924585.1. Classification (NCBI taxonomy): domain Eukaryota; kingdom Viridiplantae; phylum Streptophyta; class Pinopsida; order Pinales; family Pinaceae; genus Larix; species Larix kaempferi. The sequence goes on along the minus strand of BSBM01000732.1, from coordinate 6,360,474 downwards.
ATATCCTTAAGAAGAATTCACATGGTGTCATTGCTCAACTCCATTCCATTTAGATGCACCCATCAACGGCCTCCCCTACTTCCTTGGATAGATATGCAGATGTCCTTACTGAACCAGTGGGTTTGTCTCCTTCAAGAGACCTTTCGGGTAAGAATTTAGCTGCATCTACATCTCAGTAGAAAATGATGGCTATTTTGCATGAAGTACAGAAGTGGCAGCCATACCTATTAGGGAATTATTTCTGCATCAAGACTGATCTCCAGAGTTTGGAAAATTTCCTGGAACAATGGGTCTCCTCCCCAGCACACCTGAAATGGCTTATCCAACTCATGGGTTATGCCTATGCGATCACTTACAAGAAGGGTAAGGACAATATGGTGGCAGATGCTCCTTCTCGCACATTTGATGACCCAGTTTCTCTTACAGCTATTTCTCTGCTTGTTCCAAATTGGTTTCCATCTGTTCAACAAGGCTATCTCTTCTATGAACTCCATGCTTCTTCATCAGCAGGGCACTCTGGGTTCCTAAAAATGTATGATCGGGAACAATGTAACTTCTTTTGGCAGGGACTGAACATGACAATTCAACAGATGGTGGTTGACTGTGATACTTGCCAGGTCAACAAGGGTGAAACGATACTCCTTTCGGGACTGTTTGAACCCTTGCCCATCCCTACAGAGATTTGGACAACTATTTGTATGGATTTCGTAGAAGCACTCCAGTGGTACAATACCACATCTAAAAGGACGCCATATGAAGCAATCTATGGACATGCACTGCCAGTTCTTCTTCCATACACCCTTAACAGCTCCCTAGTTCAGGCAATTGACTTGGTTCTTTGACACCGCGATCAGATTCTTCTCATTCTACAGGACAATCTTCACATGGCAAGAATTCGACTGAAACAACAAGTCGATCAGCACCATTCGAAGCGCACTTTTCACGCAGCTAATATGGTTCTTCTTCATCTACAGCCTTCCAAGCAACCCTTCCTGCAACTCAAAAGGCATCAGTGGCCTGGAATGCAACTCAAGGATGCTACAAGAGAACCACTCCTTCAGATTCTGCATCAATTTCCACATCTAAAGCTTCGAGGACAAAGATTTTTCTAAGGGAGAGGGGATGTTACGAACCCATGTCAACCCTTCTATTGTAACATCCCTAAAAATACCAAAATTTAAAAAAATTTATAATAGCAATAATTATCAAAGTCATTAATGCAGAACATATAAATTAATTAGATTTCTTAACTAAGATAATTAGTAATGATGACACATCATACTTCTCCAATAAATATGATATGATTGTATTTTCCATTTTATATTTAAGTGGATGTTAATCTCCTTAACGAAAGATCTTTTTATGATTATGCATAAGAATACAATTTACAGATTTGCTTAAGTTCTAAATATGATAACATGCTGTACATAGTTTGTACTATTATGATGTTCTTGATGATGTACTGACAGTTTGTTTGTATGTTAATGAAGGGGTCCTATGAGGTACCCTGGGGTTTACTTAGTTACGATTAGCTAAGGCATTTGAAATCCGTTTCCATGTGCAGAACGCAGGTAAGAAATTCTACAACAACCATGAGTTAAGAGTACATGAGTTCATCAATTCATCGTCAGCATAACATGAAACAAAACTAAGTACTACCCTGCGAAAACAAGTTACTAGAGGTATGGGTATTTTGGCTCCAATCCTAGTTTACGTGCTAGATTACAAACTCTTCAACACATCGTCAATTTGCTTGTTATAATGCTATTTATTGTTTATCAATGAGAAGTCATCTAAAAATATCCATTATTATAACAACTCAATGACCCAATGTCCAATTGTAATTCTATTTGAAATCTTGGAAAATAATAAAGTTTTTATTATTTAAAAAGAAATCTACTATTATATTATGCAACAACAAAATCTATAGACTATCCTAAGTCTAACAATTATCATTTTATTATTATTACAAGACTTCACATAAGGAATATATTGTGTTTATAGTTCTTATACTATGATCTTAGCATTGTAGTATGTATTAACTATACCTTAGTCTTATAATATTCGTTGGCTTGTCAAAACATAGCAATCATATGTAATATATATCTTACCCTATATGACTATACGTAAACTAAATAAAACAACCATGAAATGTAAACATTTGTATTGACCAAGCATTCACACTAAACAAAATAGCATGTGATAATACTATTATCACGATGCCTAAACAAGCCTTCGAAACTATATAGAAAAGTGCACAAGGATCTAACATTGCAATAACTATGATGATGATGACAGGGTATAAAGCTCGGTACTTGACATGATTACCACTGGCAATGACAGGTCTTGGAATTTAAAGTCGATCAACTCGATAGTGAAATGGAAGCTTAGTTGTAAGGTCTTCACGTGCTTGTGATTGCATTGAGCGCCAACATAAGGCTGAGTTGTGCCATGCACAAGCTCTTGGTTTGCTTAAATGGCAATTGGTAGATGTAGCAATTAAATGGTATTGATTGCAATGTTGGTTCGAATATCAACGTGCCTGGAATGGTAGCTATCCACCATTGATCTCTGTAGGATCTAGGGTGGTGGACGAGACCCTAAGCACGCATTGGTAATTCATGACATTTGGTTTTCCTGTCTTCATTGTTACGCTTAGTGGGAGGTTAGCAGGGTCGACAAAATGCTGCAATGTAGGGTTGTTGGTTTCTCAGAGAAGAGGACTCCTTCCTCAGTCTTGAACCCGGGACCTAAGTGATGAAGTTTATAGGTTTCAAGCTTATGCATTTGTGCAATAGAGCCATGATACAGTTCTACTAGATGTGCGTGGTTCTTCTATCAGTTGTTGAGAGTGATTTGAATTTGGGGTTCGATTTCCCAATTTATGATATTGTCTTCTGAGTCCTTGCATTTGTGAACGCTGCAAACATTTTCAAGTTTCGTCGCCTTTGCAGGAGTGGTGCTTCTAATATCAGAGGCTTCGTTCTAAGGGTAAGTAGTTTGATACTAAGTGTAATACTGTGAACTTGCTTTTTATTTGCATATGCATGCTTTTAACCCTTTGAACTTGTAACTTGGCAGGTGCCCACTTCGTTGGAAGGTTTATATACCAAGGATTGGAAATGGAAGTGCTGCAATTGCTTCCGGGTAAGCCTCGGTGGTTCTTGAAACCTTGTAGGTGCCTTTGGCATGGTTTAGCTGGTGAATATGGTGTAACGATAGTTGGAATTTCAACTTGGTTCGGAGTAATAATCAAGTTTTTACATTTTATTGTTTTAATTTGGTCAAGGCAGAATAGAAGATACACACTCAGTGTTTAAGATGTTATTCGGCCCTGTAATGTCTTGCTACGTCGTTTGAGACAAACTTCGAACATGTATTTGTACTGTTATTTTGATAAGGGATAAACCCTGAGTAGTTTTTGGAATCTTGAAACGCCTGAATGTAAACTATGTTTAAGTTTAAATTAAAGTTTTGAAATTGTGATGAAATGAAATTTGGTCTGATTATAAGTGTTTCGAAAAGGCTATTTCCTCCAGGTTCTAATTTGTTCAAAGAATGAAACCCTACCTAAAGTCTTCCTTGGCAACCTTACTTATGCAGAGAAGTTTGAACCACGAAATAGACCTTAGCTCATATATGAATATTTTGACGATGTGTAAGTCTTAATGTTGGGGTTGTGAGCTAAAGTTTAGACATTGATATGAACTCGTGCTTTCGACTAAGTGATAAATAGTGCTTCGATGGTAAACTCGCCATGTACAAAAGATAGTATGGTTATAGAAAATGATAACTAGGGTTTAGTAAATCATAATTGCTATAATTTCTGAAATAATGTCTAAATTTTGCCATGAATGGCTTGATAAGAGGTTTATGAACTATGTACTAAAAGAACGTTTAGATTCTGAGGGTTTGCGATAATAGGGTTTTGATGCTACCATGAATAGATTTGTATTTTAAATACTGAAATGAATAGATGATGGAATAATAGGTTTACATATAATAATTTTGTGTAGAGAAAAGATTTTCGCAGATGCTAAATTTCTAGGCTCTACTTTACTTGAAACATTAGGGAAATAAATGTTGAATTGCATGATATTTCTATCTAAAAAAGATGTATTTGAAATGGAAACATATAAATCTTGTGCAAAAATACAATGTGTTTAAAAAGTAGATGAATGTTATACATCTGTATACACTATACTGTACTATTTCTTGCATTTTTACTTATAATTTAAAAGACAGAAATTAAAAGAAAACAACTATGTTTTATCCTTTTATTAAAAAAAAGGCATTATGCCTATCAATCATCTCCTATTAATTTCACTTCTCTATACTGGAGTATGATGCAAGAAAACATGGGGAAAAATAGAGAAGGGTTTTCGAATCAATCATTTCATCAAATAAACATTTTCATTCAAAAATCTATTTTCAAAACAACTTCATCTGTATAACTGAAAATGATAATTTTACTACGCAGAAATTCATTTAACTGTAACAAGAAATTAGATTAGTAAAACCTGGTTGACTGTAGGAGGAACAAATAGCCCAAGGAACCTGTTCCACCCAACCTATTCCTGAAGACAGCCAACTTACTTGCCATAGGACCCCCGAGCCTATTCACTAAACCACCAGGAGGAAAATTCTGTAGAAGCCTTAGTACATCAACTTGTAATAGAATATAGATTGTCCAGTCATCAAGACTCAGCAGTCAAAGAGACCTGCACCATCACCTCTGGTTTTCCTTCTCAGTATACTTAGCAGACTCACAGTTGCACTCTCACATAGCCTCCCTATTCGAATCTCTCAGTGATCACCTGATGCACTTGAGGAATATTTTTGTAGAAAATATTGTAAGGGGGATGCCTACCCAATTCAAATTTCCTTATGTAGGTTTCCTAGGCCTTTTAGTGGTTAACCGGTCATTAATGAGCTGCCTTCTCACTTCCACTCACCTGGGAGATAATGCCACATTTTTAGGGATAGTTGTCCCATAACCAACAGCTAGTGGTGAAGTGCAAATGCTGCCATTTGTCCCATACCTTCTAACAGCTTCCATTCCTCCTAGTGGGTCAGTGAACACTCATTTAACAGTTCCCTTGGGTGTTTGTCTCCTACTTTAATTTATTAAATAATAATAATTAGTAATTACATTCATCCTTGACCAAACTTGGTCATAATTACAAAACTTTCTAATTAAAATTTAACATAAAGTATTTTGCAAATAAAATAATATTCTCCAAATTTGGGTAGGTGACATCTATTTACTTTGTTAGTCTATTGTTGTTGGACGCATATGCTTTGTAAGTCGTCCCATAGTATTTGTTGATCCATAGTTTGTCTTATTGTTGTTGGACGCATATGCATTGTAAGTCGTCCCATCGTAATTGTTGATCCATAGTTTGTATTGGCCCATGGTTTGTATTGACACATGGTATTGACCCATGGTATTGGCACCTAGACTTAGTATATAAGTTTGTGTTGAGACCAATGAAGGACCGTGAATTTATTTGTATTAAGCTTGCTCAAAGGAGGTTGCCCCCTCGAAGTGGCCTGCGATCAATAAAAGTGATTCTGAGTTCTGTTATTTCTGCTATCTCATGTATTTTCATTAATTAATTGTTGCAAGTTCTTCACAAAGATTTGGATATTACGATGCGGTTGGAAGCGTCGCCAATTGGTGAAAATGCAGCTGGGTGTCACAGATTCAGACACAGTTGGCTAACCTGACCATACAGCTGCAATATCTTAAGAAGGGCAAGGAGCAACGTGAAGAAGTATGGTGTACGCGATGTCGAGGGGAAGGACATACTAAGGATAATTGCTCGGACTTCTGCAATTATCTGGTTTCAGGAGCACCGAATCCATTGAATGGTGGTGGCATTCCATGGTGTCGCGTTTGTCAGGTATATGGGCACCGCCATGAGGAATTCCCATACATGCAGAAGATGGTTACAAAACCAATGAATCTGTATTGTACGTTTTGTAAATCTGTGGGACATGACGAAAAATATTGCCGAGCATATGGGTTGCTACACAAGAGAACGTACGACCATTCTATGTGAAGGACAACCAGCGTGCCGTACAACAAGCGCTGCTGCAACCGCAGGTAGCTCAACCGCTACCTCAACTGCAGGTACAGTTTGTACCACAGAAACAACCACAACAGTTTATGCCACAATATGCTCTGATGCAAATGGCTCCACAACAGCCACAGTACGTTCAGCAACTGCAATATGCACAACAAGGGCAAGGCATGCAACCAAATCTGATGCAGCAACAGTACAATCAACTACAGTACCAATAGCTGGGCGGATTTCGGGGAGGATTCTGAGGTGGACGCGGTGGCGGATTTGGTCATGGAGGAGGAAGGGGAGGGCACGGAACTGTTCAGTGTTATCACTGTGCGATATGGGGGAACTATCAGCGAGATTTCCCACTATTGTAGACACAATGTACATTTTGCTTTGTTACAGATCATACAGTGGAGAACTGCCCACAGTTGATTGCGCGATGGCAGGCAGGAAACATTACACAATTGCAGAATCAGAATCAGGCATAGCATCCAGTACAGAATTAGGTGCAGCAACCGGTGTGGAACCAGAATCAACGCCCAAAATAGAATGCTAATCATAATGTGAACCAACCTGGGAATCCACCGCTAAACCAGAATCAGGGTGCGAGTGTTGCAACAATTTTGGCGGAGCCAAGGCCACAAGATGCGACTGTTGCAGTGATCACTCGTGGAGGTGCAGCGACCGGAGGGGATAGCTCACAACCGCTCATTCGGTTGGTAGGGAAAAAGAAGGTGTCATTTGATATTGAATTCAAGCGTGATACATTCTTTCAGGCACGTCGTGCGATGGACCAGGATCGCGGTAAAACTATTATCTGCGACATGCCCCCTATTTTATATGCTACTTCAAAGGCAGGTCCGTCAGCGTCGTCTAGAAATTTGCAAAAATATTTTGAGAGCTACTTATTATTGGCAAGGGACCATGCTGCTCTAGCTGAGATCGAGGGGTTGTTGCAACGAACGACCAGGGGACAACAAGAATCTGCGGTAAACTCCTTACAGCGACGGAAGATCGGTAAGGAGATGTGCATGAACATACAAATTGGGGACTATGATGTTGATTCGGTTAGTCTGGATCTTGGTTCGGATGTCAACATCGTAACCAAGAAGGCATGGCAGAAAATGGGGAGCCCCCCATTGAACTGGTCTCTTGTATAGCTCCGGTTAGCTAATCACGCTAAGGTGACACCGATTGGGAGAGTTCCACGTCTGGTAGTGGACATTAAGGGCATGAAGACCTATGTTGACTTTGACATCATCGAAGTGGTTGAAGGAGGAAGCTCTTATCCCACGTTGTTGGGGATTGGATGGGCTAACGATAGTGGAGCGGTAATTAACTTTAAGCGGCGGATGATGACTTTCGAAAACCGCGATCTCATAGTCATAGCCCCATTGGATCTAGCTGAAGGATGTAGAAACATTGAGCCAGTGAAGGACGAAGATCCCAGCGGATGGGACCACGCATTCAATATTTTCGAAGATTATATTCATCCAGCTGCCAACAGTGAGCTAGGATGGCGCAGTGATAGTTCCGTGTCTTCCGACTCTAATGATGCATTAGAACATTGGTAGAACCGCTTGCATGAGGTGTCGCTCTGCAAGTGCGGGTTAGTCATGCATTCATTATGCCGCGTTGTGACTGAAACCGTTACGCTACCAGTATACAAGGGGATTCCTGGGTTGTCTAACTTTCTGGCAGAGTTCAAGGAAAGAGTTTCCAAACCACGGTGACTGTTGGAATTGGAGGAAGCACTGAAGGCTGCTCTAGTACGCTGGTGGGTGACACGTAAGAAATCAATTGATGGATGGCCACAATGCAAGAGATTGATGACGGTTCGCTTCGGCGATACCGAGGTTTACCACACAGGGAAATGTGATGGTTGAAATGACCCTAGAAGTCATTTGATGGAGTGTTAGACATTATGGGCATCACAACCAAGAGATGAGTGGGTCCATGCATTTATTCATACTTTGGATGAAATGCCGCGATCATGGTATACTGTAGCTGAATTGAGGGGAGAAATTACTACTTTGTTGGAGTTGACAATTTGATTTACTCATACATTCATTTTTGTTGATCCCAACTCGGATGTCCATAACACTCTACAGATCATCTGCGATGTGGTTCTAAAAGTTGTTCCAGTGGAATATCCTGAGGATCCGCATATGCACTGCTAGATGCAATCTATGATGGAATGTTATAATATCACTGGTGGGCCTGAAGATGGAAATAATCCGTGGAATGTCAATATTCTGTAGTCTGAAGGAATTCACGATGTGGTACCACCTGATGCACCAAGTGATCCAATTAGCCATCCTTTGAAGCTTTGTAAGATCAATATTGGGACTGAGACCACTCCCAAGTTCACGAATGTTGGAGACTATTGGGATGATGAGATGATAGGAAAGGTCACTGACCTGCTGCATGAATTTCAAGACCTCTTTCCTACCAAGTTTTCTGAGATGAAAGGTATTTTGGGAGATTTAGGGGAAATGAAGATCTCGTTGAAACCAAATGCTAAACCAATCCGGCAGTGACCTTATCGGCTGAATCCATGCCATAAGGAGAGGGTCAAGATAGAACCTGATCGCATGTTGGATGCTAGTATTATTGAATCGGTTGAGGAGTCAGAATGGATCAGTCCTATGGTGGTGCAGGACAAGAAGACTGACGAGGTGTGCATTTGTGTTGATCTACAGAAGTTGAATGACGCATGCTTGCATGATGCCTTTCCAACCCCGTTTACTAATGAGGTACTCAAAGGAGTGGGTGGCCAAGAGATGTATTCTTTCACGGAGGGATTCTCTGGCTATCATTAGATCCGCATTGCGAAGGAAGACCGCCACAAGATGACTTTTGTGATAGAATGAGGTTGTTTTTAGTACACAGTAATGCCATTTGGGTTGAAGAATGCCCCTACGATATTTTCGCGAGTTGTTGTTGTTGCATTCAAGGATTTTATTCAGAAGTTTTTGTAGGTATACATGGGCGACTGGATGGTCTATGGGTTGATCCACGATCATCTAGCGAACCTGCGGTTGATGTTGGAGCGCTGTCGACAACATCAGATATCGTTGAACTTGAAGAAGTGAATCTTTTGTGCACCGTTTGGCATACTACTGGGTCACATCGTGTGCAAGCAAGGATTTTTAGTTGATCCAGCAAAGATTGCGCTCATTTTGAGCTTGACACTGCTAACTACTGTCAATCAGTTGAGAGCGACATTGGGCCAGACCGGGTATTATCGCAACTTCATCACGGGTTATGCAGGGATCACCGCCCCTATGGAGAAGTTATTGAAGAAAGATGCGGTATTTCAATGGAGCCCTAAATATCAAGATAGTTTTGAGATGCTGAAGGCTAAGATGGATTCGGCACCGATACTGGTATTTCTGGACTGGAGTAAGGAATTTCATGTCCATGTCAATGCCTCATCGATCGCGCTGGGAGTGGTGCTTTCCCAGCCAGCAGAGGGGGATCTAGATCACCCCATTGTGTTTTCAAGTCAGAAGTTATCATCAGCGAAAAGAAATTATACCACCATGAAGAGGGAAGGCCTGGCGACGGTGTATGCGCTGCAGAAGTTTCGACATTACTTATTGGGAGGAAATTTTAATATGTTCACCGACCACTCTGCATTGAAATACCTGGTCAATAAGCCTATGTTGGGGGGGAATATATGTCGATGGATACTTCTTTTTTAGGAGTTTGATTTTGAAGTGATTGTGAAGCCAAGGCAGTTGAATGCTAGCCCTAATCATCTGTCGCAGATTGAAACATACGAGGAGCCAACTAACATTGAAGATGGGTTGCCTGATGCGCAACTATTTAAGGTTGAAGTAGTCAATAGCTATTTTACAGACATCATTCAGTTTCTAGCAACAGGTACCGCACCAGAGGAGTTCACCACGAGTTAAAAGAAGCAGTTGGTGGTCAAGGCTGTAGACTTCTAGCTAATTGCAGGCGAGTTGTACAAATTAGGCTCAGATGAGATACTACGGCAGTGTGTTCTGCCTCATGAGAAAGGGCATATCTTGGCAGAAGCACATGCAGGAGTGGCTGGAGGGAACTATGGCAGTCGTGCAACTTCCAGGAAGGTGCTTCGTGCGGGGCTCTGGTGGCCCACGCTGCATAATGATGCGACAAACTATGCGCGGTCCTGCAACATTTATCAGCGAACCAAAAAACCATCCAGGAGGGATGAGATGTCACTGATGCCTTAGCTAACATTGTATCCATTTGAAAAATGGGCAGTGGATTTCGTGGGACCAATCAATCCACTAGGGAAGCACATTGGTGCAAGATACATCATCACAGCGATAGATTATTTGACACGATGGGTGAAAGCTGCCCCCGTCGTTGATTATTCTACTGCCAAGGCCACGTGGTTTCTATTCGACAATATCGTAACTCGATTCGGCTACCCCAAGACATTGCTAAGTGATCAAGGCAGCCACTTTCTCAATCGCACCATCAGCGCATTAACGGAGGAACTGCAGATACAACACAAAAAGAGCACGCCATATCATCCGCAAGCAAATGGCAAGGTGGAAGCTTTCAACAAGATATTGGAACATGCGCTAACAAAGGTGTGCAATACGAACCACGATGACTGGGATTTGAAAATCCCAGCATTTTTGTGGGCATATTGCACCACATGTAAAAGGTTGACGGGACAGACACCCTTCAAGCTGGTGTATAGGCAAGAAGCGATTATGCCTATGGAGTACATCGTTCCGAGTCTGCGCATAGCGGCAGGGAAAGGTATGGATGTTGCAACGGAATTAGAAGAACGTCTAGCGCAGTTAGTACAGCTGAAGGAAGATCGCTTTATTGCAGGATTCCACCAGGGTGTGGAGAAGGATCGCCAAAAGGCTTGGCACGATCGCTACATAAAGAACAAATAGTTTCAGAAGGGTGACTTGGTGTTGTTGTATGACAGCACATTTTTGAAACACCCAGGAAAATTGCAGATGCATTGGCTTGGTCCATATTGCATCAGTAACATCACTTCAGGAGGCACAGTACAGTTACAGCAGTTAGACGGAACGATGCTCCCAAAGTTGATTAATGGCAGTAGGTTGAAGCCCTATCAGTCGGGCTTGGAGCAGCGCGATGCCTGAGTCGCATCGAAATATATATATATATATATATATATATATTGTTGGCAGGTTGCTCGGTGGCAGGGTGGTGCACCGACAGGAACGGAATGCACAAGCAGGGAAGCTTGTGCAACAAGTTAGGAGTGGTCCGCGATAGTAGCATGGTTGCAGTCGGGTCAAATCAGGAATCATTATGAATCATTAGAAAACGAAACTTTTTCTTTTGGTAGGAATGATTGTTAGTCCGCTGGGATTGCCACCAGAAGGATGCAAGTTTGGCACGAAGAATACACCATGGCAGCATGGACAATGGCACCTGGGGTGATAGTTTGCACACTTTGGCACGAATGGAAACCAACGGCAGTATAGTTGCCATGCCACACGTCAAAAGTCTAGTTCATACTCACACATAACAGCAAAATGATATGATTAGCATCTTGCATGAATAGGTGGTGCAAATGATTGTCGAGGCAAATGACCAGACGAAGGCGATGTATAAATATAGGAACCAAAGGATAGCAGAGCATAGAGGTATTTCCTGTCGAGAGGTAGTTATGCTGCGAGAGGGTCAGGAATCTAGCTAAGTTAGGAATTCCAAGTAGGTTGTGAAAATGATCCATTTCATTTCATGTGGTAGCACACCAGGCATCTTGAGGGCCCGAATAACGAGTGTGCATGAGCACCTAGAGCAAGCCGCACCGCGGACACTTGAGTGTTATAAGCATGAAGTCCCTTCCGAGATGTCTAGGCATGTAGTGATAATTCACAGCTTCATGGTCCCTATGACCACAACTAGGATGGGGGTGGCAACCCCCTAGTGCTGGTAGTATGTGCTTACCAAAGCGAAACAGATGTGTTGGAGCTGTCGGCATGTTTCGCACCTCGGTGCTGTTTGTAAACTTCTTCTCAGTCTGCACTCGGTTCCTTGAGACTAGAAGATGAGCTTGAGAGATACATGACAGCAAGCCGAGGGATGACCACTTTCGGATGAGAAGTACATGATAGCAAGTCGAAGATCAGTGTAGAAGAAGGAGCAGGACAACACCACGCGATCCAAATAGTAAGAACAGTTGCAGCAACATAGTTCAGCCATAGCAAAGACCGAGCACACCATGTCCTGATGACGTGTCTCGAGGGCGAGCCACAAGATTGTGTTGGGGGCCTGTTGGCGGGTGGTTTGGTAAGTTAGCATCACAGCATCGAGGATGCTACGACAAGTCAGAAGATACCGCAGGAGGCGGAAAGCTGGGTGCAAAGGAGAATATTTTATGTATTTTTGAGTCAGTTGGACTACAGCATGCGGGTTTTGGGTCATTTGGACCGTATATTATGTATTTTTGGGTTAATTGTACCGCATTATGTGAGTTTTTGGGTCATTTGGACCATGTCAATTAGATTTTGGGTCATTTGCTCAAAGTGTCGGTTAGGAAGTTGTTAGTAAGTGGACAAGCAAGGTAAAGGCAAAAGCCTATATAAAGTCATAGATTTGTATGTGTTGATGGGGAGAACATGGATTATGCGTCTTTTAGTTGTGTTTATGAGATCAACAGTTATTGGTGAGATCTGTGTTTTGCAGAGATATTGTACCTGGGTTTTGCAGAGTTAATATGACATGACAGAGCTGTTTTGTGAAATCCCTATGTATCTTATGTTCTTTTATGGTAATGCATGTTGCAATATATGAATGATGCTATGTTTTCTTGCTGCAATTAATGCTTTACTGTTGAATTTGTTGTGATGAATGTTTCTGTTGAATGATGCTATGAATATGAATAATGCCGAAGATAATTGCATAATATCTACTTCTAAAATGTCGCAATAAGTTTAAGTAATTGAGCTGCAACATCCTCCTTCATTCGGCGGAAACATGGTTCCATCGACTCTCCCTTGAACATCTCGGGTGAGACCTCATCTACTCCGCAGGTGTTGCTAGATGGGGTAAAACCTGTTTGGGTCGGTGCTCAGGGAGATTGCTGTGGTCTGGATGTCGACAGTGAGTGGAACCCCTGTCGACTGGGTTTGAGTCAACAAGATTTAAAAAATTTGAAATATCCAAAGACTTCTGATTTCAAATTTAGAAAATAAACTGAGGTAAATCATGAATAGTCATCTATGAATGTTAATATGTATCTAGAATTATTTAGAGAAGGGTGATGAAGCGATCCTAATATGTCACCGTGAATCAGGTCAAGAGGAGACGAGGCTCTCTTTTCCTTTCCTTTTTCAAACTTGTGCTCTGAATGCTTGCCAATCAAGAAACCTTGACATGTACCTTTAGAAAATATGATGTTTCGGAGGCCTTCAACCATGTTCTAATTGTGCAGTTCTTGCAAATATTTGTAGTTAAGGTTCCCAAACCTCTCATGACAAAGCCTGCTAACTTCATTAGCACGGGTAAGAAGTGCACTTTGAGTTGAATAAGGAATGAAGTGAGATAAATCATAAATATTGGAATGACGATGTAATGTGCCCAATCAGAAATTATGAATATTATCTCCAAGGTTCCAACTTTAATGATGTTGATTTTCAACTTTTTTCTAAACAATGGCTTATGAAGGCTTATGAGATGCCCTTGTTCAGCAATAGTGGACTGTATGTATATTTATGATGTCCATTAAAGGTGTGCAACTCATAATTTTTTTTAGATTCCACTGATATGTGTCCCAAATCAGATCTGATATAAAATTGGAAGCTGGTAAAGAAACTAGTAACACCAGTTCAATTTTGGCCACATTGAACACGAGGTTTCCAACTCTTCCCAAACACTACCAGAGAAACTCGAATTATCCCAATATAAATTTAATGCACTCAAATAGACTCAACTAAAACTATCTGAACCAATTATAGTCTCCATAGAACTTCCAAAGAAGTATGAAATATACCATCTCAAGACTACTGAGAAACTAGCTCGATTTGCCCCACATTGGAATACTAGTTTTTCAACTTGACCCAAAAACTTCCCAATCAACCCAAGTCTTCCCAAACAGATCCAATTCAAACATGAAAATCCCAAATCAACAAAAATAATTTAATAACAAACTTTTGGGTGCTGATATGAAAATTTAATACACATTGTCTTAAGATTTCTTAACCATACTAGTAGATTTGCACATAAATCACCCATAAGCTTGAACATTGAACAACATATGATGAAAATATCTGTGAATATTATTATGAATGTAGGGAGACAGTAAATATATTGATTACAAGAATATATGGCTCTGACATAATCTCTAAATCCTATAATATAGAGATAGCAAAGTAGTGGTGAGCCCCTCCACCAGAAGAGATGTCGAATATAGTAGATTTAGTAAAATGATGATATCTCGGGCATCCAAAAACCTTTTTGAGTGAAATTTTTTTTTCCCACTGGAAATGATGCTTTGAATGCAATGGAATAGGTCTCACAACCCATAAATTCTCATAATTATCGAAACCGGAACCTCCATTTTGTCCCACCAACACCAATTGAAGCTCTAAACCAATAGAAAGAAACTCCAAATGATAGGAATTCGAACCCACTAGTATATATGAACATATAAACTGAAATAAATATTTGTAGAGAAATCAGAAAGTGATTTCTCCCCTCAATAATCATCCACAATGAAGCACAATGAAAAGATCTGGATGATCTCCTCCTCTCTACTAGCTTGGGTGGAATATTTCACCACCGAAACTAGATCAATGGAAGGGAAGGTAAACACACACAATGAAATGGACATGCTAAGCTCTCCAAGAGTGAAAAACAACAACAATTATCCAAAATCTATTTCACTTGTGTCTTCATCCCTTTTATAAATCTTCATGGAGCATTTCCCCCTCATTCTAGAATTCTCTCACAAATATTTAACAAAATATTAATAAATGTTATTTTTATGAGAGAATGACATATTGGGTCCCATTTAATTCCTCTCTAATTTTATTTTCCCAAACAATACGTCATCTACCTTGGAACTTCAAATTTCAGAGGCTTAGCTTGATTTTGGGGAAGTTACATTAGCATGTGGGCCCACCCTTCTCCTCTAGTGCCCTCCTTGGATAAATTTAGGACCTGCAACATGTCATAGGTTGTCATAAATTGTCATAAGTTGTAATAGGACCTGATTCTTTTCATAAGTTGTCATATATGTGATAGGTTGTCATAGAATCTGTCATTGACTAAAAATAGCCCTGTCACTCTTCACCTTCCCCATGGCAGTTACTTATCCTTCCAAATTCGAATTTGAGGATGGTGCCATGTGTAAAGGAGGAATATTCCCTCATGTGGACCCCACATATCCACTTATGAACCCCCAAGTCCAACTAGGACCCCATGCCACTTCATTTTGGAGCAATTAATCTTTTTTCCATAATTTATTGGCTTATTTTCCACCATCAATTTTGAATTTTAAATTTCCATGAGAAACTATAGTCCTTGGGGTTAAATATCAATATTTTAATTTTCCAACATAACCCTTAGGAATTGTATAGGATAACTTAATTTTTTATCTGAAAATTATTTAATTGGGGACATTACAGTCCTCCCCACCCAAGATTGCTTGTCCTCAAGCAATTTCAAACATGGATGTTGAAGAACCTGCTTTCCTTCCAAAACGTTGAGTAGTGGCACTCATGTACTGCAATTGTTTGTTTCCAAAAGTAAAGAGATGTGGATTTTCTTTTTCATATTGATATCTCTTGTGACATCACCACTAAACACAAAAAGATTAATTAAATCCATCAAAACAAAATTTTCACAATTAATCTTTACCTCTTTCATATTTTGGAAACCCTTTCTAAACTTTCAACCCTTTTGCTCACTATAGAATTCTTTGAAGTTGCCACTGAGTTGCCAAACTTTGAGTCTTCAAGATTCCAAGATGATTTCAGAGAGGAACCACCATGCTTGTTGATGCACTACTTTGATTACAATCACCTTCTCAAGTGGTGACTCAATCTCCTATACCACTTGTTGCCCCCAAAAATTAAAACCAATGAGACCAAAAATGATCCCAGGGCCCCAAATGATCATGATACATGCATGGTGTGAAATGTATACTATGAAATTCCATGAACACCAAGAATGGGAAAACTAAATCCATCTCTCAAAAGGTCTCCCACATAGGAAACTGGAACATTGCTCTGCAAATATGAAATCAAACAACTGAAGGTTGGTTTTCTCTCTCAAACCAACAATTGAACTGCTTCTCCAAGTGAGCTGAAACCAAGCAATACCAGGATCCCAATGCTTGTATTGCATCCTTACAAACATAATGAGTTCAAAATATAGAACGTCAAAGTACATGACAACATCATACAAATGTACATCAAGAAGGTACCTCATCAAAGAATCATGAAAGTGCTTGTACATCTAAGTAAGTAGATCATCATGTGCCAAGTACATACAAGCATCAAGTGACCAATCAAATATGATCCAATCACATAGATGAGCATCCCATGTCCTATAGTGTTGCTCCAAAATCAAGTAAGATGCATCAAAATAATCAGCCATATGTTCTTTCATCCAAGAAGTGAATGAAGAACCTCCACAAAAATCTGAACCAATTAAGGAGCGAAGAAAACAAGGAGACTTAAAGTGGCTCATAGAAGTCTCATCCATACACCCATGAATGTTAGAGTGATAAAAAATAGAAAAGGATGTGGCTTCCAATACAAATGTGATCCAATCATAAATCTCTTCACCCAATTATTGGATGAATTTCCTCCAACATCAAAAGAACTAAGCAAGGAGCAAGACAAATCATGAGTCTTCAAGTGACTCAAGTGAACATCATATATGCATCCATGTAGATGTGTATCATCATAAGGTAACAAATGATGCGGCTGAAAATGTAAATAAGAAGGTTCTCTAGTCATGTCATCATCAAAAGGAGAGATAGGAGTTTTGTATTCCTCATGGGGAACCATCAAAAAGAACCCTTTCACCCATAATTCATTGGGATGAATGTTACAAAATATGGAAGTGTAGGATGTCAGAGAACGAACCAAATCACCCGAATGATAAAAAAAGTGCAGAAGTTTCATCGTGTGAAGGATCCATAGGGGTAGGATCATGCACCTCCATCAAAAGTGTGAATCATTTCTCATAGGTTGGTTCCAAGGTAGAGGAATCATGCACTTCTTCAAAAAGTGCATAACCATCATCAAGAGGAAACTCAAGTTCTTCTTTCACCACATCAAGTGTTTGGATCTCATCAAGCTCATATTTAAACACATCAAGCACATTGAAATTTCCATGTTTCTCATGATCCACCATGTCATGAGAATCCTCCAAGAAATCTACCATATGACAATTTGTAACATAGGAGGAAGAGCAAGTATCTTGCAACCTCTCAAGAAGTTGCTCATTTTGAATTTTTAGCTTATGAATATCCTCATTATTCTTCAAGTACACCTCATGTAACCATTCATTAAGCTCAACCAAATTGTTTTTATCAAAAATCAAAGACATGAAATTACCTTTGATGTTGCACATTTCTCTTTGAATCTTCTCCATGTATTCAAGGAACGATGGATCCTTCAATGAAGTAGATCTCCAACAAGAATTTGACACCAATGCTTAAGTGTCATGGAGATTCTTCAAGGCCTCTTGCATCTTATTTTCATCCATATTCAAGGACCCTGCAAGAAACTCAGGTTCTTGCAAATGAACCTCCTCTTCTTATTCCTTCTTGCTTGGACCAATTTCATGAAGTTCAAGTGGTGATGGGGAAGTTGATCTTGGTTCTTCTTCAACTGCTACAAGGTATCCATGTCCATGGTCAATGGAAATTTGGATTGCAGCAACACCTTCAAAAGTGATCTCTATGTCACCAACATAGAGGTGTGAGCACCCATTAGTAGGTACTCCTTCAGAATTCAAGCATCCATCAGTATATGCTCTTTGATCCATGTCCAAAGTAGAATGTGTCTTAGAATGATCTTCAGTAGTTTCAATGGAATCTTCTTCATGCTCATGTGATGTTTCTTCATATTTTTCAAAATCACTTGGGAGTGGATTTTGATCCTCTTCATGTGATTCGGCTTTTGCTTCACCACCTACAAAACTAGATGGCTCATGGGTCTCCTCCTTTTCACTCAAACATATATGATTTTCTCTCCATGGTATTTTGCAAAAAGGGAATAAACCTTTCTTCACTAACTCCACATAATCATTCTTGGGCCAATATCCAAACACCCAATAAAAAAATTCTTCAAACATAATGTCATTCTTTGTATTTCCCATCAGAGAAAGATATGCCTGATATTGCTGAGGAAAAGTTTTACATGTTGCTCTCAATATTTCTAATTCATTCAGAGGATTAGCCTTTGGTGGTATGACACATTAATATTCATCATAAACAAGGTCATAAGAATAACCCTCATTCCTTATGAAATTGTAATAATTGATGCACGATGGCACCTCTTTCTCATACCATTCACATTCTTCTTCATATTGCTCACAATCATCTTCATATTGCTCATAAGAATTGTACTCATAGGAGTCATCATAATAGTAAGACATGGATACAAATTCTTCTTCAATGGATGATATTAATGCACAGGTGCAAGGACCATGATCTGATACCACTATAATGTGCCTAATCAGTAATTAGGAATATTATCTCCAAGGTTCCAACTTTAATTATGTTGATCTTCAAATTTTTCCCAATCAATGGCTTATGAAGGCTTATGAGATGCCCTCGTTCAACAATAGTGGAGTGTATGTATATTTACAATTCCATTAAAGGTTTTCAGCTAAGAAAAGTGTTTATATTCCAATTATATGTGTCCCAAATCAGATCTGATATAAAATTGGAATCTGGTAAAGAAACTAGGAACACTAGTTCAATTTTGGCCACACTGAACACGAGGTTTCCAACTCTTCCCAAACACTACCAAAGAAACTCAAATTATCCCAATATCAATTTAATGGAATACAATAGAATCAAATGAAACTATATGAACCACTTATAGACTCCGTAGAACTTCCAAGTAAGTATGAAAGACACCGTCTTAGGTCTAGTGAGAAACTAGCTCGATTTCCCCCACATTGGAATACTAGTTTTTCAACTTGACCCAAACACTTCCCAATCAACCCAAGTATTCCCAAACATATCCAATTCGACCATGAAACTCCAAAATCAACAAAAATAACTTAATAACATACTTTAGGGAGCTTATATGAAAATTTAATACAAATTATCTTAAGATTACTTAACCATACTAGCAGATTTGCACATAAATCACCCATAAGCTTGAACATTGAACACCATATGATGAAAATATATGTAAATATCCATTATGAATGTATGGAGACAATAAATATACTGATTAAAACAATATATTTCTCTTACATAATCTCTAAATCCAATAAATATATATATAGCAAAGTAGTGGTGTGCCCCTCCACCAGAAGAGATGCTGAATAAAGTAGATTTAGTAAAATGATGATATCTTTGGCATACGGAAACCTTTTGGAGTGAAAAAAAAAAGTGTTTCCCACTGTAAATGATCCTCTGAATGCAATGGAATATGTCTCACATCCCAAAAATTCTCATAAGTATCTAAACTAGAACCTCCATTTCGTCCCACCAACACCGACCCAAGCTCTAAATCAATAGAAAGAAAATCCAAGTGATGGGAATTAGACCCTACTATTGTCTATGAACATATATACTGAAATAAATATCTGTATAGAAATCTTAAAGTGATTTATCCCCTCAATAATCAGTTGCAATGAAGCACAATGAAAATATCTGGATGATCTCCTCCTCTCTACTAGCTTGGGTGGAATATTTCACCACCAAAACTAGATCAATGGAAGGGAAGGTAAACACACACTGTGCAATGGAAAATATAATCTCTACAAGAGTTCAAAACAACAACAATGATCCAAAATCTCTTTCACTTGTTTATTCATCCCTTTTATAAATCTTCATGGAGCATTTCCCCCTCATTCTAGAATTCTCTCACAAATATTTAATAAAATATTAATAAATTTTATTTTTATGATAGAATGATACATTGGGACCCATTTAATTCCTCTCTAATGTTATTTGGCCAAAAAATAACTCCATATAGCTTGGAAATTTGAATTTGAGAGGCTTAGCTTGATTTTGGGGAAGATACATTAGCATGTGGGCCCACCCTTCTCCTATAGTGCCCTCCTTGGATAAAATTAGGACCTACAACATGTCATAGGTTGAGCTGTCATAGGACATGATTCTTGTCATAAGTTGTCATATATGTCATAGGTTGTCATAGAATATGTCATTGACAAAAAATAGCCCTGTGACTCTTCACCTTCCCCATGGGAGTTTCTTATCCTTCCAAATTCGAATTTGAGGATGGTGACATGTGTAAAGGAGGAATATTCCCCCATGTGGACCCCACATATCCACTTATGCACCCCCAAGTCCAACTAAGACCCCGTGCCACTTCATTTTGGAGCAATTAATGATTTTTCCATAATTTATTGGCCTATTTTCCACCATCAATTTTGAATTTTGAATTTCCATGAGAAACTATAGGCCTTTGGGTTAAATATCAATATTTTAATTTTCCCACATAAACCTTAGGAATTGGATAGGCCAACTTAATTGTTTATCTGGAAATTATTTAATTGGGTACATTACAGATGATCTGCAGTTCCTTGTGTAATGATTTTTCCAGAAGAGATCTATGTTATCTCAACAACATCAGGAGTAAAAATGACTTTCTTTGGAACTCATGTATGGGTCATCTGATAGACTGAAAGAATATTAGCTGCCAAGGTAGGAACATACAACAAATCATTGAAGCATCCATTATCAAGGTTGATTTTTCCAATTCCCTTTGAAGGAACTTTTGAATCGTCTCCCATTAGGATGGAAGGCCCAATAATAGGTTTGAATTCTGAGAAGAGATCTCTGGATGTAGACATGTGTCTGGAGGCTCCAAAATCTAAGATGAAGGAAGATGAATTCGAAGTGCCAGCCATGAGTGCATGACATCTCTCCTTATGTTATGATTTAGAATCAACTTCTTTCCTCTTGGCACATTTAGGTGCTGGAAAGTTTTTCTTCTCTAGAAGATGAGCCATAAGATCAATTTTCTTCTTCATGCAAGCACTTTTAGGATGAAAACCTCTATTGCAATATGGACATTTGGTCTTCTCCTTTTGATTTTGCTTTCCTCACTTGGAATTTGAAGTTCCCTATGACTATTGGGGAGACTTCTTTTTTATTTTTCTCATACTGTATCTTCTCCTTTCCTTTCTTACTCCCTTTACCATTAACATTATTTCCTTCTCCAGTAGCAAGAGATTGATCCGTAGATGGTTTTATGACTCCCATTTCCACTAATTTGTCTTGCTCCTTTGTGAGAGACAGAATGAAGGCATCTAGTGTGGGAATATTCTAATTTGGGGTGGATAATTTAGTTGTTTGGAAGGTGTATACGAATACAGAATAGTTTGGTCCCAATTTTGATAGAATTGAGAGAATTAGCTACTCATCCTTCTTCTCAAAACCACATAGTTTTAGCTGCACAACCAAATTCTTGAATTTTTTGAAGAAGTCTGTGATGGATTCAAAGTTGTTGGGGCTCAGAGAGATCAGCTCATTCTCCAATTGATTCCCTCTCAAATAATCTTGCTTCCCAAATAAAGATTTAATATTTTTCCAAACCTTCTTGGTAGTTTTCAAACCGGGTAGATGTAAGAGAAGATCCTTAGATATGTGAGACATAGCAATCCATACACTTCATCAAGCTTATCTGGGTATTTGGATTTATCTAAATCACCATTTGGTTTGACTTCAATACCTTTGAGCACTCTGTAAATACATATGTTGAACATGAATATCTCCATGTGATCCTTCCATTCGAAGAAATTGAAAGGAGAGAGTTTTGGTATTGAAGATAGATCCATTTTAGTTGCTTGCTTGTGCTACTGATGATGGAATAAACTGCAAAACAATTTGCAATATACTTTGGAAATATATATTGGAGGGTTGATATAGAATCTACTAAGATATCACAAGCTCTGATACCATGTGAATTTCCACAGGTGGGATCACAAAGTTGAACAAACCTCACTAATTTCACAAAGCTTTTACATAAAGAATTTAGAAGAAAAAGCTATAAAATTTACTCATGAATTGAAACTTAGATAATAAAAAATTGTTGCTGTATGATACAACAAATGACTGATAAACAAAATATTTTACAATACTGAGAATTCAAAATCCTTAGAGGTCTTTCGAATTCATCTCGAGTGGCAGGATTAGTTTGCATTGGAATCATCACCCGACAAGGTCTAGTGGCCACTAATGATTAATGGCTAGTCAAATGAAGTTGGTTGGAACATGACTGAGACATTAGGGCTAGCAAATAAGGGAGGAGACTCCAAAGTGGCGCATAACTGACTTGTGGTGCTCAAAAGAGGCGCTCCTACACTCAGTTTCAATGAAACTAGGAGTAACAGTTAGTTAACAAGGCAATCAAGGGGACAAGGTGCCTTAATTCATGGAACTGACTGTATTGACTCCTAAAATCATGAATGAGGGCACATTGACACTTCAGTGATGTGGATAAGGCGCTCTGAGTGGATAAGGAGTCTAATGATGACCAAAATGAAGCACTAGGGGGACAAAAACAAGGACTGGGTGCTAGCAGACTCAACTACCAATGCATGGAATGCATGCAAGATGCATGGAAGGCATGCATGCAAAACCAAGGTTGAGATGGTTAGAATTTTCCAGCGCTCTTCCTATTCAACACTAGATCATATCACTTGATTTAAATTGCTTGGTAAAAATGAATGAGGCATCCTTTATTTATACTTGTTTGATGGGTGACGTTTCCACTTTTCCCGGGACCGATGCGTGCTTTATTTATACGTATTTACATTTAATATATATATAATAATTGATTATTATTTCTTTTGTTTGTTCGACTTGTGAGGATACCTCACGAAGCTATAAACACCAACACTCCCTCTTATCTAGGGAAGTATCATCATGTTAGAACACATCTGGATATCATATGATCATCACATATTGTCTTGGACTTCTCTGCATCATAAGGAAGGTATTCTCTTGTACATGTGGCTACAACCAACATGAATTCCACTATGGGATACAACCCATGAGTCTCCCAACCACAAAAGGTTGATGGGAACCAGCCAAGATGACAAGTCTCCCAACCACAAAGGTTGTTGGACACCAATTTAGTGACAAGTCTCCCAACCTACAAAGGTTGTTGGACACCAATCCAGTGACAAGTCTCCCAACCCACAAGGGTTTTTGGGCACACACTGATGTGAAAAATCTCTCAACCTATAAGAGTTTTTGGACATCAATCTAGTGACAAGTCTCCCAACCCACAAGGGTTGCTGGGTACCATCCCAGGTGACAAGTCTCCAAACTCATCGTAGTTGTTGGGAACCAACCCAGTTGACTCGACATAACTTAGTCCATCATGAGGTGTCAAATATCAACTCAACTCAGTCCATCGAGGATAATGATCAGAGTAGTCATATCCCTCTCTCTCCCTCTTAAGAGAGAGTAACAACATTCTCCCTATCTCATTGATACTGCATCATCAATCCTCCCTCTCAATGAGGAAGACATTCTCCATCACTCGAAGCCTAACTTATAAAGTGATAGTCAACCTTAGATAATGTGAGAATGTCTCATGTCATCGCTTGGATACTCCATCGCATGGAGTGTAATGTCACATGGTAAATCAACTTAGTTCATTGAGGAGTGCGCCCATGTATCTCATGCATCTCATGGTAACTCAAATTAGCAAGGAGTGTGCCCATGCATATCCTGCATCTCATGGTAACTCAAGGAGTGCACCCATGCATCTCATGGTAACTCAAGGAGTCCCGCCCATGCATCTCATGGTAACTCAAATCAAGTGTGACCATGCATATCATGGTAATTTGATGTAGTGAGGACTGCACCCATGTATCTCATGGTAACTCAACTCAGTGAAGAGTGTGCCCATGCATCTCATGATGTCAATCCACAACAAATATCTCTCCATCACATGGATACTTCCACCATTCTCCTATTCCTGAGAGAATATATCACAGATCAACACATCTTTCGGTCTCAGAAGCAATTCTTCCTTATGTATCTCAACTTCCTCTACAACTGAGAATCTTGTATTAAAGTAACCTGCTGCTCTCTACATTGATCACTATGCATTTGAGTATCCTGCACTCTCTGCATCTAAGTATTTTGTATTTTCTTTTAGTTCGGGTACATGCATAATTTCGGTCACCACTTGACTTGAGTTGGAATCCAACTCATCTGACTTCCTTGCATGCGTGAGCTTCCACAATGTATCTACCTTTACTGTTGTCTCCCTCTTGATCTATTCCTTCTTGTAGAAATATTTGAAGTGTAACCAAAAAAACTATACTTTTTATCCAAGAATTTATAAAATTACTCTTGAACCCATTTACAATGTTTCCAAACAAAGTCTTACACATAGGACAAAATGCCTCTCTTTAAAACTTTAAGAGTGGTTAAAATAGACCCATTTCCAATAATATGCAACAATTAATATTTCAAATGAAAAACCATAACATGGCTTGCATGTTTCCACAATACATATGGAAATATCCATCACCAAGTGCCACTTAACATGAATGGAAACTATTACAAGGCTAGGCTTTAAACATGGTTCACATGACATAAAAAATAAAAATAAAAGAAACCCCTAGCACATATGCAATAAACTAACCCGGTCTCTTGATAGGATAATATGCCTTATGTGAACCATAAGTAAGAAGGAAGTTGTTGTGTATTTACAATAATATATTATCTACATTTGAATTCCTTCGTTGTCTTAACAGGGGTAAAAACATTTTAATGTGTGCATAAAAATCACCAACTAGTTGGTAAAACCATGTGTAGGGAAGAAAACCATGTTCATATGTGAAATTCCGCATACAAAACCTATCCATAGTAAATAGAAATTAGTAAATACAATATACTAATGAAATACCATGGTTTGGAAGGGAATACCATGGGCCAATACCCTCACAACTCCAAACCATGATCCAAGACACCACATCTAATGAGAATATGGAAAATACCCTAGGAATTAGGTTTCTTTTAGCACTGCTCTAATACCATGTTAGAATTTAATAAAGCAGTATAATTCAATCTTATTTGCTACAGAAACAAAATTAGGATGATTGAAAGAATAAACCATGCACATAAACAAAGAGACACAATAATTTTTATCCTGGGAAACCCTTCTACCCAAGGGAAGAAAACCCAGAAACCTTCTTATAAGAGAATTAGTTCAAGATACAAGTATAACCAAATAGAAGACTAAAATAATCCTAAAGATATGAAGCCCAGAAATTATCCTTCTTCTACTGTTGCGTCCTTCTCTTCCTCTTCCACACTAGATCAGATCACTTGATGTAAATTGCTTGGTAAAAATGAATGAGGTATCATTTATTTATACTTGTTTGATGGGTGACTTTTCCACTTTTCCTAGGACCGACGTGTCTCTTATTTATACATGTTTAATTTAATATATATAATAATAATTGTTTATTATTTCTTTTGCTAGGCCAACTTGTTAGGATACTTCACGAAGCTATAAACACCAACACATAATGGATCAGCTTCTGGTCCTCTTCGGCCATCCAGGGTCCTTTCTTCATCCCTTCTTGATCGCCATAGCAAGGTGCACGTCCCATGATTAGGTTGTATCATGCAATGGTGTTTCTTTAGCAAATTTGGAATCAAGCACCATCACCGGGTTACTCTACGCCATGTATACCTTTTTTAAATTTTCACTAGTACCATGTTACTTGACGCCGGGAATACCATCTTTAAATCATCACAACAACTTAGAAAATGATATAGCCAACACGAAGCAAAAAAGTTAGAAGAGACGTGTGGTGTTGTGTTGAATCCACGTGGGAAACTATTACGACGGAGTATTGGTATACCTTCGATTTAATCTTGGATGTACTCTTCATAGCTTCCATGTCAGCACAGGAAGATCCCTAAAACAATAACATAAACATTAAACCCTTAACACGTTTAAATGAACACTCAACTAAAATACCTGCGACCATCAAACACATCTCGATCATACACTTGGTGTATCAACCTGAAATCTAGAAAAAACTATCCTTCGTATTCCACCCCTAAAAATATAAGATATAAACGCCCATCGACGTAAAAAACCCTATTTTCTTTTTGCTTTGTATTTCAATGCCTAACTTTTCTCATATATATCTGAATGTTTTCCATATTTTCTTTGTTATGAATGCACAAGATTGTTTGTAGGTTTAATTTTTTTAATTTAATAATATTTTTTTGTACTAGGGGAATCGACAACTGGAGTTGGGTTGGTAGTCATGGGACACGGGGTCCAGGTATCCAATATCACTACCACTATACCCCTAGGTGCATCCACAGGGCCTGAACCATGGTGCATGAGTAAGATTGGGGGTATTTGAACACGTGACCTTCCATTTACAACTTCTCATATTTACCACTTGAGCTACCCCCACGGGTTTTAATTTAATAATACTTAAAAATATTATTATTGTGTCTATTTATAATACTTTATTGTTTTAATTATAATTATATATATATATAGTCCTAAGTGGATGTAGTGTAATGGTTGAGTGGGACAATGTTTCCCAACCCACCCGAGTTCAAATCTGACCGACCCTTGAAGAATAGCAAGGCCAACATTTCCCATACCTTTTCTTTAAAACCATACTTAATAATGGTAAAAACATAAAATTAATAAATATTTATGTTTAACCATACATGCTTTAACAATTATGTGTATATATATATTACTTCTATATATTATTTATATTTATAATTATAATTATCATATTGTATAATTATGTTTTTTTAATGAAAATATTTAATAAAATAATTGAAATTTATAAATATTTATTAATAAAATAAGTGATTTAATCATCATTTATATATATACTATTTATTAATATTTTTTTTATATCAATTTTTTATGTTCTATTATTTTAATAGAATTAATTTTTTATTTATATATTTTTTCATTGATAAAGTTAATGTTCATTAACAATAAAATTATTAATATGAATATGGTTAATTTTAATATTAATAACAATACTATTAATATTAATATTAATTTTAATATCATTAATAATATTAAAAATTTATAATATTTGACTAACAATAAAATTATAATATGAATATTGTTAATTTTAATATTAATAACAATACTATTAATAATATTATTATTAATATTAATTTTAATATCATTAACAATATTAAAAATTTAGAATATTTGACCATTATGAAATTGAAATGAACGACTATCTAAATAAGAACATATAAATGAATGAAAAAAAGAAAGTAAGTATAAATTATTGAAACAAAAATGTTGAGGTAACATTTCCATAATACTTTTATTGTGTGCATTTATATTAATTGAATGAACAACTATCTAGATTTTTATTTATCAACATTTCCATAATACTTTTATTGTGTGCATTTATATTAATTGAATGAACAACTATCTAGATTTTTATTTATAATTGGGGAAGCCTAAATTTGGAACTGAACATAATTAACAAAAGCGTGGGGCTTACCACCGCGGTTATATGATTATTTATAATTGGGGAAGCCTAAATTTGGAACTGAACATAATTAACAAAAGCGTGGGGCTTACCACCGCGGTTATATGAGATGGCGAGCTTGCAGGAATCGAACCTGAACTCTCGTCAAAACATCTTTCATAACTCGCCGTTGATTCCAGGACCTCAACCCTGAACAACCATCTAACCCTGAACAACTATTTAGACATGAACATATAAATGAATGAAACAAAAATATTGAAGTATAAATGAATGAAACAAAAAGGTTGAACTCTCGTCAAAACATCTTTCATAACTCGCCGTTGATTCCAGGACCTCAACCCTGAACAACTATCTAACCCTGAACAACTATTTAGACATGAACATATAAATGAATGAAACAAAAATATTGAAGTATAAATGAATGAAACAAAAAGGTTGAGTTAACATTTCCATAATACTTTTATTGTATGTATTATATTACTTATTATGTTCGTCTTCGTGATAAATGATTAATATGTTTAAAAAAAAATTGAGATGTGAATCTTAACCTTTCATTGATATGTAAATCTTTACATCATTAAACTATTTATTTTCTTTTTTAATGGTGTATTATTTAATAATTTATTAATTAATAAATAATATTTATATTTATATTAATAATGTTTAAGATTTTCATTGGATATAGTTTGGGTGGTTGGGAGGAATGATTATTACTTTTCCCACCTGGGTTTAATTCTTGTAAGTGACATGTGACATGATACTTTTATTGAGTCCTTATGTAATGATTAAGTGGATTATGTAATTTGGTTATGCCTAGACTCCCTAGAACAGCAAGTGTTGGCATATTTCCAGGTGAAAAAAAAATATTAACAATGTCTAAAAAACATTAATTTTATTGCGCCGAGAGGCACTCTACAGCCCAATATGAGGGAGATCTTGTAACATGTGTGTGTTTGTCGAGTAACAAAATAATACAAAGTAAAATATAATAAATATTATGTCAGCCATAAACAAAAAAGAACAATACAAAGTAAAAAATAAATATGAGACTTAAACTAGAGACTTTAGAGCTTAGCATTAGGTGATAAATATTATGTTGGTCATAAACAAAAAAGAATAATAGAAAGTAAAAAGTAAATATGAGACTTAAACTAGAGACTTTACTTTTTACTTTTAATACAAAGTAAAAAGTAAATATGAGATTTTAGAGTGTTTGTCAAGTAACAAAATAATACAAAGTAAACAAAAAAGAATAATACAAAGTAAAAGTAATAAATATTATGTCGGACATAAACAAAAAAGAATAATACAAAGTAAAAAAGTAAATATGAGACTTAAACTAGAGACTTTAGAGTTTAGGATTAGATGGCTCAGGTATTGCACTCAAGGAGCTATTCAAGGAGAGGTTTGCACCTCGGGAGATTTGATCCCTCTGGGCGCTTGATAGAGCCTAGGATTTGGATCTATGCTGGTGTTAGTAAACATTAACATTAACATTATTAATATCAATATAGATGTTTTTAAAGCATTAATAACAGTATTGTCAACATTATTAATATTAATATAGTTTTTTTAAGCATTAATAATAGTATTGTCAACATTAGTAATATTAATATAGATTTTTTTTAAGCATTAATAACAGTATTGTCAACATTATTAATATTAATAACATTAATATTAAATATTAATATCAATACTAAAATTAATGTTAACATTAATATTAGAAAACAAATTAATATGAACACAAAATTAATGTTATAAAACAATAAAGTTAGCATAATAACAACAATTGTAATACCATTAATAATATTAACATTAATACCAATAATAAAATTAATAACATTATCATATGTCACATTGCAACCTAATCAATGCAGAATGTTGAAGTCCATCATAACACAAGAGGAAAATTAATGCCATGTCCAAAATTTAAAATGCTCAACCATGACCAATCTTATCCAAACATAGTTAACAATACAAAACCATGGTTGAACTGAGTTAATCATATTAACCATAGTAACACATGATGAACTAAGGTCAACCAAACCCAACCAATAATAATAATAATAATAGGAAATATTAATATAAACCTCAAACATAACATTCATGGATATCTTAAGGTCAACAATAGTAAAAAATATTCAAGCAAAGTTGACCTAATATGAAAACCATAGTCAATATTATTCAAGCATTGCCAACCATAGTCAATCATGACCAATGCAACTTAATCAAAGTCAACCATAGAAACACATGATCAACCATGGTCAAACATACCTAACCAAACTCGATCATGGACAAACATATTCAAACATGATGAACCATAGTCAACCAAGATCAATAATAGTAAACCATAGTAAATTGTGTTCAACTATGGTTCCATGGTTAACAATATTACTAAAGTCAACAATATTAATTCACCCTTAGTTAAACATCACAGGTAATCCACGATAAACCATGAACAACCATGAACAACCACAGTCAACCATGAACAACCATAATTAACCATAATCTGCCATTAACAACCACGGTCAACCATAGTCAACCATGATAAACCATAGTAAACCATTCTCAACCTTCATTGACTATACTCAACCATAGATAACAATGAACAACCATAATCTATTAGGAACCCATGTCTTTACTTTGTTAGTATATTGTTGTTGGACGCAGATGCTTTGTAAGTTGTCCCGTAGTATTTGTTGATCCATAGTTTATGTTATTGTTGTTTAGCACATATGCTTTGTAAGTCATCCATAGTATTGTTGATCCATAGTTTGTATTAACCGATGGTTTTGACCCATAGTATTGGCGCCTAGACTTAGTATATAAGTGTGTATTGAGGCCTATGAAGGCATCGTGAAGTTATTTGTATTGAGCTTGCTCAAAGGAGGTTGCCCCCTCGAAGTGGCCTGCAATCAATAAAATATTTTGTGATCCAATATATTGTGCATTTTATCAATTAATTGTTGTAGGTTCCTCCCATCTGGTATCAGAGCACTTTCTTGGGCTCGTTGGGTGAAATTTCTGCTAAAAAAAATTTTCGCATTTGTTGCAGGTTCGGATCTAGGAATAGTCCCTATCCGCTTAACTGTGGGAAGTAATTGGGCATAAGCCCTAAAACTCATTGTGAGGAGTACCATAGGAAACCCAAAGTAGTTGGCCCATTGAGAGGACCTGCCAGTGAAAAGGGCAACGACCCCTACTTGACTGACTAGTTCCCACCCGTGAGGTAAACCAAGAGCTGTCGTTTGTGGAAAAGCGGTTATCATTTTTACCTAAGCCATGGAGTGAGAGGTACTGCCCCAATACGCAAGTTGCCAGACAACATTGGTGGCCGAGTGAATCCCCTGAATCGTTAGAAAGCCGAGCATACCTGGGGTTCATATCTATTTTTAGCTGCAAAATCACAGATTTTCTCTGCCCAGAATTGTTGCCAATCACTTCCACGTTGTTGCAGATCCCTCTATTTATGATCACTTCCGCACCGCTACAGATCTATCTATTTCCTATCACTTCCGCGCCGTTACATATCTATCTGTTTCCGATCAATTCTGTGTCATTGCATATCTATCTGTTTCTGATCCCTTCCGCACTGTTGCAGATCTATCTGTTTCCGATCAGTTCCGTGCCATTGCAGAACTATTCCTGAAAAAAAAAGTATAAAATTCTATTTTTTGGCCATATCTCCCTTGTTTTCACTTTGTTTCCCTTGAAACTTCCCTGACACCCATGTAATCCCATTCTGCATATTTCATTCCTGAGGACCCTATCCCAAATTCCACTTCCCAAAGCCCGAAATCCCACATTTGACTATTTTTAGGGTTTGCCATAACTTCTTCGGATTTCACCCAATCGCCTTCAAATTTTACCACAGAGTTCATTTCCTAATTCTGCTTCTTTTTCCTTCTCTGCCAAATTTTCTCATTGTTTCACCCTGCTTCTGAAATCCTCATTTTTTGCTTCCCTGTCCATTTGACAGTGTCCAAAACCTAGTCAAACCCAAATTACCCTTCAAATTTTTTTCCCAAATCCAGATTTTCCTTTACTGAAACAATTTCTGTTTTTGTTTTTCTACACACTCACCAAAAAAAAAAACTCCTGGTTATGGTTGTCACCCGTGCAGGAGCAAAAACCATGGAAGAAGTACTTGCAACCATCCAAGCCAAACTCCAAGATCTGGATGAAAAATTTCCCGGCCTCCATCTTGAGCATTCAGCCATGAACATCAAACGACATTCCGAATCTTCATCAGACAATGGGTTCTCTTCTTCCAGCAATTTACGTGGTCCAAAGCTTGATTTTCCTCGCTTCAATGGTACTGGTCCGATGGGATGGATCTATCGTGTAGAACAGTATTTTAGTATGCATAATACTTTTGATGTCAACAAAGTTCCACTTGCATACTTTCATTTGGAACAGGAAACTCTTCAATGGCACCGTTGGTACATCAAGGCTCATGAAGAGCCAAAATGGATAGATTTTTGTCAGTTCCTTTTGCAACGATTTGGTCCTAGTACTTTTGATGACTTCACAGGAGCCCTCACTAAACTTCGCCAAATTGGCACTGTGAGAGAGTACCAAACCGAATTTGAGAAACTAGCCAACCACATCGAAGGATTGCCTGATGACTTCTACTGGAGTTGTTTTATCAGTGGTCTAAAGGATGCAATCCACTCTGAGGTCAAAATGTTCTGTCTCAACATAATGATGGGAGCCCTGGGATTGGCTAAGTTGGAAGAATACAAGATTGCATCCCAACAGCGCTCCAAACCCACTTTTGTTCCCTTCCAAAATATGGGTTCTCAATGACCTCCCATCCCGCCAACACCTCGACCAACTCCTATCAAGCATTTTTCTGAAACCAAGATGCAGGCACACAGAGAAAAGGGGCTTTGTTATAATTGTAATGAGAAATTCACTCGGGGACATAGATGTGTTCAGCAAAATCTCTATCTCTTGGATATGGATTCTCTGCCTACCTCTGAAATTGGTGAAGAAGCTCCAGATACAATGGATGCTCAGGTTGACATTCTAGAGCCGCCTATTGACCCTCCATCTTAGGATGACCAGCCAGAGATATCTCTCCATGCTTTAGCTGAAATCACCACGCCACAAATGATGCGGGTTAGGGGTTACTTCAAGAAGTTTCCTCTTACAATACTCATTGATTTTGGTAGCACTCATAATTTCATTGACCCTCAGATCGCCAAACAGGCTGATTGTTTTA
This sequence comes from Larix kaempferi, assembly GCA_027924585.1. NCBI lineage: Eukaryota > Viridiplantae > Streptophyta > Pinopsida > Pinales > Pinaceae > Larix > Larix kaempferi. The sequence continues at coordinate 6,327,486 of BSBM01000732.1, read as the reverse complement.
TCCATCCTTGCTTCAACTTTGAAGTCATGGTTTCTAATGGGGGCACCTTACCTTGCAAAGGGAAGTGTTGTAATGTGTGTATCTCTATGGGAGATTATAACCTGCGCTCTAACATGTTTTCCTTGACCTTGGGCGGATGTGATGTGGTTTTGGGCACTCAATGGCTATGCACACTTGGCCCCATCTTATGGGATTTTGCTGAACTTTGGATGCAATTTTTTCCCAATGGACAAAAACACACATTGACAAGCTTACAACCAGGGTCTCTCAGCATCATCAGTTCAAATCGCATGGAAAAACTCCTTAAGAAGAATTCACATGGTGTCATTGCTCAGATCTATTCCATTCAGATGCAACCATCAGCGGTCTCCACTACTCCTTTGGATCTATAACAAATTATGGATCAATATGCAGGTGTCTTTTCTAAACCAGTGGGATTTTCACCTTCAAGACTAGAGGACCATCGTATTTAGCTCCTTCTTGGAAGCGTTCCTCCCAACATCAGGCCCTATCGCTACCCATTTCACCAAAAAACAGAGATTGAAATGCTCGTTCGAGACTTACTGAAGCAAGGTATTATTCGCCCAAGCACTAATTCCTTTTCTTCACCAGTTCTTCTTGTCCACAAAAAAGATGGGTCATGGCACCTATGCATTGACTTTCGAGCACTTAATCACCTCACTATCAAGGATAAGTTTCCAATTCCTTTTGTTGATGAGCTTCTTGATGAGCTTCATGGTGATCATTTTTTCTCCAAGTTGGATCTTCGTTCTGGGTATCATCAAATTCGGGTTCATGAGGATGATATCCCTAAAACAGCTTTCCACACACATGATGGCCACTATGAGTTTTTGGTCATGCTCTTTGGCCTCACTAATTCTCCTTCCACATTCCAGGCCTTTATGAATAAAATATTTCGGCCCTACTTGCGGAAATTCATTCTGGTATTCTTTGATGATATCCTCATCTACGGTAAAACATGGGCTGAACATCTCCAACATTTGGATCTTGTCATGAAACTTTTATCTGACCATCATCTCCCTGCAAAACAGTCTAATTGTGTTTTTGGACAGAAGGAAGTCAAGTATCTCGGGCACATTATCTCAGCACAAGGGGTTCGCGTGGATCTTGCAAAAATCACTGCCATGAACAATTGGCCGCATCCTCAGACACTCAAGAGCCTTTGTGGTTTTTTGGGATTGATTGGCTACTACCGTAAGTTTGTCAAGGATTATGGGAAGATTGCAGCTCCATTAACTGCTCTATTGAAAAAGGATGATTTTACATGGACACATGCTACTGAGTGTGCATTTGACAAACTGAAACAAGCATGTGTACTACACCTGTTCTAGCTATGCCTGATTTTTCCAAACCCTTCACTATTGAGAGTGATGCTTGCGGAAATGGACTTGGTGATGTTCTCCTTCAAGATGAACACCCCATTGCATTCACCAGCAAAACCCTTTTAGGTAACAATTTAGCTGCCTCTACATATGAGAAGGAAATGATGGCTATTTTGCATGCAGTACAAAAGTGGCGACCATACCTATTAGGGAATCATTTCTGCATCAAGACTGATCACCAGAGTCTAAAATATTTCCTGGAACAACGTATATCCTCCCCAACACAACAGAATTGGGTTAGCAAAATCATGGGTTATGAATATGAGATCACTTACAAGAAGGGTAAGGACAATATTGTGGCGGGTGCTCTTTCTTGCACATTTGAGGACCAAGGTTCTCTTTCAGCTATTTCTATGCATGTTCCAAATTGGTTGCAATCTGTTCAACAGGGCTATGTCAATGACTCTTCATTATCTCAAATCATCCAACGCTTGGCCAACAACCCTTATTCTATACCACATTACTCTTGGGATGGTGCTTCCCTGAGATACAAGGGTCGTCTGGTGCTTCCCCAGAGCACAGATCTTCAACAAGTTGTCTTCTATGAACTCCATGCTTCTCCATCCGCTGAGCATTCTGGGTTCCTCAAAATGTATGAGTGGGCATGGCGTAACTTCTTTTGGCAGGGCATGAAAAGGACAATTCAAAAGATGGTGGTTGAATGTGATTGGTTGTGGAGCCTAATATCTAGATTCAGAGATATTATTATTCAGTCGTGTCCGTACCCTAAGTTTGGTTATGATTCTGGCACCACCCTAGGGGGATGTTTTTCGCCACCAGTATTTGGGCCCATGGTTTTGGGTAACCTGTGGTATTTTCCCATTGTATTTCCCTTATAAAAGAAAGACATTGTAACATGGCTAGGGTTGATGTATTAGGTTTTATGCATTGTAAAGATCTCTGAGATCGAGAAGAGTGTTAGAAAAACAGGATCGCAGAGCAATAACAATAAACAGAAATGAAAATATAATCACACATACACATTACAAGAGAGACACAGATATATCGTGGTTCACCCAACTTGGGCTACGTCCACACTGAATTTTCCAGTCCTTATTATTATTACCGTCCAGCAAGTCGAAGGGATACAACCTGCAGCACAACCGCTGCACTTCCTCTTCTCTGTTTCACAGTCTCTCTCCTGGTCTCAAAGATCTTTACAATGCATAAAACCTAATACATCAACCCTAGCCGTATTACAATGTCTTTATTTATAAGGGAAATACAATGGGAAAATACCACGGGATACCCAAAACCATGGGCCCGCAAAACAGTTGGCGAAAACAGCCCCAAAAAATTTTCTTCGGGGCCATTGCCCCCGAACCCCCGCCGGGGGACCGCTGGCCCCTGAACCCCCCAACCAGGGGGGATGGGCCCCCCTGGAACCCCGTGGGGGGGCGATGCCCCCCCACACCCCCTCGCTAGGGTGACTGTATAGTCCACCTACATATCATATGAAACTGGGGTACACACACGGCTGATACAATATCATCTATGAGACTAGAAGATCTGGCTCCACAACCAACAAAGAGAGACTGTAAGATAGTGAAGAGAAAGTGCAGCAGCTGTGCTGCAGGTTGTATCCCTTCACTTTGCTGGACGGTATAATAAAAGGACTGGCAACTTCAGTGTGGACGTAGCCCAAGTTGGGTGAACCACGATATATCTATGTCTCTCTTGTAATGTGTATGTGTGATTATATTTTAATTTCTGTTTATTGTTATTGCTCTGCGATCCTATTTTTCTAACAATTGGTATCATAGCCAAAAGTCTATTTGGCAGTTAAACCCACAGGAAGCTAGGGTTTCTAGTTCAAGTGGGAGCAATGGTAGAAGAAGGAAAGTTTAAGGTCGAGAAGTTTAATGGCCAAAAATTCCAGCTATGGAAAATGCAAATGGAGGACTATCTGTACCAGAAGGATCTATTCCTACCATTGGGAGGAAGAGCAAAGCAGCCGGTGGCTATGAAGGGCGAAGAATGGAAGGTTCTTGACAGAAAGGCTCTGGGAACAATACGGCTGAGCCTGGCCTCGTCGGTGGCTTTCAATATCTCAAAAGAAACGACAACGAAGGGTTTGATGAGCGCATTGGGTAAGCTGTATGAAAAACCCTCGGCCTCCAACAAGGTATTTATAATGAAATGTTTATTTAATATCAAGATGTCTGAAGGTGGATCTGTTACTGATCATTTAAATGAGTTTAATACGGTTACAAATCAACTAAGTTCTGTAAGTGTGTACTTTTATGATGAGGTTATGGCTCTTCTAATCTTGTGTTCATTTCCAGAAAGCTGGAATAGCTTGGTCATGGTAGTAAGTAACTTTGTCTCTGGTTCAAACACCTTGAAATTTGATGATGTTATTGGTGTTATTCTTAGCGAAGAAAAAGCACAGGTGAGACATCAGGTAATGCGTTGACCATGGAGACCAGGGGAAGAAAAAAGGAGAGAGGAAAGAGCCAAGGTAATCATGGGAAGTCTAAAACGGGCAGATCCAAGTCCAGACTGGGAAAGATAGAGTGTTGGAACTGTGGAAAGAAAGGACATCTAAAGAAAGACTGCAGATCTCTAAAGAAGAAAAGAGATGCACAGAAGGAAACGACCCAAAAAGAAAATGTAGCAGGTGATGTGTTACAAGATGCTTTGATTCTTGCATTAGATAACACTAGTGATTATTGGGTAGTAGATTATGGGGCTTCATGTCATGCTACACCCCATAGGAAATATTTTCATGATTATGTTCCAGGCGATTTTGGACATGTTTTATTGGGTGATGATGAGACATGCAAAATTGTTGGAATGGGTAAGGTATGGATAAAAGTTAAGAATAGAACTGATTGGATGTTGAAAGATGTTAGGCAGATTCCTACTATGAAAAGAAATCTGATCTCAATAGGGAAGTTGGCAGATGGCGGCTGTCTATCTACATTTGGAGAAAAGTGGTGGAAGATCACTAAAGGATCAATGGTGATAGCAAAAGGAGACAGGGTAGGTATGTTGTATTTATGTCCTCATAATACTAACCATTCTATCTCTTTAGCTTCCACAGGAACAGATACATCATTGTAGCATCATAGGCTTGGCCACATGAGTGAGAAGGGGATGCAGATTCCCCACTCCAGGAAGTTGCTGCCAGATTTGAAGCAGGTAAGTTTGGAATTCTGTGAGAACTGTGTTTATGGAAAACAGAAGAGAGTCAGATTTCTTAGGGTTGGGAAACAAAAGAAGAATGAAAAGTTAGATCTAGTGCATACCGATGTATGGGGACCGGCTCATGTACAATCTCTTGGTGGATCTCATTATTATGTTACATTTATTGATGATGCAACTAGGAAAACTTGGGTTTATTGCATTAGACAGAAATCTGATGTATTTGCTAATTTTAAGAAGTGGAAAGCTTTGGTTGAGAATGAGACAGGAAAAAGGTTGAAGTGTCTCAAATCTGATAATGGAGGTGAGTATTGTGGTAAGGATTTTGATAGTTACTGTTCATACCATGGGATTCGTAGAGAGAAGACAGTCCCAGGAACACCACAAGAAAATGGTGTGTTTGAAAGGATGAACAAAACGATCATGGAGCGTGCAAGGTGTATGAGATTGCATGCAGGGTTGCCCTTACAGTTTTGGGTAGATGCTGTAAATACTGTTGTTTATTTAATAAACAGAGGGCCTTCAAGTGCTTTGGATGGTGGTATTCCAGAGGAGGAATGGACAAATAAAAAGGTAAACTACTCATTTATGAGAACATTTTGTTGTGAAGCATTTGTCCATATTGATAAAGAAAATAGAACAAATCTTGAAGCTAAATCCAAGAAATGTACCTTTATTGGATATGGGGTTGATGATTTTGGTTATCGTTTATGGGATTATGAAAATCACAAAATCATTAGAAGTAGAGATGTCATATTCAATGAAAAGGTCATGTATAAAGATCAGTTGCGGGGAAAGAAACAGGAAAAGGAAAACACAGAGTACACAGTACTTGATGAAATTCAAGAAAATGAAGTTACAAAGGTGCCAAAAAATCAAGAACAATAACAAGTACCTGAAACTCCTGCAACTACAAGAAGATCTACCAGGTTAAGTAGACTCCCTGAATGATACTCTCCTTCAATATATTATTTGTTGATGACTGATGCTACTGAACCAGAATGTTATGAAGAAGCAATACAGGTGGAAACTCGAAAGAAGTGGGAGCAAGGCATGAATGAGGAGATGGACTCATTGGTAGGAAACCAGACTTGGGATCTGGTTCACTTGCCTGCTGGTAAAAGAGCATTGCAGAACAAATGGATTTACAAGTTGAAGGAAGAAGAAGGAGGTAAGAAGCAGTACAAGGCCAGACTTGTTGTAAAGGGGTTTGCACAAAAGAAAGGTATAAATTTTGATGAAATATTTTCTCATGTTGTTAAGATGACTTCAATTAGGACTATCTTAAGCCTAGTGGCGGTAGAAGATTTGCATCTTGAATAGTTGGATGTAAAAACGGCCTTTCTCCATGGGGATTTGGAGGAAGAGATATATATGCAGCAGCCACAAGGGTATGAGGTCAAAGGTAAGGAGAACTTGATATGCAGGTTGAAAAAGAGTTTGTATGGCTTGAAGCAAGCTCCAAGGTAGTGGTATTTAAAATCTGACAGGTTTATGACAGAACAAAGTTATAGTAGATGTCATTTTGACCACTGTGTTTATTTCAAGAAGCTAGACAATGAAAGATATATTGTCTTGTTATTGTATGTGGATGACATGCTTATTGTAGGGTCTAACATGCAGGATATAAATGTACTCAAAAGGAAGGTAGCTAATTCATTTGCGATGAAGGATTTGGGTGCTGCAAAGAAAATCCTTGGTATGAGAATAATGAGAGATGGGAAAAATCACAAATTGACATTGTCTCAGAGTGAGTACATACAAAAGGTGTTGGAGAGGTTCAAAATGCAGAATGCAAAACCAGTTAGTACACCTTTGGCCAGCCATTTCAGTCTAAGTAAGGAAATGTGTCCCAAGACATAGGAAGAGACAGATTACATGTCCAATATTCCCTATCAATCAGCAGTTGGCATCTTTATGTATGTCATGGTGTGCACAAGACCAGATATTGCACAAGCAGTGGGAGTTGTGAGCAGATATATGAACAATCCAAGTAAGGAACATTGGAAGGAAGAACAGTGGATTCTTGGGTATTTGAGAGGTACTACCACTCAGGCATTATGTTTTGGAGGTTCAAACATTGTTCTACAGGGATATGTTGATGCAGATATGGCAGGTGATAAGGATAGCAGGAGGAGCACCACAGGGTATGTGTTTACTGTAGGTGGAACAATAGTAAGTTGGATTTCTAGATTGCAAAAGGTTGTTTCACTTTCAACAATGGAAGCAGAGTATGTTGTTGTTACAGAGGCTAGTAAAGAAATGATTTGGTTGCAAAGGTTTATGGAGGAAGTGGGTAAGAAGCAGAAGGATAGTAGGTTGTATAGTGACAGCCAGAGTGTTATTCATCTTGAAAAGAACTCAACATTTCATTCCAGGACTAAACATATACAACTCAAGTACCATTTCATATGCTCTATTCTGGAAGATGAACTGTTGAAGCTGGAAAAGATACATACGATCCATAATCTTGCAGACATGTTCACAAAGGTAGTGACTAGAGAGAAACTGAGTTCCTACTCGGTTTCAGTTGGCCTTCTAGCATGAAGGTGAAGATGAGAAAGTTTCCAAGTCCAAGGTCCAGTAAGTGCAACAGTGGTGGAGTTGTTGTGATCAGTCTCCAAGTTGGAGATTGTTGGTTGTGGAGCCTAATCTCTAGATTCAGAGATATTATTATTCAGCCGTGTCCGTACCCCAAGTTTGGTTATGATCCCGGCACGACCCTAGGGGTTGTTTTTCGCCACCATTTTTTGGGATCATGGTTTTGGGTAACCCATGGTATTTTCCCATTGTATTTCCCTTATACAAGAAATAAATTGTAACATGGATAGGGTTGATGTATTAGGTTTTATGCATTGTAAAGATATCTGAGATCGAGAAGAGAAACTGTGAGACAGTGAAGAGGAAGTGCAGCGGTTGTGCTGCAGGTTGTATCCCTTCACTTTGATGGATGGTATAATAAAAGGACTGGAAACTTCAGTGTGGACGTAGCCCAAGTTGGGTGAACCATGATATATCTATGTCTCTCTTGTAATGTGTATGTGTGATTATATTTGCATTTCTGTTTATTGGTATTTCTCTGCGATCCTATTTTTCTAACAACCTGCCAGCGCAATAAGGGTGAAACGACACTCCTTCCAGGATTGCTCGAACCCTTTCCCATACCTACATGGATTTGGACAGATATTTCTATGGATTTCATTAAAGGGATCCCTAAATCTGGAGGGAAGACAGTGATTTTGGTTGTGGTTGATCGCCTCTCCAAATATAGTCATTTTTGTGCTCTCAGCCATCCCTATACAGCCTCCTCAATCACTCAAATTTTCCTGGACCAGATCTTTCGTCTTCTTGGCATCCCTTCTTCCATTGTCTCAGATCATGATGCGACTTTCACCAGTCATTTTTGGACAGAACTATTTCGCCACACTGGCACCAAACTGAAGATGAGTTCAAGGTATCACCCCCAAACAGATGGTCAGACTGAAATTATCAATAAATGCTTGGAAACTTATCTTTTTTGCTTCACCTCTGAACAACAACATCAGTGGGAAAAGTGGCTCCCTCTCATTGAATGGTGGTACAATACCTCTTACCACATTGCCTCTAAAATAACCCCATATGAAGCAGTCCATGGTCAGGAACTGTCATTTCTTCTTCCATACACCCCCAACAGTTCACCAGTTCAGGCAGTTGACACAGTCCTTCGAAACCGTGATTATATTCTTCACATTTTGCAAGACAATCTTCACATGGCAAGAAATCGCATGAAGTAACAAGCCGATCAGCACCATTCTAAGCGCACTTTTCAAGTAGGTGATATAGTTTTTCTTCGTCTCCAACCATACAATCAATCCTCCCTGAAACTCAAAGGGCGTCATAAGCTCGCTCCAAGTTCTATGGGCCATATCAAATTCTTCACAAGATTGGGTCTGTTGCTTATAAATTAGAATTTCCTCCTTCTTCCCGCAATCATCTAGTATTTCATGTCTCTTGTCTGACGAAATTTCTTAGCACCAACATCAGAGGACAAACTATTTTATCCGAACTGGATAATGAAGGATCCATCCTTTTGGATCCAAATCCCATCCTCAATCAGTACACTCATCAGCTTCGCTCTCTCTCTATCATAGAGGTCTTAATTCAGTGGCACGGCATGCAACCAGAGGATGCTACATGGGAACCACTCCTTCAAATTCAACAACAATTTTCACATCTAAAGCTTTGAGGGCAAAGCTTTTTCTAAGGAGGAGGGGATGTTAGGAACCCATGTCTTTACTTTTTTAGTATATTGTTGTTGGATGCATATGCTTTGTAAGTCGTCCCGTAGTATTTGTTGATCCATAGTTTGTGTTATTGTTGTTTGGCGCATATGCTTTGTAAGTCACCCATAGTATTGTTGATCCATAGTTTGTATTGGCCCATGGTTTTGACCCATAGTATTGGCGCCTAGACTTAGTATATGAGTGTGTGTTGAGGCCTATGAAGACACCGTGAAGTTATTTGTATTGAGCTTGCTCAAAGGAGGTTTCCCCCTCGAAGTGGCCTGCGATCAATAAAATATTCTATGATCCAATATATTGTGCATTTTATCAATTAATTGTTGCAGGTTCCTCCCATAATCAACCATTGTCAACCATCAATAACCTTGTTCAACCATAGTGAACCATGGCCAACCATGAACAACCATGATTAACCTACTAGGGTCAATCACAGTCAACCTGTTATCACTAGAGTTGGACCTAGACTACTAAGGTTCAAGCCTAGAGAAATCTTGATAGTAGTTAAAGGATAACTAGGAATATTATTTTATAATAATGATGGATGATGGTAGGTAAGCAATCATTACAAAAATAAATCTAGGATAGAAAACATAACTGCAGGAAGTATATCACTGTAAAGTACAATAACAGAAAAGGCTACGAGCATGAATTTACAAAATAAATGAATCAAGTTCCGCATCGGGTATTTTAAAGATAATTTCATGTGCATCATAAGAATTCTGGCATAGATAAATAAGACCATACATAGAACAAAATCATGAATAGCATGTAATTCAATTATTAAATCAAAACATGGCTCATTTGATCATAATCATTTCAAAGCAGTCATTTCATATTAAGAGATACAAGATGCATACATGCTTGCAATTCGTTACAAGAATCTGATCTCCATATGTTGTTCCAACCTCTTCACATATCACACTACTGTCTATTATATACAATAAACTTCAAAATTTGAAACAGTTTTAAGATCCCCATTTCATGTATCTTGACCATCTTAAAATAGTAAATTTGTTTCTATCAAACTAACTTAAAGGTCAACTTAAACTTTAAAGTCGACAGTTGTAAACAAAAATAAAACAACCCTATCTATTGCTTGTTGACGAATCTTAATTATCTATCAACAAAAATAACCTGGGATTTTAATCAATCAAATACTTTTAGGATCTTGAGCTAAAAAATTTATATCACTCAGAAGTTGGGATCTTTTCTGTAACCTGGAGTATTCTGCATCCTTGTCTTGCACTTGATTATGAAATTCTTTGTTCTGGTTCAACACTTGTTCATATTGCTTCTGAATTGTTCTTTTCTTCTTTAGGACGTCTTTGGATATGAGGACGAGCTTCTGATAATCTGCTTCCTTCTCTTCTAAATCTTCTCGCAATATTTTATTAGCGAACATTAAATTTTCATTTATGTCTTGAAGATATTTGTTCTGTTCTTTGTAAGATTGCAAAAATTTCTTGGTCTGATCTAGTTCTGATTCTATCTTGACCTCTTCTAAATGCATAGGAGATTCATCCGCTTGCAAAAACTTTGAGCCTAAACCAATTTCATATTCATAATTTTTTTGTTTACCTATACAAAAATAATCAGGTATACGTCCTGTACTTCCTTGAACTTCTATAAACTTCTCATCTGTTGAAAAATGTTCTTCATTTGCTACCTGTATGCCTTCTTCATTAAGAGAATCTTTTATGACCACAAGCTCGCTGCTCTTTATAGCGTTATGTACAACCTTTATCTCTGCTTCCAATTTGCTTCTCAATTGGGTCCTTGGCTTTAAACTCGGTTCCATATCCTTTGCCTTTAGGGTTTCAACTTGCCCTATTTTTTAAACTTCTTCTAAACTTATACTTTTTACAACAATCCTGGTAACAGATACTTCTGAAAGTTCATCATTCACAACAGTAAACTCCTCTGCGAGCCCTTTTTCCTGTTCATTTGTTGGTTCCATTGCTCCCTTCGTCTTCTTACCTGAACTCTTGGACCTATTTCCTTTTCCCTTATCCTCACAATGCTTCTGTTTTTTTGCTTCAAACCCTAACACAGAAAGGAAATGGTCCCAAGTCTGTCCCTTCTTATTTAGCTGAAAGACTATCAACAACTTTATCAACCCTTGATGAAAAAGAGAATGGGCAGTATGTTCTCGATGACTTTGAACTCAGTCAACCGTCTTTTGCAAACTTTTAAACAAATAAGATGGTGAATTAAGCTTCAAATTTCCATTAAGATGCATCAGAAATCGTAAATGACACCTGATAATTCTATCATAACGACCCTCATAGGTTATGTAATTCTGAATCATTTCTAATGTAGTCCTCCAAACCGGCTTAAGTTTACTTACATGTACACCCTTCTTCCAGCTTAATTCTTCAAACCCTAGCAACAGTAACTTACTATGATACGCTTCAAAAGACTGATGTTTGAACCACTTTTCACCCTGTGATGGCACTCCAATAGCTTATGCAATAGAATATTCAGCAAACCTAACCTGTAAATTTTCAAAATGCACAACTGCATCCTTGTAATTTTTAACAAAATCTTTGGTTATTTGTACATTGTGGCCCTGCAATCTCTCACAGAAAGGGAACCAACCCGCATCTCTCATCATCTTCCCAGACCTTGGAAACTGATGAACCCAGTGTAAATTATCTGGTTCAAGTCTGCATATTAATCCACCAAGCTTTTTTATTGTCGTCATGGTGCATGAGTTTTTCACCCACAGTTCATCTCCGTTACCTTGAATACCTGTTCAATTTCATAAAACAGAAGCCACAACAAAGGACTGGTCGCTACAGGGTTAGCATGAAAACCGACCCTTCATGTCCATCATTTGTGATGATGTCGATCACCATGGGTACAACCTTGAGATGAGTGAGTTACATTCATAATGCGACACGACTACAAAACTTGTTGTCTATGCTTTAATGAAATAGTAGTGTCAATTAAATCATCAGTACAAAACCCAACCACTCGTCCTTATTGCCAAAACCGATACTGGCAGCATCATTACCTTTAACATTTTCATATGCTACCAGTATATAGTTATAAACCATGTGAAATGAAAACTGCTAATGTTTCAAGTATGACAACATTAATCATGGTAAGAAATAAAACATTTTGAAAATCAAATGACAAATGACCTTGTTTTGGTTTTAATAAATGAAACATTTGATAAAAACAAACTAGGGTAAAATTTGGGATAAAGAAAATGAGAAATTCAAAGGGAAACTAAGGTGAAAATAGGAATGGTAACTATGTAAAATTGAAAATTCTAAAGTAAATCTAGAATACAACCCTAGAGATAACATCTGGCTCCGATTGGAGATAAAGCTCTACTTGTGAGGCTTTAAGAACATCTTGACCTGTGCCTTTTGAAACTTGCTAGAATCATATTTTTGTCTTATTGGGATGGAGTCTTATTTACAAATTGTAATGATATATACAATGAGTATGTACACTGACCTTCTGCAACTCAGTATGTGTGAAAATGTTTTAAAAATCGTCCATTCACTAGACCTGCAACTTCCTCACCATTCAAGTTCTGTAGGACAAAGGTATTGTTACCCAAGATCTTAACCACTGTAAAAGGTCCTAGACGTAAATTATCGAACTTTCCATGCTTACCTTTGTCTTCATTCTGTGCATCCCACCTGAGAACCAAGTCACCGACTGCAAAGACATATTTTTTAATCTTTTTATCAAAACTTTCCTTTACCTTTTTTTTCTGTGCATTTCAGCTTTTTCCATAATGGCTTCTCTTTCCTATTGCAATTGGATTATCTGAAACACTCTTCTTCTTATTTCATCAGGTTATTCTTCAGTTTACTGCAAAAATTTGATTGCTGGGGAAACTAATTGAACAGGAAACAATGCATCAACTCCATATACGAACTGGAAAGGGGATGTCCCAATTGATTTCTTTATGGTTACCCTATCATCCCAGAGAGCAAATTTTAATTTGGTGTCCCAAATCTTTTTATTTTCCAATAACATCTTCTTAATACTGTTCACAATACTTTTATTACTGGATTCTGCTAATCCATTACCTTGTGGGTAATAAGGTGTGGACTGTTTCAAGCTAATGTTATTTTCTTCACAAAATTTCACCATCTTTTTGGATTTGAAAGCTAGGGCATTATCAGTGATTAGCTTCCTAGGACATCCTAATCCGCTGAGAATATTGTCCTGCATGAAATTCATAACAATTTGATATGTTGCTCTTCTTGTAGGGATTTACTCCACCCATTTAGTAAAGAAGTCAGTAGCGGTTAAAATCCATTTATGTTGACCACTAGAAGCAGGATGAATCTCTCCTATAAAGTATAGACCCCACTGTTGGAATGGAACATTTACTGCTATGGGTTTTAAAGGTAAAGACTGTAAATTGTGCTTACCTACAAACTTTTGGCACTCCATACAGGCTCTGACCTGATGATACACATCTATAAAAAGGGAAGGCCAATAGTAACCTGCTCTTAAGATTTTAAATGCAGTGGCTTTCTAGTATTTGTGTCCCCCACAAACACCACTATGTAACTTTGCATTGATAGCATCAGCCTCTAATCTATCCAAACACTTTAGCAGTATACCTCCAGGATCTTTCCAATATAAAACTTGATTCATTAAAACATATTTGAGAGCTTTCAATTTTAAAGATCTATACTCACTTTTATTTAAATCTGGAGGACATTGTAGATGCAACAAGAAATATACAATTTTTTCATACCATGGAAAGTCATAATACCTACTGTAAATATGCTCCTTATTCTGCTCTGTTGACACATCTTGCTCTGAATTTTCAGCCATCAAATGAAGATCTAATACCTAACAGTTTGATTCTACTAGAAGCTTGGCTAAACCCTGCCCTTTCACCAGCTTGTTAGGTTTAATATCCACATCATACTCCATAACTTTGGCTATCCATCTGCCTCTTTTTCCTTCACTGTCGGGTTGTACCAAGATTTCCTTAACTGCTGAACTTGGAACATAGGCTAGAATTTTTTAATGCAAAACATAAATTCTAAAGAATTTAAGAGCTTTAACTAATGCATATGCTTGCTTTTCCATTGTATTATATTTAAGCTCTTAATCTCTTAATGTTTTATTGAAGAAAGATATTGGTTGTTCTAATCCATCTGAATTCTTTTGGAGTAAAACAACAGCTATGGTATCTTCAGATGCAAATGAGAAAATTGCAAAATCTTTGGTATAATCAGGAGCTGTTAAAACGGGTGCCTCTATGAGTGCCTACTTTATCCTTTCAAATGGCTGTCTAGCCTGATCTGACCACTTAACTTCCCTATCCTTTTTAAGCATCTCAGTGATATGTTTAATAATCTCTGCAAAGTTAGGAATAAACAATCTTAAAAATTTGATTTTCCCAATGAAATATTAAATTTCCTTTTTATTTCTAGGGATGGTGATTTTCAAGATAGCCTTTACTCGTTCTGGATCTATCTTTATTCCTTCAGCAGGGACTATATGACCCAAGAGTTTGCCCTCTGTTATGGCAAAATGAGACTTTTTTGGGTTTCGTGATAAACCAAATTTTCTTCACTTAAGAAAAGTCTATTTTAAATGCTTCAAATGTTCATCATCAAATTTAGAAAACACTGTAATATCATCTTGATATATCACTACAAATTTTTCATTTTCCCCCACGAAGGCTATGTCCATAGCCCATTGAAATGTGGCACCTGCATTCATGAGCCCAAAAGGCATTTTATCGTACATAAATGTACCCCAGGGGGTTGTGAATGTTGTCTTCTCTTTGTCCTCTGGCTGTACTGCAATCTGGTTATAACCAAAAAACCCATCAATCATTGAAATCCTCTGCGAACCTATCACTCTTTGTAGGATCTGATCAATTTTAGGCAATGAATAATTATCCTTAAGGCAAGATCTGTTCAAGTTACAGAAATACACATAGAGCCTTATCTCTCCATTTTTCTTGCGTACTGGCACAAGATTTGCTACCCAAGATGATTATCTGAGAGGTACAATAATTTTTGCATCCAACATTTTTTTCACTTCCTTTTCAATAACTGGCAGTAACGCTAGATTAAGCCTTCTAAGTTTCTGTTTGAAAGGATTAGTGCTTGGTTTCAATGGGATATCATGTTGGATAATGATGGTATCATAAGTTCTAATATCCTCATATGACCAAGCAAAAATGTCCACAAAATCCTTCAGCAAACTGATATATTTTTTCTTTTCCCCTTCTGAAAGTGTCTTAGATATTCTGATCATCTTAGGTTCAGCTTCAGAACCAATATTGCAACTTAAAACATTTTCTTTAGTGGTCTGTAATGTACGTTTCAACAATGTGTTATCCTTTGAGAAAAACCTTTCCAGTGGTACAAGTCCCTTAGGAATGAAGTTTCCTTTTAACTCAACAATTTTATGGTCTGCAATTGAATCTTTTGCATAGGAAACTTTTTTAGCCAAGTCAACATCTTGATCCTAGTCAATTAAATCATCTACAAATTCAGCTGTCAATTCCAAAAATTCCTTTATCTCCTGATCATCATGAAAAACCTTCCAGTGTTTGATGTCATCTGGAACAGATGGTCTATATCTTACATCAATTGGATACTTCAGACGTGTTAATTTCAGAACTTTGAAGTAAGCTGCTTCCAAAGATAATGAGTCTGTTGTCTGATTATAATCTCTTGGGATATAGGTTATATTGAAAGCTAAGAAGAAATTATCTATCAAATCCCAAACTTCATTTCTATAGACTTTCAACAAATGTTGCTTAACCCGATAAACATTCTTGACCTGTTGAACAATCAATTCGGAGTCGCCAAATACAACAAGCTTTTGAATATTTAAATCTTTTGCAGCTTTCAATCCCATAACTAATGCTTCATATTCAACAGTATTATTAGTTGTTTGAAATTCCAGCTTATACATGAGAGAAATAATCTCACCTCCAGCAGACATGAGTACAACACCTACTCCTGCTCCTTCCTTACTTGATGCTCCATCAAAGTACATTTTCCATATACCTTCCTGCTCCTCCCTCTTATGTTGAATTGGAGTATCTTTCTGCACTTGCAAGACCCCTATAGAATCATCAATCAAATGTAGCATGCAAGAACCCATATCTTCCTGTACTGAGTAAATAGGATGGTTTGTAGTATTTTTATCATCGCTTACCAAAAATTCCAGCTGTACTTCTCTATAAATCCTTCTATACTCTCCTCCAAATATAGGTACTGAAGCATAAGACAAATCCATATGAAGGTTTCCTCCTACCCTTTTTTCCCATGACCGTGATAAAAGCATACCAAATTTAGGGGATACATCAGCTACAACAACATCCATAAGTATACTTTTCATAGGCAGCTGCGCAAGGCTAACCACCAGATCTTTGATGACCCCTAAACATTTTACTGCTCTAGAATCAAAGGCATATAAGTCATGATAAGGTTTAGTAACAAAAATCCCTAAAGCTTCCATGACTGCTTTAGGCATGCGATTATGTCAAGCACCTAGGTCTAGGAGACAGTTATGTAACATCTGATCATGAATAGAGAGTGTGATATAAAATGGAGGAGGATAAATAGATTTAGCATCTGGCTGGTCATCTATTTTTGAGCCAGAACTAATAGTCGGATCTTCTTCTTGCAAATTAATCACATCTGAAGGAATGGGGGCAGCTGAAGAATTCAAAATTTTAAGAGTAGGCTCTCTGTATGATTTGTTCCTAACCAGCTCAGTAAATGGAATAGGAATCTTAATTTTGTTGATTTCATGTTCTAGATTAAAACTAACCAGTTTGTCTAACTCTTCTGTTTCTGTGACTCTACTCTTATCCTTTTGTGTTTCTTGCTTTTTCTCAAAAGGAAAACTCACTTTAGTAGGAACAGTTCTTACCTTCTTTTTGCCAACTGCTGCTTGCTTTAATCCTAATCTGAGACCATGTGACTTCTATTGTGCTTCTTGATAAATTTCTGATTCCTGCTCAAAACAATCTGTCTCAAAATAATTTGCCATTTGTGCACCATGATAATCATCCTTAGTCAAAAAAATAGAAGAAGAATAGTCATCTAATTGATTAATATCAGGTTCTAAATCTTCAACTTCTCCTTCATCTATTTCATAAGACTCATCATCTCTTATCAAATTATTTTGGAAAGGTGGATGTACCCTTTGATCCTCACTGTCTCGTCTCTCCTTTTGAATATCGTTATTCCTTCTTTCTCTTGGAATAAACCTAGGGGGAAAAGGTCGTCTAAACTGATTTGGGTTTCTATTATCATTGTCTTGAACAAGCCTATTTTGACTTCTATTTCCTGTTTCCAGCCTACTAATCTTTGCAGATAGACTTTTGATGATTTTATTCATTTCATCCATCTTACTGTCTGAGGCCCTTCCTGTAGAAGTAGATGGAATCATTTCCTTTTTCCCCTTTTTATCATACATTTGACACTCTACCTCTTCTTTAAGTTTATTTGAAGCAAGTATGTTAGATTCAACCTCTAAGGCTGCTTCCTGCATATTCAAGAGAGATAAAGATTTTCATTCCCTTAACCATAAAGAAAACTGATGATCAAAAGCATTTGCATAGGTTAACGTTGCTGATGTTTCAGTAGGTTTTATTTCAGCTGGCATCTTACTGTACATTCTATTGAAACATTTAGAAAAATCTACAACAGCCTCATCCTTCTTTCTTTTCAGTGCTCCAAACTCTGTGATGTAATACAGGTAATCTTTAGTATCTCCCCATTGTTTCATGAACACTTATTCTAAAGGATCTATACCATTTATAGAGTTTGGTGGCAGTTCTCTAAACCATTTTCTTACTTCACCATCTAGACTCTAAACAAAACCCTCATCCACAAATCCTAATTTTCAAAATTGTGATTGTCAGCATAGATGAGGTATGTATTCCAATGCTCCTTTGCTATAACACCTCCCTGACCATTGAATCTCGGGAGATATTTCTGATAGTCTCCACCTGGGAGAGAATTTAAATGCTGAGGAAATACTAAAGGGGCATATCTAGCTGCTACCATAGCAGCCATCCTATCTAGGGGTTGACCAACCATATTTTGTGGATTAGATACTACAATCTGTGAGGAAGATGGATGATTTTGTGGAGATGATGGCTTGGTATGTGGAGGAGATGGCACTTCAATTTTCAATTGGCTAATAAGAATTCTGCTAGTGAGAGGTATATAAGGTGCTGACAAAGATTTTAAAGTGAAGGTTTCCTCTGGTATATGTTTATGTTCAGAAATCAAAGGATTTGAATAAACCTCAAAATCATCCACCTAAGTGGGATTAAAATCTTTGAATTCAGGAATAAGCACAGATAGATCTGACTTTCCTTCTTCTTGAGTATCCAACAAATCAGAAGGAATAGGTGTAGCTGAAGAATACTGAGGGTTACTGGATGATGGAAAATCAATCTTCTTTCTTCTAGCTTCTCTTAGAATCCTTTCTGGATCAGAAACCCCTGAGTGCAAAGGAGATGAAGGATTTCCTCGAGTCCCTATCTGTCTTGAAGCTACTGTAACTTTCTGAAATACAAGGTGAATGTGTAGTCTGCAAACAAATTATACTGATCTTGTTCACCCTCCAAAATTAGATGTAAAGATGTAAAATACCCAGGGAAGATATACTTTCATTTCTCCATCCCTGGCAACGGCGCTAGAAGATGTTATCACTAGATTTGGACCTAGACTACTAAGGTTCAATCCTAGAGAAATATTGATAGTAGTTAAAGGATAACTAGGAATATTATTTTATAATAATGATGGATGATGGTAGGCAAGCAATCATTACAGAAATCAAGCTAGGATAGAAGACAGAACTGCAAGAAGGATATCACTGTAAAGTACAATAATAGAAAAGGCTACAAGCATGAATTTACAAAAAAAATGAGTCAAGTTCTGCATCAGGTATTTTAAAGATAATTTCATGTGCATCATAAGAATTCTGGCATAGATAAATAGGACCATACATAGAACAAAATCATGAATAGCATGTAATTCAATTATTAAAGCAAAACATGGCTCATTTGATCATAATCATTTCAAAGTAGTCATTTCATATTAAGATATACAAGATGCATACATGCCTGCAATTCGTTACAAGAATCTGATCTCCATATGTTGTTCCAACCTCTTGTCACATAACCTCCCGTGGACCCAATTTCTAGGAAGGGAACATGATACCGATTGTTGGGCACTATTTTGACCCCTTTTTGCCTCTTAGATAACCTTCATTTCCTTCATAGAATTTCCATTTTGAGTAGAAAGCCTTAAAGATCATCCATAAACCTTGGTCAAAGAGGTATAATGTCATCTGCTTATTAATAAATTGAGTTTTGTGATTTTTAGGCATTTTAACTAGGATTTTTACTAAAATTACGGGATGTACTAACTTCCCGTATTACTTCCAAAGTTGAGTAATTGCAGGACAGTTAGGAGGGAAACAGAAGATCAGGAATGGATCCTTAATGTCCACAGATGGATGAACATCCAACAGTCAGGAGAAGTGGCATCTGCAGATGTCGAGTCAAGCAGAGCTAAATGTGGCCACCTGTTCTGCGTTCAACACAAAAGAAGGAGCAATGCTGATTTTGTGGAACCCCACGATTTTGAAGATGATCTCGACTAGCTGTTAGCATTAATTAGATGTAGGGTTATAGTAATTTCAGTTTGATTTAGAATTTGTATAAATCATTTGCAAAACAATGAGATAGGGGATCACGATTTTAAAAGAGGAATGCATTACATTTGAGCTTCCGAAACTGCGTGGTGTCTCCTGTAAAATGATTCTGTGAATGAATACGAAGCTTTAAGTTCTGTGAAGTCGTTTATGTGTGTTGAGCAAGGCGTTGGAGGGCCCCCATCGTTAAACTCTACACACTTACCTGTTGCTGGTTGATCGATTGGGTATGCATTTGAATGTAATTTCCAGTTTATGAATCAGAATATAATTTCTAGTTTATAGATCATAGAACAAGTACAGTCAAGTTTTAATTGAATCCATTGATGCTCTGTTTTTTTATGTATGGTTTGAATTACAAATTCTGTCACTGTACATCACTGCAGTATTGGATAAACGCTGTTCTTCACTGATTAACTGTTATGAATATTGAATTGTTCAGACTACGATTTCTGTGAATTGTCCATTGCTGGTATTCGATACTGAAATGATAGAAAGACATTTACAAATTATGAGCACTGTCTTGTAAAAGAAATTAATTGGTAATTGACTTTCAGTGATAATAGAATCTTGCAGTTTAAATCTTAGGGTTTATAGGATTGTTATTTAATTTTTACTTCAATCTTCATGTTTTCACAAATCAATCATTGCAGGCTTAAAAATGAAACAATGAAATCACCCTTGTAAGAGGATTTTGTCTCTATGAGCTGCAGTACATCAGTTCCTATTAGTAGATTTAATTACAAACAGCTAAATTCTGAATAAGTCTAGCTTCTCTGTCCTAAAACTTGGATGTGTCTCGAAGTTCACAAACCTGGATTGATATTAAATTTAAGTTCTGATTAACACCGATAGATCAGAGCCCAACATTTTGGCGCCGTTGCCGGGGAGGCACTGTAGAAGTAGACTTAGGGACTTTAGTTTCTGATAAAAACAAAACTTTTCAAGCAAAAACACAGATTAGATTTCACTTTTATGTTTAGATTAAGAGACGAGAAAGGAAGATTTATTAAAAACCCCCCAAAAACAGAAATAACAGGAGATTCTCTTCCAAAGGAGTTCATTTCAACAGTTGGTAAATTCAAAATGTCTGAGGAAGAAACATCAAAAGGTCCAACTGCAGAACAAAGAAGGGAATATGAGAGGATGTTAGAGATGGAAAACCAACGTAGACAAGAGAGAAGGGAAGAAGAAAGGAGGGAAGAAGAAAGAAGACATATGAGGGATGAAGGAACAATAGAAGATCAGGAGGCCACCTTTAAATTTCCTATCTTAGACACTAGTGTTATCTTAGGGGAAGAGGTGAAAATGAAGAATATTCCACCCTCTGTCTTACCAAACTTTTATGGCATGACCTCTGAGGACCCTGACTCTTTCCTATTCGAATTTGACATCTTGTGTCGAACCTATGGATATACTGATGATACCCATAAGCTTCGTCTTTTCCCTGCTACTCTTAAAGCAGCTGCCTTGAAGTGGTTCATGGGCTTAGGAGAACACTCTATCACTAGCTGGGATGACATGAGGAAAATCTTTCTTCGAAAATATCAAGCATATTGCATATCAAAAGGGTTGAAAGATGATATTTTTGGCATGACTCAACAGGAAGATGAGAGTTTGGAGGAATATCTAGAAAGGTTCTCATACAATTTACAGAAATCTAAATACAATTCCTTAACACCTGAAATGATTAGAACAATATTTCTGAAAGGAATAAGAGAAGAATATTTGGACATTTTAAATGTTATGGGAAAAGGTGACATTTCTTACCTTCCTTTTGATGAGATACAGGACTTGTGTCAGAAGTATTCCAGAGGAAAGGCTCGAACTGGGAAAAGAGATAGCAATACCAAAGCAACTAAATCTGCAAACAGTGGTATTTCTAGGGCTGAGCTTGGGAATCTGCTAGAAGATTTCAAGACTGATTTGTTAAGCACCTTAGGCACACAAGTTGAGGCAACAAAAACCAAGAAGAGGCAAGAGCAACAGGACCAACAAGATCAGGCATTATCTATTTTTTGTCCTAAATGTCGAAAAAAACACCCACTGAGAGAGTGTCCTTTAAATACTGTTGAAATTTGTGGCTTATGCACTTTTAATCACAAAACTGATGATTGCCCTAGATTGAAGGAACTGCAGGCAGTACGACTGGAGGAAAATCACAACATGGAGTCTCTTTACTTCATGGGACAAAGGAGACCTTGGCAGCCACGATTCTCAGGTATGTCTCAAGATCCCATGCAGCAATTTAATACAAATTATCAGACTCCAGTTCAGAATTCATGGAATGCACCCATGCCTTGGCAAACTTGGTCTCCTCCATTAACCCAATCTGCTCCAAATTGGAGAGGTTATGCCCATGGTAATCAAACATATCAGCAGGCTTATTTGCAGCCATACCAACAACCTTCAGCCTATCCCCAATACCAGCAGCAACAAGTCCAAACTCCTTATCAAGCTCCACCTTTTCAAACTCCATCTTTTCAACAGCCCAATAATATGGCTCCTCAATTGAGTACACCACATCAACAACTTCAGCTGCCATCTAATCAACCTCCACCTCGGCCTACACAACTGCCAGCTCAGCCAATGCCCAATCCAAATAATAAAACTGACAGACCCATGTATAATGTTGATGATGGGACGGTGCTTCCCTACTCCATTCTTCCACTGCAAAATATCAATTTGAGATCTGGAAAAACCTTAGAAAAACAGTCTCCTGTTATCTTAGAAGAACCACCAGAAAAAGACAAAACTTCAAAAAAATTGAATATAGAAAAATCTCAGTCAGAAAATCACAGTCAACGAGGAAACATCATAACATCTTATCCACCTCCTTTTCCTGAGAGGTTAGTCAAAGAGAAATCTTCAATTTCCTTACCTGACTTCGATATTCTGAATGAGTTAACAAATGTATATGTCAAAATTCCTTTACTGCAGGCTCTAAAAGATATCCCTATTTACACTAAGGCAGTTAAAGAACTCTGTCTTAACAAACGAAGAAAAGACCCATTAAAAATTCATGTGGTAGGCAATCTAGCAGGGTTGATGTCCAACACCGTTTTCATTGAGAAATATGTAGATCCTGGAATTCCAATGGTTACAATTACCATCAATAATTTTTCCATTCCAAAAACATTGATCGATTTAGGTGCTGCCATTAATGTCATGACCCTGGAGACAATGAATTACCTTCACTTGACAAATCTCAGACCCACCACAACTGTTTTAGAATTGGCTGATAGGTCTAAGATTACACCTGAAGGAGTCTTAGAAGATATTATTGTTTCTCTAGACTCCTGGCAATATCCTGTTGATTTTATAGTCCTACAACCAAAATCCAACTTAGGAGGTCACCCATTGATCCTTGGCAGGCCCTGGCTGGCAACAGCAGATGCTTTCATAGGATGTCGATCAGGAAGCATGCTTATTTCGCATGGGACAGAGAGGAAACAGATTGCCCTCTACCCTTCTGCCCAACGACCTTCCACAATCGATCAGCTGTCATGGATTAGTGAAACCAAGGAACAAGAAGAAGATATAATTCAGCCCGTTTTAAGTATAAATCAGTACTTCGATTTCCAAGAAGACAATCATGAAGATCTAATGGATCATTTTATTGCTGAACCTGATATTTCTACAGAATTAAGAGAATTGGAATATGCTGTAGCAGAACAAGTCATGGGTCATAATTTCCAGGAAAATTGCAATGTTCATTCCTTAGCATTGGCATTTGATGACATTTTTAATGTTCATTCTATAACTGACATTCACAGTAAAACTGTAGAAATCAGTCCAGGAAAAACTTTGAACATAGGTGCACATCTTACCACATTACAGGAAGAACAGTTGACCACTTTGCTGAAGCAATATTCCCATGCATTTGCCTGGGAGTATACTGATATGCCAGGCATTCATCCTGAGACATGCACACACCATATTTACCTAGATGATACAATAAGACCCTTGAGACAGCCACAACGCAGAATGAATCCTATGCTAAAGGAAATAGTCAAAGATGAGTTACAGAAGTTGTTAAAAGTGGGATTTATTTATCCCATTTCCGACAGCCAATGGGTTTCACCCTTGGTCGTTGTTCCTAAAAAAAATGGTAAATGGCGAATATGCATCGATTACAGGGAATTGAATAAGGCCACTTTGAAAGATTATTTCCCACTGCCTTTTATTGATCAAGTATTGGATGCTTTAGCTGGAAAGGAATATTTTTCATTTTTAGATGGCTTCAGTGGTTATAATCAGATTAGTATTGCAACCAAAGACCAAGACAAGACCACCTTTACATGTCCCTGGGGTACCTATGCCTACAAAGTTTTACCTTTTGGCTTATGTAATGCCCCAGCTACCTTTCAGCGAGCTGTTTTAGCCATTTTTGCAGATCTGATTCATGAGTGTGTTGAGGTTTACATGGATGACTTTTCTGTATATGGACGTACCTTTGAAGATTCCTTAGCAAACTTAGAGAAAATTCTGAAAAGGTGTGTTGAATCCAATCTTTCCCTGAGTAACGAAAAGTGTTTCATGATGATGACTGAAGGGATAGTTTTAGGACACCATGTTTCTTCATCTGGAATAAAAGTAGATCCTGCCAAAATTCAAGTCCTTAAAAATCTGTCTGAACCCACAACTCAAACAGATGTCAGAAGCTTTTTAGGGTATGCAGGCTATTATCGTCGATTCATTGCAAATTTTAGTAAGATAGCCCTGCCATTGTTTAAATTGCTTTCAAAGGACGTGTGTTTTACTTGGGATATTGATTGTAAATCTGCATTTCAGACACTTAAGGAAAAGCTCTCCACTGCTCCCATTTTAAGGGGACCCAATTGGACATTGCCTTTCCATATTTCCACTGATGCATCTGCTACTGCAATAGGAGCCTCATTGGGCCAGAAAGAACATACTTTGACTTATGCTATCTATTTCATTAGTAAAAATCTAGCACCTGCAGAGCTGAATTATACAGTCACTGAAAAAGAGATGTTAGCAGTGGTCCATGCTGTTAACAAATTCCGTCATTATATCACTGGCTACGAAGTTTTTGTTCATACCGATCATTCAGCTTTACGCTATTTAATGAATAAATCTATCACTAATGGTCGGATTACTAGATGGCTGTTATTACTGCAGGAGTTCAATATTACTGTTTTAGATAGGCCAGGACGAGAAAATCAGGTAGCAGATTTCTTATCTCGCTTACACAATACTGGTGAGGTTGTTCCGGTTTTAGATAGTTTTCCTGATGAGCATCTATTTGCAATTTCTGTTATTACTCCTTGGTATGCTGACATTGCCAATTATTTGTCCTCAGGCCAACTACCACCATCAATGACCTCTAAGGAAAAAAAGAGGATTATCAAACAAAGTGCTAGGCATATCTGGATAAATGGTGATCTCTTTTATACCGGATATGACTTAATCATCAGAAGATGTGTCCGCCAGGATGAAATCTTGGATATTTTGAAGGCATGCCATGATGAACCATGCGGTGGCCATTTTGCTGACAAAAGAACAGCATATAAAATACTCAACTTGGGGTATTATTGGCCTTCCATTTTTAAAGATGCAAAAAGGTATGTCAGAAGTTGTGACACTTGTCAACGAATGGGACGCCCAGTCCGCTCAGATGAAATGCCACTCCAACCACAGATTCTCATTGAACCCTTTGAAAAGTGGGCCCTTGACTTCATTGGTCCCATCCATCCACCATCACACGGACAGAAATACATTCTGGTCTGCACAGACTATGTTACTAAATGGGTAGAGGCCAAGCCTTTACCAAGAGCTACGGAGCAAACTGTGGTAAATTTTCTGTTTGAAGAGATTTTTGTTAGATTTGGGGTGCCTCGGGAAATTGTGACTGATCAAGGTGCCCAATTTACTTCCAAATTAGTGCAAGAGATAGCAGAAAAATATAAGATCAAGCACAGGAAGTCCACTCCTTACCATCCACAAGCCAATGGCCAAGTGGAATCCACAAATAAAACCCTAGAAGGCATCATCACTAAGACTGTTCAGATGCATAGGAAGGACTGGTCAGCAAAGCTTACTGAAGCTTTATGGGCATATAGGACCACTTGGAAGAATAGTACTGGGTTTTCTCCTTATCAACTGGTTTATGGTAAGCAAGTCCTCCTTCCCATTGAGTTTCAGGTTCATACTTTCAAGTTAGCAGCAGATTTGGGCATAGACCTTTCAGAAGCTCAACAAGAAAGGATACTTCAGCTGAATCAGTTGGATGAGATGAGGCAAGCTGCCATCGAACACAATATTCTGATACAACAGCAGAGAGCTCAATGGCATGACAAATTTATCAAAAAGAAGCAATTCCACATTGGTGACTGGGCACTGATGTTTGACTCCAAGTTTAAGGACTTCAAAGCCAAATTTACTACTCATTGGCTTGGTCCATATGAGATTGTCGATGTCTATGATAATGGTGCAGTAAAACTTCAAACCATAGATGATGAAGCACATAATTTTGTGGTCAATGGCCACCGGCTCAAGCTGTACCACAAACCTATCAACATGGCGGATTTTGTTCAACAAATTTCACAGCAACAGGACTTACAAGTGCTGGATAAACACCTCAGTGTTTTTCCTTCACCTGCTCCTTAGCTGTTCTGATACAGTTAGCCAATAAAAACAAACGAACAAAAATTCAAAAAAAAAAAATATATAAAAAAAAAAAAAAAAAAAAGGCAGTTTAGTTGTGAAAACCAGTTCGCTGGCACAATATAAACTGGAATTTTCTGTGGAAAACCAGGCTTGCCTGGCCATTGAAAATTCCCAAAAAAAAAAAAACAAATCTTCTTTTTCTATTTTCCTGTTTTGTTTTCCAAATAATGCATATCTTGTTTGACTTGAGGACAAGTCAAAAATTAGGCCTGTGAGGGGGATAAACTGTCATTCTTCTTTAGAACCCTCCGAGTCTTTTTCAAGCAAAATATTGCAATTTTATCAGCAGAAGGGACCTGATTACTAGCAATTTTTATCAGCAGAAGGGACCTGACTTGTGATAAGATAGAAGAGATATATGAAGAGATCCGACATTCAGTGACAATAAAGGAAATAGAGACAGCAGCAGAAAACATCAGATGGATGATCAGAATACAAGCCAATTTTCACACTGACAGCAAGCTCATCAAGGGAACATCAAACAAGTCTGTAAGAATTCATGGTTTTATGCTTAAAAAGTTTCAAAATTCTTTTGTTCTTAAGTGATGACATCTTACAAATTGACTGTCTATTATTGCCATCATTTTGATAAATCTCTGCCAAGCTTCTTATTTTTCATTCATCTCTGCCATTACCTCACTAAGTCTTTGTCAGCACTTCATTTTTTTATCTCTGTCAATACTTCATTTTCCACCTTAGGGGTCAGAATGGTTGTCAGAATCAAGCCCAAGGGAAATTTTAAAAAAAAAACTGCACCCTACAGGATATCAATTGCACTCTACAGGATACAAGCTGCACTCTTGAACAGAGTTTTCTTCTTGGTTTAAAGACAAACAGGGTCTCCTTCTGTGCAAAAAGCGAATGATGACACGAAGGAATTAAACAAAGATTCCCTTGTATATGAATTTAGTGCATCAGGCATTAAAATAATACACAGAATTAAGGGAAACAATGGTCATATTCTCAGCACATTTTCTTTTCTGGAAAAGAAGGTTCATAAAAGAAAAAAAGTATATATAGCCTGTTCAAATTAAACATTAGAACCAAGGCATTTTATGTTTTATATTAAACGATGGGCAATATTAAAATATTTACCCAAAAACCTTACCTTCCTCGTTTTTGAAATGACATGTTATGTAATGATGGAGGGAAACGTGGAATGATACCCACGACAGACATAGAATGATGCCCACGACAGCACTTGAAAAATTGATTCCTGTGTTATTCGAGTCTAAAACACGATTCATTCATTCCATTTGAAGCCGAGTCAGTTGTTTTAGAAAATCGATTTCTGTAATACCACAATTTGGTCGTTTTCTGGAGGCCGAGCCATATTTTTTGTTGGTATATGAAATCGATTGAAGGTAATTGCCAGGAGGAAGGATTGTGAGCCACAGGAAATTTGAATATATAGTTTTGCTGAAGATAATTGTCAGTGGAATGAGGCCGTAAAATCACAGAGACACCATTTGTTGAAGGTTACGCGCAGGAGAGAAGACGGCCAGCAAAAGAAGAAGCTGTGGATACCCTAATCTCTGTGAAAATTATACAGGAAGAGGAAAATTGGTTACATCATGGAAGAGGTAAGCTCAAACCCCTTGTCATTGCTGATACTCCGTTCTATGCTAGCAAACACTTACAATTTCAGGATATTATTAAGGGGGTAGGAAGACAAAGGCAGTGAAAATTTTCTGTTTTCCAATTTTGTTTAAAAAAAAAATGACATCTCGATTGGAACCCGAGATATTCGAGCCTGCAGATGTCCATGAAAAATGTCTAGAAATTTTAAAGAGGAATCAATGGATTCCTTTCTTTGAAAAATTCGATGGGCACAATGACAATGTGAGCTTAGCCTTTGCTGGCTCGTTTGATGGAGAAAAGGCTACAGTGGGTAATTTAAACTTCAGGCTGTCTGAAGATGTTTTAGCACAAGTCACTGGTCTGCCACAGCAGGGAGAAAGGTTCTTCAAAACCAAGCAATTCAAAGATAAATCTTGGGTGCCCTTTCTGTGCAGATCTAGAGCAGGATCAGTCAATTGGAAGAAAGTCATACCAAGGAGCTGGTTGGTACATCCTTGGGATGAAATGGTATACATTATACAAAGATTCATCACCTGTGAGGGGAGATTCAGTATCGTTTACCTTTACCATATCAAACTATTGCAGCACTTGACAGGTGAATGTGAGATAAATATGCCCTTCTTCCTATTGCAGAGTCTAACCAAAATGGCCAAAGCTGTTCAGAAGCGTGAAAAAGACAAATTGATAAGTCTTTTCCACTGTGGACTTATCAAAATTATCATTCGACATGAGCTAAGGAAGCAGAATTCGACATGGATAGAATTTATAGTCCAAAATCAATTTGAGGAACAGGATGAAGTGCAAGAA
This sequence comes from Larix kaempferi, assembly GCA_027924585.1. Taxonomy (NCBI): domain Eukaryota; kingdom Viridiplantae; phylum Streptophyta; class Pinopsida; order Pinales; family Pinaceae; genus Larix; species Larix kaempferi. The sequence goes on along the minus strand of BSBM01000732.1, from coordinate 6,298,886 downwards.
GAGGTTCTAAAAGAGAAGAAATTGCATGAAGAGGTTCCAAAAGAGGAGGAATTGCAAATGGTAACATGCCCTGAGGCAACAAGCTCAAAACTGCCTCAGGATAAAAAGAAGAAAGAAGAAGTATTGCTCATTCTTGATGATGAAGACAGCCCTGAAGCAACAAGTTCAAAACCTCCTCAGAGGAGGATACGAACTAGGAGTGCAGTAAAGGAAGATAAACAAATTCAAAATCAGGAACAAATCTTCACTACCTACCAGAGGAAGCCAAGGAAGAAGCAGGTTCATACCCAGCCAGCATCAGAGGATGAAGAACACCCACAAACTGTGGAAAGACAAGAAGAAAACTTGGCAGATGAAATAGAACAGGGAACCCTAGATACTGATGAGATAATGAGACAAACAAAGAAAATAAATCTTTTCTTAGATCAGCAAGAGAGGGAGAGGGAGAAAGAGAAGCAGTCAAGACAGGGAGTATTAAAAGACTTAGCTTCTCCTTCCTCAGAGCCACAGATTGTGCATGAAGAAAAGAAAAAGGGTTCAGAACAGGGAAGTGACAGTTTAGGAGCAGGCACCAGTTCTATTAAGCCTTCAATGAAGAAGAAGACTTCTAAGAAGAATAAAGAGATCAGGAAATTGAAACTTGAAATCAAGGAGTTAGAACTCAAAAATGAGAAATTAAAAAAAGGACAATAGGAAGCTGAGAATTCAGAGGTCACATATTTCTAAGACTGCATCCAGATGGTATAAGCAGAAGAAGAATTACAAAGCTAAGTATGAGAGGCTAAAGGTTCTCTATGCATCTCCAACATCAACAGATGCATCGTCTCAGTAGGAGATCAGAAGCAGGAAAGCCAGCAACAAAATTTTGGTTTCAACACAAGGTCAAAGTTTTTGGCATGAGGACATGCAACAGTTTCCTCTTGGGGGAGATGTTGGGCACTATTTTGACCCCTTTTTGCCTCTTAGATAACCTTCATTTCCTTCATAGAATTTCCATTTTGAGTAGAAAGCCTTAAAGATCATCCATAAACCTTGGTCAAAGAGGTATAATGTCATCTGCTTATTAATAAATTGAGTTTTGTGATTTTTAGGCATTTTAACTAGGATTTTTACTAAAATTACGGGATGTACTAACTTCCCGTATTACTTCCAAAGTTGAGTAATTGCAGGACAGTTAGGAGGGAAACAGAAGATCAGGAATGGATCCTTAATGTCCACAGATGGATGAACATCCAACAGTCAGGAGAAGTGGCCTCTGCAGATGTCGAGTCAAGCAGAGCTAAATGTGGCCACCTGTTCTGCGTTCAACACAAAAGAAGGAGCAATGCTGATTTTGTGGAACCCCACGATTTTGAAGATGATCTCGACTAGCTGTTAGCATTAATTAGATGTAGGGTTATAGTAATTTCAGTTTGATTTAGAATTTGTATAAATCATTTGCAAAACAATGAGATAGGGGATCACGATTTTAAAAGAGGAATGCATTACATTTGAGCTTCCGAAACTGCGTGGTGTCTCCTGTAAAATGATTCTGTGAATGAATACGAAGCTTTAAGTTCTGTGAAGTCGTTTATGTGTGTTGAGCAAGGCGTTGGAGGGCCCCCATCGTTAAACTCTACACACTTACCTGTTGCTGGTTGATCGATTGGGTATGCATTTGAATGTAATTTCCAGTTTATGAATCAGAATATAATTTCTAGTTTATAGATCATAGAACAAGTACAGTCAAGTTTTAATTGAATCCATTGATGCTCTGTTTTTTTATGTATGGTTTGAATTACAAATTCTGTCACTGTACATCACTGCAGTATTGGATAAACGCTGTTCTTCACTGATTAACTGTTATGAATATTGAATTGTTCAGACTACGATTTCTGTGAATTGTCCATTGCTGGTATTCGATACTGAAATGATAGAAAGACATTTACAAATTATGAGCACTGTCTTGTAAAAGAAATTAATTGGTAATTGACTTTCAGTGATAATAGAATCTTGCAGTTTAAATCTTAGGGTTTATAGGATTGTTATTTAATTTTTACTTCAATCTTCATGTTTTCACAAATCAATCATTGCAGGCTTAAAAATGAAACAATGAAATCACCCTTGTAAGAGGATTTTGTCTCTATGAGCTGCAGTACATCAGTTCCTATTAGTAGATTTAATTACAAACAGCTAAATTCTGAATAAGTCTAGCTTCTCTGTCCTAAAACTTGGATGTGTCTCGAAGTTCACAAACCTGGATTGATATTAAATTTAAGTTCTGATTAACACCGATAGATCAGAGCCCAACACCGATCTCTGGGGCTTTTCATAAAACTCAGCCCATTCATTAGATTCATACGCATAAATTCAAAAGTGTGCAGATGCAAATGGAGAAAATATGCACGTTGGAATTAAAACTCATCCACACACACATATCATATGCATACAACATATAAAAAACAGTCATCAATTTAAACATTTCAGAAGTAAATGCATAGACAGAAAAACACTTATCTTCATTGTGCAATTGTCCCAAACAACTAGCTATGTTGCTACAACGTTCCACCCAACCACAGGCCAGTTGTGTTCATCAATTCTCTCAACACAACGGCCACCCCCGAGCTGGGCATGATTCTTACAAGGATAATGGGACATTCATACTCATACACAACCAATTAATCACTGCATCCAAACCAAGCCAGTCCACAGCTGGATTTATCTGGCTAAATCTGAACCCTCTGCATTTATGTATGCTTGCACTCAAGCTCAAGCCAAAGCAACAGATACCCATTACCCATACCCAAACATACTCTTTCTACAAACAACAAACACGATCATTGGGCAGGGATACACATTTACAACAAGGGTATTTTACAAAACAGGCTCCATGGGTTTTTTTTTTCCCAAATCGTGGCTCACCTAAAACGAACTATGGGAAAGGAAATTCGTCCCCAGGGAGAAACCCGATTTCTCCCACAAGTTATGAGCGTTTCAAATGGACAGAACGGCCTCATTGAAACCCCAAATCGATCTGTTCTCTTCCCCATTGGTAACCAAAACAAAAACATCCTTCCCAACTTGAAAGATGAAGGAAAACACAGGAAAACCATGGAGAAAAAAACACCCAGGTAGCTCCAACTCATGGGAGAGCAAGCTGCCTCATGGGTAATGGCTTGGGAAGCAATTTGTGAAGAACCTGCAATAATTAATTAATGAAAACACATGAAATAGCAGAAATAACAGAACTCATAATCACTTTTATATTGATCGCATGCCACTTCGAGGGGGCAACCTCCTTTGAGCAAGCTCAATACAAATAACTTCACGGTACCTTCATTGGTCTCAACCCAAGCTTATATACTAAGTCTAGGCACCAATACCATGGGTCAATACCATGTGTCAATACAAACCATGGGTCAATACAAAATATGGATCAACAATTACTACGAGACGACTTACAAAGCATATGCATCCAACAACAATAATACAAACTATGGATCAACAAATACTACGTGACGATTTACAAAGCATATGCGTCCAACAAAAATATACTAACAAAGTAAATAGAAGGGTTGACATGGGTTCCTAACATCCCCTCTCCCTTAGAAAAAGCTTTGTCCTCAAAGCTTTAGATGTGGAAATTGATGCAGAATTGGAAGGAGTGGTTCCCCTGTAGCATCCTCGGGTTGCATTTCGGGCCACTAACGCCTTTTGAGTTTCAGGAGGATTTCTTGGAAGGATGAAGAAGAACCATATCAGCTATGTGAAAAGTGCGCTCTGAACGGTGTTGATCGGCTTGTTGTTTCAGTCGAATTCTTGCCATGTGAAGATTGTCCTGCAGAATGAGAAGAATCTGATCACAATTTTGAAGAACCGAGTCAATTGCCTGAACTGGGGAGCTATTGAGGGTGTATGGAAGAAGAACTGGCAGTGCCTGTCCATAGAATGCTTCATATGGTGTACTTGTAGACGTGGTATTGTACCACTTGAGCACTTCTAGGAAATCCATAGAAATAGTTGTCCAAATCTGTGTAGGGATGGGAAAGGGTTCGAGTAGTCCCGAAAGGAGTGTCGTTTCACCCTTGTTGACCTGGCAAGTATCACAGTCAACCACCATCTGTTGAATTGGCATTTTCATTCCCTGCCAAAAGAAGTTACATTGTTCCCGGTCATACTTTTTGAGGAACCCAGAGTGCCCTGCCGATGAAGAAGCATGGAGTTCATAGGAGAGATAGCCCTGTTGAACAGATTGCAACCAGTTTGGAACAAGCAGAGAAATAACTGTAAGAGAAACTGGGTCATCAAATGTGCGAGAAGGAGCATCTGCCACCATAGTGTCCTTACCCTTCTTGTAAGTGATCGCATAGTCATAACCCATGAGGTGGATAACCCATTTCAGGTGTGCTAGGGAGGAGACCCGTTGTTCCAAGAAATTTTCCAGACTCTGGAGATCAGTCTTGATGCAGAAATAATTCCCTAATAGGGATGGCTGCCACTTCGGTACTGCATGCAAAATAGCCATTATTTCTGGCTGAGATGTAGATGCGGCTAAATGCTTACCAGAAAGGTCTCTTGAAGGCGGCAATCCCATTGGTGCAGCAAAGACACCTGCATATCTATCCAAGGAAGTAGTGGAGACCATTGATGGGTGCATTTGAATGGAATGGAGCTGAGCGATGACACCATGTGAATTCTTCTTAAGGATATTTTCTAGGAAATGGGAACTGATGATGCAGAGAGACCCTAGTTGTAAGCCTGTAAATTTGTGTTGTGTCCCATTGACTGAAAACTGCATCCAAAGTTCAACAAAATCCCATAAGATGGGGCCAAGTGTGCGTAACCATTAAACGCCCAAAACCATATCACATCCGACTAAGGACAAGGAAAACATGTCAAAGCGCAGGTTATAATCTTCCAGATAGATACGCACATTGTGACACTTTCACTTGCAAGGTAAGGTGCCTCCATTGGCAACCATGACTTCAAAGTTGGAGCAAGGATGGACAAAGCAATCAGCCTGTTTGGCGATCTGGGGGTCAATGAAGTTATGAGTGCTACCAGAATCAATGAGTATTGTAAGAGGAAGCTTCTTGAAGTAACCCCTGACCCTCATTGTTTGGGGGTGGTGACACCGAATAAAGCATGGATAGATATCTCTGGTTGTTCATCCTGAGATGAGGGGTCAATAGGCGGCTTCTAAATGTTGACCTGATCATCCATTGTATCTGGAGCTTCTTCACCAATTTTAGAGGTAGGTGAAGAATCCATATCCAAGAGATAGAGCTTTTGTTGAACACATCTATGTCCCTGAGTGAATTTCTCATTACAATTATAACAAAACCCTTTTTCTCTGCATGCCTGCATCTCTGTTTCAGACAAATGCATGATAGGAGTTGGTCGAGGAGCTGGCGGGATGGGAGGTCATTGAGAACCCATATTTCAGAAGGGAATAAAAGTGGGTTTGGAGCATTGTTGGGTTGCAATCTTGTCTTCTTCCAACTTAGCTAACCCTAGGACTTCCATTATTGTGTTGGGACAGAACATTTTAACCTCTGACCGGATTTCATCCTTAAGACCACTGATAAAACAACTCCTGTAGAATTCATCAAACAATCCTTCTGTGTGATTGGCTAGTTTCTTAAATTCTGTCTGATACTCTCTCACAGTTTCACTTTGACGAAGTTTAGTGAGTGCTCCGGTGAAGTCATCAAAAGCACTAGGACCAAATCGTTGCAAAAGGAGTTGGCAAAAATCTATCCATTTTGGCTCATCATGAGCCTTGATGTACCAACGGTACCATTGAAGGGCTTCCTGTTCCAAATGAAAGAATGCAAGTGGAAATTTTTGGACATCAAAAGTATTATGCAGAGTGAAATACTATTCTGCATGATAGATCCATCCAGTCGGATCAGTACCATTGAAGCGAGGAAATTCAAGCTTCGGACCACGAAAATTGCTAGAAGAAGAGAACCCATTGGTTGCAGAAGATTCTTGTTGTCGGTTATTATTCATGGCTGAATGCTGAAGATGGAGGCTGAGAAATTTTTCATCAAGATCTTGGAGTTTGGTTTGGATGGCTGCAAGTGCTTCCTCCATGGTTTTTTCTCCTCCACGGGTTACAACCATAACCAGGAGTTTTATTTTCTTTTTTTTTTGTTTTTTTTTGGGGAGGGGGATGGATAGAAAAACACAAACAAAAGCTTATTTAGTAAAGGGAAATTTGGATTTGGGAAAAACTCGGATGGGTAATTGGGGTTTGACTAGGTTTTTGACACTTTCTGATGGACAAGGAAGCAAAAAATAGGGATTTCAGAAGCGGGGTGAAAGAATGAGAAAATTTTTCAAAGAGGGACAAAGAAGCAGAAATAGGGAATGAACAAGGTGGCAAAATTTTGAGGCGAGTGGGTGAAAATTGAAGAAGTTACGACAAACCCTAAAAATAGACAAATGTGAGATTTCTAGCTTTGGGAAGTAGAATTTGGGATAGGGTCCTCAGGAATGAAATATGCAGAATGGGATTGCAGGGGTGTCTGAGAATTTTTAAGGGAAACGGAGTTAAAACAAGGGAGATATGGCGAAAAAATGGATTTTTTTTTCAGCAATGGATCTGCACCGGCACGGAAGGGATCAGAAACAGATAGATCTACAACAGTGCGGAAGGGATCGGAAACAGATGGATCTGAAACAACGTCGAATGGATAAAAAATGGTTGGATCTGAAACAGCTTTCAAAATAGATCTGAAACGGCTAGATTTGGAACGACTGTCAGAATGGATCTAAAACGTCTGAGAATGGATCTGAAACGACACAGAAGTGATCGGCAACAGTTCAACTGAAAATATATATGGACCCCAGGTATGTGTGACTTCCTATCGGTTCAGGGGATTCACTCAGCCACCAATGCTGTCTGACAACTTGCGTATTGGGGCAGTGCCCCTCACTCCACGGCTCAAGTAAAACTGATAACCGCTTTGCCACAAATGGCAACTCTTGGTTTACCTCACAGGTGGGAACTAGTCAATCAAGTAGAGTTTGTTGCCCTTTTCGCTGATAGGTCCTCTCAATGGGCTATCTAATTTGGGGTTCTTGTGGTACTCCTCGCAATGAGTTTTAGGGATTATGCCCAAGTACTTCCCACAGTTAAGCAAATAGGGATTATTCCCAGATCCGAAACTGCGACAGATGCGAAAAAAAAAATTGGTAGAAATTTCACCTAGCGAGCCCAAGAAAGTGCTCTGATACCAAATGCAAAGAACCTGCAATAAGTATTAATGAAAACACACAAAATAGCAGAAATAACAAAACTCAGAATCACTTTTATATTGATCACAGGCCACTTCGAGGGGTCAACCTCCTTTGAGCAAGCTCAATACAAATAACTTCACGTTACCTTCATTGGTCTCAACACAAGCTTATATACTAAGTCTAGGAACCAATACCATGGGTCAATACCATATGTCAATACAAACCATGGGCCAATACAAAATATGGATCAACAATTACTACAGGACGAATTACAAAGCATATGCGTCCAACAACAATAATACAAACTATGGATCAACAAATACTATGGGACGACTTACAAAGCATATGCGTCCAACAAAAATATACTAACAAGGTAAATAGAAGGGTTGACATGGGTTCCTAACACAATTCATGGTTGTTTTCTTGCCCAAGAAGCAAAACACGATTTTCCATAAAGGGTGGCTTTCCCATACTCGAATTTGGACAGCCATACCTCCCATTCCCCAAGGCATTAACTACCTCAACCAACTCTAGGGAGAAATGAATGATTGGGTACAAAAGTCAAAATGGGTAGTTGAGGGTTTTGTGGATTCTCTCATTAACACTTGGCTTGACTTGATTGCCTCAAGGGTTTGAATGTTTTCCCTCCCAATTCCTTGTAAAATCATGCCCCCATCTCTTGTTGCATTTCATAGCTAGTTGTGGGTATTTTATTAAAATGCATATTTACATGATATTCACAATTTTCATTGTGCCTGGCTAGCACGTAAACCATATGCATCAATAAATCGATGGTGGGGCCTTGGCCTTGATCTCCTCACCATGATTTTATAACAATATTACATCATTTACAATTTTAATGCAATAGGGTCAAGATGGGGACGTGACATTCCCCTCCGCTTGGAATAACACCATCCTTAGTGTTCCAACACTTCGGAATATATACCCACTTTACACATGCCTCAAAATTCACAACTGGTGGCAGGTCTGTCCTACGTTTCATCTCTTGAATTTGAACTCCCAGTATCAAGTCCTTTGGCTTCCTCAAGCTGCTCCTACTGGCTTTGATATTCCATCTCTACAGGTGGGAATTGCTCCACAACAATCCCTTCCTTTTATCCACCTTCTAGCTGATATACAAGTCTGGAATTTCCTAGATGCCATCTTCCTTATTGTTCTAGCAACTATTTAAGGAAGATTCTCAGCCAAAACAATTAGCTTTTGGTCTGTTGCCATGATCAATGTGCACAACTGGCCCACACTTTGCTCACTAGCAACACTTGGCTAGTACTATCTGCACTTAATGGCTTTCAATGTCTCGCCTGTGAGACTCATCATGGAAATCCCTGTTAGGACAAGCATAACACAATATTAAAATTAGTCAATTATAAGCTCAATTGACATGGAACGTCCATGTTTTACTCATGATACTTCCACACTTTTATGCTTTCCAAACATATACATGAACTCATTCATGTTCATCTTTTCACAAGGAAATAGATATTTTAGCATTCACAATTCATTTCAAGCAAATAAACACACTCTACTTTCAATCATAACATGCATTCAACAATCCTTTGTTTCTGAAATGCATCAATCAAAAGGAAAGAAAAGAGTAAGAGTTTCCCCCTCTTAGTCTTGTTCCAATTCGGAGCCACACCATCACTGTGGTTCTATGCTCCTTACCCTATTTCACTTCAATGTAAATGCTTGAATTTCCCTTTCTTGGCTATGACACATAGTGTCTAAGGTCAGTCTGATAATTTTCAACTAGGGAACCCTTCCCCGTTGTTGCTTACAGAACCTTTGGCTGCTAGGACCCACACATGTCCACTAGCACCATCTTTCATTACTGCTCATACTAAGCTCTATTTAGGACAGTAGCATGTCCACATGCATCCCTATGATGCCTTCATAGTCCTTGCTTCCAGCAATACCTATACTCAAACATTGAATCAATTCACATGTTTAGTTTATTTTCATAGGGTTTATATCTAAACAAGAGTTGAAGAAATCATAACCAAATCATATACACACATATATTCATATCAAATAAGCAAGAAGCTGCAAGATAACCAAATACTTATATGTATTGGATGTCTTCACTTTATTCCATAGGCTCCTTCTTTGCTTTACAAGCCTTGGATTTCCTGTGGATACAATAATGAATGTTGGGCCAGCATGCAGGCTACTCCCCAACCATTCAAATAGGCAATGCCAAGCCAGTACGCCGACTGGGTTTTATAAATTAATTAAGGAATGTTTGGCCAGCACGCTAGTTGCTCCGCAACATCAAGTGGTTAATGCTCCCACCGACTATTCTCTGAATTTATCAAACATCAGTGTAATGTCTCCATTCAAATAAGTGCATAGTAAGACAATCCCATCAATCCTACTAGTTTCCTAGGTTGGATGGGCACATGTGGGATGGTAATAAGGAAGCTAATAAATGATATTTAGACATTAGAAGAGTTCAAGCATTTAATAAATATGGTGAATAAATAAATTCAAGAGAAATTCTAAGTGGCAAGTGGTTTTGGAGACATATGGAGGTGGTGAGACCCACACTAGCTTGATTTTTCAATGACACGTGGGAGCTCTCTCTTTCCAATTCGAATTCATGGGAAGGTGAACACTCTTGGGTGAGTTGGTAAGTCATAACACATGGCATTGAGCATCTTATCTTGAAATGGGATGGAATAGTAACCTCCATGGGAGAGGAAGAGTCAAATTGGAGACTAGTGGACACTTGGGCTAGATTCCCTAGTTTTATGACAACAATAATGAAGCATCTATGAAATTTATGACAAAATTCAGACCTGAATTCTTACACCTGACCATTATGACATGTAAACCCCAAAAATAGGCTCAAGGAAGGCGCTCATGGAGTTGGGGGAAGCTAAAGAAACTCAAATTCGAATTTGGGAGAAGATGGAAGGTTGGAACTAGGAGACAAGTGGCAAATGAGGAATATTTTCTAAATGGAAATTTATTGAATCTATTGAGAGGATTTCAACCCCTTGAAGGCTAATGTTGGTTATAAAATGTATAAATCAAGTATGAGAATGGCTTTTGATGATTTGAGAAAAATTATATTTGTGAAGAGAGAACTAGTGGATGACTAGTTTCTTGCCTTAGCCAATTTCGAGGGTGAAAGATTCCCATCCAAGTTGGTGTTTGGAGAGGCCACTCAGGTATTTCATGGTGATTTAATGGATTTTTATTTGTAGGTAGAAGCTATAGGAAGTTTCATGGTTTGGTTTAGTGCAGCACTTTCTCTCCACCATTTCCAATTTTGAAGGCATATTCAGGCTCCTTGAGGGCTTGCGCTTTGGGTGAAATCTTGTACTCATTGGGAGAACTTCATATGATATTTTTCTGATTTTAATAGCTTCATATCCTCTGTTCTTCATATTCAGAGACTCTCAGGTCGAAATACCCATTGACTGTATGCAAAATTATTGATTAATGAGCAAAGAATGTCCATTTCCCCAGTGCTTTGATGTATGACACTATAAGGTTGATTATTTCAAATGGATGGATGATTCTCTGATATATTTGTGATTCATATACTACCATGGATATATTATACAAGTTTCATGTACTTTACTTGACCAAATGAAGCATTTTTACTCAATTTGTTTGTATTGAGAGGTGAAATAGTGCCATTTCCCCAAGGGTCAAATTGGGGGTTTTTGTTGTTGAATGTGAGAGAGTTAGAACAGTATTAAAAATAAATTAATGGTGCATACGAGACCTTAATCACATACTTAACACATTACATACCTCTTTTCATAAATTCGTTGGATTTTGGAGGCATTTGGAAGGCCATTTGCAGTGTTACCCTGGGGGGATTTGATGCACAAATTACTAGTCAAAATTACATATATTGATCAGAATACAAATCAAGTTTGTAGAAGTATTTGGAGGGCCATAAAACATCCCTAAACCTAATATTCAAGTCTAAATACCATTCATACACTCCTACAGAATATTTGGGAGCATTTGGGTTGATTTGGAGGTCAAAACATTAAAACTAGTCAAAGGTCGAAATTGGGGAAAAGTGGAAAAATTGGCATTTTAATAAAATTTTGAAAAAGGGTCATTACAAATGGTATCAGAACATGTTCTTGGCACCTGATGGTCTTAACAAGAAGTCAAAAGAACAATCCACCACCCCTTGAACCAGTAGTTGAAAATATTTTTGTTGAAGAAGAGGTAGTAGAAGAAGAGAAGTCTTTTACAGAAATCATGGGTAGAGAGGAGGAGGACAAAGCAAAATATAAGGAGGAACTTATTGCAACCTTAGATCCATGTTTCTCTCAACTTTCAACAAACATGGATAGGATAGGTGACAGAATTTTGCAAGGATTCGAATTGTTGATTAGCCAGCTTCAAAGCAAAGGGATGATAAGAGATAATAGTGGTTCACACTCAGGGGAAAAGATGAAAGGGAATGAGCATATTTTCTCAAGTATAGGACCTCATAATAGACCTGATGAATTTCAAATCACACAAAGGCATACTGCACCTAAATTTCTCACACCCAAAGAAGAGCCCAATCTTGAATTGGATTACAAGAAACTAGTAAATGATTGGAATGATTTGAATGAAGAGTGTAAAAGAGGTGTACCACTCAGTGACTACATTGATGCTATGCAAAATATTAAAAAGAAGGGAGACAATAGGATTCCATTCCAAAACAAAGAATTAAATAGTGCTATTGGAAAAATGTCACTTCCTACTTTTGATGGTTCTTCTCAAAATTCTGCTAACACTTGGGTGCAAAAATTGGATGTATATTTTCAGCTAAATCCTATGTTGGAAGAGGATGCATTAAAAATGGCCATTTTGCATTTGGAAGGAGATGACAATGAATGGTGGTTTCATGGGCTGAAAACCTTGGGGCATAATCAGGTTAAAACATATGGAGAATTTGTTGACGGGGGTACTAGAAAGATTTGAACAAAAAGATCCAGAATTGTCTTTCAAAGAACTAGCTCAATTGAAGCAAACTGGGTTCCCTACTGAATATATGTTGGACTTTCAAAAATTATCAGTCAAGGTGGCTGATGTATCTATGGGAAGATTAGTATTGCTGTTCACTAAAGGTTTGACTGAACCCTTAAGAGGTTTGGTCAAATCCCACAAGCCAACTACATTAAAAGATGCAATGAGCTTGACTAGGGATCTCCAAAATGTGCTTCCTAGAACGAGATTTCCTCCTAAACCTAGCTACAAATTTGAAAAGAAACCTTGGCAAAGGGATGGATATGATAAGAAACCTTGGCAAAGAGAGTCATTTGAAAGGAATAAAAAAGAGGGACTAAACAGGGATGAACTTAAAAAAAAGAAACTGTGCTTCACATGCTTCCAACCATGGACACCGGGGCACAAATGTACCAAAGGAAATGCTCAATACATAGAAGTATTTTATGATAATGAGGGGTATGATGGGAGCATGGATGAAGATGGACATATTTCAGATCAAGAAGAGGCATATGAGATAGCAGTAGAAGAGGAAAGACAAGAAGAAAAACAGCCTTCACCGGACAAAGCAAGAATGGCAGTGCTTTCAGCAGTACCTCGCTATCATACTATCCGATGCAAAGGTGTGGTACAAGGACAAAGAACTTCAGTTTTGGTAGATGGAGGAGCCACTCATAACTTCATTGATGCAGAGATGGTAGAGAAAATAAAGATACCTATTGAACCATTTTTTGGCTTCACAGTTGTCATTCCCGGTCACAACACAATGCAATGCAAAACATGGGTTCCAAAGCTGCAAGTCACCGTGGGTAACTATACTTTTGTTAATAGTTTTTATGTGGGGTATGTTGCTGATACTAATGTGGTTTTGGGAGTGCAATGGTTGTATTCAATAGGAGAGCATACAGTAAATTATCAAATTCCTGAAATGAAATTCCAAGATTCAAAAGGAGTACAAAGAATTGTGAGAGGGCAACACACTTATCCAAATCAAGTAGTGACTTGTAATAGTATGAGATCTATATTGAGGCATGGGGATATAGAATGGGCTGCTGAATGTCATATTACATCTCCCAATCCAACTATAAATATTGTCAAACACCCAAAGGAGATAGAGAGACTTTTGCAAAAATATGAAAAGGTTTTTAGAGACCTTCCACATGGTAGGCCACCGGATAGGGGGTTGAGCACAGTATTATTTTGGAGGAGGGTACTTCACCCATTTAGATACCACCTTATAGAAATCCTAAAAAGTTCATATATGAGATTGAAAAAGCTATCGAAGAACTCCTAGAGTTGGGACTCATTAGACCAAGCTCTAGCCCTTATGCTTCTTCAGTATTGCTAGTGAAGAAAAAAGATGGAACATTGAGAATGTGCATAGATTTTAGAGCCTTGAACAAAAAGACTATCAAGAATAGGTATCATATTCCTAGGATTGATGAGCTCATGGATGAGCTACATGGGGCCAAATACTTCTCAAAAATTGACCTTAGATCAGGGTATCACCAAATTCCAATGAAAGATGAAGATGTGCAAAAGACCACTTTTCAATGTCATTTTGGCCACTTTGAATTTCTTGTCATGCCTTTTGGGTTAACTAATGCTCCAGCCACCTTTCAAGCACGTATGAATAGGATATTTTTCAAGCAACTAAGAAGGTTTGTTTTGGTTTTCTTTGATGATATTCTCATTTACAGTAAAACATGGGAAGAGCATTTGCAGCAGTTAGAGATTGTGTTGAAAATCTTGCAAGAAGAGTCCTTATTTGCTAAGTTATCAAAATGTGAGTTTGGGATGAAAGAACTACTGTATCTTGGGCACATTATTGGGAAAGAAGGAGTGAAGGTACACATGGAAAAAATCAGGGCTATCTTGGAATGGCCATCACCAAAAAATATTACCGAATTGAGAGGCTTTATTGGCATATGCACCTACTACAAAAAATTTGTGAAAGGGTTCTCCAAGTTAACTTCTCCACTCACTGATTTGACTAAGAAGGATGCTTTCAAGGGGGATGAAGAGGCTAAAAAGGCCTTCCAAAAAATGAAAGAGGTAATGAGTAGTTGTTCCATACTTGCACTTCCTGATTTTACTAAACCTTTTGTTGTGGAATATAATGCTTCAGGTGGAGGAATAGGGGTTGTCCTAAAGAAAAGCCAACACCCCATAGCCTTTGAGAGAAGAAAGTTGCAGCCTCATGAAAAACTTTACTCCATCTATGATAAAGAAATTCTGGCCATTATGCATGCATTGGCCAAATTTAGACAATACTTGGTGGGCAGCAAGTTTGTGGTGAAAACTGACCACAATAGTCTAAGACACTTTCTCACCCAAAAAGATCTAAATGAAAGGCAACAAAAGTGGGTAAGAAAGATTCAAGCTTATGATTTTGATATTGAATATGTCAAAGGAAAGAATAATATAGTAGCAGATGATTTGTCAAGAAGGCCTTCTTTTTCTCTCATGGATATTGCCAAGGATTGGAAAAACATGCTACTAGTTGAATATGCCAAAGACAAATTTGCTTGTGATGTGTTGGATGGAATCAAAGGAGATGATAATTATAGGATTTTGAATGGGCTGATATATTATAAGGGGAGAATTTATTTAGTTCATAACTCCAAGCTCAAGTACCGAATTTTGCATGGAGCACATGATTCCCCACCAGCGAGCCATCCGGGGATCTTCAAAACTTATAGACAGTTGAGGCAAATATTTTTTTGGAAGGGGATGAAGGAAGATGTTCATAAATATGTGAATGAATGTAAATCATGTCAAGAAAACAAATCAGAACTTACATGTCCAGCCAGCCTATTACAACCACTTCCCATTCCGGAGCAAAAATGGGACAGTATTTCCATGGATTTCATCACCGGATTGCCTAAATACTTGGGTAAGGATTGCATCTATGTGGTAGTTGATAGGTTGAAAAAAATTTCTCATTTCTTTTTTGTTACATCATCTTTTAGTGCTGCACAAGTGGCTGATATTTGTTTCAAAGAAATCTTCAGATTGCATGGGCTCCCCAAGAGCATTGTCAGTGATAGAGATAGTAGATTCATGGGTGCTTTTTGGAAAGAACTTTTTAAATTGGTAGGCACTCAATTGACTCCAAGTACCAGCTATCATCCACAAACTGATGGACAAATAGAGAGAGTAAACCAATGGTTGGAAGGATACCTAAGAAACTATGTGGAAGGGCAGCAAAAAGCATGGGCAAAATGGCTACACTTGGGTGAGTTTTCCTACAACACCACTTATCATATGTCAATAGGAATGTCTCCTTTCAAAGCATTATATGGTTATGATACACTTACATTTGTTGACATTATATTTGGTGATAGTAGATCCCCAAAGGCTAAAGATTGGGTGGAAGAGAGCCAAGAAATTTTAAAGCTCTTGAAAGACAATTTCCAGGTTACTCAAAATCAGCAAAAACAATATGCTGATAGGCATAGAGAAGAAAGAACCTTTCAAGTCAATGATTTAGTATATTTAAGGTTGCAGCCTTATAAACAAACATCTCTCAAAAAGAATGGAGCAGAAAAATTAAAACCAAGGTACTATGGACCATACAAGGTAGTGAGAAGGTTGGAGAAGTAGCATATGAACTAGAACTTCCGGAAGGAAGTGAAATCCACAATGTATTTCATGTTTCTTGTCTCGAGAAATCTCTTGGTCAGCAAATAATCACTTCAGAAATACTTCCTCCTTTGCATGATGAAGGTCAGCTCACACTTGTTCCGGAAAAGATTTTGAAGACACAGGAAAGAAGGTTGAAGAGTAGAATCATCAAAGAATATTTAGTGCAATGGAAGGACTTACCAAATGAAGATGCCACATGGGAAGAGGAGAATATTTTGCAGCATCCAAATTTGAAATTTCTTGAGTACAAGCAATCTTGGGTGGGTAGGACTATAATGTCCCCATTCAAATAAGTGCATAGTAAGACAATCCCATCAATCCTACTAGTTTCCTAGGTTGGATGGGAACATGTGGGATGGTAATAAGGAAGCTAATAAATGATATTTAGACATTAGAAGGGTTCAAGCATTTAATAAATATGGTGAATAAATAAATTCAAGAGAAATTCTAAGTGGTAAGTGGTTTTGGAGACATATGGAGGTGGTGGGACCCACACTAGCTTGATTTTTCAATGACACGTGGCAGCTCTCTCTTTCCAATTCGAATTCATGGGAAGGTGAACACTCTTGGGTGAGTTGGTAAGTCATAACACATGGCATTGAGCATATTAGGTCGAAATGGGATGGAATAGTAACCTCCATGGGAGAGGAAGAGTCAAATTGGAGACTAGTGGACACTTGGGCTAGATTCCCTAGTTTTATGACAACAATAATGAAGCATCTATGACATTTATGACAAAATTCAGACCTAACTTCTTACACCTGACCATTATGACATGTCATCCCCAAAAATAGGCTCAAGGAAGGCGTTCATGGAGTTGGGGGAAGCTAAAGAAACTCAAATTCGAATTTGGGAGAAGATGGAAGGTTGGAACTAGGAGACAAGTGGCAAATGATGAATATTTTCTAAATGGAAATTTATTGAATCTATTGAGAGGATTTCGACCCCTTGAAGGATAATGTTGGTTATAAAATGTAGAAATCAAGTATGAGAATGGATTTTGATGATTTGAGAAAAATTGCATTTGTGAAGAGAGAACTAGTGGATGACTAGTTTCTTGCCTTAGCCAATTTCGAGGGTGAAAGATTCCCATCCAAGTTGGTGTTTGGAGAGGCCACTCAGGTCTTTCATGGTGCTTTAATGGATTTTTATTTGCAGGTAGCAGCTACATGAAGTTTCATGGTTTTTTTTAGTGCAGCACTTTCTCTCCACCATTTCCAATTTTGAAGGCATATTCGGGCTCCTTGAGGGATTGCACTTTGGGTGAGATCTTGCACTCATTGGGAGAACTTAATATGATATTTTTTCTGATTGTAATAGCTTAATATCCTCTATTATTCATATTCAAAGACTCTCAAGTCGAACTACCCATTGACTGTATGCAAAATTATTGATTAATGAGCAAACAATGTCCATTTCCCTAATGCTTTGATGTATGACACTATAAGGTTGATTATTTCGAATGGATGGATGATTCTCTGATATATTTGTGATTCATATACTTCCATGGATATATTCTACAAGTTTCATGTAATGTACTTGAGCATTTGAAGCATTTTTAGTCAGTTTGTTTGTATTGAAAGGTGAAATAGTGTCATTTCCCCAAGGGTCGAATTGGGGGTTTTTGCTGTTGAATGTGAGAGAGTTGAAAAAATAGTAAAAATAAATTAATGGTGCATATGAGACCTTAATCACATACTTAACACATTACATACCTCTGTTCATAAATTCGTGGGATTTTGGAGGCATTTGGAAGGCCATTTGCAGTGTTACCCTGGGGGGATTTGATGCACAAATTACTAGTCAAAATTACATATATTGATCAGAATACAAATCAAGTTTGCAGCAGTATTTGGAGGGTCATAAAACATCCCTGAACCTAATATTCAAGTCTAAATACCATTCATACACTCCTACAGAATATTTGGGAGCATTTGGGTTGATTTGGAGGTCAAAACAGTAAAACTAGTCAAAGGTCGAAATTGGGGAAAAAGTGGAAAAATTGGCATTTTAATAAAATTTTGAAAAAGGGTCATTATAATCAGTTTCTCTTTGGATTTACCAATAATTTTAGCGCCCAACCAATTACTCTCTGGATTACCAAGAATTTTAGCGCCCAACCAGTTACTCTCTGGATTTACCAAGCATTTATTGTTCTTTTAGGGTCCTTGCTTTCCTGCAATGACCAAGGTTTCCAACAAAGAAACAATAGTGTGTCAGCTTAGCTGTTAGAAGACTTATACCTAAAATATTCATTACTCCAAATAATAAATAAATGAAAATGAATACTTATCTGTATTGTGCATTTTCCTTTCTGGCCCACAGGGTCCTGCTTCTCTTTGCAAGCCTTGGGATTGCCTATGGACTTGGATGTTTGACCAGCACGCATGCTTCTCCACAACATCAAGTAGTGAATGCCCAACCAGTACACCTTCACGCCGACTGGATTTACCAAGCATTTGCGGTGCCCAACCAGTCCCATACCTGATTAGCCCTCTCCATTGCCAAGCCAACACATTCATCTGGGTCATCGACCAATGGAAGGAAACTGCACCACCGACCATTATAAGTCAAGGCTCTACCACTCTGCCTTAGGCTTGCATCATCTTTTCACACGTGTCACAACCCTTCATGCGCATAACAATTCTTCATCCACACAAGGATGGCACTCCTTCTCCCAGGAAAACCAATGGTTCCCTTTAGGAACTCTATAGGTGACTTTATTGACTGCAGGCTATCATGCCCCCATGATACCCACTCACACTACACAAAGGTTACCATTTCTCATACAGTCCTCTTGAGTACCCTTTCTTCACTTTGCCTCTTAACGTGCAACACCAAATTGCATGTGTGTAAGTTGATAACACAAGAAGGATAAGCAGACTCATCAGCATTGCTGCTTTAAAATTGTAACGATATTTCATAACATTCACTATCAAGTATTGAAACACCAGGAATGCGTCCATTCCCTTAGGGTGTAGTCAATATTGACAACCCTATCATAACCCAACTCCATAAAGGTGTGCACTCTCTTTCGGATGTGAGACATGTAGGCCCTAATCATACTCAAGCATTCTGGAATAATAATGAAATAATAAAACATGCTCTAATAACCAGACATGTATATACTGAGTTAGGGTTACAGAATACTTATCCCTTTTTAGATGTATCTTTCCTTCATTCGTGAAGAATGGGGGCTCCCTTCTCTGAGTCAAAAGTACTTCGGTTTTCCACCCCAATCTTTCCACGTTCCATAACCCACACATGCCTTCTTGGCATAATTTTACTATCTCACTCACATAGTTTACCAACATGAAGTTCGGCTAAGACATTATCAACATTTACAATGGTGTTTCACCCGAAACCCATTTCCAAAGCATGGTATCCTTCCCATCTAGTTTGGCTTCTGCAGGCCATCACACATGGTCTTCTTGCAATGTGTCCTCCTGGCACACTTATTAAATAGCCAAATAGTCAACAACATTTAATAATAAACTTCAAATGTGATTGTTCCATAACCAATCAATGTCATTAATAATTAAATTCAATATGAATTTGCAGTTCTGTCTAATACATAAATTAATTTGCTTAGCAATGAGGCTATCCTCATATTGTTTGGCTCTCGTAAGTGGTATCACTCTATCCATTATGGTTTTACACTTGCTACCATACATGAACATCCACCTACAACATGTCCTCCTGACACCATTTTGTATAAGCCAAACAGTCATTAGCAATTATTAGCAAAATCTCAAATCTGAAATTTGTAAATCTGTTTTCCTACAGAAATTAGATTTACCACCATGAGATTATTCTCATAAATTTAAACCAGAAATTTTCAGATTTGTTTCATACATACTTTACAACAATGAGAACCCTCTCATAACCTTTGGCTTCTGCACATGGTAGATCCTAGTCTTTACTATGGACTTATCCTCATTGCCATATGCAAGACTTTTCTACCTGAAAACTGAAACTTCAATCAGCCAAACACGTTGTGAGTATCTATGCATATAATCATTTCATTGCCACAACAGTCACTGAAGTGATCTCGGAATTATAACACTCAATAATTTAAACAACTTCAGTTGTTAACATTTGAAATGCAATCAAATATATACATTTCTATATATGCATCATTATCATAATAAAATTGCAAGACACAGTCACACTATCCAGGCAATTTAAATAAACTGTAAATAATCATTACTTCACATTCCATGCAACTCTATCCTCCCAACAGAGTGCTCTGGTATCCCATCACATGTCTACCTTCTTCATGCAATCATTCTCCTGCATTCATAGCAGCTCATGAAATGGTCTGATGATTAACAATAGTCCACCATTTCATATATTATCTAACTTAATTGAAGCATATATATATATATATATATATATATCACACCCATGCATTCACACAATGCATCTCAACATGTACACCCACACATATGCATGCACATTTACATAATATTTTGATGTGCATTCACTCAATGCATAGCCCCTCAATATGTTTCACCCATGCATTCACACAATGCATCTCAACATATACACCCACACATATGCATGCACATTTACATAATATTTTTATGTGCATTCACTCAATGCATAGCCCCTCAATACAACCTTGCATTAATCCATGAATACTATGCATTCCAACACATTATGGCCTAACCATGCCTATCTCATATGGCATACACTACAACAAGACCATAAGTCCTCACTTTCCTTGGTTGTTAAACTCACAACCGACATACACAAATGGCATGATATAATTTCATATGAATGCATTGAGATTTCTAAGCAATTATAGGGTGTAAGGATCATTGCCTTCACTTACCCACACCTCACCATACTTGGTAGGTTAACATTCCCAATCGGGCACTCAATACCACATGCAAACCAAATCAACATAGTTTAAACATAGTTGAAAGGATCTTACCAAATTCCTCTTTCAACATCCATGCAATTAAGCACCAATAACCATTACATGCATGGCTATCATTAACATCACTTGATGTTACCTGATCAATTGGCCTCTTACCAAGGCTACACATTCATTTTTCCAACCTCATGATCACATATTTGTGGCACCATCCTTTCTTCATAAGGTCGTTGGTCACGTGCAACAACGTTATCAACTTATTTAGCCATGCTTTGATTGTATTTTGTCCTACAACCAATGCAGACACAACTAAGTATTAGCAACCACCATAATTATCTCAAGTGGCTCATTGCATATGTAAAACCTCACTATTTTACCAATATTCAATATCCTATTTATGCACAAACATTTTCACATGCACTGTGCAATGTTTGTTAATATGCCATCTGGTGCATATTCATTTCATCTATCTAATCTCTTGCATTTTCAACATTCCTATGCCATAGTTTATATGCATGACAATTTCATAATTATAATTACGATAGCAAGACAGAGGTTAAAGAATTCTCCCTTTCCAATCCCTCATCGTAGCATGGAATCCCTCTTCCATATCATAGTTGGTTCGATTTCCTTCCAGTCATGCAATTCTAGAAATTGCCCATATTGACAACAATTTTTTTGTCAAAACAACCACTGGCACTCTTCTGTACCAAATACCTATGATATATGTGGACCTCATTCAAATTTTGGTCATGCATCCTTATTCTCCTCTGGATAATCTTTCCAACGCCTATCCCCGTGCTCCATTCTGATTCAGGACATGGAATTTACATTCTTCCAAAAATGCAAATTTTGCCCAAATTTCTGCACTTTTACACAGCTGCAATTTATTCTGAAAGGCCAACTTCAGCTGCTTATAGAAGCAAATTTAGGAAGAATCATGAAAAATTATCTACCGGGAGAAGGTATTCCATATAACAAGAAACACTCAGAAACCTTCAGATCCCTGTTCTGATGCACCAGTCAACTTCTATAAAATTAGGGGTTTGGCTACTTTTAACTTTTAACTTTTCCCCAAAATCTCAAAATTTTGGCAAAAAATGGCTATCTCCCAATCTATGCATTTCTGCAAAATCTACGTCTAACAGAAACCGTCTGTCTTAATGAGAAGATGAAATGTCAAGTTCAGTAAAAATTTTGATTCCAACATCTAGGGTCACTTTTACTGTCCACAAGCTTTTCGAAATCCTGAAAAAGTGGCCCGAAACAGTGCTTTTTGGCCTTCTAGTTCACCCTGACTCCACATCCTTTGGAGTTCGGATCCAAGATTCCAAACTTAACACTGTTCTTGCTCTAGGGCCGCGCAATATCAATTTCAGCTCAATCCGACCTTCCATCAAGCCTCGGGACACTGTCTTACAAAAGTCATTATTCCCCATTTTCTGTCAAATTGGAGCATAATGGGTTCAGGACCCTCTTTGGTTCTTTCATGGCCTTCGTTAATGGCCACCGAGCCTCATAGGAATCATCCCATTCTGAGCCCAACTGCTCCTTCTACCCAAAAATCAAGTTTTGGGCTCTATACTTTTTTTTTTTTGCTCCTCTGATCGCTGGTCGCGGCTCAATCTCTGTGACCGTCGCTGGTCTTAACCTTAACTCCACCGACCTTTGTTGTTGGATTTAACTCTAAAATTTCCGCCGCGTCGCAAACTTTAAGGCTAAAATTGTCGTTCGCGTCGCATATTTTAAGGCTAAAATCGCCAATCGCGTTGCATATTTTAAGGCTAAAATCGTCAACCGCGTCGCAGATTTTATGGCTAAAATCGTTGTCTGTAAGCCTCCATCGCTGTGTCTGCATCACAGATTTTAAGGCTAAAATTGTCGACTGCGTCACAGATTTTAAGCCTAAAATCATCGCCCGCTTCGCAGCATTTAAGCTTGAAATCGCCGCCCGCTTCGCAGCATTTAAGCCTAAAATCGCTGCCTATTTCGACTTTTTTTGGCTTATCTTTTGCCAACGAAGTCTTTGGAAAAAACTCATAAAACACTTGGAAAATTTTTCAAATTTGAAATTTTTCTTAATGATCAAGTGTTGAGTAGGAAGCATACTTACCTCTGCAACTATGATAGGTAGCCCATGAAGGCCCAAATGTTGCAACCTTCGCTTTGATACCATTCTGTCACATACCCTCTCGTTGACCCAATTTCCAGGAAGGGAACATGATACAGATCTCTTAGGCTTTTCATAAAACTCAGCCCATTCATTAGATTCATACGCATAAATTCAAAAGTGTGCAGATGCAAATAGAGCAAATATGCACTGCGAAATTAAAACTCATCCACACACACATATCATATGCATACAACATATCAAAAACAGTCATCAATTTAAACATTTCAGAAGTAAATGCATAGATAGAAAAACACTTATCTTCATTGTGCAATTGTCCCAAACAACTAGCTATGTTGTTGTAACGTTCCACCCAACCATAAGCCAGTTTTGTTCATCAATTCTCTCAACACAACTGCCATCCCCGAGTTGGGCATGATTTTTACAAGGAAAAGGGGACATTCATACTCGTACACAACCAATTAATCACTGCATCCAAGCCAAGCCATTCCACAGCTGGGTTTATCTGGATAAATTTGAACCCTCTACATTTATGGATGCTTGAACTCAACCTCAAGCCAAAGCAACAGATACCCATTACCCATAACCCAACATACTCTTTCTACACAAAGCAAACATGATCATTGGGCAGGGATACACATTTACAACAAGGGTATTTTACAAAACAGGCTCCATGGTTTTCTTTTCCCAAATCGTGGCTCACCCAAAACGAATTGTGGGAAAGGAAATTCGTCCCCAGGGAGAAACCCGATTTCTTCCACAAGTTATGAGCGTTTCAAATGGCCAGAACGGCCTCATTGAAACCCCAAATCGATCTGTTCTCTTCCCCATTGGTAACCAAAACAAAAACGCCCTTCCCAACTTGAAAGATGAAGGAAAACACAGTTAAACCATGGAGAAAAAACGCCCAGGTAGCTCCAACTCGTGGGAGAGCAAGATGATACCTCCCAATCCCCAAGGCATTAACTACCTCAACGCACTCTAGGGAGAAATGAATGATTGGGTACAAAAGTCAAAATGGGTAGTTGAGGGTTTTGTGGGTTCTCTCATTGACACTTGGCTTGACTTGATTGGCTCAAGGGTTTGAATGTTTTCCCACCCAATTCCTTGTAAAATCATGCCCCCATCTCTTGTTGCATTGCATAGCTAGTTGTGGGTATTTTATTAAAATGCATATTTACATGATATTCACAATTTCCATTGTGTTTGGATAACACGTAAACCATATGCATCAATAAATCAATGGCAGGGCCTTGGCCTTGAGCTCCTCACCATGATTTTATAACAATATTACATCATTTACAATTTTAATGCAATAAGGTCAAGATGGGGACGTGACACCTCTTCACATATCACACTACCGTCTATTATATACAATAAACTTCAAAATTTGAAATAGTTTTAAGATCCCCATTTCATGGATCTCGACCATGATATGAATATTTAATTAATATTATTATTTACAAATTAATAGATTATTATGTTACTAAGTGAAAGGGCGTAACCCTTCACTATGCTTCCTCAAGCCCTATAAAAGGCGATCTTATTGTAATTTAACATCATCATCTAATATATTATTCTTATTTATCATTCAATATGAGAGTCGGATTCGACTATTAACATCCAACTGGATATGGTTGCTGCATTTCATATTAGAGCGGAACGCTCCTCCATCTGAGCTAGGATTCGGCTCACACTCAGAGTGGACTCGCTCCTCCATCAGGTGAGCTCGGACTCGGCTCATTCCTCCATTCCGCTGCATCACTCGCTCCATTCCGCCTGCTTCTCCCCCCCAGCCGTCCCACTCCACGGCTCCTCCATGCCCAACAAATTCCCGCGTCTCCTCTCCTTTACTCCATCCACATTCCACGCGCCATTCCCTTCCTCCTCCATGTTGTTCCTCGGTTCCCCTCCTACCTGCACCACTCCACACCCACGCCCCCCTCCTCTTCCATACCTAACACACCCCTTCACGCCCACGCCCACAACTGCATCCAACTCCTTCCTGTTGTGATCTTTTCCCGCACCCACCCCTCCCACACTCACGCTACCTCCTTCGGTCCCCCGCCCCTTCCAACGCCTCCATCTACTTCCATTCTCCCTTCGTCTCTTCTGACTCTCCTTGTACCTAATCCACTCTCTGTTGCGCCCACTCCACATCTCTGTTGTGTCCTATCTCTCTCCCTACTCACCTCTCCTCTCAGTCACCTCCTCCCTTCACCCTATCACTCCCCCCTCTCACTCCATCGACTCCCTTCTCGTACACCATACTCCACTCCACCCTCGCGCCCTTCCTCCCGTGTCCCTCCAACCTTCCCTTTGACTCCCAACGTCCCTTGCCTACCTCACTCATCCCCTCCTCGTGCGCCTGCAGCTCGTCCTCGCGTGCTCCCTCCTCCTGCTCGCACCCTCCTTCCCAACTCCACGTCGTCACTCCGGCCTCCAATTCCACGACCTGCAACCAAAAAAAAAAAAACAATATATTATATTAATTCAAATATATTGTAATATAATATATTTTATTGTAAAAAAAAAATCAAATATTATATTTAATATTATAATAGTGGTTTAAAAAAAAACTATATACAAAATATTATATAGTTTATGAAAAAATAAAAATAAAAATAAAAATATTAATTAATTAATATATTATTATTCAAAATTTCACCTTAAAAAGGCCAAAATAGCATTATAGAAACGTCCATGGCATCTTATAGTAAGAGTGACGAATTCATAGATCTCCTTGAGGAAATTCTTAAAGACATAGATGAAATAAAGAAAACTATGGATGAAACATTTAAAGAAAATGTAGATGGAGGTGAAAATCATGTAGAAGAAGCCACCCAAGTTGATGAAAAAAAGGAAGATAGAGTAGGCCAGTATGTCACAATCACAAACACAGAAAGGACATATATCATCACAAAGACGGCTATAAAGAACATCAAGGGAAGCAACTATAATATCTATCAGACACAAGATAAGACCAGTGTTCTTATGAACATTATAAGCACAAGGAGCCCATTCAAGGGAACTGACACAAAATGTGTTGGGGATAACAACACGAAAATAATTAAGGTTGTAATGTATGTTGAGCATGTTCAATTGACAACAAACATAGTTAAAAGAAGCAATCACACAAGTAGAAATAGCGTAAACAAAACTTCACCAAGTTCATACTAATTGCAAATACCAAGACATAATAATCAAAATGAGGCAATGGTCATAATCAAAATCGCACCTCTCAAGTCATCAGTGCGACATAGAGCCAAAATAAAAGACAACATTAGGAAAATACTCAAGCTTTGAGGACAAAGATTTCCTAAGGGAAAGGCAATGCTGTGAATATTTAATTAATATTATTATTTATAAATTAATAGATTATTAGGTAACTAAGTGAAAGGACGTAACCCTTCACTATGTTTCCTCAAGCCCTATAAAAGGCGATCTTATTGTAATTTATCATCATCATCTAATATATTATTCCTATTTATCATTCAATATGAGAGTCGGATTCGACTATTAACATCCAATCGGATATGGTTGCTGCAGACCATCTTAAAATAGTAAATTTGTTTCTATCAAACTAACTTAAAGGTCAACTTAAACTTTAAATTCAACGGTTGTAAACAAAAATAAAACAACCCTATATATTGCTTGTTGTCGAATCTTAATTATCTATCAACAAAAATAACCCGAGCTTTTAATCAATCAAAGACTTTTAGAAGCTTCAGCTAAAATAGTCATATCACTCAGAAGTTGGGATCTTTTCTGTAACCTAGAGTATTCTGCATCCTTGTCTTGCACTTGATTATGAAATTTTTTGTTCTAGTTCAACACTTGTTCATATTGCTTTTGAATTGTTCTTTTCTTCTTTAGGATGTCTTTGGATATGAGGACAAGCTTCTGATAATCTGCTTCCTTCTCTTCTAAATCTTCTCGCAATCTTTTATTAGCAGACATTAAATTTTCATTTATGTCTTGAAGATATTTGTTCTGTTCTTTGTAAGATTGCAAAAATTTCTTGGTTTGATCTATTTCTGATCCTATCTCGACCTCTTCTAAACGCATAGGAGATTCATCCGCTTGCAAAAAATTTGAGCCTGAAACAATTTCATATTCATAATTTTTTTGTTTACCTATACAAAAACAATCAGGTATACGTCTTGTACTTCCTTGAACTTCTATAAACTTGTCATCTGCTGAAAAATGTTCTTCATTTGCTACCTGTATGTCTTCTTCATTAAGAGAATATTTTATGACCACAAGCTCACTGCTCTTTACAGGGTTATGTACAACCTTTATCTCTGCTTCCAATTTGATTCTTAATCGGGTCCTTGGCTTTAAACTCGGTTCCACATCCTTTGCCTCTAGGGTTTCAACTTGCCCCATTTTTTAAACTTCTTCTAAACTTATACTTTTGACAACAGTCCTGGTAACATATACTTCTGAAAGTTCATCAATCACAACAATAAACTCCTATGCGAGCCCTTTGCCCTGTTCATTTGTTGGTTCCATTGCTCCCTTCATCTGCTTACCTAAACTCTTGGACCTATTTCTTTTTCTCTTATCCTCACAATGCTTCTGTTTTTCTACTTCAAACCCTGACATAGAAAGGAAATGGTCCCAAGTCTGTCCCTTCTTATTTAGCTGAAAGACTATCAACAACTTTATCAACCCTTGATGAAAAAGAGAATGGGCAGTATGTTCTCGATGACTTTGAACCCAGGAAACCATCTTTTGGAAACTTTTAAACAAATAAAATGGCAAATTAAGCTTCAAATCTCCATTAAGATGCATCAGAAATCGTAAATGACACCTGAGAATTCTATCATAACGACCCTCACAGGTTATGTAATTCTAAATCATTTCTAATGGAGTCCTCCAAACCGGCTTAAGTTTACTTACATGTATACCATTCTTCCATCTTAATTCTTCAAACCTAGGCAATAGGAACTTACTATAATCAGCTTCAAAAGACTATTGTTTGAACCACTTTTCACCCTGTAATGGCACTCCAATAGCTTCTGCAATAGAATCTTCATCAACCCTAACCTGTAAATCTTCAAAATGCACAACTGCATCCTTGTAATTTTTAACAAAAGCTTTGGTTATTTGTACATTGTGGCCTTGCAATCTCTCACATAAAGGGAACCAACCCGCATCTCTCATCATCTTCGCAGATCTTGGAAACTGATGAACCCAGTGTAAATTATCTGGTTCAAGTATGCATATTAATCCTCTAGGCATTTTTATTATCGTCATGGTGCATGAGTTTTTCACCCATAGTTCATCCATGTTACCTTGAATACCTGTTCAATTTCATAAAACAAAAGCCACAACAAAGGACTGGTCGCTACAGGGTTAGCATGAAAACCGACCCTTCATGTCCATGATTTTTTATGATGTCGGTCACCATGGGTACAACCTTGAGATGAGTGAGTTACATTCATAATGCGACACAACTACAAAACTTGTTGTCTAAGCTTTAATGAAATAGTAGTGTCAATTAAATCATCAATACAAAACCCAACCACTCGTCCTTATTGCCAAAACCGATACTGGCGGCATCATTACCTTTAACATTTTCATATGCTGCCAATATGTAGTTATAAACCATATGAAATGAAAACTGTTAATGTTTCAAGTATGACAACATTAATCATGGTAAGAAATAAAACATTTTGAAAATCAAATGACAAATGAGCCTTATTTTGGTTTTAATAAATGAAACATTTGATAAAAACAAACTAGGGTAAAATTTAGGATAAAGAAAATGAGAAATTCAAAGGGAAACTAGGGTGAAAATAGGAATGGTAACTATGTAAAATCGAAAATTCTAAAGTAAATCTAGAATACAACCCTAGAGATAGCACAACCATATTAAAAAGGGTTAACCATAGTTAGCCATCAATAACCATAGTTAAAAATGAACGATCACGCTCATCCATGAACAACCATAATCAACCATAGTCATCCCATCAACAATAGTCAATCATGAATAAACAAAGTCAACCATGGTCAATCATCGTTGACCATGCTCAACCATGGAAAACCATGGTCAACCATAGTAACCATGGTCAACCAAAGTCATCCATAGTCAACCATGGTCAACCATGGCCAACCATAGTAAACCATGATCAACCAAAGTCAACCATGGTAACCTAAATTCAACCATGGTCAACTAAAGTCAACCATCATCGACCAAAGGTCAACTAAAAGTCAACCACGGTCAACTAGAGTTAATCATGGTCAACCAAAGTACCCATGGTCAACCAAAATTAACCGTAGTTTTAACCATGGTCAACCATAATCAACCAAAAGTCAGCCATGGTCAACTAGAGTTAACCATAATGAACCAAAGTCAACCAAAAGTCGACCATGATCAACCAAATCCAACCAAAGTCAACCATGGTCAACCAAATTCAACCATGGTTAAACCAAATTCAACCATGTTTAACCAAAGTCAACCAAAAGTCGACCATGGCTAACCAAAGTCAACCATATTCAACCATGGTCAACCAAAAGGTAGAAAAGTCAACCATGGTCTACCAAAGTCAACTACAATAAACCATAGTTAACCATGATCACCCAATGTCAACCAAAGTTAACCATGGTCAACCAAAGTCAACCATGGTTAACCATGGTCAAGCATAGTCAACCATGGTCAACCATGGTCGTCCAAATTCAACCATAGTCAAATAAAGTCAACCATAGTCAAACAATAGTATAATTATAATCAACCATATCATTTTAAACTCAATCCTTCTATCACCCACAATCAAGCCAAAAAGTCAACCATAGTCAATCATCACCAACCATGGTCAATCATAATCGATTAGTCAACCAAAGTCTGCCATAGTCAAACAAATTCAACAATAGTCAAACATGATTAACCAAGTTCAACCAAAGTCATCCATAGTCAACTGTAGTCAACCGTAGTCAACCATATTCCACCATGGTCAACTAGTAGTCAATTATGGACAAACGCAGTCAACCATAATCAAACATGGTCAACCAAAGTCAACCAAATTCAACCATGGTCAACCATGGTAGACCATGGTTAACCGTTTTCAACAATGGTCAACCATAGTGAATTAGTCAACCACATTCAAACAAAGTCAACCATAGTTAACCATGGTAAGCCATAGTCAACCATATTCAGCCAAAATCATCCATACTTAGCCAAAGTTAACTATAGCCAACCAAAGTCAACCATAACCAACCAAATTCAACCATAGTTAACCAAAGTCAACTAAATTCAACCATAGTTAACCAAAGACAACCAAAGTTAACCATAGTTAAATAAAGTCAATCAAATTCAACAAAACTCAAAAGTCAAACAACATCAACCAATAGTTAATTATGGCAAAATAAAGTCAACCATAGTCAATTTTCAACCCTAATCAAAGTTAAACAAGGTCAATCAGTAGTCAATTATTGCCAAACAAAGTCACCCATAGCCAACCAAAACCAACCATGGAAAACCATAATCAACCATAGTCCATTACTCAACCAAAGTCAACCATAGTCAAACAAGTTCAACCATAGTCAAACAAAGCCAACCATAATCAACCATAGTTAACCAAACTCAATTATAGATAACGAAAGTTACCCATAGTCAACCATGGTCAATCATCATCAACCATAATCAATTAGCCAACCAAAGTCAACCATATTCCACCATGGTCAACCAATAGTCAATTATGACCAAACTAAGTCAACCATCGTCAACTAGAGTCAACCATGGTCAACCAAAGTTAACCATGGTTGACTATGGTCAACCATAGTCAACCATGATCAATCAAAGTGACCCATAGTTGACCATAGCCAACCATAGTCAACCATAATCAATTAGTCAATCGAAGTCCGTCATAGTGAAACAAATTCAACCATAGCCAACCATGATCAACTAAGGTCAACCAAAGTCAACCATGTTCAACCATATTCCACCACGGTCAACCATGGTCAACCACTAGTCAATTATGGATAAACTAAGTCAACTATGGTCAACCAAATTCAACCATGGTCAACCATGGTCGACCATGGTTAACCATAGTCAACCATGGTCAATCATAGTCAACCATAATCAACCATTGTCAACCATATTCGACCATAGTGAATTAGACAACCACAATTAACCATGGTCAACCATAATCAACCTAAGTAAACTATATTCAACCAAAATCATCCATAGTCAACCAAAGTCAATGATAATCAACCATAGCCAGATAAATTCAACCATAACCAACCAAATTGAACCAAAGTTAAAATTCAAACAAGGTCAACTGATAGTCAAATATGACCAAACAAAGTCAACGATGGTCAACTTAGTTAATTAGTCCACGAAATTCAACCATAATCAAACAAATTCAACTATAGTCAACCAAATTCAACCATAGCCAACTAAATTCAACCATAATCAACTAAAATCAACCATTGTCAGTGATAGTCAAAAGTCAAACAAGATCAACCAATATTTAATTATAGGAAAACAAAGTCAACCATGGTCAACTAAAGTTAACCCAAGAGTCAACCATTGTCAGTGATAGTCAAAAGTCAAACAAGATCGACCAATATTTAATTATAGGAAAACAAAGTCAACCATGTTCAACTGAAGTTAACCCAAGTAATCCAAATTCAACCATTGTCAACTAAACCATGGTAAACAATAGTCAACCATGGTCAACCAATAGTTAACCATAGTCAACCATGGTTAACCAATAGTCAACCATCGTCAATCATGGTCAACCAATCGTCAACCTTATTCAACCATGGTTAACCAATAGTCAACCAACAGTCAACTAATAGTTAACCATGGTCATCCAATGATCGACTAGTGATAAACCAATGTCAACCATGGTCAAGCAATCGTCAACCAATGTCAACCATAGTTAACCAATGGTTGACCATGGTTGACCAATGATCAACCAATTAGCATTGGTTGGTCAACCTTTGGTTGACTATGGTTTATTATGGTTGACCACGATTGCCGTTTGTTTATAATTGGATGACCATGATTGACTATTGGTTGACCATTGGTTGCCTAATGGTCAACCAATGGTTGGCATTGTTTGACCAATGCTTGACCATTGGTTGAGCAATGGTTGACCACTAGTTATTATTATTATTGGTTGAACATTGGTTAAAATAATAATACTTATTATTGTTATTAATTAATATGGCTTGCTAATTATTATAATAATAATAAAAACTGAACAATCATTAGGAGAATTTTGAGGTCGAAAATGGACCTCATACGAAATATAATATAATATTTTGAGTTTGTCATTTTGTGGGGAAGGTATATTTACAACTCACCTTTTGCACTATAATTCATGTAACTATGGTTAAGTGAAAGTGAAAAAATGTGTCCAACTAAAATTAATAAAAAAATCCTCTTTGATATGACTATAAACATAACTACTTTTGAATACATAAATGTACTAAAATAAAATACTCATAAAATAAAATAAACCAAAATACTTTTGTTTTGAATTATAAACCTAAATTAAACTTTTGTATATAAATTCTAAATTATACTTATATAAAATTATTTATATTAATAATTATTTATTTTAAAATATATTTACATATTTAATATAACATTTTAATATATACATTAATTTTAATATATATTCATTAATTAAATATAGCATTACATATATTATTTATTATATTATATTATATCATATTTCTTATAATATATATTATATTTTAATATATAATATAATATAATAATTTTAAATAATATATGTTAAAATCGGTTGAAAAAATAATATATGTTAAAATATATTTAAATGAAAATATAATAGTTATGATATAACTTATTTACTATATAATATCTAAAAGTACAAAACCAAGTTTCTATTTTTAAATTTATGTTTGATTTTTTATTACTATTATATTTTTATATCTAAAAGTAAAAGTACTTTAAGAGCATTAAATATATAAATATTATATTTTAAAGTAATTTATGAGTATTTTTCCCATTATAAGTATGGTTAATTATGGATTTTGATCTACCATTTAGAATTTGACAAGCAAATAACATTAACTCAAGCAATGCCACCTCGACCATAAGGGATGATGTCATTCTCTATAATTTGATTGGTTCTTATAAAGTTGATTTTGATAGTACTTTTTTAGTTGGGAGACCCATTTTTTACCTCAAAATTCTCCTAATGCCTTATTAATATTTTTTTAATTATTTTGTTTTTATAATAACAATTATTATAATAATAAAAACTCAACAATCCATCCTTGCACC
Organism: Larix kaempferi; assembly: GCA_027924585.1. NCBI lineage: Eukaryota > Viridiplantae > Streptophyta > Pinopsida > Pinales > Pinaceae > Larix > Larix kaempferi. Next base: position 6,265,742 of record BSBM01000732.1, on the reverse strand, counting down.
CAACCGTCTACTAGCAAGCCATATTAATAATTAATAATATGGCTTATATACGACGATCAGAGTACACCAACCATGGCCACACATTTAAATGTGCTTGATATACGTCGATCAATGTATATAATCCATGTTATTATTTATTAATATAGCTTGCTAGTATTCTAATAATTTTTTCATAAATAGACACACAAGAAAGCAATGTGCATAGTTAAGAATGATGGAAAATGTTAAACCATATCATGAATCCTCCAAGAATTTTTTAAAATTTTCATAATTGTAAAAATATCATACATCACATACAACGTGGTTAGATTTAAATTATTATTCATCACAGGCGTAATCATGAAAATGACATTTTTTTAGCCATGAATCTTTATACCATACACATAAGATTAAAATGGCATTGTTTGAGTAGCAAATCTTTGTACCATACACAGAAGATCATTGCAATTCATACACAGAGAACAAACTAGAAGAATAATGTTTCAAGAGGATACATACAGGTCTCAATCTATCTATCTATGAAGTTGAAGATTTATTCCTTGGATTCTTCGTAGATATGCACGGTGGAATATTCAACTATAACATTCGGTCAACATGCCAACAACGAAGATAATTTAAAACAATAATCTCATATAAGGAAGACAACCCTTCTAATGCAACCAAATCCCCCATTCTACATGCAATGCAATGTAATGACACCTGAATACATTCAAATTAGAACCTCTTAACATTTACTAAGTATCATCACACCTGATGGGTAGCTGCTCGTAGCCATTTAACTAGCTATTAAATCAAATTTACATACACTCATGGAGACTCCACTTACAACAGTAACAATCAACAATTCCAACATTCCAAGGAGACAGAATTACAACACTTGAATTGTAAATTTTCTGTGTATTTGCAGCTTGCTGGTTTATGCCAAGTTTTCACTGTTTTTCATCCCCAGTCGGTTTTGCATTGGCTGGAAATTACTTATGAAATTTTCAGAACAATAAACACGTTGTAAATTCACATTAACAAGCAGAAAATTAAATTTAACATGAACTCCATAAAAATTTCAAACTCGGAAATTTTTGGCCAAATTAGCCCTGGAAAAACCCCCACGGGGAAAACCAGTCAGAGAGAGAGAGAGAGAGATTTATTTCTTCAGCAAAAACTTCAATACAATAATTTTTCAGTCAAAGATGTACTTATCTCAACCACCCAAAGTCACCCTGAAATATGCTTTGATTTATGTGCCAACCTGCAACTCAAAACTGAACCAACTGTCTCGATTTATGTGCCACAGATCTGTCTTGATTTCTGTGCCAAAACAACACCTCAAAAGTTGTGCCAATCTTCTTGAAATTCGTGTAGCAAGACTACCTCAAAAACTGTGCAGAAAGTATGACTGTACAGACGCCTCAAAAACTGTGCATAAAAGAACTGTACGGACTGTACGGATGCCTAGAAAACCGTGTAGAAAGTGCGGCTGTACGAACTGTACTGATGCCTCGAAAACTATGTAGAAAGTACGATTGTACAGACTATACTGACGCCTCGAAAACTATGCAAAAAGTACGACTGTACGGATGCCTTGGGAAATGTGCATGTAATAAATGATGGAAACCTCCTCCATTCCTCTGCTGGAAAACCTCTCCTTGGAAATCGTGTTGCTCTCTCTTCCCTTCTCTTCACTTGAATCTCTCAAAAGTGAAGTAAAATGCCTCCCTCAATGCTTTTTGTTCAAACCCTAGGGTTTTCTAAATCCAATGGGTGAGATTGACTTAAATCAATGGTTGAAATTAAATGCTCCATTTATTTCTCTTAAATTATTAATTTCACTCACCCACTTAAATTTATCAAAAAGTGACTTTGAGTTTATAAAGTCTCATTAAGTGCTTTTAATGTGAGGGTCACCCTTTTCCCCCTTTCTAAGTGACTTAGGCAAATGTCACTTGGGGAACACTTCCCTAGGAACAAAAACTAACACTCCCTCTTATCGAGGAAGGTGTTCTGCACCACTCCCAACTTGTCTCTGAAGAAGACAAAATTCCCCCTCCCCAAAGATTTTGTCAAGATATATGCTACCTGCTCATCAATGGGAATATACTGCAACTCAACTACTCCTCTCTAGACGTAGTCATGGATGAAATGGTACCTGATCTCAATGTGCTTTGACCTGTCATGGAACACCGGATTCTCAGAGAGTTGAATGCAACTCTGATTGTCCCAATAGATCACTGTAGGTCTAATCTTTTGATCAAATAAATCTACCAACAACTTGCGAAGCCACAGTGCCTCGCAAGTAGCCTGACTGGCTACCATATACTCAGCCTCAGCAGAACTCAATGCAATGGACTTATGTTTCCAACTGAACCACGACACTGCTGCCGAGCCCAAACTGAAACAACAACCGAAAGTGCTCTTTTGATCCCTCACACAACCTGCCCAATCTAAATCTGTGAAACCAACCAAACTGACTCCACCCGAACCTCTGTAGTCCAAACCATAGTCCACTGTACCTGCTAGGTATCTCAGCACATGTTTTGCGGTAGTCCAATGTACACTCCTGCACTCCACCATGAACTGGCTAAGAGTGTTCACTGCAAAACACAAAGTCTGGCCTGGTGTTGACCAGACACATCAACAATCAAATGAGCTGACGGTAAAGTGTAGGATCCACCAACTTACCCTCATAAGCATGAAGTTGCTTCCAGTTGGTGATCATAGGTGTAGACAAAGGTCTACAGTCCTCCATCTGAAATCTCCTTAGAATATCAACTGCATACTTCCCCTGTCCTAGGAAAATATGTCCAGGCTCCTGCCAAACCTCCATCCCCAGATAGTAATGCATCAACCCATTGCCAGTCATCTCGTACTCCGCAGCAAGGTCTCTCTTGCAATGTACAATGAGACGCTCATCACCTGTGATAAATAAGTCATCAACATATAACAAAAGAATGAGAGGATCTCCACCAACCATAATGTAGTATAGGTTGGGATCAGCCTCACTCTTCTGAAAACCCATCGATGTCAAGTATGTATCGATCCTGGAGTACCAAGCTCTAGGAGCTTGCTTCAGTCCATACAAGGCTTTCCTCGGCTTGCATACATGAGAATCTCTCCCATGAATCTCAAATCCCTGTGGCTGCTCTAAGTACACCTCCTCCTGCAGAAGACCATTGAGAAATGCAGTCTTCACATCCATCTGGTGGATCTTCCAACCCATCTCTACCGCTATAGAACTCACTGCTCTGATGGAAGAATACCGAGCAACTGGCGCAAAAGTCTCATCATAGTCAACTCCCTCAACCTGTGAAAACCCTCGAGCCACAAACCAAGCCTTATACTTCTCCACACTGCCATCTGCAGCATGCTTTATCTTGTAAAGCCACTTGGAAGTCACGACTGACTTTCCCTCTGGTCTCGGTACTATCTCCCAAGCATCATTCTTCATGATGGAATGGTACTCTTCCATCATGGCATCTCTCAATACCTGATGCTAAGAAGCCTCCTCAAATGTGGAAGGCTCAGAGTCATGAAGACTCGCAACAAGAGCCATCCCCAATCTTTCTGGCATCAGTACTGTCCTGATCTCCTCCTGGGGTCTACCAAATGCCTCTGCCTCCTTCAAGGTGTCTTGAAGCCACTTAGGCTTCCTCTTCCTTGAAGGCTCCTCCCATACTGGTATATCTTCATCTGAGGAACTCCCAGAAGCAGAAGGTCCAACACCCCGAGGACCAGTGACTGATGAACCAATCCCTGAAGAACCTGTAACCTGCGAACCAGAACCTGAACCTGTCCCTGAAGTACCTGTCACCTAAACCACTGAACCTGTAGGAGCTGTGCCTGTACTCTGTGATCTAGTCACTCCGGAAACCTGTGGACCTGAAACCTGTATCGAAGAAGCCCCTGTCAACTGAGGTGTGGTAGCTAGTGGCTCCCTCTGCTATAACTCTCTGGACTTCCTGAAGGCTCTCTCCTCATCAAACTTCACTTCCCGCCTCACTACAACTCTCTTCTGGTCAGGAATGTAAAGCCGATAGGCCTTCAAAGTCTCATCATATCCCACAAAGATTCCTCTCTTTGTAGTGGGCTCAAACTTTGTCCTCTTCTAAGAAGGGACGTGAGAGTAAGTTAAACAACCAAATATGCGAAAGTGGCTCACCTCAGGCTTCTTGCCAGTGTACATCTCCTCAGGAGTCTTCCTCCCCAAATCATGGTGAGGACTCCTGTTCTGCAGATAAATTGCAGTGATGCATGCCTCTGCCCATAGAAAGAATGGTAACCCCTAATCATGGAGCATCGCCCTCACTGCTCCCACAATCGACTTGTTCTTCCTCTCTGCTACTCCATTCTGCTCAGGAGTGTAGGGAACTGTCAGTTGTCTTTGTATACCCTCCTGTCTGCAAAAAGCATCGAACTCCTTGGAGTTATACGCACCCCCATTGTTCGATCTCAACATCTGAATCTTCCTCCCTGCCTGCTTCTCCACAAGGGCTTTGAACCCTTGGAAGACACTCAAAACTAAGGGTGACTTCTTGCTCCTCAAGAAGTAGATCTAGGTCTTCCTGGAGTAGTCATCAATGAAGATGATGTAGTACTCAAAACCAGTCAAAGAGATTGATGACATAGGACCACAAATATTAGAATGGATCAAGTCAAGCACTCCTGTTGCTCTGGTGTCACTGCTTGGAAAAGTAGTCTTGGTGTACTTGCCCAAAGCACACATCACTCTGCTCAGTGTTGAACTCGGGTAAACCTGTAACCATGCTCCTCAACAACCTCAAAGCTGGGTGATGTAATTGGGCCATCCTCTGATGCCATAGCTCACATAGCTCACTGTTGTTGTTGTTGTGTGCTAGAGTGTGCTGCGGCTGAAACAAGAGCTTGTACAGCTTCCCACATCTAACCCCAATGTCCATGGAGGTAGATACTCATGTAGTCCTGAGGAATACCTGTACTCTCCCATCTGAGAAACATACCCCAATACCCCTGTCCTCAATGGTGGAAACTGATACAAGGTTCTTCTTCAGCCCAAGGACATATAACACATCCCTCAGAGTCATGGGACTCATAGATTCCCTATGAAATGTAATAGTCCCCTGACCAACTGCTCTAACAATGGTATCATCACCTAGTACAACCTCCACATCTGTACCTGTCTATGATAGCTCGGAGAACATCTCTCGATCTCTTGTCATGTGGCTCGAAGCTCCACTGTCAATGTACCAAGTACTCATGGTGGATGGACTCGTTTGATGGCCTTCCAACAATGAATACTCCATCTCCATATCCACATATGTGATGGTGGCTAAAGAGGCTCTCTCTCTCTCAATATGTCCAGCACATAGGGAAAACTCCCTCTGAAACATGTCTCCAAAATCATGAACCTCCGCTGAATCTGCAGTCTGTTGTCCCTTCTTCTTCTTCTTGTTTGGACACTGTGAAGCATAGTGCCCAAATGTCTGACAACCATAACACTTGATTTTACTCAAGTCCTTCTTCTTCCCACTCTGCTATTGTTGTTGCTGCTTGGCCCCACCCTTCTTGGGACCCTTCTTCTTCTTCCCCTTTGTTGTCAAAGCCACATTCTCCTCATCTACCCCACCCTGTGATGAACTTCCCTGTACGAGACCTCTCATGGTCTCCTCCTGCACAAATTCATCCCACAGTCTCTCCCAAGAAGGTAGGTTCTCTCTGCCCACTATAGTCTGCACAAATGCACCCTAGGGCTTTGAAGCCCCATTCACTACTGTATGCACAAGCTCAGTAGCAGTAACCACCTCCCCAACTACTGCTAGCTCATCTCTAACTGCAGATATCCTGGTAAGGTATGCTGTCACTCCCTCTCCTCCATTCATCTTTATACTCTTGAGTTTCTCCATGAGAACCATCTTTCGGTTCTCATTGGTACTTTCATACAAACTGGTCAAAGCTGTCCACATCAAATGTTCCCTAGTCTTGCCTAAAATGTGAGGGATGATATGATCTTTAACTGCATCAAGGATTATTCTTCTAGCCTTACAGTCCTTCTTGTTGAAGGCTGATAATGATGATGCATCTGTAGCAGCGGGAATCTGAACGGGCTTTGTTGTAGTATTCCTAACCACCTCCTCCCCTAGTTCATTCTCCTCTAATATCAGCAAAATCCTAGCCTTCCATGGCACAAAGTTACCTGTCCCATCTAGCCTATCCTCCAACCTAAGTCCCGTAGCCATCTTTCAACCAACCCAACAAAGTGTTGTTCACTAACATAAAAAAATTTATGAAATTACTGAGTTCTAGAAATTTATGTGTGTCTGCAAAATACTACTATTTTCTACCCCCAAGCTCTGATACCATGTAAATTTTTTGTGTATTTGCAGCTTGCTGGTTTATGCCAAGTTTTCAGTGTTCTTCATCCCCAACCGGTTTTGCATTGGCTGGAAATTACTTATGAAATTTTAAGAACAATAAACACGCTGTAAATTCACATTAACAGGTAGAAAATTAAATTTAACATGCACGCCATAAAAATTTTAGACTTGGAAATTTTTGGCCAAATAAACCCTGGAAAAACCCCCACGGGGAAAACCAATCAGAAAGAGAGAGAGATTTATTTCTTCAGCAAAAAATTCAGTACAATATTTTTTCAGTCAAAGATGTACTTATCTCAACCACCCAAAGTCACCCAGAAATCTGTCTTGATTTCTGTGCCAACCTGCAACTCAAAACTGAACCAACTGTCTCGATTTCTATGCCACAAATCTATCTCAATTTCTGTTCCAAAACAACACCTCGAAAGCTATGCCAATCTTCTTGAAATTCATGCAGCAGGACTGCCTCGAAAACTGTGTAGAAAGTACAATTGTACGGACTATACAGACACCTCAAAAACTATGCAGAAAAGTACAACTGTACGGACACCCTGAAAACTGTGCAGAAAGTACGACTATACTGACACCTCGAAAACTGTGTAGAAAGTACGACTGTACAGGCGCCTTGAAAACTGCGCAGAAAGTACGACTGTACAAACTATGCGGACGCCTCAAAAACTGTGTAGAAAGTACAACTGTACCGATGCCTTGTGAAATGTGCCTGTAATAAATGTTGGAAACCTCCTCGATTCCTGTGCTAGAAAACCTCTCCTTGGAAATCATGTTGCTCTCTCTTCTCTTCTCTTCTCTTCACTTGAATCTCTCAAAAGTGAAGTGAAATGCCTCCCTCAATGCTTTTTGTTCAAACCCTAGGGTTTTTCTAAATCCAATGGGTGATATTGACTTAGATCAATGGTTGAAATTAAATGCTCCATTTATTTCTCATAAATTATTAATTTCACTCACCCACTTAAATTTATCAAAAAGTGACTTTGAGTTTATAAAGTCTCATTAAGTGCTTTTAATGTGAGGGTCACCATTTTCCCCCTTTCTAAGTGACTTAGGAAAATGTCACTTGGGGAACACTTCCCTAGGTACAAAAACTAACATGAATATACCATATCTATAAAACTAAATTTCAGTCATCAAACCCATATCATATCTAATTTGGAGCATCCATATACAGTCATATGGGATGTCCAAATATCAGACCTTCTAATGATCTTAAATACGTAAGCAAACTAGCTTGTAGTAGCATAAATAAATCAGCATCATTACAATTCATTATAGCAGATTTATAGCACTAAAGTAAATCATAATTTTACCACTTTAATAACAACCATTAATCCCATTGAATATCTGATCTGGGATAGCCATACACAACCATATGGACTGTCCAAAAATCAGATCCTAACATCTACCATAAATCATACAATCTAACTCCTAATAGCTAGATTAGCATACTCACATACCTACTCAGTGAGCTGCCAATTTATCAACATCAAACTTAGCCATTAGACATGAATATATAAATCATTATGCAACATATGATAAATAGGATATCTCATCCTCCACGGGCACATGTGCATCAATAACATAATAAATAATACTCAAGAATACTTATCTTTTATATATGGCACAACTAGCATCAACAAGAAAATTTTACTCCCAGCCTTAAGACATTGCCAAGCCAAACTACTTGAGCAGGTCACCCCCGAGTTTAGGTCTTGGATCCACACCCTAAGGAGCTCTCCCTTTCCAATTCGATCTCTAAGGATAATACTCATGCCCACAACCTGAGAGTCACAACTAGGATTTCTTCCACAGGATATTCCCCCTCTCGACCTACTTACTCCTCCACCCCACTACAAGGCAAAATGGTAATCCCTTCACCTTCTAGGTCTCTCAGGACATCGCCATTCACCATCAGGATTTATGTGTAGGTCCAGGACGAAGATAAGTGGTGGAGACCGCGACACTATACTGCACCCAATATTAGCTCAAATATTAGTTTTGAGAAACCACAACTCAATTCCTCACCACCTGCTTACTCCTCCACCCCACTACTAGGTGTAATGGTAATCCCTTCACCTCCTAAGTTCCCTCAGTGCATCGCCATTCACCATTAAGATTTATGTGCAAGTCTAGGATAGAGACTAGCGGTGGCCATCGAGGAACTATACCATAGTTTATCAAGATTACTCCAAACATGACCAATATTCCCATGCTCCAAGCACACAGTTCACACACATAGCAAAGCATACATGGGTTCCCATGCTCGCAAGCTTACCCAACTCTCAGCAATCCTGGCATGAACAACTCCCTCTTCTCTATCATTGAAGGAATAAATTCACATAATAGAAGCAATTCCAATTCCTTAAGACCAATTCGAATTCATTGGAAGAGGCTAGCTCAAGTTCACTAGCAAGCCACTCCAATTCACTGAGGATTTTCCAAATCACTAGATGACCATTCAAGTTCTCAAGAGAGCAACTTGAATCCACTTAGATTGACACTAAAATGATGGAAAAATCACTCATAGTCTTTGGGGCTAACTCAAAATCACTAAGGCTGACTCAAACCTACCACAAGTAACTCAAATTCGCCCATAATCACCTCCATGCACTGGAGACAACTTGAATTCAGAAGGACTGACTCCAATCCATCCAAGATCACTTCCATGTAGTGAAGGCAGCTCAAATTAACTTAATTTAATTGAAGACAGTTCAATTTAACCGAAAATAACTCAACTAAACTCAATTTAACTGAAATTAACTGACATTAACTCAATTTAACTGAAATTAACTCAATATTAACTGACAGTAACTCAATTAAACTTAATTTAACTGAAATTGACTGACATTAACTCAATTTTAATTCAATTTAACTGAAAATTGCTCAAATTGACTAAAGATAACTTCAATTTAGTCAAATAGGCGCACAAGGCAAGAGTGTAGTGAAAGTGGGCCCACTATTATCCAGGTAAGGAATATTCTCTCTAGTGAGACCACAATAACTCATGCAAATCATTAATTAAGCAAAATAGGACCACCATGGTCCAATAACATCAAAATTAGGAAGACTGGAGTAATGTTAAGGGGAACCCCTTAGCCACGTTTGTTGTCCAAGTTGAACTATTATTTAATTATAAATAATATAAAAAAATAATGTCCATAGTCCATAGTATAGGCACATAATATAAACACCTAATAGCACCATGATAATCAAATAACAACATTACACATGCTTGGGGCTTAGGGCTTACCGTCGGGGAATTACAACTCATACCAGATCATGAGATGGAAAAGCTTAAACCATATCATGAATCCTCCATGAATTTTTTAAAAATTTCATAATTATAAAATTATTATACATCACATACAACGCGATTAGACTTAAATTATTATACTTCACGTACGTAACCATTAAAATGACACAAGCCATTAATCTTTATACAATACACAGAAGATTATTGCAATCTTCATACATAGAGAACAAACCAGACTCGAATAATAGATCGAGAGAATACATACAGGTATCTATCAATCTATCCATGAAGTTGAATATATATTCTTCTCATTCTTCATCATTTCCCACAGACTGATACCAAATCATGAGAAGAACAATCAAGAGCACGAAGGCCACACCAATAGGAGATCCCCCAATGGCTCTCTAAGAAGACAATGAGAAAGATCCCTAATCCTACGCTCACAGTGGTTTGGGAGCAGCCAGCATTGATACAGACATGCATAAGGAGCGAGCATAACTGGGCTACAGAAAGGACATGAAGATATAATTGTGGCCGGCCCGGATCTCAACCCCATCAAAATTGTTTCTTGGTATTTTCCCTCCCCTGTAATCGGAGGACTCTTCATCGCTTCCATGGTTGCGTTCTCATGGATCTCAACTCTCTCGGAACCTGTGGGAATATATAATAGCGGTCGTCATGGATCTCAATGCCATCAATTTTTTTTCTTGATATCCCTCCCTCTATTGTAATCATAGGACTCTTCCTAGCTTCCATAAAATTTGATATCCCTCCCTCTGTTGTAATCATAGGACTCTTCCTAGCTTCCATGGTCGGGCATGAATTAATATATTAATTTAAAGCCAACATAACGTTCTTCTTGAAGAGGTCGCGTGGATAACTGAAGGAGCAATGCATTAATATATAATTGACAATTGACAACCAACATAATTGTTCATGTTTGAAGAGGCCGTGGTATGTTTTTGAAGATGCTGCGTGGTTAACTGAAGGAGCCGCTTGAAACAACCACTAAATTATTTATTAAATACAAATCATCAACGTTAACTAAAAAATGACGACCATACATTCAATGTTGAGCATACGTTTGTTTCTGTCTCCTTTAATGTAAAAAATCTACTCTTCCTGGTCCATCTCCAAAATATAAGAGATAAACGCCTATCAACGTACCAATAAAATAAGACAAGAGAAACACAAAAAAATCCCTAATCCACTTTATTCATTAAAAAAACATGAATCTCCCTAGAGGGTAATAATTATATTTACCTTCTTTTACATGAATTTACATGAATCTACTCTTCCTGGTCCATCTCCAAAATATAAGAGATAAACGCCTATCAACGTACCAATAAAATAAGATAAGAGAAACACAAAAAATCCCTAATCCACTTTATTCATTAAAAAAACATGAATCTCCCTAGAGGGTAATAATTATATTGACCTTCTTTTACATTAAAATATTCATTTAACTCCCTTATGTCATGTAACAACCCCTAACAACCTATCACAAATAACTCATTAATACAATAATGACCAATACAATCAACATTAACAATCCTCCTAGTGTCATGTTATGCATCGCATTGCACTACATATAGGATAAACATTTACATTTTTCAATTTAACAAACTTATCCTAACACTTATCTAAAGTAGTAATTCCATGCTTCTATTAAAGAATTTACAATCAGTTTGCATTGCTTAGCAATTTATGATTTCAATTTGTTTTCGCTAGTTAGTAGTTTATTTGCACTATTTCGCTGACATAGTTTCATTTAGTTGCTTAATATATATATATGTTATTACTACTAGCATTTGCATGTAGAGAGGGATTTAAACAATACCAAGTTTCCATCCCTGTTTTCCCCTTGATTAGCCCTTCAAGAGTGCTTCCTCATTGTTCTTTCTTCAATCATTTCGAGCATCAACATCATCATGCATTGGGGACAAGCAAACCCTATTAAAGGGATTTTTACAATAGAACATGGGATCGAAAAATTTATACTATCAAGTTGCTAGAATTTTGAAAGAATCGGGATCTTTCATTGCATAATATTGTTGACTTCAAGTTGGGAGTATTAGTCACTTTAAGTCCATTCATGTTTTATATGGTCATTCTCTTTCTCTATGCAGGTGTGATTGTAAGCTCTGGATTTTGGGAACAAAAGTAGTAGAGGATCGGTGTTGAGATTTTACAGTCCCCAACTAGTGTCCTCATTGTATTCAAAGAACCACTGCATTTGTTTTGTAGTCAGTACTAAGGTATATTGCCATTGGTGAATGAATAACATCCAATAAGTTATGTTGGTTTCCTTCATTTTGTCTTGATTTGTGTTGAATGAATTGATGGATCTATGCTTGCCATGCCCATTCAATTTTCTATCTCATGAATATGTGATAGAAAAGTAGCGTTCTACCTCCTCTTATCACTCATTTTCATGTTCTTTGCATTATGATCATTGAGAATGGAAACATAATTAAGACATTTTTCTATACTGGTCAATAAACTTTATATCTAACAATTTTTAATAACATTTTCACTTTTATCACACATAATATTGCACTATCTTTTTTAAATTGTAAAGGTAAACTCTAGGCAAACACCATGCACCACCTTAACTACCTTAACTTTGGAATAAAACGAATAAGACTTTATATATATACATCTTTATGAAAAGAACCCTGAGAGAACCCCTTCCCCAAAACTAGCTCAAAGACTTAAAGTAATGCAAAAAGGTGCTTTGCACATCATATCTTGCAAATTTGTGAAGATTACCCAAACAAAAGAAAAAGAAAAACAAGGTATGCATCAAATAACAACTTTTTATCCACACAAGTTGTGATCATTTTAAGTTTAATTTTGTTCAATAATAAAAATAAATAGTACAAAACAATGTGGTCTTAATTTTGTCGAACAACAACCAAAGAAAAAAAAACAATATATTTAGTTTCGTTTGGACATCATTATCTTCTCCTAGAAACGGGCCCTTATCCAACATATTTGAATGCTTTATCTATATTTATCCATCTATAATTGTAATCTTTAAACATCTATTCATCTATAATTGTAATCTTTAAACATGGAAAGCTAAATCTTATGATTTGAAAGTGATTGAATGGATTTAAACATCTATTCATCTATAATTATAATCTTTAAACATGGAAAGCTAAATCTTATGATTTGAAAGTGATCGAATGGATTTAAACATCTATTCATCTATAATTATAATCTTTAAACATGGAAAGCCAAATCTTATGATTTGAAAGTGATTGAATTGATGATGTTTTTAAAAGAAATTATTGTAATCGTAAATATGAAATTTATACATATTAACTTCCGAATCATCTTTTCGCTTTCAACCCGGAATAGCGAAACATACAGTGGAACTAAATGCAACTTCCTAGCGAGGTAGTGAAAGACAGTTCATAAAAAGAAAATATATAAATATATAACAACCCAGAAAATAAATTAATGGGATAACAAAGCTTAATAAATTTCAAATTTTAGAGAGTAAATGTTGGTTATTTTTCCGTCGCCAACGCTTTTGAGTGCCAGCAGTCATATGCGGTCTAATACAAAGCCGTCTAAAAATCCCTGAAATACAAAGCCATCTAAAAACCCATAAATAAATAAATAAATAAAATATATATATATTTGGAACTATTTTGTAAGGATGCTATAGTGACACGAAACTATATGTGAAAAGCTTTGTGGTCCATATAACTACATACATACATTTGATTTGCAATGTATAGAGATAAGGATGTGAACCCGACTTACAAAAATTTCAAGCTGTGTGATTGAAGAATAGGTGAAGCAGATACAAAAATGGGAATTATGATGCTCTTATGGTGCAGCGGCTAAGGCTTTGATGGTCTGGGAATCTCGAAAACAGGCCAAGTGCACCATACTAGTATCGTTTGGATACACAGCAAATGCACTGCTCCCTATACGCGTGTTACACACACAACAAATGCTTTCATTGCTGACCTTTACTACTCTTTTTCTACTCTCGTAAAGTTCATCCTTAAGCTGGCAGAGACAAGCCAGATGATCCAGATGAGTCAATCATATATAAATAAATACTTGGATGTTCACAAAAAGTTGTATTTATATAGTATTTTTACCTGCAAATTTTCACTGTGACGAAGGCTCTTTATGACGGACAAATTGCGTTGGGTTCCACTTGATTTTTTCAACAATGGTTCAAGAAACGGAAGCAATTGCTGTTATGAGTAGTAAGGTGTTATTCATACTAGTATAATGACTAGAAGAGAAGAGAAAATAATGCAGTATTTACCTGCAACTTAGTCTCTGAAGGTAACAAATGGAGTGCCTTAACGCCATCGATACGGTCCCATCTTCGACTGAGAAGATTTAGCGCCTCATCGAGCATCATTCCCTCAATACTCTTACCTCCTTCAGTTGATTCTTCTCCATCACTCGGTCCAGTTTCTGGAGCACTGTCAGCACTACTAAGACTCTGTGTAGGACCTTCGAGACCTTCAATTTCAGCAATTTTTTTTGCCACTTGTCCCTTCACTTTATGTGCAAAACCAACTGTATTAGTTACCGTTCCCCTGGATGCAGTAAGCGTAGCAACAGTTCGATCTACTTCCTTCGTTGATTTCTGCGGATTGAGATACACTTTTAAGAGTGTGTGATAAATCTCGAGGGCTGCTCTCCGGTCTGGTTGACGTAGTTGAGTAGTCCCTGAACTACTTGTCATCATACCATTCAAGGTTGAGGTGGCAGCAAGATAGATACGGTCACAATAACCAAGAGCAAGCTCGGGCTCATGAAGCTGTGCATTGAGATATAATCAACAGCGTTCAGTGCTCCACAGAAATATAGGCATTGTATGCTGTTTTGAGAAGAAACAAAGAAAATACTAATGTTCCACCAATATTTTCACATGCGGACAATCAAAACCAGCTGAAATAGAGAGTACCTTATGTGCATATAGTGTCAGGGCAAGTTCATGTTGTTGCATTTTCCCTAACAAGAAGGCACGCTATCCATAAAGAGCATCTACAGGAAGGCTTTTTAACAAGACCTCAGGAATATAACCAGAAGCGTTGTCCAATGCCAATAAGAGCTTCTGCCTAACAGTGGAATACGGACTTTCGTCCTATTTCTGTTGAGCTATCAGCTCTGTGTATTCGTCCAAAACTTTTGCAAGATAAATTTGCACCTAAATGAATCATCCAGCACATCAGTTGAGCTCGGAATGGAAATGAATCCAATGCCTGATAGAAATTCAGATGCGGACATTTTTAGCATTCTAGACTCTTCGTTACAGGTTTAGTAGTCTATATTTTTTCAACAACAATAAAAACAGGGAAGGATAATTCTTCACCACTTCATTCTGAAGGCTTCTAATGTACTGCAAGCATATGCTCCAAATATGTAGATTGCATGTGTGGAGCATGTTGCTTGAGCTATGAACTAAGCTCGGGGAATCGGTGGGTCCCTAGATGAGAATAACTCGATTGGCGTTCAGGACATGTTTCAAGAATCCAAGTTGAACAGTCTGACACAAGAGCCGGATGAACACCGCCAAGTGGCCGCAACGGCAATGATGTCAACGAATTGCTTAATTAGCTCTATGCTGCTTAAATAAGAATACTGTATGTTCAAAGGCATGATTGCTGTCAGGAAAGAGTGATCATGATTCTTACTGGCTGTTTTGTACCTTCATGCATGCGATAATTGACTGTGGTCCACACTTCTGTTTTTCCATAACAGGTGCAGGAAGAGAATCTGACTCCGCAACTAGGTGATTAACCAGCTTAACAGCTTCCCAATGCATTTTATAATACTTGTAAGTATCAACTCTGAGCAATGCCCTAATTGTAGCCAAAATCTTCACAAATCTTGACATCACAAGCTCCAGCACTCCCGAACACTGTCCTGCGAGCTGTAAACACTGAACAAGAGCAGCATCTAATATAGTTGCTATCTCTCTAGCACCCCACATCCCCTGCTATTTCCACTCCTCAGAAAACAACACCAGAATCCCATTAAATTATTCAAGATCATCAAAATAAAGATACGCAAGCCGGTGCTAATTCAAGACAAGTTATCCAAACAGAAAAACAAACCCATCAAATAGTTTTGCAAGTTGAAAACAGAATGCATGCATTCCAGCAAAGCCTTAGTATTAAGTTGTAATGTGTTCCATACAAAACCTGTTAGCGCTGAAGTCATGAAGCGTAGAACCCGAGAAAGGTAACCAGTTTTGTTTTGTAGCGGCTAAGGCAACTGGCAATGAAAAGTTGCTAGCTTACCACATACCATTGTTCAAGACCCTGAGGCAATGACAAGCGGGGGTGAAATATAAATACTGATCTCTATGCTTTTTTTCCCATTTAATTTAGTGCATACTTTTAGCATTCAAACAGCGAAATGTTACCTTGTTGCACCACGCTATTAACTACTCAATTTACAAGAAACGCTGATTCTCGCTATTAAATCTTGTTTTCGAAACGCGGAAAATTAATGCTTTTCCAACGTGAAAGAGCCAGCTGTATTATCTATCTCAATTTAGAAGAAACACCATGTAATGCGGATGCTCGCGATGAAGTCAGGTTTTCAAATCATGGAAAATTTAGTGCTTCTACTGGAAAATGCCCATTACAGCCCAAGAACGATTTAATTGTGGATCATTGTGTATCTAATATGATTATTAAATTAATTAATGATATTTTTAATAAATTTAAAACAAAACATATTAGCATTAGAAAAAAAGATAATGATGTAAAGAAATGCACCTTTCCACCGTTCCGATGACCCTTTGTCGGAATTGGCTGAAACAAATCCGCCCTTGTGATTGCGTAAGTTTCCGGTTTTCGAAAATGGAGAGATCGATTCGAAAATCCCCAAGTATACCCTAAAGCATTTGACCACGGAGACCACTGTGAACATCAATTACTGTAATTTTATTGAAGACCTATCAAAAATGCACCCAGAAACTGTACGTTTTGTTACATTTTTACCTCTTGTAAATTTCCTTTCACATAGTCGGGACTTATGCTCGTGAAATTGCTAAAATATCTTTCTCTGTGATACAGGAAATCGGCTTACATTAGAGGAGCAATGCACTGCTTTGAGCGTTGTGGCTTGCACTATTGTTAAATTTGAAAATATTAACGGTATATGTGACATTTTACTTTGGATTCTTTTGGAGGTAATTTTTATATCACAAGGGGATTGCATTATCATGAGCCAAAGTATGAAATCACTTGAAGTTGGCGATACACCCGTTGGAATGCACTATGCACATGGCAACCTGGTGGGTCCAAACTTTATTCTAGTCACATGGGCACAACTAGTGGACAAGGTAGCTAGTGCTACATAGGTTATTATTCCGTGCCGTGCACGCAATATGGTATTAGAATTGCTTCGAGTGCTGTGTAAGTGTACTAAGTAGGTTCTCCGTAAACAATATGACCAAAGTTTTTTTTAAAGTATATCATTTTATTGAGTAGTTTTTGCAAAATTTGGTAACATTCTTCAAGTGATTGTTGTTCTGGTCATTATATATTGAGAATAGCTAGGTATTCTACATCCTAACCACCTAATATGAGAGTTGGGTGTTTAATAAGCATTCTAGTATTTAAGGTTGATCTGAATAATCAGATCTGATCCAACAATAACAATCAATCTGAACACGGCTAGGTATTTATTTAACGCAAATGTTGAAATAGATGTATGCTCATAATTAATACATGCTCATAGTTAATACATCCCCAACTTGTTACTGCCGGGATGTGAATAATCGGATCTAATCCAACAATCGATCTAACTCTTCACATCTGCACTGCGAGGTGCTTATTTAACGCAAATGTTGAAATAGATTTATGCTCATAATTAATGCATCCCCAACTTGACATCATATCTAAGCGATCACCGCAATCGATATAATGTATACGGTGGAGGGCTTGCATGCATCGCTCCACTTGGACGCTTATGCTCATCCCAGCTTCCACGCGCAGCTCCTCCTTCTTCTCCCAGGGCGACATTTCCCCCTTTTTGCCATGTTCTATTTGTTTGAATGGCCTTCTTCCTCCTGCTGCAAATAGATGGCCTTCTGCAAATGCTCCACCTTTTGCGATTCTGGAAGGCCCTTTTATGAACTGTATTTCAGAGTAATTTCTTCGATTCTGGAAGGCCCTTTTATGAACTGTATTTCAGAGTAATTTCTTCCCCTTCTAATGAAAAGGGATGAAATGCTCCACCCTCTGCTTGGCATTCAAGGGCATCAGACTACATTGTGTTAGAGATAATGTAGAAATGCATCATCTTTTAATAGCATGAGTGGTTTGTTAGTTCCTAGTTCATAGGATCTGATCCATTATTCTTGGATCTAGTTTGGTTTGGGTTTACCTATAAATGTAATGTTTATTCAGTAATATAATGGTGTGAAGTGTTTCTCCTCCCGTGTGTGTGTGTGCGAGCCTTTGGCTCTGCACTTCCTATCTTCTCAATTCTTATTTTGGTATCAGAGCTGAGGTAGTATTTGGTTGGGTGCCGTGAGCATGAAGAGGCTACATGTGAGGATTGATTCCTGTGTGTTGATCGTTGTGAGAGCCTGAGAGGCTGTGCAGAATTTTTTTTTGCAGCTATTGTAATAAGCCGTGCGAGCTGGGCTGTGAGAGCGTGTGAAAAGGAGCCGCTCCAGTGGAGATCAGCCTGTTGGAGCTGAATACTGAAAGAGGGATAGCTGCCTATGCGTGGAGGAAGCCACCGGGACTGAGGAAGTTGCTGTGCGTGGAGGAAGCCACCTGGACCGAGCCGCCTGTGTGTGAGTCCGAGATCGCAGAAGTAATTTTTTTTTGTGACAGCCGTGAACCGTGAACCTGTGCGTTGAAGCCTCCGAAGTGAATTGCTCTGTGTGAGTTGAAGCCTCCGAGAGAAGCCCAGTCATCGAGCGCTGCCCAGCTGTTTAGCCGTGAGAAAGGAGGCCATGAGTGCCATTGTGAAGAGGCCCACGTTGAAGAAGGTTCCACGATCTTGAAGAGGCCCACGTGTAGAAATATTGCTGGAAGTGGAGGCCTGCTATTGTGAGAAGGAGGCCGTGAGAGCCATTGCGGCCTGTCTGCGTGGAGGAAGAATTACTGCCCAGCCAAGTTACTGCCCAATTGAAATCGCAATTGCCCAAATCGTTGACTGACTTCATTTTTTTTTTTTTGAATCGCAAACTCTGAAAGGAATTGGCTGACTGAGATAACGTAAGGAGCTGTTGCCCGCGAGTGTATGTGAAGGACCTCAGCAAAGAACAGTGGAAGATCCGGTCTAGAAGGAGCAGAAAGAAACCGTTGTGGGATATCGCTGTGATCGGAGGCTGCCGCGAGAACTTGGGAGAACACCCATAGAACCGTGCCACGTGAAGTGAAGTGTGGAAGAGTATGAGAAGACCAGTGCTGGAGGAACGCTAGGAGTTGGAGCTGAATTCCGCCAGAGCCACCATTGTGAAGATCTCTGCTGCAAACTGCGTGGAGAACGCTGCTCGCAGCCAGGTGAAAGAAATCACCGCTACAGCTGACAAGGGATCCGCGGCTGGAGTGGGATGTGCTGTCATTCGCTGCGTTGAAGAAGGACGCTTGGAGGAACCGCCAAAGGAGAAATCGCTCAGAGTGCAGGAGGTTGAGCTACGAGCTGGCGGAAGAGGCGTCGTACCCCTGCAATACCGCGAGCCGCAACTCTGCTAGGGCAAGGTACTACCGTGTGAGTGTTGGCCATCAGGGTGTGTTACTGCCGAGCAAAGCTTAAAACTGATATTGAACATGGACTTCTTCATGAGACTTGCTTTTGAAAGCATCTTTGAAGACGAAGAGGAAGATGATTACTTCAGCCAAGTTCCTGTAAATGATGAAGGAGACAAAGAGATCTCGCTAGAATCAGATCCACCTTTGCATGATAACCCTGTAGCTATTGATATGGATGACGAAAGTGCAGAAAGGAAACTGGATAAAGGTGTATTTGGACAAGTTTATGTGGAACATCGTGTTTCTGGTTCCATTGATCAGACTACTGATCCTGGAGCCATAGAGGTTGCTTTAAAATTTGAACACAGAACAAGTCAAGGTTGTAACTATGGCCCTCCTGCTGCATGGGGCGTTTATGTCGTTCTTGGAGGTATTAATGGTGTTCCCTCTGTGCATTATAAGGGTCATCAAGGTGAGTACTATGTTATGGTTATGGATATGTTGGACCCTAGTTTATGGGATGCTTGGAATTTCGTTGGGCAAGCGATGTCTACAAAGATGGACAATACAACAAGGTCTGGAGATTTCAAGATCTGGCGAAGGAAACCTAAGAAGAAAAAGAAGTACGATTCGACGGCAACTAAGGTCAAAATGAAGAAGAAGGAGGACTGTAGAGTTCAAGGCCTAGAACCCTAGATCGTGAAATTGCTTTGCTGATTTGTAAGCCTGAAACTATAGGCATATTTAGTATTTTGATCCATTTCTACATTAAGGGAGGATGTTAGAGATAATGTAGAAATGCATCATCTTTTAATAGCATGAGTGGTTTGTTAGTTCCTAGTTCATAGGATCTGATCCATTATTCTTGGATCTAGTTTGGTTTGGGTTTACCTATAAATGTAATGTTTATTCAGTAATATAATGGTGTGGAGTGTTTCTCCTCCCGTGTGTGTGTGCGAGCCTTTGGCTCTGCACTTCCTATCTTCTCAATTCTTATTTCATTGTGTCTGCCTCGCAATACTTTGAAGCTGCCACAGAAACATAATAGACCTTAGAACATTTTTCTTTCACAAATGAAATTCGAAGCCGCTAAGCGTTAGAAATAATAATCTCAGTCTGTTAGTTACATTCAGTTATTCCATTCTAAGATCGGTTTGTCGGTGTTTCCTTAAACCGTCAAACTATGTAATATATATATACTAATGTGTAATATGAAATATGAAGTTCAACGATTCGTGCTTGTAACTCTTTTGTTTATGTCTCTGCCCATATTTTGAACATGGTATCAGAGCGTTTGGTTATCAGTTGGTAACGGTTTAGAGAGCCTCTTGGTTGGAGGTTTTGGAAAGTCTGCTATTCAGTGGACATTTGTTTGTTGAAGACTGGTGTTGAATGCAGAAGTAAAGTCTGCTGTTAAAAGTTTGTTGAAGCCAGTTCGTTGAGCAGAGTTGTTGAAGCCGGCGTTGCACACAGAGCGTTTGGTTATTAGTTTCTGGAGAACCTCTTCAAATATTGGAGAGAAGGTCCCATCGAAGCAGGAGATTTGTTTCGAGAACGTTGAGCCAATCCGTCGAAGAAAGAGTCCTGGCTATGCCATTTGTGAAAAACTTTGGTGTCAAGAAATTCAAGTTTAAAGTGTAGAAAGAAATATGGAAAGAGAAATCACGGTGTTCGGCGTATGCAATCAGAAACCTTTAAGTCCGCTGCAGTCGTTAAGAGGAATCCCACTGCGTGGTTTACTGTCAAGAAGAAAAGCTCACTGCAAGCCGTTAAGTTACTGAGCGTTGTACTGTTAAGTTGGTGAGTGCATTGGTGGAAACTCGATACAGTTTTCAGCAAACTGTATCTAACGTGAAGACCCTGTGAAGTAAGTTCATGTACTCAATTCCTATATCTTGTGAAGAAAAAAACGTGAAAGCATACTCAAGAGACGCAGAGAAGTTGCCTTCAAATCGCGAAGAAAATTTATAAGTTTTAGTGGAAGAAACCTGAAGTCCGCGTGAAAGATCCCTCCCTCAGGAAAAAGAAAAGTTAGAAGGTAATAAAATAAAAAACTATTGTTTCTACCATTTGAAAATAAAGGTTTAAGTTTCGTAACAACGAATTTTTATTTTTACAAGTGATAAAAGAAGGTCGATGTCATTTAAAAAGCAGTTGGTGGATTTTAAATTTTGAAATGAATGTATTGTTATGGTGATGACTATTTTGAAGAAGTTTATGTTTTGGTGAAGCGATTTGAAGTTTAGAAAAAGATTTTGGCACATATATTAATTAAAAACGAGTTGCTGCCTTATATTTATTGTTTAACAAAAACTTATCAATTGATTTTGAGAAAGAGAATATTCAAAAAGAGAAGAAAATAACTTTTTTGGTGTGAAGAATTGTTGTTGTTTGTGAGAAAAATTTGAAGATAAATATAGAGTATTTTTAGTTATGGAGCATATTGATGAAGATCTAGAGCAGAATAAACCTAATGAAGATGAAGAGATCAATGAAATATTGAATAGATCAATATCAATTTTGCCATTTTTTGAAGGTATGGGTTATGAAATTTGGGCAAATAAAATGGAAGATTTGCTTTGTTCAGTAAATTTATGGCGTTTTGTTCAAAAAGATTTTGAAGATCCTCATAACGGAAAAAATGCAATAGCAAGATTTCTTATTTTGTCAGCAATGGATGAAAACGTTTTTTATTGTGTTTTCTATAAACTTCGTCAAGTTGTTAGTACAAAAGCTTTTTGGGATGCTTTAGAGATGAGGTACAGTAAAAAGAAAAGAAATATAAATACTTTGCAACATATTGGTACATTAGAAGAAGCTTTTGTGTCTAAAGAAGAGAAAGAAGTAGAGAAAGAAAACAAAGACAAAAAAGTGGAAGAAGTCCTTGATAAAGTAGAGGAGAAGAATATTGAAGATCTTCTGTGTGCCACAGAGCATGAAGAGGAAGGTGAATCCCATAGATACACCAGTGGATGATAAAGTTGCCATTGTAGCAACCTTTGATGATGAAGAAACTTTGGTGAATCCAGCAATAGATATTGCTGATGACATTAACTTAGTGACAAAGTTTGTTGAGTTTGTTGATGACAATTCAATTGAAGATAAAACTGCCCATGTAGCAGTGTTTGATGAGAAACAAGATGAAGATTTTGTAGAGTGTTTGGAGAGTCCATTCCTACACAAGGAAAAGATGCTTGAAGCATCAATCGAGAACAAAGAATCTCATGTTTTTGGAACTGGAAATTTGTATGTGTTTGCAGATTATGCAAGTATTATGAGAGAAGAAAAACACTTTGATGTAGTGTTAGATTATGATGAAGAGTTGAGAATGCTAGAAGAATGGATAGAAAATCCAAGGATTTGTGAAGACATGAACAAGAAGATTGTAGCAGGTGAAGAATATGACAACAAAAATACAAGGCAAGAATATGACAACAAAAATACAAGGCAAGAATCAGAAATTAGCATTGCAGAAATCCCCCAGGAAACAAAGTTAAGTAACATACACATGCAAGGAATAGAGTTGAACATTGAGATAGAAGAAATGCAAGGAATAGAGCTTAACATTGACGTAGAAGAATTATGGAAGTGTTTGACAAAGAATATAGTCAACTACAAAGATCATTTGACTGAAGATACTATTGAAAGCAAGGCAAGAGGAAGACTACAACATCAAATTTGGGATCCAGGCGAACATTCTATATTTGAAGATGAAAATGAAAGAAATAGACCTAAGTAGCCTAATCTAAACCCAATTTAGTTTTATGAAATTTTTGTTAAGTGTTTGTAAGCTTGGTTGAGACATACACCAGCAAGCATTTGCATTTATGAGATTTGCATTTTAGATGTTTTAGAGTATCATAATTACGAGGGAGTGTTGTGTTTAATAAGAATGTAACCCTTGAAATTAAGAGGGAGTGTTAAAAATAATAATCTCATTAGTTAAGTGTGTTAGTTACATTCAGTTATTCCGTTCTAAGATTGGTTAGTCGGTGTTTCCTTAAACCGTCAAACTATGTAATATATATATACTAATGTGTAATATGAAATATAAAGTTCAGCCATTCGTGCTTGTAACTCTTTTGTTTATGTCTCTGCCCATATTTTGAACACTAAGTACATAAGTCCACCATGTGCCCACCCCTTTGGTCTCAGTGATAGCTCCCCAATCGAGGTGAGGTCATCCAATTAGTGCTATCACCTTCCGCCTAAGATTTCAACTCATTTTTCTCATATTCTTCAGTACAAGTCTTGTTCACATGAATGAATTCTTCCTAACCAGGTTTGTGATTCGACATAAACCCACTTTTTCCTTCCTTTTCTCAAGGTATGATCCAAAGTTTCTCATCCTTTTCTCGGGATATGATCCAAAGTTTACCGAAGTGGCCGAAATTTTTCAAATAATACAGTCTAAATTAATTTTTTTTTCCAAAACGGGTACCGCCCTAGTTAAAATCAAAATTATGCCAGCAAACACTCTAAAATACCTACCGAGTTCATCTTAACTCATTCGAAGAACAAAAAGATATACCCACTAAGCTAATTAAAAAAATATAAAAATATATACCAACGCAGGGGTTAAATTTGACGGGCACCCATGCCCATCACTAAAAAAAAAATTGACGGCTTTGATTCTAAAACTGCCCTTCCCAAAACATTTAAAAATATTTTTTACCCTTTCTATTGAAATTGCCTTGGATTGATTGATGTTGCGTCTCAGAGTAGTTATGGCAATCAAGTGGGGGGTGTGGAGGGGTTGTCCTAGTCCAACTCCAACTAGAACTCTAAATAAAACTATATATATAGTCGCACTCGCAGCTTAGCTTGGGCTATAGCATCACGAACTTTGTTGCTGATCAAAATCAAATTATTAATCAACAAAATTTCTAATTTTAAAATTTGTATTACGATCACTTCAAAACCTGTTCATTCAATGTTGTAGCTGGGTTTTTTAAGTTGCACTGTTTGGGATAAAGAACCTATGAAGATATTTTTGAAAAACAAATAATTTACATATAAAACCTGAAGTAACTATATTTGCCATCGAGGATTTCATGGATGGAAGGATTTAGGGTTGCTGCAAATGTTTATCTATTTAAATTGAATGTAAAGGGATCGCTAAGATATATATCACATCAATATATAATAGAGGCAGCTCCATTGCATCTATAAATATATTTTTCTTTATGTTATTTTAAAAAAAAAATTGAACTTAGTATGCATAATTCATCAATTTTGCCCTTGAAATTGTCTTGAAATATAAAATGCCTTCTTGATATTGAATATAGTCGTATGCTATCCATGCGGTTCTTTAAAAAGTTAACTATATCGAATCTATGACTCATATTTATGAACATGTGGACCTATAACTGCATTATGCTTATATTATGTTCCCTTTTCTCAGAGGTTATCACTGTTTACATAAGTCTATGTAGTAGTGCGTCCTTATATTCCTAACCTTACTTCCACGATCAGACTGTCATAGATGATTTCTATGCTTAGCAGCATCACATTAACACTGCTATCAGCTGCGCTGCCCCAAGCCTAGATACACATTTATTGTATAAATCAATGAGTTGAAAAAAAATGTAGCGAATAAATATATATATACAACGATTCCAAAGTAAATCCACTCACAGAGAAGATATTGAAACAATTGTCATACATTAGAGTTAGCAGACCTGGCGTGTTGAGTGATCCTTTCTGATAAAGCCATATTTCACTTACGAAACTACCAAAAATTATGTAGAAGCTAGCTATAGTGTCCAAATTCACCTATCGATTTCACAAAATTGTTACTATATTCCAAAGCACAAGTTTGCTCTCATACCTTTAACTATTGCGTTGAGATAACTGAGTGTCTTCTTGGCTGATTCTAAGGGGACTCTCAAACTCCTTTGATCGGTAGTATAGATAAGAGCCCGTACGATTGATCAATGCTCTACACCAGTTTACACATGGTTAACTTGGGCTTGCATAATTAGACAAAAAAACGATCATTAAAAACAACTGCGTTAACCTACAATTTTCCATTTTTATGCTATCCACATAGTGGATAAGCACGAATGGGTCGAGTTGGCAGCAACTTTGAGTTGTGGCTTCAATTCGAGTGTCGCTTTAAAGTATGAAGTTGTTTAAACATTCTACTATTTCCGGGGAGCTAAAACAATGCTTTTGCAAAATTTCTACCAGATTTTTTGAAAATCCTGCTAGAAATTCCGGTGGAAGTCGTCGCAGTTTTATATTAAAAATCCTTAACTTGATTTGATTTATAAGGACAAAACTCTGTTAATATTTGGAGCTTGGGTTCAGCTTTACAGGCTGATTATATTGTAAATAATGACTGTTGTATATACATTTTGCAAAGGATTTATAAGGACAAAACTCTATTAATATTTGGGGCTTCGGTTCAACTTTACACGCTGATTATATTATTAGCAATGGTTGTTGTATATACATTTTGCAAAGTTCATAAACTTATGCTAGGGATATACTGAATCTGGTGACAAAATACACATTGAAACATAACGTTCAAATACACATGCTATTATGGAAACCATATCTAACTCTATTTGATAACAAATCATTTAGATATTGGACTTTAGGATATGGAAGTTCAGGGAAATGAAAATACCAAGGAAGAGTATTTCAAGTTGAGCAGGGTAAATACCTTTCAGGTTGAGCAGGGTTCTTTCAGTGTAGCAGTAGTAGTCGGCAGTGGGAAATTTCTATACCTGTGAGGTGTCGTTCCAGTAAGCTGTGGCCTTTGAGCTCCAAACTTCCAACTTTCAAATTTCTGTACCTGTGAAGTCTCGTT
Organism: Larix kaempferi; assembly: GCA_027924585.1. Taxonomy (NCBI): domain Eukaryota; kingdom Viridiplantae; phylum Streptophyta; class Pinopsida; order Pinales; family Pinaceae; genus Larix; species Larix kaempferi. The sequence continues at coordinate 6,239,606 of BSBM01000732.1, read as the reverse complement.
CCAGTAAGCTGTGGCCTCTAAGCTCCAAACTTACAACTTTCAACTTCTGAGGTTGCGTATGTATTTCCATTTCTGGCAGGTGGGAGATTTTAATTTGTGATCAATCCAAACTCCAATGCCCAACGCCACAACAGTACCACTGTGAAGGACTTTGTACTTCCTCGGGGGCGAGCACACAATAATTCTGAGTCAGCTATTATATATAAATTTATAATATATATAAAATTTGCATACTGGCAATTTTCGATCATGCCCGTCAAATTGACGACTCCAAAAATTAAATAGACTTCACTGGTGACATGTATATTCCACGTTGACCAGTATTTGACGGGAAAAAAACGCAAAAACGGGTATATGTCCGTCAATTTTAACCCCTTTACCAAGTTATTATCAACCCATTGGACAAAGAAAATAATATTAAAAAAATATTCAGTAAAATTCCCAATAAGATAATATTAACCTATTGGACAATCCGAAAATACACCAAGCTGATATTAACCCATTGGACACACCAAAAAAATATTTGTCCACTAGTGTGTGTATATATATATATATATATATATATATATAATTCACAGCAGCCGGCACAATAAAATGGCCCATCATCCAGAAACAGTAAGGCCAATGATATCCCACATCAGCCTGGTATTTGCGGTTGATTTCCAACTACAAACAACGGGTTGAGGATTGATAACAATACACCACAAAGCTAACAAGGAGACTAAATATACAATCAAATGATTTCTTCCTGGTAACCCTGGCAAGAATTTGGCAGAACCAGTTTTCATGATTGCATAGATAGATTCGAAGACCTCAAATATCCCAAGGCAATTGAATTATCAAATGCGAAGTGTTATCAGTGATGGTGATTATGTTTTGTTCTCGGGTCACAAAAACGCAGAGCTACCATGAATGTAAATTGCACAGTTTATTTTGCTTATTATTACGAGACCGTTGGACTTTCACTTTGTTTTCAGTGTGGGCTGGTGTTTAACTAGCAGGAATGGAGGAAAACAAGGTAATTTTCTTCTGCCCAGTAGTTTCCGGAGATTGCCTTATTTGGTTTGTTGGCACAAAAGCTAACACCTTGAATGCCAGGAGAGGATTCTGATAAATCCAATTATTGGATTGTAATCAAGTACAAATATGTAAGTAATATTACTTCCCTTTTCTTTAGTTTCTTAAAATGAGGAATCCCAAAATCTTTTTAAGTGCTTTACCAAATGAAGAAATAATACTAGATGAACAAAACCATTTAAAATATATTTTATTAAATATTAATGATCTAGTTAAAATTGTTGTTATAATAAGTGATGAATAGAAACCATTAAATTAAAGTTTTATTTTCAATGTAATACAATTTACAAGTAACTCAATGAACTACAACTCTACTTTTATTGTTAAGATTGCCAATAAAATTGAGCTATATTATATTGACAAATAACTTACAAAAGGAAATGTTAATTAATCTAAGAGATGGAACTACAAAAATTTGTTGTTAATTAATCTAAGAGACCATTGGAAAAAATGAAACCTCTTCACTAGTGCCTAATTGCTTAAGGAAAACTTATGAGGTCATAAGGGAAATAAGAGAAGATTTTTTGGTGATAAAAAATACAAAATGGAAGAATACTAAAGCCCTTGTCCTAGTCATTAATAGCCAAATGCAATTTCTCTTCAAATAGATGGAGTATTCAAGAGCTAAAAATCTCCACTTAAACTTGCATGCAAATTTTAGAAATTCTACTAACAAAGCCTATATAGTATATAGTACTAGAAGCAATATATTAATAATTTAAAATAAAGCAACTTATTAAGTAAATTAAATTAAACTTTGAAATTGGATTACCTCAACCTTCTCATGCATAATCATCATTTGAAGAAGGAATCAATATCTAGACATTAAGCACTTAGATCTTCAACCTATTTCTATGATATTACCCAAATATACTAAACACAAAAGAAAAATAGACAAGAGTAGCAAGAGTGTTTTATTCTCCAAGTTCTAGCAAACTAATACAATGAGAAGAGTGTCTTTACCAACTCCTCTAGAGAAGAATAAAATATCTCATGGCATGTCCAAAATACCAAACCCCTAATTGTTTTGACCATGCGAGGAGCACACACCACTAGAATAGGTGAGGAATAATGCAATAAAGTGAAATACATCTCCAATAGGTGGAGCGCTCTAGAGGATGTGGTCAAATAATAATGGCTAGGTCCAAAACCCTTCGGTCTTGACCAATCAACCACTTAGATGTAACAACCTCATCCAAATACATGAGTAGACAAGCTAATTAGACAAAAGAAATGAGTGTTTCAATAGATATGGTAAAATGAATAAGTGCAATGCCAAAACCCTAGGGTTTGACCAATCAAACACTTCATGAAGCTAGTGCACTCATCAATATCATTCAATAAGTGTGCAAACCTAATTGGAATAGGGGTGGCCCACCAAAAATCAAGTCAAAGTGATGGATGCTCCAAGATAATGTGGCATGTGTGGAAATAATGGTCCTCCAAGGTTTGACGTACCACATAGACAATTCAAACCATGATGAAGAATGACTCAAATGAGGGAGTGCTCTAGTAAATGATGATTCCAAGTGTCTAAAGGGTCCATAGAGGCCATAAACCCTAGAGTGCTCCTCTAGAAAGATGCAATAACCTCCTCAGAAATTGTGCCATGTGTAGAATGTCCTATCAAGAGTGAAGAAGGATGATCCATGTGTATAATGAACTCCTCAAGCACGATCAAAGTTCATGACAACTTGTCCAAATATCGTGAAAAAGGGTTGGCCCTCTCTCACATGTGCCAACATGATGAAGAGATGTGTCTCAAGGCTCACATGTGTGCATAAAAAGGGGGGTGTATCATCTAGGATGGGACATCGGGTCAACTATAGAACAATCAAATGTTAGACAATATAAGATATGACTTAGAAAAAATGTCTACTATAAAAAACATTAACATTAGGATTTCAAGTGCACTTTTCTAATTAACTCACTCACTTTTGATTAATTATCCCAATAAACTTCGAATTACCATCATGTAACTATAATTGATTGAGATCTTCATGTTACCCCTAAGAGTAAGTGCATTTCCTAAGTTTCTAAGTAAGGTGAGGGTGATGAAATGAATGTGACGCTAGGGAAGGGTGTTCGTGAAGCAACCATCATAGAAATGTGACTTAGTGTCAGGTCAACCCCTTAGCTTTCAAGAACTAAGGGTTAATGATTTTTTTCCAATATGTGTGCCTCGGAAGGGAATAATTTTCTTCTTAAGTTAACATTTCCTTGTGCCATTTTTGTGACACATTTATTTTATTTTTTAAGCAAGTACAGGTTTTATTTGAATTTTGCTTCAAACCCCTACCACTATGTACAAAAAAGTTAACAAAGTCAAGCAAGCTTATTATAGTTTGTGTGCTAGGATGAAAAAACTAAAAGAAGATTTACAGAAAGTCCCCACACAAAAGCAACAAGAGTTAACCAAGAAATTGACTACAACAAAAGATACTTTCCAAAGAATCAACATTAATAATGAAAATCTCTATGGATGAGTTGATTCCAACTTTCAATTATGGAGTAAATTGCAAATTCTCCAAAATTCCAGTTAAAAGAAAATAAAGAGAATGGAGACACAAATAGTTGAGAAACATAAAAATTTGAAGCACCTTCCAATTAGCACCAACATAGATAGAATGTGAGAAATGCCAGGGCTATCCAAGTAGATCGTGACAGCCTACATAGAGAAGCAATAGTTAATTACAAAAGTTATATGCAGGAGTTGCACAAAAGAAGCACACAAGCATATTGAACTCCGAAGAATTTGCAGTAAAGGCAATACAAACATATGATAATTTAAAATCCATTCTAGCATAAGCTAGTCAAGAAACAATATCCAAGTATCAATAATATTTGCAAAACATAGAATCTTTCAATTCCATAGGAATTAAGACATTCATAAACTTGTGTGAGAAAATGAGGAAACACTCCTTATACCCTATTTTGCAAGGGGGTCTTAGTTGTCTCGAGGACAAGACAAGACTTTGTGATGAGGGACTATTGTCTCCCTATTTTGAAGTCTTGGACTTTTGCACTATTGGGTCTCGGTTGAAACCAATAGGTTTTGGCTCAAAACTATGGTCTTGACTAAATCAATTCGGTAATTGAATGTAATAATGGTAAAATAATGGGATAAAAATGTGAAAATGGATTTTCAATGTAAGTGGAGCTAGTGGCACATTTATTTCCCACCTCCATCAGGCATGGGATAAATAGAGGGTTTTGGGAAGTCATTGAGCATGTCATGTCTTGTCATGAGCTATGATTTGTAAACCCCTCTTTGAGTTCTCGAGTGCATAAGAAAGGTAAAGGGAGTAAGTTATGTAATTCCCTTTTCTGACATGGGAAAGAGACACTTATGTATTTATTTAATATTTCATGAATAAAGTAAATCTAAGTTTTATTTATGTTGTGTGTTATTTGGTGTTATGTGATAACTTTGTAGTTGTGGAATGCTCTCATTGGTTGCAGAAGCATCCTTATTGTAGTTTTATGCAGTTTGTGGGTGACTTAGATTAGGGTTTGTAGTAAATAAAAACTTAACATTGTATGAAAAGTGAAAAAAATTTACATGAGCCGGGAACTACGATCAAGCATATTCCCTTCCTTGGCCAAGTGGCTGCAGCGACGAGGGAGAAGGATCATTGCTTTAACCTAGGGTCAGAATATTTATAGGCAAGGAATGGAATGAGGGCCCACATTTTATTCATTGTTTGGAAATATTTCTAATCACACCATCTTCATATCTTGAGTTGGGGTTCTCCAAATATGTATTATTAACAGGTATGGATAGTAGTAGAAAGACCCATCGCCACATTATTTTCAGATCCTTGTTATTCCCTGCCTAAGTAGTAAATATTGGAATCGAGTGTGTTTTGATAACGGTGCAGCATATAACATAGATTTTTATGCAATGATTTTGAATTTTATACAGGATCTTTTACCATGTTTTATGCCCCCGCCTCTTGTTGTCCAAAACAACATTTTGTTTTTCACTCTGACATGCTCTGATTGTTGAAACGTGTTACAACCAATTCCCATGAATGTGGATCTGGAATCTTCTAGACTCCTATTATTCTGGATTTGGTTGAGATAAGACATCCCAAGATAGAATATGGATAGGGGTGCAATTAATTGGTCTCTTTTATGTAACTGTGTAAGAAGTGTTATAAATCCATGTAAACCCGTAGAGGCATAATCAATATGAGAGTGTGAGGAATGGTTGTAAGCCTGAAAAGATGCCGTAATATCCATCCTTGATCAATAAGAATACCGATACTATTTTTGTTGTGGATGTTTCCCTGCAAAGGGTTTCACCACGTAAAATATTTGTGTTCAATTTGCGTGTTTGCCATTATTTGATTTCTATGTTTATTGATCTCTGTTCAATTTAGCTTCTGCTGCCAACACTAATAACACTTTGATATGAAGCAGTCAAAGCTTATTTTGCAGTCGATGCATTGTACAAACCCCTATGTTGCAGTCAATGCACGAGCACGGCAAATTGCATCTACTATCCCTGTCACGCTTGAAGAAGCAGATTTTTCCCATGAAGGTGCAAGTGGATTGTGGTTTTTGCATTTTAATATTTTCTATGGTCATGTTCTACAAAGCCAAAGATATTGACATGTGGAATGGAAGATACAAAATGCATTCTGCATTAGTCTAGCAAAGTTGCTAACTCCTTGTGAGTGATTTCACATGAGCACTTTTCCTATTTCCTTGTTCTGATAATAATTTTATTTGGCTTCTCGGCTTACACATTTTTCAATTATGTTTACAGAGTGCAGACTCGAAAGGGATGTTTTACCTTGCTACTAGAACTCGTTATGTTCTCATTCCATTTCTTAGATTCCATTTCTCAAAATTTCATTGGACTTTGAAGGTAAGAATTATGTCTCTGAGTTAGTTCTTTTCTTGTGTTTCTATGGTTTAAGAAGGCAAGGAAATGAGCGTCGCCCGCCTGAATGTTGTCAGTTTACACTCCTTGGAGGAAATTGCATCCGTAAGCTTGTTTATGGTTCCACTTAAATAGAATGTTGCAGAGCTCAATGAAGAGTCTTTAGTTACCTAGGTTTTTCCTTTGTTTTGGGACCTAGGTTTAAGATATTTTGAGATTGTCTTTAAGTTCCTTAACTCTAATCTATCAATTTTTTTTTTCAAAGAGACTTGTTTTAAAATTTCCTTGGACAAAAAAATCATTGATGTAATGACTAATGGATGATAAATTTTTAGAGGGTTTTAGTTCTTTATCTTACAATTTGTTTATAATGTGTTTTGGACGTGCTGTATATGAAGTTTGTTCTCTAGTGAAGGCTATTATTTGTAATCCAACTTGTAACTTTTTTTTTTTTTCAGTTTGTGAATGTATGTAGGTAATACTTGAAAATATCCTCAAACTAGCTTGTTATACGTCTAAGTATGGGGAAATTACCGCCCAGTTTGAGTTTTACTACACAATTTTTCAATTTACAGTTTACTACACAGTCTTTACTCTCACTAAATTTGCATTCAATAATTTGAATTCCTCAGACAAAATATTTTACGTGCGGTAAATATGAACTCACATAAAAAGAGAAGGCATTTTTTTATCTTCTTTATAAAAGAAACATATCCATGATTTTCATGCACTTGAACATAGAAAATATGTGCAACATGAAATACCCTTAGGAATAAAAAAGAGTACGTGTAAATATATTACCAAAACAAAACAAGGACAACTACAGTTACATACACAACGTTCGATCCAACACAAGGAGCTCAGTGTGCTCTCAATACTCTTGATTTCTTCTATGCAAGCTTGATCTCTCTAGACTTATCCAAAAACTTCTCAAACTTCTCTTCTTAGAATTATTTCTTTAGAATTTTCTCCTTAGACTTCTCTCTATCTTGATAATGACTCTGATTTTCTTTACATATATACAACCACCGAATTCTCTCGGAAGCCACCATAACACATATTAAAGATGGTAATAAATTTCTGACTTAAATCTACCTAGGAACTTGACTTCTGAACTACTATGCGACTGCTTAAATACAATGAGACATGTGCGCCATATCCTAACAGACTGACTGACATTGCAGACTAACAATGACTAACTGACTAAGCCGATCCAAGCTAGATAAGCAACAACTCGTAAAATTAATATTTCCAACACTCCCCCTTAATTAGGAGTAGTTGAAAACACAAAAAGTTACATCAAAACTAAAATTAAATAGAACTGTCTAAGGAGTCTCAGTTACTTGCAAATTCAGTACTCCTAAACAGTTACGCAGATACTGGAAAGTGTCCCTTGCCAATGGTTTAGTGAATATGTCTACTAGATGATCTACAGACCTGCAAAACTCTAAACAAATTTATTTGTTATTTTCCAATTCTCTGATGAAATGATACCTAGTGTCAATATGCTTGGTTCTCTTGCGATACACATGGTTCTTTAACAATTCAATGGTCGAACTGTTGTCGCAGTAAAATTGTTGTGGGTTCTTTCTGCCATTGTGACACATCTTTTACATTCGTCGCATCCAAACAACTTGACATGCAGCACTTGTAGCTGCAACATACACAGCTTCAGCTGAAGAAAGATTCACAATGGGTTGTTTCTTTGAATCCAATGATACTACTCTTGTACCAAAATCAAAAGTATACCCAGATGTGTTTTTCCTATCATCCATGTTGCCTCCACAATCACTGTCAATGTATCCAACATGTCTAAAATCTTTTGAAGTAGAGTACAGTATGCCAAATTCTTTTATGCCACTTACATATCTTAGAATTCTTTTACCTACTTGCCAATGTGAGTCTTTTGGAGACTCGATAAACCTTGAGAGTAAGCTAACTCCATACATAATATATGGCCCTGTCGTAGTAAGATACATAAGGCTTCCAATCAGCCTTTTGAATAGTGTAGGATCAACATTTGATCCATCATCCTCCTTGCTTAATTTCAATCCTGTTATCACTGGTGTTGGGGTAGATTTGCAATTAACCATATTGAATCTCTTCAAGACTTCATTTGCATATTTGGATTGTGAAATAAATATACCATCTTTGGATTGATGGAATTCAATGCCCAGAAAATATCTCATAATCCCCAAATCAGTCTGTTATCACACAACTTGTAGTTGCCCCAAAAGGTGATCCTGTCCAGGATGGTAGAGTTGTCGTGAAACTAAAGAGGTGACCTAAGAGGGATTCGATTCCCAAGTATAAATGGTTGTCACGCTAATTGAGGCACTCTTCACTTTAGATCAAGATAACACAAGACCACGGGGGATACCCTAGCTATCTAATGAAGGCTAGCGAACCTACTTTAGACACTCTAGGATGATGTGAAGTGGAAAAGAAAGAGAGATCAAGAGTAAGTAGATCTAGATTTAGGGAAGATGAGTGGAAAATAGAGTTAGGGATTGATTGAGGAGGATTATGCAAGAGGTAAATGCTCAACCAAGGAATGAATATGCCACTAATGGAGTTAAACAAGTAGATATAGATAGATCTAGTATTGATCTAAAAGACCCAAGTGAGATCCACCTATGATTTGGTCAAAATGGAGTGAGGTGGGGCCCACTTAGTGAAATTAGGATGGTAAAGGCACTAGGAAGGTGGCTAAATGATAGATCTGGAGTTTAAAGAACAAAATAGCAACACCCAAATGACAGATCTGTAAAAATGACTGAAAACTCACAAGTGTGTCCTCCCCTGGAGATGACCAGTGCTTGGATCTGAGGGTAAATGGAGTAGGATTTCCACCAAACTTGGTCTCTAAGGTTTATTAATTATTTAAGAATTGGGTTTCAGTTAGTAAGCCCAAATTATCGCCATATCTATCAAATCTATAAAACAAGGTTTTTAACAATGAGGGTTTTAAATGACCAATGGGTAAAATGCATGAAAACCAATACATACCTTATATATCTTACCTCAAATGCTTGCGTCCGCCAAGTACATTGATGATCCTTTCAATTAGTTACAATTATGAGCGAGATCCAGTTGATTCCAAGCTAAAACGTGTAGATCTGAGGAGGATTATGTCTTCTTCACCTATAAATTCAAACAACCCAAGTTAGATTTGATCCACAAATAAAATAAGAACTATGCATGACATATCAAAGATAATAAATCAATGGTCGAATCACAATTGAAAAACTACCTTCAAGATGAAAACTTCTTTCCCAAGAGGGGATGAGGAAACCCCACAATCGCCCCTCCAAGTTAGTCACACCCCTGCACAAGATGAGTTCGGCCTCCACAGAAAGATGTTGAAATAAATTGAAAATCACTAAGATTTCTAAAACAAAGGAATTACAATCACGTACTATAAAATTCATCAAAGCATGAGAAGTAGATCTACAAAATAATATTTTATTCCAAGAATTCCAGAGCCCAAAGGTGTTTTACAATGAGGGGGGTCTCTTCCTTAAATAGGAATGAGAGAGACCAAAACCCCAACCACTTTTTAAATGAGTGGTGGAGATCAACAGATATACAATAATAATCAACGACTATGATGAGCCGAAAACACAATACAAGGATCAACTCGTAAATAGAGGGGGTGCGCACTCACTAAGTCGCCCTAAGGGGTTGTACCATATGAAAAGTGGCTAGGACAAGTGAATAAAGAACATGGTGGGTTAGGAGGTGATTATATACTTCACTATCATGGCCCCATTGCACAATGATAAATACTATGACCCTATAAAATCACAAAGTGACCAAATGACAAAATCGTGGCCCCATCTAAAGCATAAATGAATATGCAAATGATAGCCCGTAGTGTTTGTGGACCCCACTGAATGTTTCAAGTTGTTCCAGAAGGTGTGGGATGCATCACAAAAATCCTTTGATCAAACCTCATGCCAATTTCTTGCCTCAATTTCCCAAATCGATTTCCTTGGTGACCATTTTATTCCATTTTTTATCCTTAGAAAATCACCTGTAGAATAATAACATTCCTGTAGCTGTCTTCCTAGTGCCCCGCGCACAAATATGACTACATCAAAATGTCTGGGGTTATGGTAATATGTTAATAACAAGTGGTTGGAACCCATACTCCCTTTATAGCGCCCTAGGAGAACCAAATAAATCTTGAACTGTGTTGTCATGCCATTTTATAATGGCAAATATGCAATAAAGTGATAATCTGATTGTAACCTCATTTGAAAGTGCCTTAAACTAATATATGAGTGTTCCAATGGACTCAGAAGGCCCAAATCTAGTAGAGATGAGTACTCATACACTCTATGACCATCTGGATAATCATCTGTAGGCTCAACCATGCCCATACAAATAAAAATAATGGTATGTAAATAATAATAACAATAAAAAAATCACTAAACCATCATATGAAACCTGTGTCTGTTGAATGGATCCATCAAGTGGGAATCATAGTGTTATCACTCAATATTCTCCTGGGTTGCAACAGAAGGGATCATGAGGTAATTGTTTCATACCAAGCTTTGGTGGATGGAAACTAGCCTTTCCAACCATAGAGAGGGCTCTCTCTTTCACAATTCACTCGACACTTGGGATATTATTTGCACAAGCAGGTTATAGGTAAAAATGGTGGCTAGACCTTCAGATAATGACTTATAGGGATTTTTCAGCTATTTGGGGTTAAGGACAAGAGCACCATTGGGCATGGAGTCAAACTTCAGTGGATTTATAGTCACAAGTGACTGATTTAGACCACAATTTAAGAGGCAAGGCAAGGTAGATGAGTTTTTTTCAAGTCAAATATATTAGCAGATGAAGGCAGAAAATGAAACAAATTCCATCACAGAGCTAAAGCATTTGTAAATGAATTCTGACCTGCAACTTCAAGAAGAAAGGGTGGAATACCTAGTCATATGCATCTAAAGCATAAAATATGAATTTTAGACCATGTAATCTTGATCCAAATACTGCAGAAGAAAAAAATCAATGGAAATACAAATGAAGAACACATGCACAAGAAGTAACAGACAAAACACTCATCACAAGAATCTCTTCTCCAGAATTGGGTCCTCTCATGAATTGAAAGGCCGAGTTTGATACATACACAAAGCTTTTAATCTCTTGGAGTTCAGAAACATCCAATCCTTGGGTTTAATTCAAAATATTCCCTTATAGGATTACAAAATATCAAACAACTTCTAACTAACTCAACCATAAATGGTCGTTTACTGACAATATTCTTGAACTGGAAAGGATGAGGCCATTCAAGCCGAACTCCTCGAACCAACCACCTCTAAGTCTGTTAGGCGTGCTGGTGGGAAACTCTGTGTGATGTCAGTGTTTATTTGGGACTTGGAAACCACCTGTTTGTCCTTCAGATTGGGTTGTTTTAGGTTCATTAGGACAGATAACCAGGCTTTGCTTCTCTTTGGCTTCTAAATCAGTTCCCAATCATTTCATTTCCCTGTGAAATTATTCATTTTTCGCGGTTGAAATTTACCTTGTAAAACAATCTTCGATCCGCAATTGTCCTCCCGCAATCTGCAATCCGCAATGCAGATATCGGAAGTCGGGGCTGCTAAAGGGACCCTGTCAAAAATCACCTCCGCAATGCAGGTTTCGGGAATTGGAAAGCCAATTTGATGCCTTTGGAAAAATATCACTTCCGCAATCTGCATTCCTCAATGCGGGTTGCAGAAATAAAAAATCCATTGCACAACCTCGCGTAAATCACCTCCATAATCCGCATTCCACAATGTGGGTTGCGGGAATCGGAAACCGGAATCTGCGCCCCCGGAAAATTATGCCTCCACAATCCGCATTCCGCAATGCGGGTTGCGGAAATCGGAAACTTGAATCTTCACCCCTGGAAACATTATGTCTTTGCAATCTGCATTCCGCAATGCGGGTTGTGGAAATCAGAAAACCAACTTTATGCTCTTGAAAAAATACCATTCTGACTTCCGCAATCTGTAATGCGTGTGCAGAAAGTCGGACCTGCGGGAATGCGCAGAAGCGGAAAATATCTTGATCGGATGTGTTGTGGATCGCTTCCCAGCCATAGATCTGGATTTGCTTATTCAATCCTAACCGTTCAACCTATGTATATTGTGGAAGAATTCCACTGCCTTGTTTTTTCCATTTTTCTCACTACGGCTCGATCATTTGGCTCGAGATTCATTGACACTTAGCCATTTTTTGTACTTTATGATTCTTCCTTTGGCGTAATAGGTCAATGGGCATGCTTGGGGTTCTGGTAGTGGATTCTCTTTCCTTCTTTGGAGGGAACATTGATAGGGGTATTAACAGCGGCTCCAACCAGGGATGTTATCCTCCCTGTGAGGTAGCAAGAATAGTAGACTAGTTGCCCTTATCTTTTTCATTTTTCCTTTTTGTAAAACAGAACTGAGACACAACTTAACCGAAACTAAAACAAAATGGTAATGTACAGCGGAGACAGGCTAACGGACTTAGTTTTAATTGGATATAGTGCTTCAAGAAATGCCCATTGACGGGCCTCTTCCCAACTAGTTCGGCATCCCCATACTGCAACAAGAAAGAGTTATTTACATGGAAGACGGTGACTGTATAGGTCCCTTTCCAGAGGTTATCAAACTTTTGGGCTTGGTCCTCTCTTCTAGCATCCCATTTCAATACCAGATCTCCCACTTTGAAATCATCAGCCTTGGTCTTTCTGTCGAAGTCGTTTTGACCCTATCTTGAGCTAGCATAGCTTTGGCATGTACTCTGTCCCTAACCTCCTGTATATCAACCAGTTGGTTAGTTCTCCTTAGCTCATGGTTTGGTTCTTCTTCCTGCTCTTGTAGAAACCTCATTACAGGCTCTCTGGTGGAATCAAGAAATATCACTTATGTTCCATATACTAATTTGAAAGGAGAAGTTACAATGGATCTTTTAGAGGTGATCCTATCATCCCATATAGCAAAGGTCAGCTTGGTGTGCCAAGCCCTTTTTTTTCTTGCAGTATCTTATTGATGATCCTAACCAGAATTTTGTTGGATGACTCAGCTAGTCTATTTCCTTGGGGGTAGTAAGTAGCAGAATGACCCAATTTTATGTGGAATTTGTCACAGAATTTGACCATTTTCTTGGATTTGAAGGCTTGAGCATGGTCAGTGATTATTTTAACAGGGAAACCAAACCTGGACATAATATTTTACTCTAGGAATATGATGATGACTGTGTTTGTGGCCTGCCTGGTTTGTATTGCCTTAATCCATTTAGTGAAATAATCAGTGGCAAACAATATCCATTTGTGTTGTCCAAAGGAGTTGGGGAAAATTTCACCAATGAAGTCAATCCCCCACTGATGGAAAGGGGCTTCTACAAATATTGGTTTCAAAGGCAAGGATAAGAGCTTCTTCTTCCCTTCAAAGATTTGGCATTCATGGCAAGTATCTATTTCCTTATATGCATCTTTGAACATGGTGGGCCAATAAAATCCTGCCCTGAGAATTTTTTACAGTGGCCTTCCAGTAATGATGCCCCCCACAAACATCTTTTTGAAATTCTTTCAAAGTCACTTTGGCTTCATCTTCCACTATACAGTTCAGTAGAACACCTCCAGGGTATTTCCAACAAAGGAAACCATTCAATATGCAAAAATTTGTAGCCTTCATCTTGGTTGACCTAGCTTTTCTTTTACCCATCTCAGGTGGTGCTTGTAAGTTCTGTAAAACATATATAATATCATAATACCAAGGAGAAGACAAGAATTTGTTTGATTCCTGCAACAATGGGTCTTGGGCAGTTTCTTCCAGCATGGGTGAAATCAAGTTCACACTTAGTGAATCCCAATTTGATTCAGCCATGAGCCTGGCCAGACCTTGTCATTTGATAAGCTTTGTAGGTTTGATCTCCAAGTCATATTCCAAGAGAACAGTTATCCACTTAGCCCTTCTACCATATGGATCAGGTTGTGTCAATATATCCTTTACAGCAGCATTAGGAACATAAGCAACTACATGGGAGTGCAGAACATAAACTTTGAAATATTTCAAGGATTTAATAATGGCATATGATTGCTTCTCCATGATGTTGTATTTGAGCTCAGCATCTCTAAGATATCTACTAAAGAAATATATGGGATGCTCATCTCCTTCCTGATTTTTTCTGTAAAAGCACTCCAGCTATGGAATGCTCAGAGGCAAAAGAAAACATAAGAAACTATTTGTCAGAATTAGGACTGATTAGCGCAGGTGCTTCAACAATTGCCTTTTTTATGTCTCCAAATGCTTTTTTGTCTTCAGTGTTCCACCTGATCTAAGTGTCCTTCTTAAGCATGTTTGTGATTGACTTCATGATCTCTGCAAAATTGGGGATGAACCTTCTCAAGAAATTCATTGTGCCTAGAAAGGATTGGACCTCTTTTTTACTCATGGGGAGTTCAATTTTTTGTATTGTGTCAACTCTATCTGGGTCAATTTTGATCCCATCTTTAGATATTATGTGACCTAGCAGCTTGCCTTCTTGCACGGAAAAGTTTGACTTTTGGGGGTTCACAAAGATTCCAAATTTTCTGCACTTGGAAAACACTTGATTCAAATGTTTCAAATTTTATGTATCAAACTTAGAATACACACTGATGTCATCCTTGTATATGACTACAAATTTGTCTTTCTCTTCTGCAAAAGCTATGTCCATAGATATTTGGAAGGTAGCTTTGGCATTCAACAGACTAAAAGGCATCTTTGCATACATGAAGGTCCCCCCAGGAATGGTAAAGGTTGTCTTGTCTTGGTCTTTTGGTTGCACCTTAGTCTAATTGTACCCTGAAAATACATCAATCATGGACATTCTTGCTGCCCCTACAAACTTATGTAAATTGTGTTCCATTTTGGGCAGGGGGTAGTTGTCCTTTAGTGACACTTTATTCAAATTTCTAAATTCAATACACAGTCTGATTTCACCATTCTTCTTCCTCACTGGGACTATGTTGGCTACCCACTCTGAAAACCTTAAGGAGACTATGTGTAGCAACCGTATCCGGTTGTGGAGTTAAGAAGCGAGGAATGCAGCAACCGTATTCGGTTGTGGAGTTAAGAAGCGAGTCCGCCTTTCATGATTGAAGATAAAAGAATAATATATATGATAGATGATGCTTATAAAATTACAATAAGATCGCCTTTATAGGGCTTGAGGAAGCATAGTGAAGGGTTACGCCCTTTCACTAGTAACCTAATAATATATTAATTTATAAATAATAATATTAATTAAATATTCACAGCATTGCCTTCCCCTTAGGAAAGCTTTGTCCTCAAAACTTAAGTATTTTCCTAATGTCGTCCTTCATTTAGATTCGACGTCGGTATTAGAATCGAACGAGATTTCTTGTGCAGAGACTTGCACTTCTTCTCCATTGGTGATTCTGCACTGTATTGTCTAGTTGTTCCTACATTTATGGCCTGGAGTCCAGTCATCACCACATCGACGACATATGTTTTTCTTCTTTTTTCTATTATCAGAGTAACTGTTAGATGACTTTGATCTATTTTCCATTTCATAGGAATATGATTGAGGTTTGTGGCATTGATGACTGGGTGACCAAGTATCTGCACAGTACCTACATTGTGTCTCTTTTTCTTGTCGATAATGGTTATCACCTCTTTTTTCTATTGCTTCCAATTTGTGTTCTGCGAATTTTGCTTTATGTCTTGCTACTTCTACATTAGGTATATCATGTAACTTTAACTCTTTTTGGAGGTATGGTTTAAGACCTCCTAAATAGGTTTCAAGTCTTTGCTTATCAGACAACCCAAATACTCATGTCGATAAGGATTCCCATTGATGTGTGAATTCCTCCACGCTTCCAACCTGTTGTAATCTGGTAAGTTTACTGAAAAATTCATCTTCTTTGATTCCTTGAAACCTATTAAAAAAATCATTTTTTAACAAGTTCCAGGTGTAGGAAAAATTGTCTCTCTTCCACCATAAGTACCAATTATAGGTGTACCCTTCCATATGCATTGACGCATATTTCACCTTCTCCTCGTCAGATTGAATATTGTAAATGTCGAAGTATTCTTCTGCTTTGTTTAGCCAAGCAATGCATTGGTCTTCACTTCCATTGTATTTCGACAACTCTTTTTTTGCCTTAGGTGGGTACACTATGTAAGGGTGATATTGATTGCCTTTTGCTTTATGGTTTGATGGTGGATCGAAACTACTGGATGATGTAAGTGACATATTTGAACTGCTTCGTTGTTGGCAGTGATTTTTAGCTTTTTTATTCTCTACTATCTTACAGATAGCTTTTATTTTGTTGTTTAATCGTGCCTCCATATCTGGCAGTACTTTTGTTTCTATCTCTTATTTAAGCGTCGCATTGTTAATCTTTATTTCTTTTTGTAATTCTTCTTGATTCTTGGCAAGTGCTTTCTGTGTGAAAATATGAAATGAGGCATCTAGCATGTCTGGACTGCTGACTTGGTCTATCTTAGGAATTAGTCTTTGTAACACCTCCATTAATGTATTATGGTTCTATGTCATGGTGCTCAAGTTTTGGGTTATGGTGTTTATGTTTTGAGTCATAGTACTCATTTTGTCATCCAAGTCTTTTTTGTTTTTCGTTCAGGATGTCAAATTTTTCATCTAGCCTTCTTTCTAGTACCAAAAAAACTTCATCTTTGATTTCTTTTTTAAGCATTGTATTGTTATTTTTCATCTCTTCCTTCAAGTTTTTTTGGTTAGCAATGAGGGATTTGATGTCCTTATCCATTTTTTCGATTCGCTCTTTTAGTTCCGCCATGGTTCTTGATCTGGTGTGGGGAGGTGAATATTTGGGCCCAATTTTGGATTTATGAGGGTGGTCTTTGAGAAAATGTTAAATTGATAATAATTATTATAGTAATAATAATTACTATAATTATTATTGATGTGTATTTAAATAAAATAATAAATATTATATTTAAATATATATATATATTTTTTAACAGTAACAGAGTAAAGGATTATATTTATAAAAGCTGTGCACAGCTATTCATTACAAACTTTCAGAAGGAGTATTAACAGTGCAGAAAATGTCTGGGCATACTAACACTATATATTCTATCTGCATTACATTACAAGCTCTGAGCTTTGTTTTCCTGAAACTATCCAGCATAGAGCTGGAATAAACCTTGAAAAACTGTCTACAAAGGATTATACAAAAATGCATTGACCAAAATGAGCAAAATTTTAGAAACCTGGGCTGTGCTGTATCCTAGCCATACTTCTTTGGTTGAGCAGAAGAAGCATCCACCATAACCTGATTAATTTCCTGGTTGACCGTGGGATTTTCATGCACCCAACTCCCCTGAGTTGCTCCAGTAAAAACGGCCATATCTTCCTGCAACCTGTCAACTTTCCCCATTAATTCAAATAAATTTCTTTCCAGGTCGTCAATCCTGGAGTCCTAGCAGGAGAGTTGTGAGCACACATGTGTAATATCCGACGCCATCTCTGCATTTTGATTAACACTGGAGAAAACCGCATCATAGGTATTACGAACAACAAACTTAATGTCCACCAACGTTCTGCTCAGAGCAGCTATGGCCGCCATCACGGACTTCATTATTTCCAAATTACACGCCTGAGCCAGCAAAAGACAGGGGGGAGGGGTGTCAAGCTCGCCGAGGGAGAGGCGACTCAGAGCGTCAGGCAAGTGGGGAGGGCGAGCCATCGCAGAGGGAGGAATAGAGAGGGCGGGTGGGAGAGTTAATAGAGTCCCGTGGGAGCTGACAACGAGGGGGAGGATGAAGTGACAGATGGAGGAGCGATCGGGGAGACGTGTGGGTGAAGATTCGGAGGGGGGAGGGGAAATATAACCTATGATTTTGAAAAGGAAGGGGTGGTCCCTCATGACCAAGGCCCTAACCATAATACCAACCATGAAAATGATGATCCTAGGCATTAAACTTAAGGGATGAAATGATACCCCAAAACTCCATTGTGATCCTTGACGCGCCCGATTTCGAGCATAATTCCTTGGTTAGCCGCTATATCAGCCATCCTATTGTTCTCTCGATGGATGTGGAAAAAGGATGCCTTTGAGAGGATAGTGTTGGTTTTAATTCTTTGCATGTATCTGTCGGATTTTGAGCCTGGCGAGGCATACCCCCTTCGCATGATTTGAATGACGTGCCTGGAGTCTCCATAGATTCTGAGATTGTCTATGCTGTAATTGGAGGCCATATCTAAAGAGAGAATGAGAGCTAACCACTCTGCCTCATTATTAGTTTTGCTACCTAATCCCCACGAGAAGGCTGCAATTTTATTTCCTTCGGGATCAAAAAGTATCCCACCCGCACCTGCCACCCCAATATTTAAATATTTTTATTATAAGATGGAATAATAAAATTTTAATAAATTAAAATATTATATAATAATATGAATATTATTATAATAAAATTTTGTTTTTATTAATATTGAGGATGAATGGTTGCAGGTCGCGGCGGAAGTAGGAGTCGTGGGTGGAGGAGGAAGGATGGAAGAAGGGAATGCGAGTGGGATGGAGCAGCGAGGGTGGAGCTGCCTAGAGTTGGGATCTGGTGTAAGGGACGTGGGAAAGGGAATGCAGTCGTGCAGGCAGAGAGGAGCGGAGAGAAATGGAGCACGAAGAGAGATGGATGCGGTGAGAGAAGGTCGAGCAGGGAAGAGCGTGGGGAAGGGCGTGGGGAATGGCGGGAAGCGGAAGTGGAGGGCGTGAAGGTGGTGTGATGCGGTTTTAGAATAGTGCGCAGGGTTTAAGAAGGGAGCGCAGGAGTTGGGAAGGTGGTGGCGTGGAGAGTTGCGAGAGTGGAGGGACACAGAGTAGAAGGGATGCGGAGTAGCAGCGCACAGGGTGGAAACGCGTGGGGCGGAATGGTGGTGGTGTTTACACAGGAGGAGATGAGGGTAGGCAAGAGCAGAAGCATAGTTAGGCACAAGTGGCCAGAGCTACAGATGGAAGGGATTGGGAGTGGGGTAGAGAATGATGTGAGCAGGAGAGAGTAGGCGGAAATGTGTTGGAATGAGGAGCCGAATCCGAGCTCAAGGGAGGAGTGAAAGCTCTGATACCAAATGCAGCAACCGTATCCGGTTGTGGAGTTAAGAAGCGAGGAATGCAGCAACCGTATCTGGTTGTGGAGTTAAGAAGCGAGTCCGCCTTTCATGATTGAAGATAAAAGAATAATATATATGATAAATGATGCTTATAAAATTACAATAAGATCGCCTTTATAGGGATTGAGGAAGCATAGTGAAGGGTTACGCCCTTTCACTGGTAACCTAATAATATATTAATTTATAAATAATAATATTAATTAAATATTCACAGCACTATGAGTTTGGCTTCATACAACATCTTCACTTCTTTTTCTATTAGTGGGAGCAGCATAGGATTCTTCCTTCTCAGTTTGTGCCTGAATGGTTTCTCCCCTGTCTTGACTGGTATGGTATGATGGATGATGGTAGTGTCATATTCTTTCAAGTATTCATAGCACCATGCAAACACATCAGAAAACTTTCTCATTAAATCCACATAATCATATTTAGTGCATGTGGCTAAATACTTTGACAGTTTGACAATTTTGGGCTCTTCATCATTCCCAATGTTACAGTCTTCCACCTCACTATGGTTTGGAGAAACCTTGTGATTTTTGGCCACATCATTTTCATAAAAAAAAAAATCCAATGGAACCAATCCTTTGGGTATATAATTTCTCTTCAACTGCAATATCTCTTTGTCTCCCAAACTGGTTAGGATCTCTGGTGGGTCAAGTTCCCATTCATCACATGAATACTTCTCTTGATCAATATGGGTGGTGGAAAATTCTTCAGTCATATCTAGGAATTTCTTGATCTGCTGATCATCTTCAAATATTTTCCAATGTTTGGTATTGTATGGAACAGAGGGTCTATGCCTTATATTGATCATGTAAGCTTTGGTAGGATAGGCAGGGAGTTGAAATTTGTTGGCAGAGCTGGCCAGAATGTCTGCTATTGTATTTTTCTCTCTAGGGATGAAAGAAATATCATGCTCTGTGAAGAAATTGTCAAACATATCCCAAACAACATTTATGTAAGCTCATTTTGGTATGTTTAGTCTCATAATTTCCATTCACCTATTGGATTATTAGCTCTACATCTCCATAAACTTTGATCTTTTTAGCTCTTAGATATTTAATTGCATTCAAACCCAACAATAGGGCTTCATATTCTGCCACGTTATTCTAACAATCAAACATTAGTTTGAAGGTATGCAATCTGGTGCATTCACTTCCTTCATCTGGAGGGATGATCCATACTCCAGCCCCAGCTCCTTCTTTATTCACAGCTCCATAAAATCTCATAAACTAATGATCTTCTTTTTGGACTGTGGTTGTAGCTTCCATTTCTAACTCTGATTTTTCATTACTTCCTTTCTCCATTTGTTGACCACTGCCTCCTAGGTTTGTCGAGCTGTGAATGCATTGTATCTCTGTCTCATTACCAGACTTATCATTGGTTTCGGGCAGATCAGTAATTTTCACACCTTTCTCTTATGAACCAAGATCATAATAGAAAATTGAGGTGCCTATATCAGTGTATACAGCAAAAATGGGATAATTATCAAGCTTACTCTTACTACTTACTACATAGGACATTCTATGCTCTCTATATAGTCTTTTGTTTTCCCCAAAAACAAGGATGGTAGCATAAGACATGTCCATCTGTAGAGTTCCTTTTAATTTTGATGCCCAAGACCTAGATAATAGCATCCCAAATTTAGGTGGAATATCAGCCGCTACTACATCCATGATTACATTCTTTTGAGGTATTTGAGTTAGTGATACTACCATGTCTTTAATCATACGTAAACATTGGAATATTCTAGAATCAAAGGAGAATAGATCTTTATAGGGCATTGTGATTTCTAACCCCATACTTTCCACCACTGATATTGGCATGAGGTTCTGTGAAGCTCCATAATCTAACATAGCATTGTGTAAAATATGATCATGTATGTTTAGACTAATATAGAAGGGAGGAACATCATCCTCTGCAACACTTTCAACATGGGGACCAAACATAAGAGTGGGTTTGTCATCATGCAAATTGAGAGTATCAGGCTGCTTTCCTTCTTCTCCATTCACTACTTTCAAAATCTGATCTTTGTGCTTTGATTTTTTGACCAACTCATTTAAAGGAATTGAGATTTTAATCTTAGATATTCCATTCTCTAAACTGAAAGCAGATTGAATCTTCTCTATTGTCTTTATATTACCTTCATCTCTCCCTTCTAGCCCCTTTTTAGGAGCATCTTCCCCCTTCTCAGGTGCCTTGTCAGAGGTTGCATTTTTTGGGTCACCCTTCCTAGAAGTTTCTTTTCTTTGTGGCTGAGAAGAAGTTGGCTCAGCAGCAGCCTTTCCTTGGTCTATTGTTACCTTCCTTCCTCTCAAATTATGTTGCCTCTGAAATTCATAGATTTTATTTTGGAAGCCTCTTTGGTATTGATTAGACTCTGATTCTTCTAGGCTATTATCTAACTGCGGGGATGATTCGTCATGTTCCTCTTTAGTTAAATAGAACTAGGGTTGGATCTGATCAAAGAGGTGGATTTGGTCATCAGGGTGTCCATATTTTACTTCTCCTTCTATTAATTTTTCCGCAAAAGGTGGTCTGATAGGTTGATTCTCAACATTTATAGGATCCCTTGGCTCTCTTGGTCTTCCCTATGGGGTAGGAGGTCTCATGAAATTGTTATTTCGAGCTTGAGGCTCTGGGTTTTCTCTAGCATGAGGCCTATTGTCAAGGGATATCATATCCACCATCATTTCCATAGTCCTCATCATCTTCTCCAATATAGTATCAATTGATTAGGATGTGGAAGGTTGGGTTTCCTCATTAGATCTATTTTTATCAGCTTCATTTATGTGCTTCATTTTACCCAAGACCATCAAATTAGCTTCTACTTCTACAACATATTTTAACATATCAGGTAAGGTGGCATATCTCCTTTCTCTCAACATGAGAGCAAAGTCACTCTCAAAACAATTAGCATAATGAAGCTTGGATGCTCCCACAGGAGGCTTGATGTCCACAGGGATAGAATTATACATTCTCATGAATCTAGCTAAAAATTCTTGGACAGTCTTGTTATCACACAACTTGTAGTTGTCCCAAAAGGTATCCCATCTGGGATGGTAGAGGAGATGGACAACTAAATAGGTGACCTAAGAGATGCCACGGTAACCAATGCAAGCTGGGCGTCACGATAACCGAGGCACTCTTGGCTTTAGATCAAGACTAATCAAGATCAAGGGGCATACCCTAGCCAATCAATGAAGACTAGCTAACCCAAAGGTTCCTAAGGAAATGTGTAATTTGAGTTATGGAAACCAATGGAGACTTAGATCTATGAAATTTATGTGGACCCAAGGGTTGAATTGTGGTTGAAGAGGTTTAAGGGGTGACAATTGTTTCAACCAATGAATGACTAAGGCCACTTATGAAGTTTAGATAGATCTAAAGAGATCTAGTACCATGAGAATTACACAAGTGGGACCCACTCCTTAAAATATGGAAATGGTTCAAAATGGGGCCCACAAGGTCAAGTTAGAGATGAAAATAGTACTAAGGGGTATGCAATGGATGGATCTATGATTTCAAGATGAAAGAGGCATTACCCACATATGGGATCTAGCAAAAGACCACTAGCCCAAGGAGTGCGATTTACCCAAGGGGGACCAGTGCCTTAAATTGAGGGGGCAAATGGAGTCCAATTTCCACCAAATTATAGATCAGGATATTTAAGGTGATTAACAAGGTGGGTTTAAGTTATCAAGTCCAAATGCATGCTAGATATTCATAGATCTAAGATTGAAAATGCATCACCAAGTGACCCAAGTGGGGATCAACCCTCAAAATGAGGAATGGGGCCCACAAGGTGAAGCACTAGGGGTAGGTTATCAAGGTTGATCTATCCAAATCAAGTGGGATCTCACCTACCCATGTCAAGGAACTAGCCAAACTAGCCTTCCTCAAGGAGTGTGAATTGCCTTAAGGAGGGATAGGTGCCTTGGGAAGTGGGTCAAATGGAGGCCAATCACCACCAAACTATAGATATGAATTTCCGTGGATGCTATAGAGGTGGGTTCTTAATTTCATACCCAAATCCAAGCTAGATCCAAGTAGATCTAAAAAAAGGTAAAAATGAGGGTTTTAATTAATGAGGGTTTTTTTTATCTAAGAGAGTAGATGGTTAAGATAGAAGAATATCATACCTCCTTGAGCATACCTGGAAAATGAAGATGGAGGTTGTTTGTGACAAGGATTACTTCCCACAAAGATCAAATGCCAAACTTGATGGATCCCTTCTTGCCAACGTTTTGCCTCCTTCACCAAATCGGCCTCCCTATTCCTGTCAATCAAGGACACAAAGATCAATCAATTAATCAAGAATGGAAGAAGATGCAAGCAAAAGAGATGAAGAAACATGAAATTGTTGGTACAAAGACAAAACAACTCCCTGTCAGCCAAAATGACTTGTGGAAACTTGTAGGATAGGCATCCCCACCAATACACACTCCTCCAAAACGTCTTCTTTGCCTGCAAAAAGTGTTAGTGAAGATAAAATAAAAGATGGCCACCAATGTTTGTCAATGCAGAGGAAGAAGCATTTGCAATCACCACAAGCATTCCAAATCCAAGATCCAAGATGCCCAAGAAAGTATTTTTATTCCAAGAGCCAAGAGCCAAAAATCTCTAGATAGATTTTACAATAGGGGGGTCTCCTCCTTTTATAGGATAATAAAGACCAAAACCATAAACCATAAAACCACTTTTTAAAACAACAAGTGGTTGAGATCAAAAGATATAACAATCTAATCAACAACTAAGATGAGCCAATACAATATATCACATGGATCACTAAAGTGAGTGATGACGTCATAGCTAGAAAAGAATCAAGGAGGGTGATGCCATACATAGGGGTGGCTAAAAATACATGTGCCACATCATCAATGTTACAACAATAAATTAGTAAATAAATAGGTTATAAACTATTAGTAATAGTAATTAATTATTATTATAGTTATGAAGAGGAATGTCTCTTCAATAGTGGATGGCCCAGCCATTTTTAAGGCGGCCATATCCATTATATTTTATCATCCATTAATTATTATATATGTATATATATGTTTATTTGAAGATGGAACATCTTCCTCCCTAGACCTGGATACAGACTAGCTTAACCCGGATACGGGCTGGCATATTACACCAGATACAGTTGTATTAAGAGTCCAACTGGATACGGTTGCTGCATTTGGTATCAGAGCGGTCACTCCTCCCCTGAGCTCGGATTCGGATCTTCCTTCTAATCACTCCATTTCTCCCTATGACGCCTCATTGTTCCACTACCCTCTCCCGCCACCTCCATCCATTCCAACGCACTCTCCTCCACCTCCACGCTACACTCTCCATTCCACCGCTCGCTCCTCTCCATGCCTTCTGCTGCACCTACACTTCATTCCACGCACCTCTCTCCTCCGCTGCTCATCCCCCACTTCTCCTGCTCCATTCCCTCCACACTCCACTCCACCATCGTTTCCCCCTCCGTAACCTCCACACTACACCTCACATATCACACGCATCCATCTCCTCACGTCTCACCTGCCTCCCTCCACTTGTCAGCCCACGCAAAACCCTAACCGCAGCTGCAACACCTACGCACTCGCCACTTTCCCTGCTCGCCTCACTCACCCTTCTGGGCGCCTCCCCCTCCTCCTCGTTCTACGCCCTCACTCCATCGTTCCTTGCATCCTATCTCTTCTCCCACCTCTGCTCCCCATCCATCGCGACCCCTCATAACTCCGTCGTGCTCCATCCAACACTACACACCCCTCTGCGCACTTCTCCACACCCCTGCTCCAATGCCCCACATCCTCCATCCGCTGCTCCCCACGTAGCACCCTCTCCTCCCACACCCTTTCCCCGACCACACCCCACTCTCCGCCTACGCCATACGCGCTCCCTTTTCCTTCAAGCCACGCTCCTCTCCCTCACCTGTCACCATTCCCAACACCCTTGCACCCCCTTCCAACCCCACACTCCGTCCAGCTTCCACCTTCGCCACTCCCACTTACTCACTCCTCCCTCCCGCCAAACCTTCCGCCAACCTCCCTTTCCCCTGCGTGCATTCATGCCACCCCCCTTCGCCACCATCTCCAGTTTCGTCCAACCCACCAGTCCCACCCAGTCCACGCCTGCAGTTTTCTGCAGCTGCATCCATGCCTGCAACTTTCCTCAGTTGCCTCCTCGTTTGCCATCTCACAACCTCCACACCGCCATCCACAACCTCCATGTCAAACTGGCCGACCTTCATCCACACATCCATCGTTCGTAAACCCTAATTCCACACAAACAAAAATTATAATATTATAATATTACATTATAATATTTCAAATATTAATTATTATTATTTTTAATATTGTTAAAAGTAATAATATTATATATATATATATATATTATTATTAAATATAATAATAACTTCTTATCTCTAAGGCCAAGTCCCTTGTTCAAACATCTATGGCATCTTATAGTGACGAATTCATAGATCTCCTTGAGAAAATCCTTAAGGATATAGATGAAATAAAGAAATCTATTGACGAAACGTTTAAAGAAAATGAAGATGGATGTGAAAATAGGGTAGAAAAAACCACCCAAGCTAATGTAAAAGGTGAAAATACAGTAGACTATTATGTCATTTCCAATGAGAGTAATAGCATCAATAAAGATATTGTGCAAGACAAAGATATAACATACCATAGTAGTGAAGAAAATGACAACGAAATATTTCACAAGAAAAAAGATGATCCTCGCCAAGATTGTGATGAGAGACAAGCCGATGTTACTAACAATAACAATGATCAATGCATTGACAATAATATCACAATAACAAACGCACGAAGGACATATGCCAACACAAGGACTTCTATAAAGAACATCAAGGAAAGCAACTATAATATCTATCAGACAGAAGATAAGACCGGTGTTCTTATGAGCATTATAAGCACAAAGAGCCCGTTCAAAGGAACTGACACAAAATGTGTTGGGAATAACAACACGGAAATAGTTAAGGTCATAATGTATGTTGAGCATGTTCAATTGACGACAAACATAGTTAAAAGAAGCAATGACACAGGTAGAAAAAGCGTAAAAAAAACTTCACCAAGTTCATACTTAATGCAAATACCAAGACAAAATAATCAAAATGAGGCAATGGTCGTAATCAAAATCACATCTCTCAAGTCATCAGTGCGACATAGAGCCAGAATAACAGACGTCATGAGAAATTTAGCTTTGAGGACAAAGCTTTCCCAATGGAAAGGAAATGTTACAACAATAAATTAGTAAATAAATAGGTTATAAACTATTAGTAATAGTAATTAATTATTATTATAGTTATGAAGAGGAATGTCTCTTCAATAGTGGATGGCCCAACCATATTTAAGGCAGCCATATCCATTGTATTTTATCATCTATTAATTATTTTATATTTATATATCTATTTTTTTGAAGATGGAACATCTTCCTCCCTAGACCTAGATATAGGCTAGCTTAACTCGGATAGGGGCTGGCATATTACACCGGATACGGTTGTATTAAGAGTCTAACCGGATATGGTTGCTGCAATCAAGACCACGACAAGTCACTACAAGCTCATGGTGGGGCTAGGAGGCATTACTTTCCTTCAATATCATGTCCCCATGGCACAATAATATAAAATATGAGTCTATGACATGTCAAAGTGACACAAATGATCAAATCCTGTCCCCAAAATCTAAGAGAGACAAGCAGTAAAAGTCCTCCTGTAACCACTGTGGACCCCACTGACTAATGCCAATTGATCTTAAAGAAGGGGGTTTCACCATGGATGACCTCTGAGAATACCGAGTACCAAAACCTTGCCTCAATTTCCCAAATCGAATTCCTTAGTGACCCTTTTATTCCATTTTTTAATCCTCCTGAAAACCCTGAAAGTGCCCCAAACTGCCACCCAGGGTGCCTGCGTTGTCAAACTGAGTGTACCAGGATGTCTAGAAGGGGTTATAATGGTAAAAACAAGTGGCTGGACCACCCCCTTCCTCTACAGATCCCTAGGAAACGATTGGCCTCCAATGTCTCCGCTGGACAGGCTGGATTAGCATGCCCAAACTGGTCAACAGGTGGATAACTACAACTGTCATCATCATAAGTGTTTGGAACTGAAAGATAAGTGTCTCAATGGATCCAGAAGACCCAAATCCACTATAGATGAGTACTCATACACCTCATGATAACCTGTGGGGTCATCAGTATGGTCCACCATCCCCGGACAGTGTAAAATATGATGATCTGGAAATAATAATAAAACTGATCAACTACATCAATCACCATCTGAATAATATGTCCAACATATGGAATCATTAATAAGTGTATGTGGGACCATAAATCATCATCCATAAGCATAAGTAGTCTATCTCATCACGGATCCCAAGAATGACCATGGTCAAACTATGTTTAACTAGGTCAAAATACAACCAAAGAATAGATTATAACAATAGACTAAGACATGTTCCTTTAATCACATTCACATCTTAACTTAAAGTATAAACATAATTCAGTGGCAGTTAATACATATATATATTTCAATGTTATTTATAATTTACTTGCACAAAATCTTTAAAGACATACTCACCCAATGGACATGGCCTAACTGCTAGCAAAGGATGAAGGCTAAGGACAAGGTTAGGAAAAGGGGATGACTTGACCAAACTCAACTGAGTGACACTTTGGACAGGTAAAAGGGGAAGCTACACTCTGTGTTGGACAAAATAACAAAGGGAAGGGTTGTGCCTCACAAATGGATAAGTTGTTTAGAGAGTGCTTATTCAACTTAGGCATCATGTCTACATCAAGTTGATCCAGGTTCATTAGGATCATTCATTTCATTTCCATGGACTTTTGGCCTCTATGACCCCTCTTGGATTTCACATGTGCTAAAAAGCACAACTAATCGGAACTTGCATCCGGGGCATATTTTCATTTACAAGGTCAGCAATATTTAGATATAGCATTTGTTTAACCATTGCTTTTTGGACCTTTTCTATACCCTTCATGGGGTATTTTAGCAGTTCATTGCTATAACCTTTATTCACGTGTGTTGATAAACACATTCTAGAATTTTAAGTTCATAGGATTTATAATAATTTCCAATAAGTAGTACATGTGCTTTCAGTTTTAGGCAACAACAACTCAAGCGACTAGAGGGAGTTTTGCACAAAGCCAAACATCGGGACAACCGACCAGAATGATCTAGGCATACAATCCAACTCACCAAAGGCAAGTTCTGTCACCAACTCATATCCGAGACACAAAACAAACGTGGATACTGTCCAACATAGAGGTAGAAATGGGCAAGTCCTCCATATAAAAAATTCAAGAAGGCAAGTCAGGGTGGAAGCCAAATAAGGAAGGTCATGGATATATCACTTGGGAGCAGTTTTTGGAAGAAAGGGGTTTTTTCAAAGGAAGAAGATGTACATTATCTGCCCGTTGCCGCTCCTGTAAATCAACCCCTTGTATTTTCACCTCTAGAGAATCCTCCAGTTAGGGCATCACAGATTGTTGAAATTCCTTTTGTTCTTATAATGGGGAATTCCCTAGAATGTCACCCCACTGAGGTACCGGATGAGGTTGCAAAACCTTCTGAAAAGGGAGAAAATCATAAGCAGGCGATGGAAAGCCTAGAAGTTGAAAGAATCGCAGAATCCTCTAAGAAAAAACATCCAAATCAATGATCAAAGCCTTGGGAAGCAATGTTTGTGGGCAGGGTAACTCATAGCAGGGCAAGGGATTTTGAGCAGATTACTGTGGAGCTAGTTGTGGAGGATAGCGAATTTAATGAATTTCTACCAAGGGTTCCTAAATGCCATCGAATGAGGCATCCTAAGGAGAGGTTAATTGAACGAATCATAGATGCATAGGAGCTTCTTGAAGAAGCTGAGGAACTGGCTTCCAATGTAGAAGAGCCGAGGGAAGAAGACAATCATCCTGATCACAGTGCACATGGATCACCACTTCTATATGTTCCAGTTTTCTCCAATGTAGTAAGTCCTGATCCTTTGTATATTAAATTGCAGAAGAAGGATCAAAGGATAAAGAAATTGAAACAAACAATTAAAGAATTCGAAATGCTAGAAAGACATATCAAAAAGGAAAATGAATTGCTTAAGCTAAATAGTGCCAAACTCAGAAAAAATAATGAAGGTTTGCAATATCCGTTACGACTTCTTAAATAGACAAATAAAACACTTAGGCTCAGAAACAAATCCCTAAAGCGTGGTGAAGTACAACAAAGGAGGATGCAGAGGGAAACACAAGTAGATGGACAAATAATGCCTTCAGGGTTAGAATTACTGGTAGCAATTGCAAGGGCCGCACTTTCACCTGCACAACAAAAATAATTAAATAAGAAATAAGGTAAGCAGGTATACCAAATTGTAAATGAAATACTGGATAGCATAAGGACTAACACCTTGGCTCTGACATCTGTCAAAATATCCCCAGTTAACTGGACAAGAAAGGATGAGTTATATGACTTAGGGATGATTTACAAGCAGCAGTACATGATTGAGATTCAACAAATGCGAGAGCGGTGGTTTAATATGTATCTAGTGCACGAAAAGAAGTGGAAAGCTAAAATTCAGATTTTGAATCAACGGTTGGTAGTAGTAAAAGAGGAAAAACAACAAATATTTGAGTTGATATCACAAATAATGAGTTGTAGATCTCCATATGTAGTTTACTCAATTTGACTTCATGAACAGTGGGCTATGCTTCAATTGAAGAGACTACAAGCTAGTGATAAATCTAAGATCCTCACAATAGAACATTTTAAGGAAATGTATGATGACTCTACCTCCAGAGAGAAAACTTGCTTTGTGAGTTGTAGACATTTAATTTCTTTCTACAATAAAAAACAAATTGGAACCCGAATTTGCTCGTGGGAGATGTTCACTTGCGCACGGCCACTTCTTTCTTTCTTAATCAGATCAAATGGGAGCAAGACAACAGGTGGTTACTACAGTGTAAGTTGGCTTCAGAGCTCCATGTTATAAGTGAACATAGAATAATGGCAGAACTATTCAACAATCATGAAGAGACATTAGCAAATCAGAAGCAGTTAAGGGCCTCCAGGAAGGACCAAAGAACAACTATGCAAGACTTTGAAAATATTAAAAGTGATAGTGCTTTGATTGCCCTATTGGTGTCCGAAAGGATATGGAAGCTACTTATACCTTAGATGCAAGAAGGATACCCCCTGGGATATCCATTCTTTTGAATGGATATCACCAGGTCTCAGTTTTATTTCAATTCTCTCAGGAGAAATGGGACTAGATGGTTAGGATTACACTTCCATTTCCTTCATATTTGGTCAGCAATAGAGTCTACAGGGTTGCAAAAGTGTGGAATGAGTATGGAGATATTGCTTCATGGGAAAAGGTGGATCAACATTTGGGTCTACATGCAGAGACCATGATTGGTCACCCCTCTTATAATTGGACACAGTTACACAATTAGTTGATCATGAAGGCATGCCATGCCTTAAGTTGGGGGGAAATGGTGGGCCTCTAAATTAGCTTATTCTACACAATGGTTTTGGTTATCATGCCAAGCAAAATTATTCCTTTTGTCTCCAATTCCCAACTTTTTGTCATCATAAACCTTTGAAACCCATGATTATATCCTTTTAAGGTATGCAAGGTCAGATATTTATTGTGTTCTTGTTGTTTGCATGATTAAGTATGTTTTGATCATTAATTATGGTAGCTGATAGAAGATTGCAGGTTCTCGAACTATTGTTGGAATATTGGTCAATACTAAGATGGGGGGTGTCACGTCCCCTTTTCTCATTCCCAACCACTAAGGGATAATGACTGACATTCCAGGGCTTATTTGATAAGCTCATCCCATACATTACTAAGTAATTCATGGATAAATAAAAACTTATGTATGCATATTCATATTCAACAAACACAACAGAATTTAACACTATATACACACACAGTTTCATCATGCATTCAGCATATAAACAACAATCATTAATTAAACATTGCAAAGCACAAAATTAACATAACTCAACCACAAAGAATACTTATCTTGAAGATGAAGTTGTCCAAACAACTGGCTATGTGAGAGCAACGTTCCACCCAACCATAGATCTATGTCCAGCCTATATTCTTTCAGCTGAGAGATCACCCCCGAGCTGGGTTGTGTATCCACTAAGGAGGAACTAGATGGGCTCACTCACAGCCATGGTTTCACTCAACCGCTATGCTAAGCCAACACATAGTTGGGTTTATCAAGCATACAAAAGACAAGAAGGGCAATGCTAAGCCAATGAGCTTAACCACAGAGCTACAGGCATCTCAAGATAATTCAAACAGTCAAGGCACTCACAGTACCTACCACACCCAACACAAGGAAAGTCCCCTTCTCTGCTGCACAGTCCCTTAGGAATCCCTTCCCTCCAGTGCTCTTCAAGATGGGAATAGAAAGTTCCAAGCTACTAAATCCTTGAGATTCCAGCCTTCACTGGGTTTATCAAGCATTCCCAACCTCTGTTCTAGAATTCACACTTGGAATTTCTCAATTCAGTGATCAAATAACTCAATCCCGTCATTGGAATTTTGGGCTATAAAAACTGGGTTTTTCTATGGATTTCGGGGTATCTAATACTCTCAAATTTTCCCCAAGGTTCATATCTATGGATCCCCCATTGGATTTCATTGTCAATACCAAATTCTGGGCATTTATGGCACTTCAAAACGTGGGTTCTTGCAAGGTTACGATTTCTGGTTTTTCTTCATTGTTGGGCATTCGTAATGGATGAAAACTAATGCTGGGATCTTCCACAATGGAATGGGAATGGGGAAGGACCAATTCCCATGAGGTAGGGTGACTAGTGGTACAAGAAAAAAGAGCTCATACTCTGCCATACGAATTTATGGGCTGCCCATGCTCCATTGAACCATGGACTAAATTCTTCAACAACTTCCTTACAACAGAATTAAATGTCAGCAAGGAAAGTTAAATGGTTTTTCAATATGACATTTGGAAGCATATGGTTCAATCCCACAACCCCCTCACCACTCCATAGTGGAATACACATGGCCCCTTCTCATTCGTTTCTTCCATAGCCAGTTTTTGGTATTTTATTGCAATATTAAATATTTACATCAATTTACAATATTTCATGGCTTAATAGCACATGGGTAGCAAAATATCAAATACTTGCCTTTCTAAATAAATACAAGCATACACTAGCGGGGCCTTGGCCTTGAGCTCCACGCTAGAAAACATACACCGCACGTATACAATATTTACATTAAAAACCAATATTTCATAAGGGTCAAAATTGGGGTATTACAAGGGGGTGAATCAATATTGTTAACTTTTTACCACTTAAAACCATTTATTAAACTTAATTAAAACATGGACTCAACAAGATACACAGAACACAGATCTTTATCGTGGAAGCCCAATTGGGAAAACCACCAACTCTTTCTATACTGCAAAATTATATTTACAATAAGTTTATGCCTGCTACTATAGACAAGGATGCTACTAAACCCTGGTTTATGCCTGCTACTACATACAAGGATGCTACTACACCTTATTTTCCAGCCACTACTGAAAGGAGACTACGACCCCCTAGTTTTATCAGCTTCTACTGAAAGGATGCTTTGACACCCTTATTTACCAACTACCACTGGAAAGAGGCTACGACCCCCTTGCATGCATGTAGCCTGCCCTAGTACCACCCTGCCACCCTAGTCTAATTCTTATCAGTCTTCCAGATCTTCCTCAAATATTGTCACTAGTTTTTTCTTTCATTCACTTGGTCTCTGTCTCTTCTTGACGTTGCTGCTTGGATCTGGACTTCAGAGATAGCTTGAGTTCTTCTCCTTTATACTCTGACTATTATTCTGCACTTCTTCAAATCATATCAAATATGCAGACTCTTTGTTCTTCTTCTCTGGTTTTTTATATTGCAACAATTATTCATATTAAAAACCCAACATGCTCTTCTGTTCTTCTTTTTCTTCCTCTAATCTCTATTTTTGCTTTAGATCTTCTTATCATTCAAATAGACACCTATGTTCTTTACTTAAGTTTTCTAGATTCTGTACTGCTCCATGTCTTCATCTTAAATCATACAGCAACAGGTACACTGTTCTTCTTCTCAACCTCAGGGTTCTGCTCGTCCTTCAGATCTTCATTTTCAAAAACGCAGAACACACTGCTTCAGATCCTTATCTTTAACAAAAACACACCTACACTTCAGATCTTCATATTCGAATATATAGAGACACATTTCTTCATATTCATAGTTTTGTTTATATATTTTACTTTTCTCTTGAACATTGCATCATTTCAAAACGGGCTCATAGCCTTTCACCCTCATACCTCTTTGAATCTTTGTTTAATTAGCTTTTAATTCATCATTATGTTTATTATTTATTTTAATTAGTTTAACTAATTAAAACCTCCATTGATCATCCTTCTGGCCTACAGCCTTCTTCCATCTACGAACTCCTTCTTTTCTTGTGAACCCTCCAGTTTTGCTGGCATCTTCTCCCTTCACCTGCGGGCATAATCCAAACTTTCGCGAGCTCCCTTCATCTCAAGCAACGGGCTTCCTCTTATTTCATGCCCGCGGGCTTCCTCAAACCTTCTACAGGCATATTTATCCCCTTCTGGGCATTCCTAGGCCCCTATGGGCTTAACCCCAGGCTTTGCGGTCATCCTTATCCCTCTTTGGGATTACCCTTACCTCCTGCGGGCATCCCCTAAGACCCTGTGGGCATCTTCCCAGCCCTTAGGGGCATAACCAAGCACTTGCGGGCATATGAGCCTATGCGCACGCCCCTTAGCCCTTGTGGGCTTAACTAAGCCCCCTTGTGGGAATTTTTAACCCTTGCCCCTTTTCAACACTTAGTCCCTTTTCAACACTTAGCCAACTTTTCTTTTGTCCTTAATGTGCAAAATAATATTTTACTCAACTTGGCACGCTTGTCTTTTGCACGTGTGACCACCAGAATAAGATCTGAGACTATGGCTGGATAGCCAGTTCACCAAGGAACAAGACCATGTCATCTGATGATTTTTATCATCAAAGGAACACCTCCTTGCGGGCATTTCCAAATGCCTTATCAAGCTACATTTGAACATCAAAACAAACTTCTTCTCATTTTGGCAGGCTAGTATTTCTCACGTGTGAACTCCAAAGGAAAATCTGAGCCTATGGATAGATACCCAGTTCATCGAAGAACAATACTATACCATCTGACTAATTCTATCAGCTCATAAACACCTCCTTGCGGGCATTTCCAAATGCCTCATTAACCATGCATTTTCGACACTTAGTCAAATTTTTGTCCTCATATGTAAAACAATTTTTCTTCCACTTTGGCAGATTGATTTCTTCCTCATGTGATCACCATAACGCAAAGTAAAAGCATAACTGGATATCTACTTCAATGATGGAAAAGATCATGTCAATTGATGACCTAATTGACACACACACAACATCTCGCAGGCATTTGAAAGTGGTCTTCCAAAACGTTGTTTTGACACTTAGACAAATCTCTTCAAACCCTAGGTCACCAAGGTGATTTTATTTTTTCATCAAACTTGGAAAGTGAGGCATACAAAATGTGAGTAATATCATACTGAATCCAACCATGCCAATCTTCTCTCTTGCACCCTCATCATCTAACCTTGGCGGGCATTTTACTAGGACAGTGCAAACTATGCTAGATAGCACTTTTGGCAGACTTATATCTTTGTCATCAAACACTAAATAGGAGAACTGAGAGCATTGTTAGATGCACCCATCGACCAGCTATAGCCTAACACTTTCATATTATTTTTCTCATCATCCTATGAGGTACGGCGGGCATTTTCCCAAGGCCTCCTGGACCAGTTTTCCAACACTTAGTCATTTTCAGGAATTTCTCCAAAGTTTATCCTAAAACCCCATTTTGGCAAATCCATAACTTTTTCTTCAGACATGCTTAAGAGAAACTAAGACCATGGTCAGGTAGAAAAAGAAACAAACTACAACCTAACCATATGCTGCGGGCATTTACTTTAACCTATTATTTATGGCGGGCATTTTCCTGAGACCACTTAGGTAGTTTTACTTTCTCTGGTGCAAAACCCTGTTTTGGCAGACCTATAATTTTCTCCTTAGAAGTGATTAAGGCGAACTGAGACCATGAATGGATAGCCACTTCAACAAGCTATAGACAGTTATGATGGTGCGTGCATTTTTCTCAAACCATAAATTATGGTGAGCATTTTCTTAGACTAGTTTTGACTATTTTTTTCATACTTAGTCAATTTCTTGATTTTCACCAAAATGCCATATTTCTCCAGAATGATGTCAGAATGCAACAATGACTTCCTGATAGCACCAAAACACCATTAGATGTATTTTCAAATTCATGCCACATCATCATACATGCCATGCCATGTCATCATAGCTGCCACATCATCATACAGGCCATGTCATCACTCTCTTTGTTATTCATTTGTCTTTCACTGAGTTTTTCTTGCCATCATATCCTTGGTTATTCCTTTGTCATTACTGAACTCTTTTGACATCTATGATAACCATATTCAACATTCTCCCCCTTTGGCATTGATGGAAACATCTAAACATTCTCCCCCTTTGACAACAATGACAAAGGATAACTTGTTATGCCCTTGCTGCAACTATCTTCACATAGAATTTCCAATCATTCTCATTTTAGACAACTACCCTTCTTTTTCTTCTCTTCCTCAGGTTAACTTGGACTTAGTGCTGATCATCTAGTTAGCATCTTATAGCTTCCCTTTAAATGATAACCATTCTGAATGAGAACATGAATGATGAGTTCATAAACTCCCCCTATCATAGTGCTCCTCCTCTTTCCCACATATTTTCTTCTCTTTGTGACAAAGTTTATACTCATTGGTTTATCTTTGAGTTCTTTCATTCAACCCTTACTTTTCTTCCATAGATTTCTCTTTAAAGATACATCATATAACTTGTTCTTCTTTAAGGAGTCTTCAATGCCATACAAGCAACTTCACAACTTTATGTTTTTGCTCCCTTTTTTACCATAGATCAAAATGACATGTACTAGCTTCATTCACACTATAATCTTTTTCCAATGTTACTGAGATCACTCTCTTTTATAGCTTGCACCGTGATTCCTCGGTATTTGCTACAGCCTCAAGAACAAGTTCAGAGATAACTTCATCAAACTGATATGTGTTTGAATACCAATTGTTGCTTCGCAATCTTCAATTGTTGAAGCTTTGGATTAATTTCCACATAATTTGTAGCCTTCTCCTCTTGATTCCTAGGATGCAATCTTACTGCTACTTTTACTCGTCCTGGCACTTTCCAATAAAAAGAATGACTGTTTATAGTTTCCCTATCAAACAATCCTTAAGATTGTCTAAATCTGTTCTTGTATTAATCTTTACATGTGGTCATCAACCATGAAGACAGGATTATCAAATTCTCCAAGTGTAAAATGTGGAAGGTCATCCCAAACCAATGTAATCAAATGAATACTTCAGGATGGACAAAGTTTTCAATTAATGTGTCATGACTTCATATTTTGTAGAATCATATAGCACCAGCAAATTGCAACTATTCATCATTCTAGAAAACTGTAGATGAAATTTCATGAACCATCTGACCTGAATAATAAGGATAATCCTCATTTTGAATTGCAGACTTCATGTTCTTCATTTATCTCATGGATCACGCACTTTAATATTTTCATGTTACTTACACTTTGTTCTTTGCCAACCATACACTAGTCTTACAATCATCTCTTGTCTTTGAGGAAGATATATTTTATCAAGTACTCTTATAACTCATCTTCTTCTTGTTTTGATGGCGACCTCAAAACATTATTTTCTTCTTACCAAAAGATATTCTTAAGTACCAATTGCAATTTTCTGATATTAACTCCCCCTGAGTACATGATCCTTTCTAATGCTAATTTCATGGTTCTTTTCTTGGTCATGAGAGATTTTTAGAAAAGACAATCTTGAGTTCCGCCATCATCACTAACTTCTTCTTCATCATCTTCATCTCCATCAATGTGTTCTTTTACATCTTCATCTTGCTTCCCATAATAATGGATGTCATTCTTAACTACAACACTATTATGCTTAACATCATCTTTGGAAACTTCATTGATGCTTGGAATCTTTATTTCTTCCATATCTTTGTAGTCTTCCTTTCTTATCCACATCTTTCCATGAGATACTCTGCTTATTGGTTTTCCATTTCTTTGTCTCTTGGTTTTCATCTTCCATACCTTTTTCTTGGGTTTCCTTGGACAGTCTGTGTGTATTGTTCTTACAATGTTTTGCAAAGTGTCCAACATTGTGACACATGAAACATATAATAAGTCTTTCACCATTTGATATGTTAGTGTTTTCTTTCCTTTTCAGACCTTGATCTTCTTCTTTGATTCTACAATCATCAACCTTGTGACCAAACTCGTAACAGTAATGACAATTTCCATAGAATGTTCCTTTATATTTGGAGAATCTCTAGTTTTTCTGCTTGTAATGACTCTTTTCATTGGTATATCTTCTGAAATATTTCATCTTGGGAGGATGAGCAAAATTCAAATGACTTGAATTCATTTTCTTGTGATTCTTCTGCTGCCTAGATATATCTTTTGAAGCATCATCCCAACTTTTAACCTTTTCAACATCTTCTTGAGTGATGGAACTTGATCCTTCAATGACACGTTCTTGATCATATTCGAGACCTGTTTTATCCCTGGGGAATCTTTGTAAGCTGAGGATTTTATTAAGTGCCTCAGTAAGTCCCTTGAACTTCTCACTAATAGTCAACTGATCTTTTAGCTTCTTTACTTGATCCTTGATTTCAACAACTTCTTGTTTTAAGCTCTCGGCCTCTTTCATGCTAGCCACCACTTGTTGTTTTGAATTGTGCATCTCTTCTTGGAGGGTCTTGACTTCCTCTTCTTTTGACTTTATCTCTTCTTGGTATTTTGGAAATTTTCCTTTCAAAGATTTGTTCCTTCTTCTACATTTTTCAATTTCCTCAAGAGCACTGATTAATTCAGCTTTTTGATTTACTTCTCCTTCTTCCACTGATTCATCATCTTGAGCTTGAGCGTCTATTCCCATGAATAGAATTTATGTTTCCTCATCTTCACTATCTTCCATGGTGTAAAATATCTTCTTCTTTTCATTAAACTTCTTTTTGTTTCCTGTTTTTCCCTTTTTGAACTTCTTTGAGGCTTCTTTCTCATCACTTTCATTTTGCTTAGGATAAGGACATTTTGAAGCAAAGTGTCCAATTCTTCCACAATTAAAGCACTTTAGAGCTAGCTTTCCATTCTACTTGCCAGTACCTCACTCAAGCTTCTTGATGAAAAGGGATTCTTCATCATCTGATTTTTCTGATTGGTTCTTGGATAAGGCTTTAAATGTTGCTTCTTTCTTTGATTGTCCATCTTGTCCTCTTCACATCTCGTAAGCAGTGAAGATCCCATGTAGTTCATCTATTGTCAGGTCTTCAAGATCATCTCTTTATTCTAGAGTGGATACCTTTGAGTCATACTTCATTGGAAGGGTCCTTACTACTTTGTCAACTACTTCTTTCTCATTCAATTCTCCTCCAAGACCTCTAATAGCATTGGCAATTTCATCTACCCTTAGAAGATATTCTACAATATTTTCTTCCTCTTTCATTTTTAGGCTTTCAAACTGTCCTTTGTATGTATGAAGTTTTGATTATTTGACCTTGGATGCTCCTTCATAGACAATTTTTAATTTATCCCAAGCATCCTTGGCTGTCTTGCATTGCATGACTTTCACAAACACTGAGTTTGTTAAACCACTCAAGATTTCATTTAGGGATTTTGCATTGGCCCCAAACTCAGAGATAGCTTCAATTCTTCTCCTTTATACTCTAACTATTATTCCGCACTTCTTCAAATCATATCAAATATGCAGACTCTTTGTTCTTCTTCACTGGTTTTTTATACTGCAACAATTCTTCATATTAAAAACCCAGCATGCTCTTCTATTCTTCTTTTTCTTCCTCTGGTCTCTATTTCTTCGTTAGATCTTCTTATCAGTCAAATAGACACCTATGTTCTTTACTTAAGTTTTCAGGATTATGTATTGCTCCATGTCTTCATCTTAAATCATATAGCAGTAGGTACATTGTTCTTCTTCTCAACCTCAGGGTTATGCTCGTCCTTCAAATCTTCATTTTCAAAAACGCAAAACACACTGCTTCAGATCCTTATCTTTAACAAAAACGCACCAACACTTCAGATCTTCATATTTGAATATATAGAGACACATTTCTTCATCTTCATAGTTATTTTTATATATTTTACTTTTCTCTTGAACATTGCATCATTTCAAAATGGGCTCATAGCCTTTCACCTCCATACCTCTTCGAAACTCTGTTTAATTAGCTTTTAATTCATGATTTGTTTATTATTTATTTTAATTAATTTAATTAATTAAAACCTCCATTGATCATCCTTCTGGCCTGCAGCCTTCTTCCATCAGCGAACTCCTTCTTTTCTTGTGAACCCTCCAAGTCTAGTTGCATCTTCTCCCTTCACATGCGGGCATAGTCCAGACTTTCGCGAGCTCCCTTCATCTCAGGTAACAGGATTCCTCTTATTTCATGCCTGCGGGCTTCCTCAAACCTTCTATAGGCATCTTTAGCCCCTTCTGGGAATTCCCAGGCCCCTGTGGGCTTAACCCTAGACCCTGCGAGCATCCTTAGCCCTCTTTGGGATTACCCTTACCTCCTGCGGGCATCCCCTAAGCCCCTGCGAGCATCACATAGCCCTTGTGGGCTTAACTAAGCCACCTTGTAGGCATTTTTAACCCTTGCCCCTTTTCAACACTTAGCCAATTTTTCTTTTGTCCTTAATGTGCAAAATAATATTTTACTCAACTTAGTAGGCTTGTCTTTTGCATGTGTGACCACCAGAATAAGATCTGAGACTATGGCTAGATAGCCAGTTCACCAAGGAGCAAGACCATGTCATCTGATTATTTTTATCATCAAAGGAACACCTCCTTGTGGTAATTTCCAAATTCCTCATCAACCTACATTTGAACATCAA
This sequence comes from Larix kaempferi, assembly GCA_027924585.1. NCBI lineage: Eukaryota > Viridiplantae > Streptophyta > Pinopsida > Pinales > Pinaceae > Larix > Larix kaempferi. The sequence continues at coordinate 6,199,394 of BSBM01000732.1, read as the reverse complement.
AACAAACTTCTTCTCATTTTGGCAGGCTAGTATTTCTCACGTGTGAACTCCAAAGGAAAATCTGAGCCTATGGATAGATACCCAATTCATCAGAGAACAGTAATATACCATTTGACTAATTTTATCAGCTCATAAACACCTCCTTGCGGGCATTCCCAAATGTCTCATTAACCATGTGTTTTCAACATTTAGTCAAATTTTTGTCTTCATATGTAAAACAATTTTTCTTCCACTTTGGCAGATTGATTTCTTCCTCATGTGATCACCATAACGAAATCTGCAAGCATGAATGGATAGCTACTCCAATTATGGACAAGATTATGTCAATTGATGACCTAATTGAGACACACACAACGTCTGGCCGGCATTTGAAAGTGGTCTTCCAAAATGTTGTTTTGACACTTGGACAAATCTCTTCAAACCCTAGGTCACCAAGGTGATTTTATTTTTTCATTAAACTTGGAAAGTGAGGCATCCAAAATGTGAGGAATATCATATTGACTCCAACCATGCCAATCTTCTCTGCTGCACCATCATCATCTAACCTTGGTGGGCATTTTACTAGGACAGTGCAAACTATGCCAGATAGCACTTTTGGCAGACTTATATCTTTGTCATCAAACACTCAATAGGAGAACTGAGACCATGGTTAGATGCACCCATCAACAAGCTATAGCTTAACATTTTTAGATTATTTTTCTCATCATCCTATGAGGTACGGTGGGAATTTTCCCAAGGCCTCCTGGACCAGTTTTCCAACACTTAGTCATTTTGAGGAATTTCTCCAAAGTTTATCCCGAAACCCCATTTTGGCAAATCCATAACTTTTTCTTCAGACATGATTAAGAGAAACTGAGACCATGGTCAGGTATAAAAAGCAACATAATACAGCCTAACCATATGCTGCGGGCATTTACTTTAACCTATGATTTATGGCAGGCATTTTCCTGAGACCACTTAGGTAGTTTTACTTTCTTTGGTGCAAAACCTTGTTTTGGCAGACCTATAATTTTCTCCTTAAAAGTGATTAAGGCAAACTGAGACCATGATTGGATAGCCACTTCAACAAGCTATAGTTGGGTATGATGGTGCGTGCATTTTTCTCAAACCATAAATTATGGTGGGCATTTTCTTAGACTAGTTTTGACTAATTTTTTCATACTTAGTCAATTTCCTGACTTTCACCAAAATGCCATATTTCTCCAGAATGATGTCAGAATGCAACAATGACTTCTTGATAACACCAGAACACCATCAGATGTATTTTCAACTTCATGCCACATCATCATACATTCCATGCCATGTCATCATATCTGCCACATCATCATTGTGAAAATCCTCACAACAGATCTAAGAGATGATGTATACCTCACAAGAGAATAGTGGATTAAGCAAGAAAATAGAAGAAGAGTGATACATGCAGTATAATGAGCAACAGAATAATATGGTACAGTAGAACTCAGATAGAAGCAATAATACTTCACACACACTAGATTATTAATCACAAATGGACATATAAATAATACAATGCATGAGGAATTCGAATGCCTAAGGTGGCAATTCGAATTAGCCTTCATGGAGTGATCAAAGGATCACTGGAGTGTCATCGGAGCACAACTAGGTGTCCTCATGATCATCGGAGTGCAACTGTAAGTCTTCATCATCATCAGTGGAGTCATCAATGCTCAAGTAACTGTCAACCATCAGTCAAACTAACTCTGGTAGGTGTAACTCAATGTAACTAAGAGTAACTGAATGTAACTAAGTCTAACTGACTGTAACTGACTGTAACTGAGTGTAACTTAGTGTAACTTAGTGTAACTGAGTGTAACTGAGTGTAACTGAGTGACAACTGGACTGGTAGGTGAAGAAGGGCGAGTTGCTCCCTAAAATCAAGGAAGAAGGGCGCATTAAGCAACTGGAGGGCTAAAACTGAACAGTGAGAAGCTCCTGGGGGCTGGCTAACTGAGGGCTAGGTGCTGGACTGATGACTGGGATGCATGCAAAATGCATGCAAACCCTAGAATGCATGCAAACCCTAAAAGTGCATGCATGACTGAAAATGTAAAGGATCAAAATACTGGTGGGACTAGGATGGAGTATAGGAATATCCTAACACCCCCCCTTAATCTATCCTGGGCCCTGGTAACTAAGACCAAAGGTCACCCAATACAATGAATAATAACAATCAATAAACCAAGGAAGTGGGAAAATTTCATGGGAAACATACCCCCTCCTCAAAAAATAGACTGTAAGGCACACATTAAAAATAAATGCTCCAAACTCAAGCATGTGTGATGCTTGGTCATATGTCTGGAGGTATCTTCTTCTTGGGAAGAAGTGGATCATGCTCAAAAAGCATGTGCTTGTACTTGCTCTTCAGATCGAATGTGATGAGAACAAATCCAATAGTATGAGAATGATCCTTGAACCTGTGATTCGAATCAGCTGAGGTAGGATCAAATCTGTGAAAGTGCATATAGTCTTTTGTCTTCTCCTTTGAACCACCATGGGTGAGATTATGCCAAAAATAACTATTACATGTTTGCTTGAAATCAAAATCAGATTTAAGACTTTCAAAACAGTTTCTTGAGATCTCCTTTGAACCAGCAGGGGTGAGATCAAAACTATCATATGCATGAGAAATTATCCCAAGCAGTAATTGCTTAGAATCCAAATTAGATCCAAGACTCGAATCATGGTTTCTTGAGATCTCCTTTGAACCATGAGAGGTGAGATCAAAACCAGTAGATGCATGAGAAATTATCCCAAGCGAATGGCAATGGCCATATTCTTCAATGACCTTCTGAAAGCATGAAATTATGATCATATAGTAGTATAAAAGAGATGTTTGCTGAAGAGGAGCGAATGCATTACCTCCATTAGCTAATTTGACCTCTGAAATAATCCTGTGATCATGATGCAAACCAACAGACTCTGGTGCAAGAGAGGATTTAGGACCTTCTGCAATATCTAGAGTGTGAGCTAGCACAGAAAGAGAAGAAAGTTTGAGCATGAGCGGAGAATCTGCAAGTTCTTTGTCAACAACTTCAATATGAGATGATACTAGTTCATGATCTGAGAGACCATCAAGAGGAGTGAATGCATCACTTTGTTTTCTTTCGAATGGGTTGGGACCAAGTCCTTCATTCTCTCTGCCAAATTTTCCATCCAGGTGAGCCCATATCTCTTTTGGAGTCCATAACTCTCTTAGAATTTCAACACCATCACGGTATTTGAATTGGAATCTAACATTATTGCTGCAAAGTGCATGTCTCTTTTATTTAACCAGTCAATCTTCTCTTCAGGGGATTCGAACTCTCTTTCAAAATAACAATAAAAAAGATCATGGATCTTCAAGTTTGCTATCATTCTTGGTTTCCATTCATCATAGTTGAGTGGATCAAGAGGAGTAATTCCTGATGAATACATAGAAGCTGTAGAGGACCTGCAAAAACAATATAGAATAACTGCAATAGCTACTGCTGCAAAAATGCAGAAACTGCTGCAACTGCTGCACTCGAAATCTTGGTAATAACCTGCAAAAAACTCTCAAGAATGGAGATAAACAATACTCTCAACATGCTCTGATACCATGTGAAAATCCTCACAGCAGATCTAAGAGATGATGTATACCTCACAAGAGAATAGTGGATTAAGCAAGAAAATAGAAGAAGAGTGATACATGCAGTATAATGAGCAACATAATAATATGGTACAGTAGAACTCAGATAGAAGCAATAATACTTCACACATACTAGATTATTAATCACAAATGGACATATAAATAATACAATGCATGAGGAATTTGAATGCCTAAGGTGGCAATTCGAATTAGCCTTCATGGAGTGATCAAAGGATCACTGGAGTGTCATCGGAGCACAACTAGGTGTCCTCATGATCATCGGAGCGCAACTGTAAGTCTTCATCATCATCAGTGGAGTCATCAATGCTCAAGTAACTGTCAACCATCAGTCAAACTAACTCTGGTAGGTGTAACTCAATGTAACTGAGTGTAACTCAATGTAACTAAGAGTAACTGAATGTAACTGAGTCTAACTGACTGTAACTGACTGTAACTGAGTGTAACTCAATGTAACTGAGTGTAACTTAGTGTAACTGAGTGTAACTGAGTGTAACTGAGTGTAACTGAGTGTAATTGAGTGACAACTGGACTGGTAGGTGAAGAAGGGCGAGTTGCTCCCTAAAATCAAGGAAGAAGGGCGCATTAAGCAACTGGAGGGCTAAAACTGAATAGTGAGAAGCTCCTGGGGGCTGGCTAACTGAGGGCTAGGTGCTGGACTGATGACTGGAATGCATGCAAAATGCATGCAAACCCTAAAAGTGCATGCATGACTGAAAATGTAAAGGATCAAAATGCTGGTGGGACTAGGATGGAGTATAGGAATATCCTAACAATCATACGGGTCATGTCATCACTCTCTTTGTTTTTCCTTTTTCTTTCACTGAGTTTTACTTGCCATCATGTCCTTGGTTATTCCTTTGTCATTACTGAACTCCTTTGACATTAATGACAACCATATTCAACATTCTCCCCCTTTTGCATTGATTGAAACATCTAAACATTCTCCTCCTTTGACAACAATGACAAAGGATAACTTGTTATGCCCTTGTTGCAACTATCTTGACATAGAATTTCTAATCATTCTCATTTTAGACAACTACCCTTCTTTTGCTTCTCTTCCTCCAGTTAACTTGGACTTGGTGCTAATCATCTAGTTAGCATCTTATACCTTCCCTTTTAATGAGAACCATTATGAATGAGAACATGAATGATGAGTTCATAAACTCCCCCTATCACAATGCTCCTCCTCTTGCCAACACATTTTCTTCTCTCTGTGGCAAAGTTCATAAACTCCCCCTATCACAATGCTCCTCCTCATCTTCACTATCTTCCATGGTGTAAAAGATCTTCTTTTCATTGAACTTCTTTGTGTTTCCTGTTTTTCCCTTTTTGAACTTCTTTGAGGTTTCTTTCTCATCACTTTCATTTTGCTTAGGATAAGGACATTTTGAAGCAAAGTGTCCAATTCTTTCACAGTTAAAGCAGTTTAGAGGTAGTTTTCCCTTGTAATTTCCAGTACCTCACTCAAGCTTCTTGATGAAAAGGGATTCTTCATCATCTGATTTTTATGATTGGTTCTTGGATGAGGCTTTAAATGGTACTTCTTTCTTTGATTGTCCAGGTTATCCTATTCTCATCTCGTAGGAAATGAAGATCCCATGTAGTTCATCTACTGTCATTTATTCAAGATCATCTTGTTCTTCTAGAGTGGATACCTTTGATTCATACTTCATTGGAAGGGTTCTTAGTACTTTGTCAACTACTTTTTTCTCCTTTAATTCTCCTCCAAGGCCTCTAATAGCATTGACAATTTCATCTACCCTTAGAAGATATTCTGCAATATTTTCTTCCTCTTTCATTTTTAGGCTTTCAAACTATCCTTTGTATGTCTGAAGTTTTTATTGTTTGACTTTGGATGCTCCTTCATAGACAATTTTTAATTTATCCCAAGCATCCTTGGTTGTCTTGCGTTGCATGACTTTCACAAACACTGAGTTTGTTAACCCACTTAAGATTGCGTTCAGGGCTTTTGCATTGGCCTCATATTGGTCAAGTTCTTCTTTGTCTGTAGGTAGGTTGTCTTCTATCTTATAGTTCTTTTCAACTGCTCTCCAAACCTTCCATCCAAGAGACATTAGATGACACTTCATTCTTGCACTCCAGTATGCATAGTTAATTCCTGTGAATAGTGGAGGTCTATTGTTAGCTAATCCTTCCTGCCGATCCATTGTGGTTTTTAATAGGATCTTCCTTCCAGTGGTTTAGACTGTAGTGAAGGATCCTTCTCTGATACCAATTGTTGGAATATTGGTCAATACTGAGAGGGGGGGTGAATCCGTATTGTTAACTTTTTACCACTTTAAACCACTTATTAAACTTAATTAAAACATGGACTCAAAAAGATACACTGAACACAAATTTTTATCGTGGAAGGCCAATTGGGAAAACCACCAACTCTTTCTATACTGCAAAATTATATTTACAATAAGTTTCTGCCTACTACTACAGACAAGGATGCTACTACACCCTGGTTTTTGCCTACTAGTACAGACAAGGATGCTACTACACCCTATTTTCCAGCCACTACTGAAAGGAGGCTACGACCCCCTAGTTTTATCAGTTGCTACTGAAAGGATGCTTCGACACCCTTATTTACTAGCTACCACTGGAAAGAGGCTACAACCCCCTTGTAGGCATGTAGCCTGCCCTAGCACCACCCTGCCACCCTAGTCTGATTCTTATCAGCCTTCCAGATCTTCCTCAAATACTGTCACTGGTTTTTTCTTTCATTCACTTGGTCTTTGTCTCTTCTTGCTCCTGCTGCTTGGATATGGACTTCAGAGATAGCTTCAGTTCTTCTCCTTTATACTCTGACTATTATTCTGCACTTCTTCAAATCATATCAAATATGCAGACTCTTTGTTCTTCTTCTCTGGTTTTTTATACTGCAACAAGTATTCATATTAAAAACTCAACATGCTCTTCTGTTCTTCTTTTTCTTCCTCTGGTCTCTATTTCTGCTTTAGATCTTCTTATCAGTGAAAAAGACACCTATGTTCTTTACTTAAGTTTTCTGGATTCTGTACTGCTCCATGTCTTCATCTGAAATCATACAACAGCAGGTAGAATGTTCTTCTTCTCAACCTCGGGGTTTTGCTCGTCCTTCAGATCTTCATTTTCAAAAACACAGAACACACAGCTTCAGATCCTTATCTTTAACAAACACGCAACTACACTTCATATTTTCATATTTGAATATATAGAGACACATTTCTTCATCTTCATAGTTATGTTTATATATTTTACTTTTTCTTGAACATTGCATCATTTCAAAACGGGCTCATAGCCTTTCACCTTCATACCTCTTCGAATCTTTGTTTAATTAGCTTTTAATTCATGATTCTGTTTATTATTTATTTTAATTAATTTAATTAATTAAAACCTCCATTGGTCATTCTTCTAGATTGCAGCCTTCTTCCATCTGCGAACTCCTTCTTTTCTTGTGAACCCTCCAGGTTTGCTAGCATCTTCTCCCTTCACTTGCGGGCATAGTCCAGACTTTCGCGAGCTCCCTTCATCTTAGGCAACGAGCTTCCTCTTATTTCACGACTGCGGAATTTCTCAAACCTTCTGCGGGCATCTTTATTCCCTCCTGGGAATTCTGAGGCCCATGTGGGCTTAACCCTAGCCCCTGTGGGTATCCTTAGCCCTCTTTGGGCTTACCCTTACCTCCTGCGAGCATCCCCTAAGCCCCTACGGGCATCTTCCCAGCCCTTGCGGGCATAACCAAGCACCTGCGGGCATATGAGCCTATGGGCACTCCCCTTATCCCTTGCGGGCATCACATAGCCCTTGTGGGATTAACTAAGCCCCCTTGCGGGCATTTTTAACCCTTTCCCCTTTTCAACACTTTGTCCTTAATGTGCAAAATAATATTTTACTCAACTTGGCAGGCTTGTCTTTTGCATGTGTGACCACCATAATAAGATCTGAGACTATGGCTGGATAGCCATTTCACCAAGGAACAAGACCATGTCATGTGATGATTTTTATCATCAAAGGAACACCTCTTTCCGGGCATTTCCAAATTCCTTATCAACCTACATTTGAACATCTAAACAAACTTCTTCTCATTTGGCAGGCTAGTATTTCTCACGTGTGAACTCCAAAGGCAAATATGAGCCTATGGATAGATACCCAGTTCATCAGAGAACAGTACTATACCATATGACTAATTTTATCATCTCATAAACACCTCCTTGTGGGCATTTCCAAATGCCTCGTTAACCATGTGTTTTTGACACTTAGTCAAATTTTGTCTTCATATGTAAAAAAAAATTCTTCCACTTTGGCAGATTGATTTCTTCCTCATGTGATCACCATAACGAAAACTACAAGCATGACTGGATATCTACTTCAATGATGGACAAGATCATGTCAATTGATGACCTAATTGACACACACAACATCTGGCGGGCATTTGAAAGTTGTCTTCCAAAACGTTGTTTTGACACTTAGACAAATCTCTTCAAACCCTAGGCCACCAAGGTGATTTTATTTTTTCATCAAACTTGGAAAGTGAGGCATCCAAAATGTGAGGAATATCATACTAACTCCAACCATGCCAATATTCTCTCTTGCAACCTCATCATCTAACCTTGGCGGCATTTTACTGGGACAATGCAAACTATGCCTCATAACACTTTTGGCAGAGTTATATCTTTGTCATCAAACACTCAATAGGAGAACTGAGACCATGTTTAGATGCACCCATCAACTAGCTATAGCCTAACACTTTCAACTTATTTTTCTCATCATCTTATGAGGTACGACGGGCATTTTCCCAAGGCCTCCTGGACCAGTTTTCCAACACTTAAGTCATTTTCAGGAATTTCTCCAAAGTTTATCCCGAAACCCCATTTTGGAAGATCCATAACTTTTTCTTCGGACATGTTTAAGAGAAACTGAGACCATGGTTAGGTAGACAAAGCAACAAACTACAAACTAACCATATGCTATGGGAATTTACTTTAACCTATGATTTATGGCGAGCATTTTCCTGAGACCACGTAGGTAGTTTTACTTTCTCTGGTGCAAAACCCTGTTTTGGCAGACCTATACTTTTCTCCTTAGAAGTGATGAAGGCGAACTGAGACCATGATTGGATAGCCACTTCAACAAGCTATAGCCGGGTATGATGGTGCGTGCATTTTTCTCAAACCATAAATTATGGCGGGTATTTTCTTAGACCATTTTTGACTAATTTTTTCATACTTAGTCAATTTCTTGTTTTTCACCAAAATGCCTTATTTCCCCAGAATGATGTCAGAATGCAACAATGACTTCTTGATAGCACCAGAACACCATCAGATGTATTTTCAACTTCATGCCACATCATCATACATGCCATGCCATGCCATCACTCTCTTTGTTATTCCTTTGTCTTTCACTGAGTTTGCCTTGCCATCATGTCCTTGGTTATTCCTTTGTCATTACTAAACTCCTTTGACATCAATGACAACCATATTCAACAACTACTACAAGTTTTGTGGTGATTTACAAGTTTTTAGGAAAATTACAAGTTTTGTTGAAAACTTGTAAAGCCAATAGCTTTGGGTGTCTGCAGCTACGCAAATAAGAAACCGACACATGGGTTTTCTACAGTCATGCCTGGACCATATCATGTTCCTTTTTTTTTATCCTAAAGATTCTGCCAAGTCATCGCTAGGGGAGCGTTAAATGAAGACTAATCGCCTAAGTATGATAACGTGCAGTTTTCCCTGAATTAGTGGATCTGTCGATCTTGCATATCTTGACAGATCCCTTATGGTTTGCTACAAATTTAATATTCATCAAACTGTAATGGATAAGACAGATCTATGATTTATTTCTCTTTAGTTAGCATGTAGTATCCTCCTTTATGCTCTCCTTGATTTCTGTAATAGTTGTTGCACGCATAACTGGAAGTTTTTCTATCTTTGTGCAAAGGGAACTATATAAAATTGTGAGTACTATTTTTGAGGTTAATACTAAGAAACTAAGAATTGTTTCTCAGATATCTTTGTTGTTCTATTGTAGTTACTCTATCTTTTGATCAATACCATATTGGTTATGTGTTTGGTATATTGAAGCTTTAACATTTCATAGATAGTAGTTGTGTCCTGCAAGGGAAGGCCCCCCCTTCAAGGTTACATTACTACTTAATGTGCAAATTTTGTAAGTCTGTATATTTTGCTTAAGTGTGCATATTGATTTAACTATATAATTATGTTGGTTACAATAAGGTTTAATTGATAACTAGAGTATTATTCTTTAAAGGTTAATTTTGTCACGGCATGGACAAAATTTTGTAAAAGACTAGGATCTGAGTTTGAATAAAGTAGAAGTAAATGTGTGCACATAAAGGAGTAGTTAAACACTGTTGACGCAGCGTACTTATCCCATGCCAACAGGCCCCCAACACAAACTTGTGGCTCGTCCCGTGTAATACCCCATTTTGACCCTTAGGATATATTAGTTTTTAATGTAAATATTGTATACATGTGATGTATGTCTTCCTAGCGTGGAGCTCAAGGCCAAGGCCCCGCTAGTGGATGTTCGAATTTTATTTAAAAGGAAAGTATTAGATATTATGTTACCCATGTGCTATTTAGCCATGGGACATTGTAAAAATGATGTAAATAAACATCATGCAATAAAATACCAAAACTGGCTATGGAAGCAACTAATGAAAAGGAGCCATGTGTATCCAATAGGGAGTGATGAGGGGGTTGTGGGATTGAACCATATGCTGCCAAATGTCATTTTGAGAACCCATTTGACCTTCCTTATTGACATTTAATTCTGTTGTAAGGAAGTTGTTGAGGAATTCAGTCCATGGCTTCAATGGAGCATGGGTAGCCCAAAAATTCGTATGGCAGGTATGGGCTCTGTTTTTTTTGTACCACAAGCCACTCTACCTCATGGGAGTTACTTCTTCCTCATTCCTAGGGCATTGTGGAAGGAACCAACATCAATTTTTCATCCATTACGAATTCCCAGCAGCGAGAAAAACCAGAAATCGCAACTTTGAAGAAACCCACGTTTTGAAGTGCCATAAACGCCCATAATTGGTATTTGATAGTGAAATCCAATGGGGGATCCATAGATATGAACCTTGGGGTGAAATTGGGAGTATTAGATACCCCTAAATCCATTGGAAAACCCAGTTTCTATAGCCCAGAAGTCCAATGACAGGATTGAGTTATTTGATGACAAAATTTTTAGAAATCCAAATGTGAGTGTTTGAACAGAGGATTGGATTGCTTGAATTTAACTTGAAATGTCTCTAGCTCTGTGGTTGAGCTCACTAGTCTAGCATCCTCCCCCTTTTCTTATTGCATTCTTGATAAACACAACTGTTTGCTGGCTTAGCATGATCGTTTGAGTGAAACCATGTCTATGAGTGAGTCTGTCTAGTTCCTCCTCAGTGGATACACATCCCAGCTTGGGGGTGATCTCTTAGCTGAAAGAATATAGGATGGACAGAGATCTATGGTTGGGTGGAACGTTTCTCTCACGTAGCCAGTTGTTTGGACGTTTACATTTCAAGATAAGTATTCTCTGTGGTTTAATTTTTAAGCATTTTGTGTTCTGCAATGTCTTAATTCTGAATGTTAATTGTTCATGTTAATGAGATGAAATGAATATTTTAATATGGCTGATATGAAGCTTGTGCATAGCATGAGAATGGGATTGATTCTCTGTCTGTTGATTCATCATCTACTTGGGATAGATATGTTGATGCATTTATGTTTGTGTGTGTGCAAATATGATTTAATTCCGCTGTGTTTATATTGAGTATGAATTTGCACACAGAAGTTTTTATTTATCCATGAATTTCTTATGAATGTATGAGGCTGAGATTTACAATAAGCCCGGTATGTTGATCATGTTTCCTTCCAAGCACTGGATTGATGGAAGGGGACATGACAGAGTGGTATCAGATCCCATGTTGCAGCACTGGGGCTGCTTGGGCCAAGCTCTGAGTTACAGGAAGGTAACAGATTTAATGCAATATTGGTGAATTTTGGGGTGTCATTTTGATTTGGGAAAATGGAAGGATGAGAGTTCTCATATGTGGCAGAGGATCACACCATTGCATAGAGATCTCCAACATCTTTCCAACGGTACCAGACTCGCCTCATTTGGCCAAGGGACGAAGGAGTTATGAACCCCGAAAGTTGCAGGGCCGGAGGTGTTCCAGGGTTGCAGATTTCGGATTTCGGGAACGCAAAGTTTTGGAAAAAGTGCGTTCCGGTTTCCGCAATCCCAAACCTGTAGTTTCGGGTTTCAGGTTGCGGGAACGAGGATTTCCAAAACTTGCATTTTGGATTTCCGCAATTTCAGGTTTCAGGTTTCGGGTTGCAGGTTGCGGGATGGTTACATTTCCGTGACCGCGACTTGACTTTTCAAATCTGTAATTTCGGGTTTCGGGTTTCGGGTTGCGGGTTGCAGGATGGTTACATTTCCATGACCGCGACTTGACTTTCCGAACCCGCAATTTCAGGTTTCGGGTTTCGGGATGCGGGTTGCGGGATGGTTACATTTCCGTGACCGCGACTTGACTTTCTGAACCCGCAATTTCAGGTTCCGAGTTTCGGGTTGTGGGATGGTTACATTTCCGTGACTGTGACTTGACTTTCCACACCCGCAATTTCGGGTTGCAGGATGCAGGTTGCGGGGTGGCAAAAAAAAAATATAGAGCCTGAAAATTGATTTTTGGATAACAGGAGCTTGCAGAATCAGAATGGGGTGAGGTCAGTAGCGTTCTGAGGCCATTAACGAAGGCCATGAATGAACCAGTGAAGATCCTGAGCCCATTATGCTCCAATTTGGCACAAAATTGGAATTAATGGCTTTTACAAATCTGTGTCCCAACGCTTGAAATAAATTATGTGATCTCTTAGTACCTCCCTAAGAGATCACATAATTTATTTACTCTCTCATAATCCTAATAAATCTCGTCCCATGACTTCACACATCTACGTCAGACGTTTTCCCTCAAGTGATAACATTTATTCTGTCCAAGCTAGACACTACTAAAATACACCCTTGATGCACCCATCCTCTTCAAGTTGGCCTCCTATTTCTTCAAATGGTGTGTCAAAGCCACCAAGTATGCCATGCCATTATGCTCTAAACCAAGGAAGTCTTAAGTCCTCCACTTTTTATGACTTTCTTATCCATTACCCCTTTGAGTTAGTCCCAATTATGACATGATATCTTAACTCTCTCACTGGCCTTCAAAGGTTTCCATATGCTTTGATTCTTCTAGGTCTTCCCCTATCGATATCAAAACATTTATTCTAGGGGATGTGTCTAGAGATTAGTAGTGTACCTTTATCCCACTTCCATTAATGGTGGCTCATCTTGGACTAAGCAAAGAAAGACCTCATTGCTCTTTAACTTCGTAGTTTTTCACGTGCTCCACTCCAACACCTTATTGCATCGTTGAGAAGCGTGCATTTAGGTGGTCTTGGTGTATCAAATACACACACATGTGTGAGTCATTTCCATCCCTCAGGAGGGATTTTCCCTTTAGGTAGCTCGCCGCATGTTGTGAAATATGATCCCCGTTTTTGGAAGATGTGTCAGTTGCACTTGTCTTAGGAGGGAGTTGCCCCTTAGGTAGCTCCCCACATGTTTTCCATCAATAGTCTAGCTTTCCAGATCAATGCAAGCAATTTCAGTCCAATAACATGAGTTACCCTTCATAAGACTCCCCACAACTATCTTGTTAGCTTGCACCCTCTTGTCATTTATAACAACTATAGAGTTCAACAGTTCTTATATGAACTAATACAACCATTCTTTGGCATCCATTATGTTTCGACAGTATAACCACATCGCTACTTTATATGTACATCGACATGGATGCCTTTGCGTCATTGTCCCACTGTTGTATATTATCATGGTCTCTCATTTACCACGATACTTCTTTTTCTATTATAGAATTGACTTCACTGGGTCTTAGTCCCTCTTGAAAAAGATTGAGACATCTCGACGAGCATGAATATGCGTTGCTTGTCTTTATTGAAATCTCATCTGCTACTCACCTCTTTGGTTTGTTGGTTGTCTAGGTGGCTCTCTGAGGCCCTCTTTGGGGTGGTTCTCCTTCTAAATTGTTTCACTCCTTCCTTGGTGCACTCCCCTTTTCCATATAAAAAAATTGTTATGTATTTTTATCATACGATGAGCTTCTAGCCTCATACATCAGGGGGCAAATGTTATCGGTCTAATTTTGCTTCCCTGTGCTATTAGAGCTATTCAACATGATAATACACCATATCACATGCATAACCCATCATCATTAGTACCTCCATCTCCCTACGTAACCTCTTTAAGCTAAATTGGAAAACCTCTCAACAAATTGGCCATTAGGAGACGTCCTCCTCACAAAATTGGACCTCATGATGCATGTGTAGTTTTTTAGTAAAATAATGGAGTTGAGCCATAGATGTTTCTATCATTTAGTGTGCTCCAAGCATAGATAAAGGACCAAAAAGTGCGGCAGGCATCTCTACACAAGATTTGTAAAGCTCGATATTTTCCTCTAAAAATCACGGCTTTTGACAATTAGCACAAAGCACTAGAAAGCACAAAAGCATTACTTCGAGATGAAAAGCCAAGGATTACAAAAAATCCATAGAAAACAAGCTTTCCCCCCTAATTGAACTCAAAGAAAGAGAGGATTTTTCTAGGTTTCTCCTCCACAAGTTCATAAGAAACCATGAGAGGTCACATTATTAATTCCCTATTCATTCATTTATTCATCCAATTCCTTCCATTCTATCCTCCACTGAACAGAGTTATGCTACACTCTTCACGAGAGATTAAGAAGGCGATTTCTTCCTATCTTTCCCTTCTATCCTGTAGGTACCAAGGCAAGGAGTCAAGAGCATTCAAAGGAGCAAAGGACCCTCCCAATGGAGCTAGATGGAGACCACCTTCTCATCCTCAAGCTACTCTCAAGGTGTATACATTGTAACGCCTACATTCATTGATAAATAGTAAAGTGAAACCATTCTTTATTATGTGAAATCTCTTGTTTATGAAAGGTTTATGAGTAGATTCATATATGTTTGATCTCTTTATCTTACTTGATAAGTTATTTGCTTTGATTACACTAAACTTGTTTGATGTTTGAATTTGCAACTCTTAGATTAAGAATTTGCTATCCCTTGTTGGATGAATCCATCACATTCAAGAAGAATAAATAAGAAAAATGATGAATTAATGTCAAATTCATTGACATTAAATGAAATTAAGAACAACTTTATGTTTTTCTTTTCTTTTATGATTTTTTAATTTTTCACTCTAAATATATTTAATCAAATCAATTTTTAAAATTAATAAAAAATTATCTCATATTTAATTTCAAATAAATATTCTATTTTTGGTTAGGAATCTTTGTCTCCAAATCTTTGGGGTGTGATCACTGGCACTCAAATCGCCCTTGACGACGACGGAAAATTTTCTGGCGAGCCACAGTTTCAGCCCTTCTCGTTATTTTTTTGGAATTTCGACGATCTGGGTCGTCTTAAAATGGCCCAAAAGCCCTAAGAGCATACTTCCATGGCATAGTTCCGCAGTAAATGGGGTAGAACTATGATTCCGCCGGTTTTTATAACTGAATCTAGGGAACAAATCACCAGAAAAGTGAAGCTATTTGAGTGCCACTTATTCCACGCCCAAATCTCATCCTCGTCCATTAGTATCGAATTACATAGGTTTATCCTCATCCATTAATATCGAATAACTAGAGACTTCCTAGCGGACCATTTTAACTAACCCACCGGACTACAACAAAGCTATACCCAAATCAGAGGCACCACAGACCGAAATAAAATGTTTCAGTTTCCAATGAAGAAGAAAGGAAGAAATCGGAGTGGTGACCGATCATTGATTCACGTAGTGACAATGGAACGCCCCGTTCCAACTAAACTGACGAGGGCAGGAGCACAAATCCATGACTTGCACAACCGAGTGGACTAGATTGATGATTCGGCATTAGGTTCATGGAGAGGTGTCATCGGGGCGGAGCTGAACTTATCGCTCTTCCTGATTACAGGTGTGGTGGTCGAGTTGAGAGGTCTTTACAAGATGGGATTCATAGCCATTTCGGGTGGATTTTGCTTTTCGTCATTTTTCATAAAGATCAGAGTATGGTCGTCATCAACGAGATATTATAGTGAAATCAGGGACGATAAAGACGATAGAAATGCATACGAGGTGTTGGGAGTGGCGAGCAACTGTAGCGATGTTGAAATCAAGGCAGCATTCAGGAAGCTCGCAAAGGAAACTCATCCGGATTTGCACATACATTCGGATGCCAATTTCGTCTCTCGCCGCTTTATCCGTATTCTGGCTGCATACGAGGTGCTTCTCTCCTTCCTCTTGTGTTATGCTAGTACAAGTGTAATCTCGTTGTTTGCCATGTGCATAATGTTCTTGCCATCGATTTCGACAATCGAGGGAAGACTTTAAATTGTTTTGATACTTTCTATTGTGCCATATGCAAATGTAAATACTTGCCATCGGTAACCAGGGTTTTATTGTAATATTAATTCCGCAGAATGGATAGACCATAATTCACTAGTACCTTGAGTGATTATGGTCAGCTGAGCGAGGCCAGCAATTGTGTATCGTAGAATTAGGTCCGATGGAGTTTGGAACATCTGAGCTGGCAACTGTATCGTCATAAAATTGTTATTCAGCCCTTTAGAACTGGAGAAAGATAATCTAGCCAAAGAGGGGTTTAATTGTTTTAAGATTGGGTGTAAACACAAGGTCAAGTACCAAGTACTGCAGACGTAATTGCGTCATATATCTGATCGATTTACCTAATTATGATGGGACTTATAATACCCAATATTAGTACTGCTATTAGTAAACTGTTTGATACTTGCCACTAAGTATCAGCTAGCATATATCCATCTTAACACTGTACTATTAAACACCCAGTGGGATAAAAAAACCAGGTGCAAATACTCAATATTAGTATTGCTATTGCTATTAGGAAACTGTCCAGAACTTGACCCTAGTTAGAGGTGCAAACCTCTCTCCACTTGAAAGATCACAGGTTAACATGAATCTGTGCTAGGTTTTAACATTAGACCTGGGAGGCTAGCTTTTTATTTGATTAGTGTCAGACAGGTCACATGGCACATCTCTACCACCCTAGCTTCTATTGCATAAATCTATGCTAGTTTTTAACATTACATTTGGGAGGCTAGCCTTTTATTTTATGTGTTACACATGTCACATGACACATGTGACACATCTCTTCCACCTTTTTTTACCTGTCGTCTTTCTATGCAATTAGCTATATCAGGGAAGAATTGTATTAAAATTTATGTTATGATGATCATATAATTCTCAAGTTCATATATCCCTTCCCATGAAATGAATAAGATCTTAAATGTCAATAGATATACATATCTAATGAAACGGTTAACCGTGCCAAGCATTCAATACATCAAAGCAATAGAAATAGATCTTCCTTCACTCACCATCTCACCCCTTAAATGAGGTTTTAAGTTATGAGTACTTTACATGAGATGCGGGCTCTTAGGACTAGGAAAATCTTAGCCTAGCTAGAAAGGAAGGGAAAACACACACCTGCTTGCTCCATATTCTTCAAAGCACAAACCTTTGCACAGTTATATATGATGTTGGGACTTGAAACTAACTACTAGTGGCCTGTTTTAATACAGTTATGATGTAGTAAAGCAATAATGTAAAGGTTAGGTTGTCATGACTATATATTAATTAAGTCATAATTAGATTTTGAGAATGTGAAACAAATTAGTATTACCAATAAATCACTTTTATTGAGGCTATGTAGATGACTCATTGGGTTATGAATAAATCACTTTGAATTGTTTTCTCTTCCAATTTATTATTGTATGGATGTGCAATTGTGTATGCATCTGATAGTATCTGGTCTACAATGGAGCCAAGGAAAGGACAATCTAGGAGAGGTGGTGAAGGAAGGAAATGATCTGAAGGATCGTGTTCAAGTATAACATAGAACAAGGCCAGAACGATTAGAATTTGGTATATGTTGGCATAGATTTCAGACAAATGCCAAATAATGCCAAATTGCGTGAAAGATACATACAAGTTTGCGTGCACAGATAAGTTAAATTTGTCTAGTTTAAACTTTAAATATTTGAAGAGAGATTTTCAAGTGTTGGTACAAAATTTGAGGAGGCAGTAATAAAATATTTGAAGAGACAATGCATTGAATTTGAAGAGACAATGCTCAAAATTTGAGGGAACAACATAGAATTTGAAGAGACGATGCACAAAATTTGAGACAACAATACACAATTCGAAGAGATGAGACAAAATTTGAGGAGCAATGAACTGAATTCGAGGAGTAATGCACTGAATTCGAGGAGCAATGCACCGAATTCGATGAGTAATGCACTGAATTTGAGGCCCATATATGTCCAAATTTCAAAATGTACTTGATGGTGTCTTGTCGGGTTAGTGAAAGCAGGGTGGTGTTATCACCCCCACCTAGTTTCAAGTCCCTACAATGACATGCTTGTGCTTGTGCTTGTGAAAACAGGTGGGACTAGGTGTAAGGCTGTAAGCCCTGGGTGACTTTGGTGGAATAGATACATCTCACTCGTGACTTCTTTGCCGAACAAGACTTCGATAGTGTGACAGAGTGTTTTTGTCCTAGTGTTAAATCTAAAATAGAGTAGTTGTCACTTACTTGTGTTGATTGGAAGCTTGAGTCAAAAAATTGAAAATGTTGAACTTCCGGTGTAGCACACAAACCCCCAAACGTGCAAACAGAGTTAAACACAATAGAGCACAAATCACAAGGTAGATAATATAAGATAAAATGATTTTGTTAATGTCCAACAAATGACCACAAAAGTAGTTCAATGGGATTGTTCAGTACAATAGTGCCAATACATAGCAAGAGCATGGAAAACAACTCCTGAAAAAGCAAGATGGAGAAAGTGAAGTACTAATCTAAGGTGTAGTAAGATTGAGACATAGGCATAGATGAATTCCAAGGTATACAACACACAAACAAATTAAGAGTTTCGAGGACGATGTAAGAAGAAATCCAGAAATGTTCGCTGATGTATACAACAACACAGTAACATGTACAACAATGAGCATTAAATTCGAGACAAGCTATAAGTTTGAAATTTAAAATTTCTCTGAAAATTTTCCAAACTTTTTGCACAAAATCTATTTATTGGGAGTGTGCTGGGTGGATAGTGTTGTCCGCCAGATTGCACACCAGCAGTAGAAATCTTTTGAAAGCTGTCTCCTTCACTGGAAGTGGAGAGAGGTCTGGCCTTGGGGGCAAGCAATGAGCCAGGTACTGTCACCTGAATCCCATCTCTTCCGTTTAGGCTAACTCCTAATGAAGCCAAGGGGGGTAGTCCCTACAAAGAGTTTCACTAAGGCTCTTATGTTTTATGCGTTTTAAGTGTGGGGTGATGCGGATGAGTGTTGTTTAGGAGTTTTCTTAATGATGAGAGATCACAATTCAAATAATTGAAATAAACACAAGATAAGCAATCCACGTTGCAATATGAGGCAAGAGATTCGAAATATGACCACTTTGATAAAATTAAAGCAAGGCAACCATAGAAATATAAATGCTCCAGATAGATAATAAGCAAATAAACGATGACAAGGACCAGTGCCTTATGGAGTCAAAAAATGTCTTAGGTGCTTGGGTTGCTTGATACAAGAGTTCAAAGTGGTAATGTTCGTGAGATCGTCCTGCGATTAATCTTGGTTTATTGAATATTTTAGTGATCTTTGATTATTAGGCTAAGGAACAAGGATATCAAAAGAGTAGACCAAATGGGAAAAATACTGGCAACCTCTTAGATGATAGGTCGGGAGCACCCAGATTCAGAGGATAGGTGTCCGATGTTTGAACCGCCCTTGAGTTTGACAGTGGATTCCCTGCACCACCTATTTCAGGAAGCAACCTCAGTATTTAACGCCGATTTGGATTGGGTAAAGTTTTAATTAGGTTATCACTTGTAAACTTAGCAGATCCTTCACCTTTTCGAGTACTAGCCCAACCTTTTCAGGTTGGCAGAGCATACGGGTGTTGGACAATCGACCGAAAATAAATTAATTAAAGAGGGAATGTGGGTTGAAATATTTTATTAATTAAGAGCACCGCTCAACTCTCCGATAGAGAGCGCTCTTGACTTAGTCTTAAGACCAAAGTTCAAGAGACTTTTCTAATCTAATATGCCTAATGCAAAGGGAAAATGCAAGTCTAAAAATGCTCTCCGACAGAGAGTGCTCTTGACTTGGATTTGGCCAAGTTCAAGAGGCTTTGTTTATTTTATTGAGAAAGTAAGAGCAGTTGTGAAGGTAAACCATGTGATAGCTCAAAAGATATAAAAGATGATTAGCATGCTACTTGCAAAATGAAATTAAAAAAATTGACTTAGTGTTCTACCAAACAATTTTACTCTAAGGTGGAATCTTCCTCCGAACAAGGTTGATCACTAGAACCGCTAGTCCTTGAGAACTTTCTAGCTAGTTGAAATTTCGACCAAGGAGGCTAACGGGGAAAGAGGAGTAACCACAAAGTTATGTGGTCCTGCCCTTGGGATGAAATCCCATCCCAATGATACTACCTCAAGTCAAAACTTGGAAGAGAGCACAAAATTGAAATATTTGACTACTCTAAAGCATGGAAAGCAAAGATCTAAGTTAACAAGAGACAACACTCTTCCCCAAATGGGGAAGAAAACCAAAAGAGTGGAGGACTCCTCCACTTGAACTTTTATTATGAGATTACAAATGCCTTTGGGATTCAAGCCCTTGAAAGGTCTTTTCAAGTAAATAAACAAATTATGGAAACAAGACTTATAGCCCTTAAATGGATTTTACAAAGGAGAATGTAGTTGTTTCTTTGATTTTGGTTTAAGTCTTCTCTTTGAATGTAATTTTGACCCTCTTTAGATCTTGTCCTCACAAGTGGTTCTCTCCTTGAAAAAGCCTACACAAGCTTAGAAAATGCTCAACAATGCATCCATTAACATTAGAAAAATAAAACCAATTTGAAACTAGTTAAGTCTAAATTTGAAGACTAAGTTTTAAAATGTAAAATGCATAAGATTTTAACATGAAATTATTTAATATGGAAAAACGGACCAGTGAACAAAAGATGCCTAAAAAATGCTAGGAATGAGATCTAAAACAATTTTTTTTTGAAATATTTTTATGAAAAAATTCTATCTTTCAAAAGGAAATAAAACTTTAAACAAATGCAAGCTATGTTTAATGAAAAAACGAGATCTAAAATGCTCTAATACTTAACTTTTCAATGCATGTGTTTGTAAATAAGATGCAAAAATTGAGATCTAACTAACGCTAACTTAAGAAAACTAAGAATGAATCTAACCAATATTAACTTAAGCAAATCCTTTTTGTAGTTTTTATGGTTTTAGGGCACCTTTTGGAGGATGGACGAGAGGAGCCAATGAGGGAAAAACGAAAGGAATGGAGGGAGGGAAGATGAATGGAGACGAATGGAAGATGAGGAGAAAAACGAAAGGAAGAGAGGGCTTTAGGATGGAAAAACGAGAGCAAGAAAAGGGATGAATATCAAGGCAAAGACGTTTCAAAGAGAAAATGTGGAAGCTAGAAGAAGTAAGCCTAAGGGACAAGTAACCAATGAAGTTTGTTTTGAAAATGTTTGTTGATGGAGGAAGAGGCCAAATACTCCTACTTGAAAGTTTCTTCTCTTGAAATGAAGAGAAGACCTTGAAGACCTGCAAGATAGATTTTAGATGCCAAGAACCATCGTTAAGTAAAGAGTGACTTAATCACTAAGCCTTTCTCCACCTTGGGAAACCTCTGCAAAAACCTTGTTATGAAGCTTACAAAAACCGAAAGATGTATTTCTAATCAAAGTTAAAACATACATCTAATAATGAAATTGCATGAACAATGAACAAGATGAAAGAGATATCACCAATAGTGTGAAGAACATCCCAATTGCTCCAGCATGGACCTCCAAAGTCTAAACTTTATTCAATATTAAACAGATATTAAAACAATATTTTGGCAGAGTGTTCATGCTCAAAATCTCCATGAAAAATAGAGCCCAAATGGCTTCTTTATATAGCAAAGGCTAGCTACCAAATACCTAAGTCGAATTGGCTTTGAGAAGAGAGCCAAAAGCACTAAACACTAGTTCGAATTCTATCTAATCTCAATCAACACCAAGCTTTGGAGCTAATCTTACCAAACAACTCGAGTTCATGGTCTATGTGGATGGGGAGGTGGCCTCCACCTAGGCAAGGCGCCCCTCATCCTCTTCTTGGAATGATCACCATCCAATATATGAATGCCACATGTAGAACTCGCACTCCAAATAGAGAATGACGTGAGCTTGAGGTAGGTGCTTGGAGTTTTAATCCTCAATCATGGTAGTTGAGAGTGGGAGGTGGCCTCCACCTAGGCAAGGCGCCCCCACTCCCATTCAATGCAACTCCAAACCAACCAAATTCCATTTAATAACCACTCCACATCACCCAAATCGAGTTTGCATGCATGGAGGGCGAATTAGCTTGGAGAGATTTGCTTGTGTTGACTGTACACTTGATTGAATGTTGACTGAGATGATTGGAATCTTCATAAATGCTGAGTGCCATGTCAATTAGCCTTTTATTTTAATCTTTTTGGATTATCTCCAAAATAATCATTTTTATTATTTTAATTAATAATTTTTCTGTAACTGGGTTTTTTGAGAAATTATCTAAGTTGCCAGGGTACTGGGACGGGTACGGGGACGGGTACGGGTACGCCACTTTTTGAAATAGGGTACTTGGGTACGTCGGGGTACTGTAGACATATATATATATATAATTTTATAAATTTATAATTAATAATTATATTAATATATTTATAATTAAATATAAATATAATTAATAAAACTGAAAATCAAGCTAAATTAAAATTAATAATTATTAATACGAAAAAATTTAAAATTGAAAAACTTTAAAACAATGAAACAGAAAATTTAAAATTTAAATTAGACTATTAGTATTACAGACTTTTAACATACTCTGCTGATTGGTACTAAGGGTACTTATTATCCCTTTTTCATAAAGGGGTTGTTATACCCGCTGGAAGTGAACTAAGACAAAGAAAGGTAGACATAACTGGTTTTTCATCCTACTCTAATTCCCAATAAAGTGTGTTGTCTACCTATTGTTCGGGTAGTTTTGCTTGTTTATTCATTATTTTGTGAAGGTGTGTATCCTTGAACCTTTTACTGTCTCATCTAGTCTTATTTAATGGATGAGATTTTGGGTGAAACGTACAGCAAATCCATGTGTGATATCTACCACCTATTGGTCCCAAGGATGAGCACAAAATATAGTGGAAGTAATACTTGTACACGTGGACCAAATTCAGTACTTCAATTTCAAATTTTCACCTATAACGAGCTTGTGCAGTTGTTCTCTTCACTACTATAGGTCCCATGGATGAGTATAAAATTTGGCAGAAGGAATACTTAAGAGTCATTTTAGATTCTGGAATTCAATACTTTAGTTTCAACTATAAATCAACTTGTACAGTTGCTTTTCTATGTCATAAAAGAATGGAGCTTTCTATAGACACAAACATTTGTGCATGTGTTACTTTTAATTTTTCGCTTATCTTGAGTAGTGTACGAGTGAGGACAAAGTTGCTCCTAATACCGCATTGCATGGTAATTGGCATTCATTATACAGTGGCTGAATTTTATTCATAAACCATTAAGTCCTTCCCATCAAGTCAAAATATAGTGGTATGCAAATATATAGTCCATTTATTGCAGGAACATTTTCTTTTATGATAATCTGTCTGTAGCCATATCAAGGAACTCGACCACTAGTTGTTGTTTACCTTTTGATTTATACCCATCCATGTTTGATTCCATTCAAATGCTTTTTTCCTTTTTGTTAGTGCGCTCCATTTTATGAAAGCTGTAAAAGCCTACTTGTCCTTTTGAAATGTCTCATGCAGATGTGTTTTAAGGTGTATAATCTAAAGTTTTAAATTTACAGTATTACATTACTGTATAGTGTATTAGTAATTAGTAATTAGTAATAAAATAAGTTAATAAGTAATAAGTAATACTAATAACCGTGAAATTTCCAGTCTGCGTTTCAATTTCATGCCCGGAAGTACCCTAAAATCCGTGACCAAGTACCCGGTACTTGGGTGAAGTACCCAGTACTTACGCGGTACTCCCAGAGGTACCAGTCCCGGTACCCGATACGGCGGTACAGGTACCCGGTACTGGTACGGGTGCCCAACCCCCCGGTACGGGTACCCTGGCAACTTAGGAAATTATTAATTATGAGGCCTAATTGACATCCGAAACTTAGGATAAACTGGTTCGGGGATCATGAATGCTTTTTGGCTTAAGTCTGGAGCCTTCAATCATCAAATTCGGATCCCGGATGACTGACATATTACAAATTGATATTTCTCTATTTAAACTATAGAGAAATTTATTAAATTTAAAAAATAATTAAAAACCCAAATTTCGACAGACCCGATAATTTTTTTTTGAAATTTTTTCTGAGGGTTCTATGGACCTAGGACATGACCGACACTTATTCTAATAGTGTCTAGTAGGCTTATATACATCAGTTGGACTCTAATAACCCCCCATGGCTAAAATTTTCAAATTCGGGCATTCCAGCTTTGGATGAAGTGGGAGAAAACCTCATCGATTATAGCTCGGCTATAGGCAAAGTATAATTGACAAGGAAAAAAAATCCCTGTAATACCTTAGTTGCTTAATCAAGTCATGGGGAACCGAGACACTCAGATCCTACTAGCACACTTTATTACAAACCCCATGGGGCCATGGTCATGTCAACTAAAAAATAAAACTGGCTAGCCAAAATTGGCTAGTCACAAATGTTGGATCATCTGATACGCTGGAGTACAAACATTTATCATGTTTGTCAAATGGTGGCTCTTTAGATAATCCAAATATGGTACAAATAAGTTGGTAACAGATAGAAAATTTCTGCTACAGACCAATAGAATGGTGGTGGTTTCAGGTTGATAACAATGTGGTGCCATGATGTCAAGTGGTATTACATCACTTTGGAGGCTATGCAATTGGAGGAGATTCATCAATTGAGATAAGATAAGATAATTTTATTAATTTCCAACAAAGGACCAAAAAAGTAGGTCACTGTAACTAAAAAACAGGTACATAGTGGTAGTGTGAAAGCAACTCCTAGAATAGTGCTGAAAGCAGAAAAAGAAAAAAATCTAAGTATCTAGCTAAAAGCTACATGTCTAGCCAAGAGAGAATACAAGATAAGGTGCAAGTGCAAGAAAGATGCTAGAAATTGAAAAATCTTGATGTTGAACAAAAAAAAAAATGTCAAGCCATGCTGTAGCTAGCCGTTGAGGACGAGTGAGGGTAGTGACATGAAGGTTCCCCATTGGAGTCATCAATCACTATGAAAGGGCTAATGCACTGGCAGATGATATTCATTGGGTAGTGACTGGGGTTGGGTGGGCTTGGCTACATGAGCGAGGAAGCCCAATTCTCCTAACATCCAAATTCATGGGAAAACAATGTCAGATGGAAGTGTGGCTACTGGGTTGGGAAGGTAAGCAACAAGTTTATTTTTTCTTATTTGCTAGTATTCTAAAGTCTTCAGAACATTGTGTTGATGAAAAGGATGAATGGAAGAAATCCCTCAAGGAGGTGAAAGCAAATTTACTTCTACAACAATGAAGGACATATCCAAGACAACCATGGGAATTCTGTTTGGTTGGTGAGTGGCAAAATGAATGTAAATAATAGCTAAGTCTAGTTACAAGAGGTGCAATGCACCATTTGGACTTTTTATAGGTCATGGCAGGATCAAAAGCCCTAGTGTTTCAATGTAAGGTTATTATGCTACCAAGATGTATAAAAGGTGCATTAATTTGAAGACAAACTAGATTTTGCATCAATGGTAGATGGGCTAAAATTTTTGACCGTCATTGACTTCAATTCGATGAGTGAGTTAGTGGATTGATCAGATGATTGATTACTTGGTATCTGTTATCACACTATACTAGCAGGGCTACTATTCTTGTTGAGCAGATATCTGCACATTTCAGAGCTTTGCTTTTACAGAGATCAGTTATGATGAGCTTGTATTTTGAGATCACTCTTGATCAGAGCAGTATATTATATTAGACTTTTGTTAGACCTTGTGCCAAGGCTGAGCCTTGAGAGCTTAGATTTGATGACCGATCTGACCCTTTGTTCCATACAGTTTCAGTTCAGTTCCCAGTGATGTTATTGCAGCAGTGTTTCAGATGATTCTTGATGATTATTATTATGATGTGATATGACCTATGGACTTCTGATTATTGACTGTCGACTATTATCTTGTTGTTTGAGTCATCTTCATAGCATTAGCTTGGTATATGATTCAGGATGTGGCAGTACTATTTAAATCTAAAATTGAATATCTTGGATGATGTTATAACTATTAAATGGATGTATTACTTGCACACTTAGGTTTTTTTGACAAAACTCACCAGTTTCATTACCCTCCTTTTGAGCATAGATATGGTCTTCCTTGACATTCTTGTCTGTTAGCTTAGGCACCACATTCATTTGACTCCACCCATCCATGACCTTCCTAATTTGGCTTTCACCTTTTGACTTGCCTTTCTTGACTTCTTGATATTGAGGACTTCCCCATTACTACCTCTGTGTTGGACCGCATCCATGTTTGTTTAGTGTCTCGGCTCTGAGTTGGTGATAAAACTTGCCTTTGGTGAGTTGGATTGTAGGCCTAAATCATTCTGGTTGGTTGTCCCGATGTTTGGCACTGGCAGAAGTCCCCCTAGTCACTTGAGATGTTGTTGGCTAAAACTGAAAGCTCATGTACTACTTCTATTGGAAATGCACTATGAAAGCCTCTGAACTTAAAATTCTAGAATGTGTATCTTAACACACATGAATAAAAGCTATAGCGATGAAATGCTAAAATACTCCTCGAAGAGTATAAAAAGTCCAAAAAGCAATGGTTACTCAAAGTTTGATCTATTATTGCTGACCTTGTATATGTATAAACATGCCGCGGATGCAAACTGCGACTATTTGTGCTTCTTAGCACATCTGAAATTTGAGGGGTTATGTAGGCCAAAAAGGCCATGAAATAAATGAATGATCCTAATGAACCTGGATCAGCTTGGTGTAGACATGATGCCTAAGTTGAATAAACACTCTCTAAACAACTTATCTATTTGTGAGGCACAACCCTTCCCCGTGTTATTTGTCTGACACAGAGTGTAGCTCCCCCTTTCCCCGTCCAAAGTGTCACCTAGTTGAGTTTGGTGAAGTCATCCCCTTTGCCCAACCTTGTCTTAGCCTTCACCCTTAGCTAGCAGTTAGACCATGTCCAATGGGTGAGTTTGTCATTGAAGCTTTTGTGCAAGTAAAGTATAAATAACACTAAATACCTATATGTATTAAACTGCCATGGAATGATGATGTACTTTAAGTTAAGTTGTGAGTGTGATTAAAGGAACATGTCTTAGTTTACTGATATAATCTTGTCCTTGGTTGTATTTTGACCTAGTCAAACATAGTTTGACCATGGTCATTCTTGGGATCCGTGATGATGTGGACCATGTATGCTTATGGATGATGATTGATGGTCCCACATACTCTTATTGATGATACCATATGGTGGACATATGATTCAGATGATGGTTGATGCAGTTCAACACTCATATTATTATTTCCAGATCATTAGATTATGCACTGTGTTATCAACTGATTTGTACAATAGTTGAAACCTTATTGAGCCGCCAGTGTTGGAACACATCAGTGTTCACTTCCAGAGTATCTGGGTTTCATTATATTTGGGTCTAGCCAGTTTTGTTTTTGAGTCGACATGACCATGGCCCCATGGGGGTTTGTATCAAAGTGTGCTAGTAGGGTCTGAGTGTCTCGGTTCCCCATGACTGGATTAAACAACTAAGGTATTCCAGGGAGTTTTTTCACCATCAGATTATACTTTGCTTCAGGCGAAATATAATCTCTTGGTTTTTCTCCCGCTTCCTCCAAAGCTGGAATGCCCGATTTTGGAAATTTGGCCATGGGGGGTTATTAGGGTCCAACTATAATGTATAAACCTACTAGACACTATTAGAATAGGTTTTGGTCATGTCCTAAAGTCTTTAGGACCCCCAGAAAAAATTTCGAAAAAATTTTACCGGACGCGTCGGAATTGGGGTTTTTAATATTTTTTAATTATTTAAATTTTAATTAAATTTCTCTATAGTTTAAATAGAGAAATTTGAGTCTGTAATATGTCAGTCATCCGGGGTCCAAATTTAGTGTTTGATGGCTCGTTTCATAAGCCAAAAATCACACATGACCCATGGAGCAGCTAAACCGAACTTTCAGATGTCAATTCAGCCTCATAATTAATATTTTCTCTGAAAAGTCATTTACAGAGAAATTATTAATTAAAATAATAAAATTGAATATTTTGGAGATAATCTAAATCTCTCCAAAATTAATCAATTTGATTAAAATAAAAGGCTAAATGACATGGCAATGAGCATTTAGGAAGATTCCAATCAACTCCAAGCCTTCCCAGTCAACCATCCAGTCACCAGAAGATTATCCACTCAAGCTAATTCGCCCTCTCCATGCAAAAAATCGATTTGATGAAGTGTCAGTTGATAGATGGGTTGTTGGTTTTGTATTAATGATAAGGTGGGCGCCCTCATGACTCACCACACCTACCAAGCTTGGCTCCCTTTGTGATTCGAGCCTACACCTACTTGCTACCATGTGTATCCACCTACACCAACTCGCATATCTACAAGATGCTCACGTCAATCCTCTTTTGCCCTCACGTGGATCTTAGTTAGGGTGTGTTTATTGGTTATTGAAATCATTGATTGACTTGGCTCTCATCTAAAACTCGAGTTAGTACCTACCTTGCCACTTGCCATCCATTGAACTAGCTCGCAACCTACCACTCCTCACGTCACTCCTCACCTTAGCTCACGCCCTTCCTTGTTTTAGCTTGCCCATTCGTTGGATGATACTTCCCATGCCTTCTACCACTCGAGTTTGCCACCTCTTCACTCATACCAACCAACTAGTGCGAGTTATCCTCTCCAAGCCTTGATTTGATTGGATTTCGAATTATTTGCCATTGCCAAATTCGACCTAGGGTTTAGGCTTAGGATTCTAGTGTGTTTAGTATAAAGAGAGGCCCATTTGGGTTATTATCTCATGGAATTTTTGTGCACCATTACTCTGGCAAATTTGTACTAGATCATAGCAATTGCTATCTTGGAATAAAATAACGACTTTGGAGGTCGATATGGAGTGCTTTACTTGTTAATGAGGATTGTCTACACATGATAAGGTGATATTGTGCTATTATATTTGCTCATATTTGTTGTATTTGATCATTCTTTTGATTAGAAGTCTTTTTTAAGACCATATGATGAACATTTGAAGGTACAAGTTGTTCATTTATGTTGTATTTCATGTGATATAGAAGTGCAAATTATAGTTGGCAATATTGATGCATCTTCTAGTCCCATTTTATTTGACATACTAAGTGTGATCAAGTGCTCTTGTGAGTTTTATGTATTGTGTAGATATAGAAGTGAAGAGGAGTTTGAGCTTGGATGCACCTCTCTCTCCTTCACAAACATTTTTCTAACATGTTTGGCATTTCAGGGCTCTCCAAAAGTTAATCAAATAGTTCAAGCTTGACCTTGAAAAGTGTTCTAAACTCCATCCATCAAATTTTTTATCAATATTGGTTACTACATCCCAAAGGTTTTCTTCTTCAAACCTCAAGTTTTTCTCCTTGAATCCTTTATCTCGACTTGCTAGCCTATTCCTCCTTGCCCTAGTCTAGCCCTACCTCCTTCTAGTCTCCATCATCTTGACTGTCCCATTGCTTTTGGCAGCCTTAGTTGACTGTCCATTTCCTCTTACAGTCACTTAATTGACTGTCCCTTTTCCTTTTTGGCAGCCTTGGTTGACTGCTTCTTTTTTCTATTGCTAGTTTGTTGGCTGCCCTTCCATTTTCCCCTCACTGCTGTCCTTGTTTCTCTTCGTTGACAGTCCCTCAACTCTCTCTTTTTTGACAGCCCACGTCCCATCTTTAGCCACCCTATTTTAGCCTCTGTCCCACTTCTTTGGTCTTATCTCTTCCCCATTCGTCCCACTTCAAGTTTTATCCTTTCTCTCTTTGCTCTCGTCCCATTCCCATTTTGCCCTATCTTCCCTCTCGTCCACTCCCATCTTGGCCCTAAAACATAAAAAAAATAAAATAAAAAAAATCAAGTGTTAGTGATTAGTAGGATTAGTTTGGTTGATTTTAAATAATTAGTTTGCATTGTTGCAATTAGTATTATAGCACTCAG
Organism: Larix kaempferi; assembly: GCA_027924585.1. Taxonomy (NCBI): domain Eukaryota; kingdom Viridiplantae; phylum Streptophyta; class Pinopsida; order Pinales; family Pinaceae; genus Larix; species Larix kaempferi. The sequence continues at coordinate 6,169,321 of BSBM01000732.1, read as the reverse complement.
TTAGTTAGTGATCATATTTCATACTTTGAGGAGTTAGTAGTTAGCTACTGTTATCACACCATAGTAGCAGGGCTACTATTCTTGTACAGCAGATATCTGCACATTCCAGAGCTTCCTTTATTCCAGAGCATGGCTATATATATATTGGATCACTCATGATCAGAGCAGTACATTATTCAGATTTTATGACCTTGTGTCAAGGCTGAGCCTTGAGAGTTCGGATTTGATGACTGATGTGACCACTTATCCCATTACAGTTTCAGTTCAGTACCTAGATATGTATTTCAGCAGTGTTTCAGATGATGCATGATGATGATTATTATGATGATGTTGTATGATCTATGGATATGTTCTCACTGACTGTAGATTATTATCTTGTTGATTTAGTCATGATCATGGCATGTGCTTGGTATATTATTCCTGATGTGGCAAACTATTTAAAATGAACTGTAAACCTTAAAATGGACAATTGCTTGCACTCTTAGGTCATCTAACAAAACTTACTGGTATTTCACCTTACATAGACATGGTCTTTCCCGACACCTTTTGTCTGCTAGTGTAGGCTCCATATCCACTTGTCTCCATCCATACATGACCTTCCTGTTTGACTTTAAACCCTGACTTGTCTTATTTGACTTTCTGATGCTGAGGACTTCCCCATTTTTCTACCTCTGTGTTTGGACCGCATCCCTGTTTATTCAGTGTCTCGGCTCTGAGTTGGTGACAGAACTTGCCTTTGGTGAGTTGGATTGTAGGCCTTGGCTCGAACTCCCCCTAGTCACTTGAGATGTTGTTGGCTAAAACTGAAAGCTCATGTTCTACCTGTGGAAATTAAATAAATTCGCCCATGGAAACAAAAAGAGGGCAAGAGCAATGAAAAGCTAAAAAATACTCCTCGAAGAGTATAAAGAAAGGTCCAAAAAGCAATAGTTCTTAAAAGCTATATCTAAACAATTGCTGACCTTGTGAAAATATGAAAAACATGCCCTGGATGCAAGCTGCAACTAGTTGTGCTTCTCAGCACATCTGAAATCCGAAGGGTTATGTAGGCCAAAAAGGCCATGGAAATAAATTGAATGATCCTAATGAACTTGGATCAACTTGATGTAGACATGATGCCTAAGTTGAATAAGCACTCTCTAAACAACTTATCCATCTGTGAGGCACAGCCATTCCCCGTGTTCTTTTGTCCAACACAGAGTTTGTAGCTTCCCCCTCTCCCAGTCCAAAGTATTTTTGAGTTGAGTTAGACAAGTCACACCCTTGGCCCAACCTTGCTGCCTAGCCTTCATCCTTCACTAGCAGTTTGACCATGTCCAATGGGTGAGTTTGTCATTTGAACTATGGTGCAAGTGATTTATTATAACCACGGAATATGTTAATATAATTAATGCCACTGAATGGAATTTGTACTTTGAGCTTAGCTATGAAATGATTAAAAAAAGCATTGTCTTAGTCTACTGATGTGATTTATCCTTGATTATATATATATTCTTGGGATCCGTGATGATGTGGACCATGTATGGATGATTATTGATGATGATTTATGGTCCCACATGTTTGATGATGATATTATATGATGGACATATGATACAGATGATGTTTGATCCAGTTCAGCAGGTTATTATCATTACAGATCAGCAGATTATACATTGTCCATATATGGTGGACCCTACAGCTGGCCCATTAGGGCAACCCAGGGTGTATGAGTACTCATTCCTAGTGGATTTGGGTCTTCTGGATCCATTGAGACACTTATCTTTCAGATCCGGGCACTTCTGACAGTGATTGATGCAGTTTTACACTTGTTGACCAGATTTGGGGCTGATTTCCCAGCCTGAGCAGCAGGGGCCCCGAGAGGCCGGTTCACCTAGGGCGCTGATGATGGAGGGGGTGGTCCAGCCACTTGTTATTACCATTTATCCCCCCTCCCGGAGAGCCTGGTGGGCTCAGTTTGACAGCGCTAGCACCCTAGGAGGCAGTTTTGGCACTTTCACAGTTCCCGAGGCAGTTAAAAAATGGGATAAAGTGGTCACTGAGGAAATCGATTTGGGCAATTGAGGCAAGGTTTTGGCATTTGGTTTTCACAGAGGTCTTCCAGGGTGATCTCACTATCTTCCAGTCAATTTTCACCATGTGGGTATCCCCAGATTGATCACAGGAGGACATTTACTGCTTGACTGTCATGGATTCTGAGGACAGTTTTGGTCATTATCATTATATTGGGCATATTTTATTATTTTATTGTGCCTTGGGGTGAGCTAGCAAGGATTTATACCTCCTAGCCCCACCATGTGCTTATTTTATCTTGTCCTAGTCATCATGAGGTGGATTATTGTACTTTATACCCCTCTTATGGGATGACGTCACCCTCATTGTACCATTTAGTGAGGGCGCTATTGTTATGTTGAGTGATCCATGTGATATTATGTTATGGATTCATCCTAGCCATTGATTGTATGATGAGATCTTATAATCTCAACCACTCATTTGATGTAGTATTGTAAAGTGGTATAGGGTTTTGGTCTTTATTATCCTATATAAGGAGGAGACCCCCCCATTGTAAAGCTCACCTTTGGAGCTCTGGAATATTGGAATAGAAGATTTTTTGTGGAGCACATCTCTCTTGGCTTGTGGATTCTCTTGCATATTGAATATAAAGTATCTCTTCTATGTATCATTGTGGATCTATGTGTTTTTGCTAACCTTTTGACAGGAAAGTCGAATTGGAGAGAGGAGGGCGACTTTTGGAGGGTTATTGTTGGAGGGATCCACATATTCTCTCTTGGGTTGATCTTGTGACAGGGAGTATCATTATTGTATCTTTGTGACATAGTTGATGCTTTCTATTACATCTTTCTACCATTTTCATAATCATCTTGCTTGACTTGTTTCTTTGATCTTGTCTTGTAGGAGGAGGACGATTTGGCTATCTTGGAGAAGGGAGATTTGGTTGGAGCACTTGGATCTCACTCTTGAATATAAACATAGGAGAATGCTATCAACTTGCAAGGTGGCCATAAGCAAATTGAGGTAAGATCTACAAGGTATGTGCCTCTTTCATCCATTCTATCTCCATTGGTCATAAAACCCTAATTAAATCAAAACCCCAATTTTGGTATATTTTAGATCTACTTAGATCCACCCTTGCATTTGAAAAGATATTAAGAACCCACCTCTATAGGATCCACCCCTAGTTGGATCTATAGTTTGGTGGTGATTGGCTAAAAATTGACACACTTTTCAATGTAAAAAGCCTTCTTGAACCTAAATCGATTTTCCTTGAGGGAGGCTTGTTGGGCTAGATCTAGTACATGGGTATGTGAGATCCCGCTTGATTTGACAACTAGACACTTAATTACACATACCCATATCCTTACTTTGGTGAAAACTACCTTGTGGACATCTCTCCATGTTTTGAGGGGTTGAGACCCCCTTTTGACCTCATTGGTAACTTAAAACTTAGATCTACTAAGATCTACCCATTCGATTCACTTGAAACTTTGAACATGCATAGATCGGGGTACTAGCATCCCGGATCTACTTTTTGGTGGCCATTGGACTTGGTTTGGTCCACCAAACCCCTCTTTTGCCTCTCCTTGAGAAAGTCGCACCCCTTGGGAGTTTTGAGTTGGACCACTTCTAGGAAGTGGGTGTTGGATATTTTGGTGGATTTGGAATGCCCATGCCTTGAAACCTAGGTCTAGACTATTCTTTTGTCCCGATCCACCTTGGGGATTGCATTCCTTGTTTTAAGGAATTGTGGTCCACTTTTGGTTATCACCTAAAAACCTAGATCTAGCAAGATCCAACCATTGGATCTCATCCAAACCACTTGACTTGGCTTCTAGGTGTCCCGATCTACACTTTGACATCCTTCTTGACTCCATTAGCCCATCCAACAAGGCACTAGTCCTTCTCCAAGCAAGGCGCACTTCTTGGGATTAGTGTCAAACCCTAGATCTAACACATGGGTAACCCTAGAACCAACTCTAACTTGTAGATCCAACCTAGATCTAGCCTATAGTACCATCTTCACACTTAGCTTCACCTTGTGGGCCCATCTAAAACCATTTCACACTTCCCAAGGCAATAAGACCCACTTGTGTAAACACATGGTACTATACTTAATAATCATACCCCATCAAGTGGCCTAAACCATACATAGATTGAAACATTAACTATCCATGATACCACCTTCAACCATACCTCAAACATTAGGTCCACTTAGCCTTGCATTGGTTTCCGTAACTTATCATTTATTCACCCTTTGAAACCTTTGCTTGGGTCCAATCAACTGTGATTGGGGTATTAGGGTCTCCCCCTTGGTCTGGTTATACCCTGACTTAAAGCGAAGAGTGCCTCGGTTGACGTGACTCCCACCTGCATTGGGAACCGTGGCATCTCTTAGGTCACCTCTTTAGTTGCCTAACTCCTCTACCGTCCCGGATGGGATACCTCTAGGGGCAACTACAAGTTGTGTGATAACAGCTACCTTTTGCATACTAGATCTCATTGTTTGGTTAGCATAGCTCATACTTAGTGAATTATTATTTCATTTTAAAAGATAGAATTTTTCACATACAATACTTCAAAAATTTTTACGATTTAGATCTCATTTCTAACACATTTTAAGAGTTTGTTGTTCGCTGGTCCGTTTTATCATAGTTAAGATTTCATGTTAAAATCTCATGCATTTCACATTTTAGAGTTAAATTTTTAAGTTTAGACTTAACTAGTTTCAAGTTTGGATTTATTTTCGCTAATGGTTAATGGGTGCCTTGTTGAGATGTTTTGAGCTTGTGTAGGTCATTTGAGAGAGAGATATTCGATAGATCTTGAAGCAAAGAAATCAAAGCAAAACCACAAGAACGCCATAAGGAGTGATTGAATATACAAAATCTTGTTATCCTTTGTAATAAGCTTATAAAAGCTAGCTTTGTGTTTCCTAGTTATTTCATTCTCAAAAGACCTTGCGAGGTTATAAACCCAAGGCATTTGTAACCGTTTAATAAAAGTTTCAAGTGGAGGAGGCCTCCACTTTTTGGTTTTCTTCCCCATTTGGGGAAGAGTGTCGTACTTGGTTAGCTTAGATTTATGGTTTCATGCTCTTAGATTAGTTTTTAATTGAATAAGTCATTTTAAGTTATCTTCCATATTTACTTACCCCCATGCTCTCCCGAGTAGGGTCTTTGACCTGAAAGAGACTCTTGGATAGTTTAGTTTTATTTTTGTTTAAGTTATCTTATCTTCTCTTCCAATCCTTGACCAGAGAATAGCTAACTTTGGGATTGTATCCCAAAGGCCACATAGTTTTGTGGTAGCTTCTCGCTCCCCCATCAACTTCTTGTGGACATCTAGCTAGCTGGAAGGTTTCCAGGATTGGTGGCTTCTAGTGGTTGATCTTATTCGGAGATCAATTCCACCTATTAGATTAAATCTTGTGTGGTAGAACACTAGTTTGAGTTAGTTTCATTTTATTTGGCAAAGTAGTTTTTGTTAAGCATTACTTCATATCTTTCAAGCTTATTACGTGGTTTTATCTTTTAAAATTGATTTATTGCTTTTACAACACAACTACTTTCTGCTTCTTTAAAATAAACCAAAGTCTCTTGAACTTGGCCAAATCCAAGTCAAGAGCACACTCTATCGGAGGGCATTTTAGTTTTGCATTTTCCCTGCATTAGGCATTTTAAAGCTTAGCAAGTCTCTTGAACTGTGGTCATAAGATCAAGTCAGGAGCACTCTCTGTCGGAGAGTTGAACAAGGTTCCCTAATAAATAAAATTTTCCACTCATACACCCCTTTAATTAATTTACCTTGGTTTCTGTCCTACACCCGTATGCTCTGCCAACCGGAAACGGTTGGGCTAGTACTCAGAAAGGTTGAAGACTTGTTAATTTACAAGTGAAAATCTAATTAAAACTTTCACCCCCATAACCAACGAACCGGCGTTGTCATAAAGTATTTTAATTAGTTCTCAAGGGAGGTGCCGGAGTGCCCAATCTGTGACACGGTGGCTGGTTAGCATTGTGCGCCTCGCTGTGATTCCAGACAGGCCCGTCATGTCTCTTAAAGGAGCTGCTTAAAATTACTTTCCGGACACTCTTTGAACATCCTTGGTTTTAGCCCTAATAATCAAGACAATTAAAATTTTAAATTTACCAAGATAAGCTGCACAACGTTCTCACAAACTTTCCAATTCAAGCACTTGTATCAAGTTTTCACATTCACATTTAATTTTTGACTCCATAAGGCACTGGTCCTTCATCTTATATTTTGCTTTCTTAAGTATCAACATTGGAGTATTTGCTTATATTTACGTGAAAAGTGATTTATTTATTGCCCAAGTGTATCTTTCATCTTGTATTTTCAACGTGGATTGCGCTATCTTGTTTTATATTTTAATTTTATTTTGTCTCTCATTTCAAAAAACTCCTAAACAACACCCATCCGCATCACAACACCAAAAACACTTAAATACACAAAGAGCCTTAGACAACTCTTTTTCAGGGACTACCCCCCTTGGCTTCGTTAGGAGTTTTGCCTAAACGGAGGAGCTGGGATTCAGGTGACAGTACCTGGCTCATTGCTTGCCCCCAAGGCCACACCTCTCTCACTTGTAGTGAAGAGACAGCTTTCGAAAGATTTCCGCTGCTGGTGTGCATATTGGCGGACAACACACTGTCCAGGTATGGTGGACCCTATAGTTGACCCCTTAGGCCAATCCATGGTGTATGAGTACACATTCTTAGTAGATTTGGATCTTCTGGTTCCAATGAGATACTTATCATACAGTTCCGGGCACTTCTGACAGTGATAGATGGAGTTATCAACCTGTTGACCAGATTTGGGCATGTTTTCCCAGCCTGTCCAGCAAAGGCATGAGAGGCCAATTTCACCTAGGGCGCTTTATGGAGGGGGTGGTCTAGCCACTTGATTTTACCATTATACCCCCCTTCCAGACAGCCTGGTGGGCTCAGTTTGATAGTGCATGCACTCTGGGTGGCAGTTCCAGGGTTTTTCAGGAGGATTAAAAATGGAATAAAAGGGTCACTGAGGAATTCGATTTGGGCAATTGAGGCAAGGTTTTGGCACTTGGTCTTTTCGGAGGTCCTCCAGGGTGAACCCGCCATTTTCCAGATCAGTCAGCATCAGTCAGTGGGGTCCACAGTGGCCACATGAGGCCTTTTACTGCATGTCTCTACCCGTTTTGGAGACATGATTTTATCATGTGTATTATTTGGACATGTCATAGTCACATTATTTTATATTATTGTGCCATGGGGATGAGCTAGTAAGGATTGATGCCTCCTAGCCCCACCATGAGCTTCTTGAGTCATGTTCATGTCATATGAGGTGGGCCCATGTGTTTTAGCCCCCTCCTAGTGATGACGTCACCCTCCATGAGTCACTTTTAGCTATGACGTCATCCCTCTTTTGAGTGATCCATGTGATATATTGTAGGCTCATCTTAGCCATTGATTATATTGTTAGATCTTTTGATCTCAACCACTCACTTGTTGTATTGTAAAGTGGTTTTGTGGTTTAGGGTTTTGGTATTTATTATCCTATATAAGGAGGAGACCCCCTATTGTAAAAGCACCTTTGGAGCGCTTGAATATTGGAATAGAATACTTCTTTGTGGAGCATACTTCTCTTGTCTTGTGGATTCTTTTGTACTTTCAATATACATTATCTCTTCTATATATCATTGTGGATCTTGGGGCTACATGTTTTCTTGCAGGGAGGCCAAATTGGTGAGGAGGAGGACGATTTGAAGAGGGTTATTGTTGGAGGGATCCACATATTCTCTCTTGGGTTGATCTTTGTGACAAGGAGTATCATTATTGTATCTTGGTGACATAGTTGATGCTTTCTATTACATCTTTTCCATCATTTTCATAATTTTCTTACTTGGCTTGTTTCACTTGATCTTGTCTTGTAGGAGGAGGACGATTTGGCATCTTGGAGGAGTACGTTTTGGCTTGGAGCACTAAGATCTCACTCTTGAATATACACATAGGAGAATGCTATCAATTTGCAAAGTGGCCAGAAGCATTTGAGGTAAGTTCTTCAAGGTATGTACCTAGATCCATCCATTCTTCTTCATTGGTCACAAAACCCTTAAAATCAAAGCCCTCATTTTTATATTTTCCTAGATCTACTTGGATCTAGCCTGGCATTGGGGATAATAAAAAGAACCCACCTCTATAGCATCCACGACAATTCGGATCTATAGTTTGGTGGCATTTGGCCTTCATTTGACACATTTTCCAAGGCACATTAGTCTCCTTGAGGGAAATCGCACTCCTTGAGGGAAGCTAGTGGGGCTAGTTCCAAGACTTGGGTAGGTGAGATCCCACTTGATTTGCACTTGTCTACTTTGATAACCTACTCCTAGTGCTTAACCTCTTTGATTTTTGCCTTGTTGGCCCCATTCCTCATTTTGAGGGTTGTGCCCCACTTGGGTCATTGGGTGATGCATTTTAAATCTTAGATCTATGGAGATCTAGCTCACATTGGGGCATGCCACTTAAAACCCACTTTGATAATTGCCTTAACTACCCCGATCTACATTTTGGCATCATTTGGACTCCATTTGCCCCCTCATCTCAAGGCACTAGTCTCCCTTGGTCAATTCACACTCCTTAGGGATAGTGCCATTTGCTAGATCCCATTTGTGGGTATCATCTGTCTCTTTCTAGATCCATAGATGTACATCATTGCATACCCCTTAGTGCCATATCACCCCTAACTTCACCTTGTGGGTCCCATTCGGACCATTTCCCTATTTTAAGGAAGTGGGACCCACTTGTGTATTTTTATGGTACTAGATCTTTCCATTAAGTGGCCTTACTCATTCATTGGTTGAAACACTTGTCACCTCTTAAGCCTCTTCAACCATGCTTAACTCTTGTGTCCACCTAATTTAATCAACTCATTGGTTTCCGTAACTCATCTTTTACACGTTTCCCTAAGAACCTTTGGGTTAGTCAATCTTCATTGATTGGCTAGGGTCTCCCCCTTGGTCTTGACTTGTCTTGATCTAAAGTGAAGAGTGCCTTGGTTATCGTGACTCCTAGCTTGCATTGGGAACCGTGGCATCTCTTGGGTCATCTCTTTAATTTTCCATCTCCTCTACCATCCCAGTGGGATACCTTTAGGGACAACTACAAGTTGTGTGATAACAGTATCAACCATGCCAAATCTTGGCTTGCAGTCAGCTTTGGTACATGTGAAAAAACTGAGAGATGCAGTAATAGAAAGACAATCATAATAGTTGTGCACATAAAACTTCAATACATTTATTAATTACCAAGAGAGATATTTATACAATATGCTTGCTCCTACAATATAAGAGATTGTAGTTATCCCTCCCATAGTTTTTTAAAAATCGATCAACTTAGGCTCGGACTTGATTGAGTTGACTGTTATCACGCAACTTGTAGTTGCCCATTTTATGATGATCCTATTCAGGACGGTAGAGCAGCTAAGCAACTAAGGAGGTGATCTTAGAGGAACTTGATTCCCGAAATGGATCGGTTGTCATGCCAATCAGGATTCTCTTCACTTTATGCCACTTGAAGTAGAGTAGCAAAGGGGGAGACCAGATCCAACCTAGAAGGAAAGATCTAAAGCCAGAACACCAGATCAAACTATAGCAATAGAGTATGTAAGGTATCCTGCAGATGAAACCCTAGACCCATTATAGACGACCACTGACAATGAAAAATATTGGATTGTGAGGCTTAGAAGAATGGAAAGACAACCCAAATGGATTAGTTTGATGACAAGAAAAATGCATAAGATCTAAGGTAATGGTGCTAGGTGAAAAATGACTAAGTCACTACCCTGGGGGGATTTGATTGGAGAAATTAAGAATACCCAGAACAATGATTTAAATGATGATTAAAGCTTCCTAACAGCTGAGATACCTTGCTTGAAGATAGATATGACAATGTCCAAACTCACAAGAAAAACGGAGGTCACCAACCAGAGAAATGGCCAATTATCCAAGGAGGGCGAATTGCCTATTGACTAGTGCCTCTAGTACAGGGAAAATGGGGCCCCAAAAGATGATGCCTTAAAGAGGTTAATGTGGCCTAGGGGTGAAGAATAAAACCCAGTAAGGATTTACCGAAATTCCAAGAAGTGCGACCCAGAGAATTTTAATAAATTTTTATTGAGGGTTTTAACTTGTATTTTAGAGAGTGACAGATGGATAGAAAATAAAATAGAGGAAAGAGATGTGAAACACTTACCTGGTCACTGTAGATTAGTGCTGAAATGGTGAGGATTACCCTTGCATAGATCAAATGAGAGATTTGTTGAAGTCCTTGTCCAAATGAAGTGCCCAATGACCCAATGCGCCCTTCCTCCCTGGCAAGCCAAGATACAATCAGTTAGATCGGCAAGCAGAATGAGTAAATACAAATGAGAGACAAATGATAAGAGAATGATTGATAACTAAGATAAAACCACTCCTTGTGAAACCAAAATTTTGAAAGAGAGACAGAGTGAGTCTCCTCAACCAATGCGCCCCTCCCAAAATCGACCTCTCTATCTGCAAATAAAATATGGATCTAAAATATGCAAGAATTATTCACCAAGATTTTTCAATGCAAGCAAAAGATAACTTCGATCACCATCATATGCATTTATCCACAATTACACAAGTATTTGGATCACAACAGATTTTTGTCTATTCAATAGTTCTGGTGCCAAAAGTCCCAATGCCTTACAATGAGGGGATCATCTCTCTTAAATGGGAAAAGAGTGATGTCCACTTTCTAACTAACTTTTATCCAACGGTTGAGATTATAAGATCATCAATGGTGGAGATCTATTTTTTAAATGATACATGGATCAAGCTCAAAAAGGGGGGCACACTTTTTGCTCTAGCGCCCAAGGAAAGATAGATACATCATAATGAATAAATATAACATGTGATACATGATGTGGGAGGGTCACCAAGGGGGGTCATGTCTCCCTTTTGGTTCCCCCAATACAACAATATAAAAGATACATCAATAATGTTAAGATATGCTAAGGTGAAGTGCACCCCACATTGAGGACGTCCTCCCTAGGCAAGCCAAAAATAAGTACTGACCCCAACATTGAGAGAAACACATGAAGAATGATCCATAGAGCCTCTAGACATCATATCAAGCCATCCCACATCATTTCCTAGCCATACACTAGCCAAATCAATTTTCTTGGAGTAGCCATGGTCACTTTTCATTGAATTAAAATGCTGATTTTATTGCTGTCGAATAAATGTGCCATTATTTCCATTTCCCTTGCCTATATCAACAAACTGAGTATGGCAATGGAATCAGAGACCTCAAATTCACTAATAATGACTACTAGAATCTCATGAATCCATCCGAATATGCATCTAGAAGCCAACACCGTGTCCAATAAATAAAATATGGCCATAATAATAATAATAAACCATAATAATCTTGAATCATGGCCAATAATGACCAACTGAAGCATGGAATGGTGTACTGGACCCATCTAGGTAATAAATAAGCAATCTCAAACAACTGTAGCCACATCTGCCTTGGGACCTATGTTGACCAAGTCAAATATAACCCAATTGATGACTGAATTGAAATATGAATGATCTTGCAATGCATAAGGGGTAGATGATGCTCTCTTATTCATATTATTAGCCAACTACACATTAGTAACATGACAATGGTGATATATCAATCAATCATTAAAGATAAAACTTGTTTAAAATAAATACATGCTCCTTCTTGAAGCCCTTTACATATGCTCACTTACAAACTTAACCAAATTGTTATGATGGGTGAGATGGATAGAACAATGCTAGGATAAGGGAGATAGACTTTTGACTTCAACAAAGCGATCTCTCGGAGAATAAGGGACAAGAGGGTATCCATAGTGACATGTATAGGACAAATAACACTAGGGAAAGGGGGTGTCTCATAGATGAAATAAGTTGATTGAGAAGTGTCCATTCAACTCTAACAAGTGTCCTATAACTCACATCCAAGCCTGATTTGGGCTCCGTGAGGATCTTTTCTAGAATCATTGCTCTAAGTGCACAATCAACTGTAACTTTGAGGTTCTAGGGGACTCTTAGAATTAGTAGTCCCTTACTCCATCTGACATCCACACCCCTTTGGGCTTCGCGATGAATAATCATTACATAATAACAATGGCCAACAGTCATTTTGATTTTCAATAAATGCACATCCGCTTTTATTTGGCCCTTTTCATATCATGGTCGTCTTACGATTTTGCATGTGTTGAAAAGCACAACTATTCACATCTTTCATCAGGGGTCTTTACATTTAATTTCATTAGACTTGCATTTTTTGATATAACAAGTCATACTGATGCATGTAATGATGATATGACAAATCGCTTTGAATCTAGTTGACACAACTTGGGAAACTAGCTAGTCTTAGCTCATGTCACAACACTAGCGGGTATTTGTGGCCTAGAAGTGAAGCATGGGGTCAATTGGCGGGAATCATTCACAATCAGGACCAGACATTGGGGGTAACCGACTAGAAAGGTCAAGGCTTCAGAATCCCAACTCACCTAGGCTCAAGACCCAACACCGACGGGGGAAAGCTCCTCAATCTCACAAGTCAAAGTCATAAGTCAAGGATCGAATCAAAGATGAAAGGTAATGGATGGATGGAGACATGAGAAGTGATGCCATACATAACAAGGGTAGGGTTAAGTTTGCATAAGGTAGGAAATACTAGTGAGCACATGAAAAAGTGTTAACACTCAGGATTATCTATCCACTCACAACAAGCCCATAATAGCAACATGTTGTTGTAAATGTAACTTCGGAAGATATTCTTTTGTATATTATTATTATATTATTATTGTACTTTTATTGTGCCTCCGTCGGAGATGTTTTTCCTCCGTTCGGGGATGTCATTATTGTATTTGGTCATCGAGGTAAAACCTCCATTGTAAGTCGGGGTAATAGTCCCCAAAAGGATAAATGTAAAATGTATTTTGAGTCTCTCTAGGAGAGGTCGACCCAGTTAGTTGAGGAAGTCGGCCCCATTGGGGATTTAGGTTAGTCACACATAAATTATAAATAGGGAGGTGCTCCTCATTTGGACACACACCAACAAGCAAGTCCACTCCAAGGAAGAGAAAGACAAGTTCGTTGAAGGAAGAAGGAAGTTGTAGAAGTTATCTTATCTTTGGGTTTTCTATTTTGGTTTGATATTGTACTAAGTGACGAATCTATTACTGAAGAAGTTGTGGGGTTTTCTCCTTTATGGTTTCCCCGAAGAAAATTCTTGTGTTCTTGTGTATTGCTGTGCTTGTCTATCTTACAGATTAAAGATCTAACCTAATTGAATTGAAGTGCAAACACTAACATGGAATCAGAGCCACTTTGAAAGAAGGCATTGTGCAGCAGCGAAAAGCTAGGGTTTCCAAATCCAAGGTCTTCTCTCTGTCGGGCGAGGCCCAAGTTGACACAGTTTTGGTAAAGCGAAGTTCCGAGTAAGCACAGTTGGTAAAGTGAAGTCCAAGCTTGGCGCAGTTTTGTCGAAGCATAGCTCAAGCGCAACAGTTTTGAGGCAGAAGTACGAACTCGGCGAGGCCTAGTACTGGCCTATTTTTGGGGAGAAGCGACTCCGCAATTCCTGAGAACAGGGTATGGAGCAACACGAAGATGGCGGAAAGGGGCCTGCTTCCTTTGTAAAGGCAGAAGGACAAAGGATGACAAGGGTAGTTGGAGCAGTTAAGGAATAAGCGACGGCCTGACAACTACAGGAACAACGTTGATGAGACGAGAAGTGCAAAGGACGCACCATGTCAGTGTCAGCGTCGCGCCGTCAGAGCAAGCGGCTGTGAGAAGGATGTTAGAGCCTGGAAGCGGCGCAGAGGACGACCAAGGACAAGCGAAGTAGCTAAGAAGTTATGGCAAAGCATGGTTAGCGGGGTAACCGCGGCGTTTTGGGGGGTTAAGGGTACTATAGGGTTTCGGCCCATAGTTATTGTAAAGATGTGACCCTCGGGCACAGTCTATAATAGGGGCAATTTTGCAAAGGGAAGGGTTAGATTTTGAAGGTTAGATCTTGTTAGGAAAGAATAGACATTGAAAAACTCATTATTGTAAGATCTGTGCTAAGAGAACTCTGAGAAAGAAAGGCTCTGCAGCTGAGTGCGCAGAGACCTATTGTAGAGAAGAGTCTGCAGCTGTGTGCGCAGACTAGAACTATTAACCCTTCCCATTAATAAAAACAACAGTTCCCGTGGACGTAGCTCCCTTCCGGGGGGTGAACCACATAAATACCTGAGTTGTGTGATTGCATTTGTGTGATTATTTCATGTTATGTATGTTCATGCTTGTTACCAACTTATTTGTACCATAGTTGGATTATCTGAAGAGCCGCCATTTGACAAACATGATAAGTGTTTGTGTTCCAGTGTATCAGATGATCCAGCCTCTGTGCCCAGCCAGTTTTGGCTAGTCAGTTTGTTGTTTGTCTTGAAATGACCATGCCCCACGGGGTTTTTGTAATAAAAGTGTGCTAGTAGGGTTTGAGTGACTCGGTCACCCATGACTGGTTTATCAACTAAGATATTCCAAGGAGTTTTTTTACCCTGACCAATTATACTTTGCCTTCAGCCAATATATAATTGACAAGGTTTTCTCCCGCTTCCTCCAAAGATGGAATGCCCGATTTTGAAATTTTGGTCATGGGGGGTTATTAGAGTCCAATTGATGAATATGAACCTACTAGACACTATGGGTCGAGTCAGTGGTCATTTCCTAGGTTTGTAGTGTTTTTTAAACATTGTCCGAATTTTTTTTTACCGGACGCGTTGGACAGTTCATTATATATTTTTTTTAATAATTAATTTTTCCATAGTTTAAATGGAAAAATTCAATTTTGTAATATGTCAGTCATCTGGGGTCCGTTTTCAGAGATTGGAGGCTCAAACCTTAAGCCAAAAATCATTCATGACCCTCGGATCAGCTTACCCTAAGTTTCGGATGTCAATTCAACCTCATAATTAATCATTTCTCAAAAAAACCATTTACAGAGAAATTATTAATTAAAATATTAAAAATGAATATTTTGGAGATAATCCAAATCTCTCCAAAATAAACCAAAAAGAATAAAATAAAAGGCTAATTGACATGGCATCAGGCATTAATGAAGATTCCAATCAACTCCAAGAGCTTTCAGTCAACTATCCAGTCAGCAGGAGAGATCTCAATCAAGCAAACTCGCCCTCCTTCATCAAATTTTCGATTTGGTGATGTGTCACTTGGTTAGTGGATTGTTGGTTATATTTATTGCTAAGGTAGGCGCCCTCCTTATTGTGTGGCCACCTCATGGCTTGGCTCCCTTTGTAATCACCACTTGCATTCAATACAACACAAGTTAGTGTCTCCCTTGAGAGCTCACGTCATTCCTAGATGGCTCATGCAAATTGGATGGTAGAGTTAGCAAGGAAGGGATGGGGGGCACCTTGCCTAGGTGGAGGCCACCTCCCCACCCTCATTCAATGCAACTCGAGCCTATGTGGTGGATTAGCACTCCAAGCTTGCTTTGACATAGATTTGATTGGATGGAGATTGGAATTCGATTTGGTGACTCATGCTATTGGCTCCTTTCATAGCCAATTCGAATTAGGGTAGCCTGTGGGCTTGTATTTTTGTATAAGTAGAGGCTCTTGGAGATCTCTTTCTCATGGATCGTTTGGGCAAGCTTACTCTGCCAAATTGTAACTGTATTCTAGCTATTGCTATATTGAAATAAAAGGAGACTTTGGAGGTCCATGTGGTGTTGATCTTGTTCATGGGAATTGCATCAAGTTAATCAAGGTGATCTTGTTCTATATTGTTGTTTACATTTTCATTGTTTTGATCAAGTTTGTTAAGCTTAGAAGGCTTTATTAAGTCCATAGGATGGGCATTTGAGTTCAACTTGTCCATTTATGTTGGGTTGTTTGTGATTTAGAAGCAGTAGACTGTAGTCGGAAATACTAATACTCTTCTAATCCCTTTCAATTCTGCATACTAGATTTGATCAAAACTTGCTTGTAAGTGATATATTGTGCAGATCTTCCAGGTTTGAAGAGGAGTTGGAGCTCGGCTGCTTCCCTCATCTCTTCAAGAGACCCTTTTTCCTAACATTTGTGCATTTCAGGGCCTCCCAAAGTTGATTTCGAGCTCCAAAGATTGGCATGAGAAAGTAGTTTGAAGATCCATCTCCAAAGTTTTTATAAACCCCTTGTTACTTGGTTACTAGAGTTGGCTTTTGATCTCCACCCTTTGGCCTTCTCCCATTCGTTTTTCCCTTAGCCATCTCTATCTCCTAGCCATTTATTCGCTGCCTTTTACACAGTCATCTCCATTTTCAAAGCTTGCCTTTGCTTCCATTCGTATCCTTCACATTTTGCACTCGCTGCCCCACCTATCAGTCCCTTCCCTTACCTTGTTGTTGGCTGCTCTTTGCTTCGCTGTTCCATCACTTTGATCAGCTTTCCTTTCGCTGCTGTCCACATCTTTTGCATTTGCTGCTCCTTCCTTTGCTGCTCACTATCCCACAAACAGTGACCAACAAGCGACTCCTCACTGTCCATTTTGCAGCTCCCTTTTCTTTCCTTCACTTCTCCTTTCTCCCTAGCTCTCATCCCTCCTCAACTTAGCCTTCTTTCATCCTTTCGTTTCCCTTGAGCACTTAAAAACATTACAAAAAAAAAACAATAAAAGTTTAATTATTTTCAAAGTTAGCACTTTTGTTTGCTTAGATTAGATCATGCCTGGATTGTTTTAGTGTAGATCTCTTTTAGGAGTTAGTAAATTTTTAGTATTTCATTTTAGTATCTTTCTAGATCTTGCATTTAGTTCATTTTCGGCTTGCATATGCATTCTAGATCTCTCTTTTAAAAGATAAAAGTTATCATACAAAAATAGTTCATTTTTATCATAGTTTAGATCTCTTTCCTAGCATCTCTAGCATTTGTTTGCTAGCTGGTCTGTTTTCATTGTTTAATAATTTTAAGTTTAGTCTTATACCATTTTGCACTTTAGATTTCATTTTACGAGCCTAAGTTCAAGTAGTTTCAAGTTTCATCTTTGAATTTGACTAATGCTAAAGGGTGCTTGTAGTTTGAATCTTTGTTGTGTATAGGTGTGAAACAAAAAACAAATTCAAGAGAAGACTTGAAGTGAAGAAGAGAACCATTGCAAAAAACCAAGAAGGAGTTGAAACCAAGATCAAAACCATGAAGACTTAATCAATCTCCTTTGTAATAGCTATTGAGAGCTTGTTTCAATTATTTCCTAAGTTCATTTATCTTAAAAGTCTTTACAAGGGTTTCATTCCCAAAGGCATTTGTACTTTCGTAATAAAATAAGGCTACGTGGGATAAGGCCTCCCATAGTTGGTTTCTTCTTCCCCATTTGGGGAAGAGTGTCGTGTGTTTTCTCAGCTTAATTTTGCTTAAAGTACTTAGAATAGCTTCTTTGGTGCTTAGATCTTTAATTGTTAATTCAGTTTTGACTTGAGAAGTGTCTTGGGATTTGATCCCAAGTGCCGCATTGACCTTGCGTGCCTACTTCTCTTTCCCCACCGTGTACTGCGTATGACCAGCTAGCTAGAAATTTCATGAACAGTGTGTAGAAGTCATTTTTGACTCATTTTTGCTAGATTAGTTTCTTATTGTTGTAGAACACTAGTTGCTGGATTAGTTCATTTTGCAAGTAGTTTATTAATTGTTATATCATTGTTTTCTTTTATTGAGCTGTCATTTGTGTTCTTTACTTACAAGCTTCTTGTCTTCTAAAAAAGAACCAAAAACTCTTGAACTTGCCATAACACAAATCAAGAGCACTCTTTGTTGGAGAGCATTCCCACTGCATCATCCTTGTATCGTAGCATATAGGTTAGTTAAAGTCTCTTGAACTTCCGTCTTAAGACGAAGTCAAGAGCACTCTCTGTTGGAGAGTTTAACTGTGTGCTCTAAACTTAAAACTTTTCAACTCACATTCCCTCTTTAAAAATTTATCTCGTTGCCTTCCATCACTTAGTATGCTCTGCCGACCCTAAAAAGTTGGACTCGTACTCAGAACGGTGATTGGATTTGTTAATTTTGCAAGTGATAACCATAATAAAACTTTCACCCCATAAGCAACGAATCGGCGTTGATTCGAGAAATACTCAGGTAGTGGGGAAATTCCTAACTAGTGACGTCGGAGAAAGAATACCGTTGTCATAGAGTTCTAGTGCTGGTTAAATCCACTGGACACCTAGCTGAAGAATACTGGATGGTCCGTCAGGTCACCTAGGGGAGCCACTGAAAGTATACTGTTATCACCTAAACTGTAGTTACCCCTATGGATGGATCCAGTCATGGATGGCAATAGGGAAGGGCAACTTGAAAGGTGCAACCACGATCACCTCGACCTCCAATATGTATGGTTGTCACGCCAGTCGAGGCAACCTTCGCTTTATGTTATCTAGCCCAGACAACAAAGGGGGAGACCCGATCTACTCCCGATAGGAGAGATCAAAACCAAGACACCAAATCAGGGTATTTCCAAGTGAAGTTAGGTGTATGGTTTATCCTAGACCTAAGGATGAAGTCACAAGCCAAGTGAGGGTTTAATAGATATAGCTTTGGTTCATAGTTGAATGTAAGAGTGACTTATAATGTTTGTAATGAGATCTAGGGCTAGTGTACTAGGTCAATGTCAAAAGATCTACTGCCTTGGGAACTGTGTCCAATGCAGGATAGTTTTGAGGGATGTATTGGGGCTAACTAGTACATAAGACAAGCTTGACCATGATTCATGATAGCTTTAAAGGTATAGTTCACCATGCAGAAGTCAAACCACAAGTCAATCCAACAATCTAGGAAAGTTGGGTTGTCTTGGAGATAAACCAGTGCCTTGGGAATTGGGAAGTGGAGTCAAAGTGGGGTTGACTTATGGTTTAGGACTCCTACAACATGAGATAAGTGGACAGTATAGGTCTTGATGGTTGAATGTATCTAGATCTAGGTTTCACCCAAGTGGACCACAATCCCTTAAAACAAGGAATGCAGTCCCCAAGGCAAGATTTGACAAAGTGATAGTCTAGACCTAGGTTTTGAATTATTCCGGTTTCAGATCTGCAATAATCTCAAGTACCCAGTTCCTAGAAGTGAGTGAACTCACTTCTCCAAGGTGGTGCGACTTTACCCAAGGAGGCTTCAATTGGGGTTTAGGTGGGTCAAATCATGTCGGATGGCATCCAAACTTTAGATCCTAGTAGATCGGTCAGGTAGGAGTATGGATCTATAATTTCGTGGCAATCCACCGGTTAGATCTTAGTAGATCCGAGTTTAAGTGTTCCAAGTGGTCCAAAATGGGGATTAAATCCCTTAAAATGTGGAATGGGGCCCACAAGGTCAATTTCAGAAAAGTGACAACCTGGGTGTATGTTACTTGATGTGTAGATGTCAAATCAAGTGGAATCTCAAACACCCATGTACTAGATCTAGGTCAACTTGCTCAAATGGTGAAGTGCGCCTTCCTTGGGAGAAGCTAAGTTGGCTTGGGAGAGGGGTCAAACGGAAGCCAATCCTCACCAAACTATAGATCCGGGATGCCGTGGATGCTATAGAGGTGGGTTTTCAGTATCATGCCCAACAACCCACTAGATCTCAGTAGATCTAAGAAAATGCAAAATTGGGGTTTTAATGAATTAGGGTTTTAAGTGTTTTTGACAATTGGATAGATCATGGAGATAGAACTTACCTTGAGATCATACCTGAATGATGTGGATGAGATGCCTTGATGTTGAGGAAGATTCCCGCAGAGATCAAATGAGAGATTGTTGATTTGCTTGCCAATTTGATGCCCAAGTCCACAAGTGCGCCTTCCTCTACCTGTCAAACCAAGGAATAAAGATTCAATCAGTAAGAGCAAGTATGGAAGAAATACAAGAGAAATGCAAATAGTAACATGAAATAGAAGGTCCTGGGACAGTAATACTCCCTGTTACCAACGAAAAGCTCCAAAGAAGAAGTAGGGAGAGTCTTCCCCTACCAATACCTCCTCCTCCAAGCAAATCGGCCTCCACCTGTAGATGCAAAATCGTGGTACAATAGATATGGCAAACAAGATCTCCAATAACTCAGTGCAAAGGAAGAACCAACGAACGAACACCAAAAACATTCACCACAACATTGGAGATAGATGCAATAATAATTTTCTATTCCAATAATCCAGAGCCAAAAGTCACTTTACAATGAGAGGCTCTCTCCTTTAAATAGGAAGGAGAGGCACCAAAACCCTAACCACTTTTTGAATGAGTGGCTAAGATTATAAGATACAAAAGTCTAATCAATGGTTGAGATGAGCTCAACAATATAATACATGGATCACACATAAAATATAACATAAGTGGACAAAGTCGCCCTAGGAGAGGGGAATCCCACCAAATCATGATGACAAAATATCATAAGAGGCTCATGGTGGGTCCAAGGGGTAATTTTATCCCTCCTTGGTCAATCCCCATGGCACAATAACCAATAAATAATCATGAAAGTACCAAATCGTGCCTCCCTAGTGAAGTCGTGGTCCTCAAAAGACCTCAAAAATCCACAGAAAATGCCATAAGTGATGGATGCGGGCCCCGATGAAGCTGAAACTGCTGGAGAAGGTGTGAAAGGTCCCGATCTATCATCACTGATCATCCCATGCCATAACTTTGCCTCAGTAGCCCAAATCGATTTCCTCAATAGCCATTTCTACCAATCCTGAAATGCCTCGGGAAGCGTGAAACTGCCCAAACAGCCTCCTGGAGTGATGGCGCTGTCAAGGTGAGGGCACCAATGTGTCCGGGAGGGGGGTAATATGGTAAAAACAAGTGGCTGGACCACCCCCTCCATCATCAGCGCCCTAGGTCAACCGGATAAAAGTCATCTCTGCTCCGACAGGGCCTCCAACAGACCAAAACTGCACTAGGACAGCCTACTGAGGCCCAATCATCACTGTAAGTGCCCGGAACTGAAAACAAACTGTCCCATTGGACTCAGAAGGTCCAAATCTATCCAAGATGTGTACTCATACACCATATGAATCTCTGCATGATCAAAATAAATATCCAATGTACCGGAACAAGGCCAATAATAATGATCTGTAAATGACCAAACACTGCTGTATCCCAAGAATCATCATCATAACCCTGTAGCTGCTGCATAGAATCATCCTGTATGTGTACATAGACCATATATCATCTATCCATATCATCATAAGGTCTAACATCTCATGTCCCATGGTCCTCCATGGTCAAACTAGGTCTAACCAAGACCAAATACAACTCAGACCATCATCCATAGCTGCTGCAAGGTGTCAAGGTTAATACATGCTCTACAACTTATTCAAATAACAATTATAACACAGAGTAATCATGACTGGCGATCTAAATCCAAATATATAGTGTCGTTAATTATTATTATTACTCAGACTAGACTTTCAGGATCATACTCACTTCATAGTTGTGATCAATTTGCTAGTGAAGGGTGAAGGCTTAAATTAACTGGTTAGGCCAAGGGATGACTTAACTGTCTTGACTTTGTGACACTTTGGCAAGGGAAAGGGAATACACCATAGTATATACTGAATGAACAATAACACAGGGAATGGCGGTGTCTCACAAATGGATGAGTTGTTTAAAGAGGGTTTATTCACCTTCACAGATGCGCACAATCCATAATACAAACAAGGCCAGCAATTATTTAGATATAACATTTAAGTTCCATTGCTTTTTGGGCCTGAAGTTTCCATAGCCTTGATCTATGTGTGTTTACAAACACATTGCATAGATTTACATTTATTTTTAGGCTTTCTGCTGCAGGTGTGTTTTTAAGGCACTTGTTTACCTGAGCACTTCTAGGTGTGTCATGGACAACTTGTTTACCTAGGTATTTATTTTTCCAAAAGATATAACATTTTATTTTTCATGGCCATTTTCAATTGGCATTTCTTTCACATACAAGATATAGCATTTCATTTTTCCAGATTTTGTATTCATGGCAGCACTAAAAGTTTCGGGTTTAGCCAACACAACTTTAGTGACTAGGGGGAATTCTCAAGGAACTCCAACTCACCATAGGTAAGTTTTGTCACCAACTCAGAGCCGAGACACAATAAACAGGGAGGCTCATCCAATACAGAGGCTACAGTGGGGAAAGGTCCTCCATGTCACTAGTCAAGTAGCAAATCAGGGTAATAATCTAAAAGGTAGGCCACGGATGGATGAAGACAATGAAATGATGGAGCCAACACTAGCAAGCCAGAGTATGGTGTAATGATCACCTCTATTCTCCCTAAGGAGGGTATGTACCAATGAGTATGAATAGTGAACTTCTAAGTCTGAGTAGGGACAATATAACATAAATAATAGGTTAACCAGGTCCATGTATCTATATGATCGCCAGATCATGACACTAAGTGCTAAGACATGCTATAAGAATAAGTATAAAAGCAATCTAACCATAACACAATAATATACCTGCTGAGTCATACACCTGAATGCACATCAACCTGTACCATCATCTGTCCTCTGGAACTGCTGCTGTAACTCTGGGCACTACTGTCTGCTCTGTACAAATGATATAATGGCTACATCGGTCATCTCTCTGAGTGTCCTGAAACTCAGTCATGGCATGGGGAATACAACTGCTGTCCACAATCTGATAGTGATCCAATGTAGATGCTCGTCTCGGCATCTCAAATGTAAGGGAACTGGCTGAATAGTGTACTGGAATGAGAAAAATAATGTATGGTAGCCCGGCTACTATATATGTGATAACATTTTTCCGGTTGGACGCTTACCTTGCTTTTTCAACCCTAATAATCAAGAACATCTAAAACACTTTAAAATTTACCAAGAACAATTTCAAAACGATCTCATGGACAATGATCACTGAGACTTACATTTTCAGCATCACAACATTTGTTTGACTCCACTTGGCACTGGTCTATAAAATCTTTATGTATCATCTTGATCTGGACCATTAGTCTTTGTACATTTTTCAATTATCTTGTGGATGCTTACTTAAATTTCAGAGTCAAAGTATATTGTTCATCTTTAAATTGTATCTTGTAATTTGCAACGTGGATTGCGTGTTTAATTGTGTTCTCATCATCATTTTAAAAAAAAATCCCTAAACAACACCCATCCGCATCACCACATACAAAAACACTAAAGACACAGAGCCATAGAAACTCTTTGTTAGGGACAACCTCCCTTGGCTTCGTTAGGAGTTAGCCTAAACGGAGGAGCTGGAATTCAGGTGACAGTACCTGGCTCATTGCTTGCCCCCAAGGTCACACTTTCCCCACTTCTAGTGAGGGAACAACTTTCGAAAGATTTCTGCTGCTGGTGTGCATCTCGGCGGACAACAATGCTTTTATATGTATTTTCACTTGTATGGATGATGAGAATAATATGTTAAGTGTTGGACCCACATAACTGAATATGTAAAGTGTAAGAACATACATGAGAATTCTGAGATTGTGTTGAATATGCTAAATGCGAAGTTGTCTGGTTAGAATAATAGTTGCACAGTTGAAGAACTAACAGTAATCCAGTAGAGTCTGTATTGTTAGAATAGCGAAGTACACAGTCACTTAGTCGCATTGGTATATTGTGGTAAATTGCATAGCCGTAAGTAAATAAGAAGTAACACTATTCAGTGTAGTCTGTAGTGAGTGTGACTGTTTGGAAGCGCAGTCCATAGTGCACTGTTGCAGTATAGCGTGGATAACTACTGCTAGTGCGCAGTCACGAAGTGCGCTGCAGTATTAGAAGTAGATGCAAGGAAGTATAACTCCGCCCAGTGGTCCTGTTCTCTAGCCGCGCATCGCCGGGTTACAGAAACTTGCTTTTGTAGCCACCCCATAGCTTCGCCTCGGGTGAGACCTCAGTCTGTTCACAGACTGTTGCTGAAAGGGCCGGTGAAAAGGGGGTATTGTTGGGTCTCTGAACTACGTAGAACCCAGGTCAGTACTAGAACAAGTGTAACAATCCAACAAATGGTTCCGTTGCCGCGCTTGAACTGGTGATGTGTCTGTTTAATTGGAATCCTGAGAAGACAGAGATGTGGAACTGGGTGACTAAGACAGAAAAGGATTTTGCGCAGAAAGAAAATAGAAATCCGCGCTTATCTACGAAAGACTGGTTGTCGAAATACCTATTTTCTGGCATACACGAAATCTTCTTCGCATTTTTTGGTAACGAGCTACATGAGTGGATATCAAGACTTGCAGAACGCAAGAATTGTTTTTAGGGAGAACCTACAAAGTGGACTCCCAGAACTAATCCAGAGGCTTAAATAGGTTGATAGCCCAATTTCAAGAGCAATAGACTTTTGGGTGGATAGCGTACTAGAAAGCTATGTTACAGAGTTTGTTGTGGACGCGTTGAAGTCTTACAGCACAATAGAAAGGGATTTCTTCAAAGGATTCAAAGGTAAGTTGTAGTGTCCCTTTTTAAGATTTTGCACAAACTAGGAAAAATTGCAATTTTTAACCAATTTGACCCTTGGACTAGTATTGACCCAACTGCTTCCGAATGGGGTCTGAATGAGTTCAGACATATAATTGATGCTAATGGATTCTTAACAACCCTTAAAACACTTCTGCAACATTCATTTAAAATCTGGACAAAGTAGGGAAATGTACTAGTCAAATCGAGCTTCAAAACCCCCAAGGGTAGTGGACAAGGATGGCTCTCCAAATGCTGTTAAACCCTTCCAAATTTCAGAACAGAGGTATGGTACTGATAAATGACTTTAATGAGCTTCCCAGTCTATCATCAATTAGTCCCTATGGTCTTCTGCAACTCCCTTAAAACAGATGTTTATATGCAAGACTTCACATAGGGGGAAAAGCTAGTAATTTTCACCATATGTTATGAAATTCGAAATTTAGGTGACAATGACTTGTGCAATGTTAATGAAACTTCTTCAGAACATTAATGACACTCCATACATCAATAAAATCACAGAGAATGACTGATACAATTCGAAATAATGTCTCTTCAAGCTCCAACAACAAGATCTAGGGAAAATGGCATAATTTATGCATTGTTTGGTATTTTTACGTAGTTTCACTTGGTATTTCGACCTGAGAGTCTTATGAGCAGTAAATACAGAGTATATATATGAGAATACAAAGAAATGGAGATTCTTGGACTCTCACAAAGAGATCAGCATGTCACCATAGGCGCAATTCCTCTAGGGGCCCAAATATGCAAGAAAATGTGAAAGAGATGCAAGAACAAGTTGTAGATGAATGAACCACGAGCTGCCCTGTAGCTTCAACCTGTAACTAAAGACTCCATTGTAGCTCCAAATGAAAGCTCTGAATGGCCTCTCCAATTGCCAATTAGGATGGGAATCTTTCACCCTCGAAATTGGTTCTTGTTATCACACAACTTGTAGTTGTCCCTAAAGGTTTCCCATCCGGGATGGTAGAGGAGATAGAAAACTAAAGAGGTAACCCAAGAGATGCTACAGTTCCCAATGCAAGCTGGGAGTCATGATAATCGAGGCACTCTTCACTTTAGATTATGAAGAATCACAACCAAGGGGGAGACCCTATAGCTAATCAAAGAAGATAAGCCAAAACAAAGGTTCCTAGGGAAATGTGTAAGTTGAGTTAAGGAAACCAATGCAAGCTTAGGTGAGCCCAAGAGTTTAAGTGTGGTTGAAGAGGCTTAAGATATGAGAAGTGTTTCAACCAATGAATGAGTTAAGCCACCTAGGAAGACCAAACAGATAGATCTAGTACCATGAAATACACAAGTGGGGCCCACTTCTTTAAAATAGGGAAATGGTTCAAATGGGATCCACAAGGTCAAGTTAGGGGTGATATGGCACTAAGGGGTATTTGATGATGTGGATCTATGGATCCAAGATAAATGAGGCACACCCACATATGGATCTAGCAAATGACACAATCCCCAAGGAGTGTGAATTGACTCTAGGAGACTAGTGCCTTGAGTTGAAGGGGTAGATGGAGTCCAAATGATGCCAAAATGTAGATCAAGATAGTTAAGGCAATTATCAAAGTGGGTTTTAAGTGGCATGCCCCAATGTAAGCTAGATCTTCATAGATCTAAAGTTGAAAGTGCATCACCCAATGACCCAAGTAGGGCACAACCCTCTAAATGAGGAATGGGGCCCACAAGGAAAAAATCAAAGAGATGAAGCACTAGGGGTAGGTTATCAAGTGAGAGGAGTGCAAATCAAGTGGGATCTCAGCTACCCAAGTCTTGGAACTAGCAAAACTCACCCTCCCAAGGAGTGCGACCTCACCCAAGGAAGGCTAAGTGCCTTGGAAAATGTGTCAAATGGATGCCAATCCACACCAAACTTAGATTCGAATTGCCGTGGATTCTATAGAGGTGGGTTTTCAACATTTTCCCCAAAGCCAAGCTAGATCCAAGTAGATCTAGAAAAAAGTGAAAAATGAGGGTTTTAATCAATGAGGGTTTTGAGATCTAAGAGAATAGATGGATAGGATAGAAGAATATCATACCTCATGGAACATACCTGGAAATTGAAGATGGAAGAGGCTTGAGATGAGGATTACTTCCCACAAAGATCAAATGCCAGACTTTGATGAGCCCTTCTTGCCAATGTTTTGCCTCCTTCAACCAAATCGATTTTCCTATTCCTGTCAATCAAGGACACACAGATCAATCAATCAATCAAGAATGGAAAGAGATGCAAACAAAGAGATAAGAAACATGAATCGTTGGTACAAAGACAAAACAACTCCCTATCACCCAAAACATCCTATTGGAGATTGAAGGGTAGGCCCCCCCACCAATTCGCACTCCTCGAAATCGCCTTTTTTGCCTGCAAAACAATGTTAGTTGAAGATAAAATCAAGATGGCCATCAATGTCTGTCAGTGCAGAGGAAGAAGCATTTACAATCACCACAAGCATTCCAACTCCAAGATCCAAGATGCCCAAGAAAGTATTTTTATTCCAATAGCCAAGAGCCAAAAATCTCTAGATAGCTTTTACAATAGGGGGTCTCCTCCTTATATAGGATAATAAAGACCAAAACCCTATACCACAAAACCACTTTACAATACAATAGATGAGTTGTTGAGATCATAAGATCAACAAATATAATCACATGGATCACTCAAAGAGAGGGTGACATCATCCCTCAAAAAGACTCATGTAGGGTGACATCATCACTAGGAGGGGGCAAAAGTACATGGGCCCACCTCATATGACAAGGACATGACTCAATAAGCTCATGGTGGGGCTAGGAGGCACCAATCCTTGCAAGCTCATCCCCATGGCACAATAATATAAAATAATGTGTCCAAGATAATACAAATGATCAAATCCTGTCTCCAAAACTGATAGAGACATGCAGTAAATGGCCTCCTGTGGCCACTGTGGACCCCACTGACTGATGCCAATTGACTGGAAGATGGAGAGTTCACCTTGGAAGACCTCTGTGAAGACCAAGTGCCAAAACCTTTCCTCAATTGCCCAAATCGAATTCCTCAGTGACCCTTTTATTCCATTTTTTATCTGCCTCGGGAACTGTGAAGCTGCCCAAACTGACACCCAAAGTGCCCGCGCTATCAAACTGAGCCCACCAGGCTGTCTGAAAGGGGGGTAAAATGGTGAAATCAAGTGGTTGGACCACCCCCTCCTCATACAATGCCTTAGGTGAACTGGCCTCTCATGGCCTCTGCTGGACAGGCTGGGAAAACAACCCCAAATCTGGTCAACAAGTGGATAACTGCATCTATCACTGTCAGAAGTGCCCGGAACTGAATGATAAGTGTCTCATTGGATCCAGAAGACCCAAATCCACTAAGAATGTGTACTCATACACCATGGGTTGACTTGAGGGGTCAACTGTAGGGTCCACCATACCTGGACAGTGCATAATCTGATGATTTGAAATAATAATAAAACCTGATGAACTGCATCAAGCATCATCTGAATCATATGTCCACCATATGGTATCATCAATAAGAATATGTGGGACCATCAATCATCATCCATAAACATACATGGTCCACATCATCATGGATCCCAAGAATGACCATGGTCAAACTATGTTTGTCTAGGTCAACATACAACCAAGGACAAGACTATATCAATAAACTAAAGACATGTTCCTTTAATCACATTCACAGCATATCTTAAAGTACATCATCATTCCATGGCAGTTTAATACATGTAAATATTCAATATTATTTATACTTCACTTGCACAAAAAGCTTTAATGACAGGCTCACCCATTGGACATGGTCTAACTGCTAGCTAAGGGTGAAGGCTAAAACAAGGTTGGGCAAAGGGGGATGACTTGACCAAACTCAACTAGGTGACACTTTGGACGGGGAAAGGGGGAGCTACACTCTGTTGTTTAGAGAGTGCTTATTCAACTTAGGCATCATGTCTACATCAAGCTGATCCAGGTTCATTAGGATCATTCAATTTCATTTCATGGCCTTTTTGGCTTACATAACCCTTCGGATTTCAGATGCGCTAAAAATCACAACTAGTCGCAGCTTGCATCCAGGGCATGTTTATACATATATATAAGGTCAGCAATAATAGATATAACTTTGAGTAACCATTGCTTTTTGGACCTTTTCTATAGTCTTTGAGGAGTATTTTTAGCAGTTCATCGCTCTTGCCCTTTACTCACGTGTGTTTAAAAACACATTCTAGAGTTTACAGTTTCCATGGGCGTATTTATAAAGATTTCCAATATAGGTAGTACATGAGCTTTCAGTTTTAGCCAACAACATCTCAAGTGACTAGGGGGACTTCAACCAGTGCCAAACATCGGGACAACCGACCTGAATGATTTAGGCCTACAATCCAACTCACCAATGGCAAGTTCTGTCACCAACTCAGAGCCGAGACACTAAACAAATATGGATGCAGTC
Organism: Larix kaempferi; assembly: GCA_027924585.1. NCBI lineage: Eukaryota > Viridiplantae > Streptophyta > Pinopsida > Pinales > Pinaceae > Larix > Larix kaempferi. Next base: position 6,140,356 of record BSBM01000732.1, on the reverse strand, counting down.
CAACACAGAGGTTGTAATGGGGAAGTCCTAAGTATCAAGAAGTCAAGAAAGACAAGTTAAAGGTAAAAGCCAATATAGGAAGGTCATGGATGGATGGAGTCAAATGAAAGTGGTGCCTAAGCTAGCAGACAAGAATGTCTAGGAAAACCATATCTATGCTCATAGGAGGGTAATGGAACCAATGAGTTTTGTCAAGAAACCTTAAGTGTGCAAGTGATACATCCATTCAATAGTTATAACATCATCCAAGATATTCAATTTTAATTTTAATAGTACTGCCACATCCTGAATCATATACCAAGCTAATGCTATGAAGATGACCAAAATAACAAGATAATAGTCCATAGTCAATAATCAAAAATCCATAGGTCATATCACATCATAATAATAATCATCATAAACCATATGAAAACACTGCTGCAATAACATCACTGGGCACTGAACTGAAACTGTATGGAACAAAGGGTCACATCGGTCATCAAATCTGAGCTCTCAAGGCTCAGCCTTGGCACAAGGTCTAACATAAGTCTGATATAATATACTGCTCTGATCATGAGTGATCACAAAATAAAAGTTCATCATAGCTGATCTCTGTAAAAGCTAGGCTCTGAAATGTGCAGATATCTGCTCAGCAAGAATAGTAGCCCTGCTACTATGGTGTGATAACAGTGCTTAGGCAAGTAGACTAGCTCTCTACTAGCTCTTCTCTCCAAATGCAAAATGATCAAAAGCTGGTCTTCTTCTTTGTTCCTGACTTTTATAAACTTCCTAAGGCTTCCCCAATTCGAATTCCATCCATGAGCTTCATGCTAACTCAATTTGGGAAGAGATTCCCAAGTATGCCACTTGTCCTTCCAATTCTAGCCTCCTCCTTCACCAAATTCGAATTGGTGTCTCTTTGGCTGCCCTAACTCACTTGGGCGTTTTCTTGGAGGCTATTTTTAGCCCTGACATGTCATATATGTCAGATGTCAGCCATTAGGTTTGATTTTTCAGAAATTTCATACGCATCTTCATCATTGGTGTCATACAAGCTAGGGAATCTAGCCCAAGTGTCCCACTAGCTCCAAAATGCCTCTTCCTCTCCCATGGGAGTTACTCTTCCTCTACATTTCGACCTCATTGAGTCATGCCAAGTAATATGCCCTCCCAACTACCCCAAGAATAGTGGACTCCACCTTGGATTCGAATGGGTGAGAGTGGAATGCCATGTGGCATGGGGAATCTAGCTTTTTGGGGATCCCACACCATTAATTTGTCTCCATGACCAAGCGCCATCTTATTTTCTCACCATACATATTTTTTTTGCCCCTCTTAATATATTTATGCCCAAACCAAAGTCCATTTGGGTTTATTAGTCTCATTCCAATTTTAATGTCTCCACCCCAACCTAAGAAACTAGTAGGTTGGTGGAATTTTCCCTACTTGATATTTATTTGAATGGGGACATTACAGTCCTCCCCACACAAGATTGCTTGCCCTCAAGCAATCTCAATTTAGTATGTTGCAATATCAGGTGGCCTTCCATGAGGAATGTCTCCCAAAACCTTTTCATTTTTGTGTTTCATACTGTGGGAGGACACTACCCTATTCGAATAGGTGTGCATTCCTCTCAGCACCCTTTGTTTTCCCTCCGAATCTTTGAATTTCATTTCAAGGATTTGATAGTTCACTAAATGTTTCCCTATAGAGTACAGTCATTGCACTCCCAAGACCACATTAGTATCAGCAACATCAACCACATAAAAGCTATCAAAAAATGTGTAATTACCTATGGTGAGTTGTAGCTTTGGAATCCATGTTTTGCACTTCATAGTATGGTGACCTGGAATGATGACTGTGAAGCCCTCGAATGGTTCAACAGGTAGCTTTCTCCTCTCCATCATGGCTGCATCAATGAAGTTATGTGTGGCTCCTCCATCTACCAATACCGAAACCCTTTGTCCTTGTACAACTCCTTGGCATCGAATAGTGTGGAAACGAGGCACTCCTGAAAGCACTGCTAGTCTCCCTTTGTTAGGTAATGGATGATCTTCTTTTTTCTCTTCTTCTTTTGCTATGGCATATCCCTCTTCTTGGGCTGAAATATGTCCTCCTTCCTCCATGCCCCCTTCATACTCATCATCACAAAATATTTCAATGAATTGGGCCTTTCCCTTAGCACATTTATGCCCTGCTACCCATGGTTGGAAGCATGAGTAACATAGTTTCTTCCTTCTGAGTTTTTCCCTGCTTAGTTCATCTTTCTTATCCTTTCCACATTCATCTTCTTGCCATGGCTTCTTTTTAGATTTGAATTGGGAAGGGAAGTTGGGCTTGGGAGGAAACCTTGTCCTAGGCAGCACATTTTGTAGATCTCTTGTCAAGCTCATAGCATCCTTCAATGAATTGGGTTTGTGGGCCTTAACTAAACCTTGTAAGGGTTCAACCAAACCTTTAGTAAACAACAATACTAATCTTACCATAGATATATCAACCACCTTAACTGATAATTTTTGGAATTCCATCATATATTCAGCAGGGGTTCCAACTTGCTTCAATTGGGCTAGTTCTTGGAAAGGCAATTCTGGGTCTTTTTGCTCAAATCTTTCTAATACCCTGTCAACAAATTCTCCATAGGTTGTAACTTGATCATGTCCCAAAGTTTTCAGACCATGGAACCACCAATCATTGGCATCTCCTTCTAGATGCAAAATAGCCATTTTTAAAGCATCATTCTCCATCATTGGATTCAGCTGAAAATAAACATCTAGTTTTTGTACCCAAGTATTTGCAGAACTTTGGGGTGAGCCATCAAAAGTGGGAAGGGGCATTTTATCAATCAATTCAATTCTTTATTCTGAAATGGAGTCTTATTACCTTCCCTCATTTTGAGTTTGCTTGATACATTAAAGAATTGGTCAAATGGTAGAGTTCTTCTACAATCTTCACTCAACTTTTCCCATTCTGTCACCACATCCTGCATATCAAATTGGGTGTTAGGCTCTTCTTTGACCTCAAGAAATTTAGGTGTAGTAGGCCTTGGTGTGCTCTGAAATTCATTAGGTCTATTATGGGGTCCTGTGCTTGAGAAAATATGCTCACCCATTGCCTTCTTTTCCTCGGAATGAGAACCACTGCTGCCTCCTATTAAATGTATGTTAAATCTAAAGACTGCTGACCTTATATGTGAAACTTTCCTCATTGAGCCTGCGGGTGATGATGTGAGATGGAGTAAGGGACAACTAATTCTAAGTGTCCTGTTATCACATATATAGTAGCCGGGCTACCATACATTCTTTTTCAGATTCCAGAGCACTATTCAGCCAGTTCCTTCGCATTTGAGATGCTGAGATGAGCATCTATTATGGATCACTATCAGATTATGCACAATAGAGGTTTTCTCCATGCCATGACTGAGTTTCAGGACACTCAGAGAGAGGACTGATGTAGCCATTTAGCCATTTATACAGAGCAGTCAACAACAACTTCAGAGGACAGATGATGGTTCAGATGATGATCTTTCAGGTATATGACTCAGCAGGTATATTATGGTGTTGTGATTATATTGCTTTTATTTCCATTTTCTTAGCATGTCTTAGCATTTAGTATCATGATCTGGCGATCATATAGATATGTGGACCTGGTTATAGTTATACATATATATCATATTTGTCCCTACTCAGACTTAGAGGTTTTTGGCTTATACTCATTGGTTTTACCCTCCCTAGGGAGAATAGAGGTGATCATTCCCGCCATACTTTGGCTTGCTAGTGTCGGTTTCATTATTCACTGTCTTCATCCATCCATGACTTACCCAGTTTGTTCATTACCTTGGCTTACTACTTGACTAGTGGCATGGAGGACCTTCCCCCACTGTAGCCTCTATATTGGATAAGCTTCCCTGTTTATTTGTGTCTCGGCTCTGAGTTGGTAACAAAACTTACCTTTGGTGAGTTGGCTTAGTCCCCCCAGTCACTAAAGATGTTGTTGGCTAAACCTGAAACTTTTAGTGCTGCCATGAATACAAAGTATGGAAATGAAATGTTGTATCTTGTATGAAAAGCCCATTCATGCAATGTGTTTCTCAACACACATGAATGAAAGTCAAGGCCAAATGAAAATGGCTATGAAATATCAAATGTTATATCTTTTGTGAAATGTAAATACCTTGGTAAACAAGCTGTCTGTGACACACCTAGAAGTGCTCAGGTAAACAAGTGCCTTAAAAATACACCTGCAGCAAGAAGCCTCATGATCAAAGGCTATGGAAACTCTAGGCCCAAAAAGCAATGGAATTTAAACTCTATATCAAAAAGATTGCTGGCGTCATATATATTATGGATTGTGCGCATCTGTGAAGGTGAATAAACACTCTTTGAACAACTTACCCATTTGTGAGACACCGCCATTCCCTGTGTTATTGCTTGTCCACTATATGCTATGGTGTGTATTTCCTTATCCATTTCCAAAGTGTCAGAGTGTTAAGTTAGTAAGTCATCCCTTGACCTAGCCATGTTATTCTTAGCCTTCACCCTTGTAATGTCCCCATTCAAATAAGTGCATAGTAAGACAATCCCATCAATCCTACTAGTTTCCTAGGTTGGATGGGCACATGTGGGATGGTAATAAGGAAACTAATAAATGATATTTAGACATTAGAAGGGTTCAAGCATTTAATAAATATGATGAATAAATAAATTCAAGAGAAATTCTAGGTGGCAAGTGGTTTTGGAGACATATGGAGGTGGTGGAACCCACACTAGCTTGATTTTTCAATGACACATGGCAGCTCTCTCTTGCCAATTCGAATTCATGGGAAGGTGAACACTCTTGGGTGAGTTGGTAAGTCATAACACATGGCATTGAGCATCTTAGGTCGAAATGGGATGGAATAGTAACCTCCATGGGAGAGGAAGAGTCAAATTGGAGACTAGTGGACACTTGGGCTAGATTCCCTAGTTTTATGACAACAATAATGAAGCATCTATGACATTTATGACAAAATTCAGACCTGACTTCTTACACCTGACCATTATGACATGTCAGCCCCAAAAATAGGCTCAAGGAAGGCGCTCATGGAGTTGGAGGAATTCAAAGAGACTCAAATTCGAATTTGGGAGAAGATGGAAGGTTGGAACTAGGAGACAAGTGGCAAATGAGGAATATTTTCTAAATGGAAAATTATTGAATCTATTAAGAGGATTTCGACCCCTTGAAGGCTAATGTTGGTTATAAAATGTAGAAATCAAGTATGAGAATGGCTTTTGATGATTTGAGAAAAATTGCATTTGTGAAGAGAGAACTAGTGGATGACTAGTTTCTTGCCTTAGCCAATTTCGAGGGTGAAAGATTCCCATCCAAGTTGGTGTTTGGAGAGGCCACTCAGGTCTTTCATGGTGCTTTAATGGAGTTTTATTTGCAGGTAGCAGCTACAGGAAGTTTCATGGTTTGGTTTAGTGCAGCACTTTCTCTCCACCATTTCCAATTTTGAAGGCATATTCGGGCTCCTTGAGGGATTGCGCTTTGGGTGAGATCTTGCACTCATTGGGAGAGCTTCATATGATATTTTTCTGATTGTAATAGCTTCATATCCTCTGTTCTTCATATTCAGAAACTCTCAGGTCGAAATACCCATTGAATGTATGCAAAATTATTGATTAATGAGCAAACAATGTCCGTTTCCCCAATGCTTTGATGTATGACACTATAAGGTTGATTATTTCGAATGGATGGATGATTCTCTGATATATTTGTGATTAATATACTGCCATGGATATATTCTACAAGTTTCATGTACTGTACTTGAGCATTTGAAGCATTTTTACTCAGTTTGTTTGTATTGAGAGGTGAAATAGTGCCATTTCCCCAAGGGTCGAATTGGGGGTTTTTGCTGTTGAATGTGAGAGAGTTAGAACAGTAGTAAAAATCAATTAATGGTGCATATGAGACCTTAATCACATACTTAACACATTACATACCTCTGTTCATAAATTCGTGGGAGTTTGGAGGCATTTGGAAGGCCATTTGCAGTGTTACCCCGGGGGGATTTGATGCACAAATTACTAGTCAAAATTACCTATATTGATCAGAATATAAATCAAGTTTGCAACAGTATTTGGAGGGCCATAAAACATCCCTGAACCTAATATTCAAGTCTAAATACCATTCATACACTCCTACAGAAGATTTGGGAGCATTTGGGTTGATTTGTAGGTCAAAACAGTAAAACTAGTCAAAGGTTGAAATTGGGGAAAAAGTGGAAAAATTGGCATTTTAATAAAATTTTGAAAAAGGGTCATTACAACCCTTCACTAGCAAGTTGATCACAGCTATGAAGTGAGTATGACCTTGAAAGTCTTGTCTTAGTAATAAATAATAATTAATGACCTATTATATTTGGATTTAGATCGCTAGTACTGATTGCTATTTGTTATAATTGCTATGTGAATGGATTGTAAAGCATGTTTTAACCTTTGACACCTTGTAGCAGCTTGATGATAGTTTGAGTCATATTTTGGTCATGTTGACTTGGTCAAACCTAGTTTGACCAAAAGTCAACCACAGGACATGAGGTGGCAGACCTTGGATGTTACAGATAGATGATATAGGGTTTGGTACAGGTCACCATGGTGGGCTTATGCAGTGGTTTCAGGCTTATGATGATGATTTGTGCTTTTAGGCACTTTTACAGATTATTATTATTTGGTCTGTCGGATATGATGAGTATTTATTTTGGACCATGTAGAGGACTATACGGTGTATGAGTACACACTTTAGATGGATTTGGACCTTTTGAGTCCAATGAGATAGTTTGTTTTCAGTTTCGGGCAGTTACGGTGATTTTGAGCCTCAGTTGGCTATCCTAGTGCAGATTTGGTCTATCAGAGGCCTTGTCAGAGCAGAGCAGAGATTGGGTGAGATCACCTAGGGTGCTGTGCATGGAGGGGGTGGTCTAGCCACTTGATATTACCATATTACCCCCCTCCTAGATAGCCTGGTGCCCTCACCTTGACAGCGCAGGCACTCCAGGAGGCAGTTTGGGCAGTTTCACACTTCCCAAGGTAGTCCATAAATGGTAAAAATGGCTATAGAAGAATTCGATTTGGGCTACTGAGGTAAGGTTATGGCATGGGATGATCAGTGATGATGAGTGGGATGTCTTCCACACCTTCTCCAGCAGTTTCAGCTTCATCGGGACCCACATCCATCATTTATGGCACTTTTTGATGATTTCTGGAGCCTCCAAAGGCTCACGACTTTCTCAGAGAGGCACGATTTGGTGTCTAGCATGATTATTTTTGGACATTGTGCCATGGGAATTGACCAAGGGTGTTAGAAATTACCCCTTGGACCCACCATGAGCTATTTCTTATATTTTATCATCATGATTTGGTGGGATCCCCTCTTCTAGGGAGAGTTTGTCCACATATTGTTATATTTTATTATTGATCCATGTATCTTATTGTTGAGCTCATCTCAACCATTGATTAGATCATTTGATCTTTTAATCTTAGCCACTCATTCAAAAAGTGGTTAGGGTTATGGCCTCTCTCCATCCTATTTAAGGAGAGAGCTTCTCATTGTAAAATCATCTAGAGAATTTGGCTCTTGGCTCTTGGAATAAAATTTCTATCTTTTGGAGTACATGCTTGGATCTTGGAGTGGATGCTGGTTGTTTTGATTGTAAATGCTTTTGTCCATTGCACTGGAGGATCTATTGTAGCTATCTTGCATATTTTGCCATATCTTTTTATAGGTGGAGAAGACTTCTTTGACAAGTGCGAATTGGTGAAGAGGCTTGCCCTTCAAGCTTGGAGGAGGACGTTTTGGTTAAATAGGGAGTGGTTTTGTCTTTGTACCAACTATTCTTTGCTTATCTCTTTCTTGCTTGTATCTACCTTCAACATGTTAAATTGATTGATGCTTTGCTCCTTGGTTTTGAAAGGTTAGAGGGACACACATGTGGCTTGGAGAAAATCGATTTGGCAAGAGGGCTTAAAAAATTCTTCTTTTGATCTTTGGCAAAAGTAATCCTCATCTCAACTAGCATTCATCTCTTCATCCAGGTATGCTCCAAAGGTATGGTCTTCTTCTTCCTTAGTTTATCCATAATTTCTAGATCATAAAAACCCCAATTGATTAAAACCCTCATTTTTCACTTTTTTCTTAGATCTACTTGGATCTAGCTTGGCTTTGGGTAAGATATTGAAAACCCACCTCTATAGCATCCACGACAATTCGGATCTATAGTTTGGTGAGTATTGGCCTTCATTTGACACACTTTCCAAGGCACATTAGTCTTCTTGAGGGAGGCTATTGGGGCTACTTCCAAGAGATGGGTAGGTGAGATCCCACTTGATTCATACTCTCCTCACTTGATAACCTACCCCTAGTGCTTCACCTCTTTGATTTTTGCCTTGTGGGCCCCATTCCTCATTTTGAGGGTTGTGCCCCACTTGGGTCAATTTGGTGATGCATGTTCAATCTCAGATCTATGGAGATCTAGCCATTGGATGCCCATGATTTTCAAGATCCACATTCATGCTTGCCTAAACTACTTGGATCTAAACTTCGGTGGCCTTTGGGTTTGATTTGACACATTTTTCCATGCTTTTAGCCCTCCTTGGGCAAAGTCGCACTCCTTGGGTGTTTGAGTTTGTGCACTTCTAGGACATGGGTGGTTGTGATCCCGCTTGATTTGGAAAGAGCATACCTTGAAACCCCTACCTAGTATCTCACTTTGTGAAGTTCTGCCTTGTGGGTATCATTCCTCATTTTGGGGATTGTTGTCCACTTGGGTCACATAGTGAAATATTAGATCTACTAAGATCCAACCATCACATCTTGAATAGCCCACTTGATTTGCATCCTAGGTGTCCTGATCTACAATTTGACATCTCTTTTGACTCCATTAACCCATCTATCAAGGCACTAGTCCACCTAGGGTAATCGCACTCCTTGGGAGTTGTTTCAAGTCCTAGATCCCACATGTGGGTATCTCTAATTTCATCTTAGATCCTTAGATCTATCCCTTGCACACCCCTTGGTACCACTTGCACCCCTAACTCCACCTTGTGGGTCCCATTTGAGCTATTTCCATATCCCAAGGAAGTGGGTCCCACTTGTGTATTTAATGGTCCTAGATCTTGTCATCTTATCTCATCATGTGGCCTAAATCATTCATTGCTTGAAACATAAGTCATTCCCTAAGTCTCTTTCAACCACATTTAAACTTCTAGGTCCACCTAACCTTGCATTGGTTTCTGTAACTTGTCTTTTACATATCCCTAGGAACCTTTGTTTGGGTCCAATCATCTTTGATTGGTTATAGGGTCTCCCCCTAGGTCTTGATTCATCTTGATATAAAGTGAAGAGTGCCTCAATTGACGTGACTCCCAGCTTGCATTGGGAACCGTGGCATCTCTTGGGTCACCTCTTTAGTTGTCCATCTCCTCTACCATCCCAGATGGGATACCACTAGGGACAACTACAAGTTGTGTGATAACATGTCCCCTAGAACCTCAAGTTACGGTTAGCCGGGCACCTAGTTCACGACGGTTCTAGCAGTAGACAATTCTTGCCAAGGTTGAATAAGCACTTCTCTGAACAACTTATCCATTTGTGAGACATCGCCATTCATTGTGTATCTCTTGTCCAACACATGCTTAAGTGTGTAACACCATGTCCTTCATCCAAAGTATCACAATGTCAAGTCAGTCAAGTCATCCCTTCTAGCCTAGCCTTGTGTCTTTAACCTTCACCCTTTGCTAGCAATTTGATCATGTTTACAAACAAGTATATTCTTGAGATTCTTCTTCAAAGTAGATTATTTAACGTACCTATTTACTATTTATTAATTGCTAGTGAAATAATGCTTAATACTTTAGAGTCTAGCTATGACAATGATCTAGAGAGCATGTCTTAACTATTTGCACTTGCAACAGCTTGGATTTTTAGCTAGGGTCATATTTTGATCAGTTTGACCAAGGTCAACCTTGGGATCCGTGATGAGATGGACCACTTTATGTTTGATGATGATATATGGTCTTCTATATACCTTCTTGATGATTCCATATCCTGGACACAGGCTTCCGATGATGATTGATGCAGTTTGTCATGTTTATTATTATTTCCAGATCATCATATTTTTACACTGTCCATGTATGGTGGACCCTATAGGTTATCATGAGGTGTATGAGTACTCATCTTTAGTGGATTTGGGTCTTCTGGATCCATTGAGACACTTATCTATCGGTTTCAGGCACTCCCGGGCATGTTATGAGCAGTTTTCCACCTGTTGACCAGATTGGCCATGCTGATGTGGCCTGTCCAGTAGGAACCTTGGAGGCTAGTCGTTACCTAGGGTGCTACAGGGGGAGGGGGTGGTCTAGCCACTTGTTATTACCATATTACCCCCTTCCGGACATGATGGCACACTCAGTTTGACAGCGCAGGCACCTGGTGGTCAGTTATGGGCAGTATCAGGGTTTTCAGGAGGATTACAAAATGGAATAAAAAGGTCACTAAGGAATTCGATTTGGGCAATTGAGGCAAGGTTTTGGCATGAGGTCTGCTCTAAGGTCATCCATGGTGTATCCCACTCCTTCTAGATCAGTTTGCAGCAGTCAGTGGGGTCCACACAGTGAACAGGATGTCTTTTGATGTATATTTCTCTCAGATTTGGGGGGACAAGATTTGATCATTTGTGTACTTGGACATGTCATTGAGTCTCATGTTATATTATTGTGCCATGGGGTGATGCTAATGAAGGAGAATAATACCTCGTAGCCCCACCATGTGCTTCTAGTCACTTGTCCTAGTCATCTTATTTGGCACTTGCATTAGTCTCCCCTAGCTATGACGTCACCCCTCCTAGGTCTTTTTGACCATGACGTCATCACGTTAGTGAGTGATCCTTGTATTATGTTGTATTGGCTCATATTAGCCATTGATTATATTGTTGTATCTTTTGATCTCAACCACTAATTTCAAAAGTGGTTAGGGTTTTGGTCTTTCCTCTCCTATTTAAGGAGAGACCCCCCTATTGTAAAAGCATCTATAGATTTTTGGCTCTTGGCTATTGGAATAAAATTCTATCTTTTGGAGCAATGCTTGGATCTTGGAGTGGATGTTGGTTGTGATGATTGTAAATGCTTTGTCCATTGCACTAGAGGATATCTTGTAGCTATCTTGCATCTTTTTCCATATTTTTGATTTACAGGTGAAGAAGACGTCTTGGAGGAATGCACATTGGTGGGGAGGCTTGCCCTGCAACTTCTTTCCAAATCGTGGATCAAATAGGGAGTGGTTTTGTCTTTGTACCAATCATTCTTTGTCATCTATTTCTAGCTTGTATCTACCCTCATCTTGTTTGACTGATTGATGCTTTGTCTCCTTGGTTTGATAGGTAAAGAGGGGCACACGTGTGGGCTTGGACAAATCGTTTTGGCAAGAGGGATTCAAAATCTTCCATTTGATCTTTGGCAAAGTAATCCTTATCACAATTGGCATTCATCTCATTATCCTGGTATGGTCTAAAGGTTAGTGTTTTTCCTCCTTGGCTTATCCATTATTTCTAGATCTCAAAACCTTAAACTTCAAAACTCTTGTAATTTTTATTTTCCAGATCTACTTGGATCTAGCATGCTTTTGGGGATATAATTTAAAACCCACCTCTACATTAGTCACAACATTCCCAATCTACAGTTTGGTGAGGTTTGGACTCCATTTGGCCCATTTTCCAAGGCACTTGGTCTCTCCAAGGGAAGTCGCACTCCTAGGAGAGTGGCTTCTTTGCTAGTTTTAGTATGTGGGTAGGTGATATTTTTGCTTCATTGGATAGATCAACCCCTAAGACATACCCCTAGTGCTTCACCCTATTGATTTTCACCTTCTGGGCCCCATTCCTCATTTTGAGGGTTGAGCCCCACTTGGGTCACTAGGTGATGCATTAGGTTCTTCTTAGATCTACTTGCTTATTCCTTCTCAACCCCATAGATTCATCCTATAGTATCCCCTCTAGTGCCATCTCATCTTGATTTTAACCTTGTGGGCCCCATTTGGACCATTTTTCCACTTTTTAAGGGTGGGCCCCACTTGGGTACTTTTCTTTGGCATTAGATCTATCTAGATCTACTATCCTTAATCCATAAATGACCCATTCTTACACTTGGTTGAACACTTGTCACTTCCTAAGCCTCTTCAACCAAGCCCTAACCACTTTAGGTCCACTTATCCACCTTAGATCTAGATCTTGTTTTATCTTGGTCTCCTTATCTTTCATCATCACATTTCCCTAGGAGGCCTTGATTTGCATTCGCTAACCTTTATTGGCTAAGCTAGGGTCTTCCCCTTGATCTTGATAACAGTACCTAAAGGGTACAATTGAGTATGGAATCAAATATGCGACGAATCAGAAGACTAACCTGCATGGTTATGTTGATTCAGATTGGGCAGGCAGTGCCACAGACAAAAAGAGCACTTCAGGATGTTGCTTCAGTTTGGGATCCGGTATGATCTCTTGGTTTAGTAGGAAGCACTCAAGTGTGGCACTGAGTACAACCGAAGCAGAGTATATTGCATTATGTTCGACTAGTTGTGAGGCAGTATGGATTCGGAAGTTACTGTCAGATTTATTTGATCTCGAGTTAGAGGCGACTTGTATCTTTTGTGACAACTAGAGTTGTGTAAAATTGTCCGAGAACCCGGTGTTCCATGACAAGTCGAAGCATTTTGAGATCAAGTACCACTATATCCAGGATATGGTGCAGAGAGGAGCAATGAAGCTCCAGTATGTGGTGATAGATGAACAGATAGTCGATGTGTTGACCAAGCCGTTAGCAATAGTAAGTTTGAGTACTTCAGAGAGAAGCTTGGTGTTATCCAGATCGATGTTCCTCAAAAGAGGGAGTGATGTGACCTGTCTGGAAGACACAGGTGCACCAGGGTTGTATCTTACATGGTGGAAGATGCAGGTAGTCCGCAAGGACGTAATACATCTGGGATGATCCTGGGCTGTATCCACATGTGAGAAGACGCTGGTGGTCCACGGGTCATAAAGCATCTAGGATGCGCCTGGGTTGTATCTTACATGGTGGAAGACGTAGGTGGCTCGAAAGGACGTAATGCATATGGGATTCTCTTGGGCTTTGTCCACATGTTCGAAGACGCAGGTTGACCGAGAGAGTCATAATACATCTGGGCTGTATCCATTGGGTGGAAGATGTAGATGTTCCTGGACTGTATCTGTTACCAACTTATTTGTACCATAGTTGGATTATCTGAAGAGCCGCCATTTGACAAACATGATGAATGTTTGTACTCCAGTGTATCAGATGATCCAACATTTGTGACTAGCTAGTTTTTGTTTTTCAGTTGACATGACCATGGCCCCATGGGGTTTGTAATAAAGTGTGCTAGTAGGATCTGAGTGTCTCGGTTCCCCATGACTTGATTAAGCAACTAAGGTATTTTAGGGAGTTTTTTTCCTTGTCAATTATACTTTGCCTATAGCCGAGCTATAATCGATGAGGTTTTCTCTCGTTTCCTCCAAAGCTGGAATCCTCGATTTTGAAAATTTTAGCCATGGGGGGTTATTAGAGTCCAAGTGATGTATATAAGCCTACTAGACATTGTTAGAATAAGTGTCGGTCATGTCCTAGGTCCATGAAACCCTCAGAAAAAATTTTGAAAATTTTTTATCGGGTCTGTCGAATTTGGGTTTTTAATTATTTTTTAAATTTAATAAATTTCTCTATAGTTTAAATAGAGAAATATCAATTTGTAATATGTCAGTCATCTGGGATCAGAATTTGATGATTGAAGGCTCTAGAGTCTAGACTTACGCCAAAAATCATTCATGATCCCCAAACCAGTTTATCCTAAGTTTCGGATGTCAGCTAGGCCTCATAATTAATAATTTCTCAAAAAACCCAGTTACAGAGCAATTATTAATTAAAATAATAAAATTGATTATTTTGGAGATAATCCAAATCTCTCCAAAATAATCCAAATGGAATAAAATAAAAGTCTAGTTGACATGGCACCTGGCATTAAAGATGATTCCAATCAACTTCATTGAGCTTCAGTCAACTATCCAGTCAGCACAAGCTTATCCTCTTCAAGTGAATTCGCCCTCGATGCATGCAAGCTCGATTTTGGTGATGTGGAGTAGGCATTTAATGGTTTTTGGTTGGTGTGAGTTGCATTGAATGGGAGTGGGGGTGCCTTGCAGGTGGAGGCCACCTCCCACTCCCAACCACCAAAGATCTCAATCAAATTCGTGGCAAGCTCCAAGCCTACCTACCACAAAGCTCATGCATCATCTCTTGGTTCACGTGTTGATGAGTTGGAGATTGCCCATTTGCTTGGTGTATTTTCCAATGTGATGGTGGAGTTAACAAGAAAGAGTGGGGGGCGCCTTGCCTAGGTGGAGGCCACCTCCCCACTCTCCATTTAATGCAACTCAAAGTTTGTTGGTGAATTCGAGCTCCAAGTAGTTTTGATTGCAGTTTCAACTGGATATGATTGGAATTCGACTTTAGTTAGGTGGCATTTGGCTCTCTTCTCATGGCCAATTCGACTTAGGTATTTGGTAGTCTTCTATTGCTATATAATGAGGCTCTTTTTCCTCATTCTTCATGGAGTTTTTGAGCATGAACACTCTGCCAAAATACTATTGTAATATTTGTTTGATTTTTGAATAATATATTGACTTTGGAGGTCCATACAAGTGCTTTGGGGTTGTCTTTCACATTGCTTGGTGATATTCTTCTCACCCTATCTCTTATCTCAAGTTTTGCAATATTTAATATATGTTCTATAAATCATAGAAGTGTATTATTCGGTTTAACTTGTTTGATGTTCAAGGGTTTTGCAGAATTCACATAAGGTAGATAATGACTTAGAGATCAAGTTGCTCTTTACATTCCAATGGTTATTAGCACCTAATTGAAGTTGTCTTGCAGGTTTCCAAAAGATTCATTGTTCAAAGAAAAGAAACACTTCAACAAAGATTTGGCCTCTTCCTCCATCAACAAACTTCATTGGTTACTTGTCCTTTAAGCTTACCTCTTCAAGCCCATCCCCATTAAATTAGTTCCACTCACCCTTTTGTTTTGCCCTTTTTCTCCTCTTCCATTCCCTTGTTCTTTGCCCTAGATTCACCTTCTCTTCCTCCATTTCATTTTGCCCTAGGATTCAACTTCCATCCTCCATTCGCCTTTCCTCTTCAAGCTCATTTCGTCCACCTCAAAAAAGCCCTAAAACAAGCCCAAAACACCAAAAACAAATTGTTTGAGTTAATTATAGCTTCGTTCTTAATTTGCATAAGTAAATTTGTTAGATTTAGATCTCAAGTTTTATTTGCATCTCATACACCATCTCATGCATTGAAAAGTTAATCTTAGAGCATTCTTTGTTTAACTTTAGTTTCCATTTGAAAGAAAGAAAAATTTTCATAAAAATATCTTAAAATTTTTATACTTTAGATCTCTTTCCCATCACTTTTTAGGAGTTTGTTGTTCGCTGGTCCGTTTTCCCATATAAAAATTTTCAAACCAAAATCTCATGCTTTTACATGTTAGATCTTAGTTTTCATTTTCTAGACTTAATGATTTTCAATTTTGCTTGATTTCTAACGTTTAATGGGTGCTTGTTGAGTGTTTTTTCCAAGCTTGTGTAGGTCTCTTTGAAAGAGAGGACAAACTAGTGAGCACATTCGAAGAAGAGCAAGTACATACAAGGAGAAGATCCAGACGAAGCAATAAATCAAGAAACAATCTCCTTTTGTACTAGCCTTCAAAGGATTCCAGGTTTTATTTCAATAATTTGTTTATCTCACGTTTCTCAAAGAAGACCTTTCAAAGGTTAAACTCCCAAAGGCAATTGTATAAAATTAATAAAAAGTACAAGTGGAGGAGGCCTTCACTTTTTTGGTTTTCTTTCCCATTTGTGGAAGAGTGTTGTGGTTGGTTAGCTTAGATCTTCTTTTTCATGCTTTAGATTAGTCTTTTACTTCATTTTCATACTCTCTTTCAAGTTTTGACTTGAGGTAGTATCTCCTAAGGGCAAAACCACATAGCTTTGTGGTTACTCCTCTTTCTCCGTTAGTTTCCTTGGTCGAAATTTCAGCTAGCTGGAAAGTTCTCAAGTGCTAGCGATTCTAGTGGTTAACCTTGTTCGGAGGAAGACCCCACCTTAGAGTAAAATTGTTTGGTAGAACACTAAGTCTCTTTTTTAAATCTCATTTTGCAAGTAGCATGCTAGTTGTCTTTTATATCTTTTGAGCTATCATATGGTTTATCTTTACAACTGCTTCTACTTACAATAAAATAAACAAAGCCTCTTGAATTTGGCCAAATCCAAGTCAAGAGCACTCTCTGTCGGAGAGCATTTTTTAGACTTGCATTCTCCCCTTGTATTAGGCATATTAGATTATAAAAGTCTCTTGAACTTTGGTCTTAAGACTAAGTCAAGAGCGCTCTCTATCGGAGGGTTGAACGGTGCTCTTAATAATAAAACATTTCAACTCACATCCCCCTTAATTAATTAATTTTTGGTTGATTATCCAACACCCGTATGCTCTGCCAACCTGAAAAGGTTGGGCTAGTACTTAGAAAGGTGAAGGACTTGCTAAACTTACAAGTGATAACATAATTAAAACTTTACCCAAATTCAAAACTAGCGTCAAATCACTGAGGTTGCTTCCTGAAACAGGTGGTGCCAGGAATCCACTGTCAGACTCGAGGGTGGTCAAGCCATTGTACACTTATCCTCTGCAATCTGGGTGCTTTCGATCTATCATCTAAGAGGTTGCCAGTATTTTTCCTTGTTAAGATTTTATTCTTTTGATATCCTTGGTTTTAGCCTAATAATTAAGAACACCTAAAACACTCAAAATTTACCAACAACATTTCAAAATGATCTCACAAACAGTTACTTTGAGACTTACATTTTCCAACATCACAAGCATTTCTTTCGACTCCATTTGGCACTGGTCTTTAAAACTCTTATGTATCTTTTGAATCTAGACCATATGTCCTTGTCATTTGTTTGATCTTTATCTTGTGGATGCTTTGTTTTAATTCTAAGTCACAGTATATTGTTCATCTTCTAAATTGTATTTTGTAAATTTGCAACGTGGATTGCATGTTTAACTGTGTTCTCATCATCATACAAAAACTCCTAAATAACACCCATCCGCATCACCTCACACTTAAAACATATAAAACATAAGAGCCTTAGTGAAACTCTTTGTAGGGACTACCTCCCTTGGCTTCGTTAGGAGTTAGCCTAAACAGAGGAGCTGGGATTCAGGTGACAGTACCTGGCTCATTGCTTGCCCCCAAGGCCACACCTCTCCCCACTTCCAGTGAGGGAGACAGCTTTCGAAAAATTTCCGCTGCTGGTGTGCAATTTGGCGGACAACAGTATCCACTGGGTGGAAGACGTAGGTTGACTGAGAGAGATACGTAATACATTTGGGTTGTATCCACTAGGTGGAAGACGTAGATGTTCCTGGGCTGTATCCACTGGGTGGAAGACACAGGTTGTCTGGTGGACATGGTATATGCACCTAGGTTGCTCTCCACATGAGATGATGAGATGATCCGGATACACTGAGATGATAGTCGGAGACACAGGTGATTGCTTTGACAATGTAATATGTGGTCTTGGGCTGTACCTACTTGATGGCTTGCTTCAGCATTGGATCAGGGGTTGTATTGATGGCCGAGGTTGTCATTGATGACAACACATTAATGACAAAGGCCAAGACAAAGGCCAAGAGGTGATGACATGTCAAACAAGCAAGTATTGATGACAAATGCTGGCAAGCATGGACAAGCATGACATGGCAAGGGTTGATGAAAGGACAACCTGTGGGCATAAGAATGAAGACAAGACAAAGGACTATTGCCTCGACTTACAATGGAGGTTTTACCTCGATGACCAAATATAATAATGACATCCCCGAACGGATGAACCCAAACCTTGACCCATACGGGTCTCTTCCTACACAAAGTCATCCCACAATCTCTTCCAGTCAGGGAGCTTCTCCCTAGCCACCATGCCTTTAACAAAGACGTCTCATGGCTTAGAAAAGCCAATGAGAGCTATACGAACTAGCTCCTCATCCTTGTCTTAGAGCTCACTGCTCCAAGCTCATCCCTGATCTGTGTGAGCCTTGTAAGAAAAAACACCACTCCTTCACCCTTGGCCATCCTGGCTACGCAATCTCTCCTGCAGCACCATCTTCCGGTTTTTGTTCTTGCTTTAGTAAAGACTCTCCAAAGCCTTCCACATTTCCAATGCGGTCTTCTTCCTTGACAGGTTAGGGACTATGTGGTCATTCACCCCATCCAAGATGATCAACATAGCTCTGGAATCTATCTTCGTCCACTTTCCCAACTCTGTCGGATCTGTGGGAGCAACCTTCTGGTCATTAATGTGCTCATCAATATCACTAACATCCAAGATTCTGGTGATCCTCTCTTTCCAAGTAGGAAAGTTCTGTGCCCCCTGGAGTCTATCCTCAACTCTCAACTGCACGGCCATAATGAATAGTACCTGTTATCACACAACTTCTAGTTGCCCTTAGTGGTATCCCATCCGGGACGGTATAGGAGATGGGCAACTAAAGAGGTGACCCAAGAGATGCCACGGTTCCCAATGCAAGGTGGGTGTCACGTCAACCGAGGAACTCTTCACTTTAGGTCAAGGTGAAACAGGACCTAGGGGGAGACCCTATTACCAATCAAAGATGATTGGGTCCAAACAAAGGTTCCTAGGGATGAGTAAATGGTAAGTTACGGAAACCAATGCAAGGTAAAGTGGACCTAGAAATTAAAGTATGGTTGAAGGTGGTTTAAGAAATGATTAGTGCTTCAACCAAGGTATGATTTTAGGCCACATGATTAGCTAAAAAGACAAGACCTAGTACCATGTATTACACAAGTGGGACTCACTTTCTTGGGATATGTGAATGATTCAAATAGAACCCACAAGGTGAAATTAAGGGATGCAATTGGCACTAGTAGATATGTAGTGAGTAGATCTATGGATCTAAGTTGAAATTAGGAGTACCCATGTACCGGATCTAAGGTTTGACACAATTCCCAAGGAGTGCGACTTGCTTGAGGAGGACTAGTGCCTTGTTAGATGGGTTAATGGAGTCAAAAGGTATGTCAAAGTGTAGATCAGGACACCTAGAAGTCAAGACAAGTGGGCTAATTGAGATAGATTAGTTGAATCTTGCTAGATCTAGGATTTCATGATATGACCCTAAGTGGACCACAATCCCTTAAAACAAGGAATGCTACCCCCAAGGCAGATCACCACACAATGATACTCTAGACCTAGGTTTCAAGGTATGCCCGTTCCAAATCCACAAAAATCTCAACCACCCACGTCCTCAAAGTGGGCAAACTCAGTCACCCAAGGAAGTGCGACCTTGCTCAAGGAGGGCTAAAAGGTGGATAAGGTGGGTCAAATCAAGTTCAATGGCCACCAAATTGTAGATCCAAGTAGCTTAGGCACCGATCTATGTGGATATAGAAAATCAAGCCAATCCAAGGGTTAGATCTTACTAGATCTGAGTTTTAAGATGCCAAGAAGTTCAAAAGGGGGTTTTAATCCCTTAAAATGTGGAATGATGCCCACAAGGTAGAAATCACCCAAGTAAAAGTCTAGGGGTAGGTTATCAAGTGTGTAGATTGCAAATCAAGTGGGATCTCACCTACCCACATGCTAGATCTAACCCAACAAGCCTCTACAAGGAAGTGCGATTTGGTTCAAGAGGGCTATATTGCCTTGAAAAGTGTGTTAATTTTAACCCAATCACCACCAAACTATAGATCCAACTAGGGGTGGATGCTATAGAGGTGGGTTCTTAAGATCTTTTCAAAAGCAAGGCTAGATCTAAGTAGATTTAAGAAAAACCAAAATGAGGGTTTTAATTAATTAGGGTTTGTGACCAATGAAGAGAGAATGGATGGAAAGAGGCACATACTTTGTAGATCTTACCTCAATTGCTTGTGGCCACCTTGCAAATTGATAGCATTCTCCTATGTGTATATTCAAGAGTGAGATCCAAGAGCTCCAACCAAAACGTCCTCCTCCAAGATAGCCAAATCGTCCTCCTCCTACAAGACAAGATCAAAGAAACAAGTCAAGTAAGATGATTATGAAAATGATAGAAAGATGTAATAGAAAGCATCAACTATGTCACGAAGATACAATAATGATACTCCCTGTCACAAGATCAACCCAAGAGAGAATATGTGGATCCCTCCAACAATAACCTTCAAGAAATTGCCCTCCTCTCCACCAATTCGACTTTCCTGCAAGAAACCTAGTAGAAGCACCAAAATCCACAATGATACATAGAAAAGATACTGTATATTCAATATGCAAGAGAATCCACAAGACAAGAGAGATATGCTCCACAAAGAAGTGTTCTATTCCAATATTCCAATAAAGACCAAAACCATATACCACTTTACAATACTACATCAAATGAGTGGTTGAGATTAAAAGATCTCAATATACAATCAATGGCTAAGATGAACCATAATAACATAACACATGGATCACTCATAAAGTGATGACGTCATAGTCTAAACTAATCATGGAGGGTGACGTCATCCACTAAAGGGGGTAAAAGTACCAAAGCCCACCTCATAATGACTAGGACATGACATAAGAAGCACATGGTGGGGCTAGGAGGCATCAATCCTTACTAGCTCATCCCCAAGGCACAATAAAATAATAAAATATGTCCAAGATAATATAAATGATCAAATCTGTCCTCAAAATCTGTGACAGACAAGCAGTAAAAGACCTCCTGTGATTGCTGTGGGCCTACTCACATGGTAAAAACTGACTGGAAGATAGTGGGATCACCCTGGAAGACCTCTGTGAAAACCAAATGCCAAAACCTTGCCTCAATTTCCCAAATCGAATTCCTCAGTGACCACTTTATCCCATTTTTTAACTGCCTCGGTAACTGTGAAAGTGCCAAAACTGCCTCCCAAGGCATCTGCGCTGTCCAACTGAGCCCACCAGGCTCTCCAGAAGGGGGGGTAATAGTAAAAACAAGTGGCTGGACCACCCCCTCCTCATACAACGCCCTAGGTGAACTAGCCTCTCATGGCCCCTGCTGCTCAGGCTGGGAAATCAACCCCAAATCTGGTTAACAAGTGTAAAACTGCATCAATCACTGTCAGAAGTGCCCGGATTTGAAAGATAAGTGTCTCATTGGATCCAGGAGACCGAAATCCACTAAAATTGTGTACTCATACACCATGGGTTGCCCTAATGGGCCAGCTGTAGGGTCCACCATATATGGATAGTGCATAATCTGATGATCTGAAATAATAATAAAACCTGCTGAACTGCATCAATCATCATCTGAACCATATATCCATCATATGGCATCGTCATCAAGTATGTGGGACCATCAATCATCATCAATAGGTATATATATATGGCCCACATCATCACGGATCCCAATAATATACAACCAAGGATAAATCACATCAGTAGACTAAGACATGCTTCTCTAATCATTCTCACAGGCAAGCTCAAAGTATAACATCCATTCAGTGGCATTAATCAAGTTAGCATATTCCTTTGTTATATAAAATTACTTGCACAATAGTTCAAACGACAAACTCACCCATTGGATATGGTCAAACTGCTAGTGAAGGATGAAGGCTAGGAACAAGGTTGGGCCAAGGGGTTGACTTGTCTAACTTAACTCAAAAATACTTTGGACTGGGAGAAGGGGGAAAACTACAAACTCTGTGTTAGACAAAATAACACGGGGACAAAATAACACGGGGAATGGTTGTGCCTCACAAATGGATAAATTGTTCAGAGAGTGCTTATTCAACTTAGGCATCATGTCTACATCAAGTTGATCCAGGTTCATTAGGATCATTCAATTTCATTTCATGGCCTTTTTGGCCTACATAACCCTTCGGATCTCAGGTGTGCTGATAAACACAACTAGTTGCAGCTTGCATTCAGGGCATGTTTTCATATATATAAGGTCAGCAATTGTTTAGATATAGCTTTTAAGAACCATTGCTTTTTGGACCTTTCTTATACTCTTCGAGGAGTATTTTTTAGCAGTTCATCGCTCTTGCCCTTTTTAGTTTCCATGGGCGAATTTATAAGTTTCCATAAGTAGAACATGAGCTTTCAGTTTTAGCCAACAACATCTCAAGTGACTAGGGGGAGTTCGAGCCAATGCCAAACATCGGGACAACCGACCAGAATGATTTAGGCCTACAATCCAACTCACCAAAGGCAAGTTTTGTCACCAACTTAGAGCTGAGACACTGAACATACAGGGATGCGGTCCAAACACAGAGGTAGAAAAATGGGGAAGTCCTCAGTATCAGAAAGTCAAATGAGACAGGTCAAGGTTTAAAGTCAAATAGGAAAGTCATGTATGGATGGAGTCAAGTGAATATGAAGCCTACACTAGCAGACAACTGGTGTCAGGAAAGACCATATCTATGAAAGGTGGAAAACCAGTGGGTTTTGTTAAATGACCTAAATGTGCAAGTAAGTGTCCATTTTATGATTTATAGTTCATTTTAAACAGTTTGCCACATCAGGAATAATATACCAAGCAGATGTTGTGAACATGACTAAATCAGCAAGATAATAATCCACAGTCAATGATAACATATCAATAGATCATACAACATCATCATAGTAATAAACATCATATACCATCTGAAACATTGCTGCAATACATCTCTAAGCACTGAACTGAAACTGTATGGGATAAAGGGTCACATCGGTCATC
Organism: Larix kaempferi; assembly: GCA_027924585.1. Classification (NCBI taxonomy): domain Eukaryota; kingdom Viridiplantae; phylum Streptophyta; class Pinopsida; order Pinales; family Pinaceae; genus Larix; species Larix kaempferi. The sequence goes on along the minus strand of BSBM01000732.1, from coordinate 6,117,555 downwards.
AAATCTGAACTCTCAAGGCTCAGCCTTGACACAAGGTCTAACATAAGTCTGAATAATACACTGCTCTGATCATGAGTGATCACAAAATATACAATCATCATAGCCATGCTCTGAATAATGGAAGCTCTGGAATGTGCAGATATCTGCTAAACAAGAATAGTAGCCCTGCTACTATGGTGTGATAACAGTACCTGTAAACCCTAGGATAGATATGTCCCTAATCTATCCAACCAACTGCTGCTTTCTCTCAGTCTGCTCAGAAGAGCTCTGATACCATGTAAATTTCCTTAAAATCCACACTAGAGTTAATGTATGCCAGATTAATTTATTAAACCCAATTGACATAGTTAACCACACATGGATTTCTTCACTATGCAACTGAAACTAAATACTGATAGAAATATAGCATCAATCACATCAATGGAGACAACACAAATATTTTTGGGTGTAAACCCCCAGACAAAATCCAAGATGGGAAAACCGGTGCAACAGCTTGAGAAGAAATTTTATTATGAAGATATGGAACAAATACAATTCAAAAAATTGATTTAGCCAACCTGGCAAAATCGAGCCACTGGAAATCACTGAGAAAACCCCCAAACTTGTTTGGCCCCCTCTGCGTTGCTGTACGGCCTCCCACGTCAGCTCTACGGAATCCGTACGGTCCCTACGTCAGCTGTACAGACAAATCCGTACGACCTTCTCTCACACATGCGGGTTCCTCTGCGGCTGCTGTACGACCAAGCTACAAGTCTGTACGGCCCTCTCTTTGCAAATCCGTACGACCCTCTGTCTCTGCCTGATCACTCTTTCGATCTTCCTGCTGGATGCTCCTCCATCTTCTTCTCTGTCTCTCCTTTTCTCAATGTGTCCTGTTATCACACAACTTGTAGTTGCCCCTAGAGGTATCCCATCCGGGACGGTAGAGGAGCTAGGCAACTAAAGAGGTGACCTAAGAGATGCCACGGTTCCCAATGCAATGTGGGAGTCACGTCAACCGAGGCACTCTTCGCTTTAGGTCAAGATATAACTAGACCAAGGGGGAGACCCTATACCCCAATCACAGTTGATTGGAACCAAGCAAAGGTTTTAAAGGGTGAAAAAATGATGAGTTACGGAAACCAATGCAAGGCTAAGTGGACCTAAAGTTTAAGGTATGGTTGAAGGTGGTATCATGGATAGTTAGTGTTTCAACCTATGTATGGTTTAGGCCACTTGATGGGGTATGATTATCAAGTATAGTACCATGCGCTTACACAAGTGGGTCTTGTTGCCTTGGGAAGTGTGAAATGGTTCTAGGTGGGCCCACAAGGTGAAGTTAAGTGTGAAGATGGTACTATAGGCTAGATCTAGGTTAGATTTACAAGTTAGAGTTGGTTCTAGGATTACCCATGTGCTAGATCTAGGGTTTGACACTAATCCCAAGAAGTGCGCCTTGCTTGGAGAAGGACTAGTGCCTTGTTGGATGGGCTAATGGGGTCAAGAAGGATGTCAAAGTGTAGATCGGGACACCTAGAAGCCAAGTCAAGTAGTTTGGATAAGATCCAATGGTTGGATCTTACTAGATCTAGGTTTTTTAAGTGAAGACCAAAAGTGGACCACAATTCCTTAAAACAAGGAATACAATCCTCAAGGTGGATCGGGACAAAAGGATAGTCTAGACCTAGGTTTCAAGGCATGGGCATTCCAAATCCACGAATATCTCCAACACCCACTTCCTAGAAGTGGTCCAACTCAAAACTTCAAGGGGGTGCGACTTTCTCAAGGAAGGGCAAAAGATGGGTTTGGTGGACCAAACCAAGTCCAATGGCCACCAAAGTGTAGATCCGGGATGTTAGTACCCCGATCTATGTTCCTTCAAAATTTCAAGTGAATCCAATGGGTAGATCTTAGTAGATCTAAGTTTTAAGGTACCAAGAAGATCAAAAGGGGGTTTCAACCCCTCAAAACATGGAAAGATGTCCACAAGGTAGTTTTCACCAAAGTAAGGATATGGGTATAGGTTATCAAGTGTCTAGATGTCAATTCAAGTGGGATCTCACCTACCCATGTGCTAGATCCTACCCAACAAGCTTCTCTTAGGAAAATCGATTTAGGTTCAAGAAGGCTTTTTACATTGAAAAGTGTGTCAATTTTTAGCCAATCACCACCAAAATATAGATCCAACTAGGGGTGGATCCTATAGAGGTGGGTTCTGAATATCTTTTCAAATGCAAGGGTGGATCTAAGTAGATCTAAAAAAAAATACCAAAATTGGGGTTTTGATTTAATTAGGGTTTTATGACCAATGGAGATAGAATGGATGAAAGAGGCACATACCTTGTAGATCTTACCTCAATTTGCTTATGGCCACCTTGCAAGTTGATAGCATTCTCCTATGTTTATATTCAAGAGTGAGATCCAAGTGCTCCAACCAAATCTCCCTTCTCCAAGATAGCCAAATCGTCCTCCTCCTACAAGACAAGATCAAAGAAACAAGTCAAGCAAGATGATTATGAAAATGGTAGAAAGATGTAATAGAAAGCATCAACTATGTCACGAAGATACAATAATGATACTCCCTGTCACAAGATCAACCCAAGAGAGAATATGTGGATCCCTCCAACAATAACCCTCCAAAAGTCGCCCTCCTCTCTCCAATTCGACTTTCCTGTCAAAAGGTTAGCAAAAACACAAAAATCCACAATGATACATAGAAGAGATACTTTATATTCAATATGCAAGAGAATCCACAAGCCAAGAGAGATGTGCTCCACAAAAAATCTTCTATTCCAATATTCCAGAGCTCCAAAGGTGAGCTTTACAATGGGGGGTCTCCTCCTTATATAGGATAATAAAGACCAAAACCCAATACCACTTCATAATACTACATCAAATGAGTGGTTGAGATTATAAGATCTCATCATACAATCAATGGCTAGGACGAATCCATAACATAATATCACATGGATCACTCAACATAACAATAGCGCCCTCACTAAATGGTACAATGGAGGGTGACGTCATCCCACTAGAGGGGTAAAAAGTACAATAATCCACCTCATGATGACTAGGACATGGTAAAATAAGCACATGGTGGGGCTAGGAGGTATAAATCCTTGCTAGCTCACCCCAAGGCACAATAAAATAGTAAAATATGTCCAATATAATAACAATGACCAAAACTGTCCTCAGAATCCATGACAGTCAAGCAGTAAATGTCCTCCTGTGATCAATCTGGAGATACCCACATGGTGAAAACTGACTGGAAGATAGTGAGATCACCCTGGAAGACCACTGTGAAAACCAAATGCCAAAACCTTGCCTCAATTGCCCAAATCGATTTCCTCAGTGACCACTTTATCCCATTTTTTAACTGCCTCGGGAACTGTGAAAGTGCCAAAACTGCCTCCTAGGGTGCTAGCGCTGTCCATCTGAGCCCACCAGGCTCTCCGGAAGGGGGGATAAATGGTAATAACAAGTGGCTGGACCATCCCCTCCATCATCAGCGCCCTAGGTGAACTGGCCTCTCGGGGCCCCTGCTGCTCAGGCTGGGAAATCAGCCCCAAATCTGGTCAACAAGTGTCAAACTGCATCAATCACTGTCAGAAGTGCCCGGAACTGAAAGATAAGTGTCTCAATGGATCCAGAAGACCCAAATCCACTAGGAATGAGTACTCATACACCCTGGGTTGCCCTAATGGGCCTGCTGTAGGGTCCACCATATATGGACAATGTATAATCTGCTGATCTGAAGTAATAATAAACATGCTGAACTGGATCAAACATCATCTGCATCATATGTCCATCATATGATATCATCATCAAACATGTGGGACCATAAATCATCATCAATAATCATCATACATGGTCCACATCATCACGGATCCCAAGAATATATATAATCAAGGATAAATCACATCAGTAGACTAAGACAATGCTTCTTTAATCATTCCATAGCTAAGCTCAAAGTACAAATTCCATTCAGTGGCATTAATTATATTAACATATTCCGTTGTTATGATAAATTACTTGCACCATAGTTCAAATGACAAACTCACCCATTGGACATGGTCAAACTGCTAGTGAAGGATGAAGGCTAGGAGCAAGGTTGGGCCAAGGATTTGACTTGTCTAACTCAACTCAAAAATACTTTGGATTGGGAGAGGGGGAAGCTACAAACTCTGTGTTGGACAAAAGAACACGGGGGATGGCTGTGCCTCACCAATGGATAAGTTGTTTAGAGAGTGCTTATTCAACTTAGGCATCATGTCTACATCAAGTTGATCCAAGTTCATTAGGATCATTCAATTTATTTCCATGGCCTTTTTGGCCTACATAACCCTTCGGATTTCAGATGTGCTGAGAAGCACAACTAGTTGCAGCTTGCATCCAGGGCATGTTTTTTATATATTCACAAGGTCAGCAATTGTTTAGATATAGCTTTTAAGAACTATTGCTTTTTGGACCTTTCTTATACTCTTCGAGGAGTATTTTTTTAGCTTTTCATTGCTCTTGCCCTTTTTTTTTGTTTCCATGGGCGAATTCATTTAGTTTCCACAGGTAGAACATGAGCTTTCAGTTTTAGCCAACAACATCTCAAGTGACTAGGGGGAGTTCGAGCCAATGCCAAACATCGGGACAACCGACCAGAATGATTTAGGCCTACAATCCAACTCACCAAAGGCAAGTTCTGTCACCAACTCAGAGCCGAGACAACGAATAAACAAGGATGCGGTCCAAACACAGAGGTAGAAAAATAGGGAAGTCCTCAGTACCAGAAAGTCAAATGAGACAAGTCAGGGTTTAAAGTCAAACAGGAAGGTCATGTATGGATGGAGACAAGTGGATATGGAGCCTACACTAGCAGACAACTGGTGTCGGGAAAGACCATGTCTATGTAAGGTGAAATACCAGTAAGTTTTGTTAGATGACCTAAAAGTGCAAGCAATTGTCCATTTTATGATTTACAGTTCATTTAAAATAGTTTGCCACATCAGAAATAATATACCAAGCACATGCTATAATCATGACTAAATCAACAAGCTAATAATCCACTGTCAGTGAGAACATATCCATAGATCATACAACATCATCATAATAGCAATCATCATGCATCATCTGAAACACTGCTGAAGTACATCTCTAGGCACTGAACTGAAACTGTAATGGGATAAGTGGTCACATCAGTCATCAAATCTGAACTCTCAAGGCTCAGCCTTGATACAAGGTCATATACAAATCTGAATAATATACTGCTCTGATCATGAGTGATCCATAATATATAGCCATGCTCTGGAATAATGTAAGCTCTGGAATGTGCAGATATCTGTTGTACAAGAATAGTAGCCCTGCTACTATGGTGTGATAACATCTGGCTCCAGCTGGGACAAGTGCTCTAAGGGAGAGAGCGCTTGAGAACCTCAGAATCTCTGGTCTCGAACTGCTCTGCATCAATCTTCAATCCAGCACTGCACCATCCTTGCTTTCAACTTTTATCTTGCACCTGTTCCTGCTCTCACAAACACTAGAATACCATCATGGAGCATGTATGGGATAAAAATAAAATAAAACTGAACATAAACTGAAATGCATATAAATATAACTAATCATGGCATATATTATTCATTCATCATTTTTATTTACTGTGCAGGAGGAAGAGAGAAATTCTTCAAGCAGGCAAACTTGCACAGGCAGCCAAAAAATGACAACTAAAATTTCTTAAATGCATGCAGGAGGAGCAACAAGCTTAGGACGGAGCAAGGCTCAACTCAATGACAGAAGAAAAACAAGCAGACACTCCAAGCAGAAAAGAAAAAGGGGCAATACTCATCACATAGAAAAAGAAAAAGCACACAAATCCTACTGCTCAAGTGAGCTTATTTGGTCCTACCTACCCTACTCTAACCATTCAGCATAAATGTTAGGTAAAATCATAAATCCAGTGCAACCATTCATCAAATAAGTTAATGATTTTTCTTTGATTTTTGTTGATAAAGCAAGTCAAGATTGGATTAAAGATTACTGAATTTGAGAGCACAATCTTCCTGACTTGTTCAGAAATTGAAGAAAGATTTGAATGGAGCAACATGAAACCATGCCAAGGAGAATATTGACTGAAGCAGACATCCTCCATCAAAGAGCTGATAGGATCATAAAATTTATGCAAATGATTGTTTAAATTTGATGGAGGGAAAACATATGGCATTTGATTTAATGCACTACTTTCCTCATTCACTTTACTTGCATATTCAATACGGTTCTCCTTGGGACTGATGATCAAATAAAAACCAAGTGGGGACAAATCAAGGCTTAAAAGACGAAAAATCAAAACTAGACCCTCTTGATGCTCAAAAATGGAGAAAAGATGAAATTGATCTTTAAACACCTTTTCTAGCCACCAAGAATGATTGATAATTTGACAACAAGCATTATTGTTCCAAGGTGACTGAAAAGGGAAATGAAGTGTTTTTTTTCCAATCATGTAATCGTGCATATACTTCCTATTGAAAAATTCCAAGGCAAAAATTTGACTAGAGCACCAACCCACAGATGATTGAAAGAGTTGGGAAGGGAGGGTGGATTGCAAATATGAAAATTCTCCCAAATGAATGAATAAGTTTGACCTTGGATTTTGACAAAAGAAAGCACTCTTTACTGGAGGAATGATTTTAATCTTTTGATCAAGTTTAATATTTACAATCTGAGGACAAGATTGACCATAGTTATCTAACTCTAAGTTATCTTGATTAAGGATGGAAAAAATTAAAGACTCATTAGAGGAAGTGGAACACAGATTAGAGCATCTAGTGTGATTCACTAATTCATCCTCATCTTGAGATTGACCTTCTATTAATTCATCATTAAAATTATAAGAGGATGAGTGATCATTTTCATTTAATTTGTCAGGAAGAAAATTAACAAGTTCATTTAAAACATCCTGATTATTTGCACAATGATCATGTGAAACCACCACTAATGGATCTTGGTCAATGTCCCCACTTTCTTCTTCAAAAAGATGATGAGAAATTAAAGGATTGTTAATGATAGAATGATTAAGAAGTTCTTTTTCTGAAGGATCCACAGAATCAGAAATTTCTTCAAGGTCAGAAGAGGGGCTACTCAAGGGCTGATTTGAAGTGTCATTGTTATTATCATGGTCCTTGTCAAACTGATCCTCAACAGCACAGTTATTGCTTGATGTGTCTGTTAAGGATTCTTCAATATTACTACCCCATTTATTCTTTAATAATCCAGTAAACATGTCATATCCAGTGATGGATCTCGGGGCTAAATTATCAAACCATAAACCGGCATTTCCACCTAATGTCTCACCCAGGGCCCGCATATAAACATCTTCATCATCAGCACCCCTAACTTCCATATAATCCCAAAATCTTTGTAAGTGATTTTCAATTGACTCAAAATAATTTCCATAGAAACGGGGCAACCTTTCAGAGTAATTATTTGGCATAAGATGAGGTGCCCCATGAATTTCAGAGAAGTCAAAAGGAGATGGCTTAGCTGGATTTCTAATAACTTTGGCCATTCTACTAGGGATTAGTTTTGGATGCCTAACTGGAATGCTAGAGTCATTTGACCGAATGCTTTGGTTGCAAGGCCTTGGTCGAGATTGACTTTTGTTTGAATTAATTGGGTTAATAGTTTTACTTGAAGAATGAAAGGAATGATGAGAGTCATAAGAATTATGTACATAATCACTCCCATATTGATATGTTGACTGACTTTCATTACTTTCTTCCAACTGCCCTCTATAGCGAGATAGATTCTCATATATTTCATTCATACACCTTGTCATTTGGAAGAAAATGTCTGAATTCATTTATGATTTACAAGTTACAAAATTGAAAGATGGGAATGGGGTCGATCCTCAGCGGAGTCACGAATTGGAGTCGCCAGGTAGATTTTTAAACTCTTCTACCAAGATGTATGTCGTTTAAAGTGCAGGGAGATAGTGAGACACAAAGGTGTGTTGAACCAAGGTAGGCCCCTACCTCCCCGGCAACGGCGCCAAAAATGTTGGCAAAGAGAACGGGAGTAGGGCTTGAAAAAATATGTCGAACCAGGGTAGGCCTCTACCTTCCCCGGCATCGGCGCCAAAAATGTTATCACACAACTTGTAGTTGCCCCTAGAGGTATCCCATCCGGGACGGTAGAGGAGCTAGGCAACTAAAGAGGTGACCTAAGAGATGCCACGGTTCCCAATGCAATGTGGGAGTCACGTCAACCGAGGCACTCTTCGCTTTAGGTCAAGATATAACTAGACCAAGGGGGAGACCCTATACCCCAATCACAGTTGATTGGAACCAAGCAAAGGTTTTAAAGGGTGAAAAAATGATGAGTTACGGAAACCAATGCAAGGCTAAGTGGACCTAAAGTTTAAGGTATGGTTGAAGGTGGTATCATGGATAGTTAGTGTTTCAACCTATGTATGGTTTAGGCCACTTGATGGGGTATGATTATCAAGTATAGTACCATGCGCTTACACAAGTGGGTCTTGTTGCCTTGGGAAGTGTGAAATGGTTCTAGGTGGGCCCACAAGGTGAAGTTAAGTGTGAAGATGGTACTATAGGCTAGATCTAGGTTAGATTTACAAGTTAGAGTTGGTTCTAGGATTACCCATGTGCTAGATCTAGGGTTTGACACTAATCCCAAGAAGTGCGCCTTGCTTGGAGAAGGACTAGTGCCTTGTTGGATGGGCTAATGGGGTCAAGAAGGATGTCAAAGTGTAGATCGGGACACCTAGAAGCCAAGTCAAGTAGTTTGGATAAGATCCAATGGTTGGATCTTACTAGATCTAGGTTTTTTAAGTGAAGACCAAAAGTGGACCACAATTCCTTAAAACAAGGAATACAATCCTCAAGGTGGATCGGGACAAAAGGATAGTCTAGACCTAGGTTTCAAGGCATGGGCATTCCAAATCCACGAATATCTCCAACACCCACTTCCTAGAAGTGGTCCAACTCAAAACTTCAAGGGGGTGCGACTTTCTCAAGGAAGGGCAAAAGATGGGTTTGGTGGACCAAACCAAGTCCAATGGCCACCAAAGTGTAGATCCGGGATGTTAGTACCCCGATCTATGTTCCTTCAAAATTTCAAGTGAATCCAATGGGTAGATCTTAGTAGATCTAAGTTTTAAGGTACCAAGAAGATCAAAAGGGGGTTTCAACCCCTCAAAACATGGAAAGATGTCCACAAGGTAGTTTTCACCAAAGTAAGGATATGGGTATAGGTTATCAAGTGTCTAGATGTCAATTCAAGTGGGATCTCACCTACCCATGTGCTAGATCCTACCCAACAAGCTTCTCTTAGGAAAATCGATTTAGGTTCAAGAAGGCTTTTTACATTGAAAAGTGTGTCAATTTTTAGCCAATCACCACCAAAATATAGATCCAACTAGGGGTGGATCCTATAGAGGTGGGTTCTGAATATCTTTTCAAATGCAAGGGTGGATCTAAGTAGATCTAAAAAAAAATACCAAAATTGGGGTTTTGATTTAATTAGGGTTTTATGACCAATGGAGATAGAATGGATGAAAGAGGCACATACCTTGTAGATCTTACCTCAATTTGCTTATGGCCACCTTGCAAGTTGATAGCATTCTCCTATGTTTATATTCAAGAGTGAGATCCAAGTGCTCCAACCAAATCTCCCTTCTCCAAGATAGCCAAATCGTCCTCCTCCTACAAGACAAGATCAAAGAAACAAGTCAAGCAAGATGATTATGAAAATGGTAGAAAGATGTAATAGAAAGCATCAACTATGTCACGAAGATACAATAATGATACTCCCTGTCACAAGATCAACCCAAGAGAGAATATGTGGATCCCTCCAACAATAACCCTCCAAAAGTCGCCCTCCTCTCTCCAATTCGACTTTCCTGTCAAAAGGTTAGCAAAAACACAAAAATCCACAATGATACATAGAAGAGATACTTTATATTCAATATGCAAGAGAATCCACAAGCCAAGAGAGATGTGCTCCACAAAAAATCTTCTATTCCAATATTCCAGAGCTCCAAAGGTGAGCTTTACAATGGGGGGTCTCCTCCTTATATAGGATAATAAAGACCAAAACCCTATACCACTTCATAATACTACATCAAATGAGTGGTTGAGATTATAAGATCTCATCATACAATCAATGGCTAGGACGAATCCATAACATAATATCACATGGATCACTCAACATAACAATAGCGCCCTCACTAAATGGTACAATGGAGGGTGACGTCATCCCACTAGAGGGGTAAAAAGTACAATAATCCACCTCATGATGACTAGGACATGGTAAAATAAGCACATGGTGGGGCTAGGAGGTATAAATCCTTGCTAGCTCACCCCAAGGCACAATAAAATAGTAAAATATGTCCAATATAATAACAATGACCAAAACTGTCCTCAGAATCCATGACAGTCAAGCAATAAATGTCCTCCTGTGATCAATCTGGAGATACCCACATGGTGAAAACTGACTGGAAGATAGTGAGATCACCCTGGAAGACCACTGTGAAAACCAAATGCCAAAACCTTGCCTCAATTGCCCAAATCGATTTCCTCAGTGACCACTTTATCCCATTTTTTAACTGCCTCGGGAACTGTGAAAGTGCCAAAACTGCCTCCTAGGGTGCTAGCGCTGTCCATCTGAGCCCACCAGGCTCGCCGGAAGGGGGGATAAATGGTAATAACAAGTGGCTGGACCACCCCCTCCATCATCAGCGCCCTAGGTGAACTGGCCTCTCGGGGCCCCTGCTGCTCAGGCTGGGAAATCAGCCCCAAATCTGGTCAACAAGTGTCAAACTGCATCAATCACTGTCAGAAGTGCCCGGAACTGAAAGATAAGTGTCTCAATGGATCCAGAAGACCCAAATCCACTAGGAATGAGTACTCATACACCCTGGGTTGCCCTAATGGGCCTGCTGTAGGGTCCACCATATATGGACAATGTATAATCTGCTGATCTGAAGTAATAATAAACATGCTGAACTGGATCAAACATCATCTGCATCATATGTCCATCATATGATATCATCATCAAACATGTGGGACCATAAATAATCATCAATAATCATCATACATGGTCCACATCATCACGGATCCCAAGAATATATATAATCAAGGATAAATCACATCAGTAGACTAAGACAATGCTTCTTTAATCATTCCATAGCTAAGCTCAAAGTACAAATTCCATTCAGTGGCATTAATTATATTAACATATTCCGTTGTTATGATAAATTACTTGCACCATAGTTCAAATGACAAACTCACCCATTGGACATGGTCAAACTGCTAGTGAAGGATGAAGGCTAGGAGCAAGGTTGGGCCAAGGATTTGACTTGTCTAACTCAACTCAAAAATACTTTGGATTGGGAGAGGGGGAAGCTACAAACTCTGTGTTGGACAAAAGAACACGGGGGATGGCTGTGCCTCACCAATGGATAAGTTGTTTAGAGAGTGCTTATTCAACTTAGGCATCATGTCTACATCAAGTTGATCCAAGTTCATTAGGATCATTCAATTTATTTCCATGGCCTTTTTGGCCTACATAACCCTTCGGATTTCAGATGTGCTGAGAAGCACAACTAGTTGCAGCTTGCATCCAGGGCATGTTTTTTATATATTCACAAGGTCAGCAATTGTTTAGATATAGCTTTTAAGAACTATTGCTTTTTGGACCTTTCTTATACTCTTCGAGGAGTATTTTTTTAGCTTTTCATTGCTCTTGCCCTTTTTTTTTGTTTCCATGGGCGAATTCATTTAGTTTCCACAGGTAGAACATGAGCTTTCAGTTTTAGCCAACAACATCTCAAGTGACTAGGGGGAGTTCGAGCCAATGCCAAACATCGGGACAACCGACCAAAATGATTTAGGCCTACAATCCAACTCACCAAAGGCAAGTTCTGTCACCAACTCAGAGCCGAGACAACGAATAAACAAGGATGCGGTCCAAACACAGAGGTAGAAAAATAGGGAAGTCCTCAGTACCAGAAAGTCAAATGAGACAAGTCAGGGTTTAAAGTCAAACAGGAAGGTCATGTATGGATGGAGACAAGTGGATATGGAGCCTACACTAGCAGACAACTGGTGTCGGGAAAGACCATGTCTATGTAAGGTGAAATACCAGTAAGTTTTGTTAGATGACCTAAAAGTGCAAGCAATTGTCCATTTTATGATTTACAGTTCATTTAAAATAGTTTGCCACATCAGAAATAATATACCAAGCACATGCTATAATCATGACTAAATCAACAAGCTAATAATCCACTGTCAGTGAGAACATATCCATAGATCATACAACATCATCATAATAGCAATCATCATGCATCATCTGAAACACTGCTGAAGTACATCTCTAGGCACTGAACTGAAACTGTAATGGGATAAGTGGTCACATCAGTCATCAAATCTGAACTCTCAAGGCTCAGCCTTGATACAAGGTCATATACAAATCTGAATAATATACTGCTCTGATCATGAGTGATCCATAATATATAGCCATGCTCTGGAATAATGTAAGCTCTGGAATGTGCAGATATCTGTTGTACAAGAATAGTAGCCCTGCTACTATGGTGTGATAACATGTCCTCTCCACCAAATTGATCCTTCATTTAACTCAATGGCCAAGCGAAAAACTTAACATCTCACTATAGATCTATGGATGAGATAAATGGCCAAGATTAGATTAGCCATCACTTAAATTAATTTCAATTGCACTTTATAAAAGTGATTCAAAAAAGTCAATTAATAATTAGATCACTTAATGTACTTTTCCTAAGTCTAAACTTTGGAAAAGACATCAAATACATTTGGCTTCCTGATTTAAGTCTTCTTGCATGCAAGGACACATGCAAAGCAAGAAGACCTTCCTTGTTGCCACTTTCTAACAATAATGCTTCCACTTCTTCACTACTTGTATAATAACAAAGAGCTCTTTAACATCTATGGGGTAGTCCATCACTACTCCATGAAACAACTCTGAATGGTAACACACTGATCTCTTTGCATAAGCACTACCCCAAATGCATATCCACTTGCATTTGTTTCCAGTTCAAATTGCCACTATAAATTGGGCATGGTTGAGACCATAGCATTATTGATCTTCCTCTTCAGTTCTTCAAATGCTCATTGTTGTGGCTTGCTGTAATATACTGATTTTTACTAGGTTGCATTAAAATTTTAAATGATGTAAATATTATTATAAAATCATGGTGAGGAGCTCAAGGCCAAGGCCCCACCATCGATTTAGGGTTTTATGTATCGACAATTAAAAATCGATGCATATGGTTTGTGTGCTAGCCAGGCACAATAGAAATTACCAATGTTGCACGACTCGGACTCGGCAAAGACTCGGCTGGCATATGACTCGTGGACTCGGCAAAGACTCGGGAAAGACTCGGGACAGACTCGGCAAGACTCGGCAAATAGGAAAAAAAATAAAAATATTGTACATTTTGGGCAAAAGAAGAGATTAAAAGCATTTCCAATCCATATAAACTATAAAACTACAATTTATGTGGTAATTCATAACATTATCTCATAAACTCCTAAACAATGACTATACGACATAACATAATCGATTTTAAAATAATAAAATTAAAAAATATATATACAAAATATATAACAGAAATAAAAAAAATATAAAAAACAAAATATATATATATATATATAACAAAAAATTAATAAATTTTAATTTTAATTTTAAAACATATAACATAAATACAAATTTAAAATAAAAAAAATACAAATAAAATAAAAAATATATAATAAAAAAATTATAACAAAAATCTAAATAAACAAAACTATGCAACACAAACTATATAATAAAACTATAAATAAATAAAAACTACATATATGATATATATATTATATATAAAATATATAACAAAAAATATTTAATTAAAAATTATGTAACAAACAAAAAATATAAATAAATAAAAACTATATAACATAAAGTTGAAAACTAGAAACTTTAAATAAAAAAACCATATAATATAAAAAATTCCATATAAAATAAACATGCCGCCCGGCCGTGTCGAACAGCAGCGCCCACGTATCAGCAATTTAGACTCCTTCAATCAGAATGCCGTCGAACAGCAGCCCCCACCCAACAGAATGCTGATTGATGGCGTAGACTCTCCCGCTGACTGCCGCTGATCACCATTCCATGTCCATTGACTGCCGTAGAGACTTAGAGACGCCTGTCGGAAACCTAGGGCAACGAACTCTCAAATTAAAAATCAACGAATTTGCCTCCATTTCTGCGGTTTTTATTTTTCCTTTGTTTGCCGAGTCCGAGCGATTCATCCCGATTTAGGGCGAGTACGCCGAGTTTAGGGCGAGTACGACGATTTTGCTGAGCATGACGAGTTCAAGGCCGAGTCTTCTGCGAGTGCTCGGCGTGGGGGTTGACTCGTCCCGACTCGCGAGTACTCGCGAGTCTGGGGCGAGTGGTGCTTCACTGGAAATTACAAATATCATGTAAATATGTATTTTAATAAAATACCCACAATTAGCTATGCAATGCAACAAGAGTATGGGAGCATGATTTTTACAAGGAATAGGGAGGGAAAATATTCAAACCCTTGCACCAATAGTGTCAAGTCAAGTGTCAATGAGAGAACCCATAAATCATCAACTACCCATTTTGACTTATGCACCCAATCATTTATTTCTTCCAAGACTTGGTTGAGGTAGTTAATGCTATGGGGAATGGAGAGGTATGGCTGCCCAATTTTGTGTATGGGCAAGCCATCAATTTTGAAAATCGCGTTTTTGCTTCCTGGGCAAGAAAGGACCCACGAAATTGCTTCCCAAGCCATTATTCATGCATTGTCTTTCCTCTCTCACGCAGTCTGACCTTCCTAGGCATTTTCCTCCATGTTTTTGTTGTGGTTTCCTCATTTTCCTTAGTTAGGAGGTCATTTTTGGGTGGAAGAATTGTTGATGTATTTGTAACTTCGGAAGATATTCACTTATATATTGTATTTGTACTTTATTGTATCCCCAACGGAGATGTATTATTCCTTTGATTGGAAGTGTCATCAGTGTTACTTGCAAGTGTCGCAAGTTATATTGTAAGTGTCGTAACTTATACTTGATGGGTTATTAGACCACTTTGATGGGGTCGGCCCTGTATGAGTCATGTGGGTTAAGGGGTTATTAGACCACCCTAGTGGGGGTCGGCCCAGTCAACATTATGTTAAGTGGTTAAGTTGGGGTCGGCCTAGTTAGAGTTAAAAGACAAGTGAAGTAGTGTATAACTAGAGAGTGTGTCTCTCTCATTTTACACATTCTCATTCACTCACTTACTCATTGCGCATAAGTGTGAGAGAGACAAGTTCGCACAAGTGGAGGAGGAGAAGCTGCTGGAGTCTATCTTTTTGTTTTGGGGTTTTGTACTATTGCTCATTTTATCTCTGAGGAAGTTGCGGGGTTTTTCACCTTCTTGGTTTTCCCCAGTGAAATGCTTTGTGTCCATTGTCTCTTGTGATTGTTATGCTGTGCTTGTTATTCTCTTAGTGATCCTAGATAATATTGAATGAAATTATCGATAAACTAACATGGTATCAGAGCTGTGCTAAGAAGAAGACATTGTGCAGCTACGGAAGCTAGGGCTTCTTAATTTTTGGGTTTCTCTCCTCAAATCATCAAAGGCAGGAGGCTAGGTTGACTCTCCTTGGAAGGGCGCATCTTTCTGTCAAGACAGAATTCAATTCTGAGCACTTTCAGTTTTTGGCCTGTCACTGCTGCGGGAAATTAGGGTTTCGGAGAAAGTTGGAATTTTTGGAATCCAAGACCACGGCTAGATGCCCCTCAAGAAAATCGAACTTTTTGGTTGGGCAGAAGGCCGGGCTTCATCAAACCCTAAATCAGGATTTTGATCAGAAAGGTGGAAAATTAGGGTTTCTGAAAAGTTGAAATTTTTGGAATCCGTGACCACGGCTGGATGCTCCTCAGAAAAATCGAAGTTTAGAGCACAAGATCGAACTTTTTGGCTGGGTAGAACCCCGGGCATTATCAATCCCTAGTTTGGGATTTTGTCCAGAAAATTTGGGAGTTTCAAAGGCAATTTTGAGGGGACAAATTTTGTAGATTTCAAATTTGAAGTATATCAGCTTGATCAGCTTAGCAAGGTGCATCTTTCCATCCAATCAGAATTTCGAAATTCAAAGTTTGAATTTTTAGGGTTTCTCTGTCAAACCCTAGCCAGCTCCAAATCCAGTCTCAGCAAATCAAAGTGGATTGGGTTAATCTTAGAAGAGAATGATTTGGACACCTACATAAGTGAAGAAGTTTCAGTTCCAGAGGGAGATGAGGCTAAGGCCTTACAAAAGAAGACTACAAGCAATCCTGACAGGTATGACTTGAGGAGATATAGGTATGTGTCGAAATTTGTTCCATTTATCTGATGATTAAGTTCATGATATGTTTGTCTTCATATTATTGAGGTTAGTACAATCTTGATTAATTTTAGATTGTATGATCACCTTAGTAAAAGTATGAATGCATGTGAATGATAGAAGATATTCATTGATTAGGGTTATGACACTTATGATTGTACTAATGCACTGTAGTGTTGTATGAGGATGATGTTGTCCGCTAACATGAAAGGTACATCAAGAAAGACAAATCAAGTTCTAGATCGAGAACATATGACCATGGTGACATGAAGACAAAGACTCATCTATAGCCATTGATTACATAGAAGCTCTACTTACGAGGTATGTATAATTTGGTCCTACTATGCTTAACTTGTGATATATGTAGGTTACTAGGACAAGCTCTCTAAATCATTGAAGGGAACAAAGAAGACATTAAATGGGTATGTTAGACAATATGATAATCAGGTATGTTTTCCTATATCAAGTTAGAATCCTACCTTGTGTTAGGATCTCATATAAGTATACTTTTGTATGATTGATAATGATTATCCATGAAGTTATAAGTTTGAGTAATCATGGGTTTATGCATATTATGCTTCTTAATGAAGAGTCCTATGGTCATATAAGAATATGCATGAGTAAAAGAATACTAGCGCTTGTGATAAATTACCTGTGTATGAAATGACCATAACCATACGTGTTTAAGATTCATAATGTTTTGATAGTATTGAGATTATACGAATGCATGTATGATTATGTATGAAGACACTAGTGCACACTTAAGCATGCATAGTGGTCTAGGTTGGATATAAGTTCAAAGACAGATAATCCAGGAAGCAAAGATCAAGAGGGAGCTCACTCAAGTAGTTCCTGCAAGGAAGCAAAGATTGAGAGGGAGTCCACCCTACAAGCAAACAAAGATAAGTATTTGAAGTGTCATTTATTATATATTTGATTACTTAAATAATGTTGTCCAGTTATGTACATGCTTATGTTCCTAGATTTAGGATGTATATTATGCATATTAGAAAAGTTGCATTAATGAACAAGATACTACTAATATGCAAGTAATGGGTAAGTGGCCTATGGTACTATACAACATTCCATTGCTACTTATCTAGAATGAAACCTCTTTGCTGACATGTTGGGAGTTGTGCACACTCTTAACAAATGTTCTGGTAGAGATGGAAGGCATCTAGAAAGTTACTGGATATGGATAATTGTTGTATTGAACCATTGGCTAAGATAATTGCATGACTGTATGACATACATTCTTATGTGTAAGAATTTGTTTTTGAAAAACTATGAGAAGTTTCTAATCATGCAATTGAATTTGACTTGTAGGAAATATCGTGTACAATCACCTACAAAAGAAGGATAACGACATTTGTTCCAGCAACGATGTTCAAGAAAACTACCTATTGAAGATATTGAAGAATTTGAAGTTCCCAGGATCAGGGATGCAGTAATGGAAGGATGCCATGATTGAGGAATACCAATCGATCATGAAGAATGATGTTTGGGATGTGGTCCCAAGACTAGAAGGGAAGTCTGTTGTGACTTCCAAGTAGATTTACAAGATCAAGCATGTTGCAGATAGTAGCATAGAGAAATACAAGGCAAGTGATGAAGTTGAAGATACACCAGATGGATGTCAAGACAACTTTCTTGAATGGTGTAGTCGAAGAGGAAGTGGAACAGCCATTCGGTTTTGGGACACATGACAGGGAGTCATATGTATGCAGATTGAAGAAAGCGTTGTATGGCTTTGAAGCAAGCACCTAGGACATGGCACCTATCACTGACATGCTGCCCTGCTGGATTGACCAGGTTAAACCATTGACTAGGTCAAATTATTGACTGAGTCAAACTCAGTCAAGCTGACTATAATATCATCAAATCCTCTGTATAACTCTGAAGGAGGCATGATGATGTACCTGTATGACTGAAAATGTAATACTGCCAAGAAATGTCCCATGTGGACCAGTAGTAGAGTATATCCTGCATGATCAATATAAATGATAAAAATAGTGTCTCTAATTGTTTGTTATGAGTCATCATATAGCATAGTCATGTGCAAAATTATAATATGCCCCATAAGTATTTTCAATGAATTCATTGAATTAATGATTTAGGAACATATCATTACCATGTTAACATCAAGGCATTTACAAGGACTAGTTCTTCTTCGGGATGGATACGGATGATGAACCAAATTAGAGTGCCAATTGGCTTAGGTAGACTGAATGACTCATGATCGTTTGTAGTTTAACCAACCATGCAAGTAGGAGAACAATAGGTGTCTTATTAGAGGGAGTGTGTTATGAGGTAACTTCCCCTTTGATCCCTGCAATAATATTTCCTTTTCTTTTTCTTTTCATCACTTTTTCTTTTTGTAGGATTAACGGTTTGAAGGATACCAACCCTGGTTTTATACCTTTTGGAGAGCAGTGATAAAACGGCCTTAGCGCCACTGCTAGCAAGCGTCCATAGCCTCAGTAAATCATTTTCATGCGAATAGGCCTTGCCCTGCTTCAATTCAAGCGTCCATAGCCTCGACAGAGTTGCCTCGGTAATACATTTTCATGCAAATAGGCCTTGCCTTGCTGTCAGTCAAGCGTCCAGACTCCATAGACCCAACAGCGATTACCTATTCATCCAACCATTAACCATTTTATTTTTGATATCACAGGGAATTTTTGGATCTCGGGAGAAAGGCATTGCTCAATTATAGTTCTTCTTGACCATTGACAGCCGGCCATGGGGATCTACCCGAAAGCATCTTGTACTGAGGGGTCACTACAACACATCAATCCCAAGGCATAAGAAAGACATCAAGGAGCATGAAAGGTGACATATCCACAAAGGGGGAAAGCATAAGTCAAATCAAGTCAACTTTAAACCATTAGGGTGCAGACCAAATGTGGAATGATATGGACAATATGGAGAAAGTAAAAAATGAAACCAAAGAAGGGGGAATAGTCCTTGCAATGGCAAGAGTCATTTTGGTTCATTGTAAGTAAGTAAATCAAAACCCCTTCACCCTTGTCAACCTATGACTGGTAATACTAGCTATACTCTTCAAAGCAATCAAATACATTATACGGTAGTAGTGAAATATAACATCATCCATGAGTATATTATGATCAGTAAGGCATGACATCATAGTAATATCATCTCATCACCCATATCATATGAACTATGAAATATCTCAGTAGAAAAGAAAGGAGATCACTGAGAATCTGGGATCCATCAGCAGAAGTGAAGCAAAAAGTAAGTAGTAGTATGCCAATACAGTATGTGGCATAACAGGTGCATCACAACACAATTAAAGGAATGTTCCATTTAATACGTTAAGGGCAATGTAAACCTTTTCCACAACCTTTGAACTCTGATTAAACTCTTTTGTTTAAGAAGCTTAAAAAATGTCATTCCAATAGAAATTAAAGTGGATTGAATAACAAAGTTTTCTTACTATGTGTTCCACTATTATATAAAATAAAAAACTTCATAAGTTCATAGCTCACCCCCTTCAATATAAATAAATAAATAATCTGATCATTGCTTTATGAATGCACTCACTACGTCAAGATTATAATTCTCATTTTTTAAGGTGTGATAGTACCTCAATCACGTGTTGTATAGTAGAATGCTAGCTAACAACTGCAGGTCATATTCCAGCTTCACTTCTCAATGTTTTTTGTGTATTTGTCCTTGGCTTGATCAGAAGATTCACAACCACTGTAACCTGTTCTCTCTGCTATAAACAACTTGTTTATATACCAGAAAATAAAGAATAAGTTGCTGTTTTATACTGCAGAATTATAACACCAGCAAACAGATTGAGGTCTGAAGGCCATTTTACATCATGGAAGAAACTGCTAGCGCAGTAGAAAATACTGCACGACTCTGGAAAATGTCTGGCAGATTGATTGAAGTTTTTGTTCACTGATTCAATCACCTGTCTGTGTCTCAACAGCACTCATAGGCTACTAAAGCAGGTTTGATTCCAGTGACAAATTTGTCCGATGCTAAATTCTCCTTTTCGTAGATTTGTCTGTTGGAATCATTTGCCGTGTGACTTGCAAAACAAAACATGAGCATAATATTTGAAATTAAACTTGAGCAATTGATCTCCAGCTTTGATACCAAATGAAGATTTTATATGTCTGCAATAATGGAGCAAGACAATAATAAATCAATAACGCACACTCACTCAATCTTATTCAATATCGAAGACACATATTTATACATGAATGAGAACTATCTTGTGAAACAAATGGCCTCTAAAATCACTCAACAAACAACCTCTACAATCACTCAAGAAGGTCTATTTCAATCTCAAATTATCTCTTCAAGATACAGGCACACTAACAACTTTAACAAATATTCTAGTTAGAACCAAGGACAATACAAATGAATCATTGACCCAACATTAAGGTCAGATCAGTCTTTTCAAATTCGCTCTCTGCATGTGTAGAAATTGTGTTTTTTCATCCCTGTTGAGACATTATTTTTGTATAATCTATCATGTATAGATTTTGTAGATCTTCAAAGTTCTTGCATGGAGATATTTAAATCCAAACATCTGTCATGCAGTGCAGATATTAGCTTTAGAAACAAAGTCAAGCATACATTGGAAGCATTAAAAAATCATTTGGGTTTCTACGAACTTAGATGGCCTGACTATAGTAGGAGTTGTTTGAACTTGAAGTGCAGATTCTTTCAGATCCACAAAAACGTGCCCATTATGATGCTCATTTGTTGGTCCAGAGGAACAGTGCTCAAAGCAATTTCAAAAAGCAATCAAATATGTCTACAAATGATGGTACATCACAAGAGTTTTCTAGAGGAAAACAGATGGAAGTAATACAATGGCTAAAATGGTACAGGCATGCAGTTAGTGAGATAGTGTCACACAAAGAGATAGGAATGGGGTATGGACTACAGGAGTACCTTCAAGGCGAGTTTCATTCAGCCATTAGAGCAGCATACTTTGGTCCATCCATTGAGTCTACTCATGCATTGCCAGACTGTTTTGAAGCAGAGGAGAGGTCAGAATCTGGAATATCAGAAGTCCTGCATCTTGTCTCTGGCCGCCACCTTTTTGTAGTTGTCTGCTTTGCTGACAGGATGGTTATGCAGATACACACATCTGCAGAACAATTACGTCTGAAGAAGAAAATGGAAAAAATGAACCAGCAAGGCTTCTCAGATAAAGATATTGGAGTTTTGAGTCACCATAAAGACAAATTTAAATTACAAGATGAAAATGAATGTCTTGAAATCAACCATTCAGATGCTTATAAAGATTTAGAGCTGCATCTTTTTGGAAATGTTGTTGCTAGAGCAACTAGGGTTCCTCCAAAGCCCTTTCATGGTTCAGATCAAGGCAAGGATTCTCAAGATTGCATTTCTGTTTTTCTAGAGGCAGATCAGACTATATCCAATGAAAATTTGTCATCTTCCTTGGGATCTGATTCCAAAATAGCTGGTTGTGTCCTGCAAAAGGTTCTAGTTGGAACAATACATGGTCTTGGGACAACACCATCAGAAGGTACATGTGTTGTACATGGTGCTGATGGAAAAATAACTCACATGATTATGCTGCACAGGACACCACTAGTAAGTTTTTTTTTTGTCTAATTATTTTTTATTTTTCTTTCAACTCTTCCATTTTTAATGACTTTTTTCCATGCGTTATGCACTCCCTTTATAGTGTTGAAATTTCATGCAGTCAGACAATAATGCAAAAGTGAAATTTCACCTCCTTTCTAGAAGGTTTCCCAGATCTTAGCCTTAAAATTTTCAGCCTTAGGGCTGCTGTAAATTAAATTATAAAACAACAGCAGAAAGATCACAATAATTTACTTCAAACAACCCCAAACTTAACAACAATTCAAGGAGAAAAGATACCAAACAATGAGATAAGTTTCAGCCCCTTCTAGGACAACTTATCAGCCAATAATCAGATCTGAAAATGTACTTTTATGGCCGTAATTACAATGGTATAACAGCAGTAAAATCAGCTCCTTATATTCTTCCTTAGATGTTAAAACACTTATTACTTATGTCAAATCAGCAAGATATAAATAGCTGTAAATATCAATGCATAAAGAAAATATGTAGCTGAAATTCAAATTTTTAAATTGCATAAGATATGGACAGCTGGAAACTTCATATATAGCTCAAGACTAAGTTCAAGTACATATCATATCCTTCTAGTACACAAAATTTCAACGATCCAAAAGCCCTAGATAGGGTAAATCACCAAACTCTAGCTCAACCAAGAAGATACAAGTGCAAGAATCTCTCCAACACAACCTTCAAGATGTCTACTCTTCTTTTCCACAGATCCAACATAAGGTTTTATCTTAAAACTCTAATCTCCAATCTCCAAGGGATAAACCCTAACCTTAGAATTCCAAAATGTTGAATTTTCAGGATAGTTAGGGTTTGAAACTAAATTTAACTAAATACAGAAATATCATAAACAGTAAACAATACTACTGAAGTAAATCATAAACAATAGGACAGTAGCAGTTAATCATAACCAGTAACAACAACAATAGTAAAGTAAACTAATTAACAAAATTAAACTAGACTGAAAGATAACAGCAGTAAGAGACCTTAACAAAACAAAAGAAACAAGTAAGACAACTTACTTGATGAGTTGGAACCTTCCTTATACTCAGAATTTAACTTTCAGATTAGACTTTGCCTCTCAGAGACAAGTCAACAAGTGGAACAAAACTGACCCTTACCCGAGGGTATGTACATACCTGAGAGAGAGAGATAAAGTGCTGTAGGATTGGGTTAGACTTTTACAGTAGAAGGTACAGGGGCTTACTGAGGATACAACATATTCAAAATCAACCCAAGAATTTAACCAAGACAGTCAACAAGTGCCTAGTAGTGAAGGGCAGCCACAAAACCCTCACAACAGTGAATGGCAGTCTCAAAGAAGGCTACAACAGTGGACAACAGCAACCGGGAGGCAAGTGGTACCCTCAAACAGTCCACACAAGCTGTGGCAACCTCCACACAGGCAGTGGTACCCTTAACACAGTCCACAACAGCTGTGGCAGCCTTCACACAGGCAGGGTTACCCTAAACACAGTCCACCATAGCTGTGGCAGCCTTCACACAGGTGGCAGCACCCTCAACATGACAAATGGCAACCACAAAACACCCCACACAGGTAGTGACCCTCACAGACTAGTCCAAAAACAGTCCAACCAGGTAGCGACCCTCACAGACTAGTCCAAAAACAGTCCAACCAGGTAGCGGCTTAGTCCAAACACAGTCCAAGCAGGTAGCATCCCACACAAACAGTCCAAAGACAGTCCACAAACAGTCCACATAGGTAGTAGTCCTCTGAAACAGTCCACAAAAAGTCCACATAGGTAGTAGCCCTCTCAACAATGAGCAGCGGCAGGCCTAAACAAGCAGAGAAACCCTCAAACAAGGTATCAACACCCTTAAATCAGACCTCACTAGGGTAGCGGCAGCCTCAGGAAGATATTGACATCCTCAGATCAGACTTCAAGGTGGACGGTAACCTCCAAACAGGGTCAATAAGGCAGATGGTACCTACAAATCAAACCCTAGCAGCAGTGGGCAGCAAGAAGAGAGAGTGCAGCTATAGATCAGTCTTCTAAACCCTTGAAATCATCCAAATCAGACTGCTGAAACCCTAGATCAGTCACATAATAAATCAGATCCGAGTTATGTCTTGAAGAAAATCTCTCAATAAAGGATTAGACTTGTATTTATAACCTTTTAATGTCTTCTAGAAGGTTCTTCCTTCTAATTCTTCATTGACTTAGGGTTACTCAAACAAAGTCAAGACATCCTATCTTTTAGGAGGGTTACCAAACATAAAATTATAATTAAATGTTATGATGTCTTTAGGAGTGGGAACTGTTATCACACAACTAGTAGTTGCCCCTAGTGGTATCCCATCCGGGACGGTAGAGGAGATGGACAACTAAAGAGGTGACCCAAGAGATGCCACGGTTCCCAATGCAAGGTGGGAGTCACGTCAACCGAGGCACTCTTCACTTTAGATCTAGATGAGTCAAGACCTAGGGGGAGACCCTATTACCAATCAAAGATGATTGGACCCAAACAAAGGTTCCTAGGGATAAGTAGATAATAGTTACAGAAACCAATGCAAGGTTAAGTGGACCTAGAAGTTAAAGTATGGTTGAAGGTGGTTTGAGAAATGATTAGTGTTTCAACCAATGTATGATTTAGGCCACATGATTAGTTATAATGACAAGGTATAGTACCATATGTTACACTAGTGGGTCCTACTTTCTTGGGATATGTGAAATGGCTTAAAGTGGACCCACAAGGTGAAATTAAGGGATGCAATTGGCACTAGAGGATATGTAATGAGTAGATCTATGGATCTAAGTTGAAATTAGAAGTACCCACTTACTGGATCTAAGGTTTGACACAATTCCCAAGGAGTGCGACTTGCTTAAGGAGGACTAGTGCCTTGTTGGATGGGTTAATGGAGTCAAAAGATATGTCAAAGTGTAGATCGGGACACCTAGAGGTCAAGACAAGTGGGCTAATTGAGATAGAGTGGTTGGATCTTTTGTTAGATCTAGGATTTCATGAAATGACCCAAGTGGACCACAATCCCTTAAAACAAGGAATGCTACCCCCAAGGTAGATCGTCACAAAATGATACTCTAAATATAGGTTTCAAGGTATGCCCGTTCCAAATCCACCAAAATCTCAACTACCCAGGTCCTAGAAGTGGAAAAACTCAGTCACCCAAGGAAGTGCGACCTTGCTCAAGGAGGGCTAAAAGGTGGATAAGGTGTGTCAAATCAAGTCCAATGGCCACCAAATTGTAGATCCAAGTAGCTTAGGCAATGATCTATGTGGATCTAGAAAATCAAGTCAATCCAAGGGTTAGATCTTACTAGATATGAGTTTTAAGGTGCCAAGTAGTTCAAAAGGGGGTTTTAATCCCTTAAAATGGGGAATGATGCCCACAAGGTAGAAATCACCCAAGTAAAAGTCTAGGGGTAGGTTATCAAGTGTGTAGATTGCAAATCAAGTGGGATCTCACCTACCCACATGCTAGATCTAACCTAACAAGCCTCTCAAAGGAAGTGCGATTTGGTTCAAGAGGGCTATATTGCCTTGAAAAGTGTGTCAATTTTAACCCAATCACCACCAAACTATAGATCCAACTAGGGGTGGATGCTATAGAGGTGGGTTCGTAAGATCTTTTCAAAAGCAAGGCTAGATCTAAGTAGATCTAAGAAAAACCAAAATGAGGGTTTCAATTAATTGGGGTTTGTGACCAATGAAGAAAGAATGAATGAAAGAGGCACATACCTTGTAGATCTTACCTCAATTGCTTGTGGCCACCTTGCAAATTGATAGCATTCTCCTATGTGTATATTCAAGAGTGCATTTTTGTTGCTCCAAGCCAAACGTCCTCCTCCTACAAGACAAGATCAAGAGAAACAAGTGAAGCAAGATGATTATGAAAATGGTAGAAAGATGTAATAGAAAGCATCAACTATGTCACAAAGATACAATAATAATACTCCCTTTCACGAAGATCAACCCAAGAGAGAATATGTGGATCCCTCCAACAATAACCCTCAAGAAATCGCCCTCCTTTCCACCAATTCGACTTCCTTGCAAGAAAACTAGATGTAGCACCAAAATCCACAATGATACATAGAAGAGATACTGTATCCTCAAGATGCAAGAGAATCCACAAGACAAGAGAGATATGTTCCACAAAGAAGTGTTCTATTCCAATATTCCAGAGCTCCAAAGGTGAGCTATACAATAGGGGGACTCCTCCTTATATAGGATAATAAAGATCAAAACCCTATACCACTTATACCACTTTACAATACTACATCAAATGAGTTGTTGAGATTAAAAGATCTCAATATACAATCAATGGCTAAGATGAACCATAATAACATAACACATGGATCACTCATAAAGTGATGACGTCATAGTCTAAAATAATCATGGAGGGTGACGTCATCCACTAGAGGGGGTAAAAGTACCAAAGCCCACCTCATAATGACTAGGACATGACATAAGAAGCACATGGTGGGGTTAGGAGGCATCAATCCTTACTAGCTCATCCCCAAGGCACAATAAAATAATAAAATATGTCCAATATAATATAAATGATCAAATCTGTCCTCAAAATCTGTGACAGACAAGCAGTAAAAGACCTCCTGTGATCGCTGTGGGCCTATCCACATGGTGAAAACTGGCTAGAAGATAGTGGGATCACCCTGGAAGACCTCTGTGAAAACCAAATGCCAAAACCTTGCCTCAATTGCCCAAATCAAATTCCTCAGTGATCACTTTATCCCATTTTTTAACTGCCTCGGTAACTGTGAAAGTGCCAAAACTGCCTCCTAGGGCATTTGCGCTGTCCAACTAAGCCCACCAGGCTCTCCAGAAGGGGGGGTAAATGGTAAAAACAAGTGGCTGGATCACCCCCTCCTCATACAGCTCCCTAGGTGAAATGGCCTCTCATGGCCTTTGCTGCTCAGGCTAGGAAATCAGCCCCAAATCTGGTCAACAAGTGTAAAACTGCATCAATCACTATCAGAAGTGCCAAGAACTGAAAGATAAGTGTCTCATTGGATCCAGAAGACCCAAATCCACTAGGAATGTGTACTCATACACGATGCGTTGCCCTAATGGGCCAGCTGTAGGGTCCACCATATATGGACAGTGTATAATCTGATGATCTGAAATAATAAACCTGCTGAACTGCATCAATCATCATGTGAACCATATGTCCATCACATGGCATCATCATCAAGAGTATGTGGGACCATCTATCATCATCAATAGGTATATATATATGGCCCACATCATCACGGATCCCAATAATATACGACCAAGGATAAATCACATCAGTAGACTAAGACATGTTTCTCTAATCATTCTCACAACCAAGCTCAAAGTATAACATCCATTCAGTGGCATTGATTAAGTTAGCATATTTCCTTTATTATATGAAATTACTTGCACAATAGTTCAAATGACAAACTCACCCATTGGACATGGTCAAACTGCTAGTGAAAGATGAAGGCTAGGAACAAGGTTGGGCCAAGGGGTTGACTTGTCTAACTTAACTCAAAAATACTTATGATTGGGAGAAGGGGGAAGCTACAAACTCTGTGCTGGACAAAATAACACAGGGGATGGCTATGCCTCACAAATGGATAAGTTGTTTAGAGAGTGCTTATTCAACTTAGGCATCATGTCTACATCAAGTTGATCCAGGTTCATTAGGATCATTCAATTTCATTTCATGGCCTTTTTGGCCTACATAACCCTTCGGATCTCGGGTGTGCTGATAAGCACATCTAGTTGCAGCTTGCATCTAGGGCATGTTTTCATACACATATAAGGTCAGCAATTGTTTAGATATAGCTTTTAAGAACCATTGCTTTTTGGACCTTTCTTATACTCTTCGAGGAGTATTTTTAGCAGTTCATCGCTCTTGCCCTTTTTAGTTTCCATGGGCAAATTTATAAGTTTCCATAAGTAGTACATGAGCTTTGAGTTTTAGCCAACAACATCTCAAGTCACTAGGGGGAGTTCGAGCCAATGCCAAACATCGGGACAACCGACCAGAATGATTTAGGCCTACAATCCAACTCACCAAAGGCGAGTTTTGTCACCAACTTAGAGCCAAGACACTGAATATACAGGGATGTGGTCCAAACACAGAGGTAGAAAAATGGGGAAGTCCTCAGTATCAGAAAGTCAAATGAGACAGGTCAAGGTTTAAAGTCAAATAGGGAAAGCCATGTATGGATGGAGTCAAGTGAATATGGAGCCTAAACTAGCAGACAACTGGTGTCAGGAAAGACCATATCTATGTAAGGTGGTAAACTAGTGGGTTTTGTTAAATGACCTAAATGTGCAAGTAATTGTCCATTTTATGATTTATAGTTCATTTTAAACAGTTTGCCACATCAGGAATAATATATCAAGTAGATGCTATGAACATGACTAAATCAACAAGATAATGATCCACAGTCAATGATAAAACATCCATAGGTCGTATAACATCATCACAATAATAATCATCATACATCAGCTTAAACACTGCTGCAATACATCTCTAAGCACTGAATTGAAACTGCATGGGATAATGGGTCACATCGGTCATCAAATCTGAACTCTCAAGGCTTAGCCTTGACACAAGGTCTAACATAAGTCTGAATAATACACTGGTCTGATCATGAGTGATCCCAAAATATACAATCATCATAGCCAAGCTCTGAATAATGGAAGCTCTGGAATGTGCAGATATCTGCTAAGCAAGAATAGTAGCCCTGCTACTATGGTGTGATAACATCTGTCTGCAGCTGGGACAAGTGCTCTAAGGGAGAGAGCGCTTGAGAACCTCAGAATCTCTGGTCTCGATCTGCTCTGCATCAATCTTCAATCCAACACTGCACCATCCTTGCTTTCAGCTTTTATTTTGCACATGTTCCTGTGTTCACAAACACTAGAATACCTCATGGAGCATGTATGGGAAAAATATAAAATAAAACTGAAAATGAAATCTACTTTAAAACATAAACTAAAATGCGTAAAAGAAAAATTTAAACTAACATGGCATATATCATTTATTCATCATTCATTATTTTTTATTACTGTGCAGGAGGAAAAGAGAAATTCTTTAAGCAGGCAATCTCAACTTGCATAGGCAGCCAAAAAAAGTAAAAGGAAATTAAAAATTCTGTAATGCATGTAGGAGAAAAGACAAGCTTAGGAAGGAGCAAGGCTCAACTCAATCAACAACAAAAACAAGCAGACACTCCAAGAAGAAAAGAAAAAGGGGCAATACTCAGCACACAGAAAAAGAAAAAGCACACAAATCCTATTGCTCAAGTGAGTTTATTCAAGACCTACCTACCCTACGCTAACCAATTAGCACAAATGTTAGGTAAAATCATAAATCCAGTGCAACCATTCATCAAATAGGTTAATGATTCTTATTTGATTTTTGATGATAGAACAAGTCAAGATTGGGCTAAAGATTAACAAATTTGAGGGCACAATCCTCTGGACTTGTTCAAACATTGAAGAATGGTTTGAATGATGCAATATGAAATTATGCCAAGGAAAAGACTAATTGATACAAACATCCTCCATCAAAGAATTGATAGGATCATAAAATTTATGCAAGTTGAACTCAGAGATGGATGGAGGGAAGACATAAGACATGTGATTCGGTTCATTTTCACACAAATTAACTTCTTCATTTGCTTCTGTCACATATTCAATTTGATTCTCCTTGGGACTGATGATCAAATAGAAACCAAGTGGGGACAAATTAAAGCGTAGAAGACGAAAAATCAAAGTCAAACCCACTTGATGCTCAAAAATGGAGAAAAGATGGAATTGATCCTTAAACACCTTTTCTGGCCACCAAGAATGATTAATAACTTGACAACAAGCATTATGGTTCCAAAGTGACTGAAAAGGGAAATGAAGTGCTTTTTCTCCAAACATGTAATGCGAATTGCCTCAAGGAGGGCTAGGTGCCTTGGGAAGTGGGTCAATTGGAGGTCAATCACCACCAAACTATAGATCCGAATTGCCGTGGATGCTATAGAGGTGAGTTTTAAAAATTATCCCCAAAGCCAAGCTAGATCCAAGTAGATCTAGAAAAATGTAAAAATGAGGGTTTTAATCAATGAGGTTTTTGTGATCTAAGAGAGTAGATGGGTAGGATAGAAGAATATCATACCTCATGGAACATACCTGGAAAATGAAGATGGAAGAGGCTTGTGACGAGGGTTACTTCCCACAAAGATCAAATGCCAAACTTGATGAAGCCCTTCTTACCAACGTTTTGTCTCCTTCAACCAAATCGGCCTCCCTATTCCTGTCAATCAAGGACATAAAGATCAATCAATTGACAACAATGGAAGTAGATGCAAACAAAAGAGATGAATAACATGAAATTGTTGGTGCAAAGACCAAACAACTCCCTGTAACCCAAAACAACTTGTTGAAACGAGTAGGGTAGGCCTCCCCACCAATGCGAATTGCCCCAAGACGTCTTCTTTGCCTGCAAAAAAATATTAGTTGAAGATAAATCCAAGATGGCCACCAATGTCTATCAGTGCAGAGGAAGAAGCATTTACAATCACCACAAGCATTCCAACTCCAAGATCCAGGATGCCAAGAAAGTTATTCCAATAGCCAAGAGCCAAAAATCTCTAGATAGCTTTTACAATAGGGGGGTCTCCTCCTTTTATAGGATAATAAAGACCAAAACCCTAAACCACAAAACCACTTTTTGAAAGTGAGTGGTTGAGATCAAAAGATACAACATAATAATCAATGGCTAAGATAAGCCTAACAATATATCACACGGATCACTCAAAAGGAGGGTGACGTCATGCCTCAAAAGTCTTTAAGGAGGGTGACGTCATGTCTCAAAGGGGGCTAAGTAACATGGGCCCACCATATATGACATGGACAAGACTCAAAAGACACATGGTGGGGCTAGGAAGTATCAATCCTTCACTAGCTTGTCCCCATGGCACAATAATATAAAATAATAGGACTATGACATGTCCACATAACACAAATGATCAAAATCCCGTCTCCAAAACTGAGAGAGACATGCAGTAAAAGGCCTCCTGTGGCCACTGTGGACCCCACTGACTAATGCCCACTGATCTGGAAGAAGGGGGGTTCACCCTGGAAGACCTCTGCGAAGACCAAGTGCCAAAACCTTGCCTCAATTGCCCAAATCGAATTCCTCAGTGACCCTTTTATTCCATTTTTTAACCGTCTTGAAAATCTTGAAAAAGCCTCAAACTGCCACCCAGGGTGCCTGTGCTGTCAAACTGAGTGCACTAGGCTGTTTGGAAGGGGGGTATAATGGTAAAAACAAGTGGCTGGACCACCCCCTTCCTACATAGTTCCCTAGGCAACGACTGGCCTCCAAAGCCTCTGCTGGACAAGCTGGATTAGCATGCCCAAACTGGTCAACAGGTGGATAACTGCAACTATCATCGTCAAAAAGACTCCAATCCACTAGAGATGAGTGTCTGAAACTGAAAGATAAGTGTCTCAATGGATCCAAAAGACTCCAATCCACTAGAGATGAGTACTCATACACCTCATGATAACCTGTGGGGTCATCAGCATGGTCCACTATACCCGAACAGTGTAAAATATGATGATCTGGAAATAATAATAAAACTAATCAACTGCATCAATCATTATCTGAAGCATGTGTCCAACACATGGAACTATCAATAAGTGTATGTGGGACCACAAATCATCATCCATAAGCATAAGTGGTCCATCTCATCACGAATCCCAAGAATGACCATGGTCAAACTATGTTTGACTAGGTCAAAATATAACTGTTATCACACAACTTGTAGTTGCCCCTAGTGGTATCCCATCCGGGACAGTAGAGGAGATGGGCAACTAAAGAGGTGACCCAAGAGATGCCACGGTTCCCAATGCAAGGTGGGAGTCACGTCAACCGAGGCACTCTTCACTTTAGATCTAGATAAATCAAGACCTAGGGGGAGACCCTATAATCAATCAAAGATGATTGGACCCAAACAAAGGTTCCTAGGGATGAGTAAATGGTAAGTTACGGAAACCAATGCAAGGCAAAGTGGACGTAGAAATTAGAGTATGGTTGAAGGTGGTTTGAGAGACGATTAGTGTTTCAACCAATGTATGATTTAGGCCACATGTTGAGCTAAAAAGACAAGATCTAGTACCATGTATTACACAAGTGGGACCCACTTTCTTGGGATATGTGAATGACTCAAATGGGACCCACAAGGTGGACTTTAAGGGATGAAATTGGTACTAAGGGGCATAAAATGAGTAGATCTATGGATCTAAGTTGAAATTAGGAATACCCAATTATGGGATCTAAGGTTTGACACAATTCCCAAGGAATGCGACTTGCTTATGGAGGACTAGTGCCTTGTTGGATGGGTTAATGGAGTCAAATGATATGTCAAACTGTAGATCGGGACACCAAGAAGTCAAATCAAGTGGGCTAATTGGAATAGAATGGTTGGATTTTGCTAGATCTAGGGTTTCATGATATGACCCAAGTGGACCACAATCCCTTAAAATAAGGAATGCTACCCCCAAGGCAGATCGTCACAAAATGATTCTCTAGACCTAGGTTTCAAGGTATGCCCGTTCCAAATCCACCAAAATCTCAACTACCCATGTCCTCAAAGTGGGCAAACTCAATCACCCAAGGAAGTGTGACCTTGCTCAAGGAGGGCTAAAAGATGGGAAAGGTGTGTCAAATCAAGTCTAATGGCCACCAAATTGTAGATCCAAGTAGCTTAGGCAATGATCTATGTGGATCTAGAAAATCAAGTCAATCCAAGGGTTAGATCTTACTAGATCTGAGTTTTAAGGTACCAAGTAGTTCAAAAGAGGGTTTTAATCCCTTAAAATGTGGAATGATGCCCACAAGGTAGAAATCACCCAAGTAAAAGTCTAGGGGTAGGTTATCAAGTGTGTAGATTGCAAATCAAGTGGGATCTCACGTACCCACATGCTAGATCTAACCCAACAAGCCTCTCAAAGGAAATGCGATTTGGTTCAAGAGGGCTATATTGCCTTGAAAAGTGTGTTAATTATAACCCAATCACCACCAAACTATAGATCCAACTAGGGGTGGATGCTATAGAGGTGGGTTCTTAAGATCTTTTCAAAAACAAGGCTAGATCTAAGTAGATGTAAGAAAAACAAAAAATGAGGGTTTTAATTAATTAGGGTTTGTGACCAATGAAGAGAGAATGGATGGAAAGAGGCACATACCTTGTAAATCTTACCTCAATTGCTTGTGGCCACCTTGCAAATTGATAGCATTCTCCTATGTGTATATTCAAGAGTGAGATCCAAGAGCTCCAACCAAAACGTCCTCCTCCAAGATAGCCAAATCGTCCTCCTCCTACAAGACAAGATCAAAGAAAGAAGTCAAGTAAGATGATTATGAAAATGATAAAAAGATGTAATAGAAAGCATCAACTATGTCACAAAGATACAATAATGATACTCCCTGTCACAAGATCAACCCAAGAGAGAATATGTGGATCCCTCCAACAATAACCCTCAAGAAATTGCCCTCCTCTCCACTAATTCGACTTTCCTGCAAGAAAACTAGTAGAAGCACCAAAATCCACAATGATACATAGAAGAGATACTGTATACTCAAGATGCAAGAGAATCCACAAGACAAGAGAGATATGCTCCACAAAGAAGTGTTCTATTCCAATATTCCAGAGCTCCAAAGGTTAGCTATACAATAGGGGGTCTCCTCCTTATATAGGATAATAAAGACCAAAACCCTATACCACTCTACAATACTACATCAAATGAGTGGTTGAGATTAAAAGATCTCAATACATGATCAATGGCTAATAATGAATCATAACAATATATCACATGGATCACCCAATATAATGATGACGTCATAGTCTAAAATAGTCATGGAGGGTGACGTCATCCACTAGAGGGGGTAAAAGTACCAAAGCCCACCTAATAATGACTAGGACATGACATAAGAAGCACATGGTGGGGCTAGGAGGCATCAATCCTTACTAGCTCATCCCCAAGGCACAATAAAATAATAAAATATGTCCAAGATAATATAAATGATCAAATCTGTCCTCAAAATCTGTGACAGACAAGCAGTAAAAGACCTCCTGTGATCGTTGTGGGCCTACCCACATGGTGAAAATTGGCTGGAAGATAGTGGGATCACCCTGGAAGACCTTTGTGAAAACCAAATGCCAAAACCTTGCCTCAATTGCCCAAATCGAATTCCTCAGTGACCACTTTATCCCATTTTTTAACTGCCTCGGTAACTGTGAAAGTGCTAAAACTGCCTCCCAGGGCATCTGCGCTGTCCAACTGAGCCCACCAGGCTCTCCAAAAGGGGGGGTAAATCGTAAAAACAAGTGGCTGGACCACCCCCTCCTCATACAGCGCCTTAGGTGAACTAGCCTCTCATGGCCCGTGCTGCTTAGGCTGGGAAATCAACCCCAAATCTGGTCAACAAGTGTAAAACTGCATCCATCACTGTCAGAAGTGCCCGGAATTGAAAGAGAAGTGTCTCATTTGATCCATAAGACCCAAATCCACTAGGAATGTGTACTCATACACCATGGGTTGCCCTAATGGGCCAGCTGTAGTGTCCACCATATATGGACAATGCATAATCTGATGATCTGAAGTAATAATAAAACCTGCTGAACTGCATCAATCATCATCTAAACCATATGTCCATCATATGATATCATCATCAAGTATGTGGGACCATCAATCATCATCAATAGGTATATATATATGGCCCACATCATCACGGATCCCAATAATATACAACCAAGGATAAATCACATCAGTAGACTAAGACATGCTTCTCTAATCATTCTCACAGCCAAGCTCAAAGTATAACATCCATTCAGTGGCATTAATCAAGTTAGCATATTCCTTTGTTATATAAAATTATTTGCACAATAGTTCAAATGACAAACTCACCCATTGGACATGGTCAAACTGCTAGTGAAGGATGAAGGCTAGGAACAAGGTTGGGCCAAGGGGTTGACTTGTCTAACTTAACTCAAAAATACTTTGGACTAGGAGAAGGGGGAAGCTACAAACTTTGTGCTTGGACAAAATAACACGGGGAATGGCTGTGCCTCACAAATGGATAAGTTGTTTAGAGAGTGCTTATTCAACTTAGGCATCATGTCTACATCAAGTTGATCCAGGTTCATTAGGATCATTCAATTTCATTTCATGGCCCTTTTGGCCTACATAACCCTTCGGATCTCAGGTGTGCTGATAAGCACAACTAGTTGTAGCTTGCATCCAGGGCATGTTTTCATAAATATAAGGTCAGCAATTGTTTAGATATAGCTTTTAAGAACCATTGCTTTTTGGACCTTTCTTATACTCTTCGAGAAGTATTTTTAATAGTTCATCGCTCTTGCCCTTTTTAGTTTCCATGGGCGAATTTATAAGTTTCCATAAGTAGAACATGAGCTTTCAGTTTTAGCCAACAACATCTCAAGTGACTAGGGGGAGTTCGAGCCAATGCCAAACATCGGGACAACCGACTAGAATGATTTAGGCCTACAATCCAACTCACCAAAGGCAAGTTTTGTCACCAACTTAGAGCTGAGACACTGAACATACAGGGATGCGGTCCAAACATAGAGGTAAAAAAAATGGGGAAGTCCTTAGTATCAGAAAGTCAAATGAGACAGGTCAAGGTCTAAAGTCAAATAGGAAAGTCATGTATGGATGGAGTCAAGTGAATATGGAGCCTACACTAGCAGACAACTGGTGTCAGGAAAGACCATATCTATGTAAGGTGGAAAACCAATGGGTTTTGTTAAATGACCTAAATGTGCAAGCAATTGTCCATTTTATGATTTATAGTTCATTTTAAACAGTTTGCCACATCAGGAATAATATACCAAGCAGATGCTGTGAACATGACTAAATCAACAAGATAATAATCCACAGTCAATGATAAAATATCCATAGATCATACAACATCATCATAGTAATAAACATCATATACCATCTGAAACACTACTGCAATACATCTCTAAGCACTGAACTGAAACTGTATGGGATAAAGGGTCACATCGGTCATCAAATCTGAACTCTCAAGGCTCAGCCTTGACACAAGGTCTAACATAAGTCTGAATAATACACTGTTCTAATAATGAGTGATCACAAACTATACAATCATGATAGCCATGCTCTGAATAATGGAAGCTTTGGAATGTGCAGATATCTGCTAAACAAGAATAGTAGCCCTGCTACTATGGTGTGATAACAATAACCAAGGACAAGATTATAACAATAGACTAAGACATGTTCCTTTAATCACACTCACAGCTTAACTTAAAGTATAAACATCATTCCGTGGCAGTTAATACATATATATATTTCAATGTTATTTATATTTTACTTGCACAAAAGCCTTAATGACAGACTCACCTTTTGGACATGGCCTAATTGCTAGCTAAGGACGAAGGCTAAGGACAAGGCTAGGCAAAAAGGGGATGACTTGACCAAACTCAACTAAGTGACACTTTGGACGGGGAAAGGGGGAGCTACACTCTGTGCTGGACAAAATAACAAAGGGAAGGGCTGTGCCTCACAAATGGATAAGTTGTTTAGAGAGTGCTTATTCAACTTAGGCATAATGTCTACATCAAGTTGATCCAGGTTCATTAGGATCTTTCATTTCATTTGCATGGCCTTTTGGCCTATATGACCCCTTTGGGATTTCACATGCTCTAAGAAGCACAACTAATTGCAACTTGCATCTGGGGCATATTTACATTTACAAGGTCAACAATAATAGATATAACTTTGAGTAGCCATTGCTTTTCGGACCTTTTCCATACCCTTCGAGAGGTATTTTAGCAGTGCATTGCTATAGCCTTTATTCACGTGTGTTGACAAACACATTCTAGAATTTTAAGTTCACAGACTTTATAATAATTTCCAGTATAAGTAGTATATGTGCTTTCAGTTTTAGCCAACAACAACTCAAGTGACTGGGGGGACTTCTGCACAGTGCCAAACATCGGGACAACCGACCAAAATGATTTAGGCATATAGTCCAACTCACCAAAGGCAAGTTTTGTCACCAACTCAGAGTCGAGACACAAAACAAACATGGATGCGGTCCAACACAGAGGTAGAAATTGGGAAGTCCTCAATATCAAGAAGTCAAGAAGGCAAGTCAAGGGTGAAAGCCAAATCAGGAAGGTCATGGATGGATGGAGTCAAATAAATGTGGTGCCTAAGCTAGCAGACAAAGATGTCAAGTAAGACCATATCTATGCTCATAGAAGGGTAATGAAACCGATGAATATTGTCAGAAAACCTAAGTGTGCAAGTAATACATCCATTTTATACTTACATCATCATCCAAGATATTTCATTTTATTTTAAATAGTACTGCCACATCATGAATTATATACCAAGTCAATGCTATGAAGATGACTAAAACAACAAGATAATAATCCAATGTCAATAATCAGAAAGTCCATAGGTCACATCATATAATAATCATCCATAAACAACTGAAACACTGTTGCAATAATAACACTGGGCACTGAATTGAAACTGTATGGAACAAAGGGTCACATCGTTCATCACATCTAAGTTCTCAAGGCTCAGCCTTGGCACAAGGTCTAATAAAAGTCTGATACATATACTGCTTTGATCCAGAAGTGATCTCAAATAAATAAGCTCATCATAGATGATCTCTGTAAAAGCAAAACTCTCAAATGTGTGCAGATATCAGCCCAACAAGAATAGTAGCCCAACTACTATGGTGTGATAACAGTATTAGGAGATTATTGTTGTTGATTATTTACCTGTCGAGGCCGCCTAATTGCTGAATCTTCCACCCATCTCAAATCTGATCTTTTTCTACTTGACATAAATTGTTTGAGGTCTATTTTTGTTGTTGATTAGGACGCCCACCTGCTATAGTCCCATATCTGATTGGATTGATGGTTTGAGGGTTGATGTGAAGGCTTTGTTATCCACTAAATTGCACTTAGTGGATTCCGAGTGAACTGCAGAAAGCTTGAACATGTCAAAGTGTTCATTATTAGAATTCAAAAGTCCATCAGGCCTTCTAAGCCCTTCATTTTTTGTACCACATGTTCATACCCCCTCGGGGAAATTGTAATAAAATGTGCTAGCATGGTAGCTGTATGTAAAAGACTCGGCTTCCTAGGACTTGAACATTAATCTGACTAGCCTAGAGTGTTTTTTTTTTCCATGTAAATTATTTGTTGTTGAACAAACGACTAATAATTTTCGAGTTTTTCACTCAATCCTCCAAAGTTGGGTTGGTCGATGTGGTGTTTAGGCCTTAGGAGGTTATTAGAGCCTAAGTGTCAATGTATTAAACCATGCTAGGCATTAATTTTGAGTCGTATGGACATGTGTTAGGTCCCCCTAGTTTTTTTTTTAAGTTCTTAGAAAATATATATATATATATATTTTTTCTTCTTCCGTAAAAACAAGCCATTTTTTAATGGTTTGATAAAAAAAATTACAAATGTGATAAAAATGTGTTCTAGGGGTCTTTTCTGCCATGGGGGTGCTCATTTTCAAGCTCAGAGTATCAACTATACCCCAAAACCCACTTTCCTAAGTGGTTAAGTGCTTTATTTTTCACTTATTATCAAAAAAGTCAAAAAAGCCAAACAAGTGAGAAAAATTGTAAAAAAGTGAAAAATAAAAAAAAAATCAAATTCCTAATTTAATGGGATTTGGAGAGAGTTTTCATTCAACTATGATTTAGGGGTTGTAAATGATGATTTATGACATGTTTTGGGAAAGCACTAAAGAAGGAGTCATCTCCCCATGAGTAGGGTGCATTTCCCCATGAAGGGGGGCGCATTTCCTAAAGGGGAGGGCGCACCATTTGATGAAGTTGCAGCATGAATCATGGCAGTCTTTGGGATGATTTTTGGCAGCCCAAAAGGTGGTGGCAGCCCCCTCCATCAAGCCTCAAATCAAGGCTTGAGTCTTTCCACTAATGCGCCCCCCTCTCCTTCACCAAGTGCGCCCCCCTCTCTTCATTTTGCTATTTAAGCAAGGCTGCCCCCTCATTCCAAACTAGTTAGAGTTGGATTGAGAGGAGGCTTGCAATTTTGTAAAAGTGTTCCATATTTTGCATTTGCTAATAAAGAAGCTTTGGAGGCTAAACCGTGTAGTGCTTTTATGTGTGGATCACCATTGTCATGATTTCATGAGGTAATCTGTTTATCATTTCAATTTCTTGCATTGTGCTTTGTGTATCTGGCTTAAAGGATTGCTACCAATCTTTAGAAGTAGAGTAATGCAAGTAAGTTTACTTGCCTTTTCCAACTTTGAATACATATTTTTAGAGATCTAGATTTTGTTAGAAAGTGACAACAAGGAAGGTCTTCTATGATTCAATGTGTCCTTGCATGCTAGAAGACATAAAACAGGAAGCCAAATGTATTAATGTCTTTTCTAAAGTTTAGACTTAGGAAAAGTGCATTAAGTGATTGTTATCACATATATAGTAGCCGGGCTACCATACATTATTTTTCAGATTCCAGTACACTATTCAGCCAGTTCCCTTACATTGAGATGCTGAGATGAGCATCTATTATGGATCACTATCAGATTAT
Source organism: Larix kaempferi (assembly GCA_027924585.1). Taxonomy (NCBI): domain Eukaryota; kingdom Viridiplantae; phylum Streptophyta; class Pinopsida; order Pinales; family Pinaceae; genus Larix; species Larix kaempferi. Next base: position 6,077,916 of record BSBM01000732.1, on the reverse strand, counting down.
GGACAACAGTTTTATTCCCTATGCCATGACTGAGTCTCAGGACACTCAGAGAGATGACCGATGTAGCCATTTATACAGAGCAGTTAGTAGTGCCCAGAGATACAACAGCAGTTTCAGAGGACAGATGTTGGTTCAGGTGATGAGCATTCAGGTATATGACTCAGTAGGTATATTTTGGTGTTATGGTTATATTGCTTTTATATTCATTCTTGTAGCATGTCTTAGCATTTAGTATCATGATCTGGTGATCATATAGATATGTGGACCTGGTTTTACTTTTATATATATTATATTGTCCCCACTCAGACTTAGAAGTTCTTGACCTATACTCATCGGTTTAACCCTCCTTAGGGAGATTAGAGGTGATCATTCCCACCATACTTTGGCTTGATAGTGTTGGTCTCATTATTCATTGTCTTCGTCCATCCATTACCTACCCAGTTTGTTATTTACCTTGACTTATTACTTGACTAGTGGCATGGAGGACCTTTCCCTGCTGTAGCCTCTGTATTGGATGAGCTTCCTTGTTTATTGTGTCTCGGCTCTGAGTTGGTGACAAAACTTACCTTTGGTGAGTTGGATTGTAGGCCTAAATCATTCTGGGCGGTTGTCCCGATGTTTGGCACTGGCACGAAGTCCCCCTAGTCACTAAAGATGTTGTTGGCTAAACCTGAAACATATATTGCTACCATGAATACAAATTATGAAAAAGGAAATGTTGTATCTATTGTGAAAAGCCAAATGAAACTGCCAAAGAAATATCAAATGTTATATCTATTGTGAAATGTAATACCCAGGTAAACAAGATGTCTAAAAAACATACCTGGAAGTGCTCAGGTAAACAAGTGCCTTAAAAACACACGTGCAGCATGAAGCCTTATATAAAATGTAAATCTATGCAATGTGTTTATAAACACACATAGATCAAAGGCTATGGAAACTAAAGGCCCAAAAAGCAATGGAACTTAAACTCTATATCAAAAAGATTGCTGGCCTCATTTGTATTATGGATTGTGAGCATCTGCCAAGGTGAATAAACACTCTTTGAACAACTTACCCATTTGTGAGACACCCCCATTCCCTGTGTTTTTGCTTGTCCAATATATGTTATGGTGTGTATTCTCTTTCCATTTCTAAAGTGTCACAGTGTTAAGTCAGTAAGTCATCCCTTGGCCTAGCCATTTTTATTTTAGCCTTCACCCTTCACTAGCAAATTTGTCACAACTATGAAGTGAGTATGGTCTTGAAAGTCTAATCTCAGTTATAAATAATAATTAATGACTTTATATATTTGGATTTAGATCACCAGTAATGATTACTTTTTGTTATAATTGCTATTTGAATGGATTGTAAAGCATGTTCTAACCTTTGACACCTTGCAGCAGTTTGATGACAGTTTGAGTTATATTTTGGTCATGTTGACTTTGTCAAATCCAGTTTGACCAAAAGTCAACCACAAGACATGAGGTGGTAGACCTCAGATGATACAGAGATATGATATATGGTCTGGTACAGGTCACCATGGTGGTTCTATGCAGTGGTTTTAGGCTTATGATGATGATATGTGCTTTTCAACACTTTTACAGATTATTATTATTTGGTTTGTCAGATATGATGAGTATTTACTTTTGACCATGCAGAGGTCTATATCGTGTATGAGTACACATCTTAGATGGATTTGGACCTTCTGAGTCCAATGGGATAGTCTATTTTCAGTTCCAGGTAGTTATAGTGATTATTAGTCTCAGTTGGCTATCCTAGTGTAGTTTTGGCCTATAAGAGGCCCTGTCAGAGCAGAGCAGAGAGTTGATGAGTTCACCTAGGGCACTGTGCATGGAGGGGGTGGTCCAGCCACTTGTTATTACCATATTACCCCCCTCCGAGAGAGCCTGGTGGCCTCACCTTGACAGCGCAGGCAGTCCAGGAGGCAGTTTGGGCATGTTCACATTTCCCGAGGCAGTTAAAAAATGGTAAAAATGGCTACTGAAGGATTTGATTTGGGCTACTAAGGCAAGGTATTGGCATGGGATGACTTGTGATGATGAGTGGGATGTCTTCCACACCTTCTCCAGCAGTTTTAGCTTCCAGTGGGACCCACACCCATCACTTCCGGCATTTTATATGATTTTCTGGAGCCTCCAAAGGCCCACGACTTTCCCAGAGAGGCACGATTTGGTGTCTAGCTTGATTATTTTTGGATATTGTGCCATGGGGATTGACCAAGGGTGTTGATAATTACCCCTTGCTCCCGCCATGAGCTAGATCTTATGTTTTATCATTCACTTTTGGTGGGACCCCCCTCTCCTAGGGCGATTTGGTCCATTGATGTATTGTTTTATTAGTGATCCATGGATTGTATTGTTGATCTCATCTCAACCATTGATTAGATTGTTTGATCTTTTAATCTTAGCCACTCATTTAAAAGGTGGTTAGGATTATGGCCTCTTTCCATCCTATTTAAAGGAGAGAGCTTCTCATTGTAAAGGGTCTTTGGCTCTTGGAATCTTGATATAGAAAACCTCTTCTGTGGAAATTCTTGTGGTCTCCTTTGCATTTGGTGTTCTTAGATGGTGATTAGAAAGTCTATTGTATCCTAGCATTTGGGCATTTGTTGAAAGATCTATTTTTTGTGGAAACTGTCTTGTCTACATGAGGGCGAATTCATCTTGGGCATTTTTGCAGGGCTTCCTCAACTCGCTTGGCTTGGCATTCGCTTGTATCAGGGGGTTATCATTAGTATCATTGTGATCTATGCTATTCTCTTGTTATTTCTTCTGTAGCATTAGTCTTTATCTCTTGATGCAGTAAATTTGATATTGTTGACGTTTATTGTGCAGGAGAGAGGGCGCATTGGCTTCCTTGGGCAAATCGATTTCATAGAAAAATACTTCAAATCGCTTCAAATTGATCGAGATTGCATAGATCATCATCATCAAGGCATCTATAAGGTTATCCAGGTAAGATCCATAGGTTTGTTCTTCTTGTCTTGGTTCCAATCCATTGGCATAGCTACTTCATTGTTAAAACCCTCATTTTACATTTTCTCAGATCTACTTAGATCTACTTGGATTTTGGGTAAGATATTTAAAACCCACCTCTATAGCATCCACGACAATTCAGATCTATAGTTTGGTGTGGATTGGCATTCATTTGACCCATTTCCCAAGGCGAATTAGCCTCTCAAGTGAGGTCGCACTTCTTGGATTGGTGAGTTTTGCTAGATCTAGCACTTGGGTAGGTGAGATCCCACTTGATCCTTGCTCTCCACAGCTGATAACCTACCCCTAGTGCTTCACCTTGTTAATTTTTTCCTTGTGGGCCCCATTCCTCATTTTGAGGGTTGAGCCCCACTTGGGTCACTTGGTGATGCATTTCAATCTCAGATCTACTGAGATCCAGCCATTGGATGATTCTAATTTTCAAGACCCACCTAGATTTACATCTCAACATCCCCGATCTATAGTTTGGTGGACATCCGACTCCATTTGGCCCATTTTCCAAGGCATTGATCCTTCTCCAAGCCCTCAGGACTTTTCTGGGTTGTTGAGTTTGCTTGTGGTTTGATCTTTGTCTTACTGCTTGAACACCTAGATATTGTCATATCCACTCATCAAGCCTATCTTTGGTACTAGTTAGCCCCAACTCTATCCCTAACTACCCTGCATTGGACATGGTTCCCAAGGCAGTGGATTCTCTCATCTTTGACTAGTACCTTGATCCTAGATCTGGTTCTAAATCTCATAAGTCACTTACATAACCAAGTTGGACCAAATTTACATTGCTTAAGCCTCTTGATCCAATCCATTACTCATCTTGTGACTTCATCCATAGATCTAGGGTTTACCATACACCTTACCTACTTCATCCATACTTGATTTGATCTAGTGTCTTGGTTTGATCTCTCCTATCGGGAGTAGATCTGGGTCTCCCCTTTTGTTGTCTTGGGCTAGATAACATAAAGTGAAGATTGCCTCGATTGGCGTGACAACCATCCATTGGGAGTCGAGGCTATCTTGGTTGCACCTCTTTGGTTTCCCATCCCCTCTGCCATCCTTACAGATCCACCTTTAGGGTCAACTACAAGTTTGGTGATAAAAGTGATCTAATTATTATTTGACTTAATGGAGTCACTTTTATAAAGTTCAAGTGAAAATAATTTAAGTGATGGCTAATCTAATCTTGGCCATTGATCTCATCGGAGGGTCTCATCCATTGATCCATAGTGAGAAGTTAGGGTTTTCGCTTGGCCATTGAGTTAAAATGAGGATTGATTTGGTGGAGAGGACACACAGACATACAAAGAGATTTCTTACTCATAGCTTTCAGCCGGAGAGTGAGAAAGACAAGTTTGCAAAATAATTTTACAAAGAAGAAGACAAAGGAACTTTTATCTGAGGGATTCATAGGGCGACTTGAGCAAAAGCGAGAGAGAGGCCGTACGGATTTGCATAGAGGCCGTATGGATTTGCATAGAGGCCATACAGAGATGCAGAGGCCGTACAGTAGTAGTAGAGGGTCGTACGAGTGATGCAAGGCCGTATAGATCTGTCTGTACATTGACGCAGAGGCCGTATGGATTCCGTACAGTGACGTAGAGGGCCGTACAGTGATGCAGGAGGGCCGTACAGTTTGTGGGGTTGTCTCAGTAAAGTTCGGTAGCTTGATTTTGCCAGGTTGGGTAAAAATTGATTTTCTAGATTGTATTGTTCTATATCTTCTTAGTAAAATATCTTCTCAGACTGCTGCACCGGTTTTCCCATCTCATTAGAGGAAATTTGAGGTCTAAAATGGGCCTCCTAAGGAAAATAATAAAATAATAGTTAACATAATGAAATAATAGTTAAAATAATAAAATAATATTTATTAATTTTGGAGGAAGAAAGAAAAAACCTATTTTTTTGTTCGTATTTTCAACATACCTCCCTCTGTTTTTACTCAAATTTCAAGCGGGAGCACTCGTTGGATGCAGAATTAAATTCCACATCCAACGAGTACACACACTAGATACTTTTGATGGACCCCGCTGCTCCAAAAACAAGAAATACAAGAAAAAATGCTTGAAGATAAAACATAAATAAAGCAACACTAAATCTATGTGTCACTTTTCTGATCATCCACCACTAATCGGCAATGACTTTGTGTGGTGGTGAGAGCATACTTCGTGGCAACGAGATTTGTGTTAATTCTAATTTACTCTTGCAAAAATAAAAAATGAAGTAAAAACAAAATTATTGAAGTAAAGTATACACCCTGCAAATTAAAAGTGTTGTGTGTGTTTGGTGTATTGTTAGAAAGAAATATGCCACAAAAATTTAGACACTGCAAATCCCTCCAGGGGGGATGGGATGTGGGCGCTGTGTAGCCCACTTGCTCTCGTTTAGTAATTTTACAATTAAAACTCAAAAATAAATGCCTCTTAGTCCTTTTAGACTTGGATCTAAGGACTTACAAGTTAAGAAATAGAAGTAGTGATGGAAGAGGGTCCTTGGAATGTGTTTTTTGCAATTTTTGACAAGTTTTGGTCACAAATCCGCCCTCTTTCGTCATAGACCTGCTAAAAACCAGCAAGCTAAAATGCTATAATTTAGTGGTTAGAACATATAAAACTACATAAAAATACAAGATCTTATACTTGTTATCACATTTATAGTAGTTGGGCTACCATACATTATTTTTCTGATGCCAGTACACTTTTCAGCCAGTTCCCCTACATTTGAGATGCTGAGATGAGCATCTATATTGGATCACTATCAGATTGTGGACAGCAGTTGTATTCCCCATGCCATGACTGAGTCTCAGGACACTCAGAGAGAGGACCGATGTAGCCATTATACCATTGGTACAGAGCAGTCAGTAGTGCCCAGAGTTACAGCAGCAGTTTCAGAGGACAGAGGATGGTACAGGTTGATGAGCATTCAGGTATATGACTCAGCAGGTATATCATGATGTTATGGTTAGATTGTTTTTATACTTATTCTTATAGCATGTCTTAGCACTTAGTGTCATGATCTGGCGATCATATAGATATTTGGACCTGGTTGATCTATATATATATTATATTGTCCCTACTCAGACTTAGAAGTTCACTATTCATACTCATTGGTATGTACCCTCCTTAGGGAGAATAGAGGTGATCATTCCACCATACCTTGGCTTGCTAGTGTTAGCTCCATCATTTCATTGTCTTCATCCATCCATGGCTTACCTTTTAGTTTATCACCCTGGCTTACTACTTGACTAGTGGCATGGAGGACTTTCCCCACTGTAGCCTCTGTATTGGATGAGCTTCCCTGTTTATTGTGTCTCGGCTCTGAGTTGGTGACAAAACTTACCTATGGTGAGTTGGAGTTCCTTGGAATTCCCCCTAGTCACTAAAGTTGTGTTGGCTAAACCTGAAACTTTTAGTGCTGCCATGAATACAAAATCTGGAAAAAATGAAATGCTATATCTTGTATGAAAAGCCCATTCATGCAATGTGTTTCTAAACACACATGAATGAAAGGCATGCCAAATGAAAATGGCTATGAAAATAAAATGTTATATCTCTTGGAAAAATAAATACCTAGGTAAACAAGTTGTCCATGACACACCTAGAAGTGCTCAAGTAAACAAGTGCCTTAAAAACACACCTGCAGCAGAAAGCCTAAAATAAATGTAAATCTATGCAATGTGTTTGTAAACACACATAGATCAAGGCTATGGAAACTTCAGGCCCAAAAAGCAATGGAACTTAAATGCTATATCTAAACAATTGTTGGCCTTATTTGTATTATGGATTGTGCGCATCTGTGAAGGTGAATAAACCCTCTTTAAACAACTCATCCATTTGTGAGACACTGCCATTCCCTGTGTTATTGCTCATTCAGTATATACTATGGTGTGTATTCCCTTTCCCTTGCCAAAGTGTCACAAAGTCAAGTCAGTCAAGTCATCCCTTAGCCTAGCCAATTAATTTAGCCTTCACCCATCACTAGCAAATTGATCACAGCTATGAAGTGAGTATGATTTTGAAAGTCTAGTCTGAGTAATAATAATAATTAACGACATTATATATTTGGATTTAAATCGCTAGAAGTGACTACTTTGTGTTATAATTGCTATTTGAATAAGTTATAGAGCATGCATTAACCTTGACACCTTGCAGCAGCTTCCGATGATGGTCTGAGTTATATTTGGTCTTGGTTAGACCCAGTTTGACCATGGAGGACCATGGGACATGAGATGTTGGACCTTATGATGATATGGATAGATGATATATGGTCTATGTATACATACAGGATGATTCTATGCAGCAGCTACAGGGTTATGATGATGATTCTTGGTTTACAGCAGTGTTTGGGCATTTACAGATTATTATTATTGGCCCTGTTCCGGTACATTGGATATTTATTTTGATCATGCAGAGATTCATATGGTGTATGAGTACACATCTCGGATAGATTTGGACCTTCTGAGTCCAATGGGACAGTTTGTTTTCAGATCCGGGCACTTACAGTGATGATTTTGCCTCAGTAGGCTGTCTTAGTGCAGTTTTGGTCTGTCGGAGGCCCTGTCGGAGCAGATGTGATTTTTATCCGGTTGACCTAGGGCGCTGATGATGGAGGGGGTGGTCCAGCCACTTGTTTTTACCACATTACCCCCCTCCCGGACACACTGGTGCCCTCACCTTGACAGCGCAGGCACTCCAGGAGGCTGTTTGGGGCAGTTTCACGCTTCCCGAGGCATTTCAGGATTGGTAGAAATGGCTATTGAGGAAATCGATTTGGGCTACTGAGGCAAAGTTATGGCATGGGATGATCAGGGATGATAGATCGGGGTCCTCCACACCTTCTCCAGCAGTTTCAGCTTCATCGGGGCCCGCATCCATCACTTATGGCATTTTCTGTGGATTTCTGAGGTCTTTTTGAGGCCTACGATTTGACTATGGTGGCACGATTTGGTACATTGATGATTATTTATTGACTATTGTGCTATGGGGATTGACCAAGGAGGGATAAAATTACCCCTTGGACCCACCATAAGCCTCTTATGATATTTTGTCATCATGATTTGGTGGGATTCCCCTCTTATAGGGCGATTTTGTCCACTTACATAATATTTTATTTGTGATCCATGTATTTTATTGTTGAGCTCATTTCAACCATTGATTAGACATTTGTATCTTTTAATCTTAGCCACTCATTCAAAAAGTGGTTAGGGTTTTGGTGCCTCTCCTTCCTATTTAAAGGAGAGAGCCTCTCATTGTAAGGGGTCTTTTGGCTCTTGGATTATTGGTATAGAAAAATATTCTTGTGGAAATTCTTGTGGTCTCCTTTGCATCTGGTGTTCTTAGATGGTGATTGGAAAGTCTATTGCAACCTAGCATTTGGAAATTGTGGTAAGATCTATCTTTTTTGGAAATCATTGTTTGTCTACAGGAGGGCGACTTCAACAAGGGCGATTTTGCAAGGCTTCTTCAAATCGACTTTCTTGGCATTCGCTTGTATCAGGGGGTTATCATTAGCTTCATTGTGATCTATGCTATCTTTCTGTTACTTCTCTTGTGGCATTAGTCTTATCTCTTGATGCATCAAATCTGATATTGTTGACGTTTGTTGTGCAGGAGAGAGGGCGCATTGGCTTCTTGGATCAAATCGACTTGCATAGAAACTACCTCAAAGCTTCTCAAATTGATCGGGTTTGCATAGATCATCATCATCAAGGCATCTACAAGGTTACCCAGGTAAGATCCACAGGTTTGTTTCTCTTTCCTTTATCCAATCCATTGACATAGCTCATAAATTGTTAAAACCCTAAATATCTCAAAACCCCCATTTTACATTGTCTCAGATCTACTTAGATCTAGTGGGTTGTTGGGCATAATATTGAAAACCCACATCTATAGCATCCACGGCATCCCGGATCTATAGTTTGGTGAGGATTGGCTTCCGTTTGATCCCCTTCCCAAGCCAACTTAGCTTCTCCCAAGCAAGGCGCACTTCCTGGTGGTTGTGAGTTGACCTAGATCTAGGTGGTGGGTGTTTGAGATCCCGCTTGATCCATAATCTACACATCAAATAACATACACCCAGATTGTTACTTTTCTGAATTTCACCTTGTGGGCCCTATTCCACATTTTAAGGGATTTAATCCCCATTTTGGACCATTAGGTGTACTTAAACTCAGATCTAGTAAGATCTAGCCGTCGGATTACCGTGAAATTATAGATCCCTACTCCTACTTGGCTAACCTACCCGGATCTAAAGTTTGGATGCCATCCGACTTGTCTTGACCTATCTAACCCTCATTTTTGGCCTCCTTGGGTAAAGTCGCACCACCTTGGAGAAGTGAGTTAACTCACTTCTAGGACGTGGGTACTTGAGATTCTTGCGGATTTGGAACCGGAATAATTCAAAACCTAGGTCTAGAGTATCACTTTGTCAAATCTTGCCTTGGGGACAGCATTCCTTGTTTTAAGGGATTGTGGTCCACTTGGGTCAAACCTAGATCTAGAAACATTCATCCATCAAGACCTCTATTGCCCACTTGTTCCATGTACTAGGAGTCCTAAACCACAAGTCAACCCTACTTTGACTCCACTTCCCAATTCCCAAGGCACTGGTTTCTCTCCAAGTTAATTCGACTCTCCTAGATTGTTGGATTGACTTGTGTTTTGACTTTTGCATGGTGAACTAAACCCTACAAGCTATCATGTATCATGGTCAAGCTTGTCATCTGTACTAGTTAGCCCCAATTGAACCCCTAAACTACCCTGCATTGGACACGGTTCCCAAGGCAATGGATTTTCCAACATTGAACTAGTACTCTAACCCTAGATCTCATTTCAAACATTTTAAGTCACTCACACTATGGACCAAAGCTATACTACTTGAACCCTTCACTTGGTTTGTGACTTCATCCTAAGGTCTAGGATAAACCATACACCTTACTTCACTTAGAAACAACTTGATTTGGTGTCTTGGTTTTGATCTCTCCTGTCGGGAGTAGATCGGGTCTCCCCCTTTGTTGTCTGGGCTAGAGAACATAAAGCGAAAGTTGCCTCGACTGGCGTGACAACCATATATTGGAGGTCGAGGTGATCGTGGTTGCACCTTTTGAGTTGCCCTTCCCTATTGCCATCCATGACTGGATACATCCATAGGGGAAACTACAGTTTAGGTGATAACAATACTTACAAAAATATTGGAAAATATTAAGCACTTTCAAGCATAAGATACTAGATCTAGATCTACGATTTAACTTTGAAATGAAGCTATCTATATCTATGAGAAGCAAGAGGTTTAAAAATGAACTTTGAATCTATTCTACTTGCTTCAAAAAAAACATAAAGAAAAGAGGATTTTGTTTATGTGAAGAAGATGGAACAACCACAAACTATTTAGCTTTGGAAGAGAGAAGGAAGATTGATGCCTGCAAAACCAATATGTCAAATAAAAAAAAAAGAAACAACCAGCCACCAAGCTTGGAAGAAGAGTCAAGACTAGATCAACCTCGAAAGCTTAGCATCCAATACTGCACAACTTCAAAAGCACTCATACACCAAAAGGATTAAATCTAGTATATCAAAAGAAAGAGATTAGAAGGGCAATAGTATAACTGACTACATGTGCTGCTCCTAGATCTCTAAACAATTAAATATAAATAAGCAAGTCAAAAACTATGAATGCTTACTCTATTAGACTCAAAGAGCCTTGCCAAGCTAGATCAATCCACAATAGCGATATGAAAGCAAAAATGAAATTGTACAAATATACCTCAACCAAGTGCATGCGTGAACATGGAACAAGAGCAACCAATCTTGACCTTCAAAGTCTTCAAAATATTATTCAACTAATAGCCAAAAGCTTAAATAGTACATGAGCAGAGGTTCAATGCTTCATGAAGAAAATGGGAGCAAAGCCTTGCTTTTATAGATAATGAGAGAGAGGGGAGGGCACATCCATGAGGAGGGGCGCATCACTAAGAAATAGGAGTGATCAAAGCCTTGACTTAAGGCTTGATGGAAGGGATTGGGGTGATGTGGCTGCCACCTAAGGAAGGCTCCCTCATCAAGCTTTGGAACCATCACCTAAACACTAAGACGTTGCCACATGGAGGAAAGTCGCCCAAGTGGAGGAGGGTGCATTTCATGAAGGAGGACAACTCGCCTTCCTTGAAATCCTCACCCAAATCATTGAAATTTGATTGATATTTTCCTTAAATGCCCCTGCCAACTCAATTGGACCTTCACTGTACCAAATTCCACTGATATAGGAATTTGATTTTCTCTCATATTTATTAATTTTTAATTAAATAATTCCTCAAAAATAATTTTGAGAGAATTTTTATTTAAGTGAAAAATAATCACTTAGAACTTGGGAAAAGTGGGTCTAGGGGTTTTGTGGGTGCTCTGGGTTAGAAAACAAGCACCCCCATGCCAAAATTCACCTCCTAACCACATCTTTATCACTTTTTTGATTTTTTAATTAAAATATTAAAAATCCCGTGAAACGAGAAAAAATATTTTTATCCGAATAACTTAAAAATCCTAGGGGACCTAGTGCATGTCCATATGACTCAATATTGATGGCTAGCATGTTAAAAATACTCCACCTTTGGAGGTGTGAGTGAAAAACTCGGGAATTATACGCCACTAAAGCGCAACGCGTAATTCCTAAGGAAAAAACACTCTAGAGTATTCCCTTGATAGCAAAACATAAGGTAGGCCAAGCCTTTTACAAAAGTATCATGCTTAGACCACCTTATTACAATTCCCCCATGGGGGTCTAGACATGCAAATTTTTACAAAGGGCCAAAAATTTGTCGTAATGAACTTCTGAACTTTGGCAATGAACAATGTAAGTTGTTCAAGTCTTTTGAGGTTCACAAGGAGTCCACCTAAGTGCAACTTAGTGGACAACAGTGCCTAGTGTTCCAAGACACTATTGGCTGCTCTCTGACACTTTTAGCAATGCTGCTAGGATTGTTATTAGCCCTCAACCAGATCTTGTAAGTCATTTCCATAATTGTTTTATTCATCTATTGGCTGTCCTAAAAGTATGGTTTGTGGCTATTTGTTGGACATTAATAAAATTATCTTATTTCATCTCATCTTATCCCTCTCTATTTGGCACACATTCCTGGGCAAGTTGACATTGTTCTAAATAATCTTCGATTATTTTTGGAACCCATTCTGATGGTTGTCCTCTCATAACAACAATGAACCTTTTGTCATTTGCCCTCATTGTGTGCATTTATGATCCTAACTCCTACCCTTTTAAGTGTCTTTGTATTCATTTATTTGACTCCATAAGGCATTGATCTTTGTCAAGAGGTTGCTCGTGAGGTATTCTTGTGTCGCCTTGATTGGTTTTGCAAGTCTATTTCACCTATATTAGGGACTCCCCCTTAGTCTCTAGGAGTTGGCCTAAAGCATGAGAGTTGTGTTGTGGTGAGATTGGGCACAATTCCTCTTATGGTTACCCTCGTAGCTCCGCAATTTATGACTTTCATTGAGGTGCTAATTTGAATGGTAACATTATGCATTAAGGGAAAATAAGAGCAAATCAACATGTCAATTTTACCTCAAATTTGGCTGGAAATTATAAGAAGATAAGTGGAAAGAAAGAGTAAATTGTTTCTACTTTCAACTATTTCATTGGTACATTCACTAAGCAAGAGTTTAAACAATTACATGCTTAACTTGTTTCCTCAATGAAATAAGAGGATTTAGGGGAGATAATAATCTACAATCCTAATCCACTTGAAGGGTAGCGACTTGGCTCTTCACCCGATCTTGAATACCATATCTTTAGGAAAAACACACCATCATGTTAGAGGTGTTTAAAAAGATAACTCTGGAGGTCCTCCCATATTTTTGGTGTGGTTGTGATGAGGACCAGAAAGTTTTGTTCTTTGTGTATTTATGTAACAAAGTGACATTTATGTAAATAAAGTGAAAGTGATGTTTTGTACTTTATAAAAGTGGGTCACTTAAGTGATGTATTTATTAATTAATTATTAATTGAGAAAAGTGCATCTATTGTGAATCATAGATTTCCTAATATAATCCTAGCCATTGATTAGGTAGTTTCTTTGGTAGTTAGGGTTAGTTGATGAAAAGTAAAGTATAAAAGAAGACAAAGAGACAAATGAAGAACACTCACCATCAAAAAGAGAGGGAGAGGAAGATTGAAGACCAAGAAGAGTTCCCTAGCAGAGAAGGGCACAATTTCCAAGAGAAAGGAGCAACACGCATCCCTATGCAACCTGTAGTAGGCTGTACAACGCATTTATGACAGTCAGATGTGTGGGCTCGAATCCTAAGAGAGGTGGCTTGAACTCCAAGAAATGACTGCACATTAAATGAAGACCGTACAACATTAATTGCAGGCAAGTGTGGGCACAAAAATTGAGGGCAAAAAGTATGCAGGCCGTACAGTTCCGTACAACACGTGTGGGTAGCCGTACAACAGACAGTACAATACTTTTTGGCACAGATTTCGAGGTAGCTTTTCTGCGATTCTGTTTTGAGAAATTTTGTCAGTAAGGGTTAAAAGAAGAAAAATTCATTGTAAAGAATTTTCTGAGTTTGCTCTTAATGAAAAATCTTCTTAGGGTTTTCCCCAAGTTTGTGGGGTTTTGCCCGGTCTTTGACCAAAATTCTTGAGTCATTTTGCTTAAAGTTATTTTCAGTATTTGGGAGTACATTTTTGAAGTTGTGGTTTTACTTTCAGAAATTCAAGTTAAAACCCTAGTTTTCAATGTGTTTGACTAAATGTGTGAATGAGCAAATTTCATATTTTAAAGTCAATTTTCTTCATGGTATCGGAGCTCATGGTATCAGAGCTCATGCTATCAGAGCCATACTGAAAACGAAAGTAAGCAAGTGTTCATTGAAGTGTAGAAGAGTGTTAGATTTGTCTTTCAAGTTTTTTTTTTGGTTGCAAGTATTTTCCATGATGAGTATCAGGTTTGAGGATAGGTTGGATAGAATATCCAACTACATCCCATGGAAAGTACGAATCACTGCTGTGTTAAAGGAACTAAGAGTTTGGGGATTTACTAACAGTGGCATGACTAAGCCAACAGATAAAGATGAGCTTGAGGAGTTTGAAGCTCATGAAGCTAGAGCTTAAAGAGTCATACTGGATGGGGTTAAAGACCATCTCATCCCACATTTAGCAGAAAAGAAAATTGCTAAAGAGATGTGGGACACATTGAACCAGTTGTTCGAAGCAAAGAACGAGAATCGTAAGATGGCCCTAAAAGACAAGCTACATTGTATCAAAATGAACAAAGATGAAGGTGTAGCCTCCTACTTGACTCGTGTTACACAAGTCAAAGACGAGTTGGCAGCAGTAGGAGAGACTATCCCTGATTCTGAGTTGGTGAGGATAGCCCTGAAGGGCTTCACCAAGAAGTGGGAATTCTTTGTGAAATGTATTGTGGGTAGAGAAAAGCTTCCTAGTTGGTCCAGATTATGGGATGACTTTACCCAGGAGGAAATCCGGGAAGGGCCACAGGTTGGTCAAACTAGTGAGGATGCTAAGCAGGATGTGGCACTTGCAGCCAAATCGAAGAACAAGAAGAAGAAATATTTGAGTTAGATTAGATGTTATTAGTGTGGTCAGTTAGGACACCATGCCACGAAATGTCCCGAGAAGAAGAAAGGGAAGACAAAGAAAGATTCAGCAACAACTGCAATAGATGAGTTTGCAAGTGAGTTTGAGCATGAATTTTTTCTAGCCTCTTTTGACTCTAGTGTAGGAAGCTCAATTTTTGAGCATGTTTGGATTGTTGATAGTGGGTCAACCAGACATATGACTGGAGTGTATGATGCATTCTAGATTATCACAAAGTTGGGACCATGACACTACATTCAGACATATATTGACAGTCCACAGATAACTATTCGAGGGGTTGGAACAATCAAGTTTCAACTAGACCTTGGAGAGGTCTTGGAGATACATGGATTCCTCTTTGTACCTGGGATGTGAGTTAGTAAACTCTCAGTGTCATCTTTTGAAGATGATGGTTATGGGATGTTGGTCAAGGACAGTCATAACTTCATCTATCGGAGAAATGATCCTGTCAGGACCACTATCTTACTTAGTGATCACAGGGATAGATTATATATTTTGAGAGGACATGTTGTACGTCCATGGACAAGTGGATGGTTGTTAGATTCAGAGGATGGGGTAAGAGATACTGTTGATCGGCATGTTGAGAGTGAATCTCTCTAGAGCACTGGCAGAAGACTCAGCTAGATAGGTGATGGAGATGAGCAGGTTGATGAGGTTCAGGAAGAATCTCAAGAGTCAGAGTTTTATTTCAGTGGTGGGCACTTCTCTCCGATAGACATTCCAGAGCAGGAGGGAGCTGCGTCAGGAGTCAGAGGCAGAGATTTGGATGGTGCCAGAAGGACCTCCCTCGTTAGGAGGGAGTGTTGAAAAAGATAACTCTGGAGGTCCTCCCATATTTTTGGTGTGGGTGTGATGAGGACCATGAAGTTTTGTTCTTTGTGTATTTATGTAACAAAGTGACGTTTATGTAAATAAAGTGAAAGTGATGTTTTGTACTTTATAAAAGTGTGTCACTTAAGTGATGTATTTATTAATTAATTATTAATTGAGAAAAGTGCATCTATTGTGAACCATAAATCTCCTAATCTATCCTATCCATTGATTTGGTAGTTTCTTTGGTAGTTAGGGTTAGTTGATGAAAAGTAAAGTATAAAAGAAGACAAAGAGACAAATGAAGAACACTCACCATCAAAAAGAGAGGGAGAGGAAGATTGAAGACCAAGAAGAGTTACCTAGCAGAAAAGGGCACAATTTCCAAGAGAAAGGAGCAACACGCATCCCTAGGCAACCTGTAGCAGGCCGTACAATGCATTTATGACAGTCACATGTGTGGGCTCGAATCCCAAGAGAGGTGGCTCGAATTCCAAGAAATGACTACACATTAAATGCAGACGCTATAGCCTTAATTGCAGGCATGTGTGGGCACAAAAATTAAGGGTAGAAAGTATGTAGGCCGTACAGTTCCGTACAACACGTGTGGGCAGCCATATAACAGAACGTACAGTACTTTTTGGCACAGATTTCAGGGTAGTTTTGTTTTGAGAAATTTTGTCAGTAAGGATTAAAAGAAGAAAAATTCATTGTAAAGAATTTTCTGAGTTTGCTCTTAATGAAAAATCTTCTTAGGGTTTTCCCCAAATTTGTGGGGTTTTGCCCGGTCTTTGACCAAAATTCTTGAGTCATCTTGCTTAAAGTTATTTTCAGTATTTGGGAGTACATTTTTGAAGTTGTGGTTTACTTTCAGAAATTCAAGTTAAAACCCTAGTTTTCAAAGTGTTTGACTAAATGTGTGAATGAGCAAATTTCATATTTTAAAGTCAATTTTCTTCAAGAGGATACTAACAACTAAGAATAAGACATGAACAAATCATGCAACAACCAAGTAAAAGTAGTGACTAGAGCATGGGGAGATTTCTTCAAGATCGACCAACATGAAGAATGCCTCTATCAAACTGCAAAGAACATGATGCACAACTGAAGCAACCTCCACCAAATGACCAAACACGATCATCGACAAGGAGTAGTGAGTCTCCTCTACCAAAGATCCCATCAAATGCCAAGAAGGGTAATGCCCTTGTTATCACCAATCTTGTAGTTGCCCCTACAGGTGGATCCAAAGTGGATGGTAGAGGGGATAGGCAACTAAAGTGGTGAACCAAGAGGGCCTTGGTTCCCAAAAGGATGGTTGTCACGCCAACCAAGGCACTATTCGCTTTAGCTATCAAAGCCAAGATATCAAGAGGGAGACCCAAACCTACTCCCGATAGGAGAGATCAACCCAATCACCAGATCAAATCAATCTAATGAGGTACGTAAGGTGACAGGTATGGAACCCTAGAAATAGGGAATTAAGACCACTGTGGAGGCTTAGGAAAGGTGTAATATGACAATGAAAGATAACACATAGTGATTCAATGATTAGGTATGATTCCAGGATTTAAAGCTAGTTTCAAATGGTCAAAATCAACTGCCTTGGGAAATGTGGCCCTTAAAATAGGGAAAGTGTCCCAAATCAGAGATCTGACAGTTAGGGCTTTCTAGCTATGCTTGATGAAAGGATATGACAGTTTCAAGGTGTTTCAAACAACAAGACAAAGATCGAGCCACAAGATAACTCAACAATCTAGGAAAGTCAAATTGACTTGGGGAAGATTAGTGCCTTGGGAATTGGGCCAAATGGAGTTGGATGCCCACCAAATTGTAGATCTGGAATGTTGAGGTGTTGAGGTAGGTGGATCTTGAAAATTAAGGTCATCCAATGGCTAGATCTCAGTAGATTTGAGATTGAAATGTGCCACAAAGTGACCCAAGTGGGGCTCAACCCTCAAAATGAGGAAAGGGGCCCACAAGGTCAAAATCACTGAAGTGACACACTAGGGGTAGGTTATCAATTATGGAGATCAAGGATCAAGTGGGATCTCACTTACCCAGGTGCTAGATCCTTGCAAACTAGCCCCTCTTAGGAAGTGCGACCTCCCTTGGAGAGACTATTTTGCCTTGGGAAAGGGGTCGGATGAAGGCCAAATCACACCAAACTACAGATCCGAATTGCCGTGGATACTGTAGAGGTGGGTTTTAAATTTTATACCCAAACACCAAGTGGATCTTACTAGATCTGAGAAAATTAAAATGAGGGTTTGTAAATTGAGGGTTTTATCAATGAAGTAGTTATGTCAATGGATTGGAGCCAAGACAAGAAGAACAAACCTGTGGATCTTACCTGGATAACCTTGTAGATGCTTTGATGATGATGATCTATGCAAACCCGATCAATTTGGAGCGATTTGAGGTAGTTTTCTATGAAGTCGAATTGCCCAAGGAAGCCAATGCGCCCTCTGTCCTGCACAATAAACGTCAACAATATTAGATTTACTGCGAACAAGAGATAAGACTAATGCCACAAGAGAAATAACAGAAAGATAGCATAGATCACAATGATACTAATGATAACCCCCTAATACAAGCAAATGCCAAGTGGAGCAAGTTAAAGAAGCCTTGCAAAAATGCCCAAGTGAAGTCGCCCTCCTGTAGACAAGACAAAAGTTTCCAAAAAAGATAGATCTTACCACAAATACCCAAATGCTAGGATGCAATAGACTTTCCAATCACCATCCAAGAATACCAGATGCAAAGGAGACCACAAGAATTTCCACAAGAAAGTTTTTCTATATCAAGATTCCAAGAGCCAAAGACCCCTTTACCATGAGAAGCTCTCCCCTTTAAATAGGATGGAGAGAGGCCATAACCTTAACCACTTTTTGAATGAGTGGCTAAGATTAAAAGATCAAAAGATCTAATGAATGGTTGAGATGAGCTCAACAATACAATACATGGATCACTAATAAAATAATACAATATGTGGACAAACTCACCCTAGAAGAGGGGATCCCACCAAATCATGATGATAAAACATAAAGATAGCTCATGGTGGGTCCAAGGGGTAATTTCTAACACCCTTGGTCAATCCCCATGGCACAATATCCAAGAATAAATAATCTAGACACCAAATCGTGCCTCTCTGGGAAAGTCGTGAGCCTTAGGAGGCTCCATAAATCATCAAAAAGTGCCATAAGTGATGGATGTGGGTCCTGATGAAGCTGAAACTGCTGGAGAAGGTGTGGAAGACATCCCACTCATCATCACTGATCATCCCATGCCATAACTGTCATGTCCCAAATTTGGTATTGGGTCACAATGGCCTAATCACATTGGCCCTATTCATTAGAGTTTGTCAAATTGATGCTAAAGGTCAAATAATTGCCAAGGAGGAAAATTACTAGTTTCCTAGGTTTGGGGTGGAAGCTTTGGGATTTGGAATAATGGGGATAATAAATGATGTTTGATCATTAGAATGGCATAAATATTTAATAAAGGAGCTAAATAAATATATACAAGTGAAAATCAAAGTGGCATTTCATCATGAAGACACATGGAGGAAGTGGGACCCACATATGGCTAGATTTCCCCACTACACTTGGCATCATTCTCTCACCAATTCGAATTCAAGGTGAATGGTAACATACTTGGGGGAGTCCAAAAGGTATTATTCATGGCATGAATCATCCAAGGTCGAAATATAGAGGAAGAGTAACTCCCATGGAAGAGGAAGAGGCAATTTGGAGTTAGTGAGACACTTGGGCTAGATTCCCTAGCTCTATGACAACAATGATGAAGATGCTATGACACCTATGACACAAATCAGACCTGAAGGCTGACATATGACATATATGACATGTCAGGGCTAAAAATAGACTCCAAGAGGGCGCTCAAGGGTGTTAGGGCAGCTAAGATGCTTCCACATGTGATTTGGTGGAAGTGAGAGACTAGGAATTGTTGTACAAGTGGCGTTCTTTGGAATCTCTTCCCAACTTGAGTTGGCATGAGTCTCTTGGAAGGAATTCGACCCATGGAGGACATTAGAACTTTATAAATGTCAATAACAAAGAATTAAACCAGCTTTTGATCATTTGTAGAATTTGCAATTGCATTTGTGAAGAGGGAGAGCTAGTGGATGACTAGTTTCTTGCCTTAGCCAATTTCGAGGGTGAAAGATTCCCATCCAAGTTGGTAATTGGAAAGGCCATTCAGACCTTTCATTTGGAGCTTTAATGGAGTCTTTATTTGCAGGTGTAAGCTACAGGGAAGCTCATGGTTTCTTCTATTGCAGCTCACTCCTTCAACCATTTCCAGTTTTGATGGCATATTCTTGATCCTTGAGGGAGGGCGTTTTTGGTGAGCTATTGTACTCTTTGGGGAAGCTTTTAATGCCCCATTTCTTTTGTAATATGAAGTAAATACTCTGTTCTTCATCTCCAAAAAGTTTCAGGTCGAAATTCCAAGTAGAAATGTATAAATCTCATTTTTAATGGAAGAACAATGCCATTTCCCCACTACCTTGTTGTGAGCCAATGTATTGATGATGATTTCGAATGAATGGATGATTCTCTGATATATTTGTGATGAATATACTGCCATGGATGTCTTCTACAAGTTTCATGTACTGTACTTGAGCATTTGAAGCATTTATACTCAGTTTAGTTGTATTGGGAGGTGAAATAGTGCCATTTCCCCAAGGGTCGAATTGGGGATTTTTGCAGTTGAATGGGAGAGGGTGAGAACAGTTGTTATAATCCATTAATGGTGCATATGAGACTTTAATAACATACTTAA
Source organism: Larix kaempferi (assembly GCA_027924585.1). Taxonomy (NCBI): domain Eukaryota; kingdom Viridiplantae; phylum Streptophyta; class Pinopsida; order Pinales; family Pinaceae; genus Larix; species Larix kaempferi. Next base: position 6,057,682 of record BSBM01000732.1, on the reverse strand, counting down.
CACATTACATACCTCTGTTCATAAATTTGAGTGGGTTTGGAGGCATTTGGGAAGCCATTTTCATTGTTTACCCCAGGGGGATTTGAACCCCAAATTACTAGTAAAATTGCATAATTGGTCCAGAATATTAAGAGAGTTTGCAGAGGTCTTTTGGTGGCCATATGTCATCCATAAACATCATATTCAATTTATAATATCATTCATACACCTTCCTTGAAGATTTGAAGGCATTTGGAGTCAATTTGAGACCTAGAGACCAATACTAGTCAAAGGAAAATCACTAGTAAAGTTACCTACATTGATCAGAATTGAAAGAGGATTTGCAGAAGTATTTTAAAGGTCCAAAGGCATCCCTGAAACACATATTTATGTTCTAATATCATTCATACACCTTCTCAGAAGATTTGGGATCATTTGGGGCAAATTTGGGACCTAGAGATCAAAACTAGTCAAAGGTCAAACAAGGGAAAAAAAGTGAAAAATTGCAATTTTAATAAAATTCCTAATAAGGGTCATTACAGTGGTATCAGAGCATGGTCCTTGCACCTGTATATTAGGTACATACATTCAAGAATAATTGGCAGCCATGTCTTACTATTATGATGAATCCTATGAGTACAATTCTTATGAGGAATATGCAGATGCTTATGAGCAATATGAAGCAGAATGTGAATGGTATGAGGAAGAGGTGCCATTATGCAACACTTCTTACAATTTCAAGAGAAATGAAGATTATTCTTATGACTTTAAATCTGATGAATATGAGTGTGTCACACCAACCAAGGATAATTCTATGAGTGAGTTCCAAAGATGGAGAGCAAAATATAAAACCTTGCCCCAACAATATCAAAAATATCAAGAATATCTTGCTTTTAGCAAAAATACGCAAAATGCCATGTCTTTTGAGTACTATGCTGAACATGTTTTTGAAAATAGGCCCAAAAATGAAGATGTGGAGTTAGTGAAGAAAGGTTTATGCCCTTCTTGTAAAAACCCTTGGAGCGAGTATCATATATGTGTGCATAAAATGATGTCCTCCTTGAGGAGAGCTTTTGAGATTTATTCAAGAAGAGATTCCAAATATATTGATCCTAAGGAAAACAAGGGGCAAAATGCATCAGCTTGCTTTAAGGAGCAAAAGGAAGAGACATCACAAGAGCATGAAGAAGATTCTATTGAAAATATGGAAGATCATTTCGAGACACCTTCTAGCTTAGACATGAACCAAAGAGCATCTACTGATGGATGCTTAAACTATGAAGGAGTACCTACTGATGGGTGCTCACACCTCTATGTTGGTGACATAGAGATCACTTTTGAAAGTGTTTCTACAAGTACAAGTTTCATTAAGCATGATAATGAAGACCTTGTAGTAGTTGAAGAAGAACCAAGATCAACTTCCCCATCGCCACTTGAGCTTCATGAAGTTGGTCCAAGCAAAATTGAAGAAGATGAGGAGGTTCATTTGCAAGAGCCTCATTTTCTTGAAGGGTCCTTAAAGATGAATGAAAATAAGATCCAAGAGTCCCTCAGCATTCTCCATGACACTCAAGCATTGGTGTCAAATTCTTGTTGGAGAGCTACTTCATTGGAGGAAACATCCTTCATTGAAGACATGGAGAAGATTCAAAGAGCAATGTGCAACATCAAAGGTAATTTCATGTCTTTGCTTTTTGATAGAAACCATTTGTTTGAGCTTAATGAGTTGTTACATGATGCATACTTGAAGAATAATGAGGATATTCATAAGCTCACAATTCAAAATGAGCAACTTCTTGAAAAGTTGCAAGATACTTGTTTTTCCTCCTATGTTTCAGATTGTCAAATGGTAGATTATTTGGAGGATTCTCATGACATGGTGGATCATGAGAAATGTGGGAATTTGAATGTTCTTAATGTGTTTGAAGATGAACTTGAAGAGATCCAAACACTTGATGTGGTGGAAGAGGAACTTGAATTGTCTTTTGATGAAGGTTATGCAATTTTTAAAGAAGAGCATGATTCCTCTACATTGGAACCAAACTATGACAAAGAGTTCACACTTTTGAAGGAGCTGCATGATACTACCCACATGGATCCTTCCCATGATGAAACTCCTAAACTTTTTGATCATTTGGGTGAGTTAGTACATTCTCCTACATCCTACAATTCCATGTTTTGCAGTATTAGTCTCAATGAAGTATGGGTGAAAGGGTTCTTTTTGATGGTGCCACATGAGGAGTATGGAACTCCTAGATTTAGCTTTTATGATGCCATGGTTGGAGCACATTCTTATTCACATTTGCAGCAGCATAAATTTTCACTTTATGATGATTCACATCTACATGGATGCACCTATGATATGGATTTGAGTCACTTGAAGACTCATGGTTTTTCATGCTCAACACTGGGTTCATTTGATGTTAAAGGAACTTCATCCAACACTTGGATGAATAGATTTATGATGGGAGAACATTTTTGTTGGCAGCCACATACTTTGTTACATATTTATGATTCTCACATTCATGGATGTATGGGTGAGATTTCTTTGAGTCATTTGAAGTCTCCTTGTTTTTTCTGCTCATTATTTGGTTCAGATTTTAGTGGAGATTCTTCATTCACTTCTTGGATGAAAGAATACATGGTTGAATATTTTGATGCATATCACATCCTTTTGGAGCAGCATTATAGGACATGGGATCCTCACCTATGTCATTGGAGCAGATTTGATTGGTCACTTGAAGCTTGTATGCACTTGAAAAATCGTGGTCTACTTGCTTGCAGGTACAAGCACTTTCATGATTCTTTGATGAAGCACCTCCTTGATGTACATTTTCATTATGTAGTTATGTACTTTGATGATATATATTTTGTACTCATGATGTTTGGAAGAATGCATACAAGAAAATGGGATCCAGGAATCATCTTATCTGATGGTATGGGTTGGATAGCACTCTTCATTGTTGGGGTGCAATACAAGCAATGGGACCCTGGAATAATTTTTATTTCATTGGTTTCAATTTTTTGGGGGAAACAAAAAGTATGGGAGATGGATTTCCCACTTAATAAAGTGATTTTTATCAGAGTAGTGCAGCAGCAAGCATGGTGGTTCCTCTCTAAAATCTTCATGGAAACTCAAAGACTCAAGGTTGGGCAATTCAATGGCAACTTCAAAGAATTATACAAAAAGCAGGTTCTTCAACACCCACGTTTAAAATTGCTTGAGGACAAGCAATATTGGGAAGGGAGGATTTGTCATGTCCCAAATTTGGTATTGGGTCACAATGGCCTAATCACATTGGCCCTATTCATTAGAGTTTGTCAAATTGATGCTAAAGGTCAAATAATTGCCAAGGAGGAAAATTACTAGTTTCCTAGGTTTGGGGTGGAAGCTTTGGGATTTGGAATAATGGGGATAATAAATGATGTTTGATCATTAGAATGGCATAAATATTTAATAAAGGAGCTAAATAAATATATACAAGTGAAAATCAAAGTGGCATTTCATCATGAAGACACATGGAGGAAGTGGGACCCACATATGGCTAGATTTCCCCACTACACTTGGCATCATTCTCTCACCAATTCGAATTCAAGGTGAATGGTAACATACTTGGGGGAGTCCAAAAGGTATTATTCATGGCATGAATCATCCAAGGTCGAAATATAGAGGAAGAGTAACTCCCATGGAAGAGGAAGAGGCAATTTGGAGCTAGTGAGACACTTGGGCTAGATTCCCTAGCTCTATGACAACAATGATGAAGATGCTATGACACCTATGACACAAATCAGACCTGAAGGCTGACATATGACATATATGACATGTCAGGGCTAAAATAGACTCCAAGAGGGCGCTCAAGGGTGTTAGGGCAGCTAAGATGCTTCCACATGTGATTTGGTGGAAGTGGGAGACTAGGAATTGTTGTACAAGTGGCGTTCTTTGGAATCTCTTCCCAACTTGAGTTGGCATGAGTCTCTTGGAAGGAATTCGACCCATGGAGGACATTAGAACTTTATAAATGTCAATAACAAAGAATTAAACCAGCTTTTGATCATTTGTAGAATTTGCAATTGCATTTGTGAAGAGGGAGAGCTAGTGGATGACTAGTTTCTTGCCTTAGCCAATTTCGAGGGTGAAAGATTCCCATCCAAGTTGGTAATTGGAAAGGCCATTCAGACCTTTCATTTGGAGCTTTAATGGAGTCTTTATTTGCAGGTGTAAGCTACAGGGAAGCTCATGGTTTCTTCTATTGCAGCTCACTCCTTCAACCATTTCCAGTTTTGATGGCATATTCTTGATCCTTGAGGGAGGGCGTTTTTGGTGAGCTATTGTACTCTTTGGGGAAGCTTTTAATGCCCCATTTCTTTTGTAATATGAAGTAAATACTCTATTCTTCATCTCCAAAAAGTTTCAGGTCGAAATTCCAAGTAGAAATGTATAAATCTCATTTTTAATGGAAGAACAATGCCATTTCCCCACTACCTTGTTGTGAGCCAATGTATTGATGATGATTTCGAATGAATGGATGATTCTCTGATATATTTGTGATGAATATACTGCCATGGATGTCTTCTACAAGTTTCATGTACTGTACTTGAGCATTTGAAGCATTTATACTCAGTTTAGTTGTATTGGGAGGTGAAATAGTGCCATTTCCCCAAGGGTCGAATTGGGGATTTTTGCAGTTGAATGGGAGAGGGTGAGAACAGTTGTTATAATCCATTAATGGTGCATATGAGACTTTAATAACATACTTAACACATTACATACCTCTGTTCATAAATTTGAGTGGGTTTGGAGGCATTTGGGAAGCCATTTTCATTGTTTACCCCAGGGGGATTTGAACCCCAAATTACTAGTAAAATTGCATAATTGGTCCAGAATATTAAGAGAGTTTGCAGAGGTCTTTTGGTGGCCATATGTCATCCATAAACATCATATTCAATTTATAATATCATTCATACACCTTCCTTGAAGATTTGAAGGCATTTGGAGTCAATTTGAGACCTAGAGACCAATACTAGTCAAAGGAAAATCACTAGTAAAGTTACCTACATTGATCAGAATTGAAAGAGGATTTGCAGAAGTATTTTAAAGGTCCAAAGGCATCCCTGAAACACATATTTATGTTCTAATATCATTCATACACCTTCTCAGAAGATTTGGGATCATTTGGGGCAAATTTGGGACCTAGAGATCAAAACTAGTCAAAGGTCAAACAAGGGAAAAAAAGTGGAAAATTGCAATTTTAATAAAATTCCTAATAAGGGTCATTACAGTGGTATCAGAGCATGGTCCTTGCACCTGTATATTAGGTACATACATTCAAGAATAATTGGCAGCCATGTCTTACTATTATGATGAATCCTATGAGTACAATTCTTATGAGGAATATGCAGATGCTTATGAGCAATATGAAGCAGAATGTGAATGGTATGAGGAAGAGGTGCCATTATGCAACACTTCTTACAATTTCAAGAGAAATGAAGATTATTCTTATGACTTTAAATCTGATGAATATGAGTGTGTCACACCAACCAAGGATAATTCTATGAGTGAGTTCCAAAGATGGAGAGCAAAATATAAAACCTTGCCCCAACAATATCAAAAATATCAAGAATATCTTGCTTTTAGCAAAAATACGCAAAATGCCATGTCTTTTGAGTACTATGCTGAACATGTTTTTGAAAATAGGCCCAAAAATGAAGATGTGGAGTTAGTGAAGAAAGGTTTATGCCCTTCTTGTAAAAACCCTTGGAGCGAGTATCATATATGTGTGCATAAAATGATGTCCTCCTTGAGGAGAGCTTTTGAGATTTATTCAAGAAGAGATTCCAAATATATTGATCCTAAGGAAAACAAGGGGCAAAATGCATCAGCTTGCTTTAAGGAGCAAAAGGAAGAGACATCACAAGAGCATGAAGAAGATTCTATTGAAAATATGGAAGATCATTTCGAGACACCTTCTAGCTTAGACATGAACCAAAGAGCATCTACTGATGGATGCTTAAACTATGAAGGAGTACCTACTGATGGGTGCTCACACCTCTATGTTGGTGACATAGAGATCACTTTTGAAAGTGTTTCTACAAGTACAAGTTTCATTAAGCATGATAATGAAGACCTTGTAGTAGTTGAAGAAGAACCAAGATCAACTTCCCCATCGCCACTTGAGCTTCATGAAGTTGGTCCAAGCAAAATTGAAGAAGATGAGGAGGTTCATTTGCAAGAGCCTCATTTTCTTGAAGGGTCCTTAAAGATGAATGAAAATAAGATCCAAGAGTCCCTCAGCATTCTCCATGACACTCAAGCATTGGTGTCAAATTCTTGTTGGAGAGCTACTTCATTGGAGGAAACATCCTTCATTGAAGACATGGAGAAGATTCAAAGAGCAATGTGCAACATCAAAGGTAATTTCATGTCTTTGCTTTTTGATAGAAACCATTTGTTTGAGCTTAATGAGTTGTTACATGATGCATACTTGAAGAATAATGAGGATATTCATAAGCTCACAATTCAAAATGAGCAACTTCTTGAAAAGTTGCAAGATACTTGTTTTTCCTCCTATGTTTCAGATTGTCAAATGGTAGATTATTTGGAGGATTCTCATGACATGGTGGATCATGAGAAATGTGGGAATTTGAATGTTCTTAATGTGTTTGAAGATGAACTTGAAGAGATCCAAACACTTGATGTGGTGGAAGAGGAACTTGAATTGTCTTTTGATGAAGGTTATGCAATTTTTAAAGAAGAGCATGATTCCTCTACATTGGAACCAAACTATGACAAAGAGTTCACACTTTTGAAGGAGCTGCATGATACTACCCACATGGATCCTTCCCATGATGAAACTCCTAAACTTTTTGATCATTTGGGTGAGTTAGTACATTCTCCTACATCCTACAATTCCATGTTTTGCAGTATTAGTCTCAATGAAGTATGGGTGAAAGGGTTCTTTTTGATGGTGCCACATGAGGAGTATGGAACTCCTAGATTTAGCTTTTATGATGCCATGGTTGGAGCACATTCTTATTCACATTTGCAGCAGCATAAATTTTCACTTTATGATGATTCACATCTACATGGATGCACCTATGATATGGATTTGAGTCACTTGAAGACTCATGGTTTTTCATGCTCAACACTGGGTTCATTTGATGTTAAAGGAACTTCATCCAACACTTGGATGAATAGATTTATGATGGGAGAACATTTTTGTTGGCAGCCACATACTTTGTTACATATTTATGATTCTCACATTCATGGATGTATGGGTGAGATTTCTTTGAGTCATTTGAAGTCTCCTTGTTTTTTCTGCTCATTATTTGGTTCAGATTTTAGTGGAGATTCTTCATTCACTTCTTGGATGAAAGAATACATGGTTGAATATTTTGATGCATATCACATCCTTTTGGAGCAGCATTATAGGACATGGGATCCTCACCTATGTCATTGGAGCAGATTTGATTGGTCACTTGAAGCTTGTATGCACTTGAAAAATCGTGGTCTACTTGCTTGCAGGTACAAGCACTTTCATGATTCTTTGATGAAGCACCTCCTTGATGTACATTTTCATTATGTAGTTATGTACTTTGATGATATATATTTTGTACTCATGATGTTTGGAAGAATGCATACAAGAAAATGGGATCCAGGAATCATCTTATCTGATGGTATGGGTTGGATAGCACTCTTCATTGTTGGGGTGCAATACAAGCAATGGGACCCTGGAATAATTTTTATTTCATTGGTTTCAATTTTTTGGGGGAAACAAAAAGTATGGGAGATGGATTTCCCACTTAATAAAGTGATTTTTATCAGAGTAGTGCAGCAGCAAGCATGGTGGTTCCTCTCTAAAATCTTCATGGAAACTCAAAGACTCAAGGTTGGGCAATTCAATGGCAACTTCAAAGAATTATACAAAAAGCAGGTTCTTCAACACCCACGTTTAAAATTGCTTGAGGACAAGCAATATTGGGAAGGGAGGATTTGTCATGTCCCAAATTTGGTATTGGGTCACAATGGCCTAATCACATTGGCCCTATTCATTAGAGTTTGTCAAATTGATGCTAAAGGTCAAATAATTGCCAAGGAGGAAAATTACTAGTTTCCTAGGTTTGGGGTGGAAGCTTTGGGATTTGGAATAATGGGGATAATAAATGATGTTTGATCATTAGAATGGCATAAATATTTAATAAAGGAGCTAAATAAATATATACAAGTGAAAATCAAAGTGGCATTTCATCATGAAGACACATGGAGGAAGTGGGACCCACATATGGCTAGATTTCCCCACTACACTTGGCATCATTCTCTCACCAATTCGAATTCAAGGTGAATGGTAACATACTTGGGGGAGTCCAAAAGGTATTATTCATGGCATGAATCATCCAAGGTCGAAATATAGAGGAAGAGTAACTCCCATGGAAGAGGAAGAGGCAATTTGGAGCTAGTGAGACACTTGGGCTAGATTCCCTAGCTCTATGACAACAATGATGAAGATGCTATGACACCTATGACACAAATCAGACCTGAAGGCTGACATATGACATATATGACATGTCAGGGCTAAAATAGACTCCAAGAGGGCGCTCAAGGGTGTTAGGGCAGCTAAGATGCTTCCACATGTGATTTGGTGGAAGTGGGAGACTAGGAATTGTTGTACAAGTGGCGTTCTTTGGAATCTCTTCCCAACTTGAGTTGGCATGAGTCTCTTGGAAGGAATTCGACCCATGGAGGACATTAGAACTTTATAAATGTCAATAACAAAGAATTAAACCAGCTTTTGATCATTTGTAGAATTTGCAATTGCATTTGTGAAGAGGGAGAGCTAGTGGATGACTAGTTTCTTGCCTTAGCCAATTTCGAGGGTGAAAGATTCCCATCCAAGTTGGTAATTGGAAAGGCCATTCAGACCTTTCATTTGGAGCTTTAATGGAGTCTTTATTTGCAGGTGTAAGCTACAGGGAAGCTCATGGTTTCTTCTATTGCAGCTCACTCCTTCAACCATTTCCAGTTTTGATGGCATATTCTTGATCCTTGAGGGAGGGCGTTTTTGGTGAGCTATTGTACTCTTTGGGGAAGCTTTTAATGCCCCATTTCTTTTGTAATATGAAGTAAATACTCTATTCTTCATCTCCAAAAAGTTTCAGGTCGAAATTCCAAGTAGAAATGTATAAATCTCATTTTTAATGGAAGAACAATGCCATTTCCCCACTACCTTGTTGTGAGCCAATGTATTGATGATGATTTCGAATGAATGGATGATTCTCTGATATATTTGTGATGAATATACTGCCATGGATGTCTTCTACAAGTTTCATGTACTGTACTTGAGCATTTGAAGCATTTATACTCAGTTTAGTTGTATTGGGAGGTGAAATAGTGCCATTTCCCCAAGGGTCGAATTGGGGATTTTTGCAGTTGAATGGGAGAGGGTGAGAACAGTTGTTATAATCCATTAATGGTGCATATGAGACTTTAATAACATACTTAACACATTACATACCTCTGTTCATAAATTTGAGTGGGTTTGGAGGCATTTGGGAAGCCATTTTCATTGTTTACCCCAGGGGGATTTGAACCCCAAATTACTAGTAAAATTGCATAATTGGTCCAGAATATTAAGAGAGTTTGCAGAGGTCTTTTGGTGGCCATATGTCATCCATAAACATCATATTCAATTTATAATATCATTCATACACCTTCCTTGAAGATTTGAAGGCATTTGGAGTCAATTTGAGACCTAGAGACCAATACTAGTCAAAGGAAAATCACTAGTAAAGTTACCTACATTGATCAGAATTGAAAGAGGATTTGCAGAAGTATTTTAAAGGTCCAAAGGCATCCCTGAAACACATATTTATGTTCTAATATCATTCATACACCTTCTCAGAAGATTTGGGATCATTTGGGGCAAATTTGGGACCTAGAGATCAAAACTAGTCAAAGGTCAAACAAGGGAAAAAAAGTGGAAAATTGCAATTTTAATAAAATTCCTAATAAGGGTCATTACAGTGGTATCAGAGCATGGTCCTTGCACCTGTATATTAGGTACATACATTCAAGAATAATTGGCAGCCATGTCTTACTATTATGATGAATCCTATGAGTACAATTCTTATGAGGAATATGCAGATGCTTATGAGCAATATGAAGCAGAATGTGAATGGTATGAGGAAGAGGTGCCATTATGCAACACTTCTTACAATTTCAAGAGAAATGAAGATTATTCTTATGACTTTAAATCTGATGAATATGAGTGTGTCACACCAACCAAGGATAATTCTATGAGTGAGTTCCAAAGATGGAGAGCAAAATATAAAACCTTGCCCCAACAATATCAAAAATATCAAGAATATCTTGCTTTTAGCAAAAATACGCAAAATGCCATGTCTTTTGAGTACTATGCTGAACATGTTTTTGAAAATAGGCCCAAAAATGAAGATGTGGAGTTAGTGAAGAAAGGTTTATGCCCTTCTTGTAAAAACCCTTGGAGCGAGTATCATATATGTGTGCATAAAATGATGTCCTCCTTGAGGAGAGCTTTTGAGATTTATTCAAGAAGAGATTCCAAATATATTGATCCTAAGGAAAACAAGGGGCAAAATGCATCAGCTTGCTTTAAGGAGCAAAAGGAAGAGACATCACAAGAGCATGAAGAAGATTCTATTGAAAATATGGAAGATCATTTCGAGACACCTTCTAGCTTAGACATGAACCAAAGAGCATCTACTGATGGATGCTTAAACTATGAAGGAGTACCTACTGATGGGTGCTCACACCTCTATGTTGGTGACATAGAGATCACTTTTGAAAGTGTTTCTACAAGTACAAGTTTCATTAAGCATGATAATGAAGACCTTGTAGTAGTTGAAGAAGAACCAAGATCAACTTCCCCATCGCCACTTGAGCTTCATGAAGTTGGTCCAAGCAAAATTGAAGAAGATGAGGAGGTTCATTTGCAAGAGCCTCATTTTCTTGAAGGGTCCTTAAAGATGAATGAAAATAAGATCCAAGAGTCCCTCAGCATTCTCCATGACACTCAAGCATTGGTGTCAAATTCTTGTTGGAGAGCTACTTCATTGGAGGAAACATCCTTCATTGAAGACATGGAGAAGATTCAAAGAGCAATGTGCAACATCAAAGGTAATTTCATGTCTTTGCTTTTTGATAGAAACCATTTGTTTGAGCTTAATGAGTTGTTACATGATGCATACTTGAAGAATAATGAGGATATTCATAAGCTCACAATTCAAAATGAGCAACTTCTTGAAAAGTTGCAAGATACTTGTTTTTCCTCCTATGTTTCAGATTGTCAAATGGTAGATTATTTGGAGGATTCTCATGACATGGTGGATCATGAGAAATGTGGGAATTTGAATGTTCTTAATGTGTTTGAAGATGAACTTGAAGAGATCCAAACACTTGATGTGGTGGAAGAGGAACTTGAATTGTCTTTTGATGAAGGTTATGCAATTTTTAAAGAAGAGCATGATTCCTCTACATTGGAACCAAACTATGACAAAGAGTTCACACTTTTGAAGGAGCTGCATGATACTACCCACATGGATCCTTCCCATGATGAAACTCCTAAACTTTTTGATCATTTGGGTGAGTTAGTACATTCTCCTACATCCTACAATTCCATGTTTTGCAGTATTAGTCTCAATGAAGTATGGGTGAAAGGGTTCTTTTTGATGGTGCCACATGAGGAGTATGGAACTCCTAGATTTAGCTTTTATGATGCCATGGTTGGAGCACATTCTTATTCACATTTGCAGCAGCATAAATTTTCACTTTATGATGATTCACATCTACATGGATGCACCTATGATATGGATTTGAGTCACTTGAAGACTCATGGTTTTTCATGCTCAACACTGGGTTCATTTGATGTTAAAGGAACTTCATCCAACACTTGGATGAATAGATTTATGATGGGAGAACATTTTTGTTGGCAGCCACATACTTTGTTACATATTTATGATTCTCACATTCATGGATGTATGGGTGAGATTTCTTTGAGTCATTTGAAGTCTCCTTGTTTTTTCTGCTCATTATTTGGTTCAGATTTTAGTGGAGATTCTTCATTCACTTCTTGGATGAAAGAATACATGGTTGAATATTTTGATGCATATCACATCCTTTTGGAGCAGCATTATAGGACATGGGATCCTCACCTATGTCATTGGAGCAGATTTGATTGGTCACTTGAAGCTTGTATGCACTTGAAAAATCGTGGTCTACTTGCTTGCAGGTACAAGCACTTTCATGATTCTTTGATGAAGCACCTCCTTGATGTACATTTTCATTATGTAGTTATGTACTTTGATGATATATATTTTGTACTCATGATGTTTGGAAGAATGCATACAAGAAAATGGGATCCAGGAATCATCTTATCTGATGGTATGGGTTGGATAGCACTCTTCATTGTTGGGGTGCAATACAAGCAATGGGACCCTGGAATAATTTTTATTTCATTGGTTTCAATTTTTTGGGGGAAACAAAAAGTATGGGAGATGGATTTCCCACTTAATAAAGTGATTTTTATCAGAGTAGTGCAGCAGCAAGCATGGTGGTTCCTCTCTAAAATCTTCATGGAAACTCAAAGACTCAAGGTTGGGCAATTCAATGGCAACTTCAAAGAATTATACAAAAAGCAGGTTCTTCAACACCCACGTTTAAAATTGCTTGAGGACAAGCAATATTGGGAAGGGAGGATTTGTCATGTCCCAAATTTGGTATTGGGTCACAATGGCCTAATCACATTGGCCCTATTCATTAGAGTTTGTCAAATTGATGCTAAAGGTCAAATAATTGCCAAGGAGGAAAATTACTAGTTTCCTAGGTTTGGGGTGGAAGCTTTGGGATTTGGAATAATGGGGATAATAAATGATGTTTGATCATTAGAATGGCATAAATATTTAATAAAGGAGCTAAATAAATATATACAAGTGAAAATCAAAGTGGCATTTCATCATGAAGACACATGGAGGAAGTGGGACCCACATATGGCTAGATTTCCCCACTACACTTGGCATCATTCTCTCACCAATTCGAATTCAAGGTGAATGGTAACATACTTGGGGGAGTCCAAAAGGTATTATTCATGGCATGAATCATCCAAGGTCGAAATATAGAGGAAGAGTAACTCCCATGGAAGAGGAAGAGGCAATTTGGAGCTAGTGAGACACTTGGGCTAGATTCCCTAGCTCTATGACAACAATGATGAAGATGCTATGACACCTATGACACAAATCAGACCTGAAGGCTGACATATGACATATATGACATGTCAGGGCTAAAAATAGACTCCAAGAGGGCGCTCAAGGGTGTTAGGGCAGCTAAGATGCTTCCACATGTGATTTGGTGGAAGTGGGAGACTAGGAATTGTTGTACAAGTGGCGTTCTTTGGAATCTCTTCCCAACTTGAGTTGGCATGAGTCTCTTGGAAGGAATTCGACCCATGGAGGACATTAGAACTTTATAAATGTCAATAACAAAGAATTAAACCAGCTTTTGATCATTTGTAGAATTTGCAATTGCATTTGTGAAGAGGGAGAGCTAGTGGATGACTAGTTTCTTGCCTTAGCCAATTTCGAGGGTGAAAGATTCCCATCCAAGTTGGTAATTGGAAAGGCCATTCAGACCTTTCATTTGGAGCTTTAATGGAGTCTTTATTTGCAGGTGTAAGCTACAGGGAAGCTCATGGTTTCTTCTATTGCAGCTCACTCCTTCAACCATTTCCAGTTTTGATGGCATATTCTTGATCCTTGAGGGAGGGCGTTTTTGGTGAGCTATTGTACTCTTTGGGGAAGCTTTTAATGCCCCATTTCTTTTGTAATATGAAGTAAATACTCTGTTCTTCATCTCCAAAAAGTTTCAGGTCGAAATTCCAAGTAGAAATGTATAAATCTCATTTTTAATGGAAGAACAATGCCATTTCCCCACTACCTTGTTGTGAGCCAATGTATTGATGATGATTTCGAATGAATGGATGATTCTCTGATATATTTGTGATGAATATACTGCCATGGATGTCTTCTACAAGTTTCATGTACTGTACTTGAGCATTTGAAGCATTTATACTCAGTTTAGTTGTATTGGGAGGTGAAATAGTGCCATTTCCCCAAGGGTCGAATTGGGGATTTTTGCAGTTGAATGGGAGAGGGTGAGAACAGTTGTTATAATCCATTAATGGTGCATATGAGACTTTAATAACATACTTAACACATTACATACCTCTGTTCATAAATTTGAGTGGGTTTGGAGGCATTTGGGAAGCCATTTTCATTGTTTACCCCAGGGGGATTTGAACCCCAAATTACTAGTAAAATTGCATAATTGGTCCAGAATATTAAGAGAGTTTGCAGAGGTCTTTTGGTGGCCATATGTCATCCATAAACATCATATTCAATTTATAATATCATTCATACACCTTCCTTGAAGATTTGAAGGCATTTGGAGTCAATTTGAGACCTAGAGACCAATACTAGTCAAAGGAAAATCACTAGTAAAGTTACCTACATTGATCAGAATTGAAAGAGGATTTGCAGAAGTATTTTAAAGGTCCAAAGGCATCCCTGAAACACATATTTATGTTCTAATATCATTCATACACCTTCTCAGAAGATTTGGGATCATTTGGGGCAAATTTGGGACCTAGAGATCAAAACTAGTCAAAGGTCAAACAAGGGAAAAAAAGTGGAAAATTGCAATTTTAATAAAATTCCTAATAAGGGTCATTACAATAAGCTTGCCTTAGTATCCCAAATCGAATTCGTCTGTAGCCATTTTTACCATTTCTGGACTGCCTCGGGAAGTGTGAAACTGCCCAAACTGCATCCTGGTATGCCTGGCTCCAAAAATAAAAATCACCAGACTGTCTGGAAGGGGGGTAATATGGTAATAACAATTGGCTAGACCACCCCCTCCAAAAATAGCGCTCTAGGTGAACCAATCATATCTGTGCTCTGCTCTGACAGGGCCTTCGACAGACCAAAAATGCACTAGGATACCCAACTAAGGCTCAATCATCGCTGTAACTACCCAGAACTGAAAACAAACTGTCTCATTGGACTCAGAAGGTTCAAATCTATCTAAGATGTGTAATCATACACCATATAAACCTCTCCATGGTCCAAAATAAATACTCATCATATCCGGCAGACCAAATAATAATAATCTATAAAAGAGCTGAAAAGCACAAATCATCATCATAAGCCTGAAACCACTGCATAAGCCCACCATGGTGACTTGTACCAGACCATATATCATCTATCTGTAACATCTGAGGTCTGCCACCTCATGTCTTGTGGTTGACTTTTGGTCAAACTGAGGTTTGACCAAGTCAACATGACCAAAATATGACTCAAACTGTCATCAAGCTGCTGCAAGGTGTCAAAGGTTAAAACATGCTTTACAATCCATTCACATAGCAATTATAACAAGTAGCAATCATTATTGGCGATCTAAATCCAAATATAATATGTCATTAATTATTATTTATTACCCAGTCAAGACTTTCAAGGTCATACTCACTTCATAGTTGTGATTAGTTTGCTAGTGAAGGGTGAAGGCTAAAAATAACATGGCTAGGTTAAAGGATGATTTACTGACTTAACACTGTGACACTTTGGAAATGGAAAAGGGAATACACACCATAGCATATAGTGGACAAGCAACAACACAGGGAATGGCGGTGTCTCACAAATGGAGAAGTTGTTCAAAGAGTGTTTATTCACCTTACACAGATGCGCACAATCCATAATACAAATGAGGCCAGCAATCTTTTTGATATAGAGTTTAAGTTCCATTGCTTTTTGGGCCTAGAGTTTCCATAGCCTTTGATCTATGTGTGTTTATGAACACTTTGCATAGATTTACATTTAATTTAGGCATCTTGCTGCATGTGTGTTTTTAAGGCACTTGTTTACCTGAGCACTTCTAGGTGTGTCATAGACAACTTGTTTACCTAGGTATTTACATTTCACAAAAGATATAACATTTGATATTTCATAGCCATTTTCATTTGGCTTGCCTTTCATTCATGTGTGTTGAGAAACACATTGCATGAATGGGCTTTTCATACAAGATACAACATTTTATTTCCATACTTTGTATTCATGGCAGCACTAAAAGTTTCAGGTTTAGCCAACAACATCTTTAGTGACTGGGGGGAATTCACAAGGAAAACCAACTCACCATAGGCAAGTTTTGTCACCAACTCAGAGCCGAGACACAATAAATAGGGAAGCTCATCCAATATAGAGGCTACAGTGGGGAAGGTCCTCCATGCCACTAGTCAAGTAGTAAGTCAAGGTAATGAACAAACTGGGTAAGTCATGGATGGATGAAGACAGTGAATAATGAAACTAACACTAGCAAGCCAAAGTATGGCGGGAACGATCACCTCTATTCTCCCTAGGGAGGGTAAAACCAATGCGTATAGGCCAAGAACTTCTAAGTCTGAGTAGGGACACATATGATATATATAAGTACAGCCAGGTCCACATATCTATATGATCGCCAGATCATGATACTAAATGCTAAGACATGGTAACAAAATGGAAATAAAAGCAATATAACCACAACGCCATAATATACCTGCTGAGTCATACCGGAAAGATCATCATCTGAACCATCATCTGTTCTCTGAAACTGCTGCTGTAACTCTGGGCACTACTGTTTGCTCTGTACAAATGGCTAAATAGCTACATCGGTCATCTCTCTGAGTGTCCTGAGACTCAGTCATGGCATGGGGAATAAAACTGCTGTCCAAAATCTGATAGTGATCCATAATAGATGCTCATCTTAGCATCTCAATGCAAGGGAACTGGCTGAATAGAGTACTGGAATCTGACAAAAAAATGTATGGTAGCCCGGCTACTATATATGTGATAACAACGCCATAAAGAAGTATCTCCCCAAGTCAATGCCAAGCTCCAAATCCCCAT
Source organism: Larix kaempferi (assembly GCA_027924585.1). Taxonomy (NCBI): domain Eukaryota; kingdom Viridiplantae; phylum Streptophyta; class Pinopsida; order Pinales; family Pinaceae; genus Larix; species Larix kaempferi. Next base: position 6,040,741 of record BSBM01000732.1, on the reverse strand, counting down.
TAATGTGATAAACATAACAAGTTTACTCCTCATATAGTGTGAGGGGCAATAGGGTCAATACAAAATGGCATCATCATCGAAGTCGCTTGGGGTACACCAAACCTAGAGTTATGAAGCATAGTGGCACAAATTGGAGTGGTGCAGGTTGTAAGAAAAGACAGATAAGACTCAAAGTGAATTAGACCACTATCCTAAGTTCCTAACATCACCTTAACATTCACCAAGTGAGTGTGTGAAGGTTCAGGGGCCTTTAGGTAGTGTTGCCGTTGGATCCGCACCTCGGGAAAAGGGGGTTAGCATGGCAGAAATCTTCAAGCCATTGGGTGCGTCCTTGGGGGCAAGCAAAGAGTCGAAATACTGTCACTCAACACTCAACTCCTCCGTCTAGGCCAACTCCTAGAGAAGCCAAGGGGGGTGGTCCCTATGAAAAATAAAACTAAAGCCTTTAAGCCAAGTTAGAGAAGGAAATTAATCTAGAAGTTTGAAATACAAGTAAATACTGAACCAGCGAAAGAAACTATGAATTAAAACAACAACATGAATAATGGTAAATCCATCTAACACATTGATTCACTTAAAATGTTTGATTGTTGCAGATTAGACCAATGCCGAATGGAGCCACATGAAATTATTGAAGTGCTGCTATGTCGTGAAAGTATTGCAAGTCTTGTTGGTCATTTTTAAATGTTTTATTATGATGTGTGGATTAAGGAGTGGGTTAGTTCTTGGTTTGGCCCAACTCCAACTTAGTCCCTTGAACTAAGCATAGTGACAACTAAACCAAGGGTCCAACTGCGTGAGGCATAACCTGCTTAAAGTAGCCCATTGACTCTGTAGTTAGTTTCACGTGACCTCCCGAGTTCTAGAGATCAAGTATTCGTTGGATTGCCCCTATTAAATTAGCCACTCAAGCCCTTTTATGATAACCAACTGATCACACTGAGTTGTAGCGATCAAGAGCATACTTAGAACTTAAGCCTTAGTCAATTTTATTAAACAAAATAAAGTTTTATTATGTGGCTGAGAATCTCTTTTCACCTACCGGGGATAAACCCTTTCAGTTTACTTCGAGAATACACAGCCTCAAATTTATTTGTTAAAAGTACAAAAATTGTAACAAACAAGATTATTGACAGCTGAGAATCTCTTTTTCCTTTTAGTACTTCGGGAATGCACAGTCGGATTTGTTAAATATTGTAACTTCAAAGAATATTATATTTGTACTTTATTATTCCGGAGATGTTTCATCTCTCCGAGGTAACCCTATTATGTATCCGGAGATGTTTATTCCTCCGATGGTTAGTATTAACTAGGGTTATTAGACCCACCATGTGTGGGTCGGCCCTGTAGTTATATTTTAGGGGTTATTAGACTTCTCCAGGTGAGGTCGGCCCCAACAGGTCTATTAGTCAGTTGAGATTCAAGTATAAATAGAGGAGGTGAACTCCTCATTAGATCATTCACTCACTTGTGGAAGAGTGCGCACTAGTTGAGGAGATCTGCTAAGGAGACTTAGGGGGAAGGAGCACATCTTGTATTTTGGTTGATCATCTTATTGAGGAAAGCTTTACTGGGTTTTCTACCCCATGAGGGTTTCCCAGGATATATATAGTGTGTTTATCTTGTGATTGTGTTACTTTCAGAGATCTTGCTTGTCTATTTGGTTTAAACTCAACATGGTATCAGAGCTAGACTGAATAGGACATCTTTCACAAGGTAAGATTCTCTCTCTCTCTCCTTTTTGGTGAAGTTAGGGTTTCAGCCCAAAGTTGGTATTTTTGATTTTTGGTTGCATGGCTGGATAGCCCTCCTCAATACCTTTCTTTTGAGCTCTAGATCGAACTTTTTGGTTGGGTAGAACTCCGGGAATTGCAAACCCTAATTCTACCAAAAGTGCGATACGTCAGATTTTGGTTTCAGAAAAAAGTTGGAATTTTTGATTTCTGATTGCATGGCTGGATAGCCCTTATCAAGAGCATTCTTTTAAGCTATAGATCGAACTTTTTGGTTAAGTAGAACTCCGGGAATTGCAAACCCTAATTCTACCAAAAGTGCGATAAAATTCTGTTTCAGTTTCCGGAAAAGTAAAAAGTAACTTTCCAAGTAAGTCTACTCTGTCTCTTGGACTCCCCCAAGAGAAGATGGCTCCAAATACTAAGCTTGAAGACAAGCTAGAAGGCTTAGAGAATTTCCGGGCATGGAAATACAGAATTGGCCTCATTCTTGAAGAGAATGATCTTGCTCATTATATCAAGGAGGAAGTTGTAGAACCAGAAGAAGATGAAGCCAAGGAAAAACACAGGAAGGATATGATTAGGGCAAAGAGAATCATAGCTGATTCAATTAAAGACCACTTGATTCCCCAAGTGTCTTCCAAGAAGACTCCAAAGGAAATGTATGATGCCCTAGGAAGAATTTATGAAGGAAAGAACATCAACAGAAAGATGAATCTAAGGACTCAGTTGAAGAGTACCAAGATGCACAAAGGAGAATCCATTCAAGACTACTTCTCAAGAGTCTCTTCAATCAAAGAGCAACTAGATGCCATTGGTGATACTCTTGATGAAGATGAACTTGTGATGACAGCTCTAAATGGTCTCACTAGATCATGGGAATCCTTCATCCAAACTATGTGTGCCAGAAAAGAAAGCATGAAGTTTGATGTAGTATGGGAGGATTGTGTTCAAGAAGAAGCTAGGGTTGCCAATAGAGAGGCATTGCTCAAGGAAGATGACCAAGCCTTGGCCACCCATACCAAGAGAAGAAAGAATCGATCCTACTTTAAGAAGGATAGTCAAAAGGAGTCTCATCCTCCACAGAGATTTCAAAAGAAAAGAGGATCCTTCCAAGGAAGAGACTACTCCTCATACCAATGTTTCATTTGTCACAAATTAGGACACATTGCCAAAGACTGTCCTAGCAAAAAGATCAAGGGTACTCAACACAGAAGACATCATGCACATCTTGCAGAAGATGAGAGTGAAGAAGAAGTTGAAGAAGAAAGGCCTCTCAAGAAAAGATCTAGAAAAGAAGAAGAAGATGAAGAAAGGACTTTCCCCAAAAGAAGATCTAGAAGAAATGAAGAAGAAGATGCAGAAGAGTATGTTCTTTTCTCCGCACTCTCTGGATCTATAACACCAGGAGAAGATACATGGGTAATTGATAGTGGTGCCTCAAAGCACATGACAGGACAAAAGAAGACTTTATCAAGTCTTGAAGAAAAGACCTCTCCTCTAAAGGTATCTCTTGGAGATAACTATCAGTATCCCATTAAGGGAGTTGGAGAAGCAAACTACAAACTTGATTCTGGAACCCCCATGAAAATGAAAGAAGTTTTGTATGTTCCAGGATTGAAGAAGAATTTACTTTCAATATCAGCTTTGGACAAGAAAGGCTATAGAGTTGCATTCATTGATGGACAAGTGTTAATGTGGTCCAAAGGCAAATCTATTAAGGATGCAATTGTCATTGGTGAAGAAGAAGGAGGCTTGTATAAACTCAAGGGCCATCCAGAAGCTGCCCTTGTTCATGAAACATCTAGTCCCAGTGAGCTATGGCATAGAAGACTGGCTCACATTAACTACAAAGCATTACCCTATGTAAGCAAGGTAGTCATAGGACTACCAGACTTGAAGGTGGATCATAATGGCTCTTGTAAAGGATGTAAGAAAGGGAAGAATGTCAAGAACCCCTTTCCAAAGAGTGAAACAAAAACTAAGAGTATCTTGGAGTTAATACACTCAGATGTATGTGGTCCAATTCCCACCACCTCTTTAAGTGGTTTTGAATACTACCTTTCTTTCATTGATGATCATTCAAGGAAAACTTGGATTTACTTTCTAAAAGGTAAGAATGAAGTCTTTGGAAAGTTCAAAGAGTTCAAGGCTCTAATAGAGAATCTCACAGAAAAGAAAATCAAGATTCTCAGAACAGATAATGGTGGAGAGTATACTTCAAAAGATTTTGAAGATTTTTGTAGAGAAGCTGGAATCAAGAGAGAACTAACCACTCCCTACAATCCCCAACAAAATGGGGTTGCAGAAAGGAAAAATAGAACCATCATGGAAGCTGTGAAGACTATGATACATGACCAAGATCTTCCCATGTATCTATGGGCTGAAGCAGCCAAGACAGCAGTTTATGTGCAGAATAGATTATCTCACAGTGCTCTTGAATTCAAAACTCCAGAAGAAGTGTTTACAGGTAAGAAGCCTGAGGTAAGTCATCTCAAAATATTTGGGTGTCCTGTGTACATCCACATTCCAAAAGAAAAGAGAACCAAGTTGGATCCCTCAGGAAAGAAGGGAATGTTTGTTGGTTATTGTGAAACTTCCAAAGCCTTCAGAATCTACATACCAGGTTTTCATCATATAGAAATAAGCAGAGATGTAACCTTTGATGAGGAAGCAGCCCTCAAGAAATCCAGGAAGTGTCAACTTGAAGAAGTTTATGAAGAAGATTCTTCTCCCAGAGTCTCAGAGACTGTTCATGTTCCTGAAGAAGTTACACCAGAGGATCATGACATGCTGGAACCACAAGAACCTCCTGTAGCAGATTTTTCTAGGAAGAGAAGACCAGCATGGGCTAGAGTTATCATTCAAGGAGCTGAAAGATATGGTGCTCCCGAAGGTTCCACTAGAGAAAGGAAGAAACCAAAATTAATAACCAATTACATGGCTTTGATGTGTGATCTTGTGGATCAACTACCTACCAGCTATGAAGAGGCAGCTCAAAAGAAAGAATGGGTAGAAGCAATGACAGAAGAATATCAGTCAATAATGAAGAATGATGTTTGGGATATAGTTCCCAAACCAAAAGATAAAAGTGTGGTTTCCTCCAAATGGATTTTTAAGATAAAGCATGCTGCAGATGGTAGCATAGAAAAGTACAAGGCAAGATTTGTAGCCAGAGGTTTCTCTCAAAAGGAGGGAATTGACTATGAAGAAACTTTTGCACCTGTTGCTAGGTATACTTCAATTAGAACTATCATGGCACTTGCATCCATGATGAAATGGAAACTACACCAAATGGATGTTAAGACAGCTTTTCTGAATGGTGTAATTGAAGAAGAAGTATATATAGAACAACCTCAAGGTTTTGAGGTCAAAGACGGAAGGACCCATGTATGCAAACTGAAAAAGGCATTATATGGCTTGAAGCAAGCTCCCAGAGCTTGGTATGGAAGAATTGACAGTTTCCTTTTAAGCATGGGCTTTACCAAAAGTAAAGCTGACCCAAACCTCTATCTTAAAGTAATGAATGATGAACCTGTTATATTGCTATTATATGTAGATGATCTATTTCTAACAGGAAATGAGAAACAAATCATTGAAAGCAAGAAGAAGCTTTCTTCAGAATTCGAGATGAAAGATCTCGGACTAATGCACTACTTCTTAGGCCTAGAAGTGTGGCAAGAGCCAAAAGGAATCTTTCTAAATCAAGGTAAGTATACTGTGGAGATCCTCAAAAGATTTGATATGTTGGAATGTAAGGCTATGGCCACTCCCATGGACTCCAACTTAAAACTGTTAGCTAATGATTCATCAGAAAAAGTGGATATAACCCTGTATAGACAAATCATTGGATCTTTGATGTACTTGACAAATACTAGACCTGATATATGCTTTGCTGTAAATACTCTCAGTCAGTTTCAAGTAGAACCTAGAAAGGTTCACCTTATAGCTGCAAAGCATATCATGAGGTACCTAAAAGGCACAGTGGACTTTGGCCTTTACTATCTTGGAGACAATGAACTCAAGTTGCATGGTTTCTCAGACTCTGATTGGGCAGGTAGTGTCTCAGACAGAAAAAGTACTTCAGGTGGATGTTATGGTCTTGGATCTGCCATGGTCTCCTGGTTCAGCAAGAAGCAATCTAGTGTGGCCCTCAGTACCGCTGAAGCAGAATATATAGCTGCTTGCTCTGCCAGCTGTGAAGCAGTGTGGCTTCGGAAACTCTTATCTGGAATTTTTGACTTAGAAATGGATCCCACTGTGATTATGTGTGATAATCAAAGCTGCATTAAGATGACTGAAAATCCTGTGTTCCATGATAAGTCAAAACACATTGAGATCCGTTACTTCTATATACGAGACATGGTGCAGAGAGGAGCCATCAAGCTTGAGTACATAAGCACCGAGGAGCAGGTTGCTGATATCTTAACTAAACCTCTGTCTCGAGTGAAGTTTGAGTACTTTCGAGACAAGCTTGGTTTAGTTCAGAAGGACCTTCCTCGAAAGGGGGAGTAGCATAGCATTACTTTCATTTACTTTCTGTTTTGTTAGCTACCGACACTTATTTAGATTTAGAACTCTTATATATCATTTTTGATCAGGGATGTATACATGTTTTGATGTACACATGTTTTGATGTGATGTGTACATGTTTTGATTAGTGATGTATACATGTTTTGATGTACACATGTTTTGATGTGATGTGTACATGTTTTGATCAGTGATGTATACATGTTTTGATGTACACATGTTTTGATGTGATGTGTACATGTTTTGATCAGTGATGTATACATGTTTTGATGTACACATGTTTTGATGTGATGTGTACATGTTTTGATCAGTGATGTATACATGTTTTGATGTACACATGTTTTGATGTGATGTGTACATGTTTTGATCAGTGATGTATACATGTTTTGATGTACACATGTTTTGATGTGATGTGTACATGTTTTGATCAGTGATGTATACATGTTTTGATGTACACATGTTTTGATGTGATGTGTACATGTTTTGATTAGCGATGTATACATGTTTTGATGTACATATGTTTCGATGTGATATGTACATGTTTTGATGAGATGTATACATGGTTTGATGTGATACATGATTGTACCTGTATGGATAAGAATACAGTTGAGGGGATTGGATCATCCCTGGGCTTTCAGCCCTAAAGAGAACCGTAGACGTAAGGTCTCCGAGAATGAAGTCCTTAGTGGACAGTTGAGGGGATTGGATCATCCCTGGGCTTTCAGTCCTAAAGAGAACCGTAGACGTAAGGTCTCCGAGAACGAAGTCCTTAGTGGACAGTTGAGGGGATTGGATCATCCCTGGGCTTTCAGCCCTAAAGAGAACCGTAGACGTAAGGTCTCCGAGAATGAAGTCCTTAGTGGACAGTTGAGGGGATTGGATCATCCCTGGGCTTTCAGCCCTAAAGAGAACCGTAGACGTAAGGTCTCCGAGAATGAAGTCCTTAGTGGACAGTTGAGGGGATTGGATCATCCCTGGGCTTTCAGTCCTAAAGAGAACCGTAGACGTAAGGTCTCCGAGAACGAAGTCCTTAGTGGACAGTTGAGGGGATTGGATCATCCCTGGGCTTTCAGCCCTAAAGAGAACCGTAGACGTAAGGTCTCCGAGAATGAAGTCCTTAGTGGACAGTTGGTGGGATTAAATCATCCTTGGACAGTAAATCCAGTAATTCCGAAAGGAAGGATCGTCCTAAATGAATTGTGGTGGGATTAAATCATCCTTGGACAGTAAATCCAGTAATTCCGAAAGGAAGGATCGTCCTAAATGAATTGTGGTGGGATTAAATCATCCTTGGACAGTAAATCCAGTAATTCCGAAAGGAAGGATCGTCCTAAATGAATTGTGGTGGGATTAAATCATCCTTGGACAGTAAATCCAGTAATTCCGAAAGGAAGGATCGTCCTAAATGAATTGTGGTGGGATTAAATCATCCTTGGACAGTAAATCCAGTAATTCCGAAAGGAAGGATCGTCCTAAATGAATTGTGGTGGGATTAAATCATCCCTGGACAGTAAATCCAGTAATTCCGAAAGGAAGGATCGTCCTAAATGAATTGTGGGATTAAATCATCCTTGGACAGTAAATCCAGTAATTCCGAAAGGAAGGATCGTCCTAAATGAATTGTTGGACTAATCATCCTTAGACAGCAAATCCAGGAGGGATAGTCTTAAATATGATTGTGATTGGACTAATCATCCTTAGACAGCAAATCCAGGAGGGATAGTCTTAAATATGATTGTGATTGGACTAATCATCCTTAGACAGCAAATCCAGGAGGGATAGTCTTAAATATGATTGTGGTTGGACTAATCATCCTTAGACAGCAAATCCAGGAGGGATAGTCTTAAATATGATTGTGTGATGACGATGCTGCTGATCGTGCGATGACGATGCTGCTGATTGTGTGATGACGATGCTATTGATCGTGCGATGACGATGCTGCTGATCGTGTGATGACGATGCTGCTGATCGTGTGATGACGATGCTGCTGATCGTGCGATGACGATGCTGCTGATCGTGTGATGACGATGCTGCTGATCGTGTGATGACGATGCTGCTGATCGTGTGATGACGATGCTGCTGATCGTGTGATGACGATGCTGCTGATCGTATGATGACGATGCTGATGATCGTGTGATGACGATGCTGCTGACCGTGTGATAACGATGCTGATGATTGTGTGATGACGATGCTACTGATCGTGTGATGACGATGCTGCTGATCGTGATGTTGATGATTGACTGTGATGTACCAGTAACTGCTTGAGTTACTGATGAAGACAATTTGAAGAAAGCTTCCGATGATTTATAGATGTATCATGTGTAGTGACTCCTTGCTCCTGCAGATGCTGTTATAATATCCTTCTCGTTAAGGGGGAGTGTTAAATATTGTAACTTCAAAGAATATTATATTTGTACTTTATTATTCCGGAGATGTTTCATCTCTCCGAGGTAACCCTATTATGTATCCGGAGATGTTTATTCCTCCGATGGTTAGTATTAACTAGGGTTATTAGACCCACCATGTGTGGGTCGGCCCTGTAGTTATATTTTAGGGGTTATTAGACTTCTCCAGGTGAGGTCGGCCCCAACAGGTCTATTAGTCAGTTGAGATTCAAGTATAAATAGAGGAGGTGAACTCCTCATTAGATCATTCACTCACTTGTGGAAGAGTGCGCACTAGTTGAGGAGATCTGCTAAGGAGACTTAGGAGGAAGGAGCACATCTTGTATTTTGGTTGATCATCTTATTGAGGAAAGCTTTACTGGGTTTTCTACCCCATGAGGGTTTCCCAGGATATATATAGTGTGTTTATCTTGTGATTGTGTTACTTTCAGAGATCTTGCTTGTCTATTTGGTTTAAACTCAACAGGATTTAGTTTTTTATGTTTGTTAATTGTAAAATAAACTACAAGATTGTAAAATAAAGTACACCAACTATACAACCTGATTAGGGCGGGTTGCGTGCATGCGTTGACTTGATAAAGCAAGAAAAAGTTAGAAATGAAGCGGTTAATCTGCTTTAACAAACTAGAAAATAAACTAAGCTTAAAAGAACAGAACACACAAAAATCGACACGGACCCCCTAGGGGGTTCAGTGGGCACTGGGTAACCCGCCTGCTTTTATTAATTACAATTACAATCCTTTGAGGTGGATGCCTTTGGTCCTAATGAATTTGGATCCAAAGGCTTACAAGGTTTTAGAAATGACACAAGATAGAAGAATATTGCTCTAGGAGGGCCTTGGATGGATTTAGATCTTCGATTTTCTAGCAACACTTCCTCTTGTTATGGCGATAAAAGCACCAATGAATCCGCCTGCTTTTATTAATTACAATTACAATCCTTTGAGGTGGATGCCTTTGGTCCTAATGAATTTGGATCCAAAGGCTTACAAGGTTTTAGAAATGACACAAGATAGAAGAATATTGCTTTGGGAGGGCCTTGGATGGATTTAGATCTTCGATTTTCCAGCAACACTTCCTCTTGTTATGGCGATAAAAGTACCAAACCAGCCACCTGAAATGCGCCAAATGTGTCAAATAAAGCATTAGAAGCATACAATATTAAGTACTAAAAGATAGAAAATTAAGCCTAAGTACTCAATAAGACTAGATCTACCCAAAATTAAGTTTTAAACCCTAGATCTAGCAGCATACTTAACTAAATCAACTTCTTAAAATAATCTTTTCAATGGAAACTAAATCAGCTTCTTAAAATAATCTTTTCAGTGGAAACTGATTTAACTAAGTATGTAAGTAACTGTAACCAAAATAAAGTTTAATGAAAGGTGAAGGAGAGAGAGATAGAAAGAATGCTGGAAGCATGGGAATGTTGGGCCACAGAATCTGCTTGGGTTGAACACCGAGGAACGATGTCCTCAATAAGATCTTGAAGATGAGGAGGATGCAAATTAGCTCAACCCCTTCTCCTAGTGAGATCACCTGTAACTTAGAAGTCCTTGCATAAACATATGGTTAAAACATAGGTGCTGCTAGTAAAAGAAACTTAGAAAGCATGCAATTAAACTTAAAATACATGCACCTCCAAGAGATCTAAAACAAGCAAACAATAAGAGCATAAATCAAACTAGAATAATCTCTTATACTACTGGGAGGGAGCTCCCCTTCAAGGCCCATTGGTAACTAACAAAAAGCAAAGAAAAATAATACAGATTATACCTCATAAGCACTTGACCATCAACATCCACACATGAAAAACATTACACCATAGATCTTGCCTCCAAAGCCTTCTTTATTCCATAAGGTAAACAATACAATACAAGCAAGAGTATTCCTTCGGTCCTTTGACCATGAGAGAAAGAGAGCCCAAATCCCTTCTTAAATAGAAAAAATGAAGAAGAGGGAGGGTGCACTTGAGAAGAGGGAGAAGGGGGGCACATTTCTCAAATTGAGGAGATGATTACTCCTTGACACAAGCCTTGATTGATGGCTGATTTGATCCTCAATCAACTGCGATCTTGATTGAGACAAGCTTCCACTGATTTAGGATTTGATTTTTCTCTCATTATTTACTATTTTTCTATTTTTTACTCACTTTTTGTCCTTTTTGATCAAAAGTAATTTAAGTGAAAAATAAATCAGTTAAACACTTAGGAAAGTGGGTCGAGGGGTAAAGTGAGTGCTCTGAGTTAGAAAACGAGCACCCCCATGGCCAAATTGGCCTCCTAACCACATTTTTATTACATTTTTAGATTTTTTAATTAAAATATTAAAAAAAAAAAGCCCGTTTTACGGGAAAAAATATTTTCTCGAAATTGACCAAAAATCCTAAGGGACCTCGTGCATGTCCATAATGACTCAATTTGATGTCTAGCATGCTCATAAACATTGACACTTGAGCTTTAATAACCTTCTAAGGCCTAAGCAACAAGACAACATTCCAGCTTTGGAGGAGCAGGTGAAAAACTCGTCGATTATACATTGCTTATTTAGCAGTGCATAATAGACAAGGGAAAAAACACCATGGAATGTTCGCATTTGATGTCTAAGTCCTAGGAAGCTAAACTCTTTACATAGACCGTCATGCTAGCACATTTTTACAAAATTTCCCAAGGGGGTATGAACATGCAATTATTAAAAAAGGGGCCAAAACTTGGCCTGATGGATCTCAGAATACTGATGATGAACAATTAGATTCTTCAAGTCTTCGACGGTTCACTCGGAATCCACTAAGTGCAATTTTAGTGGATAACAGATAGCATCTCACTCAGAGCAGCAAAATGTACCAAGAACACAAATGGAATGTGTCATTGATGCAAATGCTAAAGCTAGTAGATTCGATAAATATAATTGAACGAAAACTACCCAACTGGCCTTAATACACCATCGAAAGCATGCATTAGCTAGATCTGAAGCAAGTATTAAACCATTAAGTGTCTTGGAAAACCTTGTCAATGCTTTATTAAAAACATAAAACATAAACATGCCATTAGAGGAAATTTGGATGAAAAATGGTCCTCCTAAGGAAATCATAAGGAAAATAATAAAATAATAGTAGAGAGAGAGTAAAAAAACTACTTTTTTGGATCGTATTTTCAACTTATCTTCTTGTAGATTTTCTCAAATTTCAAGCGGAGGCACTCGTTGGATGTGGAATTAAATTCTGCATCCAACGAGTACCCAACTTGCATACTTTTGACAACATCCACATCACGAAAAATTGAAAATTCATAAAAAAAAACCGTGTTTCTAGTGAGAGAAAAATGTGTTTTTTTTTTTCATTCAGGTATTTTTAATTTTTTGTGATGTAGATGATGTTAAAAGTATGCAAGTTGGATACTCGTTGGATGCATAATTTAATTCCGCATCCAATGAGTGCTCCCACTTGAAATTTGAGTAAATCTACAAAGAGATAAGTTGAAAATACGGTCCAAAAAAATAGTTTTTGTTTTTTCCCTCCAATTTTTTTATATGCGTCTCTTTTGAATTTTTAGGCATTTTGATTGGCTAATACATGATGACATGGATTTTTAATTAGGGTTGGGTGGACCATTTTTCATCCAAATTAATTCTGCATACAACGAATGCTCCCGCTTGAAATTTGAGTAAATCTACAAAGAGATCAGTTGAAAATACGATCCAAAAAAGTAGTTTTTGTTTTTTCTCTCCAGTTTTTTATATGTACCTCTTTTGAATTTTTAAGCATTTTGATTGGCTAATACATGATGACATGGAATTTGAATTAGGGTTGGGAGGACCATTTTTCATCCAAATTTCCTCTAATGATAGTAACAAGACAAGCATAGAATCGAGTCCAAAAACAACCTGAAAATGAAATAAAAACATAAAACAACAATCTGAAATGGAAACTAAGGTGTAGTAACACACCCCTGAAATGTAATACAACATAGAAAAATAGAAACAAAAACAAAAAGAAGAAACTAAGGTAGTATGCAAATGCTGACTATACCGGTATGCAGTTAATGTACATGCAAAACAGAAAATTAAATGGGCGTGGAACACAAGCACTTCTCTATTCACAAGGATGGGTAAACCTGTCCTTCATTCCTTGCATAGGGCACCATGGGAAATTTCACCTCGTAATATTCCGAATTCCTTTGTCCAACTAGGTTCATCAGAGGAAGTTCCAAAAGTATCAAAACAATCACCAACCATTGCCAACAATGACGTTTTTGAAGCATAAGAACCAACGTGCAAAATAGCAAGCACAACCGTATTCCTCCAACTATTGATTAGCATCAAATCTAGTAAACCTTGAACCCCCTAAATCTAGGGAAGTTGTCTTATTTTCATGTATTACTAACATTCTTGTTTCCCATTAAAAACTAGATCTCTCTACTATCAAGGAATGGTTCTAATGAATATGTAACATTATTTGGATTGGAAATTATATGCAAACTAAATATTGATACAAGTATTTTTTGATAATACAGGTTCAATGATCTTGTTTATTCTTTCTTCTTCAGTGACTAAAGTTTGGATGCTTACATTCTTTCAGGTAAAGCACATGCATTGGTACCAGTTTGGACAAAAGGGTGCATCTTGTGAATGTAGGTGTACTAGAGCACGCCTTCCACCAAGCAAGTGAGTCTTCTAGGATTGGATCGGAAAACATATTATTCTTGCAATTTTTATCACAGGTGAAAGGGTTTCATGTCAGAAAATACGATATATAGATGGTTGAGAGATAGGATAAGACAAAATGAGATAAGTTTATTAATGTTTGAGAAATGACCAAAAGTAGGTTAATGGGACTGCTCAATACGAATATGTTTATATAAAGTGGGAGTGCTAAGACCACTCCTATCAAGAGAAAAAGTAGAACAAAGCTAATATATAAAAACCTAAGATCTATTGGTGCAAAATCAAAGTGATACAATGTTGAGTCAAATAATCAGAAGAAGAAAGCCTCATGGCTCCAAGTGCTTGTCACCTAAAGGAGAAGGGGGCTGTCTTTCTCCAAGTTATCCATTGTCCAATGTGTAATTACCCTACCATTAAAGGTTGTCCAAGATCCTAAGAAATTAGGTCTCATAAGCCCAATTTTCTTGGTTACTAGTTTTAACATTTTCTCTTTCTAGTAATTTTGTTGGCTTGTCCAAATCACTTTTAAAGTGATTTTGGGCATTTTTAACCACTAATATCTCTCTGGTTTTTTTCACTTTTAGCAGGTTTTAAGGCTTTTTTGGGCAAAATATTGATAAATCCAAGAAATCCAGAGCCTTTGGGAACTTTCTTCTTCATATTAACTCTTCATCCAAGCAATTGTAAACTTCTTTTCTGCAAAACTATAAGGACAAAGAAGTATTCTTCTTGTTTTTTAGATCTCATTGTAAAGGCTTAATAAAAATTTCTTTTTGAGTGACCTCATAAGAGCTTATTCCCCATCCCCCCTGGGGGGATTTGTATCGGTGTAGTTTTTTCATGCATTTTATCTTCTTTAGTTTTTCTTTGGTTAAAATTAACTTAGGTTAATTAAAATTAACCATTGTGGTCCAATTCAATTATTGGGCCTGTTATCACCTAAACTGTAGTTACCCCTATGGATGTATCCACTCATGGATGGCAATAGGGAAGGGCAACTCAAAAGGTGCAACCACAATCACCTCGACCTCCAATATATGGTTGTCACGCCAGTCGAGGCAACCTTCACTTTATGTTATCTAGCCCAGACAACAAAGGGGGAGACCCGATCTACTCCCGACAGGAGAGATCAAAACCAAGACACCAAATCAAGTTAATTCTAAGTGAAGTAAGGTGTATGGTTTATCCTAGACCTTAGGATGAAGTCACAAGATGAGTGAGGGGTTCAATGAGTATAGCTTTGGTTCATTATTGATGTGAAAGTGACTTATGATTTGTGAAATAGGATCCAGGATTTATGTACCAGTTCAATGTGACAAAATCCACTGCTTTGGGAACCATGTCCAATGCAGGGTAGTTTAAGGGTTGAATTGGGGCTAACTAGTACAAGTGACAAACTTGATCATGATACATGATGACATCAAAGGGTTTAGTTCACCACACAAGGGTCAAACCACAAGCTAATCCAACAAATCTAGGAAAGTCGAATTGACTTGGAGAGAGACCAGTGCCTTGGGAATTGGGATAATGGAGTCAAAGTGTAATTAACTTGTGATTGATAGCTCCTATTGTATGAGACAAGTGGGAAATAAAGTCTTGATGGATAAATAGGTCTAGATCTAGGTTTGACCTAAGTGGACCACAATCCCTTAAAACAAGGAATGCTATCCCCAAGGCAAGATTTGATGAAGTGACATACTAGACCTAGGTTTTGAATTATGCTCGTTCCAAATCCACTAAAATCTCAAGTACCCACGTCCTAGAAGTGGACCAACTCACTTCTCCAAGGTGGTGCGACTTTACCCAAGGAGGCTAAAAAGTGGGATAAATCAATCAAGACAAGTCCAATGGCATCTAAAATTTAGATCCAAGTAGGTTGATCAGGTGAGGGTGTGGATCTATAATTTCAAGGCAATCCGATGGCTAGATCTTACTAGATCTGAGTTTAAAGATATCAAGTGGTCCAAAATGGGGATTAAATCCCTTAAAATGTGGAATAGGGCCCACAAGGTAGAAATAAAAAAAGTGACAATCTGGGGGTAGATTATTGGATGTGTAGATCACGAATCAAGTGGAATCTCAACTACCCACGTACTAAATCTAGGTCAACCCACCCAAACTAGGAAGTGCGCCCTTGCTTGGAGAAGGCTAAATGCCTTGGGAAGAGGATCAAATGGAGGCCAATCCTCACCAAACTATAGATCCGGGATGCCGTGGATACTATAGAGGTGGGTTTTAAATATCTTACCCAAGAAGCCACTAGATCTTAGTAGATCTAAAAAAATGTAAAAATGGGGGTTTTGATTAATTAGGGTTTTAAATGTTTTAGACAAGTGGATAGATCATGGAGATAGAACTTACCTTGAGATCATACCTGAGTGATGAAGAGAGATGCTTTGATGTTGAGGAAGATTCCCGCAGAGATCAAATGAGATATTGTTGATTTTGCTTGCCAAATTGATGCCCTAGGCCACAAGTGTGCCATCCTCTACCTATCAATCCAAGGAAAATCGATTTCAATCAGAGAGGTGAAGTATGGAGGAAATACAAGTAAAATGCAATGATAACATAGAATAGAAGGTCCTGGGACAGTAATACTCCCTGTTATCAACGAAGAGATCCAAAGAAGAAGTAGGGAGAGTCTTCCCCTACCAATACTTCCTCCTCAAAGCAAATCGACCTCCACCTGTAGATGCAAAAACGTGGTACAAAAGATATGGCAAAACAAGATCTCCAATAACTCAGTGCAAAGGAAGAACCAATGAACGAACACCAAAAACATTCACCACAACACTAGAGATAGATGCAATAATAATTTTCTATTCCAATGGGGTGCGGGAGTGGGAGGAGTAGAGGCAGGGCGGTGGGAGTGAGCGGAATGGTGGAGCGGAAGGGAGGAGGTTGCGGGGAATGGTGAGCGCTGGGAGGATGTGCGGGAGGACGGCATGGGAAGATGAGAAGAGTGGCTAGCGTGGAGGAGGGTGGACGTAGTAGTCGGGATGAAGTGAATGAAGCATAGGAAGGGCGAGCGCGTTGGAGGAAGAGGGTGAGGGCTGGGAGAGTGGGATGAATGGTTGCGTGAGTGAAGGAATGGCGTGTGGGCTACGAGAAGGAGATATGAGGAGCAGCCGGGTGAATCTTCTTCCTTTCAATTGAAATCTGAAAAAAGGCCAAAAGCCAAGACTAGTCAAAGACCAAGTGCACAGAGAAACTCTGAAGTGGGTGGCCAAGGGCCGGATCAGGGAGGGCCTAGAGGCTCTGATACCACTGAAGCAGTAAAATACTGTTCTTACGGGAAAACCCAATGTAAGTAACGTAAGTGGTCCATAAATGGATCAATAGTAATGTAAAAATGGAATGTATGATAGATGATAATGGTTACATTGTTTTGGGGCTTTTATAGGCCCATCATGTACCTTTTCGACAAAAGGTCATGACTATTGATATTTGTTTAATTAATAAATTAATATTTAATATTAATTTATTATTATTTTGCTGTTACAGTGAACATGTCTCGGATCCGTCAGGAACTGCCTCAATGTGTTCACAGCAAAGCAGATATCTGGTCTCGTATTCGTCAGGTACATCAAAGATCCAATCATCTGACGATACATCGTGGCATCAACTGACTCTGATGAAGCATCACTCAATAGCTTCAGGTTTGATGCCATAGGTGTGGCCATGGCCTTGCAGTCCATCATCCCGAATCTCTTCAGGATCTCTACTGTATACTTCCCTTGTCCAAGGAAGATTCCATCTGCATTCTGCCACACCTCCATGCCTAGAAAGTAGTGCATCATACACAAGTCCTTCATCTCGAACTTGACAGCAAGATTCCTCTTCGTGTCAGCAATCAACCCATCCTTACTTATCACAAACAGGTCATCTACATAAAGTAGAAGTATCACCGAGTTCCCTTCCTCAACCTTGTAGTAAAGGTTGGAATCTGCTTTACTCTTGGTAAAGCCCAAACTAGTCAGGAAGCTATCTATCCTACTGTACCACGTCCTAGGTGCTTGTTTCAATCCATACAAGGCTTTCTTCAATTTCCACACATGAGTCTCCTTGCCATGTGTCTCAAATTCGGTGGCTGCTCCACATACACTTCCTCCTCTACTACACCATTCAAGAATGCTATCTTGACATCGATCTGGTGTACTTTCCACTTCATCACTATAGCCAGAGCAAGTACTGATTTGATGGAAGTGTATCTGGCTACAGGTGCAAATGTCTCCTCATAGTCGATCCCTTCCTTCGAGGAGAAGCCACGTGCCACAAATCTCGCCATGTGTTTCTCTATGCTACCATCTGTAGCATGCTTGATTTTGTAGATCCACTTGGAAGTCACAACAGACTTCCAGTACTACTGGTCTCGGGACCACTTCCTAGACATCATTCTTCATGATCGATTGGTATTCCTCGATCATGGCATCCTTCTATTCCTTCCTTTCTTCCGCTTCTTCATAGTTGGCAGGTTCCTTGTTAATGATGTCGCACAGCAGGGATACATAACTGGAGTATGGACTCGGTCTCTTGCTTTCTCTATGCATTCCTTCTGGAGCACCATGTCTCTCAGCATCTTGAATTGCTTCTCGTACCCATGCTGGTTTCCTCTTGTGAGAATTCTTCTCACGTGGTGGATCTACAGGTTCCTGTGGGTCTTCCATCTCGCGTTCTTTATATTTTTCTGGAATTACTCCTTCTGTTGTTGTATCTCTGATCCTAGGAACTTCAGGTTCTTCAATATCTTCAATAGGTAGTTTTCTGATGTATGTTGAGTCTTCGTCGCCTGTTCTTCGAAACAAGTCTCTCTTGTAGGTGATGGTACACGATCTTTCCTACAAGTAAAGTTCAGTTGCATGATTAGAAACATCTCATAGTTTTCAGAAGAAATTCTTACACATAAAGACATAGGTCATACAGTCATGCAATTATCTTAGCCAATGCTTCAATACAACATTCATCCATATCCCGTAACTTTCTAGATGCCTTCCATCTCTACCAGAACATTGTTAAGCGTGTGCACTACTCCCAACATGTCAGCAAAGAGGTTTCAATCTAGATAAGTAGCAATGGAGTGTTGTACAGTACCATGGGCCACTTACCCATTACTTGCATATTAGTAGTATCTTTTTCATTAATGCAACTTTTCTAACATGCATAATATACATCCTAAATCTAGGAACATAAGTATGTACATGACTGAACAACATCATTTAAGTAATCATATATACAAGAAATGATAATTCAAATAGTTATCTTTGTTTGTTTGTTGGGTGGACTCCCTCTTGATCCTTGCTTCCTTGCAAGAACTATTGGAGTCTTTAGCAGTGTCCTCCCTCTTCATCATCTGATTCTGAGGTCCTGTGCCTTTCTTGCTTATGATCGGAAATGTTGAGCAAGTATTCTACATTGTAGATCACTTGTCCTTTGTATTGGAGAAAACTCTGTGTTCTCCTTCTTCTGTATTTTTAACCAATGCTGAAATGGATGAGAGCTTCTTCCATAGAGCATTAATCCTTATTTGTTTCTGGAGTCCAACTCTGCAGTAGCTTCTTCTACTCCTTTCATGTAACACTGAAAGTCATCTCTAGTTTCATCTTATGAGGTGGAACCTTCTGAATGAACCCATGTAACTGGTTACCTTCATTACAATACATATTCTTTATCACTTGAAGAATCTTCATTGTCTTCTCTGGTTCTCTTCCTTGGAGGTTCATCATTCTCTGCATTGTGAGCATGATGTCTTTTCTTGTTGGTCTTCTTCTTGTGGGAGCTACTTTTTTTCCTAGGACAATCTCTGGAATAGTGTCCCTCCTCATCACAAGTATAACATCGAATTTGAGAAATATCTCTCCTGGATCCTCCAAGGTTCTCCCTCCGATTCTAGTGATGGTGTTTACCCTTCTTGTGATGAGGATGCTCCCTCTTGATGTTGTTCTTCTTGTTGTTTGCTGTGAGAGCCTGGTCTTCATTACCCATCTTTTCTTCTCGAGCTACAATTCGAGCTTCTTCCTGTGAGCACTCCTCCCACAGCCTACTAAAGGTAATCAACTTTCTTCTTGCACAGATTCCTTGAATGAAGGAATCCCATGACCTAGGAAGACCATTCAGGGTGGTCATCACTATTTCTCCATTCTCTATACCTTCTCCCACAGCTTCAAGTTGTTCTTTTATCTGAGAGACCCTTGTAAAGTAGGATTGCATGGTCTCTGCATTTTGTATTTTGACATTCTTCAATTGGTTCCTCAATGTCATCTTCCTATTTATATTTCTCCCTTCAAATAAGGTGGTCAAGGCATCAAACATCTCTTTAGGTGTCTTCAGAGATAACACATGTGGTATGAGATGGTCCTTGATAGAATCTGCAATGATTCTCTTATCCTTAACCAGGTTCTTCTTGTGTAAGGCTTTAGCGTCATCTCCCTATGGAACTGGAACTTCTTCATTTACATATGTGTCCAATTCATTCTCTTCAAGGATTACTGTAATCCTATACTTCCATGCTCGGAAGTTATCAACCCCTTCAAGCTTATCGTCAAGCGTGGTGTGGTGAGACATCTTTAATGAGAATTTCAAATGGAAATACATGAGATTTAGATCTTACCAATTTGAGATGCCCGGGATGGATCTGGAGCTAGTTGGCCTAGGGTTTGTTAGAGAAACCCTAATTTTCCAAAGTTGGAATTTGGAACTTCTGAATGGACAGATAGATGCACCTCCTCAAGGTGAGTTGTCCAATGTACTCACTTTCCTAAATCAGTGAACAGAAACCCAAAATATCTGATGCCCCAGTTTTCCTCCGGCAGTAGTGGCGGGTCGAAAAATGAAAATTCTCGGAATTGAATTCTGCTTTCATAGGAAGATGCTCTTGGATGAGGCGAGTATGCTGGTATACTTGGTTTCTAAAGTTTCCAAAAATTCACCCTTGAAAATTGACTTGCGAATTTCAGATCTGGCTTTTTTTGGTTTTCTGGTTTTTCTAGTCCAAAGTGAAATTAGGGTTTGACTTTCTTGGAGTTTCACCCAACCAAAAACTTCGATCTTGGTCTCTAAATTTCGATTTTGCTAAGGAGCTCCTTCCTGTGCTGATTGCACTCCAAAATTCCACTTCTGTGAAAAGCCCTAAATTCCCGTAGTAGTGACTGGCCAAAAATTGAAAATGCTCAGAATCAATTTATGTTTCGACAGAAAGATGCGCCTTCCTTAGGTGAGTTGTCCTAGCCTCCTTTTGCTGATGATCGGTGGAGAGAAACCGAAAACTTAAGAAGCCCTAGCTTCTGCAGCTGCACAGTGTCTTCTTCTCAAGTTAGCTCTGATACCATGTTAGATTTTCACAATTTAATTCAAGATTATCTAGGATCTTATCTGAGAGAATAACATGCACAGTAATTCAAACACAAGAGACAAGAGACACAAAGAATTTCTTCGGGGAAACCATAAAGGAGAAAACCCCGCAACTTCCTCAGAGATAGAATGAGCAACAATACAATAAACCCAAAAGTAGAAATGGTTTCCAACAACTTCTCTCTTCTTCACTTGTGCGAACTCCTCCTCTCTCTCACTAATGCACATTGAGTGAGTGAGTGAATGATGAAATAGAGAGGAGCACCCTCTCTATTTATACTTTAACTTTCACTTAGCCTTAACCCCAAACAGGTCGGCCCCTAAGTGTAACTGACTGGGCTGACTTCTCCAGGAGAGTCTAATAACCCATGAAAGACTCAACTCTAGGGTCTAATGCCCCGTCATACAATGGAGGGTTAACTTCACTGACTTTACATGACTCAAGTACAATAATGACTTCTCCGACCAGAGGAATAAACATCTCCGTCGGAGGTACAATAATAAAATACAAAGACAATATAAAATATACAAGTGAATATCTTCCGAAGTTACAATTACATTAACACTTTGGAATATCAAAAGTGGTAGTTTTGCACTTTACAATTTCCACATTAAGATAATCCACTCATCCTAATAAAATCAAGTCCCCCATAACAAACGAAAATCTGGCATTGCCTCAACTTGATCAAAAGTGGGGAAATTTTGCAAAGGAAGCGGGAACAATTGGGAAGCGACCTCAGGGCACCATTAGACTACACCCTTGTTGGTGTAGTGTTGAACATGCTCTCAAGACTCTGTTCCAGCCCACATGTCCTTGTGTGGAACCACTTAGAACAAGATCCAGACATATTCCCCGTACCGCAAGGTATATCGGGATTCACTTTTTCCCGTTAATCAACTCATCTTTTGCAATCACAAATAAAATAAACCAAGAACAATCGCAAAACATTTTTCACAACAGCACTCCTACATTTGCTGACTCCATAAGCACTAGTTTCATTCTTTTAGTGACGACATCTTTATTTTGCTTATTATCAATCTTGCAATTGTTGTTTATTTCATGCTGATATTATGCTGTGGATGTGTTTAACTTAATTTGCAACAAAATTGGTTAATTTTCATTAATTCACTAAAAAAATTCCTAATAAACACTCGTTCCCGTCATTAAACACAAACTAAAAAAGCCTTAGAAACCTTTTTTCAGCAGGGTCTACCCCCCTTGGCTTCGATTAGGAGTTTTCCTAAATGGAGGATTCAGGAGCAAGTGACAGCACCACACTCGAGACTTGCCCCCAAGGACACACCGAGCAGCTTCAAAAGATTTCTGCTGCGTTTCCCCCTAGGTGTGCATTTCAGTGGCAACACTCACTAAGCTATTTACATTGTCATAAGTTATTGTGATCTTTCAAGTGGATAACCCTTCATTGACGTTTTGATTCATATTGATTATTGCCACGAGTTTATGTTAATTGCACATGATGCTTTATATATTAATTTGGAGCATTACATTTGATCTTTGTTTTTATGAGCATATATGGCTAAAAGAATGGAAATCAAGAGGTTTTTGGGTAGAAGACGTGATCAGGTGTCTATAAATAAAACCAAGGAGCTGTCATTAGGCTTGTAAATTTGCGGCTGGGGACCCATATTGGCTATGAAAACCGGAGGTTCTTAAGCGTAGGTTATGTCTCAGCTTGACTGAGGGGTAGTGTTGACCACCACTGTTACTCCCGCCAATACTCCATGAGAGTGGTATTGCATTAGACAACACTTGAACACAGAATTGGACCCCATGTACCTTGCGTATATCGGGGACCCCCTTAGATATCCTGAGACCATCCTATCTTGCGTCCTGTTACTTCACCAAAAACAGCATTTGGGAACATTACTCTTCACATACCTAGGTCACATGATGCCTGTGATCCAACCATTGAATGGACAACAACAGCAATTCATAGGGTAGCATTTAGTTTTCAATTCTCCAACAGCTGCCTCTTCAGCCAAAAGGTCCTATTGCAATTCTACATATTGAACATATGTTCAAGCTGGACAAAAAGATAAGTATCCTACATTTCGGTGACAGATTAAACTGAGAAAAGATTGATTCATGGCTCCCAAGTCTCCGAGCTTATTTTCAAATTCAGCAGGATATGATGGGTGCTGAGAAAATTATGATATTATATGAATTACCAAGCATTACATGGTAGTGATGTCATGTGCAACTCCGTGCTTCTATCAATGAACAACCTTTGGCTTTCCACCTTGTATATATATCCTGTATGAATACAGTGCTAACCATAAATACATTAAATGTAAAATGTTTATGAATTTTATGACTGCTTTCAAGTGGTATGTAATCTTCAGCACTGGTAGATTCATTGTGTAAGTTTTTGAGGAACCATCTTATTTTTGTACATTTGGCTAGGCTTGATCCCTAATTTTTGTGACTAGCTGAAATGAATATATTTTGGTTTTCCTTATTTGACTGACTCTAATCTTTGGTCCAGAGACTGAAAAGATACATAGGTTTCATGCTTCTCTGTGAATGCAGTGCATTCTTTCTTGCATATGTTTTCCTTCTTTGAATTATTCAGATCTATGTTTCTCTTGATGTAAATGGACATATGTTAATGGTTATTATTGGCGATCTTAATAGATTTTGGATTTTTGAACCTCGCTGTGAAAATCATGATATTGGTGGCTGGTACGTTGAAACCTTTGGACGGGACAAAAAAGGCCAAGCAGTGCCATCCAGAAGACAGTGGCAAAACTTAAATGACTGCGGTGGTGCACAGTTCACAGAAAGAGCTTCGGAGGGAAGCTCGCAAGGGTATGTCTATTATTCTCCATTGAATTTTTAAAATTTAATTCAAAAGGTGGAAGCACTATCCGGTTTTTTTTCATTTGCACTGTAGGGTAGGTTTTGTTTCTTTTGTTTGAGAATGCTACGTCTCATAGATAAGATTTCATTGTCCTGCATAGTCCCTTACTTAAGATGGCTCAGTAGTTTAAATTTTGATAACCAATGGGCATGTTTGAAAACTCAGTTTTGGTTTTGGAACTGCTTTGGACATTTTTATAATGGTTATATTAGGAATGATCTCTGCCACCAGGAGTAGTTTGAATTACTTTTCATCATACCTTGATTTTTCATATGGTTCTAAAGCTGTAAGTTAACACAATCCTCGCATAAAGATTCTTGGTTCTTGTGCTTTTCTGTGAAATGATGAATTTGATTTATTTAATACAGGAAACTTCATCCAGCGATGTACATCATGGCACTTGCCTATAGGACACTTGATCTTGAAGTTTCCAAGGGAAACAATAAATTTATGGCTGCTATTATCAAAGACAACTTAGACCTAAGATCAATTTCCAACCTTTTTCACTGGTGTAAAAGAAAACTGCCTTTCATGAAAATGTTCTGAATGGCACAAGTCGAATATTCCTTTTTCATTAGGTTGTAAAATGTGTTATTTCAGCATTTGTAGTAGTGGGAACTGTCCAACTTTTTGAATATTGTTTTGCCCATCATACTTGCTTTTCATATAGAAAAGATGGAAACAGTTCTTAGCTATTGCCTTGTTTATAGTTCTTACAGATCGATTATTTGCATGTGACTTGTGGTAGTCACACAAGAGCAGGGTTTTGTTGATTATACATAGACTGCAATAAAAATAATAAAAGCATAGGAACCCAATTAGAAGTGCCAACTTGTCGAATAAAAAATGGGATTTGAAGAATGAAATCCTTAAAATAAAAAATGGGATTTAAAGTAAAAAATATTGTGGGTATCTTATATCATTGTAAATATGTTACATAAAATGCTTTAATGGTCAGTCAAATTTTCCACCAAACCACAATGCCTAGCGGTTCTGGAGGAAATAGGTGATTGAAGAACTCAGGAACTTAATACCAGTTAGCTACTTAAATTTGCTTTTTTTTTTGCAATCGCTCTGCCATTTACATGTTTCAATTGTTTAATAGATCATCTCCAAGTATCATCCACTTTTAAACCATGCTGATCAGTTGACAGAAAAATTTTGAGAGCTTATATGCCCATAGAGTTATGTACCTAAGAATGATGTCAAAGCATTTTGATTTCACCTTCGAACATTGTAAATCGTAATTATAATAGAGCATAATTGGGTTGTACATAACGTTGCACTTGGGAATGTTTATGCTTTCTACGTTTGATGCACTTTGTTTCATGGACCTTTAATTACATATTGTATAAAATTTTGGCATATTCATTATTTTCAAGTAAACTGAACTAATAGAGTTGTTTGTTAAATGTGAAAATCCACTTATTAGACTAAAAGCAGCTTAGTCCCTGCTAATGCCAATTTGTCTGCTGTTGTTGTAAGCATATCTACAATACATAAGTACACTAGTGACTGTCAATGATGAAGAGTAATCGAGAATATAGAGAAGCAAGCCTCCTTTAAGGTGACTGTAACTGACTACCATATTGGACAGTTTTCTGAAAGCTGTATTTGAAATAAGATATAATGAATTCTCAAAGCAGTTGAAACCTCATGAATTTGCAGTTCAATGGTGAAGCAATTACTAACTGTATTTGTATTTGAGAAGTGAAAGTATTTCTTATTGGTCTCTGTTTCAACAAATTTAATCAATGCCAGAGCTTTGCAATGAATCATGGAACAAAAACCGAAAATCTTCATTTAAGTATCTTATTCTCGAATGGAAGATTGTTGAAGGCAATTCAACATTCCTCCACTAACAAAAGAAAAGCAGAGTTGAAAATTTACAGACATCTACAAAACTTACACAGGGGAACCTTTTGCAAGTTGTTTGTTGATCCCGGAACATGCATGTAGGTCCTGTTATCACATCCATAGTAGCCCGGCTACCACGATGCAGCAGACCATTATTTTGTCTCAGAGCCAGTCCTACATTTGAGATGAGCACACTTTTGCAGCAGTGAAAAGTGGTTGAGTACACCCAGTATGCCAGAGCAGTGTTCCTTTTATCCCTTTGTTGATGGACCCTCTTGCTGAGCCCGAAGGGAGACTTGCTATGTCATGTTTCACAATGAGTAAAGCAGTGGCAGTTCAGATGGCTGATGAGAGTTGCTTGCTTTGCCGGTATATCAGGTATATGATTGAGCAGGTATATGTGTATGGCATTTGGGGTATAGTCATTTTAGCATCTTATCTATCTTAGTAGCTTTGACTTAGCATGTAGTGGCTAACTATGGTGATATGTTTCTATTGGTTGTCATTGATAAACTTATTCTCATTGATTAGTTGAGTGGTCCTGATTGTTAAGGCCTATGTGTATCATTGTATGCTCATTAGTAGTGCTTACCTTATACAAACTTGACTATGACTATGTCGATGTTTGACCTCATTCTTCACTATCTCCATCCATCCAGTATCCTTTTGATTTGTTCCCTGACTTATGACTTAGACTTGTGAGATTGAGGAGCTTTCCCCCCACCTTGACCTCTATATTGGATTCTATTGTGTCTCGGCTTTTTGAGTTGTGCAACGAACTTGCCAAATCCTTGACCCTTTTGGGCCGAAGGAACCGGTCGTTGTTGTGTCTTGAGCCCAAGTGAGTTGGGATTTTGAAGCCTTGACCTCTCTTTTTGATTATCTCTAATGTTTGGTCCTAATTGTGGGTGATCCCCGCCAGCTGGCCTCATGCTTCACTTCTGGGCCAGGAGTACCCATTGGTGTTGTGACATGAGCTAAGGTTGGCTAGTTGCCCGAGTGCTGCCTACTAGACTTGAAGCTAGTTGTCCTATCATCAGTACATGCATCATTGTGTATTGCTATATCCAAAGAAATGTAGGCCATGAAGCCTTATGAAAATAAAGAGAAATCATTGAGAAAAGGGCCAAATAGAAGCAAATGTCCAACCATTGAAAATCAAAATGATCGTTGGCCGTGATATTAAACAAATGTAATGATTAATCCTCACGGAGCCCAAAAGGGTGTGGATGTGGGATGGAGCAAGGGATTGCTAATTCTAAGAGTTCCCTAGAACTTTCAAAGTTATAGTTAATTGTGCATTTAGCACAATGGTTCTAGAAAAGATCCTCACGGAACTTGAATCAAGCTTGGATGTGATTCATAGGACACTTGTTAGAGTTAAATGGGCACTTCTCACTCAACTTATCCCATTTGTGAGACGCCTCTTTCCCCTAATGTCACATGTTTTGTACATGTCAATGTGGATCCCCTTTGTCCCTTATTCTCCAAGAGATCACCTTGTTGAAGTTAAGTCAGTCAATCCCACTATTCTAATCCTTGTTTCATCCACCTCACCCAGCTTAGCCACTTGATCAAGTTTGTAAGTGAGCATACACATTGGAATTCTTGAAGGGTTGTGAAGCAACTGAGTGGTAAGTCTAGTTTTATTATGATGGATCACCATTGTTTATGACACTCATGTTTAGTAGGCGGCTAATGTAGATAATGGAGCTTCATGTACCCCTTATATATGCAGGATCAGTTTTAGTGTAGCTCAGTCATTATTTTGGCCAACTTTGACCTGGTATGATGATATGTTTCTATTGATTTTGTGTTTTTCGTACTATTATGCCCCCAATAGAACATTCCATGCCTTAGTGATTTCGGGCCACGATCGACGAGATTTTTAATTATTAATATTTTTAATGGCCATATTTTAATTATTGGATCATGGATTCTCATAACATGTCATATATTGAGGTTTTGGGGCCATGTGAGTACATGTCTCTAGTGAATTTGAGCCTTCTGAATCCATCTATGCACTCATATTAGTCATCCGGGTAAGAAAATTCAACATTTTGGGCAATTTATCAGATCTATAAATTACATTAGCAAATAAATTAATTAAATTAGGAAAATTATGACTTAGCAAGTTAACCAAAGGGCTGTTGATGTATATGTAACTTCAGAATGTATTTCATATATATGTATATTGTATTCCTATAGAGATGTTATTATTCCTCTATATGGAAGTGGTTGTATTCCTATAGAGACGTTATTATTTCTCTATACGGAATTGTTGTCATTTATATTGTAAGTGTCGTAATTTATACTTGATGGGTTATTAGACCACCATAGTGGGGGTCGGTCCAGTCAGCATTATGTTAAGTGGTTAAGTTGAAGCCGACCTAGTTGAGTAAAGGTCAAGTCAAGTTAGTGTATAAATAGAGAGTGTGTCTCTCTCATTTACACATTCTATTCTCTCACTCACACTTTGGAGAGTGGCGCACTTATGGAGGAGGAGACTCTGCTGCTAGGAGAAGACTATCTCTTGTATTCTGGTTGTATCATTGCTCTATCTATCTCTGAGGAAGTTATTGGGGGTTTTTTACCTTTATGGTTTTGCATTATTGTGTCCATGATTGATATGTTGTAGATTTGTTTTACATGTTGTTCTCTCAGTTAAGATCTTAGATTAGATTGAAGTAAATTCTGAAAATTTAACATGGTATCAGAACTAGCCTGAAAGAAGGCATGATATGGCATGTATGACACTTGTTGCACTTACGATGTTAGGGCTTGATATAGCAAAAACCAATCATCGTAGCACTTTCGCTATAAATCCATTTTGGCGAAGTTTTCGGATCTGAAACTTTTACAGGTTGAATATCAGATCCCCATGTACCTTGTGTGCAAAGGAAAACCTCTAATTCGTTGTACTTTGTGATTTATGTTATGTACAATATAGGGTTTCTGCCTCTTCCAAATCTGAGTCAAAATCAGGTGACCTTGGGAAAAAGGTCATAACTTGGGCTAGGAAGCTTTAAATGAAATTTCGTAAAATGTGACAGGTAGTACACAAACTGTACTATCTCAGGAAAAATTTTCAGAGGCCGAAGTTGAACCAGTGACACGTGGCACGCCGTACAAGTTCGCTCTCGTGTATTATCCCATAAACAGGTCATGTTGCGACACTTGGCATAACGCTCTCTCAGAGAATCCAATTGAGGTCAGATCTGTCGGGATCGAAAGATAACAGGTCGGGCTATCTCAGGAAAAATTTTCAGACCCTGTGGATCGAAAAGTTCGGAGTTACACCAGAAACAATCAGGTACATATTTCTGTCAAAACATAATTATTTTTGAGCACCTTCATTCATGGCTTCCGGAATTTAGGGTTTCGGAGAAAGTTGAAATTTTTGTAATCAGAGACCACGGCTGGATGCTACTCATCAAAATATAAATTTAGAGACCAAGATCAGAATTTTTGGTTGGACAGAAGGTCGGGCTTGATCAGACCCTAGTTTGGAACTTTGATCAGAAAAGTGGAAAATTAAGGCTTCTGCAAAAATGAGAATTTTTGAAATCTGTGACCACGGCTGGAAGCTCCTCATAAAAATAGAAGCTTAGAGCTTTGGATCAAACTTTTTGATTGGGCAGAAGAGTGGGGTTCATCAAACCCCAGTTCGGGGTCACGTCTAGTGAATCCGGAAGTTTCAAAGGCAAAATTGAGGAGTGAAACTTTGCAGTTTTCAAATTCTGAATATACCAGCTTGATTAGCTCATCAAGGCGCATATTTCTATCCTTTCGGAAGTTTGAAATTCAAAGTTTGAATTTTTGGGGTTTCTCTGACAAACCCTATTACAGCTCCAGGTCCAATTCTTGCAAATCAAGTGGATTGGGTTAATCCTAGAAGAAGATGGATTGGTCACCTGCATAAGTGAAGAAGTTCTTGTCTCAGAGGGAGATGAGGCTAAGGCCTTCCATAAGAAGATTACAAGCAATCTTGACAGGTATGGCTTACAGGTATGTTTCATGGTTAAGTTTATCATATGTTTGTCTTCATATCATTACAGTACAATCTTGATTAATTACTAGACTTGTCGTATCACCTTAATAGAAGATATTCATTGATTAAGGTTTTGACACTTATGAATGTACTAATGCATTGTGATGTTGTATGAGATTTATGTTGTTCACTAACATAAAAGGTACACCAAGAAAGACAAATCATGTTCTACTTCAAGAACATATGATCATGGTGACATGAAGACAAAGATTCATCCATTGTCATGGATCTCATAGAAGATCTACTTTCGAGGCATGTATAACTTGGTTCTACAATGGTTAACCTATGAGACATGCAGGTTACTAGCACAAGTCACTGAAGAGAACCAGAAGACATTATGCGGGTATGTTAGAGATAACTAGCTAGAATTCTAATCCAGGTATGTTTTTCCTATATCAAGCTAGAATCTCCCCTTGTGTTAGGATCTTATACTGTTGTGTTGTTGATAATGATTATTCACGAAGTCATAGGTTTGAATAGTCATGGCTGTATGCATATTATGTTTCTTACCATAATTGATGATATGACTAACCAGAAGAATCATGAAGGTATAGGTTTGAGTAATCACGGGTTTATGCATTGATGATTTAACTAATCTGAAGAGTCCTAGAATCAAATAAGAATATGCATGAGTAAAAGAAGACTTCCCTGAAACCTTGAATACTAATGTTTATTATCTGTGAATGATTATGGATATACATGTTTAAGATTATTGTGTTTTGATAGTATTAAGATTATACTAATAAATGTGTGATTATGTATGAGACCTCAAGGATAACACAATGATGATACTAATAAGCATGCATAGTGATTAAGGATGGATGTAAGTTCAAGGACAGGTAATCCAGGAAGCAAAGATTAAGAGGGAGCACACTCCATTTGTTCTTGCAAGAAAGCAAAGGAGCACACTTTAGTAGTTTCTGCAAGGATGCAGATATTCAGAGGGAGTTGACCACTTCTCACAATCCACATCAGAATGGAGTTGCAAAGATTCGGAGGGAGTCCACCCAACAACCAAACAAAGATAAGTATTTGAATTGTCATTTCTTACATAATGTTATTCAATGATGTATATGCTTATGTTCCTAAAATTAGGTTGTGTATTATGCATATTAGAATAGTTGCATTGATGAACAATATACTACTAATATACATGGGTAAGTGGCATATGGCACTGTACAACATTCCATTGCTACTTATCTAGAATGAAACCTCTTTGCTGACATGTTAGGAGTTGTGCACACTCTTAACAATGTTCTGGTAGAGATTGGAAGGCATCTAGAAAGTTACGGAATATGGATAAATGTTGTATTGAAGCATTGGCTAAGATAATTGCATGACTGTATGACATATTTCTCTATGTGTAAGAATTTGTTCTGAAAACTATGAGATGTTTTCTAAATATGCAATTTAACTTGTTGTGTAGGAAAGATCGTATACCATCACCTACAAAAGAAGGACTACAACATTTGTTCAGCAACAAAGTTATCTATTGAAAATATTAAAGACATTGAAGTTCCCAGGATCTGGGAAGAATGCCATGATCGAGGAGTACCAGTTGATCATGAAGATGTTTGGGATGCAGTCCCAAGACCTGAAGGGGAGTCTGTAGTGACTTCCAAGAGGATCTACAGATCAAGCATGCTGCAGGTGGTAGCATAGAGACTTTTGCTCCTGTAGCCAGATACACTTCCATTAGATCAGTATTTGCTCTAGCTGCAGTGATGAAGTGAAAGATACACCATATGGATTTCAAGACAGCCTTCTTGAATGGTGTAGTTGAAGAAGAAGTGTATGTGGATGACTTGTTTATAACAGGTGAGGATAGATTGATTGCCAACATGCAACGGAAGCTCGCTGTCGAGTTCGAGATGAAGAACTTGGGGATGATGCACTATTTGTTTTTGGCATGGGAGTGTGGCAAAGTGTAGATGGAATCTTCCTTGGACAATGGAAGTATGCAGTAGAGATCCTGAAGAGGTTCGGGATGATGGACTGCAAGGCTATGGCCACACCTATGGCATCGAACTTGAAGCTTCTGTGTGATGCTTCATCTGAGCCAGTTCCTGACGGATCCGAGGAGTGTTCACCTGGTTGCTGTAAAGCATGTTCTGAGGTACCTGAAGGGTACAGTGGATTATGGGATCAAGTATGAAGCGAATCAAAAGTTTAACCTGCAGGGTTATGTTGATTCATACTGGGTAGGCAGTGATGCAGATAGGAAGAGCACATCTGGGTGCTGCTTCAGTATGGGATCAGGTGTGATCTCTTGGTTTAGCAGGAAGCAGTCCTGCGTAGCACCGAGTACAGCCGAAGTAGAGTATGTTGCGACGGATGAGCAGGTTGCAGATGTATTGACCAAGCCGTTGGCCAGAGTGTAGTTTGATTACTTCAGAGAGAGGCTTGGTGCACTTCAGATTGAGGTTCCTTCCAAAGGGAAGTGATGTGTCTGGAAGATGCAGATGCACATGAGATTTTCTGACATGGTTGATGTGTTCTCCCTTGGTCGTGATGTAATTGCTAAGCCATTTTTCACATGGTGGTAGATGTGTACTCCCATGGTGAAAAAGTAAGGGCTGGAGCCTTCCTCGAATGGTGGTAGATGTGTTCTCCCATGTCGGTGGTGTAAGTGTTGGATGATGTGCATTTGGGCTATGCTTCGTGGACGATGAGATGATCTGGAGAAGACAATGCTGTGATGATCAGGAGGATCATGGATGATGAGCATCAGGACGATGCTCCAGTTACCGCTTTGTATATGCATCAGGATGATGCTGGATATGATCAGTTGGATCATTTATATGTATATGTATGTACGCATCATGTTGGATGATGGATATGATCAGTTGGATCATTTATATGTATATGTATGAACGCATCATGTTGGATGCTGGATATGATCAGTTGGATCATTTGTATGTATTTTTGTATATGCATCATGTTGGATGCTTGGACCATGTATCTGTATATGTATCAGGTGGATACATTGTATGATCAGGTAGATCATGTATGAGATATGTATCAGGTATGATCAGGTGGATACATTGTATGATCAGGTAGATCATGTATGTGATATGTATCAGGTATGGTCAGGTGGATCTTGTATTTGTATTTGTATCAGGTGGATACACTGTATGATTAGGTGGATCATGAATGATGATATGTATTAGGTAGATACTTGGTATGCATCAGGTGGATGCATTGTATGATCAGGATGATAATAGATGACGAGCTTCAGGATGTTGCTCCAGATGACATGTAGTAAGATGTTGCAGTGATGATGATCAGGATGATCATGTGTACATCAGGATGATATATGGTGAGTATTAGGTTGATACTCTGTGGTCGTGGAACATGTTGTGCAAATAAGCATGTAATTTGTGCCCTGGGAGATTTACAGATAATCTTTCGAGGTTTTGCTTATGGCATGTAATTTGTACCCTGGGATATTTGGCAAATGCTCTTTCGAGGTTTTGCTTGGGAGGACATATAATTTGTGCCCTGGCAGATCTGCAGATAGTCTTTCGAGGTTTTGCCTATGGCATGTAATTTGTGCCCTGGGATATCTGGCAGATGCTCTTTCGAGGCTTTGTCCTATGGCATGTAATTTGTGCCCTGAGAGATCCGATAGGTTGAGTCGTGTGCTCGTAATCAGTCCTGGGATGCTCTTTCGAGGTTTTGCCATGACCACATGTAATTTGTGCCCTGGGAGATCCGATAGGTTGAGCCTTGTGTTCGTAATCAGTCCTGGGATGCTCTTTCAAGGTTTTGTGGTGACCACATGTAATTTGTGCCCTAGGAGATCCGATAGGTTGAGCCTTGTGCTCGTAATTAGTCCTGGGATTCTCTTTCGAAGTTTTGTGGTGGGGTCACATGTAATAAGTCCTGGAGATCTGGACAGGATGAAAAAGGCCTCAGATGCTTTTTAGGGTTCTTGCTAGTCAAGAGACTCTTTTAAGGTTTTGTGATGCACGTAATAAGTCCTGAGATTTCCACAGTATGGCCAGTGATGATGAAGACCTGCAGGTGGTGGGCCTACATCCAGTATGAAAAAGGACTGGCTCTGTAGAACTTCCTATGATGAGTAGATTCAGAGATTGATTGAGATAGCAGCAGCAGTGACGATGATGATGACTCGATGATGATTATCCAGTGACGATGATCCAGAGAAGATGACTTGTGTTAGAAGACCTGTGTTGAGAAATACCTTCCCAGTTAAGAGGGAGTGTTGATGTATATGTAACTTCGGAATGTATTTCACATATGTATATTGTATTCCTATAGAGATGTTATTATTCCTCTATACGGAAGTGGTTGTATTCCTATAGAGATGTTATTGTTCCTCTATATAGAAGTGGTTGTATTCCTATAATGATGTTATTATTCCTCTATACGGAAGTGTCGTCATTTATATTGTAAGTGTCGTAACTTATACTTGATGGGTTATTAGACCACCTTGTTGGGGTCGGCCCTGTATAAGTCATGTGGGTCAAAGGGTTATTAGACCACCCTATTGGGGGTCGGCCATGTGGGTCAAAGGGTTATTAGACCACCCTAGTGGGGGTCAGCCCAGTCAGCATTATGTTAAGTGGTTAAGTTGAAGCCGACCTAGTTGAGTAAAGGTCAAGTCAAGTTAGTGTATAAATAGAGAGTGTGTCTCTCTTATTTTACACATTCTATTCTCTTACTCACACTTTGGAGAGTGGCGCACTTGTGGAGGAGGAGGCTCTGTTGCTAGGAGAAGACTATCTCTTGTATTCTTGTTGTATCATTGCTCTATCTATCTCTGAGGAAGTTATTGGGGTTTTTCACCTTATGGTTTTCCCCAAGTAAACTCTGTGTCTCTTGTGTGCTTGCATTATTGTGTCCATGATTGATATGCTGTAGATTTGCTGTACATGTTGTTCTTTCAATTAAGATCCTAGATCAGATTGAAGTAAATTCTGAAAATTTAGCAAGGGCAAAGTGAATGTTAAATCAGCAAGGGGATAATGTATTTGTTCATTAGACATATTATATGTTTTACTTGGGCACTTATCTTATCTTATGTGGCCCCCATTACTTATTTCCTACACTAGGGGAATCATTATCTCCATGGGGGGCACACCACTTGAGGGAAAGTTTGATGTATTGAAATGGAAATACTTATCGACACTTATTGTATATGCCTAGGGGGGTAAAACTGCCTCAGGATAGCTCTTAGGACTTGTGTTATGTCGTGTCCCCCTCTCATGATGTATTTCACACTCTATGGAGGGCACACTTGGGAAAATTCGCCCCTCTTGGTAGTTGTCCACAATGTATTGTAAAAATTAATCTCAACCGTTGATCACCTCAACTCTTGATTAAATCCAAGCCATTAATGCTAGGGATTGTGCTCTCTACTTCTTATTTAAAGAAGATATTTGTTCATTGTATTTCTTCTTGGACTCTTGGCTCTTGAACTTGATAATAGAGAATTTTGAGCACAAATTTGGCATCTAGTGGACTAAATGTCTGATCGTGATTGAAAGCTATTTTTTCATTGCATTGAAGAGATTTTGTGGTGGTTTTCAGTACCATTTGTTTATGATTGATCCATACGCGACTAAGTGCATGATAGGGACAACAGTTCGACTGAATGAATCAGTACTGTTATGGCAGAAGCATAATAATAAGCAAAGTAGGAAATACACTACGCACATAAACACACACACACAGACAATATGCAGGAATGCAAACTCTGTTACTTCTTGATTCTTCTCTGCTTGTATTTTACAATATTTTACATGCTTAAATAAAGCACTGAGAACACTTGGGTTGTCTTCTCGTTACGTTTAGTTATAAGAGAAGTTAAAATGGTTTCAGAAGTTCAACCGTTACGGTCGACTGTAAGACAGAGAGACAATCTGTCGTAGTTTATTAGCTGCAAATGTCGACGATGCCTGTCGAGGTTGGTACTTGTTGAAGTTGATGAACTGGTCGAAGTCGTTGAGCTTGTCGAAGTCGATGAACTTGTTGCAGTTGATGAACTTGTCGAAGTCGATGCTTGTCGAAGTCGTTGAGCTTGTCGAAGTCGATGTTGGCATCCGACAATAATGCCAACTGCTGGGTGGATCATACCTCCTTCCTTAAGAAACAATGGTCCCCATTGTTTGCTCGTACAAATGAGGAAACTTGCCGATCAGTTCAGTAGTAGAGTACCATTTTCCTTGTGCTAAGATTTGTCCGGCTTTGCCCACCTGAAATAAGGGAATTGTGTTCGTCCTTGTATGGCGTACACGTTGTCCCACAATGGTGTCACAAGGAAGCGGCTCCTAAACATTTGGATGGATGTCTTCGGGTTCTGCTGTCGGCAAGTCATCATGTTTCAACAGTGGTGCATGGTATGGTTGAAGTAGATCCACATTAAATACTAGATGCAGACTCAGGCATGAAGGAATGTTGAGCTGGAAAGCATTTTTTCCAATCTGTTCAAGAATACTGTACGGACCATATCGCAAAGGATTCAGCTTCTTATATGGACCAGTGAAGTGTTCCTTCTTGAGATGCAACCATACTTGATCCCCAATTTGAAATGAATGAGGGATACGATGCTTATTGTGTCGGGCCTTAGCTTTCGCATTAGCTCATTGCAACATTTCCTGTGCTTGTTTCTGGATGTCGCATATTTGATCTCGAAACTTCAATTTTTTGTCAACTTCACGCCGGTTATAGTCGGTATTGAGGAACTAATCAAGTCAATAGGCACTGAGGGTTGAAATCTATAACAGATCTCAAATGAACTCTTGCCCGTAGAGCTGTGCTGAGCATGATTGTAGCTGTGCTGTATATATGGAAGACTTTCATCCCATGTTTGTCGATGCTTGTAGTTGTACATACGAAGCATTTGTACTACCAAGCGATTTACAACTTCCATCTGTCCGTTTGTTTGAGGATGGAAAGCTGTCGATAAGAAGAGTCTTATATTGAGTTGTTGCCAGAGTCTTCCAAAAGATGCTGACAAATCTGGCATCTCAGTCGGAAATAATGGTTGTCGGTAAACCATAATGTTTCCAAACATGTTCAAAGAAGAGTTGAGCAGTCTGCTGCATTGTCAGAGTCTTCTTTCATGTAATGAGAATGGCCATCTTGGAAAATCTGTCAACTACTACTAAGATCACGTCATGTTGATGTTTGGTAGTAAGATATCCCGTCAAGTAGTCCATAGAAATAGATTCCCATGGTCGACTAGGAATTGGCAAAGGTGTGTACAATCCTTGTCGTCGATTAGGCAGTTTAGCAATGGCACAAACCACGCATGATCGAATGTTCTTGTTGACGTCAGCTTTAAGTGAAGGCCAAAAGAAATACTTTTGAAGAATAGCAAGGGTCTTTGCTACTCTAAAGTGTCCTGCAGTTTTGCTGTAGTGCACGTCCCAAATGAGCTGCTGTCGATGCTCACTTGTCGATACACAAAGCTGTCCAAACTTGTATAGCAAGGTGTCTTTCAAGAAATAGTTGGAGGTCGACGACTTGACGGTCTGAAGTTGTCGATAGATTGATGAAAAGTCGTTGTCTTCTTGATACAATTGAGGCTAAGTGGTGGTGTCATAACCCTACATACTCATTACTGTAAGAAGGAGAGTAATGGGTGGTCGACTTAGGCAATCGATGGCGGCATTGGCTTTACCTTTCCGATACTTAATTACCAACTGAAATTGTTGCAAGTAATTAATCCACTTGAGTTGTCGAGTTGTTTGTCACTTCGACTGGGACGAGGCGAACTGTAAAGGCTTGTGGTCAGTGAGAATGACCGTCTCCTTTCCAAGGATATAATGTTTCCATTGCTTAAGAACTTGAACAATGGCGTACAATTCTTTTTCATACGTCAAATATCTTCTAACAATGTCGTTAAAAGTTTCGGAATGAAAAGCGACTGGGTGACCAAACTGAGTGATCACTGCGCCCAAGGCATAGTCCGATGCGTCCATCTCAATCTCAAAGGGCTAATGCAAATCATGTAACAAAAGTACTGGTGCAGTACAAAGCTTGTGTTTGAGTTGCTCGAAAGCTTCTTGTTGTGTCGATGTCCATTTGAAGACAATTTTCCCATTTTCCTTGGTCAATTGGTTCAAAGGCTAGGCTATGTGACTGAAGTCAAGTATGAATCGTCGATAAAAATTCGCCAAACCAATAAAACTTCTTAGTTGATGAATGCTTTGAGGAATGGGTCAATCTTTAAGAATTTGCACTTTGTCTGGATCGACGTGAATGCCTGCAGAGTCAATTACATACCCAAAATATTTGATGTGACATCCCATAGTATGAGATCCATATTGAGGCATGGATGTTAGGATATTCCTATACTCCATCCTAGTCCTTCTAGCATTTCTATCATTTTTAGTCATAGTCATGCATGCAAAATTAGGGTTTGCATGCATCCTAGTCATCAGTACCAGCACCTAGCCCTCAGCAAACTAGCCCTCGGAGATTCCTTCAGATCAGTTTTAGCTCTCCTAGAGCTTAGTGCGCCCTCCTTTCACCTACTGCATGAGAAGGGCGCCTTTCTTCACCTACCAGTCCAGTTTAGTTCAGTTATCTTCAGTTCTTTCCTTGATTTAAGGATTAACTGACTCCTAACTGACCTTATCACTCCGATGGACCTCCAGTGTGACTAGATAGCCTATTATGACTCCAGTTAGCTCTATCCATGCCCTTCACTGAGCCTCCTTCACTAGATTAGTGCTTCCATGTGCTAGTTACACCAACCACACTCAATTAGACTCAGTTTGACTCTCGGTTGACCATTACTTGTGCATTAATGACTTCACTGATGAGAAGGTGGACTCCTAGTTATGCATTGATGGCTCTCCACTGATTATGGATCTGTGCATGAAGGCTAATTTGAATTACACCTAGTGAATTCGAATCCTCATCCTCAGCATTGTATATTTACCAGTTTACTATTCAGATTAATGTAACATGTGTAATTATTCTGCCTCTATCAGAGCTCCTTTGGATCTATGTTCTATTGCTTCTCTCTTCTTCTATTATTCCTAAATTCTTTCATTGTGAGGTTTACATCATCTCTTTGGATCTTATGTGGGCATTTTCACATGGTATCAGAGCCATTTGAGAGTATATTCCACCTCCATTCTTGAGAGTTTTTGTAGGTATTTCGAAGTTCCAGCAGTTGCAACAGCAAATTCAACAGTTTCTATTTGCACTTGTTCCAGCAGTAAAGATGAGCGATTCGAATGCTTCATTTTCTTCTTTTTCTCCTATGATCCTCACTCCCTTCAATTACTTCGAATGGAAGGGTGAGATGAAAATTCACTTGATGCATAAAGGGCTTCAAAGATTGGTTTATGAAAGAGATGCCATACCACATACAGCTGTAGAGAGAGTCAAGCATCTAAACAAATTGGATGAAGCTTTTGGATTCATATGTCCAAAGATCTATTGTTCCATGTTGAAGGATTGAAGTCTCCAAATGAGTTATGGACTAAATTGGAGAGTCTTTTTGGCAAACAAGATGGGCTAAGAGGCCATATTCTTGAAAATGAATTGGTTTCCCTACAACCTAGCAATTTCGAGAGCATTCAAGCATTCTTCTCAAAATTTAAAAATTTGGTTTTACAATGCAAGCATTGTGGCATCACTAAAAGTGATGAGCAATTGGTGCTCTCCATTTTGAGCAAACTTGGATCTCAATTTTCTGTCTTTGTATCTACTTTCCATTCTGGGCGAATGTTAATCCCTTGATGGAAGTTTCCTACCATAGAAGTCTTCATTCAAGCCCTCATTCAAGAAGATGACAAATTGTTTCAAATGGGTGCCATAAACACCTCCAAAGATCTAGCTCTTCTAGCTGGTGAAGCAAGTGGAGTGAATGCAAAAGGGAGGTAAAAAGACAAAGACAAGAAGCCATCAAAATCCAAGAATGACAAGCAAAAGAGACCAAATTGTTCCTACTGCAAGGGAGGAAACCATTCTGAGAAAGCTTGCATGCACAAGAAAATTGATCTTCTAACTAAGCTTCTTGAACAAAACAAAATTGTTGTTCCAAAAGAAGCAAAGATGTCTGATTCTGGAAGTGGATCTGATGATTGCCATGCATTGATGGCTGGTTTTTCAAAGTCAAAAGCCCTCCTCATAGATTCTGGAGCCTCCAACCACATGGTTGCCTCTGAAGAATCATTTTCCTCTTTGGATCTCCAAGATGGGCCTACCATTCACATGGGAGACAACTCCCAGATCTTTGCCAAAGGATTGGGTACAGTTCATATGGAGCATGGTAAGTTCAAAAATGTTTTATTTGTTCCTTCTCTAACAGCTAATTTGTTGTCAGTATATCAAATGACTCATACAGGATCACCAAAGCAAGTAATTTTTTGTCCAAACACAGTAGAGATTACAGAAATCTCCTCTAGAAAGGTTATAGCGAATGGGATTGCTAACCATGCCTCAAAGGCATATGAGTTCTCACACTTCATGCCTTTCTCTCCGACTATTCCTTCAGATTTTGATGAAGATCACAGTGACTCCTCTTCTGATGAAGAAGAAGATCAAGATTTTGATGTTGAGATCATAGTTCAAGAAGATTCAGATCCAGAACTAATATCTATTCTCAGTCCAGATTCGAGGTCAATATGGGCTCACACAGTCCTTGCTACTACTGAGAACACAGTTGATGATTTATCTGTTCATAGAACTACTAGACTTCAGCATCATGCCAACCTTGCATTATGCCATCCACCTCTCCATGAGAGATGCAGCATGATGATGGGGTTCTCTCTTCCATCTCTTGGGAAGACTCCTCATGTTCCATTTGCTCCAGTTACAAAAAGAGTTCCTGAAAGACTTGCTTCGTCCAACACATTCTCCAAACAGTGGGAGGCATATCAAGAGACTAGATCCAGATCTAGCTTCTACTTTGGCTTCCTACAGGGGATCAGCTTGCCAAGTTTTTTGCAAAAGTTTTCACTGATGAAAGCTTCTTTCTTTTCTGCATAGTATGATGGTTCTTTGAGTTATTTACTGTTCTTTTGAGGGGGGGTATTTTTCCCATGAGGTTTTCCCCATTTCCTCGGTTTATGGACAGTTCTTTATTTTTTCCATCATTTCTTTGATTGTATGGGTGACCTTTGGTCCTAGTTACCAGGGCCCAAGATGGATTAAGGGGGGGTGTTAGGATATTCATATACTCCATCCTAGTCCTTCTAGCATTTCTGTCATTTTCAGTGACAGTCATGCATGCAAAATTAGGGTTTGCATGCATCCTAGTCATCAGTACCAGCACCTAGCCCTCAACAAACTAGCCCCTGGAGCTTCCTTCAGATCAGTTTTAGCTCTCCTAGAGCTTAGTGCGCCCTCCTTTCACCTACTGCATGAGAAGGGTGCCTTTCTTCACCTACCAGTCCAGTTTAGTTCAGTTATCTTCAGTTCTTTCCTTGATTTAAGGATTAACTGACTCCTAATTGACCTTATCACTCTGATGGACCTCCAGTGTGACTAGATAGCCTATTCTGAGTCCAGTTAGCTGCATCTGCACCCTCCATTGAGCCTCCTTCATTACATTAGTGTTTTCATGTGCCAGTCACACCAACCACACTCAGTTAGACTTAGTTTGACTCCCGGTTGACCATTACTTGTGCATTGATGACTTCACTGATGAGAAGGTGGACTCCTAGTTATGCATTGATGACTCTCCATTGATTATGGATCTGTGCATGAAGGCTAATTCGAATTACACCTAGTGAATTCGAATCCTCATCCTCAGCATTGTATATTTACCAGTTTACTATTTAGATTAATGTAACATGTGTAATTATTCTGCCTCTATTAGAGCTCCTTTGGATCTATGTTCTATTGCTTCTCTCTTCTTCTATTATTCTTAAATTCTTTCATTGTGAGGTTTACATCATCTCTTTGGATCTTATGTAGGCATTTTCACAATGGAGACATAGAATGGGCTGCTGAATGTTTCATCACCTCTCCCAAGTCAAACATAAAGGTTGTTGAACACCCAAAGGAGATAGAGAAACTCCTACAAAAATATGAAAAAGTTTTTGGAGATCTTCCACATGGTAGACCACCTACTAGGGGGGTTGAGCACAACATTTTTTTGAAAGATGGTACTTCACCCATCCAAATACCACCCTATAGACATCCAAAAAAATTCAGAGATGAAATTGAAAAGGCCATCCAAGAACTCCTAGAGTTGGGACTCATTAGATCAAGCAGACCAACCCTTATGCTTCTTCAGTAGTGTTGGTAAAGAAAAAAGATGGAACCTTGAGGATGTGCATAGACTTTAGAGCTTTGAACAAGAAGACAATCAAGAATATGTATCCTATTCCTATAATTGATGAGCTCATGGATGAGCTATTTGGGGAAACATTTTTCTCCAAAATTGATCTTAGATCAGGTTACCATCAAATTCGAATGAAGGAAGAAGATGTGCAAAAGACTTCTTTTAGATGCCACGATGGCCACTTTGAGTTTATTGTTATGCCATTTGGATTAACTAATGCTCCAGCGACATTCCAAGAATCCATGAATCAGATCTTTTGCAAGCAGCTCAGAAAATTTGTTTTGGTTTTCTTTGATGACATTCTCATTTACAACAAAACTTGGGAAGAGCATTTGCATCATTTAGAGGTTGTGCTGAAAATTTTGCATGAACAATCCTCGTTTGCTAAGTTGTCTAAATGTGAATTTGGGATGAAGGAACTCTTGTATCTTGGGTACATTATTGGACAAGGAGTGAAAGTGCACATGGAAAAGATAAGGGATATCGTTGAATGGCCATCACCAAAAAACATCACAGAATTAAGAGGCTTCATTGGAATATGCACCTATTATAGGAAGTTTGTGAAAGGGTTCTCGAAATTGACTTCTCCACTCACTGATTTGACAAAGAAAGATGCTTTCAAGTGGCATGAAGAGTCTGAAAAGCCTTCCAAAAAATGAAAGAGGTAATGAGTAGTTTTACAATACTTGCATTACCTGATTTTACTAAACCTTTTGTTTTGGAATGTGATGCTTCAGGTGAAGGGATAGGGGTTGTCCTAAAGCAAGGCCAACACCCTATAGCCTTTGAGAGCAGAAAGTTGCAGCCACATGAAAAGATTTACTCCATCTATGACAAATAAATTTTGGCCTTCATGCATGCATTGGCCAAATTTAGACAATATTTGGTGGGAAACAAGTTTGTGGTGAAAATTGATCACAACAGTCTAAAGCACTTCCTCACCCAATGAAAGGAAACAAAAGTGGGTAACCAAGATCCAATATTTTGATTTTGATATTGAATATGTGAAATGGGAGAATAACATTGTAGAAGATGCATTATCCAGAAGACCTTCTTTTTCTCTCATGGATATTGCAAAGGATTGGAAAAACATGCTAATGGTTGAATATGCCAAGAATAATTTTTCTTGTGATGTGTTAGATGGGGTCAAAGGGGATGATAAATACAAGATTTTGAATGGGCTGATATATTATAAAGGCATAATTTATTTGATTCAAAATTCAAAACTCAAGTACAACATTTTGCAGGAAGCACATGATTCCCCACTAGCTAGCCATCCGGGGATCTTCAAAACTTATATGAAATTAAGGCAATTGTTTTTTTAGAAAGGGCAGAAGGATGATGTTCTGAAATATGTGAATGAATGTAAGGTATGTCAGCAAAACAAAACTAAACTCACATGCCTAGCTAGTTTACTGCAACCATTTCCCATTCCGGAAAAAAAATGGGAGAGTATCTTAATGGATTTCATCACTGGTTTGCCCAAATATTTGGGCAAGGCTTGCTTATATGTGGTAGTGGATAGGCTGACCAAATTTGTTCATTTCTTTGTTGTTACATCATCTTTTAGGGCTGCATAAGTGGCTAATGTTTTTTTTAAAGAAATCTTCAGATTGCATGGGCTCCCCAAGAGCATTGTAAGTGATAGAGATAGTAGATTCATGGGTGTTTTTTGGCAAGAACTTTTTAGATTAGTGAGCACTCAATTGACTCCAAGCACAAGCTATCATACACAAACTGATGGCCAAATAGAGAGAGTGAATCAATGGTTGGAGGGGTACCTAAGGAACTATGTGGGAGAGCAACAAAAAGCATGGG
Source organism: Larix kaempferi (assembly GCA_027924585.1). Taxonomy (NCBI): domain Eukaryota; kingdom Viridiplantae; phylum Streptophyta; class Pinopsida; order Pinales; family Pinaceae; genus Larix; species Larix kaempferi. The sequence goes on along the minus strand of BSBM01000732.1, from coordinate 5,997,179 downwards.
TAAAATGGCTACACTTGGGTGAGTTTTGCTACAACACCACTTTTCATATGTCAATAGGAATGTCTCATTTCAAAGGATTATATGGTTATGAAGCACTCACTTTTGTTGAGAATATCTTTGGTGATAGTAGAGCCCCAAAGGCTAAAGATTGGGTGGAAGAGAGCCAAGAAATTTTAAAGCTTTTGAAAGACAATTTGCAGGTTGCTCAAAATCAACAAAAACAATATGCAGATCAACATAGAGAAGAAAGGACCTTTCAGGTCAATGATTTGGTATATTTGATGTTGCATCCATATAAACAAACATCATTGAAAAAGAAGGGAGCAGAATAGCTAAAACCCAGATACTATGGCCCATACAAGGTAGTTTGGAAGGTTGGGGAGGTAGCATATGAGTTAGAACTTCCAAAAGGAAGTAAAATCCACAATGTATTTCATGTTTCATGTCTCAAGAAGGCTATTGGTTAGCAAATTTTCATTTCAGAAACACTCCCTCTTCTGGATGATGAAGGTCAACTCACATTTTTTCTAGAATTTTTTTTGAAGACAAGGGACAGAAGATTAAGGAGCAGAACTATCAAAGAGTACTTGGTACAATGAAATGATCTACCAAGTGAAGATGCCACATGGTAAGAAGAATTTTTTTTGCAGAATCCAAATCTGAAATTGCTTGAGGACAAGCAATCTTGGGTGGGGATAACTGTAATGTCCCCCTTCCAACAAATTCATGACAGAAAAATTCTAGCAATCCTACTAGTTCCCTAGGTTAGATGGAGACATTGGGATTTGCAATAAAGGAGCTAATGAATGATGTTTAGAAATTAGAATGGAATAAATATTTAATAAAGTAGCTAAATAAATAAATACAAGAGAAAATCAAAGTGGCAATTGATCATGGAGGCACATGGAGGGTGTGGGAGCCACACAAGCTAGATTTTCTATGCCACATGGAAACCTTCTCTTGTCAATTTGAATCCATAAGAATCCCAACGTTCTTGGAATGAGTTGGAAGGCTCATACACTTGGTAATATGCATCATAGGTCGAATTGGGATGTAAGTGTAACTCCCATGGAAGAGGAAGAGTCAAATGAGTTATTGGACACTTGGACTAGATTCCCTAACCTATATGACAACAATGATGAAGATGCTATGACACCTATGAAAAATTGTAGACCTGATTGCTGACATCTGACCATCGTGACATGTCAGGGCTAAAAATAGCATCCAAGGGAGCGCTCATGGGAGTTAGAGAAGCTCAAGAGATTCCTACTCGAATTGGTGGAAAGTGGAAGACTAAGAAGTGGAGGACACATGGCAAATCATGAACCTCTCCCTAATTCGAATTGGCTTGGAATATATGGATGGAATTGGAACCTTAAAAGGCTAAGGATTTTTATAAAATACAGGGATCAAGTAAGAGAAGGGATTTTGATCATTTTCAGAATTTGCATTTGTGAAGAGAGCTAGTGGAATGTTTCTCTACTTGCCTTAGCCAATTTCAAGGGTGAAAGATTCCCATCCTAGTTGGTAGTGGGAAAGGCCATTCAGACCTTTCATAGGAGCTTTAATGGAGTCTTATGTTGCAGGTGCAAGCTACATGGCAGCTCATGGACACTTCTAATTCAGCTTGTTTCTCCAACCATTTCAGGCTTTCTTAGCGTATTCATGATCCTTGAGCAATTGCGCACTTGGTGAGCCATTGTTCTCTTTGGGGGAGTTTCTAATGCCCCATTTTCTTATCATCTGATGTAAATGTTATTTTCTTCATGTTCATAATATCTTAAAGTCAAGATTCCAAGTGGAACTATGTAAATCTGATTATTAATGAACAAATGGTGTCAATTTCCCCACTATGTTGATGTATGCCAATGATATGTTGATGTATTTGAATGGACCAATGAACTATTGATGATTTAATGATTTATGGACTATTAATAATTGTGAAGAACCTGCAACAATTAATTAATGAAAATACACGAATTATTAGTAATAACAGAACTCGAAATCATTTTATTGATCACAGGCCACTTCGAGAGGGCAACCTCCTTTGAGCAAACTCAATACAAATAACTTCACGGTGCCTTCATTGGCCTCAACACACACTTATATACTAATTCTAGGCACCAATACTATGGGTCAAAACCATGGGCCAATACAAACTATGGGTCAACAATTACTACGGGCTACTTACAAAGCATATGCGCCCAACAATAATAACACAAACTATGGATCAACAAATACTACGGGACATCTTACAAATCATATGCGTCCAACAATAATATACTAACAAGATAAAGACATGGGTTCCTAACAATAACCTTCTATACAAGTTTCATATTCAGTGCATAAGATTTTGGAGTCATATTGTTCATTTTCATAGCATTTGGAGAAGATTTCCCATCATTTCCCCCAAGGTCGAAACTAGTCTTTTTATACGTGATTGGAGAGGGTTGTAGCAGAGTTAATAAACTAAATGGTGATGCATAGAGACTATATTGATGTCCCCTAGATATTCCCTACCTCTTTTTATAAATTAGAGAGGGTCCAATAGCATTTGGAGAGCCATTTCCAGCATCTACCCCATGGGGATTTGAACCCCAAATTACTAGTCAAACTCCCTATTTTGGCCAGAACTTATAGAATAGTTGTAGAAGTTTATTGAAGACTATAAAGCATCCTTGAACCTCATAATTATGTTCTAAAACCATCCATACACCTTCTGGGACAATTTGGGAGCATTTGGAGGTCAAGAAACCAATAATAGTCAAAGGTCGAACTAGTGGAAAAAGTTGAAAATTTCACCATTTTAATAAATTTCATAAAAGAGACATTACAGGTGCTCTCCAAGGAGATACACTTGGCATGATATACCTCTTGTCCATTAACTCTTGTAGCTGCATCTTTATCTCTACCAATTCCAGTGTGCTCATTCGATAAGGAGATTTGGAATTTGGCGCTGCCCCTGGGATTAGATCGATGGTAAAATCAATATCTTTCTTTGGTGGTAGTACCGACACTTCATCCGGAAACACATATTTGAACTCTTGCAACAATGGGAAGTCTTTTATCCTTGGTCCTTTGTCCTCTGATGAATTTGATATATGAACTGCATATAATTGACAATCTTTCTTATAAAACTTTTTCAATAGTAAGGCTGAAATCTGTCTTACTGAAACTTGCTTGGGAATTCTTCTTATCAATCTTGGCCTTCCCTCTTCATCAATGCATTCAAGTGCTTTCTCATAACAGTCCAACTTGGCTCTATGTCTTTCCAACCAATCCATTCCAATTAAGGAATCATAAGATCCTAATGGTAGTACATTTAATTCTGCATGTGTGTGGAGTCCATTCAATTCTATGGGGTACTCCACCACTACTTCACTTACTTTTCTCTTGGTCCCTGTGGCCAATTGAACTAGCGAAGAATTATTGTGCTTCAATTTTCTAAGAGAACAACCTTCAACCACTTTTAGAGAAACGTAACTATGAGTAGATCCTGGATCAATCAAAACAGAAATAGATTGCTTAGCAATCTTACCTTCAACTTCCACCACTGCTGATTGATGGTCTATGTTAGAGGGAACCTTTCAGGTTCCTTAATTGTCATTAGTTACTTATGTAATAGTATAGTTAAAGAAGCCGTTGGAGCGGGTGCAACCACTCCAACCACATGTAACATGTATAAATAATACCATCAAGATGAATATAACCAGTTGGATGCATTCGACTCATATCCCGTCTCTTGATTATATCTCCGTGTGTGCTTATACTCTGCTTGAATACAACATCTAGCGCCGTTGCCATCTTCTTCTGGTCTGGGTGACAACAGTAGAGGGAGCCGATTCGAACCTGCAAAATATCGTGAGGAGAAAGAACCCTAAAAGAAATGCTCAGAAAAGATGACGCTGCGTGATCGAATCTGAAGGAAATCGTGCAATGTTCGTTGAAGAAACCTCAAGAAAGATTGCCCGTGTTTTGATAAGAAAGACTGCTCGTGTTTTGATACTCATGCAAAAATAAAAATATGAAGATGTCGACCGTGATCAATTCCCAAGCATCGAACATTGAAGAAAGCATGTGATGTTAGAATTTGGAAGAAAGTGTGTGAAGTTCGTCGAAGAGCCTGCAAGAAAGATGAAGGACGCTTGGTGCTCGACAAACGTGAGCAACAGAACCGCCTTTGCATTGCAACCGCCTACCAAGAAGTCTGTCGACACAACAATTTAGAGAAACCGACCATGTAGATTCAGCATGACAAATTGATCAAGCTTGACAACGAAAATGTCCAACGACATTTGTCTGCCAAAGAAAAGTCCGTCGTTCAGCAACCCTAGGAAACTCCATCGCGCAGGTGCAGTTAATGACACGTTGGCATCAAACGATCAATGATCTATGCAGAGACTTGAATATGATTATGTTTGTCTGATATGCATTGTATTGAGTATACACAAGTATTTTATAATCGGGAAGGTATCCCGAATCGATGTTGCTGTCAACATTGTTGGTCTTTGCTGTCGACAATGTTCGTTTTTGCAGTTGGTGATGACATAGCCTGTTAAATCTTGTCAAGGTATAGTCTACGCATGAAACCGTTGGTTGGTAAAAGCAATCAGTCAGTACATGGGTATGTTAACAAATAAATTGTGAAAAAGTATGGCTGACCACATCATCCCGCCGATTATCATCTATCGATGAGCCTTTGACAGTTTAAGTCTGTTCGAGAAGTCATCCAGTGATCACCTCTATCGACCAAAATATTTATGGCAGATGCAACCAAACAAAGTTTTTGGTAGATCGACGACTAGACTGGATTGGATGACCCATAGATCGATTACATGAATTGAATAGTATGGGCCATCTGTTTTTACTCCGATGTTGAGGAAAATATGTCCGCATGATGGGATGTCTACACGATTAGTCCAAGATAAGACTTTATAAATGCCAATGTAATGCCACTCATCCACTCATCGATTGAGGAATATTGGTATTATTATGTATTGGTCGTCATTTTACTTTTTAGTCGAACTAAAATATGGTTGAGTTTCATAAGGTCGATGTCTTTAGTCAATGTTTAGTTGGTCGGTATGTCGATTCTCAATGCGATAGAATTGTATTGTTTTGGTCGGTATCAAATGGTCGAAGATAATTGTCAAGAGAGGTGACAGTTTAATATGGTCGGTAGTCGAAGCTATTTTGGTCGACTCTTAAATTTTATGTTTGGTCGATATAAAAAGTGGCCAAAACTGAAAATAGTCGAGTCATTGCTCGATATTGTAAGTGGCCATGATGTTGTAAAAAGTGTCGGGTCATTGAAAATTAGTCGAATAAAGGGTTGTTCAAAGCTTATTTGAACCATGTATATTCATAAAAGTGGTAAATCGAGTCGGTTTCTTGCCGACCAGTGTAAGTCATGTTGAGTCAAGTAAGTTATGTTGAGTCGAGTCAGTCAGCAGTCGACCAATATCAGTCGGTATCGACCACAAATAGTAGCGACACATTCAAAACTTGCAGGAAGCCTCACGACAGCTGAGTCTACGAAAAGCATGTACTAAAGCAGAAGACATCTATACCACACAGAGAAAGCGCTTCACATTAATAATGACAAAAGAACACTTAAATTGATCGAGCCCCCCGGTACTGACACACATAAACATCTATTCAATGTCATTTCAGACATTTTTCCGGCAGTTGATGAGTTGGTGCAATGGCAGAGCATGGAAGCCCAGATGCTCCTAGACCGTGGAAGAGAATCCGGCAGGAAGGTGAAAGGGGTAAGCGGCTCGATTGGCCACTACCCGACTGCTAACAGAGACTAAAGGAGTCGTAATTCGTGGTTGTTCATGTTTCTTCGGGACGAATAAAGATTTTGAGGTGGGGGAGATGTTAGAGGGGACACTTCGGGTTCTTTAATTGTCATTAGTTGCTTATGTAATAGTATAGTTAAAGAAGCCATTGGAGCGGGTGCAACCGCTCCAACCACATGTAACATGTATAAATAATACCATCAAGATGAATATAACTAGTTGGATGCATTCGACTCATATCCCGTCTCTTGAATACAATAGTCTACCTGATGATTATCCAACGCTGCATAAATTCGAAGCGTTGTCCTTGCCATATCCTCCACTGTAGCTGATCCCTTTATGTTGTGCAAGCTCCGGGGATTCTCTCTCCGATGTAGACAATCCTTTAACATGTGGTTTCCTCCACATCCCCAACACTGAAGTGGCCCTTTTGATGTCTTTTCTACTACTATTGATGGCTTGTTTCCACTTCGTGCTTGCTGGCCCTGTGGAAAGTTTATTGGATGATCTTTGAATGGTGGCTTGAATCCACTTTTCTTTTGATCAAACCTCCCTCTTGGATTCCCTTTCCATGCTGGGTGAACCTCTGATTTTCCTTTATCATGCTCATAGCAATGCATTTCCATTTTAATGGCTTCATCCAGATTTGGTGGATTAACAAACTCAATTATATCTTTGAAACCTTGAGGTAGGCTTCCAAGGAAGCATTGGATCTTAATCCTCTCATCTTTGATATAGTCCACATACCTCAACAATTCCAAACATTTGTGGACATGGTCTTTCATAGATTTTTGTCCCAACTCGAGTTCATTGAACTCTTTCCTCTTGTTTTCATAATACCTAGCAGAAAGGTATTTTTCCTTGAAATACTTCTTAAATCTTTCCCAGCTGATCTTCCTTTCATTGATCCCTTTAACTTCCAAGAGGTTATCCCACCAAATTGAAGCTCTTCCATTTATATTATAAATGGAAATTTTGGCATTTTCATTTCCTGAGTAATCATGAATCTTGAAATATTTCTTCATCCCAATAAGCCATGCCTCTGCCTCTCGGCCTGTCTTATCCTCTCCATCAAATGTGGGACACATTTCCTTCCTAAATTCTCCCTGTGGGATGCCTTTGAATTTCTTCCTTCCCTCAAATCTGCTAGAAGTATGCCTTGGACTTCTTCGAGAACCTTTGGAGTCACATGACCTGCTGGAAGAAGATCTTGAGGAAGGTGTTCTATGCTTCTTGCTCATAGAACTCTTCCTTGGGCTTGGAGTCCTCCTCCTAGAACGACCTCTAAAGCGACAACATGCATCTCTTCCTTCTTCAACTACATTGCTTAGGTTAGACCCAAGGTTTATCCTCTGTTGCATATCAGTGAGTCTCTGCAAAATAACAACATTGAGTTGGTTCTGCTCTTCTCGAGCCTTCATCAATATTTCATTAAATCTTACCATGGTTTCAACCAAATTTTGAGGAGTTATTTGCTCCATTCTCCCATTGGATTCAGTCTCCGCATTCCCTTCTTGCACATTTTCTCCCAGCACATCTTCATAATGCTCATAAAGATCTTGAGCATCATTTATGGTCACCATTTTCCTTTGGAGACCCTTTTCCCTATATGCTGCTCTCTGCTACAACTATTCAAATTTTATGAGCTGCAAGCATTGTGCATTGTAAAAATATTTATTAGACATCTTAGGAATGCATATAGAAACATACAGGGATAATTTAAAGGACCCATACTTATTTAAAACTGTATAAACCTTGGCGAATCTTACCAATTCTTAAAATCTCAACTATAAAATATTTGGCGATATTTTTTTTAAATTATTTCAATTTCTAAGGATTTTATATAGTTTATATAATAATTTGGCAATTTTTAGAGTGAAAAAAGTTTACCCTATCAAAATTGTGCGAAACGGGGCTTCAAAAAATGCAAATTGGTGAATCTTTTTTGGGAAAAAAAATGGAAAAATAACCTATGGACCAAATTTCGCCCCTAAAATTATCCTTGGAAACATACAACATCAATATTTAATAGAATTAAACTCATGGAATAATTCACATATCTATTATGCCTTCATTTCCTTGCCCCATCATGCAATTCTGGAAATTACCAATATTAACAACAATTTGTCAAAACAGTCATTGACACTTTTCTGCTCTACATATCTATGATGTATGATAACCTCATTCAAATTATGGTTATGCACCATTGTTCCCTGCTGGATAAGCTTTCCAATTCCTATCCACGTGTTTCATTCTGACTTCGGGTGTGCAAATTACATTACTTCAAAAATGACAATTTTACCAAAGTTCTATACTTTTACGCAGTTATAAATTATCTTGCAATGCCAACTTCAACCACCTATAAAAACAAATCTAGAAAGATTCAGAAAAACTTTTCTATCGGGCGAAGTTATTCTATACAACAAGGAACACTCAACAACTTTCGGATCTCAGTTCTGATGCACCATTCATCTTCTATAAATTTCTGGGTTTGACTACTTTTCACTTTTAACATTTTCCAAAATTTCAAAATTTTGGGCCAAAAATGGCTGTCTCCCAAACTGAGCATGTTTGGAAAATCTTTGTCTAACATGAATTGTTTGTTTTAATGAGAATATGAAATTTTGAGTTCGGTAGATTTCTTGATTTCTTCATCTAAGGTCACTTTCATCCACTGCAAGCTTTTCAAAATCCCCAAAAAGTGGCCCGAAATAGTGCTTTTTGGCCTTTGCACTTGCCTCGACTCCACATCTTTTGGTTTTTGACTCCAAAATTCCAATCTTAACACCGTGCCTGCTCCATGGCCACTCCATATCAGTTTCAGCTCAATCCGACCTTCTATCCAGCGTCAGGACACCGATTTGTAAAAGCCATTAATTCCAATTTTATGCCAAATTGGAGCATAATGGGCTCGGAATCCTCACTGGTTCTTTTATGGCCTTTGTTAATGGCCTCAGAATGCCATAGAACTCAACCAATTTTGATTCCGCATGCTCCTGCTATCCAAAAATTGAGTTTCGGGCTCTATACTTTTTTTCCACAATCCTTCCGCAATCTGCAATCCGCAATGCGGAAGTCGGAAATCCAATCGCACAACTTCGAAGAATTACTCCTTCCGCAATCTGCAATCCTCAACCATACTGCGGCACTCAGAAATGCGGAAAGCCAATTTTCAACTTCGAAGAATTACTCCTTCCGCAATCCGCAATGCGGGTTTGGAAATGCGGAAAGTCAAAACGTAAATTCAAAAATTTTGCGTTTCCGCAATCCGCAATCCGCAATGCGGGTTCGGATATGCAGAAAGCCAAAACGTAAATTCAAAATTTTACGTTTCCGCAATCTGCAATCCGCAATGCGGGTTCACAAATGCGGAAAGCCAAAATGTAAATTCGAAAATTTTACGTTTCTGCAATCCGCAATCCGCAATTGCGAAAACACTTCTACTCCGACAACTTACGGGGCTCATATATCCCTCATCCTTTAACCAAATAAGGCGAGTCCGGTACTGTTGGAAATATCTTGGAGAGCTTTATACAACTGTGTGATCCTCTGCCACACCTAAGAACTCTGTTCCTATCCTTTTTCCAATCAAAATGTCACCCAAACTTCATCAATACTATGTTAAAACATTTTGATATCTGCCTCCAAACTCAGAGTTTGGCCCAAGCATCCCCAGTGCTACAACATAGGCTCCGATACCACTCTGGCACGTCCCCTCCCGTCGATCCGGTGCAAGGGAGGAAGAATGACTAAACATTTTGGGCTTACTTGTTAAACTCAGCCCCGTTCATTACTAACAAAATTCATGATAAATAAAAAGTTATGCGTGTAGATTCATACTCAATATAAACACAGCGGAAATAAACATTATCCACACACAACTACATCATGCATCCAAAATATCAATGACAGACATTAATTAAAACATGGTAGAACACATAATTAACATAATTCAAACCACAGAGAATACTTATCTTTAAGATGAAACTGTCCAACAACTGCTATGTGAGAGCAACATTCCACCCAACCATAGGTCTTTGTCCAGCCTGTATTCTTTCAGCTGAGAGATCACCCATGAGCTAGGATGTGTATCTACTATGGAGGAACTAGACAAGCTCACTCACAACCATGGTTTCACACAACCATCATGCTAAGCCAACACACAGTTGGGTTTATCAAGCATGCCAGAGTCAAAGGAGTAGGATGCTAAGCCAGTGAGCTCAACCACAGAGCTACAGACATCTCAAGCTAAATTCAAACAGTCATGGCACCCACAATACCTACCACACCCAACACAAGGAAGGTCCCCTTCTCTGTTGGACAGCCCCTTAGGGGTCCTAGTGCTCTTCAGGGTGGGCATTGAAAGGTCCAAGCTGCTAAGTCCTTGAGATTCTAGCTTTCACTAGATTTATCAAGCAATCCCAACCTTTGTTCTATGATTCACGCTTGGATTTTCACAATTCGGTGACCAAATAACTCAATCCCGTAATTGGATTTTCAGGCTATAAAAACTGGGTTTTCCTATGGATTTTTGGGCATCTAACACTCTCAAATTCGCTCCAAGGTTCGTGTCTATGGATCCTCCATTAAATTTTACTCTCAATACGAAATTTTGGGCGTTTACGGCATTTCAAAACGTGGGTTATTGCAAAGTTGCGCTTTCTGGTTTTTCTCACTGTTGGCACTGTGTAATGGATGGAAACTAAAGCTTGGGTGTTCAACAATGAAATGGGAATGAGGAATAATGAACTCCTATGAGGTAGAGCGACTTGTGGGTCAAGAAAACAGAGCCCATACATGTCATACGAATTTCTGGGCTGCCCATGCTCCATTGAAGCCATCGATTGATTTCTTCAACAACTTTCTTATACATAATTAAATGTCAGCAAGGAAAGTCAAATGGATTCTCAAGATGACATTTGGAAGCTTATGGTTCAATCCCACAACCCCATCACCAGTCCCTAGTGGAATACACATGGCCCTTTCTCATTAGTTCCTTCCATAGCAAGTTTTGGTATTTTCTTGCAATATTAAATATTTACATCCATTTACAATGTTCCATGGCTTAATAGCACATGGCTAACATGATATCAAATATTTTTCTTTTAAATAAAATCCGAACATACACTAGCGGGGCCTTGGCCTTGAGCTCCACGCTAGGAAAACATACATTGCATGTATACAGTATTTACATAAAAACCAATATATCATAAAGGTCAAAATGGGGGTATTACATATTGGCAATGGAGCTTTGGAGCACCGTTGTTGTAGTATAATTCTCGCCATATGTATTCATTTCTTCATCAAAGACATTCCCTTTCATTAGTACTCAATGCGGGATGGATATCATTAGATCAAGAAGCTTGGTGGGTTTGTAGGCTACACAATGTTTGGTTGGTGAGACTTTCCTACAAGCTACGTGTGTTTTCTTGGTTGGTGATTTATCAAGGGCTCTCGACCAAGGCCAAGTTGGCTAAGTTTGGCCTTTTGGATGGTTTGTGCCTAGGGTGTCAAAGAGCGAAGAGAGTCAAGCACATTTTGTGGGGCTATAGATTTGCAAGAGATTGTTGGAGCTTTGTGGAGGAGCAAAATCTCGACTTGTTCTTGAACAATCTATATTAGAGAGGTGTTTTATTTGGAGATGGTTATTTCCTCGTGTGGAAATCACTCTTCTCTTTGTGGCACTCTTGAATATTTATGCTTTGTTTGTGCTTTGGGAACTTAAATGCAAGCATGTATTCAACAAGAAAGTAGCTTCGTTTCTGTAATGTTCATTGTTACGAATTTTATTAAAATGACAATTTTTCACTTTTTTTCCTAGTTTGACCTTTGACTAGTTTTGAGCTCTAGGTCTCCAAATTGATCCAATTGCTCCCAAATCTTCTGAGAAGGTTTATGGATGATGTTAGAACATAAATATGTATTTCAGGGATGCTTTTGGACCTTTAAAATACTTCTGCAAATCCTCTTTCAATTCTGTTCAATGTAGGGAACTTTACTAGTAATTTCCCTTTGACTAGTATTGGTCTCTAGGTCTCAAATTGACTCCAAATGCCTTCAAATATTCAAGGAAGGTGTATGAATGATATTAGAACTTGAATATGATGTTTATGGATGAAATATGACCACCAAAAGACCTCTGCAAACTCTCTTAAGATTCTGGACCAATTATGCAATTTTATTAGTAATTTGGGGTTCAAATCCCCCTGGGGTAAGTACTGAAAATGGCTTCCCAAATGCCTCCAAACCCACTCAAATTTATGAACAGAGGTATGTAATGTGTTAAATATGTTATTAAAGTCTCATATGCACCATTAATGGATTATTACAGCTGTTCTCACCCTCTCCCATTCAACTGCAAAAATCCCCAATTCGACCCTTGGGGAAATGGCACTATTTCACCTCCCAATACAACTAAACTGAGTAAAAATGCTTCAAATGCTCAAGTACAGTACATAAAACTTGTAGAAGACATCCATGTCAGTATATTGATCACAAATATATCAGATAATCATCCATTCATTCGAAATCATCATCAATACATTGGTTCACAACAAGGTAGTGGGGAAATGGCATTGTTCTTCCATTAAAAATGATATTTATATATTTTGACTTGGAATTTAGACCTGAAACTTTCTGGAGATGAAGAATAGAGTATTTAATTCATATTACAAAAGAAATGGGGCATGAGAATCTCCCCCAAAGAGTACAATAGCTCACCAAAAACGCCCTCCCTCAAGGATCAAGAATATGCCATCAAAACTGGAAATGGTTGAGAGAATGTGTTGCAATAGAAGAAACCATGAGCTCCCCTATAGCTTACACCTGCAAATAAAGACTCCATTAAAGCTCCAAATGAAAGGTCTGAATGGCCTTTCCAATTACCAACTTGGATGGGAATCTTTCACCCTCGAAATTGGCTAAGGCAAGAAACTAGTCATCCACTAGCTCTCCCTCTACACAAATGCAATTGCAAATTCTACAAATGATCAAAAGCTGGTTTCATTCTTTGTTATTGACATTTATAAACTTATAATGTCCTCCATGGGTCGAATTCCTTCCAAGAGACTCATGCCAACTCAAGTTGGCAAGAGATTCCAAAGAACGCCACTTGTACAACAATTCCTAGTCTCCCACTTCCACCAAATCACATGTGGAAGCATCTTAGCTGGCCTAACACCCTTGAGAGCCCTCTTGGAGTCTATTTTTAGTCCTGACATGTCATATATGTCATATGTCAGCCTTCAAGTCTGATTTGTGTCATAGGTGTCATAGCATCTTCATCATTGTTGTCATAGAGCTAGGGAATCTAGCCCAAGTGTCTCACTAGCTCCAAATTGCCTCTTCCTCTTCCATGGGAGTTACTCTTCCTCTATATTTCGACCTTGGATGAGTCATGCAATGAATAATACCTTTTGGACTCCCCCAAGTATGTTACCATTCACCTTGAATTCGAATTGGTGATAGAATGATGCCAAGTGTAGTGGGGAAATCTAGCCATATGTGGGTCCCACTTCCTCCATGTGTCTTCATGATCAAATGCCACTTTGATTTTCACTTGTATATATTTATTTATCTCCTTTATTAAATATTTATGCCATTCTAATGTTCAAACATCATTTATTATCCCCATTATTCCAAATCCCAAAGCTTCCACCCCAAACCTATGAAACTAGTAATTTTCCTCCTTGGCAATTATTTGACCTTTAGCATCAATTTGACAAACTCTAATGAATAGGGCCAATGTGATTAGGCCATTGTGACCCAATGCCAAATTTGGGACATGACAAATCCTCCTTTCCCAATATTGCTTGTCCTCAAGCAATTTTAAACATGGGTGTTGAAGAACCTGCTTTTTGTATAATTCTCTGAAGTTGCCATTGAATTGCCCAACTTTGAGTCTTTGAGTTTCCATGAATATTTTAGAGAGGAACCACCATGCTTGCTGCTGCACTACTCTAATAAAAATCACTTTATTAAGTGGGAAATCCATCTCCCATACTACTTGTTTCCCCAAAAAATTTGAAACCGATGAGATAAAAATTATTCCAGGGTCCCATTGCTTGTATTGCACCCCAATAATTAAGAGTGCTCTCCAACCCATACCATTAGTTAAGAGGATTCATGGATCCCATTTTCTTGTATGCATCCTTCCAAACATCATGAGTACCAAATATATATCATCAAAGTACATAACAACATAATGAAAATGTACATCAAGGATATACTTCATCAAAGAGTCATGAAAGTGCTTATACCTCCAAGCAAGTAGACCACCATTTTCCAAGTGCATACAAGCTTCAAGTGAATAATCAAATATGCTCCAATGACATAGGTGAGGATCCCATGTCCTATAATGCTACTCCAAAAGGATGTGATATGCATCAAAATATTCATCCATGTATTCTTTCATCCAATAAGTGAATGAAGAATCTCCACTAAAATCTGAACCAAATAATGAGCAAAAAAAAACAAGGAGACTTCAAATGACTCAAAGAAGTCTCACCCATACATCCCTGAATGTGAGAGTCATAAAGATATAACAAAGTATGTGGCTTGCAACAAAAATGTTCACCAATCATAAATCTATTCACCCAAGTGTTGGATGAAGTTCCTCCAACATCAAATGAATCAAGTGTTGAGCAAGAAAAACTATGAGTCTTCAAGTGACTCAAATGCGTATCATAGGTGCATCCATGTAGATGTGCATTATCATAAAGTAACAAAGGATGCTATTGCAAATGTGAATAAGAATGTGCTCCAACCATATCATTATAAAAAGTAAATCTAGGAGTTCCATACTCTTCATGTGGCACCATAAAAAAGAACATGGAATTGTAGGATGTAGGAGAATGAACCAAATCACCCAAATGATAAAAAAGTACAGAAGTTTCATCATGGGAAGGATCCATATGGGTAGTATCATGCAGCTCCTTCAAAACTGTGAACTCTTTGTCATAGTTTGGTTCCAATGTAGAGGAATCATGCTCTTCTTTAAAAATTGCATAACCTTCATCAAGAGACAAATCAAATTCCTCTTCCACCACATCAAGTGTTTGGATCTCTTCAAGTTCATCTTCAAACACATCAAGAACATTCAAATTTTTACATTTCTCATGATCCACCATGTCATGAGAATCCTCCAAACAATCTACCATTTGACAATCTGAAACATAGGAGGAAAAACAAGTATCTTGCAAGTTTTCGAGAAGTTGCTCATTTTGAATTGTGAGCTTATGATTATCCTCATTATTCTTCACGTATGCATCATGTAACAATTCATTAAACTCAAACAAATGGTTTCTGTCAAAAAGCAAAGACATGAAATTACCTTTGATGTGGCACATTGCTCTTTGAATCTTCTCCATGTCTTCAAGGAAGGATGTTTCCTCCAATGAAGTAGCTCTCCAACAAGAATTTGACACCAATGCTTGAGTGTCATGGAGAATGCTGAGGGACTCTTGGATATTCTTTTCATTCATCTTTAAGGACCCTTCAAGAAAATGAGGCTCTTGCAAATGAACCTCCTCATCTTCTTCATTTTTTCTTGGACCAACTTCATGAAGCTTAAGTGGTGATGGGGAAGTTGATTTTGGTTCTTCTTCAACTGCTACAAGGTCTTCATTATCATGCTTAATGAAACTTGTACTTGTAGAAACACTTTCAAAAGTGATCTCTATGTCACCAACATAGAGGTGTGAGCACCCATCAGTGGGTACTCCTTCATACTTTAAGCATCCATCAGTAGATGCTCTTTGGTTCATGTCTAAGCTAGAAGGTGTCTCGAAATGATCTTCCATATTTTCAATAGAATCTTCTTCATGCTCTTGTGATGTCTCTTCCTTTTGCTCCTTAAAGCAAGCTGATGCATTTTGACCCTTGTTTTCCTTAGGATCATTATATTTGGAATCTCTTCTTGAATAAATCTCAAAAGCTTTCCTCAAGGAAGACATCATTTCATGCACACATATATGATACTCGCTCCAAGGGTTTTTACAAGAAGGGCATAAACCTTTCTTCACTAACTCCACATCTTCATTTTTGGGCCTATTTTCAAAAACATGTTCAGCATAGTACTCAAAAGACATGGCATTTTGTGTATTTTTGTTCGAAGCAAGATATTCTTGATATTTTTGATATTGTTGGGGCAAGGTTTTATATTTTTCTCTCCATCTTTGGAACTCGCTCATAGAATTATCCTTGGTTGGTGTGACACACTCATATTCATCAGATCTAAAGTCATAAGAATAATCTTCATTTCTCTTGAAATTGTAATAAGTGTTGCATGATGGCACCTCTTCCTCGTACCATTCACATTCTGCTTCATATTGCTCATAAGCATCTGCATATTCCTCATAAGAATTGTACTCATAGGATTCATCACAATAGTAAGACATGGCTGCCAATTATTCTTGAATGTATGTACCTAATCCACAGTTGCAAGGACCATGCTCTGATACCACTGTAATGTCCCTTGTTACGAATTTTATTAAAATGGTAATTTTTCACTTTTTTTCCCTAGTTTGACCTTTGACTAGTTTTGAGCTCTAGGTCCCCAAATTGCTCCAATTGCTCCCAAATCTTCTGAGAAGGTTTATGGATGATGTTAGAACATAAATATGTATTTCAGGGATTCTTTTGGACCTTTAAAATACTTCTGCAAATCCTCTTTCAATTCTGGCCAATGTAGGGAACTTTACTAGTAATTTCCCTTTGACTAGTATTGGTGTCTAGGTCTCAAATTGACTCCAAATGCCTTCAAATATTCAAGGAAGGTGTATGAATTATATTAGAACTTGAATATGATGTTTATGGATGACATATGACCACCAAAAGACTTCTGCAAATTCTCTTAAGATTCTGGACCAATTATGCAATTTTACTAGTAATTTGGGGTTCAAATCCCCCTGGGGTAAGTACTGAAAATGGCTTCCCAAATGCCTCCAAACCCACTCAAATTTATGAACAGAGGTATGTAATGTGTTAAGTATGTTATTAAAGTCTCATATGCACCATTAATGGATTATTACAACTGTTCTCACCCTCTCCCATTCAACTGCAAAAATCCTCAATTCGACCCTTGGGGAAATGGCACTATTTCACCTCCCAATACAACTAAACTGAGTAAAAATGCTTCAAATGCTCAAGTACAGTACATGAAACTTGTAGAAGACATCCATGTCATTATATTGATCACAAATATATCAGATAATCATCCATTCATTCGAAATCATCATCAATACATTGGTTCACAACAAGGTAGTGGGGAAATGGCATTGTTCTTCCATTAAAAATGATATTTATACATTTCGACTTGGAATTTCGACCTGAAACTTTCTAGAGATGAAGAAAAGAATTTACTTCATATTACAAAAGAAATGGGGCATGAGAAGCTCCCCCAAAGAGTACAATAGCTCACCAAAAATGCCCTCCATCAAGGATCAAGAATATGCCATCAAAACTGGAAATGGTTGAGAGAATGTGTTGCAATAGAAGAAACCATGAGCTCCCCTATAGCTTACACCTGCAAATAAAGACTCCATTAAAGCTCCAAATGAAAGGTCTGAATGGCCTTTCCAATTACCAACTTGGATGGGAATCTTTCACCCTCGAAATTGGCTAAGGCAAGAAACTAGTCATCCACTAGCTCTCCCTCTACACAAATGCAATTGCAAATTCTACAAATGATCAAAAGCTGGTTTCATTCTTTGTTATTGACATTTATAAACTTCTAATGTCCTCCATGGGTCGAATTCCTTCCAAGAGACTCATGCCAACTCAAGTTGGCAAGAGATTCCAAAGAACGCCACTTGTACAACAATTCCTAGTCTCCCACTTCCACCAAATCACATGTGGAAGCATCTTAGCTGCCCTAACACCCTTGAGCGCCCTCTTGGAGTCTATTTTTAGCCCTGACATGTCATATATGTCATATGTCAACCTTCAGGTCTGATTTGTGTCATAGGTGTCATAGCATCTTCATCATTGTTGTCATAGAGCTAGGGAATCTAGCCCAAGTGTCTCACTAGCTCCAAATTGCCTCTTCCTCTTCCATGGGAGTTACTCTTCCTCTATATTTCAATCTTGGATGAGTCATGCAATGAATAATACTTTTTGGACTCTCCCAAGTATGTTACCATTCACCTTGAATTTGAATTGGTGAGAGAATGATGCCAAGTGTAGTGGGGAAATCTAGCCATATGTGGGTCCCACTTCCTCCATGTGTCTTCATGATCAAATGCCACTTTGATTTTCACTTGTATATATTTATTTAGCTCATTTATTAAATATTTATGCCATTCTAATGTTCAAACATAATTTATTATCCCCATTATTCCAAATCCCAAAGCTTCCACCCAAAACCTAGGAAACTAGTAATTTTCCTCCTTGGCAATTATTTGACCTTTAGCATCAATTTGACAAACTCTAATGAATAGGGCCAATGTGATTAGGCCATTGTGACCCAATGCCAAATTTGAGACATGACAGTTTCTACCTTTATTGCTCTTTGAAGAAATGAGGTTCACCATCAATTATTAGCCAAGAGTGCTCTCTTAATCAAGGATGTGAAGAAATTGGATCCTTTTGTATGCTTTAGTGAGCTTAAGAAGGAGGATAAAATAGACATTAAAGAGGATAGAATAGACATTGTATATATCAATTCACTATTATATTTTTTATTGTAGATAAGTTTATTCACTATTAGAATAAAGAAACATTTAAATATATCATAAAAGACTTACCGAATTACTCTATCCTTAATTGGAATGCAATGCATCGAAACTTTCATTTATTATACAGTGAATTCGAGATTATATCGATGCCCAATCTAAATTGTCGGATCACACTCTCCACCATTCACAACGCCAATTCTAAACTATGCAAACACATACGTCCAACTGGGTCTTTTGTCTCACAAGTTTGTATCGTGAACGATCCTTGCAGTTCCAAGAATTTAACTGCAAGTACGAATGTTTATAGGGAAGCAATACAATTGAACGAGCGGGGAGTGGTCAAATTGCAGCTAAAGTACGAATGTTTATAGGGAATGCGTAGTGAGGGCCCCCGTTAAGAAACTTGTCTGCAAATATAAGATTTGCAGCCTCTGTTGGATGATATGCGTCGAAGAATAGATACTTGTGTCGATCTTCCCCGCAATAAGGCGCATGTGGTATGCAAGTAATTTGTCCCTTGAATCTTCCGCCGATTCCACAGCAAGCAGTGTTTACATTAATCATGCCTGCAATATTACTATTTTCATCGTCACTGGTCGTATGTTGATCACAGACTGCATTTCAAATTTTAATCGACTAATGAAAATGAAAATGAATTTGAGATCCTCACCGAATCGCTGGTAGTTTTGTACGACTTCGGCGGCCACATCGTAACAATTTATATAAACATAGGTAGCAGCAGGAGTATTTGAGTTTAAACTAATAATGAGATCTTTAAGGCGGCTGTTATAACGAACAAGCAACTGATTTGTCGCAGCAATGCATTCGCCACCAACACTCCCGCCGTTGGATAGCTGATAAGGGATGCAACCAAGCGGGCCTATTCCTGCAACAGCAAACTTTCGACCACCAAGTTGATATAACCTCTGCACCAAAATCGTCCCGTTAAGATGCTGGTCACAAAAAGATGTTTTGCCACTTCAAAAGATGCTACCCTATAAAATGCTGATAACCAAGAAATGTAAAACTCTGGATCTCACATTAAGTTGGTCACCAAAGCGGGAGATAAGCAGCTCCTCGTATTCCTGTGGCGAATATTGGGCTTTGGTTTGTGAAAGGGGAAGCAAATAGTTGTCTAAAAAATCGTTTGAGCCAAACACAACCACAAACAATGATCTATTCAAAAACTGGATCGTCATGTCTTCACCCAGCATACTGACGAGCTCGATCTTGGTCTTGATGAAATACTCGATCTGAGTGTCGAAACTCAAATGAGCGAGCTGCATAATTCGAAAAAATGTAGATCGCATCAGATTTATTTTTTGATAAGTACAAAGCAAAATCTTACTGGATGCCATTTTCAACTCATATGGAAAACGCTGTAATTCATTACACCGTTGTTTTCATCATATGCGCTCTGAGAAGCGAGGTAAAGCAAAGTGGTTTGCAATCCAGGTGTGGCTACATGTCTGTAACTTCGCTACTCATTTTCATACATTCTCTCAATTCTCAGAGTTAAATTTATAATTTATTATGAGGAGTGATTTTTTATTATTATTTAAAATAAATCTAACAGTATTCATATGAAAGAAACACATATGGTAATATCATATGTCAAATTATCACTTAACATCATTCTATCAGAAAACATCAATCTACCCAATAAAACAATGAACTTAGATAATTACGATCCTTCTATTCTGTTTTTTAATCATTCCAAACTTTAATAATCTGGATTGATGAAAGTGAATTATTCCTACCAAATTCTTTGAGGAAAATTACAGTCAATCAAATTGTTAAGTGAAATTAGACTTGAAACAATTTGCACTCGTAAAAATGTGGCCAGTGTTTAATACTAACAAAAACGGTCCCGCTGCCTTCGAGAATTCCTCCTGCGCCCGAGGCATAATTGACGCCATTAAGCAAAGTTTCACCATGCGTCGTAGGAGCTAAGTAAGGTTGAGACAATTCTTCCTGTCCAAGCTCTTGCACTGACAAAGATGCAAGAGAATATAATAAGAGTAAATTGATAATTTGAAGTTTAGTAGGGAGAACCATTACTATAAAAGAAAATCGAGCACTTGCCTATTATGTCAGCAAGAGTTCGACCATTTGTAAAGCGACCAGTAGGAAGGAAGCCAGACGGTGCAAAATCGACGCCGTAAGGACTCCAATCTGCTCTAGATGTAGAAGCAATGTATCTGTTGTTCCCTGGATCCACCAGAGAGTCTCCAAATATGAAGGAAGAAATCTTGGGCATATCTTCTGCTCGACCAGCGCCTCCAGCAACCCATAATGACATCATAAGAAGACTAGCAATAACATTGTTCAGAATTACAAGAACAATTGCTGTTCTTTTCAACATGCTTTCCTGAATCTGGCCTGTATCTGGTTTGAAACTATGGCTAGAGATTAGATTCTAGCAGTAGCGTCTCTTGGATATGCACAAATATAATACACCAGATCTCGGATAAATTGAGGGCCATCTTTAATGGGTGAAAGCTTTATTGGCTTGTAACAGTTGCACAATAATTTTCATCCACCTAAATCTGACATGTAGACCAAAAATTGTCAAAACGATTTATTGGACTGATCTTGAACGTTGCGCTTTCAAATCCCAATGCATCTACCACCTTATTTTCACGTGAATGGATGACGGTGGTAATATATTTGTTTATGTGTGGAGGATAAAATCATTTATTTATTTATAATCACTATACAATTAATTAGAAGGGCAATGTAAAAACTGTATGACTAAGTCCGTGCTACATGTATCAAAGTTGCCCGCAAGTTTCCTATTGAGATGATGTGTGACACCCAAAAACTAAATACTCGGATTTGATTCCTGGTCCCAAATCTACCAATACATCATATAACCTCATGTAAAGTTTGAATGATAAGAGAAGTCTAAAATGCACACACAAATAGGATAACAAGCTTATGATATAATATTTACACCCGTGTATTACATAGATAAAAGTGTCGACTCATCATAACTTTTACATCCATTTTATTACAAAGATAATAGTTGTCGACTCTGGTTCACGTATGGAGTCACTTTATAGATAAAGGATAAGAAGTTGAAGAGTTCCCACTTGATCCAGATGGATACTCGTGGCCACTCACATATTCCATTGATTTAGAATTGTTCCACATCTGGGTTGTTTTACTATAGATTTCATGTCCTAAAGCATTTTTTGAGAATTTCCCTGAATGTTTCGCAGTTGACATAGGCCATAAAACATTTGATTATGAAGCCTTCCAAAATCATAGAGTATGTATTAATATTTGTAAGGGTCCATGAAATGCCATAAACATAGCTTGTGTGTGAAAGTCACACCCCCAAAAAATTGGCGTATTAAGTAGTCTCTTGAGGTCTTGCATTTCTTCTGCCACATCATTTAGTAGGGTTAGGGTTTTGGACCTTTAGGGTTTTTTTAATTCTAGGGCATCATAATTTATGTTAAAAGTAATTTTTAGCCTTTTTTAATGGTCTCTTGTGAATGAGCATAGATGACACATTTCTCTTTAGAGATAAGCTACCACCATTCTAGCTAGTTTGTATTGCTTTGAATTTTACAATGTTTCTTCCATTTCATTCATTAACATAATTTGGATTTTTATTATAAAACTATGCTCATGACAATATTTTTTGTGTGTGTTTCCATTTATATTTGTAGCTTCATTTCATTCTCTACATAATCTAGACCATTGTTTCCCACATGCTTTTGTAATATTGTGTTTGTTGAAGTTTATCTGTAAGAGACACTTACATTTTATCAAACTTAATGAGTAAAATTGCTTCTACCACACAGTGTAGTAGTGTAGTAGGCATGTGATGAATTTGAGCACGATGTTTGTGTGTTCAAGATGCATGATTGACTAATGAGTGTAAGAATATGTCAATTGTGTATCCAAGTTAAGATGACTATATTATATGAATAATGTTTGAGTGAGAGCTTGAGGACTGTGTATTGAGAAGAAGTGCATGTAGATTATTTATTTACTAAAGAATAAAGGTTTTTGGGTAGAATTTGATAGACATGCTAAACATGAGTATTAATTACTTGAAGAGGAGACCATGCCCATGAGTATTTTTAAAGTAAATTTGCAATCCACGAGTTTAATTTAGATACTCACTAAACATTTTCATACTTTCCCTTACATGATGGATATATCTTTGAACTAATCAATCTCCTTGGCCCTTTAAGTGCATGCATGTTATGGGAAAGCCCTGAACACTTCTTGCCACAAAATGTTTCTATCTAGGTATTCTCACTTCTTGGTCATGTCCCCAATTTTCTATGCTAGTTGTTATTTCAAGATCAGGGCTTCACTGAGAGCCTCTTTCAATCCAAAGATGGATTTAAGGAAATCTTTTTAGAATGGTAGATTCTCTTCATTGAGGTGCAAAAAATAAGTGGCTACTATTTTAGATTGTGTTGGGGCGATTTATAATATTCAACTTCTTGTTTCAGGTTGGATATTTCCCCATCCTCTATTTAGAGGTCTTCTAGCATTTCCATAATCTTCAACTGAGTAACATGTTGTTGGGCCATGTAATGTTTTGGGGTAAATTTTTGCACAGTTTTGGTATAAAAAGGGCCAAGACGAAGTGGTCCGACGAAGATGAGTCAGCTCTGACATAACAACCGAGATTCCAAGAAATTGAATATTTTGACTATGTCAAGGGTGGAATTAAGTGAGTTAGTTATGAATTTTGTCCACTTACACTTATGAGTGGAGTAGTGGGAGCAGGGTAGGTTGTGTGCGCCCTATAAATATGTAAAGGGTTGGTATTTTTGAGTCTGTTAGTGAATTAGTTAGCGATTCAATGGTCAATCTTTTGGGTAAGCTTTGTTTTGTATGCCGAAGATATCAACTGTGACAAGGAGAAGAGTTGCATGATCTATAGGATATGTGCGTAGATCCATTGTAACAGAAGGAGATCTGTAAGTCATTGTAAAACATGATGTCCTTATTTTGATTGTGACTCATGAATAAAGAAAGCACTTCCATGGTTTTCTCTCGTTTGGGTTTCCACGTTACATATGGTGTCCAATATGTATGTTTCATGTGATGGTGTGTTGTGTTTATTATCATAAGATGCATATTTCAGAATAATTGATGATACATGTGTATGAATGATATGTGAATGGATATATGTCACCGTTAATTAAGATGTTAGATGTATGCAATTATGTGAAGTGTTAAGTAAAGATCTTTGTCGAGGTTAAGAATGTTATTGTTGTTGGGTTTTTATTGCTCACCTTTTCTATTACCGAAACTTGGTTCTTGCAGCTCCCATAGGTACTTCGTGTGAGACCTCATCTTCTTCACAAGTGTTTCTGAAAGGGCTAGAAATTTTTGGGCTGGTATCTTGGGGTTTTGTTGGTGTTTAACTGAGTGAACCCTGATTGAAGTAGATTTGCACCAACAAATGGTTTTGTTGTCGGGACCAGGATCTGTGTCAAAAGGGTATGTGGCATCCTACTAAGCCTGAGATCCAAGATTGGGTAGATAAGAAGCTGAGAAACTTTGCTAAAGATCAAAACAAGCATCCCCGATTGGATGATGAAACGTGGTTGGGTGAGTATGTTTTCTCAAACATTCATGAAGTATTCTTTGGTGAATTTCCAATTCTATTGCATGAATGGCTGGAAAAATTAACTGAGCAAAAGACGAATTTTCAAGGAGTTGAGCCTACAATTTGGACACCTGAGTGAATTTGAACTCTCAAAGGTGTTGAGAATAAAATATATTGTGATGTTGATTTCTGGTTAGGTAGCATATTCAAATGGTATATTACAAAATTTGTTGTAGATACCATAAAATCCTATAGCATTGTTGAAAGGGAGTTCTTCCAAGGACCACAAGGTAATTACTTGAAATATTTGAAGCTATCAATTAAAACATTGCTTTGTGAAAAAGAGGTTATGAGAATGGAGTCCAACGAGTAAACCGCTAGTATGTGGTGGTTCGGGATGTCAGTGGTGAATGGTTTGGGAGTATGTTGTAAGAAATGAGATGATATGAAAAGAGAAGGAGACAGTGAAACAGATGAAGAGTGTGGTATACTACGGAGTGGAAGAATATTTCGTTCAAGTAAGAGGATGATAATTGTGACAAAAGGAAAGGGTTGTAGTGTGACTAAAAGAAAGGAATACGAACCAATACCACAGTTCAAAGAAGAATATTTTGATAGAGAAGAAACTGAAGAAGAAGAAGAAGATCAACCCACTTTTGAGGACGATCCTGCTGAATAAGATCATACCAGACACTGTGACATACCTATGACCCCGCATGCATCTCCAGAAACTGAGTTAATAAATATTATCCCATCGTAGTTGATTCAAGCAAGTAATAGTAGTAGCATCCATAATAGTACTTCGATGAATATGCCCATTGTAAGTGTTGGTCATATATTACAAAATTAGCTAATACCTACAAGAAACAGAATGTCTGGGGATGATATGAAACTGCCAATCTTCCATGGGAATGGGTCAAAGGAGGGCCAGAATAACTTTGTTTTTTATGTGATGCAATATGTACTGTTAAGTAAGTGTAGGATGATAATGTAAAATTGACGCAAGTGATTATCACCTTTAGGGGTCACGCTTTGGATTGGTTCATGAAGTTCTCAAAGGTAGCTATTGGAAAACCACTGAAGACTCGGGAAGAAATTAGAGATGCTTTAAAAAGTAAATTTAAGAATCCAAAGTCCGATTCACAATGTATTACTGATAATCGGCAAATGAATCTGTCTGGGACTTCGACTAGAGATTGAAGACACTGATGGCCCATGTAAGTTTCTAGATGACCAATTTCCAACATAAGGAGTGGTTTATAGCTTATTTAATGACACATATCAGAGTTCCCTTGATGCAACAAAAGATTGTGTCACGGAATGAGGCCCTTGAGTTGGCTATGAAGCTGGGGGCATCACCTATTGGAGATACTGGAGCATGTATAGTTCAGATCCAGTTGCAGTTGGTGAACCTGTCATTACAAATCCAAGACAACAAGAAAGGAAAGGAGAAAATAGAATATGTTTGGTGTACAAGATGTAAGGAGGAGGGTCATTTGAAATACCAATGCACATCCTTCCAAGACTATATCGCTATCAGAGATCCTAATCCGTTGAATATTGGATCTGGAATTTGGTGTAGGATCTATCAGACTAGGGGACATTGACCATAAGAGTGTTACTTATTGCAAAAAATTGCAAGTACCCCACAAAATTTGTTATGTAAATTTTGTCAATCAGTTGGCCATGATGAGAAGGATTGTCGATCTTATCAACTACTCACAGAAAGAACTGGAGATACGTGTTGAATGAAAGGTGAGGAACAAGGAGAAGGGATTAGTGTGCATTTTAATCAACCAAGAGGTGGTTTATGAGGATGAGGACGAGGAGGAATCAGGTCGAGGTAGAGGTCATATAATCTTTTACAACTGTGGTTAGCCATGACATTTTTCTAGGGATTGTCCAAATCCCTATTTTTCGTGTACATACTGTCAAGCACTGGACCATACTATTAAGGATTACCCACAACTCATAGTGAAGTGGAAAGATAAAGAAAATCAGAATTGAAATTAGTACCATAACTAGAATGTCCAGAATATATCAGCCGAACCTCAACAAGAGTAGCCGACTGTCATTGTTGTGACAAGAAGAGGAGTTGGGGTAGGATAGGATAGAGAAATATATCATGACCCACGTGCTCCTAAAATCAGACCCGCAACACAACAGAAAGTACCATTTGATGTTCAGAAGGAAAAGAAGACATTTGTGGATGCAAGGAAGGAATTTATTACAACCTAGAGGGGACCTTCGACGCCTATAGCTCCAGTCTTTGATGAAGTTCATGTATATGATATGACAATCTGCTTCGACTAATCAGCTCAAAAGATAAGCTCAGGGAAGGTAAGTACATTGAATAAATTTTAAAAAAGTTGTTTAGACTTAGTAAAAGATGAAACTTCTTTAAAGGAATTGCAGAATTTGGTTGATGAATCAAAAAAATATACCCCTCAAAATAAAGCCTTAAATAATTTGCAAAAGAGGATAAGAACAGGGAGGGAACTGAGACTTAATGCACAGATTGGGGACTTTGACATGGATTTCATTATTTTGGATCTGGGGTCAAATGTCAATGTCATAACTAAACAAACGTGGGAAGATATGGGAAAACCTAAGTTTGTATGGTCACTTGTCTAGTTTTGATTAGCTAATAAAAAAAATTAATACCATTTGGAAGGATGGTGGGTGTTCTTGTTGACATTGATGGTCTACGAAGCTATGCTGACTTCAAAGTTATAGAAATTGTAGATGATACCAACCCATATCCAACATTTCTTAGTATTGATTGGGAAATTGAGAACCAGAAAATTATAAATCTTAAGAAAAGGCTAATAATGTTTTAAGGAGGGGATATGAGATTTGTTGCACCATTGGATCCTTTGGAACTTCCAATGTATGTTGAACCTGTTCAAGAGGAATATATTGTTGAAGACTTAGACAATATCTACAAGGTCACTTCAAGAATGGATGAATATGTTAATCCAAGTGCGGATGGTACATTGAGTTGGATAAGTGTTAGCTCATGTTCATTAGACTCAGGGGAAGCATTGCAGAATTGGAAGAACTGACTACATGAAGTATCTACAAGAAGGTGTTCCTGTGTTACCAGATCACTTCGTTGGGTTGGTAAAGAGGTATGTGATCTGCTTACTTATGAAGGGTTGCCTAATTTAAGTGCTTTCATTTTTTATTTTGAAGTAAGGGTACCTGAACAACAAATAATATTAACTCTAGACGTGGCATTGAAAGCTACTATAACAAGGTAGTGGTCTACTCATGTGGAAAAGATACAAAGCTATTCATAGTGTAAAAAGCTACTAGAAGTCAAATTTGGAGAAGGAAAATACTATAAGCAAGAAAAGTATAATGGATTAACTTGTCCAGTAGATCATTTGGCATTATGTACAAGAGAATGGGAACATATACCAAAACAAGAGTAGCAAGAGTAGGTCCATATGTTCATTCATACTTTAGATTCTATACCAGGATCCGGTATGCATCACTAGAACTATGACAAGGGACAACAGAATGGGAAAATATCGTTATCAATTTCAGGAACACATTCAGTTATGAAGATGAAAACTCGTCATTAGATGAAACTCTACAAATAATTAAGGCCAAAATTTATTAAGAAATACCCATGTAGCTAACTAGTCTATCACAGTGGATTGCGACACTCAAGCAAGCAATGGAATGTTATAATATCTATGGTGATCCAGATGATGATTTGAGGGATGTGAATATCCCAGAAATGGAAGGAAGTTGAAATATGGAGGGCCCTAAGATCAAGACTGATAAATTATTTT
The DNA here is from genome assembly GCA_027924585.1 of Larix kaempferi. Classification (NCBI taxonomy): domain Eukaryota; kingdom Viridiplantae; phylum Streptophyta; class Pinopsida; order Pinales; family Pinaceae; genus Larix; species Larix kaempferi. Next base: position 5,969,311 of record BSBM01000732.1, on the reverse strand, counting down.
GGCCATTGAAGACAAAAAGGTAAATATTGGATCATGAAAATCTTAAGTTTTATAATATTGGTGATTATTGGGATGAGGAGACTATAGGAAATCTTATTGACCTACTACATGAATATCAATATCTATTCCCTAAAAACGTTTCTGAGATGAAGGGTATTGTTGGTGATCTGGGAGAAATGAAAAACCCATTAAAACTTGATGCGAAGCTTGTTAAACAACACCCATACAGATTGAATCCCAAATATAAGGAAAAGGTGAGAGCAGAGCTCGACATAATACTTGATGCAGGAATCATTCAACCAATCAAAGAGTCTGAATGGATCATCCCAATGTTCGTTCAAGACAATAAGACAGGTGAAATATGAATTTGTGTAGATTTAAGAAATTTGAATGATGCTTGCTTGCATGACCCATTCTTGTCACCTTTCACAGATTGTAATTTCTCTTTTTTGAATTTTATTAAAATGGTGAAATTTTCAACTTTTTCCATGGGTTCGACCTTTGACTAGTATTGGTCTCTTGGTCTCCAAATGATCCCAAATTGTTATAGAAGGTGTATGGATGATATTGGGACATGAATATGAGGTTTATGGATGATTTATAGACTTCAAAAGGCTTCTTCAACTCTCCTTTAAGTTCTGGCCAAAGTAGGGAGTTTGACTAGCAATTTCTCTTTTACTAGTATTGGTCTCTTGGTCTCCAAATGCTCCCAATTGTTACAGAAGGTGTGTGGATGATATTAGAACATGAATATGAGCTTTATGGATTCTTTATAGACTTCAAAATGATTCTTCAAATATTATTTAAGTTCTGTCCAAAGTAAGGAGTTTGACTAGCAATTTGGGGTTCAAATCCCTTTAGGTAGATGCTGGAAATGGCTCTCCAAGTGCTATGGGACCCTCTCGAATTTTTGAACATAGGCATGGTAAATATAAGGGACATCAATATAGGTTCATATGCATCTCCATTCAATTTATTAAGTCTGTTACAACCCTCTCCAATCAGTTACAAAAATATTAGTTTCGACCTTGGGGGAAATGATAGGCAAACTTCTCCAAATTTTATGAAACTGAACCAAATGACTCCAAAAGCTTATGCACTGAACATGAAACTTGTAATACACATTATTAACAGTCCATATATCATTATTCCATCAGTGGTTCACTTATTCATTTGAAATTATCATCACAACATTGGAAAACATCAACATAGTGGGGAAAGGAACCATTTTCTCATTAATGATCAGATTTATACATTTCCACTTGGAATATCGACCTGAAAATTTATGAAGGTGAAGAAAAGAAAATTTTAATCATATTACAAAATAAATGGGTCATTATAAGCTCCCCCAAAGAGTACAATAGCTCACCAAGTGTGCCTTCCCTCAAGGATCATGAATATGCCAACAAATAGAAGAATGGTTGTAGAAGCAAGTTGAAAGAGATGTGACCATGAGCTTCCTTGTAGCTTCAACCTGTAACAAAAGACTCCATTAAATCTCCAAATGAAAGGTCTGAATGGCCTTTCCAATTACCAACTAGGATGGGAATCTTTCACCCTCGAAATTGGTGCTAAGGCAAGTAGAGTAGCACTCCACTATCTCTCCTCTCCAAATGCAAAATGCAAATTATAAAATGATAAAAAGATACCATCCTTCTTTGTTATTTTATTTTACAAACTTCTAAGGTCCTCCATGGGTCGAATTCATCCCAAGATCTTCATTCCAACTCAAGTTGGGAAGAGATTCCCAAGTATGCCACTTGTCCTTCCAATTCTAGCCCTCTCCTTCTCCAAATTCGAATTGGTGTCTCTTTGGCTGCCCTAACTCACTTGAGCGCCCTCTTGGAGGCTATCTTTATCCCTGACATGTCATATATGTCAAATTTCAGCCTTCAGGTCTTCTTTGTGTCATAGGTGTCATAGCATCTTCATCATTGTTGTCATAGAGCTAGGGAATCTAGTCCAAGTGTCTCACTAGCTCCAAAATGCCTCTTCCTCTTCCACTCCAATTCAACCTTAATTGAGTCATGTCAAGTATATTGACCTTCCAACTCATCCCAAGAACGTTGGGATTCTTATGGATTCGAAATGACAAGAGGAGGATGCCATGTGGCATAAAAAATCTAGCTTGTGTGGGTCCCACATCCTCCACGTGTCTTCATGATCAATTGCCACTTTGATTTTCCTTTGTATTTATTTATTTAGCTCCTTTATTAAATATTTATGCCATTCTAATGTTGAAACATCATTTATTATCCCCCTTATTTTAAATCCCAAAGCTTCCACCCCCCAACTTAGGGAACTAGTAATTTTCCTCCATGGCAGTTCATTCGGATGGGTATATTACAACTTTGAATTGGGAATTTCTCTTAATGTGACCCACCTTGTCCATTTGTATCTAATTTCACATTATTACTAACTTGGAATTTATTCTTGGCATTTATTTGACCCTTAGCATCCATTTGAAAAACTATCATGAGTATGGCCAAGGGGCTTAGGCCAACTCACACCCCCCGAAATGTGGGACACTGGCTGAATCAGACTCAGAAGAGGATGAGGAGGATGGACCACATTTAGCTAAAGTAGGAGGATCTTCTTCAAAATCAGAATCTGTACATGAAGAAGATTCAGAATCAGGTAAATAAATAATCTCATCGGAAGGATGAGGGGAATTAGAGGAAACTTTGTATAAATCCCACCAAGCAGGATCCAAGGTAGTGCAGAGAGCTGCAAGCCTTGGACGGGATTTTTTGTCTGGACATTTGCTTGCCCAATGACCTTTCTTTCCACAAATGAAACATGTATCACCAGATCCTTTTTCTTTTCTTCTTTTCACAAATCTTTTGCTGGAACGCTTGTATTCTTTAGAAAACTTGTGAGATTTGTGTCTATAGTGCTTGTGCTTGTATGGTTTATCTAGGTGATATCTTCCGGCAGAGGTAAAGAATTTCTTTTTCTTTTTCTTACCTTCACAATGGCAATCTCCTTTGCCAAGGTGACCTCTGTTATGAGCACCACATCCCCAATCTGGCATTTTTGCAACTTGCTTGCAGAAGGAAGCAGAAAACATTTCTTGATGCCTTTTAAAGTCCTTATCAACCCTCTTTTGTAGGCAATGTTCTTGCCATGTTTCAAGAATATGATTATGCATTTGTGCTAAAGAAAGGGACCTTAACGGGATGTTTTTATCCTTTAATGCTTTTTCAACAGCATCTGGAACATGTCCAGGGAAGCTACGGAGATAGTGCTTTAAATAGGCTGGATCGCCTGACTTTCCTGAAGATATAATTAATTTCTGCATATAGCAGAAATATTCTTCTGACTTACTAAGATTGCACAGCCGTGCAGACATGAATAATGAAGCCATGTGGTCGTAATCTTCTTGATCTTCAGGACCATAAAATTCTCTCCCAAGGGCAGAGAGAATTTGCTCATCGGAGTCATTAGCAGCTAATAACTCATTTCTTGCATCTTGTGGCAACCATCGCCACCATTCGTATGCCAAACCTGATAAACCAGCAACTAACTGAGCACCAATCATCTGTCCAGTTAAATTGTGGTCTTGTTGCTTTTTGTATAATATCCAGTGAGTTAGCAACTGAATTGCATTTTTAATCTCATCTCTAGATTGACACTGAATGTTTAAAACAGGCTGCTCTGGCATTTGTGAATCAAATTATTTAGATTATTGATACCAAAAGACATGACTTTAGGAGCAACAGACACAGCTTGTGCATCTGGCATATGGGTATCAAAACCTTCATGTTGGGTTTGTCTTTCATAACTGATTCTTCGGTTAGAGGATTCTGCCATCATATTCAAATCACCAATATACTTTGGATCTAAAACAGGTTTATAATTTTTGAAAGCATTGATCCATTCTTGAATATCTTGCTTTATCAAATCAGATTCACCAAAATCCCATTCTGGTTTATCTTCATCAGGGGTAGATCTGAGAACTCCTAGAGAGGCTGCCTTAGAATGACCTTTCTTAGCTAATCTGAGAACATGATCAGGAACAACATATTCCTTCTTTTTTAACTCTTGTGTTTTAACAGTCAGATTTGCTAAAACATCCATTCTTTTTTGTAACTTATCAGAGGCTACAGAAATTGCTCTCTCTATCTCTGTGGTATCATGCAAAAGATGATCCAGGAGCTCAAGTTTGGTGATAACTTTATCTAATTGTTCTTTCTGAGCATCACAACTAGATTTCAACTGCAAGATATCAAAAGCCATATCATCAAGATTGTGGGCAGTACACATTTGCTGCATATTACCCCAATTAGCTAATTTTATTTCATCTGACACTGTCTGATCAGAAGGTGTTGACTTGGCTGAAATAAATTCTCTTTTAGTCGAACCATCTGTAGCATATTGCCGAAAACCAGTTTCTGGAAGATTTCGACCAGGATAAAAGGATTTTTGTCCTAAAGAATTTATTCCTTCGGCAGAAGCATTTGATCTAGGAAGTGAGGAAAACATTCCTAGGCTAGGAAACTCATGTAAAGACTTTTGTTTCTCTTTTTGTATTAATTTTGTTTTTATCTTTTTGCAGGCAGGGCAATCAGCATGCTGTCCTCTATGTTCAAACTGAGAAAGACCAGAATAAGACTCAGTATTTACAGAATTATTTTGTACAGGAGAGGAAGATTCTTCAAGAGACTTTTTCCCTATTTGATTAGACAAGGCTTGACGCCTGGCATTATGATATGAAGACAAAGATGTGGATTTTATCAATGGGGGACCAAATCTTGGGATTGGTCCATCAGGATGGGATCTGAAAGAGGATGAAGCTTCATCAAAGACTAAGGGCTTTGGATTCATTGTAGCTCCGACTCTTTCTTGGTGTCTTAGCTCTGTGTATTTCATTTCCCAAGCTTGAGGATACTTTATACCAGTCCAGTTAAAGGTAATAGGAGTGGCATTTTTGGATTTAGATTTGGACAAGCGGGGATTTTCTGCAGTTTCCACCACGCTGCAGTCTGCAGACATCTGATGGACATGGGAACGGAGCTGGGGCAAAGTGTCATTACCAAAACGAACACAGACACCACCTTTTAATTGGATGATCTTAGAACCAGATTGCATATCAAATCCTTTAGGGAGGATATAAGCTTTTAGAATATTATATATATGGGGATCTTCCAAACTAACAGAGAAACGAGGATAAACAGTACCAAAAGCAGGACCATCATGTAAAGGAGTTGTGAAGCCTCCGATGACGGCATCAGAAAACTTATTATGACGGGTATCAACAATACAACATAATGAAGAAATAGCAAGACGCGGACGGACTAAGGGACCGAGACCGAGCTTAACAGCACCAAAATGTGCATATTTGAAATGACATTTTTTAGCCCAATCAATTTGTGCTTTATCAAGAAGAGTGATGTGAATAGGTTCTTGATTGTCTGTAAAAGAAACATCGATACTAGAGACTTTAATTTGAGTGGTAGAATATAGATTCCACCAATTTAATCTGTAAACGTCTCTGGGTAAAATCTGAGGTAATTCCCAATTTTCACTTGGATTCTGGTCATGTATAGTGATATAAGAAGCATCATCGCCAGAGGCAGATGAATCTAATTGACTGCTTCTTCTTTCTGCTAAAGAGACTTCTTGGTCATTGGCTGATTCACATTCTAAATTGGTCAGCTGAACTGTGTCCATTGTGGGATCCATTTGACTAAGGTAAGGGCTGACTTCTACGCTGTGGGTAACTATGTAGACTTACTTCCCTTCCACGGGCCTTACGGCTACTCTGACATCCACACTACGCTTATACCTTAAGGATTCTCACAATTTCCTCATCGGTCATTTCCACCGACTACAAGACACATTTGTTCATAGAATGCGTAAATGATCAACCAAGCATTTTGTACACTTTTATAATAGCAGAAAACAAGAGATTGGATAAACATAGATACCAGAAAACAATATGAGAATTTGAAACCTCTCTGGCTCTGATATGGCTGATGAGTTCCCAATGCAAAATTTTGGGACATGAAAAATCCTCCCTTCCCAATATTGCTTGTCCTCAAGCAATTTCAACACATGTATGTGGAAGAACCTACTTTCTTTCCAAAATTTTGCTTCCCAAAACTTCTCTTATGGAACCTTGAGTAGAGCCACCCATGCACTACAATTGTGTGTTTCCAAAAGCAAGGAGATGTGGATTTTATTTTTCATTTTGATATCCCCTGTAACATCACCACCAAACACAAAAATGTTAATTAAATCCATAAAAACCATGTTTGCACAATTACTCTTTACCTCTTTCATATTTTGGAAACCCCTTATGATACCATTGTAATTCTTGAAGTTGCCACTGAGTTGCGCAACTTTCAGTCTTCTAGATCCCATGAATATTTTAGAGAGGAACCACCATGCTTGTTGCTGCACTACTTTGATCAAAATCACTTTATTAAGTGGGGAATCCATCTCCCATACTACTTGTTTCCCCAAAAAATTGAAATCAATGGGACTAAAAATTACCCCAAGGTCCCATTACTTGTATTGTACTCCAACAATTAAGAGTGCTCTCCAACTCATACCACCAGGTAAGAGAATTCTTGGATCCCATTTTCTTGTATGCATTCTTCCAAAAATCATGAGTACAAAATATATATCATCAAAGTAAATAAAATCATAATGAAAATGTACATCAAGGAGGTGCTTCATCAAAGAATCATGAAAGTGCTTATACTTCCAAGTAAGTAGACCATCATTTGCCAAGTGCATACAAGCTTCAAGTGACCAAATAAATCTGTTCCAATGACATAGGTGAGGATCCCATGTCCTATAATGATGCTCCAAAAGGATGTAAGATGCATCAAAATAATCAGCCATGTGTTCTTTCATCCAAGAAGTGAATGAAGTACCTACACTAAAATCTTAACCAAGCAAGGAACAAGGAAAACAATAAGCCTTCAAGGGGCTCACAGAAGTACCATTTGTGCATCCATGAACATGTGTATCATCAAGAAATAACAAAGGATGTTGCTTCCAATAATAATTTTCTCCAATCATATATATCTTCACCCAAGTAGTGGATGAATTTATTCCAATATCAATTGAACTAATCAAGGAGCAAGGAAAATCATGAGTCTTCAAGTGACTCAAGTGAACATCATAAGTGCATCCATGTAGTTGTGTTTCATCATAATGTAACTAGGAATGTTTATGCAAATGTAAATAAGAAGTGGCTCCAATAATGTCATCATATAAAGGATAGATAGGAGTTTCATGCTCCTCATGTGGCACCATAAAAAATAAACCTTTCACCCATACTCCATCAGGATGAATGCTACAAAATATGGAAGTGTAGGATGTAGGAGGATGAACCAACTCACCCAATTGATCAGAAAGTACAGAAGTGTCCTCATGTGAATGCTCCATAATGGTAGGATCATGCACCTCCTTCAAAAGTGCATAACTTTCCTCATAGGTTGGTTCCAAGGTAGTGGAATCAACTTCTTTAAAAAATGTGTAACCATTTCCAAGAGGAAACTCAAGTTCCTCTTCCACCACATCAAGTGCCTGGATCTCATCAATATCATCTTCAAACACATCAGGCACATGCAAATTTTCATGTTTCTCATGATCTACCATGTCATGAGAATCCTCCCTGCAATCTTTGATGTTGCACATTGCTCTTTGAATCTTCTCCCTGTCTTCAAGGAAGGATGGATCCTTCAATGAATAAACTCTCCCAAGTGTACAACAGATCCCATGTTTTGTCAAAACATGGGAACCCCATTTTTTTTATATGCAAAGGTAATGCTCGAATTCCTTAGTAATTTTTGGGGTTGTTTACCATGCTTATTATGCTTCTATGCTTTTGTCATGGTTTGATATAATTAGTAATATTTTTCCTTTCAAAAATTTCTGCGTTTTTTGAGTGTTTTTGTGAGTTGAGGAAAGCACTGATTTTTCCCCAAAAATCAGGTCTTTCTGCGACCCGTAATTCCGCAAATCCACAATTCCGCAATGTGGATTGCGGATTGTGGAAGCTTGGTTTTTGGTTTTGGAATGATTTCTTTCTGCAACCCGCAATGCGGATTGCGGATGCGGAATTGGTTTTTCAATAATCGCGGTGATTGATGCCCGGAACTTGCAACCCGCAATTGTGGATTGCAGATTGTGGGAAGAATGTATGTATTTCCAAAATAAAACCCCGCAACTCATCCTCTCGCATCCCGCCAGATTTGATCCTAGCCATCGATCTGCCTTAATCTTACGGCTTAGATTTTTCCCGATGAAATTAATAAATATGTTGATTTTTCCTGCTTTCTTTTATCATTTTTTCTAAATTTGAAAATTACCTGTTGCGTGGATTTTATTGTGAGTTTTTACCAGGGGTCATTTTCTCCATTTTCAGTTTGCAAGGGTTGGTTTTGTGTCACTCTCTTATTCAAATTGTTTATGGTTTTTGCTATTTTGAATTATAGTTGATTTGTGTTTATTCGTTTCTCAGAATTTTCCAGTTTTTCAAATATGTCTCGCAACACTCACTCCAAAACTGCTTAGAAAGACTCATTGAATAAGGACCCAAAATTTGGCATCCTTGCCGACACCAGTGACAAGGTTTCTGAAACTTACTAGCTTGATTGGTCCAAGATTTACTCCATTTTTTATAATGATGACCTATCTGATATTCAGAATGACCGGCTCGCCTATGAAAAAATTAGGGATTCACAGCTCCATGCTATAGCAGCTAGACCTACCATACTTCCCTACACCGACGCGATCAGGTGGATTATCAACCATGCCAACCCTAAGGACTGGTCTTTTAATGATAGCCCAGGGTCTCAATTGGCCACATTTCATCCTGAGGTGTTCATGAGAGAACATGCCCTTAAACCAGCTGTCCAACCTCTTAACGTTGCATTCCTAGATTCGACAAAGACTAGGCTTAATTTCAATGAAACGTTGAAGTCCTGGATGCATAAACCGGCTAATTTCATACCCAGGGTTGACAATTCATATCATGTTTCGTGGTTCAAGGAACCTTACTCTCTTTTTGCAGCCATGCTTAGTAGGCTCTATGGTCTTCCAAATTGTTCAGTGTTTAAGGCTGAATGGGAACCTGTGGCCCATCATATTCTAACAATCGGGGAGTCATTCCCCTAGGATTCAATTTTTTCAGTCGAACCAAAGACATTCATTGAAAAGTATTAAAAATCAGCAGCCTTGAGGAAGCCACACTTCTTTTTCTCGGCCTATGTGATCGATGTATTTTGCATAGAGTTCCAGTATCCCAACATGAGGTGGAATTTGTAATGTCCCCATTCAAATAAGTGCATAGTAAGACAATCCCATCAATCCTACTAGTTTCCTAGGTTGGATGGGCACATGTGGGATGGTAATAAGGAAACTAATAAATGATATTTAGACATTAGAAGGGTTCAAGAATTTAATAAATATGATGAATAAATAAATTCAAGAGAAATTCTAGGTGGCAAGTGGTTTTGGAGACATATGGAGGTGGTGGGACCCACACTAGCTTGAATTTTCAATGACACATGGCAGCTCTCTCTTGCCAATTCGAATTCATGGGAAGGTGAACACTCTTGGGTGAGTTGGTAAGTCATAACACATGGCATTGAGCATATTAGGTCGAAATGGGAAGGAATAGTAACCTCCATGGGAGAGGAAGAGTCAAATTGGAGACTAGTGGACACATGGGCTAGATTCCCTAGTTTTATGACAACAATAATGAAGCATCTATGACATTTTATGACAAAATTCAGACCTGACTTCTTACACCTGACCATTATGACATGTCAGCCCCAAAAATAGGCTCAAGAAGGCGCTCATGGAGTTGGAGGAATCTAAAGAGACTCAAATTCGAATTTGGGAGAAGATGGAAGGTTGGAACTAGGAGACAAGTGGCAAATGAGGAATATTTTCTAAATGGAAAACTATTGAATCTATTGAGAGGATTTCGACCCCTTGAAGGCTAATGTTGGTTATAAAATGTAGAAATCAAGTATGAGAATGGCTTTTGATGATTTGAGAAAAATTGCATTTGTGAAGAGAGAGCTAGTGGATGACTAGTTTCTTGCCTTAGCCAATTTCGAGGGTGAAAGATTCCCATCCAAGTTGGTGTTTGGAGAGGCCACTCAGGTCTTTCATGGTGCTTTAATGGAGTTTGTATTTGCAGGTAGCAGCTACAGGAAGTTTCATGGTTTGGTTTAGTGCAGCACTTTCTCTCCATCGTTTCCAGTTTTGAAGGCATATTCGTGCTCCTTGAGGGAGGGCGTTTTTGGTGAGCTATTGTACTCTTTGGGGGAGCTTCTAATGCCCCATTTCTTTTTTAATATGAATTAAATACTCTGTTCTTAATCTCCAAAAAATTTCAGGTCGAAATTCCAAGTAGAAATGTATAAATCTCATTTTTAATGGAAGAACAATGCCATTTCCCCACTACCTTGTTGTGAGCCAATGTATTGATGATGATTTTGAATGTATGGATGATTCTCTGATATATTTGTGATAAATATATTTCCATGGATGTCTTCTACAAGTTTCATGTACTGTACTTGAGCATTTGAAGCATTTTTACTCAGTTTAGTTGTATTGGGAGGTGAAATAGTGCCATTTCCCCAAGGGTCGAATTGGGGGTTTTTGCTGTTGAATGTGAGAGAGTTAGAACAGTATTAAAAATCAATTAATGGTGCATATGAGACCTTAATCACATACTTAACACATTATATACATCTGTTCATAAATTTGTGGGAGTTTGGAGGCATTTGGAAGGCCATTTGCAGTGTTACCCGAGGGGGATTTGATGCACAAATTACTAGTCAAAATTACATATATTGATCAGAATACAAATCAAGTTTGCAGCAGTATTTGGAGGGCCATAAAACATCCCTGAACCTTATATTCAAGTCTAAATACCATTCATACACTCCTACAGAAGATTTGGGAGCATTTGGGTTGATTTGGAGGTCAAAACAGTAAAACTAGTCAAAGGTCGAAATTGGGAAAAAAAGTGGAAAATTGGGCATTTTAATAAAATTTGAAAAAGGGATATTACAAGTGGTATCAGAGCATGGTCTTGGAACCTGATGGTATTAACAAGAAGCCAAACAAATAAAACACCACCCTTTGAATCAGTAGTTGAAGAAGTTTTGGTTGAAGAAGAGATAGTAGCAGAAAAAGAGTTCTTTTCTAAAACAATGGGTAGAGAGGAGGAGGAAAAATTAAGACATAAGGAGGAATTTATTGAAGCCTTAAAACCATGTTTTGAAGGACTTACCATGGTTATGCTAGATATGAATAAACAAATGATGAAAGGTTTCGAATTGTTGGGTAGCCAACTTTCAGGCAAAGGGATGATAGGAGATAATAGTGGTTCACACTCAGGGGAAAAGATGAAAGGGAATGAGCATATTTTCTCAAGTACAGGACCTCATAATAGACCTGATGAATTTCAAAGCACACAAAGGCATATTGCACCTAAATTTCTCACACCCAAAGAAGAACCCAATCTTGAATTGGATTACAAGAAACTAGTAAATGATTGGAATGATTTGAATGAAGAGTGTAAAAGAGGTGTACCACTCAGTGACTACATTGATGCTATGCAAAAGATTAAAATGAAGGGAGACAATAGGAGTCCATTCCAAAACAAAGAATTGAATAGTGCTATTGGAAAAATGTCACTTCCTACTTTTGATGGTTCTTCTCAAAATTCTGCTAACACTTGGGTGCAAAAATTGGATGTATATTTTCAGCTGAATCCTATGTTGGAAGAGGATGCATTAAAAATGGCCATTTTGCATTTGGAAGGAGATGCCAATGAATGGTGGTTTCATGGGCTGAAAACCTTGGGTCATAATCAGGTTAAAACATATGGAGAATTTGTTGACAGGGTACTAGAAAGATTTGAACAAAAAGATCCAGAATTGCCTTTCAAAGAACTAGCTCAATTGAAGCAAACTGGGTCCCCTACCGAATATATGTTGGACTTTCAAAAATTATCAGTCAAGGTGGCTGATGTATCTATGGGAAGATTAGTATTGCTGTTCACTGAAGGTTTGGCTGAACCCTTAAGAGGTTTGGTCAAAGCCCACAAGCCAACTACATTAAAAGATGCAATGAGCTTGACTAGGGATCTCCAAAATGTGCTTCCTAGAACGAGATTTCCTCCTAAGCCTAGCTATAAATTTGAAAAGAAACCTTGGCAAAGGGATGGATATGATAAGAAACCTTGGCAAAGAGAGTCATTTGAGAGGAATAAAAAAGAGGGACTAAACAGGGATGAACTTAGAAAAAAGAAACTATGCTTCACATGCTTCCAACCATGGACACTGGGGCACAAATGTACCAAAGGAAAGGCTCAATACATAGAAGTATTTTCTGATAATGAAGGGTATGATGGGGGCATGGATGAAGATGGACATATTTCAGATCAAGAAGAGGCATATGAGATAGCAGTAGAAGAGGAAAGATAAGAAGAAAATAAGCCTTCACCGGACAAAGCAAGAATGGCAGTGCTTTCAGCAGTACCTCGCTATCATACTATCCGATGCAAAGGTGTGGTACAAGGACAAAGAAATTCAGTTTTGGTAGATGGAGGAGCCACTCATAACTTCATTGATGCAGAGATGGTAGAGAAAATAAAGATACCTATTGAACCATTTGATGGCTTCACAGTTGTCATTCCCGATCACAACACAATGCAATGCAAAACATGGGTTCCAAAGCTGCAAGTCACCGTAGGTAACTATACTTTTGTTGATAGTTTTTATGTGGTTGATGTTGCTGATACTAATGTGGTTTTGGGAGTGCAATGGTTGTATTCAATAGGAGAGCATACAGTAAATTATCAAATTCCCGAAATGAAATTCCAAGATTCAAAAGGAGTACAAAGAGTTGTGAGAGGGCAACACACTTATCCAAATCAAGTAGTGACTTGCAATAGCATGAGATCTATATTGAGGCATGGGGATATAGAATGGGCTGCTGAATGTCATATTACATCTCCCAAGCCAACTATAAATATTGTCAAACACCCAAAGGAGATAGAGAGACTTTTGCAAAAATATGAAAAGGTTTTTAGAGACCTTCCACATGGTACGCCACCATATAGGGGGGTTGAGCACAGTATTGTTTTGGAGGAGGGTACTTCACCCATTCAAATACCACCTTATAGACATCCTAAAAGGTTTAGAGATGAGATTGAAAAATCTATCCAAGAACTCCTAGAGTTGGGGCTCATTAGACCAAGCTCTAGCCCTTATGCTTCTTCAGTAGTGCTAGTGAAGAAAAAAGATGGAACATTGAGAATGTGCATAGATTTCAGAGCCTTGAACAAAAAGACTATCAAGAATAGGTATCTTATTCCTAGGATTGATGAGCTCGTGGATGAGCTACATGGGGCCAAATACTTCTCAAAAATTGACCTTAGATCAGGGTATCACCAAATTCGAATGAAAGATGAAGATGTGCAAAAGACCGCTTTTCGATGTCATTTTGGCCACTTTGAATTTCTTGTCATGCCTTTTGGGTTAACTAATGCTCCAGCCACCTTTCAAGCATGTATGAATAGGATATTTTGCAAGCAACTAAGAAGGTTTGTTTTGGTTTTCTTTGATGATATTCTCATTTACAGTAAAACATGGGAAGAGCATTTGCAACAGTTAGAGATTGTGTTGAAAATCTTGCAAGAAGAGTCCTTATTTGCTAAATTATCAAAATGTGAGTTTGGGATGAAATAACTACTGTATCTTGGGCACATTATTGGGCAAGGAGTGAAGGTACACATGGAAAAAATCAGGGCTATCTTGGAATGGCCATCACCAAAAAATATTACCGAATTGAGAGGCTTTATTGGCATATGCACCTACTACAGAAAATTTGTGAAAGGGTTCTCCAAGTTGACTTCTCCACTCACTGATTTGACTAAGAAGGATGCTTTCAAGTGGGATGAAGAGGCTGAAAAAACATTCCAAAAAATGAAAGAGGTAATGAGTAGTTGTCCCATACTTGCACTTCCTGATTTTACTAAACCTTTTGTTGTGGAATGTGATGCTTCAGGTGGAGGAATAGGGGCTGTCCTAAAGCAAGGCCAACACCCCATAGCCTTTGAGAGAAGAAAGTTGCAGCCTCATGAAAAACTTTACTCCATCTATGATAAAGAAATGCTGGCCATTATGCATGCATTGGCCAAATTCAGACAATACTTGGTGGGCAGCAAGTTTGTGGTGAAAACTGACCATAATAGTCTAAGACACTTTCTCACCCAAAAGGATCTAAATGAAAGGCAACAAAAGTGGGTAAGCAAGATTCAAGCTTATGATTTTGATATTGAATATGTCAAAGGAAAGAATAATATAGTAGCAGATGCTTTGTCAAGAAGGCCTTCCTTTTCTCTCATGGATATTGCCAAGGATTGGAAAAACATGCTACTAGTTGAATATGCCAAAGACAAATTTGCTTGTGATGTGTTGGATGGAATCAAAGGGGATGATAATTATAGGATTTTGAATGGGCTGATATATTATAAGGGAAGAATTTATTTAGTTCATAACTCCAAGCTCAAGTACCGAATTTTGCAAGAAGCACATGATTCGCCACTAGCGGGCCATCCGGAGATCTTCAAAACTTATAGACAGTTGAGGCAAAGATTTTTTTGGAAGGGGCTGAAGGAAGATGTTCAGAAGTATGTGAATGAATGTAAAGCATGTCAACAAAATAAATCAGAACTTACATGTCCAGCCGACCTATTACAACCATTGCCCATTCCGGAGCAAAAATGGGACAGTATTTCCATGGATTTCATCACCGGATTGCCTAAATCCTTAGGTAAGGATTGCATCTATGTGGTAGTTGATAGGTTGAAAAAATTTGCTCATTTCTTTTCTGTTACATCATCTTTTAGTGCTGCACAAGTGGCTGATATTTTTTTCAAAGAAATCTTCAGATTGCATGGGCTCCCCAAGAGCATTGTCAGTGATAGAGATAGTAGATTCATGGGTGCTTTTTGGCAAGAACTTTTTAGATTGGTAGGCACTCAATTGACTCCAAGTACCAGCTATCATCCACAAACTGATGGACAAACAGAGAGGGTAAACCAATGGTTGGAAGGATACCTAAGAAACTATGTGGGAGGGCAGCAAAAAGCATGGGCAAAATGGCTACACTTGGGTGAGTTTTGCTACAACACCACTTATCATATGTCAATATGAATGTCTCATTTCAAATCATTATATGGTTATGATGCACTTACATTTGCTGACATTATATTTGGTGATAGTAGAGCCCCAAAGGCTAAAGATTGGGTGGAAGAGAGCCAAGAAATTTTAAAGCTCTTGAAAGACAATTTGCAGGTTGCTCAAAATCAACAAAAACAATATGCTGATAGACATAGAGAAGAGAGAACCTTTCAAGTCAATGATTTAGTATATTTAAGGTTGCAGCCCTATAAACAAACATCTCTCAAAAAGAATGGAGCAGAAAAATTAAAACCAAGGTACTATGGGCCATACAAGGTAGTGCGGAAGGTTGGAGAAGTAGCATATGAACTAGAACTTCCGGAAGGGAGTAAAATCCACAATGTATTTCATGTTTCTTGTCTTAAGAAAGCTCTTGGTCAGAAAATCATCACTTCAGAAATACTTCCTCCTTTGGATGATGAAGGTCAGCTCACACTTGTTTCGGAAAAGATTTTGAAGACACGGGAAAGAAGGTTGAGGAGTAGAATCATCAAAGAATATTTAGTGCAATGGAAGGACTTACCAAATGAAGATGCCACATGGGAAGAGGAGAAGATTTTGCAGCATCCAAATTTGAAATTGCTTGAGGACAAGCAATCTTGGGTGGGGAGGACTGTAATGTCCCCATTCAAATAAGTGCATAGTAAGACAATCCCATCAATCCTACTAGTTTCCTAGGTTGGATGGGCACATGTGGGATGGTAATAAGGAAACTAATAAATGATATTTAGACATTAGAAGGGTTCAAGAATTTAATAAATATGATGAATAAATAAATTCAAGAGAAATTCTAGGTGGCAAGTGGTTTTGGAGACATATGGAGGTGGTGGGACCCACACTAGCTTGAATTTTCAATGACACATGGCAGCTCTCTCTTGCCAATTCGAATTCATGGGAAGGTGAACACTCTTGGGTGAGTTGGTAAGTCATAACACATGGAATTGAGCATATTAGGTCGAAATGGGAAGGAATAGTAACCTCCATGGGAGAGGAAGAGTCAAATTGGAGACTAGTGGACACATGGGCTAGATTCCCTAGTTTTATGACAACAATAATGAAGCATCTATGACATTTTATGACAAAATTCAGACCTGACTTCTTACACCTGACCATTATGACATGTCAGCCCCAAAAATAGGCTCAAGAAGGCGCTCATGGAGTTGGAGGAATCTAAAGAGACTCAAATTCGAATTTGGGAGAAGATGGAAGGTTGGAACTAGGAGACAAGTGGCAAATGAGGAATATTTTCTAAATGGAAAACTATTGAATCTATTGAGAGGATTTCGACCCCTTGAAGGCTAATGTTGGTTATAAAATGTAGAAATCAAGTATGAGAATGGCTTTTGATGATTTGAGAAAAATTGCATTTGTGAAGAGAGAGCTAGTGGATGACTAGTTTCTTGCCTTAGCCAATTTCGAGGGTGAAAGATTCCCATCCAAGTTGGTGTTTGGAGAGGCCACTCAGGTCTTTCATGGTGCTTTAATGGAGTTTGTATTTGCAGGTAGCAGCTACAGGAAGTTTCATGGTTTGGTTTAGTGCAGCACTTTCTCTCCATCGTTTCCAGTTTTGAAGGCATATTCGTGCTCCTTGAGGGAGGGCGTTTTTGGTGAGCTATTGTACTCTTTGGGGGAGCTTATAATGCCCCATTTATTTTTTAATATGAATTAAATACTCTTTTCTTCATCTCCAAAAATTTTCAGGTCTAAATTCCAAGTAGAAATGTATAAATCTCATTTTTAATGGAAGAACAATGCCATTTCCCCACTACCTTGTTGTGAGCCAATGTATTGATGATGATTTCGAATGTATGGATGATTCTCTGATATATTTGTGATAAATATATTTCCATGTATGTCTTCCACAAGTTTCATGTACTGTACTTGAGCATTTGAAGCATTTTTACTCAGTTTAGTTGTATTGGGAGGTGAAATAGTGCCATTTCCCCAAGGGTCGAATTGGGGGTTTTTGCTGTTGAATGTGAGAGAGTTAGAACAGTATTAAAAATCAATTAATGGTGCATATGAGATCTTAATCACATACTTAACACATTATATACCTCTGTTCATAAATTTGTGGGAGTTTGGAGGCATTTGGAAGGCCATTTGCAGTGTTACCCGAGGGGGATTTGATGCACAAATTACTAGTCAAAATTACATATATTGATCAGAATACAAATCAAGTTTGCAGCAGTATTTGGAGGGCCATAAAACATCCCTGAACCTTATATTCAAGTCTAAATACCATTCATACGCTCCTACAGAAGATTTGGGAGCATTTGGGTTGATTTGGAGGTCAAAACAGTAAAACTAGTCAAAGGTCGAAATTGGGAAAAAAAGTGGAAAATTGGGCATTTTAATAAAATTTGAAAAAGGGATATTACAGAATTGGACTCTATCAGCCCCTCATGTTCATATTTACTGTTCAGCACCGTGGGAAAATAATTATGTGCCCTTGTTATATGATATTTGTGACCACTTCTTTGGAACTATCTACCTCAAGATATTCAGAGAAGAGGCACCTTCTTTCTGAACTGATGCTAGAAATTTTATTGCTGCAATTGGTGATTGGTATGTGGGGGAGTCTTTCTAATATGTCATAGTTTGGGAAAGTAGCATTGTTCACCTACTACCCAGAATAGTTCCAGACAGGTTGGTGATTGAGGAAGTTTCTTATCAGATTGTTACTAATGGAGTTTACCTCAAGCTCACTGGTCCCAAAAGGAAGGGATGGCCTAAGTTTCCTTTAAATCTAGGAACTTTAGTTATCCCAACTTCAACTTGGGCTGGAGTCCTTGGAGAGAAGATTGTCTCTTTGAAATTGGAGTACTGTTAACAATCAAATTAAAACCCTTAACAAAGTGAAGGAAGAAGCATATTTTTACTATGCGCCCGCAACATGAAGACAGAAAACAAGTACAGAAGAGAACAATCCTATCTGATCTAATCACTGCTTCCATAATTGGAAGGATTGAGTGAAAAAAGAAAGAGCCTAAAGATACGAGGTTCAGTGATTGAACTGCTCAATTGAAGGCTCAAGTCTAGTCTCCATCAATCAACAGTGAGAAGAAATACACAAAAGTGCATTAATTGTACTTAAATTTGCTAAAGTTGTGACAAAATCCTAAAAATACTATGGAAAGTGGGTTTTTGAGAGAAAATAATCAAAAAACAAGAAAAAGGACAATCCCACATTGAAAAGAGAAACTTGAGAGCCCATTTCCCAATGCTATAAAACAAAGATATTTGGGGCATGGTAGAGAAGGACAAAGGAAGAGCAAATGCATGCTGGAGAGATTTGAAGGAGTAGAAAGCTCAACTTCATCAAAAGCAAGGATGGAGAAGGATAGCTCAAAGCAATGGAGGATGGATGCATCTCAAGCAAGATTGATTGTAAGTATATTTTCTTCATTGATATTAATGAAATGATTCAATTTTCCTTCCATTTAAGAGTTTGAGGTTTTCTTATCAAGTTTAGTTTGAATTCTCTAATGGCTAAGATGTTAAGGAATGATAGATAATTGTTTCATATTTTGCATTGGAACTCACCATTTCATAGTAATATAGCATGTTTAATGTAGACACATCCCTACCTTAAAATCTATTATCAAGTATGCTCCCAAAAGGAAGCATGACCCTAAAGGATTCCTTGATGCTCACTTCAAGCAGAATCATACGAATATTGGTTATGTTCATCAAGATATTCCTGATGATTCTATTTACCAGGGAGTCAATACTTTCTTTGAAGTCTTGGCAAGGGCCAAAAGCAAAGATGAACATAATCATATTCTCCAGTACCAATAGGAGCTTAAAACCAAGGTTTTGAGCTATAGAAGAATGGAACTCAAGCTTGATGAGCAAGAAAGAAAAGACAGGGAAGAAAAAGAAGCTCAGAAAGCAAGTGCTCCACTGATGCTGACCTACCTAGATGGAGACAAAGGCAAAGGCCTTATGGAGGATCCTCTGAAGTTGAAAACTGCTACAGAATTAAAGGTGTTAATGCAAACATCTAAGCAATTAAAGCAGAAATTAGCACAGATGCCTTCGGTGCTGGACACCCAAGTAGTTGCAGTAACCAAACCCACTACTGATAGCCAAGTGAATGCTGCAGCCAACCTCATTAGTGATGTTCAAGTGATTGTTGTGAATAAACCAACTAAAAGACAGAAAATTCAAACTCTTGCCTCTCAAATTCCTACACTAAATATTGATGACAGTGATGTTGAAGATGAAATACTTTCTTCTGTGCCTGTGGTAGAAGAAGTAACTCAAGGGTGTCAGGAAATGGCATATTTGTTGGATTCCATAGTCATGGATGATCCTGTCCCAGATCAACAATTTCTTGAAACCACTACTGCTGTTGATACCACAACTTCAACACTTTTACTTTCATCCATTCAAACTCTTTCAACTTTATCATCTGGGGTAACACCACCATCCACCATATCCCAACTATTTCATGCACTAATCTCCATCACTGCTCCATTTCTAACCATGTCAGTTCCACTTCCCATTCCACCATAAATAGTTGCAGAGATCCATTCTTCAACTGTCTCTCTGCAACCACCATCATCTACTTCATCACCACCAGCTGATGATGTCCAAGTCCCAGTTGTTCCTTCCTCACCATTAACTGCTGATACATCCATTTCACTTTCTAAAGTTTTTACTTCAATTCCTACTCCAACCTCTGTACCATCAGCCCCTGAAGGTATCCCTTCTTCACCAACCACTTCTCAAATCACTATGCCAATACCTAGTTTCACTGTCACCCAGACCGCTCGATTGGTTTCAACACCAAATGTCACTTCATCATCTACTGAGTCGGTAGATGATTTTGAAGAAGATATTGTAGTCCCCCTTGGAGATTAATTTTATAGTAAAGAAGCAAAGGAAGTGGTGAAGAAAGGAAAAAAGAGAGGCAGAGATCAAGGTGTGTTGTAGGGACTTATTCCTAATCAAATCATTTGGGCCAAACAATCTGATGACATCCAACAGGAAGCATTGGACAATGATGCTGCTATGGGTGCTTTTGGCAGGGGCCAAATTTGATTCAGTGACAACACTGAACAAAGAAATTGATCTGAAGAAGGAGGAGGTGAAGAAACTTGAAGAGCAGATAGTTAAGGCCAACAAGGAACATGAGTCTTATGTTCATGAATTGAGAAAGGCATCTGAAGAAAAGCTTGAAGATATTCAGGAACATAATGCCTCTCTGTAGATCCAATTGCAAGATGCTGAAGTCTTGAACACTACCAATGAAGAAAAGATAGTTGTCCTTGAAAAGAAGCTTGAGGATGCAACTGCAAGTGCAACCTCCTCTTCCTTTTCTAGGTTCTCTCATCAGGAGTTTAAAAACTTGGCTAATCAGGTGAATGAGGAGCATCACAAGCTGCTAGCTGAACTGTTTGGTAATCTGAATGAAATTCAAGACACTAACATTTCCTTTGGAAAGATGTATGTCATTCTTACCGAGCAGATGGATAAAATACAACAGGCTTCTAAAGCCAATGATGACATTGTTGAATGGCAGAGGTATATTAAGGATAAACCAAAGGACATTCCTGTTCTAAGTAGTTTCAAACTTAGGAAAGTTAGAACTGCTTTGCATGCTTGGCATGATCTACTTGATATGGTGGAAGAAACCATACAGAAGGCATGATCTATTTGTGGGAGGAGATGGTATGTTATGGACAACATTATGGCAAACTGCAATTTCCTACCATGGAGCTCATTGAAGATGCCTGTCCACCGAAGTTGATGATCAAACAGGTTGAAAGCCGATGCGAGGAGGTCAAAGAAAAGATCTAGCAGCTCAAGCATATCCAGATTGCACATGGGGATCAGTTCATCAGGAAACCTATCACTCTGGACGGGAAAATCCACATTTTCATGCAGATCTGGCATAAGTTGGCAAAGAATGAAATGGAGGGATTTACGTGTGATTCCCAGCTAGGGCTCGACTCAGCCAACTATCCATATTTAGATGAAGTGTTAGAGATATGGGCCAAGTGGCAAGATTTTCTTGGTCATTCTTAGTTAAATTCGATTTTGTAATCCATTTTCATGGGGAATTTACCCTTTGTAACCATATTGTAATTATTATTTAAGGGGGTAGATGTCTCGTAGGTAGATGATGATATATTTTGGGGGAGAAAATCACCAAAGAAGGATTGGAGAAACATTGTTTCACATAAGATCTTGTAATTTTTTGCATACTTGATGAATCAAAGTTAGTTTCTTTTGGCATCTTCTTTGTCTGTGATTATTAAATTTGTTTGATGATAATTGATTTCTCTACCTTAATCATTGGACTGATACTATTTGATTTTGCAATTACTATTTGTGCATTGATCACTTGTTCAAATATCTCTTAACTTATGGTCTGTGTGGTATATGTTTTAAATGAATTTATTTAATTAAAACATTTATCTATTTCTGCAAGTGATTAACAAAAATTAATCAATATATGTTAATTTTTCAATTGACATTCAAGCTACAGGGTAAATTTGTATGTGCTTAACCCTCAGATTGTTATCAATTAATTTTCATTACCTGATTATGCTTTGAGTTAATAAGTGTTGACCCATTTTCACATTTATGTCCAACTGGTGATAAGGCTTATTAAACATTCAAAACAAGTTATCTTGCACACAAACAAGACACTTTCTTTAGATTAGATTTGACTTAGCTTAGATTTCTTTCTAGTTAGCTTAGATTTCTTTCTAGGTAGATCTTTGTCTAGAGTTAGAACACTTTAATCTTCCCTCACATGAAGACCGATCCTTTTGGATCAAACCCCATAAGTGCCAGCGGAGCCCTTTGTATCCGTGGGAGATTACTATTCCAAACAGGTTGGGGATAGAACTGTTCTTGCGTAGAACCTTTTGAAGCCTTTCAGTTTGGGTTTTCACCCTCTGTTGTGAGACTTGGACAAAATTCCAACAACCAACACACCTGGGGCCCCAACAAATGGCGCTAGAAGGAGGGCCTGAAGCAAGATATGCCTATACAGAATACCAATAAACCTCCAGCAAGAATACCGATTCTCACCTGTAGTCACACGCATGCATCTACCTCTATTGAACAACCGGTGCAAGATCTAAACACCATTCCTGCTACCCCTATAATTGATAAGGAAAATAAAAGGGGCGGTATTATTTTCATATCACCCACTAGAGGACCCCTCACACTTGAAAAAATACTGAAAGGTTCTTCTGATAGTGTTGCTAGGTTACAACGAAGTATCGCTGAAGAACGTAATTAGGGGCTAGCAGCAATTCATCACTAGAACATTGATCCGCAAGCTAATAATCAAGATAATCAAAATTCAGGTGAACAAAACACTGAACATAACGATTCATCCAACCAACAGTTTTCCCCTGAATTCAACCTTGATTTACTGTTTGGAGAAACATAACAAAATCATCCCAATGTTACCACAGGTGGACCACCACCATCACCTCCATCATCTTCATCTGAAGAGTCACCACATAGTGAATCATATTCTAGTTCTTCCTCAGAGGATATACCCATGGCAGAAGGTGGGAATAGACCCTGGCTAGACCAGGATGCTGTGTTCATTGTTGGAGAACAACATAGACTCCCTAAGAACCCTAAAAAATGGTTACCTAAGTTTGATCTTGATGAGAAATCACCTTCTCTTGATCATATCAAAAGTTTTATGCAGGCCATTAGACTTAGGAATGTAATTCATGAAGATGTAGTTTGCAGATTGTTTCCCTACATTTTCTAAGGAAAGCATCCACATGGTACTTTTCCCTAGAAGCTAGATCCATCTCGTCCTGGGATGACTTTGAAAAAATGTTCATCCATAAGTTTGGAAATGATAAGACTCCAGAAGACTTGGTCATAGATTTATCTTCTATGAAAATTAGAGGCAAGGAAAGAGTTAAGGATTATAATCAAAGGTTTTCATACGTGAAAAAAAAATCCTTGCCACTCTTCTCCCTGCATAAGAAATTCAGGTTGCTTATTATGTTAAGGGTTTACCCGTTCCCATTGCCATGTGGGTAAAAATAGCACGAAAATAAATCTTACAAGAATCCTTTGCTGAGGATATCTAGGTTGAAAAAGATATATTTTGTTTGAAGGATAACCCTGATGCCACATCAGATCAACCTTCAGCTTCTCGCAAGAAACCTGATAACCCTCCAAAACCCAGAGTGCATAATAAAAACCCATTTGAAATGAATGATATGAAGAAATTTCTTCAAAATAGTTCCAACAAAATGGTAGACCTTAAAAATACTAATACAAAAAACCAAAACAATAATAGGGGATTCAACAGAAAACCTTTCAGAACACCCTATCAACCTCCCCAGAACCAAGTCCCACCCAATCCTGATGAAGGATTGAACTCTGAAGAAATTCTTTCTATCTTTAAAGATTTGGTTTCAGAATCACATAGTTCTCCTGATCATCCAGATTTAAGCATACCAGAGAATCAAGATCCTGAACCACCAGATGAGGTAGAAGATCATCAGAAAAATACCGTTAGTTTCTTCTGAGAACTTCCTATGGCTGAGGAGGAAGATGAGCCTAAGGCTGTCTTCAATGTCCAACATCCCTATAGCACAAGGAGTAAAGGACATCCTATTCAGGAACCTTCCACCTCAACTCCTACACCCAAAAGAGGTAAAACGTCAGCACAAAAGGACACTCTCATTCCAGAAATAGAATACAGTTTCATTGAAGACTTGAAACGATTAAAAGCTAATATTTCTCTTTTTGAGCTTCTGAAAATCCTTGCCACGAGAGACAGTCTGCCCAAAAGCATGATTGTCAACAAACCAAGGGAGACTCAGAACAACAATTTAGAAGCCTACTCTAAACCTGGAAACCAGAAGCTATGTAGCAAGAAAACACCTCCTTTCTTGCTTACTTTTGAATTCTTCAATAGGAATGTCCACAACTGTATGATAGATTCGGGGGCTTCAGCCAATGTGATGCCTCTATCTGTCTGCAAAAATTTAAATGCCTCTTTAGAACCATGTCCTATTCAAATTGTTCAACTTGATAAATCCAAGGTTAGGGTAGTGGGAGAACTTAAAAATGTTCTGTTAACACTGTCTGCTGATCCTAGATTCCACAAGACTGTGGATATCATTGTAGCTGACATCCTTGAAATGTATGGTATGTGGTTGAGCAGAGACTAGTCAGAGAAGCTCAAAGGTTACTTTGCCACTGACTGGTCCCACTTATGGATTCCTTACAATGGAAGGCCAATCAAAATCAAAATTAGCAACGAACCTTACATGAAGCAAACTGTTACAGATTTAAATGATCCCAGTGAACCTGCTACATACTTTAGCTCACATGTGGAGCATTACACTTTCGATACATTCTTTGGGGATCTTCATGCGGACTTATCACCTACTAAGAATGCACAGAACTAGTCTCAGATTGTAAATCTTACTACTGTACCATTCTCAGGTAATGTTGTACATAATATATACAATGTAAATACCAACTTTAGAATAGATTTGAATTCATGGACTCTATTTTTTGATGTCTCTAGATCTAAAGATGGAGCTGGTGCAGGTTGTGTTTTAATTGATCCAAAGGGAACAAAAACAATGATTGCTTGCAGGCTTGAATTTGAATGCACCAACAACATTGTTGACTATGAGGCCCTAGTTCAAGGACTCAGGAAAGCAATCGACATGGGTGTCCAGGTAATTGAGTGCTATGGAGATTCTGAGATCACAGTGAAACATGTAAGGAACAAGATTCATTGTTTATCTCCCCGTTTAGGCAACTATCAGAAATTGGTAAGGGACTTAACTAATTCTTTTTCTGCATTTAATATTAAGTCAGTCCCAAGATCACAGAATTTTGATGCAGATCTGTTAGCCAATACTACATCCAGGCTGATACCTCCTGAAGGTTTTTCACTGAACACTTTTTCAATTGAACTAATATACAAACCTTATATTCTTGATAATGTTACTAATTGGAAAGTATTTGATAATGACCAACAAATCATAGATTTTCTCACAGCTCAGGACACTTTTTTAGGATGTGGCAATAGATGAAGCTGAACATGGCAAATCCTTATATGATCCCAGTTACCCTTCCAATTTAATCCCTAAATCTGTCATTAACCTGGAGAAGTATTATGATTTGCAGGATAAGTTCAAGCATAGTACCAATTGTAAAAATCAGAATTCCTCTTTCAATTATGAGCCTGTCAACCTAGGGATAGAACAAAACCCTCGGTTAGTCAATCTAGGGTTTGACTGATCACTAGAATAAAAAAGGGCTTTCATTAAACTGTGTAAAGAGTTCAAGGATGTGTTCGCTTGGACATATGATGAACTCAAAAAATTTGACACCAATGTCATGCACCATAATATACCCATGAAACCTGAAGTAAAACCTTATTAACAAAAGTTGAGAAAAATGCATCCCAGTCTTGAACCTTCTATTAAAAAGGAGCTGGAAAAACTCCCGGCAGTAAGAATTGTATTTCCTATTAGACATACACAGTGGATTTCCAATCTAGTACCTGTTCGAAAGAAGAATGGGGAAATCAGACTCTGTGTTGATTTTAGGAACTTAAACAAAGCTTCTGAAAAGTATAATTACCCTGTTCCTCCCATGGAACATATTTTACAGAAGGTAGCAGGAGCTGAAATATTTTCTCTCCTTGATGGCTTCTCAAGATATAACCAAGTCCTAGTTGCCCCTGCTGATCAACTCAAAACAACTTTCAGAACCCCTTGGGGAACCTTTGCTTACAGGCGAATGCCTTTTGGGCTGATAAATGTAGGTGCCACAATTCAGATGTGATAATCTGCAAGAGATCTAGCAACTGTAACAACTCACAATCAAACTCTCAAGTATGTTGCAAATAAGAAGAGAATAATGCACTCAATAATCACTCATAAACACAGAATAATAGACAAGAATCAGTATCATACAATGAATAATGAATGTAAAGAGTGTGTTACAATGAACTGCAAAGGAGTATCATATAGG
The DNA here is from genome assembly GCA_027924585.1 of Larix kaempferi. Taxonomy (NCBI): domain Eukaryota; kingdom Viridiplantae; phylum Streptophyta; class Pinopsida; order Pinales; family Pinaceae; genus Larix; species Larix kaempferi. The sequence goes on along the minus strand of BSBM01000732.1, from coordinate 5,943,080 downwards.
ATTCAAATTATCCAAGTAGGGCATTCGAATCTGAGCTCAGATTCTAGCTTGGATAACAATGGAGACATCATCCAGTCAATAGTATCAGTCATAAATGGTAAGATCCAGTCAAGTGTGTCCAACTGAGTCTAACAGAACCATCTAGGCATAAATCAAGGAATGGAGACTCCAAGGGGGCCGCATGAGGCTGTCAAATAGTCAAGTGGAACTCCAGAACTAGCTAACCAGAAGCTACAAGTAGTCAACATGAGAAATCAGTGGAACAACTGCTTAATTAATGCACTAACTGAGTGATAACTCCCGGTACATGAGAAAAGGCGCCCTAACTGAGTGATAATTGGTGGTAGGTGCGCAAAGGCGCCCAAACTAGTTGTGGTAGGTGGGAAAGGCACACTTGCCATGCAGAAAAGTCAAGGAGGGCACATTAGGTAGGTAGGAGGCCAAATGGGGGCTAAAGACAGGATCTGAAGAGCTAGAAGCAAGCTCTAGGTGCTTGGGAGACAACCATGATGATGATTGGATGCATGCAGTGGCATGCAAATGCGTGCAGCATGCATATTTGCATGCAGGCATGCAAAATACAAAAATGATGGTGTGAATATTCCAACACCCCCCCGCAAGCTATACTATGAGATAATAACTGAAATAAAAAAAAATAGGGCCCTGGTGACTAAGACCAAAGGTCACCCTGTATAATCAATCTAAAATCAACTAAGTGAGGAAAGAGGGAAAACCCAGTGAGAAGAAAGCCCTCCCTCAAAATAGACTGAAGGATGCTAATGTAGCATATCATCACTCACCCCTGAAAGAGGTAAGTGTCCTTCTTTTCCGAAGAAGGATTGATTGATTTGAAAATGGATCAGCAATGTGAGAAGGATGAAACCTTCCATTCTGAAATCTGATTTGTTTCTTCTATGATCATGCGGATCACCAACCAAATCACCGATAGATCGGAGTGTAGTGGCTTCCCATCTAGGAAGAGGAGGAATATCAGGTGAGAGATCTTCAGGTTCTTGTGGATTCGGATCTCCCATTCATTCATCTTCATCATCAGTTGCTATACCTTCAGGTACTTGTGGATCTGGATCTAGCATTCCATCATCATCATCTCCATCTTCAGATTCTGAATCTGAAATATCATGTGAAGATGCATCTACAGCTGGCTCATCATCACATCCAAACTCTGAATCTGAAATCTCATGTGAAGAAGCAAGTACAACTGGCTCATCATCACATCCAAACTCTGAATCTAAAATCTCATGTGATGATGCTTCGCTCTCTTGATCATCAATCAAAGGAGGAGGTATCTTCCTTTTGGGAAGAAGTGGATCATGCTGCAAAAACATAATATGAAGATCATCATGAAGCATGTGGTTTGAACCAACTGAGGTGGAATCAAAACCATGAATGCGTAGATAGTTCCTTGATATCTCCTTTGAACCAACATAAGTGAGATCATAACCAAAGAAACTATGACATGACGATGGTGAATCTTCAACAAGATCACTGGTGGATGCAACAGTGGTGGTGGCCCATGAACCAATAGGTGCTATATCTTCAGGTTCTTGTGGATTTGGATCTAGCATTCTCTCAAAAAAAGTTATCTTCCTCTTGGGAAGAAATGAATCATGCTCCAAAAACATGTGCTTGAGTTCTCCAACAATGGATGCAAGCAAATAAGATCCAAGACTTGGAAGATGGTTTCTCATGATCTCCTTTGAAACAACAGGGGTGAAATCAAAACCAAAATCACAGAAAGGTGCATGAGTCATGAACCCAAGCGAATGATAGAGTCTTTCATCGTCAGTGAAACTCTGAAAACATGTGCCAATGACCAAATAGGAATCCAAAGAAAGCATATGATGAGGGAGAGTGAATGCATTACCTTCCAAATCTGATTTTTCCTCAAAATACTCAGTAGGTCATCATCTTGCACATCAACAGGTGCATCAACTCTATGAAAGTGTATGTAGTTCTTTGATATCTCCTTTGAACCAGCAGGGGTAATATCAGAATCAAATGAACCATGACATAATGGTGATGGCTTGAACTTCAAATCAGATCCAAGAATTTGAGTATGGTTTCTTATGATCTCCTTTGAACCAACAAGGGTGAGATCAAAACCAAAATCACAAGGATATGCATGAGACTTGAACTCAAGCGAATGATACAGTATTCCATCTTTGGTGAATCTCTGAAAACATGTTCCAATGACCAAATAGGAGTCCATAGGAAGATTTTGATCAAGGAGGGCGAATGCATTGCCTCCCAAATCTTCCAAGATGCTCAAAAGGTCATCATCTTGCACATCAACAAGCTCATGGGAAGTAGAGATTGTGAAGGTCTCTTCAACTTCTAGAGTAGTAACTGATATCTTTTGCTCAGACTTCAGATAGTAAGATGGATCAACTGAAACCATGTGTTTTACTTCGACTTCATCTTGAACAACTTCATCATGGAGGATGAGAGAGGCTGAATCATGAATAGAGAGAGCACTGCTTGTTTTCCACATAGCTAGCATCAACCTCTTCCTCTTGATTTCCAAATAATCTTTCCAATATAGTCCATAGATCCCTTGGATCTTCATCAAGATCAATGAGGTATTCCATATTTGAAAACATAGTAACACATATATTTCCTAAGGCTGCTTCACAAGCATCAAGCCAATATTCTTTCTCTCTATAGGAAGAAAAATCTCTCTTAATACCAGTACACACATCAAAAAGACCATGTCTCTTCAGATATGATGTCATCTTTGGTTTCCACTCATCATAGTTGAATGGAGTGAGAGAAGGAACTCCTTCCATATACATAGAAGATGTTGTTCAATTCAAATCTACTGCTGCAACTACAAAAACTGCTGCAATTGCAGAAAACTTCGACACTTGCAAAACAAGAAGAGTTTTTGCTGGTGGAGAATGCTACACTTCGACTGAACACTAACTTTTGAACACTGATCACATAGACTAAGTCCTTCACACCTGGATAGACATCACTGGATTTCTCTAATGAATTCAAGTAATAGCACCAAGATTTGTTGTGGAAACTCAAAGGAATCTGGTGCACAAGTGAAAGATAGCTGCTCAAAGAAATGTTGCAACTGCTGCAATGGTTGCAATTTGAATAACTGCTTCCTGCTCTGATACCATGTGATAATATGCAAGAGATCTAGCAACTGTAACAACTCACAATCAAACTCTCAAGTATGTTGCAAACAAGAAGAGAAGAATGCATTCAATAATCACTCATAAACACAGAATAATAGATAAGAATCAATATCATACAATGAATAATGAATGTAAAGAGTGTGTTACAATGAACTGCAAAGGAGCATCATATAGGATTTGAATTAGCCAATTAGGGCATTCGAATATGAACTCAGAGTCTAGCTTGGATAACAATGGAGACATCATCCAGTCAGTAGTATCAGTCATAAATGGTAAGAGCCAGTCAAGTGTGTCCAACTGAGTCTAACAGAACCATATAGGCATAAATCAGGGAATGGAGACTCCAAGGGGGGCGCATGAGGCTATCGAATAGTCAAGTGGAACTCCAGAACTAGCTAACTAGAAGCTACAAGTAGTCAACATGAGAAATCAGTGGAACAACGGCTTAATTAATGCACTAACTGAGTGATAACTCCCGGTAGGTGAGAAAAGGTGCCCTAACTGAGTGATAACTGGTGTTAGGCGAGCAAAGGTGCCCAAACTGGCTGTGGTAGGTGGGAAAGGTGCACTTTCCATGCAGACAAGTCAAGGAGGGTGTATTAGGTAGGTAGGAGGCCAAATGGGGGCTAAAGACAGGCTCTGGAGAGCTAGAAGAAAGATCTAGGTGCTGGGGAGACAACCATGATGATGATTGGATGCATGCAGCATGCAAATTTTCATGCAGGCATGCAAAATACAAAAATGATGGTGTGAATATCCCAACATCAAAGAGCTATGGACATATCTTTTAGAGGGTTAATGCATAATTCAGTCGGTGTTTATTTAGATGATATTACTATTTATTCCAAAAAACGACATGATCATTTATCTGCTCTTAAACATGTGTTTGAGCGTTGCAGGAAGTACGAAATTTCGCTGAACCCCAAGAAGTCTATCTTCATAGTTACTGAAGGTAAGCTGTTAGGTTTTATAGTTTCAAAAGAAGGCATGATCATTAATCCAGAATGCACATAATCGATTGCGAGAATCGGCCTACCCAGTTTGCATAAAGCCATGCAATCTTTTCTAGGTAAGATAAATTTTGTTTGTAGATTTGTCCCAAATTTTGCTCAAATTTTCAAACCACTGCAACAAATGATTAAAAAGGATTCCCAATATAAGTGGTCTGATGAACAAAGTAATGCCTTTGTTGAAATCCGGAAGGCCACTGTAGAAGCCCCTGCTCTGATGTCTCTTGACTTCAGCAAAGATTTTATTTATACACTTTTGCTACTGATTTCTCCTATGCGATTTTTCTTACACAGAAGCATCCAGATGATCTTGAAATTCCTATCTCATTCATGAGTTCCACATTCAAAGGGATGGAACTCAATTAATCCCAAATTGACAAACAAGCTTATGCAGTATACAAATCAGTAAAGCATTTTAGGCCTAGGGGAAAAGAGGGCTCACTAGATGATTGCTCTGCAAGAGTATGACCTGAAGATCAGACCAACAAAGATTGTCAAAGGATGAGGCTTGTGTTTTCTCACTGCTCAATCCAATGATCCTGTGCAACAACAAATTGAGTGGGAGCAAGAAGAAAGTACTACAACAGGTTCTGTAAATGTCATAACAACCCAGACATCCGAATAGTATGATGACATTAAATTTTTCCTAACTCATGGGTTTTCCCCTGAAACCCTAGAATTTAAAAAACGTAGAGCTTTGAGGTTAAAAGCCTCACCTTATCATTTCATAGATGGCATTTTGTTTATAAAAAATTATGATGGTATTTTTCTCAGATGTTTAGAGAAGGCAGAAACTGATAATATTCTTTTGGAATTTCATGCAAGACCTACTAGAGGGAACTTCTCAGGAGAGACCACAGTTCACAAGATTCTGAGGGTAGGCTACTACTGGCCTACCTTGTTTAAAGATGCATATTCTTATGTCAGAATATGTGAAACATGTCATAAGTGTGCCGGGAAAATGAAGAAACTTGCTTTTCCCTTGCAACCAATAACAGTTCAGTTTCCATTCCAGCAATGGGGACTGGATTTTGTTGGACCCATTAATCCTCCTTCCTCTTTGCAACACAAGTACATCTTGACAGCCACATACTACTTTACCATATGGGTAGAGGCAGTCCCTCTCAGACAAGCCAACACAAACCAAGTGATATCCTTCCTTGAAAGTCACATAGTCACTAGGTTTGGTGCACATGAGTTTTTAGTGTTTGACAATGCCTCTTATTTCTCCTCAATTGATTTAACACAGTATTCCCTTGAAAAGGGGATAAAACTGAAGTTTTTTGCCAATTACTATCCTCAAGGCAATGGGCTAGCAAAGTCTTCTAAGAAAAATTTGATCAATATCCCGAAGAAGACAGTAGAAACCCACCACAAAGATTGGCATGCCCAACTATACAATGCTCTTTGGGCAGACCGTGTCACCCCAAACGCAGCCATAGCAAAGCTTGAATCTTAAGAAGCACTTAGGTGCTTCATGAATCCTCAATACAAATAAACCTGAGATATATCTCTAACGCTAGGAAGGTATTGGAGGGATATCCCAGCAACCAACTTTCATGTCACCTCATGCTTGACTCGTGTGTAAGGCGGGCTTCCTGAGAACACCAAATATACCATGGGTTTCACCACTCCATCGACATAAATCTAATGTTTAGTTTCATAGTATTGGAGAAGTTTACTTGCACAATTCTATTCCAAGACTCTAAAAAATATATTTGTTTGTGAACCCTATAAAATAAAAATGTTTCTAATCAATTTTAAATTAAACGTTAATTTTACTTGGATATGCTTACTCAAGGGGATATGGTCGTGAAACTAATGATGTTGTGACTTAGAAAAATAAAGAATTACACATAAAAACATTGCTAAGTACTAGACTTGTTTTTCAAATGAAATTTGTATGCCACTAACGATCTCTTTCAATTTCAAATGAAAACGCAATCTTTCCTAATAATGCCAATACTAATGCAACTCCAAATAACAATGCAAGTGCTCAAATAAAATGCAAAATGCAATTTTTTTTGCATTTTCAAAATATATGGATGAAAATGTAACATTGAACCATGAAATCCTCAAATTATGCAGCAAGTATAATAAGACTAACCAAGCAAGACACCAAGAAGCATGACTCAAACAAACCAAAAGCTATTAAAGAGAAAAAATGACAAAAAATAACTTAATTAAAAACAAATAAAAGGAGAGATTCCAATCACTATAAGGGCACCTAACAGATAGCACAGAGTCCCAAGAAGACTCATCAAAACTTAGAATTCACCTAACAAACATCTAACTCAAGATATGGGCTTAAAAGTGAGATGTACACGATTGTTTGGAAAACAATAGTGTATGTACGTGAGAAAGATACATCAAGGTCGCGTGGGTACGTAGGAAGGGCTCAGCTAGCCCATGTGAGTGGAGAAAACTAATCAAAAAATTAAGAGTGAATCCAAATTCCTCAAAATAATAGCAATGCATTGACTGTCGCGTTACCAGTCACACAAAAAATCATAAAAACAGAGAGCAACAAGAAGGAAAAATCACCCAAAAAGACCCCAAACGGAGGCTCCCCAATATGGTCACCAATTCTGTTATGGAGAGAAACTTCCTATGTCTTGGGGTAGACCACAATAGATAGTGTGACACTAGAAATCAACTCAATTCTCAAGTATGCTATATAAATGTAAAATGTCAACAATAAAGAGAAAACTCTTACCTCAATCAGATGTTCGAAGAAGACCACCGTTGAGCTTGCAATCCAATACTCATTACCTACAACTTGTACTCAACAACAAATATATATGAGCATATGGAATATATGGAAATTTTTAGCATATAAACGAGCATGTTGCATAATCCATTAACATATTTAACAAATATACCCAAGAAAAATAACATAAACATTTGCAACATGTATTGGACAAGAAAAGAGTATTTCTATTAATGAAATGAACATAAGTACATAGTGACAACCTTATGTAGGCAACTCATCGGAACTGAGAAAATAAGCTCCTCCACCTAGGCCTCCACCACTTCAATCCTCCATGTAAAGGCAAGATCACAAGTTCAAGGAGTAATCAGGTTCCTCCTTCACAAGATATGGGAGAGCTTGAGAGATGAACATAAAAGAGTTCAAACAACAAGGACAAATGGATGTAGACTCAAGGCAATGGAAATGGGGCAAAATTTCTCCAGAGTTTCCTTTCTCTCTAATTTCTCCTCCCTCAAATGCTCCACAATGGCTCAATATATAACCCTCAAAGGAGGTGGAGGGTCGAATCGGAGCGTTTTCTAGCATATAGAAATCCAAGGATCTAAATGGTCATTCTTGGTGTTGGATTATAATCCTTGGTGTGAGGAATATTAATGTGCAAGGGAGACCAAGAGTCACCTGTGAGTCCAAGAGTAACCTTGGAAAAAGAATCCAAGGGACATCTCAATGTATATATTGACCATTTGTTAATGGAATTAATGCACTTTCATGCCTATCTCTTATGTCTTCTTGAGCTAATTGATTATGTGCCCTAGATGGCACCTTACAGTGGTATCAGAGCCTATAATTCTCAGGCATGTAAAGCTTCATTCTACCCACTACTAGCTCTATCCTTCTCTGTGAGCACTCCTCTCAACCTTGCATTATGCCTAGATTTCTCTTGGGTGTTTCTCTCTGTGTAATTTCCTCCCTGCCTGCGTATTGTTAAAGTTTGTATCTGTGTGTTAGATATTTGGACGTGTGAAGTTCTGATATTTTATGTTTACATCATATTTGATGAGTATGGGTCATTTCCTTCTGAGAAAATGTCATGAGAAATTTTTCTTTGTATAAAGTATTTCTTGCAGACAAAGAGTTTGTTAAGCTGCAGTCGGATCACGGGCAGTGAAGAAGAGAAAATCTAATGCAACAGTCGAAGCTCCATCAAGACATTTCTCTGCTTGACTGCTTGACATTAGGATGGAGTGAAGCCTCTTCATCATCAACGTCTACCTTAATTCGAGTTATTTGGACTATTTTTTTTGGCCAAATTGATTATTGTTGCATATGCCCAGCATGGACGAAGGTTGTATTGTGATATGATTTAGCATAAGATCCAAAACAAACTGGCTCTTAGTCATATGAACAATAGAAACGCATAATTTCCCACCTCCATATGGCAGCGCACTATCATTCTTCTCGTTGTTGTAGAGACGCGCTTTTCCCACACATGTGATCCAATCTCTTTCTACTTGAAAAATAAGAGCTACGACTCCATAGTGTAGCATGTGAAGGAGGAGACCAGCATTGAAGTGAATATACCAGCTTGGAGACCAGACTCCACCATATCGTTACTCTTCTCTGCCCAGAATACTACGGAACTGAAGTTGCAAGCTGTTGTTTCCAGTTGGAACTACCTTGAAAAGGAGTCCAATTTTGTTCTCTTATGTTCTGTTCGAAGGCCGCATAGAACCCACGACCTCTCAATTGTTCGAGGTAAGGTGCATCATTGAATTCAAAATAAGTTTGAACGTTAAGGTTGATTGAGAAGTTGGAACTGCTGGTCAGGTTCTTAATCTATGTGGAACTCGATACTTGTGCATATGAGATACATACAATGTGGTTCCACTTCCTGTATTCGAGGAAAAGTAGCTGAAGCAACAAGGATCTAGACTCAGTATACAACGCTCCATCTATCATTTAGAGCTAACAATCGACTAGAAAGCGAGATACTTCAGCTCTCTGAATTATGTGATGTGGTCTCTCATTTATACTTTGTGAAAATCCAGAGAACTGAGAACTACCTCTCCATTTCAACCTTTTGCTAGATGAGAAGTGCCTCTCCATAGCTATTGCCTCTCCATTTCAACCTTCAACCTAGATTTGATTACCATTGGCATTCACGAACCAAGAGACCTCTTGGGAATTTGGAACCCAAGGGTCCTTTATCATTGTATATATGTGTACATTTGGTTAATGAGAAAATATAGTGTGTGTTCACGCCTATTCAAATTGTCCTTATATGTAATATATTGTGTAATTGCCTTTGTGTTTAGCTAATCTCTTCATCTTCCCTAAGGGGCTTCCAACAGTGGTATCAGATCCAATATCGTGAGGATAGTAAATTGCTACATTGAGAGCAGAACTTGGAGTTGGTATCAACTCATTCCATCAACGTGGAGTTGTTATCCATTGTTGTGTGGTAGCATAGGGCACCATCTAAATATAATTTCAGTAGATAATTTTTTTGTGGATGTGTAGTATCCCAATATATTCATGCTTGGGTTAGAAAGAGGCATTTTCTCATTTATGGGCTAGTATTTTACTGAAAACCTGATATAGTGGTGGCTAAACGCTTCCGTGGTCTAACAAATAAACCATTCTTATATTTCCAAACTTTATATATTCAAATATGGAGAAATTGTGGTTGATATATGTCATCAAGGATATTGGCTTCAGTATAGTTAATTGATTGAATACAATCTTCATTCCACAAAGAAATAAATCATTGGCTGGAAAATTCTATTCTGCACCTACAGACTGCCATGAATGTATACGCATAAACATTTATTGCAGAGAGATAGATGACTTATTTGCTTTGTTGAGGGGGGAGAGTTTATGTATTCACTCAACAAAATCAAAATCAAAGAGACTCAGCATCATCAACTTATCCAAAGTGTAATCAAGGAACTCAAAGCATCAACTTTGAAGCATAAAGTTGTTTCAACCTCATAATCAACAGTTGTTGTAAGTACATTTGAGTTTTGTAGCTTGCAACTAGTTTCTTTTGTACCATTCAAAATTAAATTGAATTGAGCTACATTGTACTTGGGTGCATTATCGATTGAGCCCAACACCTCTCCATTTTATGAGTCAAAGTTTTATTGCTAAGTCCATTTGTAAAAGGGCTTAGTTGCAAGAATCCCTTCTCCATAATTTGAGTGAGTCCTTTATCAATGGAAAGATTAAATGGTCTTGTAGAGTTACTAAACACTCTACTTCTCTCCTCTGTCGATGACACGATCATGGTTGACAAGAACACACTCACACACATTCAAGATTGTGTGCAAGATTCAAAGACACACTTGATTTCCTACAACTTGAGTTGTGGCTTCAACAAGAAGAAATACATTCTGAACTTGTTCATGTTTATAATAATCCTCTTTATGATCTAGTTCTGCAACTTGCACAGATTGATGCCACTTCAGAAGCACATGATCAAATTAGTGGCACCAATATAGAAGTGAAATAAAAAGAAGATGAAGACATGCACATAGAGGTTTTGCTTGCTCCTTCCAATCCCATCATTAGACCATGGGAAGAGATCGGCCATAAAAAGCACATAACCGGCCTTGGATATGACAAGGAAGTGACAGTTCACATTCCTAATTTCTCTAAGCCCATCCAGTTTCAGAGTGCTGGATTTCTCAACGAGATTTCATCTTCATCCACATTAGTTCATAGTTTGACATGCCAACACTATGATCAAGTTGGCCACATGAAAGATCATTGTTTTGATCTTCACCCTTGTAAGCAATGTGGAAAACATACACACTCATCAGACAGATGCTTCATTTTGAAGAAACTTGCAAAAGAGAAGATTCATTATGGGTGGATCACTTCTTGGAAATGGTCATCAACAACTAAGAATATTTATAAGTCATACCCTAGAATTCATTCATGATTATTGACACACCTTGCAATTGAGACATCTTCTTCTCCCCACTTTGTACCTAAAAGGGGGGAACATGATGTCAGGATTCAAGTTTTGAAGCCTTGTCCTTCTGAAAATAACCAGTTAGATCCTTCCTCAAGTAAGTCATATCAAGCGAGCTTGACCTATAGTGAGTTTGGACAGCCACCAGATGCAGAGATGCCACCTGATTTTGATATGCATGTATTCTGAAGACATAAGATATATACTTGACATATAGTACTCATGTGTTTTGTGTCTAGTTGTGACACCATGAGATTCTCCTCTCCTCACATTGTTCATGATCGGGGGGATTGAATACCATTAGTAACAAGCGAGCGAGTGCAAGCAATCTGGAACAAGTGAGCATGTGAAGAGATATGTTCCACTGAGCTCTAGAGTTGGTGGGCATCCTTAAACCAATGGTATAGAGAGCAATTTATATTAGAAAAAGCATGTGCAAGATTCTATCTAACCTGGAAAACAATTATTAAGATGGAAATGTTCAGCTAGTTGTTGTTGTTCACTTCCTGTTTTCAGCTCTCCAGCTGGTTTGTGGTCATCCTAAAACCACCATTCTAGAGAACCTCTAAGTGAGTGTTGTCTCCAAGTTCGATAGTTTGTGGTCCGCACTGAACCACACACATAGTATAAGATTCCATATAAGATTCCAGCATTCTGCTAGCCCATTTCGGTTGATGGTCATCCTAAAAACCATCCCTTTAGAGAGGCATTGATTTAGCAGAAGCATGTGCAAGATTCTAGATAACCTTCTTAGTAAAGGATGTTCGAGATGGAAATGTTCAGCTGGTGGTAGCTGTCCACTTCCACTTATTCATCTCTCTTCTTGGACTCATATACACCCTTCGGATTAAGGGGGGATTTGTTGGAGTCTAATCGTCAGTGTGAGGAATATTAATTTTCAAGGGAGACTAAGAGTCAATCGTGAGTCCAAGAGTCACCTTGGAAGAAGAATCCAAGGGACATCTCAATGTATATATTGATCATTTGTTAATGGAATTAATGCACTTTTACGCCTTTATCTTATGTCTTCTTGAGCTAATTGCTAATGTGCCCTAGCTGGAACCTTACACTTGGGAAGGAAAACTTGAAATATTTTTAATTTTGAGCATGAAACCCGATGTACGCAAGAAGTAGTGGAGCAACACGCGTATACGAAGGTTGTAGTGCTAGTAGGTCGCGTACATCAACAAAATTGTGCTTTTTAAGGGTTTCTCTAAGCAAGAGGGATCATATGAGTCTACAGAGGGACATGGTAGGCCATCAAGGCATTTTGATAAGGGTGCATAAAATCATGCTATAACACTTCCCCAATTGACCTTGACAATAAAGTACATAGTCTTTTGAAAACAGGTTTCCCACGACCACCCCCCCCTTTTGGCCTATTAGGATTTTAATTTTAAAGTCCAATCTGAGGGATATCTGATAACTATTTATAACTAACAATATTCAACTACATTTTAGTTATACAAAAATCATAACAAAACAAAATTAATTTATTTCGATCCTTCCTTAAAGGATCTCCACAATGCATGAATATCAAAGATTTGATCCACCCTTTCATACTTCATTTTTTCCAACTGCAATTCTCCATCATAAATTATCATTGCAACCTATTTCTCTAAGTCCTTTTGGGCTCTCTTCACATATGCATCGGATAAATTAGCCAATTTGATTATCCTCAACAAGAAACTATTCAATACATCTTCAGTTGCTTCAACAAGTTGATTGATTGAATATTTACTTTCATCCTTATTCTACTCGATATTAGAAATATTTAACTTGCTCGGTTTTGCTTGAATTAACTCATCTACTGATGGCATATAAAATTTATCAAGGATGGCATGAACTGAATTTCCAAATCCTGAAATAGGATCGGTGAACAACACAAATAGTTTCATTGATTTTTGCACAAGCAACTTCTAAGAATGCCACAATATTCGAGTTTTAGCTCTTTCCTTTTGATCTATTTATGGGAGTTCTTCTAGAGCCTCTTTATATTGTTTCTACTAATAAGTGATCTCATCAAACTTATCTTGTGCATTCTTCCATTCATCTTCATGTAGTTTGACTTGATCTAATAGTTTGACCAGTTGATCATGATATTGGTTTATTTCATCTAACTGAATGAAGAATCATTTATGTGCTTCCCTTAGTTCTTCATTTTCCTCGAGAGATTTTTATTTCACAATATTAAGTATTGATTGGTTATGTCCCAAATAATCCATCAATTTTTTTCTATGCTCTTCCTGCAATTTCTAAATGGTATAATCATTTTCACATCTTAAAGATGCAATTATTTTCCATGTTTCTTTGTCTTCTTAGTGATCTCTTCCCTATGTTGGAATTGAGCCGCTACTATCTATGATTTTAGGGAATGTACATTTTCTTTGAATTGATCCACTAACAAAATAATATCACCAACTATAATAGCCATAGAATTTACAATTCCCCTGGCAACAAAGAGGTTGTGTTGACTACAATTTCATGGGGATCTTTATTGCCAATGTCCCAAACTATCACATTTTCTAGGGTTCCTCCTAACTTTTTTGTTTTGGAGGGTATTTTGGAAACACTTCTACTAGATTTACTGAAATAATATTCTCCCAATGAGACCACATTATCATCAGTTTCCATAAGTTCTATGGAAGAATATCCTCCTGGTAAGATGGAGAGTGGGATACTAAGATTGATTGGGGAAGTAAGTAGTGAAAACTGATTTATTTTTCAGCTTTTGATTTTGTTTCCCTTTTCTTGGTTTATGATTCCTTTCTCTTCTCATCTTCCTCCTCTTTCTAGTTCTTTTCTTAGGCCTTTATTTTTTCATCTTTGGCCTTTTGAGGTTCTTCTTCTTTCATTTGTTGTTTAAGCTATTGTTGCCTTAGTTTTTTGGTCTCAATTTCTTATTGTTCTTTCATCTCCTTTTATTCTTCAACTTTCTAAGTTGCTTCCTATTTCTTTCTCTCTTCTTCTTATTTTAGCCTTTCACATTCCTCCTTCTTTCAGGCATCATATGTATCTCTTTTAGCCTTTTGAGCAAATTCATCATTCTAAATTGTCTTTGTTTCTTGCTTCCTCTTTAATTGTTCTTCAACCTCTATTTTTATTTTAATTAAAGCTTCTCTTTTAGCTTCTTTTTCCTTTTTCTTAACTGCATCCAATTTTGTTTCAACATCAAAAACTGCTTGTGTCTCTTCCCTAGCCACATTCCAAGAGGCTACATGAAACAAATGAAGTACTTAATTCTAGTGGTTGTCTTGAATTTTTCCCAGTACTTCTTCATAGTTTGTATCTCCTTGGTCTATGATCTCATGTGGGTCAATTTCATGTTTATATTTGAGGTTTAAACCAATAGACCTAAAATGAGCTTCAATTACTCTTCTCACGTCATGTTTTCTATCTGACCCTAAACAAAGGTTGATTTCTTCGAAGGAAGAGGCTTATTTTCTAGCATGAGGGGCATTTTTTAATGTAAGCAAACCCACCTTAATAGGGAATTTTGGCCATGCTCTCTTCGCATGATTTTACAATAAGGGTGTGTTCCCTTGATAATAGGTGGTTTGCATGACGACTAACCTATTAGGGACATATCTAGGAAACAAATTAGGGCCAGTAGAGATACCAAAAACACTAATCTAGTTAAAATACTCCTAGATGCATAAGTCACCAATTCCTTGCAAGGTTTCTAGGTTTTCCTTAGATAACCTCGGAGCAGGTTTGTATAATGAACAAAGTTCGTTACTAAATAAATATCCAGTGTAAATAACACAAATAATCCTTAAATGGAAAATATATAATAAATATATATAAGGAGTAAGTGATTAGGATCTACATTAGTCTCTTGCTCATTAGGATTGATCACTCCAACCCCATAAAAAATGACTTGTAATTGTAAATGATCTAGGCCTGTTTCTTGGTTTGAACCATTGAGATATTCTATGACTTCTCTATGATGTGAACAATATATCAAAGCTTGTAGAGCAATGGCCTCTCTAGTATATTTCGCATTATCGTGTTGATTGTATAACTGACATCTAGAGGCTATTGATGGTTCACATTTTCTCACACATTTTCTACCCACATGTATCATTTTCTTTTTTAGCATGGTGGCTATAAGATTAATACCATCAATTAAAAAAATTGACTTGTATAATCTAGAATTGTCATGATGCTTCACTAAGTCATGACTCGTTCCTCTTTCACCAATTGTAATTGTAGTGGCTTTCCAAAATGACTCCTTATATGTTTTGGAAAAAACACTTACACCGAACAAAAAATAATAATGGCAATGGTCTCTTGATAGCCACAATAAATTTCGATGAAATGAACCATGCTCAAGACGAACAAGCCATTGCAGCATGTGTGATATGGGATGAGTTGATTTCCTGGATGATAACTAGATCATAGAAAAATGGTATGACATGACTATCAACAAATTGTGGTAGTTCTAAACAATGAATTGGATTGTTTCTCCCTCGACTGGTGGCTTGAACAGACTTTGGGACCCAATTTAATCATATTGCTCTCCATTATAAATCTCAATAGCAGAATCGATGGTAAATTCTGTGGCATGTATCAGGCTTTATTGTGCTCCCGATCATGATTGATCTATTGTATTACTTGTATCTTACCTCTAGCATAGCCTCACCCTCCAATTCTAATTATGGAATTTGTGCCCATTGAGTTGCATCTAAAATCATCTACAAAAGCATTGCGTGTAGTATTAGTTCGACTCAATTGATTCACAATTCCTCTTTTATTAGCAACAAGCCTTCCTCTATAATAGAATCTAGTCAATTCGAAAGCTTCATAGGCCACAATAGTAAAAAATGCAATGACATTTGTAGATTTACTTTTTGAAATTTTTTGAAAGTCGCAATGGATAAAGTTGAGACGATTATCTTCCCACAGAACCTGATTAAGATATGCGACAGCATCGGAGGATTCACGATGTAGCATCACTTCCAACGACCTTTTTTCAATAGTATTGGTTAATTTCAAAACACTTATAGGGTTTCCGTATCACCTATAAAAACCCTCAAAATGCAACTTTGTTTTTTCCTGCAGAAAAAAGCATGCTATTGTTATTAAAAAACTGAATCAAATAGTACATGATAAGCATACAGAGTAGCTTCCTCCAACATATGAAATGCAGAGTTCATAATTACATATCATCTTCATAGCAGAGATTCCAGATTCTCAAACATAAATTAACAAGATAGTTTAAAGTAGAAAATACAGGGAGCCTGAGTTAATCAAAATATCTTCACAGTACTCATCCCATAGTAAAAGCCCTTCCTCGCTCTCTAAAGCCTGCTTAGCTAGCTGATCCGCCTGTGTATTATATTCCCGATAAATATGTTGAAGAGAAGTTTTACTAAAATATTTCAGCTCGGATTGTATCCTCTTGCACCAGCTTGCTAAGTTCAAAACCTTTAACTCAAATTATCCTCTAGCCCATTTAATAGTGACACGGGAGTCACCAAAGATGTTAACCTGAGCCAGTCCAAAGTGATTTGCCACACGCAGAACACACCATAATGCTAACAGTTTAGCTCTCATGCTCGTGCCAAAACCATATTTTAGCCTAAGATTGAAATAATGATCAGAGTTGAGAAAGATAAAACCCCCTACGCCACAACTCCCCGAATTTGCAACCCCATCAAACATAAGAACAGGCTAATTGAAGGAGAGACTAAACTGTCCTATATTCCTCTTCACAAGTTCCTGAATAGAAGTCACCTGCTGCACATACTGCCTCAAAACAACCATAAAAGTGCCATCCATAAATGGGACATGATTTTCAAAAAGGGCTTTGTTTCTAACCCTCCAGATATGCCAACAAATAAACACCGGGAGAGTAGGATGAGACTTAGACTTTTTGATCCATGAATGTAAACCTGCTTCGACACTGTCTCCTACCCAAATCTCAGAAAAGCCATAATGCTGGTAGATCCTCCTCCAAAGAGCTTGGGCGAAATAACACTCAATGAATAGGTGAGATGCAGTTTCAGCATTATTCTTACACATGATACACAGGTTTGGCCCATTCTAGCCCATAGATAACAAATTGTCCCAAGTTTTGAGCTTATCCGAAAGCATAAACCAAGTGAAGCACTTAATTTTTAATGGCATGGGCCAATACCAAATTACGCGGTACCGTCAATGACCTGGAAATATACACTTTCTTTTAATCATATACCTGTATGCAGAGGCTGCCGTAACCTTACCAGTAGACTCATTGCCTGTCCAAACCACAAAGTCATCCTCCAAACTGATGCGGATTCCAGCATTGTTTAGTAAACTTACATAAATTTCCCATTCCCTGTAATGATATCTAGGAAGCAATAAATCCTCTGAATCCATCCAATAGTTCTGCTCAATCACTACTCCTTTATCCCTCAATGACGAAACAAGATCAGGAGACAAGCCATGCTCATCATCTAAGCCAACAATCGGGTCAACCCCAATAGCCACCTCCTGTCCATTCCCAATCTTCCATCTCAACTCAACCGCAAGCCAACAGTAGATTTTCATAAAACCATTCCAAATCGGTGAAACCTTTTTTACAATCTTATTGGGCATCCTGAGCCAGTGTGAAAGTTGGGTCTTAACATATTTCTGGTGAATGACCGCCGACCACAGAGAATTGCCAAATAATGCCCTCCATAGGCTTTTGAGACGCAGAGCAGCACTAAAAATAGATAGGTCCTTAACCCCCTATCCTCCAAAATTAAAGGGTAGGGATATTCGATCCCAGCTTACCAAAGAAAAATATGAATCCTTCAAACCCCCGGTCCAGAGAAAGCTGAACATTAAGCGTCGGAGTCTATTGAGCATAGCACGAGGAACCAGCATGAGAGAAAACCAATAGACAGGAGTCCCCATGAGAATAGATTTGAGCAGCATAAGCTTCCCACCGACAGAAAGTAACCGGTATGTCCAATGACAGATACAGGTTTCAAATTTCTTAATCAACCAATGCCAATCATTGATAAGATATCCATTAGGTTTCAAAAAAAAACCAAGATAGGTAAACCCTTATGTCAACTTGCAGCAATTATAGGGCATAACCGATAGGATATTTCTAATAGAAATTGCATTAATCATATTCTCATATAAACATGACTTATGTAAACTAACCTTCATACCAGATGCCTTGCAAAAAAGACTTATAATATCTTGATAAACCTTCCATTCTCCCAGAGAATCAGTACCCGCAACTAAGACATCATCCACAAACAGGGCATGTGAAATAGATAAGTATTTAGATATTTTTATACCAAAATTTTTTCCCTCCCTCTGAGCTTTCTTGATCAACCTGCTAAGACCATCCATCACCAAGATAAACAATAAAGGAGATAATGAACAACCTTGTTGAATACCTCTTGAACATCTGAAAAATGAAGTAGGTTTCCCATTGACCAAAACAACAATGTTCGTGGAGTTAACACATTCCATAATCCATCGGATAGCACAAGCAGGAACCCCAATTTGTATCAAGACAATGTGAAGAAAATCCCAATTAACTCGATCGTAGGCCTTTTCCAGATCCATTTTGAAGATAATAGCCTTCAATTTCTTATTCTTGATAGTATGTAGAAGTTCATGGGTGATTCTAACTGCATCATGTATTTGGCGATCCTGTAGGAAACCAAACTGCTCCGGGGAAATGCATCTCAACAACACAGGCTTCAAGCGCCCAACAATGATCTTCAATACCACTTTATAAACAAGGTTACATAATGCTATCAGTCTAAATTCAGCAAAAGTCCTCGGATCATTAACCTTTGGTATAAGCGTAATGAAGGTAGAGTTTAGTGCACTAGAAATAAAACCCTCAGTTCTGGTGAACTCCACCATTTCTAGAAGCTCCTTACCCATAATGTCAAAGAAATGCAATAAAAGCTCCATAGGCCAACCATCAGGCCCTGGACTTTTCTCTTTGGAAAACAACTTAAGAGTACTGTCCACCTACTCCAGAGTGATCATCGAACATAAATCAACTGCCTCCTCATCATCAAAAAATCTAGGATAGAGTCGAGCCACTTGTAACTGTTATAGTAAATCACAATCTTTGTCATCAGCATAAATATTGCTGAAATGTTTGATAGCCAAATCCTGAAGATTTTTTCCACCCGACACTTCCATACCATCCTAATCAACAATTTTCCAAATTGTATTATTATTCCGCCTGACAGATGCATATGAATGGAAAAATATCGAGTTTTTATCACCAGACTGGATCCAGAGTGCACGACTCTTCAGTCGCCACTCCATTTCCTCCTTTAAATAATATTGCTCCTTCTTGGCCTCCAATAATTTCAGCATATTGAACTTGATATTATCCAATGGTGCCTCCAGATTAAAGGAATGGAGAATCTGCAGTTTTGTTTCCACCTCCAGTAAGGATTGTTTATCCATCTGCTTTCTCTGATGGATCCAATGAGAAACATTCCTTTTGAGCTCTTTTAACTTCCAACAGAAGCGAACCACTGGGTTATCATCCTCATGAGAATTCAAATTTAACCAAACATTTTTCACAAAAGACACAAATTCCTCATTAATAAGCCATGAGCTATCAAATTTAAAGGGATAATTCTGAAGAAATATCTTCTCCTCCAACTGCAAAAAGATGGGCCAGTGATCAGACATTTTAACATTGCCAACCCATGACCGGTATCGATGACAAGATTCCAGTAGAGTAGCCTTGAACAAAAATTTATCTAATCTTTTATGGATGCACTCCACCCCTCTCCTACCATTTGACCAAGTCGGGGCCATAATACCTGTACAGATATCGATAAGTTCATTTTGAATTAAATACTCAGAAAAATAATCAGCCGACAGATCAAGATTAGCATTTCTGCCCCAAACTTCTTGGGCCATCCTAGTAAAATTGAGACCCCAACCACTATAAAATGGTCCCTATCTAACAATCTGGACCCTTGCAAACCATTCCAGAAGTGTTCCCTGTTCTTGTTAGGGGCATAGCAATTCAAAATAGATAGCTGAAGATTATTAGCTCTACAGAAGCCATCCAACAAAATACCCCACATTGAATTATAGACAGCAAAGGAGTAAACTTTGGGATCCCAGGCCACTAACAACCCACCAGACAAACCTTTAGAACTAGTAGTTGAGACCTCCCACCCACCCAAAATACCAGTAATTTTGGCAAGTGCAACAATATCTTCGCATAAGTGGTCTACCCATGTTTGAGTGCATGGAAGCAATGGAATAAATATCAGCCTTGACGAAGCAGATAGCCACCAGTTGTGCTGAGAAAAAACAATTACTTCATAGATCATGAATCTCCAGGATAAATCTAGAACAAAGTATAAAAAATTCACTGAGGTGCATGAAAAATCTAAGAAGGTTGTCAAGATTGGAGAGTTCGAGTGCTCGCAGCCACAATTTACAACACTAGATAATACTATCAAGTTCAACAATGATTTTGAACGTCTCATAGAGGCTATGGGAAAACTAGAGGTGTAGGTGTCTGATTTCACTACACAAATCACCGTAGTTCTACCTTATATTCATCAAGCGATATTCAAATATTAAAGAGTGGCTCAGGACGAGCCACAACATAGTGTTGGGGGGTTGTTGGTGCCCAAGTTTTGGATCATCCTTTGTACACTAAGCCAAATATTTAGAATGCAGTTGCATGCCAACATAAAGCAGTTACATTGTGTTCCAAGTGCAGTTCGAACTGTGCACCAACAATGTAGTGTCCCTTTTTAATAAATTTGGTGAAATTGGAAAAATTGCAATTGTTGGCCAATTTGACCCTTAGACTAGTATTGACCCAAATGGTTCCAAATTGGTTCTGAATGTGTTTGGAAGGTATTAATACATAAAATTAGGACTGATGGATTCTTTGACACTCTCAAAATACTTCTACAACATTCAATTACAATCAGGGAAAGATAGGGCAATTTACTAGTCAAATCGAGGTTCAAATCCCCCAAGGGTAGTGGTCAAAGATGGATCTCCAAATGTTGTACGACCTTCCCAAATATTAGAACAGAGACATGTTACTATTAAAGGACTTCAATGGGCTCCCAAATACATCATCAATTAGTTTCTAAAGGCTTCTGTAACTCCCATAAATCATAGGTTTGTGGACATGTCTTCACATAGGGGGAAATGCTAGTAAACTTCACCACTTGATATGAAATTCACAATTTATGTTCCAAAGGCTTATGAAATGTATATGAAAATGATTCCATACATTAATTACCATCCATACATCATAAAAATCATAGATATTAACTGATACAAGTCGAAATAGAGCAACTTCAACCTTTCATAACAAGATGTAGGGAAAATGGCACCATTTATGCATTGTTTGGTATTTTTACATAGTTCCACTTGGTATTTAGAACTGAGAATCTTATGAGAATTAAATACATAGTATATATATCATAATACAAATAAATGGGGCCACAATATCTCCCCCAAAGAGAATAGAATCTCACCAAGTGCGCCCCTCCTCAAGGAGTAATAATATGACAAGAAATGGAAGAATAGTTGTAAAAGCAAGTTGAAGGAGATGTGATCACGAGATTCCCTGTAGATTCAACCTGCAAAAAATGACTCCATTGTAGCTCCAAATGAATGGTTTGAATGGCCTCTCCAATTTACAATTAGGATGGGAATATTTCACCCTCGAAATTGGTACTAAGGCAAGTAGAGTAAACACTCCACAAGCATGGACAAGCTATGCTCTCCAATATGAAAATGATAAATGATCCAAAAGATACTCTCCTTCTTTCTTCTTTACTTTTATAAACTTCCAAATACCTCCTTGGGTCGAATTCCTTCCAAAAGACTCATGCCAACTCAAGTTGGGAAGAGATTCCAATGTGTGCCACTTGTCCAACAATTCCTAGTCTCCATCTTCCCCAATTTTGAATGGGTGTCTCTTCGGCTGCCCTAACTCCCTTGTGCACCTTCTTGGAGGCTATTTTTGTCCCTGACATGTCATATATGTCATATGTCAGCATTCAGGTCTGATTTTTGTCATAGGTGTCATAGCATCTTCATCATTGTTGTCATAGAGCTAGGGGATCTAGTCCAAGTGTCCCACTAGCTCCAAAATGTGTCTTCCTCTTCCATGGGAGTTACTCTTCCATTCCAGTTCGACCTTCATTGAGTCATGCCAAGTATATTGACCTTCCAACTCCCCAATATCATTATAATCCACCTTGTATTCGAATGAGTGAGAATAGAATGCCATGTGGCATGAGGAATCTAGCTTTGTGTGGGTCCCACACCACCAATGTGTCTACATGACCAAGTGCCACCTTATTTTCCTATCATAAATATTTATTTAACCCCTTTTAATATATTTATGTCAATCTAATGTCCATTTGGGGTTTATTATCTTCCTTATTCAAAATCCCAATGTTTCCACCCCAACCTAGGAAACTAGTAGATTGGTGGAATTTCCTCTTTTGAAATTTATTTGAATGGGGACATTACAAACAAACAATTTTGCAGTTTTGTACCTTATCCTATATAAGGCCTATTTTGAAAAGGGTTTAGGTGTTGTCCCTATGTGCTTATGTTGTAAATAATTGTTGTAATTATGTATACAATAAGATTTGATGTATGAATAAGTATTAAGATATTGGGTTGAGTTTTGTAGTCATGTATGGTTGTAGCCAAATTTCTTCCAAGTAATACAATATACTATGTGGTTTCTTATATGTCTTGCGCAATGTCTTTATGCATGAATGTCTATTGATTGCTTACTAGTTGGATGTGAATGCGAGTGTGTTAAATAGTCTTATGCATGTTTAAGTAAAGAACTATTAACATGGTGAGTATAAAGAATCCATTCCTTCCTAGGAAACCCTAATTTAGGTCTCTGTGTCATTTCTTGCTCATGTCTCGAGTGAGACCTTACTATGCTTGTAGAGTATTGAAAATTCTGATGCACATGGGGTTTTTTTTGGTCATAGAAGTCGAACCCTGGTTATGATAGATTGCAGCCAATAGGAAAATGCATCACTCTCTCCTCTATTTTTCTGATGAAAATCCTATACTATTGTGTTTTACCTCTTCATGTTTTTTTCACTTGTTGTGGGGTCTAACAAATCCCCAAAGGGAAAAAAATCAACTCTTGCTTGTTTTGATGTTGCACCTCCTTTAACAATGTATTTTACCTCCCTTACTTTTTTTAAACCTTGTTGGTTTGATAAAGGAAAATATTGTTAACACTTAGCTTGGTTTGGTATTGCATCCCTTCACTTAGTGCATTTTAGCTTTGGGAGGCAAAACACATTACTACTCACCTTTGTTTGTTGCTACAACTAAAGCTTGAATGCGTTTTAGCCTTGTGGATATCATAGGTTTTTTTAGAAACATTCATCAAATGCCACACCAAGAATGAGGAATCTTCAAATCACTACAATCCATACTATAATGTTCCTCATTAAGAGGTGATGCCTAAAAGCCTCTTTGGTTAAGACAAAATTATCTAGGTTTTGCTAGATAAATGGCACCAATGTTTGATATCTTTGACATTCAAATAAATATTTACCTTCAAAAACTTATTCTAGAGTTGATTTACCCTTAAATATGCTTGAATGTAACCACAATGAAGAATTATCAGTGAATGTATAGCATGTGATGAGATAGAATTTCACCATGAGCTTGGATGAATGATGACATGCTTCACTACATATTGAATAATATTCGAGAGTTTATAAGTCATGATTGAGTGTTATGTATTGATTCTCAACATCGACATGATTATGAAGTGTTAGAGCATGATGCCACATGATAACCAATTAAAATTTTTTGCAAGATCATTTTTTTTGTACCATTACATCTAGTTCAATGTGCTTATCGCATCCATATCTTATTCACAATTTTCATTGTCATATGACCCCTGCGACTGATTTGCCAAGTTGTATCATATGTATGGTCATGTTGTGGACAAGTCAAGTCTTGGCATTTTTTCATTTCTTGTCTATTGCACATTGCACTACTACATAAAGGGGGGTTTCGACACAATATTTAAGACAATATTTGTGTAAATTGTCTCAACTTGAGACCAAAAGAAATTGTGTATTGTCTTACATATTGTATTTAAGCAAGTGTCTTAAATTATTGTCTCTGTTTGAGACAAAAAGAACACTTATGTATTGTCTTAAATACTGTCTTTAAGAGCGTCTTAAATTATTGTCTCTATTTGAGACAAACTAAATCTTGTATATTGACTTAAGAGTGTCTTAAATTGTTGTCTTATAATATTGTCTCTATAGAAACAATATAGAATAAGTTAATTACAAACCATACTGTCTCTCCTGTTGAGACAAAAAAAATATGAATTGTGTCAAAAAATGTTTGCCCATGTCATTTTTGTCTCTCTAGATACTATATAGAATACGAATATTTATACTAGGGAACGGTGGAATTGAACCACCAACCTTCTGCATTATATAATGCAGATGCTCTACCATTGAGTTAGCACCCTCCAACTTCTTATACAAGAAGAATATTTGTATTTTTTAGAGCTCTTATTAGACAAGGAGCACAATAAGCATGGAATAATATTTTTTTACTCTTAAAGAAAAATGGTTCTAATTTTTTTATAAATATTTATGCCTACTTGAACCACAATGCAGTTCACACTGAGATTGCTACCTACTTGAAGCACAATACAATTCTCATAGATATTGTTGTCTACAAGCCATGAAACTACATGCATGTACATTACTTTTCCATTTTATACATTGAAGCTGAAGGAACCATAACATAGTGTAGTTCATTAAATGAAAGTCGGTGTGATGTGAATGTATAACTCATCTATTTCGCAAAGTAATGTGATGATGTTACTCTACGCTTTCAGACTATAACCCTTTCCTCTCATGACGTTATTCTCATTTTTGAAATTATATCCCCTACCAAACATGTGTTATCTAATTTATTATTATTTAATGAATATTGTTTTAATGGTTTTGCTTAGCCAAAATAAAAAAATGTACATGAATTACTTAAATTCTAAATAAGAGTAATATATGATCCCATGTGACTTACTTAATATACATGACTTACTTAAATTCTAAATAAGAGTAATATATGACTCGACTTGTAGAGCTTCTCAACACATGAGGACTCTAAAACTGAATGAATCACAATGAGCCATAAGCCCTTTATTTATAACCCTTTAGCCAGTTACCCGGTGAAACAAAACTAGCACTCATAGGTTGAAATCTAAGATTCTGAGGTGATAGTGGGACCACACTATTATTATCTCATCCCTTGGAGGCAGTGCCATATGGGGACTTGGAATACCAACATGGCCAAAGGAAAAACATGGGAGACAGATTCCCGAAAACGTACATACGTGGATGCATATGCCGGCCCACCACGGCTTTCAAAAATGACATAAAGAAGAACCAACACTACTACAAAAGTAAAATGTGTACAATAGAATCAATCATATGAGCTCCGCGCATGATAGCACAAGAACACTCTTTCGTCGTCGACAAGTTGTCCACCACAGGTACAGCTGGATTCATTATCAAGCCAGTCTTCATATTCTTCAAGTTCACGGGCTGCGATGAGTGAGTCCAGATCTTGCGAATCACTAAAGTATAAAGCATCATTATCATGTGGGTCAGGTGGTGGATATAACCATGGACTGAAACATTTTTCCACATCATATCCATAAAGGAGCTGATTCGGTTCACAAATAAATTCACTTTCAAAAAGTGATTCAACCCGGTAGTCCAAAGGTAAGGTCATTGTATGTATCTTTGTATCAATACGGTGACCTTTGTGATCACGCTTGATATACTTTTGATTGATAAAGACTGAGTGCTCAAGCGGACTGTACTTACCACCTTCATGGTTCAATTTGAATTTAAACCATAGATTGTTCTGGTCAGCCACTTGCATATCTGCTTGCAGATGCATAATGAAATTGGCTCTTCTATTCATACAATCAATCCTTGGACATAATTTATCCAACAAAATTTCGGTCCAACCAGACCAAGACTTGTTTCTCAAATTACATGGATCACCACATATGATAATAGATCTTCTTTCTCAGCAAAATTGTAGAATAAGATTGTAACTTTTCCAAGTAAATTTACCTTCGTCGATATCGATGTACCAGACTGTTTCACCTTTTTCTTCATTACAGTCAATCCAGAGTTCTTTGCACCGCTTCAGCTTTTCTTGGGCATCTCTAAAGCTACGATATGTAGAATTTTCCCAACGTTCCATAATATGCAGCTTGCAGGGACTGGATTGGATTTGTTTGATAAGTGTAATATCAAGATACCTTTCTGCTGCATGTCTTTGGGCATAATCCAGGAGCTGTCTTCTATCTTTAGGTGGGAGAGTATCATCCCGCGGCTTGAGAAACAAAGCGTTCCTCGGCTGGAAGGTCATAGGGGATTTCCCCTTGTCAGTGCTCTTGCTCGAGCTGGTACCTGCTGCCATAGCATCTGCTGATAACATGTTCAAATTTGGAAGAGGAGATTGCTGTACTGTCTCACGAGTTAGCATATCAGCAAGGTAGTTTAAATAACCTGGTTTATAAACTATTTCATAATCAAAATTTGATAACCATATAAACCATGTCAATATTCTGCTACTATTTTCAGCCATCAGATTTTCATTCTTAAAGATACCAGGCATTATCTTTAAATATGTTCTAATCACAAATTTCATTGGCTTAAGAAATAAGATAAAATGCTGGATTGTTTTCTTAACAGCGAGAATTTCCTTTTGGCTGCTGGGATAATTTAATTCTGCAGATTTGAATGACCTTGAATCATATCCACAGATATTTTCTTTCCCAGAAAATTCTTCTAGCAGAACACCACCCCAGGTGGTTGCAAAGGCATCTATCTCTATTATTAATTTGCCAGATCCTTGTGGCAAATGTAGAGCAGGAAGATATTGGACTTTGGCTTTGATTTTGCTAACTGCCAAAGTCATCTCATTGAACCATTTGGGCGGATTCTTTTTCAACCTCTGTTGGAGAATATGTATATCCGTTGCTTTCCCTTTGTAGAATGGTCTAATATAATTCAAAGAGCCTAAGAACCTTTGCAACTGGGTTTTATCCAGAATTTGATCAGGAAAATACTCAAAAGAACTTAAAACATGTTTTTGTAGAATAACCTGACCTCTTTGGATTTTGAAACCCAGGAAATCCATTTCAGATTACCTATCTCCATTTTGGATTATGATAAAACCAAACCATGCTTGAAGACAAGATCATAAAACTTCTGAAGATGTTTTAGGTGATCCTGCAGGTTCTT
This sequence comes from Larix kaempferi, assembly GCA_027924585.1. Lineage (NCBI taxonomy): Eukaryota > Viridiplantae > Streptophyta > Pinopsida > Pinales > Pinaceae > Larix > Larix kaempferi. The sequence goes on along the minus strand of BSBM01000732.1, from coordinate 5,915,922 downwards.
GGAACAAATCAATATATCATCAATAAAAACCAGGAGCCAAGGGATATCTCTAAAGATATCTTCCATTCATTTTTGGAATTCTAAAGGAGCGTTGTTAATTCCAAATAGAAGCATTTTCCATTGATACTGGCCATGGGGAACCACAAAAGTTGTTTTATACCTATCTTTTGCTTCTATACCAATCTGATAAAAGCCATATTTCAATCAAATTTGCTAAAGATAGTGCAACCAGATATTCTCTGCAAAAGACTAGCTTTTTCAGGCAAAGGATACCTAACTTTTTGCAGGACAGCATTAAGAGGCTTGTAATTTACCACTAATCTGGGTTTCCCTCTTTTTTGTTCTAAGTGCTTGTTTACAACAAAAGCATGACATGACCATGGGCTCTTGGAAAGCTCAATTAAACCTTTTTTCAGCAGATCCTTAACTTCTGCTGCACAAAATTCTCTTTCAAATGGTGACATGATTCTAGCTGAAGCTTTCATGGGTTTGATATTTTGCAACGGATCAAACGGAAAAGAAACAAAATATTTCTCTCTGGTCCAAAATGCATTTGGACTTTCAGAGCAACAATCTTTCACCAGTTTCTCTGTTCTAGCAGCTAGAGTTTTCTCTTTGTGGTTGTCTACATAAGCAATGCAGCGATCCATCTTGTGCAAATCTCCGACTTTTGGGGCCTTTACTAGAACTGACCCATTTGACACATTACACTTATATACAGGACTTAAAGTTAATGGACAAATAACAGAATGAGAATTAACTATACAAGAAAACAACATCTTAGACATATCCATTGAAAATGGACTGACTTTATGAAGAAATTCAGATCCTAATACACAATCTTCTTTCAGACTGTCTAACCTATAAAAAAACAACTTACTCTTAGCAAAAGACACACGAATTGGAAAATCTTCAGTTTTACCAGAAAGTGACACAGGTGTACCTTCTATGGCTGAACCAAAATCTTTACATTTTTCCCAATAGAAAGTTGGGATTGCAGAACCTTTTGCTAAATTAAACTGACAACCTGAATCTATCAAACAATGCAAATTGTATGGCTTATACTCAGGTGGATTAAAGGTGATCTGTACAAACATTTTAGGACCTTGGAAAGCACCAAGGAGACTTGGAACTTGGGATTGTGGAGAAGAAGGTGAATGAGGAGGAGAGGACTGAGGATATTCTTCTTTGGTTTCAGGATTGGAGAGGGCCTGTTCTAGGTTTTTGGAGAGGTCTTCATCAGAGGATTGGTATTTCTCCAAAACTAGAATTCTTACTGATTCCTTTAATTCCTCAATCTCCTTAACTAGCTTTTTCAATTCCTTCTGTTTATCCTTTATTTGGAGTCTCAATAATTTTTCTCTATCTCTCCTGTGCTGCTGTCTATCTTCGTGTTCTTCTGGGTAATATCTATATAGATCTGCTGGGTTATACCTAGCAGGAGGAGAATGTATTTTACCTTTACCCTTCATATCTTTCTGCTTGCTCAACAGAATAAGCAATCTGTTCTTATCTTCTCTAAGTTATTGTCTGAGGGCATACTGATAGATTGGAACAGTTGTTAATTGTAAATCAATTTTTGCCAACTGTTTTTCATAAGAATATACAGGTTTAAAAGAGAGCATATTTAGTGAAAAACCGAACTCCGGGATAGTGCACCCCCCTAAATTTGCATCCTGGCTATCAGAACTAGAGCTGGAATCAGACGCAGAGTCAGGGGCAAATTTAGCCAAAAGAGCAGAATCAGACTGTTCGGCACTGGAAGCAGAATCATAGTCAGATTCATCAAGATATATTGTTTCTCCTTCAGGAGAAGAAGAATCAACTGATAACTCAAATAAATCCCACCAATGCGGATCTAAATTAGCACACAAGGCTGCAAGCCTTGGACGAGATTTCCTTTCTGGACATTTCCCTGCCCAATGACCTGGTTTTCCACAGATGAAACAGACATCTTTTTTTCCTTTCTCAGTCCTTCTTTTAACAAACTTTCTCTTTTTAAACTGAGATCTCTATTTCTTATAATCTTTATACCCATGTTTAGATTTATGCTTGTAGGGTTTGTTTGGGTGGAACCTATGTATGGATGTATAGAATCCTTTCTTCTTTTTCTTATGACAACTACAGGATTCTTTCAAATGTCCACGATTGTGCACACCGCACCCCCAATCGGGAATTCTTGCAACATCTTTGCAGAATGAAGCAGAGTACATTTTCTAGTGCCTTTTGAAATCTTTACTAACCCTTCGCTCAAGACAGTGTTCTTGCCATGTTTCAAGAATATGAGCATGCAGTTGGGCTAGTGACAATGATTTAAGCTCTAGTTTTTTTTTTTATCTTTGAGGGCTTGTTCAACTGCATCAGGAACATGTCCTGGAAAACTTCTCAAGTAATGCTTTAAATAAGCGGGATTTCCATATTTACCTGATGAGATTAAAAGTTTCTGCATATAGCAGAAATATTCTTCACTTTTACTCAAATTACAAAGTCTGGCAGACATAAAAAGTGAAGCAAGATGGTCGTAATCTTCGCCATCTTCAGGACCATAAAATTCTCTACCAAGGGCTTTTAAGATTTGGTCATCTACATCATCTGCAGCTAACATTTCATTCCTTGACTCTTGGGGTAACCATCTCCACCAATCATAGGCAAGGCCAGAGAGACCTACGACTAACTGTGTACCCAACATTTTCCCTGTGAGATTATGATCTTGCTGTTTTTTATACAGCACCCATTGTCCCAATAATTGAATGGCATTTTTTATGTCATCTCTTGTTTGACACTGGATATTTAGAACTGGTTGTTCAGGCATTTGTGACAAGAGATTATTTATTCCATTAATGTCGTAATGGGTTCTGGGAGCAACTGAAACTGATGCTGATGCATCAGGCATATGAGTATCAAAGGTAGGAGGTCTGAGAGACTCTCCTCTGTTGGAAGATTGAGCATCATAATATGAAAATTCTAGTGCGTTCAAACTAGCAACATATTTTGGATCTAAGATTGGTTTAAACTTCTTAAATTCAGAGATCCAACTTTCAACTTCAGCTCTAATACAATAACTCTCTCCAAAATCAAATTCAAGTTTTTCTATTTCAAGCATAGAAAACTGACCTAGTGAGTGACTCTTGTGGTGCTGAGTTTTATGTCCTTTCAAAGCTAATGCAAGTACATGATTAGGAACCACATACTACTTTTGTTTAAGACTATCTGCCTTGTGCAAGATGTCTTCAAGGACAATTAATCTTCGGTTAAGCTTAGCAGAAGCTTCACCAATTGCTAGTTTGATATCTGTAGTATGATGAAGAAGATGATTTAACAAATCCATCTTAGTCTCCACTCTTTCTATTTGCTGCCTTTGTTCAGCAATTTGACTTTTCAAAAATAGGATATCTTGTGCTATGTCATCAAGATTCCTAGCAGAATGGACTTGTTGCAGATTACTCCAATTTGCAAGCTTTATTTCATCTGAGACCTGCTGGGCAGGAGCTGAGGACTTACTTGGTAAGAATTCTCGTTTGGTTTGACCATCTTGGGAGAATTGTCTGAAGGGAGTTTCAGGAAAATTTCGGCCGAGGATAAAGGATCTCTGTCCAGCATTAACTACTTCCATTCCATTACCACTTATGGGAAGAGAGAACATTCCTAATCTTGGAAGTTCTTTTTGTTTGGACTGGTGCTGAAGTCTTTGCAGAATTTTTCTGCATGCCTGGCAATCTCCATGTTGGCCTCTATGCTCAGTATCAAACAAACCAGAGAAAGAGGTTTTGGGTTCAGATGAGGATGGTTTAGAATAATTTACAGAATTTGCTATGGCTTGGAGCCAAGCATTATTATAGGATGCTGTAGACACATACCTAACTAAGGGAGGCTGGAATCTGCTGGTAGGGTGCTCTTCTTGAACTCTGAATGAGTTGGTTTCTGCATCAAAGGTTAATGGCTTGGAATTGTATGCAGATGTCATTCTATCATTATTTCTAAGCTCAGAGTATCTTATTTCCCACTGCTTTGGATGTTTAATGCCAGTCTAGTCGAAGGTAATGGGTGTAGCATGTTTGGATTTTTCCCTTTCCACCACGCTAGTTGTGGCAGAACTCTGATGGATGGCTGACCCAAGGGCAGGTAAGGTATCATTACCAAAGCGAACAACAACGCCGCCTTTAAGCTGGATGATATGTGACCCAGTATCCATGTCAAATCCTTTAGGAAGAATATAGGCTTTAAGAAGATCATAGATATGGGGATCATTGAGGCTGATGGAGAATTTGGGATAGACAGTACCGAAAGCAGGACCATCGTGAAGAGGAGCGGTAAAGCCACCAATAATAGCATTGGAAAACTAACAATGACACGTATCAACAATAACACACATAGACGAGACAAGAAGACGAGGACAAACAAGTGGACCAAGACCTAACTTGACAACACCGAGGTGCACATATTTAAACTTCTGAGTTTTTTCCCAGTCAATTTGACACTTATCTAATAAATTAATATGAATTGGTTCATCACGACCTGAAAATGAAACATCTATGCTAGACACTTTAATTTGTGTTGCGGCAGTGATATGCCGCCATGGAAGCCTGTATACTTCTTTGGGAAGTATTTGAGGAAGATGCCAATTCTCTGAAGGATTGGTATCATCAATATGAATATAAGCAGAATCAAATGTAGAAGGATTAAATGAAGATGATCTACGCTTTTCTAATGACACCTCTGTATCATTCGCTGATTCACATTCTAAAGTTGTGAGCTCAACAGTATCCATTGCAGGGTCCATTTTAATAGGGGATGAGTGCTCACTCAATTGATCTTTGGAAACTATGAGGACTTACCAATGCCTACCCATGGCTTCAACTGCCTCTCTGACTTCAGACAACCCTTACAACCCCAAATCCCAACAATAAACTCAACGGTCATTTCCACTGCCTACAGGATAATTTTGTAGAATGCAAAGGAGGAAAATAAAACAGAATGTTGTAGCAGATTCAGTAGATAAACATCATACATTCATAAAAGCATTTATAAGCAAATTATACCAGAAAAAGATGAATTCAACTTTCTGCTTTCTGGCTCTGATACCATGCATGCCAAGATCGATTTTCTTCCTCCTTGTGCATGTGTTAAACCAACAACTCTAGCATCACCTTAGCAAGAAGCATGAACAAAAGATAGTCCAAGAAAATTGCTCCAAACCACAAGTAGAATCCTTCCTCAAGAGGTGTGCATCAATTAGAGAGCCCTAGTGAGGGAAAAAATTAGCATAAAATGTTTTATCCCATAAGTTGTTATGTAAAAATGAAGTGAGAAGAAGTGTATTTATACTTCTCTCACACTCACTTTACAAAACTAAAAAAATATCTAGGCTGACATGCCTTTTTAAAATGTCAATTTGAAATTATAAATGTCAACTTAAAATTAAAACAATAATAATATAAAATAATCAAATATGTGGGTAATTTGGGGCATTTTCCCCAGGATTTACCCACACATGGCTAAAATAGCTAAAAATGAGCATATCAGTCCATTCTAAAGACAAGAACGTGGAGGAGGGGAGTCGTCATGCCCCATCTAACCCCAACAGTAGTGAAAATCCCTCAACGCCCCCCCTAATCAAGCACTACATCCGGACCTGGAGGATGACGTCATCATCAAGAGGAGCCCAAGGAGGGAGGGTATTGGTGAGTTGGAGGACTAGAAGGGTGTGGAAGGTGACTTGGAGGATAGACATGTCCCTCAGTATTAAAAGATCTGTGGCTAGAGTTATAAATCAAGGTTGGGGTCATGTGACCCAGTTACCCACCCCTGGAAGCCCTGGACACCAACCTCAAAGCTTCAATCCCTTTCATGAGGTAGTCAGAAATGCCACTAAGCCATAGTACTTCCAAGGGAGAAACCAGAGGGTCAGGCCATAACCCCTACTTAGAAAAAGATGGCTAAACACCCCTCTTAGTTAGAAAAAATTGACCCCCTTTCCTTGGGGACCTTTGCAGGTGCACTGGTACTGGTACCACGTAACACTGGCTCCAACTGCGGGATGAGTACTCCTCCTGAGGGTGCTAGAGAATCCATGAATCATCTAGATACCTGTAGACCTACACACATATCAAATAACCAAGGACATCAAACTACCGTGAGACAAACGCTTTTGTCCAGCCTTGCTCATCATAAAAGTAAGATCAAATGAATTGAATGAACAAGCAACTAACCTATGTAGATATGAATAACGTCAAATGCAATGCATGGGTAATGGTTCATTCCTCACTCAAGTGAAATAAACCTACCTATGATAAACATAATAATCAGTAAGGGATAAGTGAAATAATACAACCAATGTAACCAATCAAGTAAGTAATTCATACCTGATCCTTTGGCTTTGTCTTTAGAATGAATCCATGATAATATCTCATCGATCACCAAGCCAATACGTACTAAGGTCTCCATCAGGACATGAGATGAAACTTGAGTGACTACAATGGCCTGGAATCTTTGATATTGCTTCCACAGAGGGGTTTTTTTCACAAGCTCTATTTATCTAGGATTCCACCGAGCTAAGATATGGACCATCTTCATCATATAATGGCATTGAGCAAAAAATTAACTTGAAATCGGTTGCATGATTGTCAATTTGAGAGACTATTGGTGGAGGTGGACCTTGCAAGTCTTCGCATATTAAATGCAACTTGTTTAAACATTTCTTTGGAGATACAAGCATATTGTTCATCTTTATAATCATCATGTTAATACCCCCAATGATTTGTAAAATTTTGAAATTGTCTATCACATAATTTATGCCTTCACATTTCAAACGAAAAGATAAAAAATAGAAATCGTGACAATGTGAAAAGAATGTCATACTTGTCCACACACTTGTATTGGCTTTACTGAAATGCATCGTTATAAACTTACCGACACTGGACGGAAGAGGTTGAGCAATTCTTGGAATAATGCTTGAGGAACAAATTTGGGAATGATCAGCCGAGCTCTAAATAACTGCGAGATAACCCCCTATATAACCTACCTCAGTATCTTCCATGCTGGATAAATATGACTAAGTCGAATCCATGAAGACATCACCAGAGACACGAGACCCCAAACCATAGTAAGACATCTGGATATGGAACTCATCTATATTGGCAATAAGACCCGCATCTTGGGATACTTCATCATCAAATGTAAGGGAAAAGGGGTTGACGCAATCTTCATTATCGACATCATGAAGAGATGGAATAATTGCATCTTGTTCAGTGGGGTTTTCACTGATTATGTCTTCCATGTCCTTGTCAGATGTAGCAATGAATTCCTCATCCCAAACATTATCAAATTCTGGCTCAAACTGACCCATACTAGCCTTTGGTTCTTCCATGGATGGCTAGAAGACTTTATTGAATTCGTTTCTGTTACTACCAAGTTTGGAAACCACACTACTAGGTCTTGAAGAATCATAAAACGGAGGACCCATAAATAGCCAATAATCATCGTCCTGATTAATTATGTCATCGTGCTCCAAGAGATCTGAGATGCCATAAGAATTTGTTGTGTGGTTGCAAGGAAACCTCACCCTTTTTCTAAGCTCTTCAACTTATTCAACTACGACTTCTTGGCCTTCATATGTAGGAATTTCGTCTCTGGACGATGTGCTTGAGATATCATCAATTGGGTCTTGAACAACAACTTGTTCAACCTGATTTAATTTTTGGTTTTCTTTACTGAACAAGTTCCTTGCATGTTCGACATGAGGCATCCATTTGTCACGTTGCTCTGGATCCCAACAACTACAAAATATTTCTACCAATTCTGCAAAGGACGATATTGCTCCTTTATCTAGGGCCACAAACCAAGAGATAGCTTTTCCTCCCAGGTGAAGAAAAAATGATCTCATGTAAACATCTTCTTCCTCTTTAACGTTGTATTCCGTAGCCAATGTCATGAACCATTTAACATGGTGTGAGGTGTTACCATGATCACCCTTGAATGCATGCCAAAATATCTCTGGTAACTCATCTGAACATCCTAGAAAGTTTGACAAATCAAGAGGAGCAAAACTTATTTCCATTTCTGCATATGTCGGATTATCAGGATCTTTAAATTCAAATGGAACATTTTCTTCAATTTCTCTGCTAGGACCATCTTGCTTCTAGCTGCTTCCCAAGGTCTCTTCCCATATATGGTTGATCACGGCCTTTCTTTCATGTTCCTCTATATTATGATCCCATTCCTTACTGAATGCATCGATCAATTGCCTGAGTGAAGAAAATTTGTTACGAGGAAATCCTTCATACCAAATTCTGACATCTGAGTTGTCCTCTAAGTTGAGAGATAGTAGAAAAAGCTTCATTCTCGTATCCTCATATATGATATTTCTTCCTTGGAGATATTGCATGAATGCCCAAATATGTGTTTCCGCATGATACTTGTATTTATGAAATAGTGTAAAAGTGCCTTCCCATCGTCTTTAATGACAGACTGGTGTGGATATCCCATAATGTATGAAAAATCCAATGTATCCATCTACAATCCATAAGAAGATGCCATATCATCTGGCTTCCTTGTATTTATAGAGTAATTTTGTTATTTTCTTTAGTCACAGTCGCCAGGAGAGACTTGCCAAGTTAGCTCAACAAATCTCACCAAAGTACCAAAAACAAGTGCGTACCTGAGATAATGGTCATTAGGTTTGGAATCGCTTATTAACTAGTGGATTTTCCTTAAATAAGTGGAGTCGCATAAGACCTTCGGGGTTAGTCCTTTATAGATATTTCCAAAATATAAGGAAGAAGGTACTCACCTTTGAGTTCTTACCAAATGTCTTTTTTCCAAGGGTGTAAATGACTTCTAGATAAATCACTTCAATTTTTGAAACGTCCCTGGCAGCGGTGCCAAAAATGTCACTGGGAAAATTAGTAGGGTTGGTGCCCTGTAAGAAAATGTGAGAAATGTAACCCAATGTCACCTCGATTACGATTCTAACTTCTTCGGAGAGTCGTAACCTCCCGAGGGAAGGACCCTGAATTCTCCTATAAGACACTCGGAAACAAAACTATGTCCTCTATGCAATGTTAATTTAGACCAGTTCCTTTATGGAGTCAGTGAGTAAGACAAAACCAAGAAATATTATTTAACGAGTAAGTGATATTATTAACCATTCGTGTAGCAGCTAGCATTCATATATCATGTAAGTACGTGTCAAAGGGAAATCGAGTGATGAATTTCCAATAATCAATACAGAAGACATAAACAATATCAATATGTTGACATTTATTATAGACATGTAGCAGGTGAACTAATACATAAATTATATAAGTTTTATGCATCAAATCACACCCACTTTATATATCAGAAAATCAATACCGTAGTGATAGTCAAGCAATGTAAGTTTTCAGACTTGTACAACGACAGTAGGATGGTTTTCTCCACGTTAGTTTATAACAATTGAAAAAGAATAGAAAAAGATAAGAACGAGATAAAACAAAAATCACTTGCACTTTTGGTCCAACTTCACCGTCAAGTATCATACATTGAACATTAACTTTCAGATTATAGATAATTTATCTCAGTAGCAACCTATGATAAGAATAATAAAATACAAGAGATGCAGCTGAAACCACTTCTATTTTAGAATACAGTTATCACTACTTATTGTACAATAAACACGAGTTCTCAGATTGTGGGTAAGGTAGAATTTAAACCTCTTTTTGATGTAAATTTCAGACTGTAAAAGTGTGTTTCAGACCTCCTTTTATAAGGCAGGGCAGTCTCGAATACTTGCAATTTTACTAAAGAAACTAACTCCTTTTTGGTTATTGTCTTGTATGAGATAAGATAATATATATTAGACTATAATACCACTTTTTTCAGACCTATTCTAGACAAATTTCAGACCTCTTATAATCATTGTTTGTTATCCTTCAAATGCACTTGCCTACACAATTATTTTCCTCTTATTATGCTTGTATGTGCAGGTGGATATGCTTGAAACTTACAACTGTCAATGGTGATGATATGCAGCCAGGGTTTTAGTTTTAGGCTTTTATTTTTAATTTTATGGAAAATTATGTACAAAAAGATAAAATCAGGCCTAATTAACAATAAACACAAATTTAACCCAAAAAAATATTTAGACATGTAAAATTAGGGATTTTAGGGATTTTTTTGGTAATTTTGGGATTTTTAGGGCTCCTAAAATTTAGCCCTAGGGTTTTTAGGAACAAGAAATACATGTCAAAATTATAGGAGGAAGGGCCGAAATTTTAGGGAGGCCAAAAATTGAAATTTTTTTTTTTTTTTTTATGTTTTTTGGTTTTTAGGAATTTTTTATATTTTTGAATTTTTGGGGCTTCCTAAAATTTCACCTTAGGGTTTTTAGGGCTAAAGAAGGTAGGTAGAAATTGGAGGAGGGCCAAAATTTTAGGAAGACCAAAAGATAAAAAAATTTGATTTTTATTTGATTTTTAGGGTTTTTGTCATAAAATTACAGACCTAATTCTAACCCTAATTCTACTATGAAAATTCAAAATTACACATGAAAATGCAAGTTTAACCTAACAATAACATTTACAAAAATACAAACTAGGGTTTTTTAAATATTTAGAAATTAGGGCAACTTTGGGTTTAAGAGGGTCCTAGCCTAACCCTAGAGCATCAAGGAAAGAGGCTTCCCCTCTTGAGATGGTAGTTGGCAAGTTTGACAAGTAGGGCCTTCCTTAACGACCTCAAAGGTTGGTTAAAGGAGACCTAGTGGTAGAAAAACTTGAATTCTTAAAGCTCAAGCCTAAGAAGGAGTCCTTTGGGGGAGGTCCTAACAATGCTATGGTGATTAAAATTAGAAAATGACATAGTCAAGACAAAATGCAGCATTAATGGCTACCATTCCATCCTAAACAAGCATCATTCTCCAACCATTAACAAAGAGACATAAAAAAAAGAACATAGATACCTCCTTGTGCATGTATTAAACCAAGAACTCTAGCATCACCTTAGCAAGAAGCATGAACAAAAGATAGTCCAAGAAAATTGCTCCAAACCACAAGTAGAATCCTTCCTCAAGAGGTGTGCATCAATCAAAGAGTCCTAGTGAGGGAAAAAATTAGCATAAAATGTTTTATCCCATAAATTGTTATGTCAAAATGAAGTGAGGAGAAGTGTATTTATACTTTTCTCACACTCACTTTACAAAAATAAAAAAATATCCAGGTCGACATGCCTTTTTAGAATGTCAATTTGAAATTATAAATGTCAACTTAAAATTAAAACAATAATAATATAAAATAATCAAATTTGTGGGTAATTTGTTACATTTTCCCAAGGATTTACCCAAACATGGCTACAATAGCTAGAAATGAGCATATCGGTCTATTCTGAAGGCCAGATCGCGAAGGGGGGGTTCGTCATGCCCCATCTAACCCCAACAGTAGTGAAAATCCCTCAACGCCCCCCCTAATCAAGCATTGCAGCCTGGCCTGGAGGATGACATCATCATCAAGAGGAGCCCAAGGAGGGACGACGTTGGTGAGCTGGAGGACCAAAAGGGTGTGGAAGGTGACCTAGAGGATAGACATGTCCCTCGATACTGAAAGATCTGTCATTGGAGTGATAAATCAAGGTTGGGGTCATGTGACCCAATGATCCACCCATGGAAGCCCCAGACACCAACCTGAGGGCTTCAAGTCCTTTCATTAGGTAGTCAACAATGCCACTAAGTCATAGTACTTCCAAGGGAGAAACCAAAAGGTCAGGCCATAACCTTTACCCAGAAAAAGCTGGTTAAACACCCCTCCTGGTCAGAAAAAAATTGACCCCCTCTCCCCGGGGACCTTTGCAGGTGCGCTGGTATTGGTACCACGTAACAGGTACCAAACTAGCCAAGTCAATGTTTGACTCGGTCGGTTCGGTACAGATCCAACCCGAACCACCCGATTTTGTCAAAAACTGGCCAGTTTGGTCTCTGTACAACTCCCGCTGCAGTGAAATTGAAGTGAGTAATGTTAAATTGTAATGTTTAAAAGAATTAAAAGTGACATTCTCTTTATCTTTCATTCTCCTTCCTTTTACTTAAATTTTTAACATTACCATTAATTGTTTTAGGATGTTTGAGAGTGGTTCCAACACTTCATATGCAAAAAGTAGAATTTTAGATCTCATTCAAAATTCAACAAACTTAATAGTTTTTAGGATTTCAAGATTACAACATTTCCACTAGATTTTATCATGTATGAGGGTAAGGGATTGGAATTTAATCAACCACATCAAATTGTCTATGACTTGATGTTGGTGGTGTTGATGCTTGATTGGTGAAGTAGATTGAACTCCTCTGCCATGACTTTACTAAAAATGTACCCTTCAGTCAAGTAAAATCACTTATAAGCATGAGAAGCTTTTACTACCTCATTTTAATACTTGGATTAGGCAGTTTCATCAAAATTGTAGCATGTTGAATAATGTCCCGTCCTTGGAGGATCAACTTCAAGATTTGAGGTAGAGACAAGGGCTAAAGCATAGAAGAGGGGGAACATGGTACTATTGATGAATAAAATCCCAATATAGACAATGATTTCAATGATTTTTTATTTTCAATTTTAGTTCAGAACTTCAATTATGTATAGCACTTGGTGCCATTTTGATAGATTCACCCTTGCATGTTATTATTTTGTTCTACATCACGAACAATCGTTGCATGCTTCTTGTTATCGATAATGATTATGAGACATGCATGCTAGTTTGTCAATGGAAAATGCACGCAAATACAAATGAGAGTGTGTGGTTGAGCAGTGAGCACTGTTAAAGGCTTTTATTAAGCATCAGAGAGAAAGGCTGCAAATCTGATTGATGTGAATCCCAATAGCTAGTTGCCACTGACAAGTGACAACCATAAGTAAAGTCATGGCGCCATGAATTTCTGTATGGACATGTGGTTCCGTTATGCGATGCAACTTCCTACCTGCATTGTTAAATGCTTTCATAATTTCATTAAGTTCTCCATAATACCGGCCACTTTAAGTTTACGTGAATAGAGCATCGTATTAATAGTTTATACTTTCATCGCCCCATATTGAAGTGTTCAGGCGCAGACATGAATGAGCTTGCCATAAATGTTCAGTGGGGTTGTTGACTTTTTTGTGTGCATTTATCTTGACGGGCTTGGAATTAAATTCTCTGAAGAGACCATCACTGAATTGCGGTATGGTTGCTGCAGCCATTTACTGTATTTATCAAACATAATTCATCCCTCTTTATGACTATTCTAACACTTGGCTCCTTACGGATTTAGAGCTATCTGGCACTATTTTTCTTTTAATGGACGTTTCTATTAAATAGAGTTTTTAATTTATTATTGCCACGATTTGATGGCGTTGGTCCGGATGGCTTGCCTAAGTTGCCCTTTTGTGATAGAAAATAATATCGACAATTTGTTAAGACTAGGTAATGTTAGTTGTCGTGTGTTATGGAAGTGACTTTTCATTTCCCCTTAATCAATTGAATGAGAAAAACATATTTGTCTTTCTTTCATGATGGAACTTTGTTGTATAAAACTCTGTTTTGGTATAGAGCCATAGTGAAGGAGAGATACACCAGGTTACAAGTTATGTTGTCAAAGTGTAGCTGCTGGGTTGAGAGCCCGGAAGGGAGTCATTAAAGAGATCAGAAGCAGGCTTCAAATTTGAAGGCTTCAGTGCCCGTCAAAGGCACTTTTACCCGTCATAGAAGTATGCCTTAAATTTTACCCTGCAAATAAAACTCAACTCCATGCAGAGCCTGTCAATAATGAAATTGGGCTGAGTTGTGAAAATTTGCAATAGAAGGGCAACTGCAAATTCTGCCCGTCCAGGGGTTTTTAGTGATTTGGACGTCAGCAGTGCCACATCGGTTCCCCGTGGGCCGTGACCCCGTCCCAGCTGGAACTAGAAAATTGAAATTTGAGACTTTGCAAATTGCGACTGTGGTCTGCGAGCTCGGTGAGTACTGTCAGAACGAGTTATGGTGCCTGGTAGTCGGTGCCGGACGTCGGTGGAGTAGCTGAAGCTGAGTTATGGATTATGAACTGTGAAAGCAAAGCAATTAATGTTACCAACTGTTACTAGACTCCAGACTCGAGATTGGACTCCGTCACTCCACAGGGTACATACGTGTAACGTGTTTACTTGTTGTTGCTGGCGTTTGGCAGGTGCCGGTGCGACCGTGCGATTACCAATTTACCATAGTTGATAGTTGGAAACTTGGAACTTGGAACTTGGCAAAGGGTTTCGCTTCACAGAGCCTCCGTCACTCCGTGTTTTTGCAAATGAAGGCTTCGCCCCTAAGCCCCTTCTCTTTGTGAATTTGGGATCGTGTCGCGGCTCGCCCCTTCTCTTTGTGAATTTGTAGGGCTTTACCATAATCGCCCAGCGTCCACCGAACTTGAGCGGGTGTGACACGGTAAAAAACTGGAATAATTGGAGTCGACTCCAACATCAATAGCAGATCATTTAGGCACCGATGTGATTTGGGATAACCAGGAGAGAAGATTGCAACATGGGTTGTTGCCTGTTGGCAAATCGAGAGTTTGGCGAATCGATATTGCAAATGGACAAAAATCTATGACTATACAGAGGTATGCCTAATGCCAAGCAATTTTGTATTTGCTGCTTTATACAACATTTTCAAATCTGGTTAAAAAAACATTATAGGAAGAATATAATTTGTATTATTTGTTTCCCTAAAAAAATGCTTTCTGGCTTTCCATTTCTCTCTGCTATTCATTTATGTTGTACATAATTTCCATTTCTCTCTGCTGTTCATTTCTGTTGTACATAATGGGCTACACTTACAGTGAAAAAACGGGCTACAGTTACGCCATCATAAAGATGAAGCATTAATTTCTTGGAGAGGTTCGAGGGCCGAGGCCTTTACAAATTATAAAATTCATTTTTTTTAACCATACTTTGATATCAGAGACTGATTACACTGAGAAGTAATCCTTATCAAGTAGCTATATCATTTATATCTTAGAGAGTCTATACTCGGCTCTAGTCGATCCTTGACATTTGCAATTGAATAATTAATGCACATTTTTTGCACTTGATCATCTGCCTTTGTTCGGTGGTAAATGTGAGGTCGACCTAAGCAAACTGTAGACCACTAAGGAATGGGTTATCTAGTATCTCTTTGTTGGAAATATTAAAAGGCAAGATCTTATTGTTAAGAAAAAATGGCAGCCACTGCCAATATGGTTAAGAAGCAAGTTCTCATTTACACTTGTAGTAGTAAGAGCATTGGAGCGTTAGTGACCTTGAGAGAGGAGAAATTTCCAAAGCTGTGGGAGTGATAGTCTGGAACTTGTCAACTACATCTGCCAAGAATAAGTTCAATCGAAAGATCAACTGAAGTATGTGTAAAGAATTGCAGCTGATACTGATTTTAGGCGTTTTTTGAAATTTGTTATCCAGTGCAGTGAAATGTTATAGTCATAGCATTCCTACTTAGAAAAATCTAATATGAAGATGAATTATGTTTTGTTTGTTGTTTCTAGAAGAAAAAATGAGATCAGAATGTTTTCCAAAACATTGATACAGTATGCAAACTATATACTTGATATACATTGACTAATGTATATTTTAGAGCAGTAGATTCAGTGATAGTGCCCTGGTAAGAATTTTGTCAAATTTTAGTGTTTTAAAAGGACAAATCATGAACATTATTATTGGGGAATGCTGATGACTTTAAGGAGTTTTGGGTATGTTAAACAATGTGGGAGCCAGAACCAGATTTATAAGCATGTCATTGTATGTGAGAATATGTAATTTCAATTCTTTTCATAGAACCTGAAAATTTAAAAACTACCATAACTAAAATAAAAATAATTGGCCCACATATAGAAATTTATGGATTAGATTAAGTTTTTTTTTTTGCAAGAAATCAAACATGCCTGTGCCACTGCCCCAGTCAAGCTGAAAACAATGGTAATTTGGTACAGTCAAGCTGAAAAAATATTATTTACATATAATATAAAAATACAAAGTATTCAATTTGATGAAATCAAACATGCCTGAGCCACAGTCAAGCTGAAACAATGGTAATTAGGTACAGTAAAGCTGAAAACAATATTATTTACATATAATATAAAAAATATAAAGTGCCATATTGTTGATATAGGAAATTTATACGTGGAAAGTTAAAAGGGCTACATCTTCCTTCTCATACAAGCTCTGCACTTGCATGGTTTTGAAAATAATGCCCTTTTTAAACCACTAAACCACATCACATCAACATATAAAAACAACTGATAATCTATATATATTTACAGAATCTTGAAATGCACAACCTCACTAGCTCTGTATTAAGTCCTTGGGAGAGACCTTTTCAGGGCCGCAGGTATTGCAGGAAGAATGAATGATTCTGGACAAAGTTGTTCCCAAGCTTTTGAGCAATGTCAGAATTTGTGCGGCCATGGAAGCAAATATCTCCCTTTTTAGGTTTCCCCACTTCGGGGGAAGCCTACCCATCCTTCCTTGGGCTCTGCCAGTTCCAGTGCCACTGACAGGCTCTGCCATGAGCACACAATAAGAATCTCTCAACAGTTTGTTCGTCATTATCCCAATTCACAGTTTGTTTGTCTAACCAGATGCTAACAAAGCAAAGCACCAGTACTCTGATAAACAGAAGCAAAGTAACTCAAAAACCCGCTAGTGGTCTACAGTTTGCTAAAAGGAAAAAATCGTGTCCATTTATAGTAGTATAAGATGTGTCTGCAACATTTAGTATTATACAGTAGTTACATTTTCCCTCACGATGATATTCATATGACTAATGTATGAGGGTTTTTGAGTTACTTTATGGAAAGGAGTTCATAGATATTTGGCATATTTAAATCCAAGTTAAGCTTATATTTTTTGACTGCGTCCATAATTTCCTGTTTTCCCATTGTCCATGTTTTTTTTTAAACAGAGGTTCCATTTAAAACACCTAATCTGAGGGCTTGTATACATTTTGTCTGTTACATGCACTTGATGCTTGATTAAAAGGCCAAATTAGATTGTTTTATGAACGATTCTCACAGGGTAACCTAGACTCCTAGATTTGTATTCTCACTTCCGAGCTTTTAATGGCTCTTATTGCAGGGTAGAGAGCTAAAACGCAAAGCTCCATATTATAGTTTCCGTTGGGATTCATAAATTCGTGGTAGAGATATAACTATATAATAGAGGAAGCCATCAATTGTGACAGATGCAATCATTGCACTGGTGTTTCCAATCATTTGGATAGGATTTGTGTTTCTGGTGTAAGGACAAATCAGTCCAGCATACTCCCCTGCTGCGCCAGCATTTGGTTGCAGAGAGAATGAGTCAAACCCAGTTATGGCACAAAGAAGCTCTCCCAAATCTTTGAACATTTCCTGCAACAGAATATGCAAGCTTAAGCCTTTCTGAAGAAGTATTTCTTATTATATTAAAAAAAATTTCATGTATATCTCACCAAAGAAAATGATTGCCTTACCTGATAACCAGCAGCTTGATCTTGAGGTGCAAAAGGGTGAATGTTAGAAAAACTTGGGCACGTAACAGGCATCATCTCCACAGTTGCATTCAATTTCATAGTGCAGGATCCTAAGGGAATCATACTGTGGCACAAAGAAAGATCTTTTGCTTGTAACCTATGAAGGTAGCGCAGTAGCTCATGCTCTGTGTGGTACCTACAAACATCCACGTAATTCAACATGTTTAAAATGGACTAGTCTACCTGTTTATAAAACCTAAAAAATACTGATTATAGCATCTAGTCAAATTCAGTACTAGTTCTTACATGTTGAAAATTGGATGTGTCAAATAAGCACTCTCCCGGATAAAAGCTTTTGGAATTGCATATTGGACTTCCGGGGCAAGGGAGTCTGCTGTGAAGTTTACCTATGTAATGCAGAGAACTGTTCAGCAAGGTGAATTCTAATATATGGGCAAGAATACTGATGCAAGTTATACTTACAGGTTTATTTCCAGCAAAAACTTTAAGTAGCTTATCTACATCGTCCAATGTAGTGGTCTCATCAAAGGAAACAATAACCTGCAACATTGTGAGCATGCACCAGGATTTGTTATTTGCTAAAATATAATGCATTGGAGTTTGGATCTACCAGATTCAATCTCAGCCTGTATTGAGAGGCAGCCAAAGGAAACACAAATCCTATCCAAATGATTGGAAACACCAGTCAGATTCAAGATACAGATGTTATTATGGAGTTTGGATGTGTTTGTGACAGATGCAATAATATTTTTCCTTACATGTTTTCCATTTTTAGTGTTTCATATGTTTGGCTAGTTATGCAAAATAAAAATCCATTTGATATTTATTTTAATATTTTTTTGTTGAAAATGGTTTCAGGTTATAGACTTGTAGAGAAATCATACATATTCAAAGACTTATATTTCTCAGCTACATTCAAAACTTACAATATTTTGATGGGGTTCTTTGGGGCTCATGAATGAATTTTCTGCTACATAATTTATTGAGAAACAATGTCTAGAATTGGTCGACCTAAAAAGCATGGGAGACAAACAACACTTGATAATGCATTTAACTTGAGTCGACATGATGCAAATGTTGAAGAAGATGTTGATTTTGAAATTGATAAGAATATTGAAGAAGAAGGCCGTCAAGAAAAGAAAGGAAAAGGAGTAGCTACCAAAAGATCATTCAAACATGGATGGAAGTTAATGCACAAATGGGCTTATCCGATAATAGGTCCAAATGGTGAAGAGCGCATCAAATGTTTATGGTGTGTTAAATTCAAAGGAGATACACCATTTGCAAAGGAAGGTAGCAGCACAATCCAATTAAGTGCATTAAATGTTCATGCATCATCAGAGGCTCATAAACGTTCAATTCATCTATTGGAATATGAATCAAGCCAACCCTGTTTACCCATCTCAAAGCATGTTGAACTAATGCTGAATGTTGAAAAATATAGAATAGTTAGTGCTATGGAAACTATGTATTTTGTGGCTATAAGGGATTTACCTTTAGAAATGTACAAAGACTTATGTGACCTCCACAGGTATAAGAGAACTCCTAATATGCCATTAACCAATGAATATTCTTCATATATTAATATCACTTCTGGTAAAGAGTTTTTACTTGCAGCAAAAGAGGTTTATTGGGAAAAGTTGAAGGCAGAAATTTGTTCTAGCCCTTTTTATTCCATTTTGGTTGATGAAAGCACAGATAAAACAATGCAGCAACACTTGATTGTATATATTACCTATCTAATGGATGGAGGGAGAGGGTCATGCATGACAAAATTTATTCGACTTTTGAAAATCAAAGATAGCACTGCACAATCCATGTATGAATCACTTTCAGGGCTATTATCTGAGATGAAGCTGTCAAAACATCAAATGGTGGGTTTTGGGTCAGATGGAGCCTCATCTATGAGAGGTATCCATGAAGGTTTGGCAGCTAAGTTGCTCCGGGAGGTGCCTCATTTGTTATGTATTCACTGTATAGCACATCGTGAGGCCTTAGCTATAACAGATGCTACAAACTATTTTCCTGAATTTAAGTATATTGATAAACTAGCCAATAAAGTATATTCATGGCTAGGAAAATCTGCAAAGAGGCATGGAGAATTTAAGAGTTTGTTGGACCTATTTCAAATTGACAAGCTGCAAATACTTCAAATTCATCACATCCGATGGCTTTCTAGGGGGCAGGTTATGAACAGGCTTGTTAAAGTCATGCCAGCATTGTTACACGAATGGAAAAATGATGATGCAAAGATGTATGAAATGGGAACACTATTTCAAGTTCAATTTTGCATCCATTTGCTTGCTGATGTTCTTACTGAACTAAATAAATTCAGCCAACGATTTCAAGAGGAACATATTGATATAACATCCATTGGCATGCAATTAGATGTGCTCATTGATCTTCTTCGGAGGAGATTCTTGCGAAACATATTTGGGGTTGGTTCTCAACATGTTGCATCTTTCTTGAAGAAATCTGAAAATGGAAATTTGGAGTTTATTGATAATACAGGTGTTTCACATGTCCATTCATTAAGATTTGAACCAATACCAAATTCACTTGGGTCTGGTACTATGGAAGATTGTATTCACTTAGGAAAAGCATTTATCCAAAAACTGATTGATTGTCTCAATGATAGGTTTACAGATTTACCTGTGTTCAATGCAGCAAAGTTTTTTAGTCCCCATTGTTACTTTGAAGAAGAAGATGAAAGAGATTCTGAAACAAAACGATGGTTGTTACGTCTATGTGAAAAATTTGATGTTGGAAACTCACCAATAATTGATACTGAAAAATGTGAAGGTGAAATGGAAAGTTTTGTTGTCACTCTACATCGAGCCTATCCAAAGAAAAACTTGTTTGGAACATGGGAGCAATGCAAAGGTGAACTAGAGTGGTGGGATTCTTTTCCAAATTTGATGAAATTATGGCAGATTGTTCTTATTCTTCCAGCAAGTACTGCTAGTTGTGAAAGAGGATTCTCTAAGTTGAACCGTATAAAAAATGATGATAGATCTAGACTTTGTTTAGAAACCTTATATACTTTAATGTTTTTATCTCTATCAGCACCTCAGGAGTTGAATGAGGTAGATTGGAATGCAGTTTATGAAACTTGGACAAAAATGAAGTTGCGGCGACCTCTTCCATTAGGTTGAGTAAGTTGATGATGATACAATATTTTAATCAATACTGTAATGTCTATTTTTTTGTAGTTCGATATACGAATGTTATTACTATGTAGCGGAAACTATTTTCAATGTGGCTCCATCAAGTTACCAGATGTTTAGTAGGACTTGTATCACAGTTATAATAGTCTTTGCAAACATATAACCATGTTAAGATAGTGGTTTGATATGGATAGAGTAATTTTGAAATACTGATTTATATTTTTCAAAAATATTATTAGTTTTCAATTGATTTTGTCCATTTCATCCAATTGATAAAGGTCCCTCTCTGTTCATGTCCATGCTACCTTGGCTTATTTAGCATATATTTTTATTTTTAATGAAAAATCTGTGTCTGACCTCTTTCATATTTAAGGCATGCCCATGATGCATTTTTATTCAGATTTGTTATCATATTCAGATTTGTTATTATATTCAGATTTGTTATCATATTCAGATTTGTTATTATAAGATGGCTTCTCATTTATTGTATCACTGTTGGTGCTTGATGTTGGCATTCTTATGGCCTGTAAATGACATGCCGGGAATATTCGTTGATGATTAGTTGAATCTCATCACAATCCCTGTTTGATTACTACACTGTTCATTCTTTGGAGGAGTGAATAATATGAGCAGCGTCGTTGTAGTTTTTGTTGCAAGACTGATAAGCATACATGCATACAATGCACATTTTGAATTCAGTGGCTCTTTCTTGAATGCACAGATGATTGAACTTCCAAGAAAAGATGGCATACTTCAATCCATTGTGCCTTTTATAATAATTATAATACTTATTATCTGATTACAGGAGACGAATCAGACCATGTATTTCTTATTGGAAAAATAGTTGTTACACAGTGTATTCCTTCATTGGCAGACACCAATCATATACAGGTTTTGCAGCACTACCATATCATTCCAGTGATTAAACATGAATGTTGAAGATAAGGATACTTGCATTCATATTCAGATTTTTCCTCCTTTCCCCTGTACTTGCATTCATATTCAGATTTGTCCTCATTGTTGTCATATTCAGTTTTGTAGCAATGCCAATTTTCTTATGTTTATTTATGACTGAAAACAATTTTAGAGACTATGAGTTTCATTAATTTGTATGTCAGTTATGGCTGCAAGGTATTGTCATTTGGGCTACAGTCAGATCCATGTGTTTGATTAATATCACATGTCTAATAATATATCCACTTAAAAAATAGCATGTGTACTTCATTTTGCAATATCTCATTAGGTGAGATGTACCACATCTCTAATAGTATATCCATTTAAAAATAACATGTATACTTCATTTTGGGCTATCTCATAAATTTACAACACTTTAAAAATAAAACACCAAGTAAGTTGGTTTTGTCTAATTAAATGTCATGATCGAGTTATTCTAGTCCAAATTTCTACTCTCCAAGTCCATGAGATGAATAACATCTCTAACGGTATTTTGGTTCAAGATAAGTTTTTGTTTCTATGTACATATCTATCTAATTACATGCATTTTAGGTTTTCATGTTTGGTTTCAACCTTCAACACATTCACAAGGAGTTTGGCATCCATTAAATTGTGATAAAGGTAATGAAATGAAGCGCTTTGTCATTTGACATTTTGGTGTAGTTAGATGGAATTTATCTTAATTTGCACACTATCCTTTTCATTTCAATACAATTCTTATTAACATTACTACTTTTTTTCAGGTTAATGGCAACCGCAGACTACAATCCCAATATAAACCAGATGGCTACACTCAACCCAACTGTTACTATGTTGATAGAGTTGACAACAAATGTAATCAAAGACAATGAATTTGGAGCATTAAAGTAATTGAGTTGTTGTGTGGTTCAATGAACTTAGTTCAATGATGTGCAAACATATGGTGATCTATCCCTTAGTATGAAATATTTTTTTCTAAGATTTTGTTTCAAGACAAGTCTTTTGTTCTATGTACACATATTGATGTAAACCAATGTCTTTTGATATAAAGCAAGCATAGTTACTTTTGTTTTTTCTATGAACATGTTTCCTTACTTGCAAATACAAGCTCTGTTGGTTATAAAACAAGTGATTTCTTCATATTATTGTTTTTTTTCCTTTTGTTTTTGAAATTGATTTTATATAGGTTCTTGGGTTATTTAACTAGCCCATATTAATATAATCTTGCTTATTAAAATTTATAGAGCGAAACAATGCAAATATCGCCATTATGTTAGTGAATTGATAAAAACAATAATGAAATTTTGATGTACTATAACATTTTCAAATGAAAAGAATGATTTATTTTTGCATGTCAGCACTGAAGGGTTCGATATCTCATAGCCCTTCAAAGTGAAATGCGACCCTACCCTTCAAATTTGATCCCTGATTAGAAGAGTTGTAGAAGAGGCGCATTTTGTTCTGCTAATTTGAAGCTACCTTGGTGAAGGATTTGGTACCCGTGAGAGCCGTCATTCGTGTGAGAAGACCAAAGTTGTCACTGCTGCAAGGTTCCGACAACACCTACAGTTGTAGTTGCAAGTGCAACTTTATACATTATGTCGCAGCCTCGTATTCAAGAAATCGAACATATGCAAATCCATCAAATACTCAATATGACAAATAATTTGATGGATTCATATTTAAATGAAGCAAATAAATTAAATGGAGAGAATTATGTAAATTGGAAATTTAAGTTACGGACATTAATGGAATTGTACAATGTCTGGACAATTGTGTGTTTTGAGATGAAGCTAAACCATTCGGAGAAACCAAGGCAAATGTTATCTTGAGAATGTCTATTAAAGACATCATCATGAAACATAGGAGGTAGTAACTATTTGTATGAGATGGCAAATACAAATTGGGTATTGTTTTTAAAAAGTAAGTTTTTCTTAATCATAAGGGGAAAAAATGAAAACATTAGTAATTTTTTTGTTTAGAGTTAAAGGGTGGAAGGATAAACTAGGTGATAATGGAGAGAAAATATCAAGTATAAATTTAGTTACTGTAACTTTAAATGGTATGTTAGATGAGTGTCATGTCTTTATCACTAGTATTGTAGCAAGAGAGAAAACACCTTCATTCGAAGAATTGATAGGTATCATATTGCAAGAAGAGGAATGGAAGAAGAATCTTAACAACATATTTTAGAGTTTAGATTTGGTTTTGATGGCCAACGCCAAGAAACCATACAAAGAAAATGCTTGGGTAAAGAATAAAATAGATAACCATAATTTGAAAAATGTATAAGGTAGGGCATTAGCAAGGATAGATGCAAGTGTGAAGAAGAATGGGTCATGTTACTACTATGGTAAGATTGAACACTATGCTTATGAGTATAGGAAAAATATGTTTAATTATTCCAAAAATAGAAGACAAGAAGGAAATTTTGTTGATAGATCAGGAGTAGAGGTAAGAGATGATCTCGAAAATCTAAAATTGTTTATTTCAGAGGAAACCTTATCAGTAGAAACAAATGATTGTAATGCATGGTCCATAGACTTAGGAGCTAATCATATGACTTGTAGTAGAGATTGGTTTGAAACTTATCATGAGAAAATTGATGGTACTAAAATCTATCTATGTGATGATAGATGTCATGAAATAGAAGGATATGATTACATGTATGTGTAAATTTTTTGGATAAGTAATGTATTTACCGTGGATTAAGAAAAACCTACTCTTAGTTTCAACAATTACATATCAAGGCTTGAAAGTGGGTGTTCCCATGAAGATGGGTAACACTTTTTGGCAAGAGAAGGGTGCATAATGGAGAAATATAGAGTTCAATTGAGCTTTGGTTAAGTGAACACTTTTTGGCAAGAGAAGGGCAGGAAGTGGAGAAAAATAGAGCTCAATTGATCTTTGGTTAAGCCCTCTATCGAGCTTTCAAAAGCTTGATCGGTGGCTTAACCAAGTGCTTAAGAGGGTTTAGATAACTCTCGATCGAGCTACTTATAGCTCAATCGATCTTTTTACCTAAATCAAGATAATAGCTTGGTCAATGTTTTTACCTCAATTGAGCAATTAGCTTGATCGAGGTAAAAAGATTGATTAATTTCTTGCAACTTGCAAATGTTAAAAAAAACAATTTGCGGGTAAACTATTTAACATTCCACCTGTGCGACTTGCAAAGAACCTTGACTGAGCATTTGAGTGCATTGAGACCCAAGACTGACTAACCAACCACTAGAGCTACCAACCAACCAACCAATCACATCCACACCAAGAGGTTAGCCACTAAAAACAAAAACAAAAAAAACAAATTATAATTTGATTTCAATAATTTTTTTTTTTTGGTAATCTCAATTTTTTTTTTATCAACCAACAATGTTTATGCTGCCAGTTTTATTTTCAAATGAGTATCGGAAAGCAAAAATGCTACCATATTTTTTCCAATCCTCCGACAATGCATGGAGGATTGAAAAAAATCCAATACATACATAATTAAAAATAAAACCGACAACATAAACGTTGTCGTTTTTTTCATTGAATTGCATGAATGAATAGAGCATCGAAAGAAGGCCCAATGGATTATCGAGGAATGCTCTAATGGGTCATTGGAGGAAGGTTTGATGGAGCATCGGAGGAAGGTATAAATGGTGCCAAAGGTGAATATCGAGTGTTGTTGGAGGTAATGTAAAATTCATTGGAGATAAGTCTGAGGGTGTTTAGGGCAACGCTGATGGGCCAATTCTGATGGTGTACCAGGAGTGATGTATTGGGGTCCCATTTCAAGGAATTCGATGATGGATCATGTGGGAACACTGGTATACCAATTTTGATAGGGTGTCAGACATGTTGTATCTGGAATTTGATAGTTGGGCAAGTTGACGTCGATGAAGCTCAGCAATAGGTACAAGAAAATTTTGGAAAGAATGAAGAATTTCTGAAAGTCATAACTTTTAGCTACAGAGATAGTTAATGGAAAGCTAATGATCCAAAGTATACAGTGGCATGATCGGAACAAAAAGAAGGGTCTCATATTTTTTTAAAGAAATTGATTAGCAAAGAGCCTATGGTTCTTATTTGACAAAATTTGTCAAATAAATTATTTTTTCCAAAAGTTTAAAATGTGAGCATTTTGGGTAAATTTTGGGATTTTAAATGCATCTAATAAGCTCTTAATGATATAAACATATTGGAGATACAGTTTGGCATAGACACAGTCACAGATCAGGTTATAGAGAAAGTACAAAAGAGTAAAAATGAATGTTGGGTGGCTTCCACACAGCCATGAAGATGTCAGGGGTCAAAATATTAGTGTGGGAAATGCAGAAACATAAACAAATGGGCATAGAAAATATGTTAATCCGTTGAAATTTGTAAAAACCATTATAAGTCTAAGGATAGAAGTACAAATTTGTAGGGTAGACAATGAGAGGATGTTGAGGGACCAAGAACAACAAAATCAGTTGAACACTTAGCTAATGCAAAGTCTAAATATGTTAGAGAGGTAAATGAAAATAGTCTTAACCTCATTTCAAGAGAAGGAGGGAAGAGAAGGCTCAAGGAAGAGATCACATGAGAGATATGAACAATATAAATGTGTTACCGGGGGTCATATGCAACTCCAATCATGTTATTGTGTAGTCAGGAAGTCATTTAAGCCTGAAGGGACAAGCAAAAATTCATAGATGCCTCCACCAAGACATCATAAAAGAAAGCATGTGGAAGACAGCTTACAAGGGGAGATTATAAAAATTAAACCTCCTATTTTTTATGGTCAGAACAAGAAGGGAGAAGATTTTAAATCTTGGTTTATGGGAATGACGAAATATTTCCAATTATATAATTACTCCTCTAATCAGGGAGCTAGTAATGCCTACATTTACAATTTGCAAGGCAAGGACTCCATTTAGTGGGACTAGTTGGCTCAAGTGAAGCATATTAGTGAAAATAGGATTTCATGGAGGAAATTCAAGAAGTACATCTAGAAAAAATACCTATCAAAAAATTATTATAATAAGATGGAAGAGTTCTTTGAACTCAAGTTGGGAAATATGAGTATGGATGAGTATGAAAATAAGTTTTTAGAATTGCTAAGATACAATCGGTTTATCAAGGAGGAGAAGGTAAATATGCAAAGATTTGTAAGTGGTTTTACTTCATTTTATATGGATAAAATTCAGTATGATAAACCCAATACCCTTGAAGAAACAATCTGGAATGCCAAGCATATGTATGACCAAAACAGAGGAAGGGCATATTTTCAGACGTCATGGAGAGATAAGAGGAAGGATAAGCATGATGAAAGAAAAAAAGGATTCAAACAATATTTCTTCAGGAACTAACACAATTCATATCAACAAAGTAATCCAACTCAAAATGGACCCAAGATGACAAAATATTTGGGAAAATGGGAACCCGAACACAATTAAAATGTTGGGAATGGTAAAGAAATCATATGTATAAAGATTTTCCTCACAAAAGAGACAATATGAGGACTATACACAATTTAAAGGAAACAGATACCATGGACGAGGTAGTCAGGAACATTCCTAGAATATATGCAACATTGGACAATAGACATGCATATCATCAATAAAATTGAGGTTGGAGGTAAAATTTCCAATCACCCTATTGCTATTCTCATTGATTAAGGAGTAAGTCATATCTATATTGCTCCTAATTTAATTGAAAGATTTCATTTAAAGAAAATTAAGCATCATAGAACATGGATGGTTCAGTTGGCTACTGAGGCAAAAATAAATATTAGTGAATTGGTAAAGAATTGTCTGTTGGATATGCATGGACTGAACACATTTACAGATTTAAACATAATACCACTTTGTTCATATGATATACTAATTGGGATGGACTAGATGGATGCACATCATTTGATATTAGATTTTCATAACGAATCATTTACTTGTCTTTATGAAGAAGGGTAGCAAAGGATAGTGAAAGGAATTCCAAGGCCTATTTCTATAAGAGAAATTTAATCCTTGCAATTGAAGAGATGCTTCATAAAAGGATGCTAGATGTATACAACTCATGTGCAAGACTCAGAAAAGTATAGAAGATGAAATTTAGAATACTTTCTAGTGTTACAATATTTTGTAGATGTATTTGAACAAGTGTTGGGATTACCATCAAAAAGAGATATTGATTTGATGCTAGCGGCCACTCCATTTTCTAAATTTCCAAATAGAATGAGTACACCTAAGTTAAAATAGTTACAGATGCAACTGGAGGAATTGTTGAACAAAAGGTATACATGACCAAGTGTGTCTCCTTGGGGAGCACTAGTTCTATTTGTAAAGAAAACGGATTGAAGCTATGAGGTTGTGTATTGACTTCGGACAATTGAACAACGTTACCATGAGGAATAAGTACCCTCTTTCTAGAATTGATGACTATTTCAATCAACTAAGAGGAGAAAATATTTTCTCAAAGATAGATTTGAGATCTAGTTACCGTCAGGTGAGGATAAAAGAAGAAGACATTAGTAAGACAACATTCAGGACCGAGTGTGGTCATTATGAGTTTATGGTTGTGGCATTTGTGTTAACAAATTCCTTAGCTACATTTATGTACCTAATGAATGGAATATCCAAAGAGTATATAGATAATTTTGTCATTGTAATTTTTAATTACATTCTTATTTACATAAGATATTACCAAGCCCAAAATGTATCCTAAATAAGAAAAAATGTGAATATTCCAGGAATCTTTCGTATTTTGGGCATACTTTTTTCGCTTGTAACTTTGAATTGGGAGGAATTTGGACCGTTGGAACGCACTTGCAATTATCTACAACTTTCATGTTTTGAGTTTTGTCTGATTCCGTACCGTTTGTCCGAGGCAGGCATTTTAGTAAAAAAACATCCTTCAAAAGATGCTTTAGAAAAACATCTTTTGAAAGATGATTTTTTACTAAAATGCCCACCCTAGACAAACGGTACAGCATTAGACAAAACTCAAAACATGAAAGTTGTAGATAATTTCAAGATCTTTCCAACTATTGAAAGTCCTCCCAATTTCGAGTTACGAACACAAAGTTATGCCCAAAATACGAAATATTCCTGGAATATTCACGTTTTTTCTTAAATATGATACATCTTAGTGTTGGGTAGAATTTTATGTATTCAAATTCAGAAGAAGAGTGTGAGGAGCACATGATATTTGTACTAAAAGTATTAAGAGAAATTAGCGTTATGTTAAGCTGAGTAAATTTTCTTTCTATCATAGATAAATTCATTACTTTGCACATATCATCTCTGAAGAAGGAAAAGTAGTGGATCCATAAAAGACAGAATCTATTATGGGATGGTCTGCACCGAACAATGTATTAGAAGTAAGTTCATTCATGGGATTGGTAGTGGATACTACAGAAGGATTATAGAGTGCTTCTCCAAAGTGGCACATCCAATTTAATCATTGTAGAAGAAAGGAATCATGTTCCGGTGGACACCACAATGTGAAGGGAGTTTCCAGTAGTTAAAGAGATTCCTCACCAATACACCATTTATCAAGATTGCTAATCCAAATGAAGATTTTGTAGTATGTACAGATGCTTTCCAGGAAGGAATTAATGGAGTCCTTATGAAAAATGGACATGTGATTTGTTATGAATCTAGAAAGCTTAAAGAGCATGAGAAAAAGTATGTCACACATGACTTGGAAATTGCTACTATTGTGCATGCATTAAAGATGTGGAGGCATTATCTAATGGGTAGAAAAATTGAGTTAAGAACATATAATAGTGGGATGAAGTATTTGTTTGAAAAGAAAATTTTGAATGTAAGACAAACAAGATGGTTAGAATTTCTGTGTGAGTTTGATTTTGATATCAAACATATTAAAGGCAAGGAGAACAAGGTTGTTGATGCATTTAGTAAAAGAGTTAATGCCATGCATGTTTTAGCCATAAGTATTGCAAATCATATTTAAAAACCATAATTATTGAGGTTGTTATATCAGATGAACATTACCTCCAGGTAAAATAGGAATTTGCACAACATAAGTATGAATATTACAAGTTGGAAGATAATGGAACACTTATGTACAGAAGCAAAGTTTATGTTCTGTTGGTTATCCTTCTCTTTATTTGGGGTTGACCTGGGTTCTGTGTAGTTGCCTTACTTTAGATCCAACAAAATCCCCTTCACTGGCCCTTTCGGCATCAACCTGCGAGCAGGCTAAAGTCTCACCCGAAGTGAAGATGGGTGGTTACAGAATCAGGTTTCTGCAACTTGGTGACGTGCGGTTATGTTATGCGAGCTAGTTATGTGCAGCTTACTCAACATCTACTTAATAGATTATTATCAACATGTATCTACGCACTTCGTAGTTATCAACAACCTACAGAATTTGTTGAATCGTTTCTACCTTTACTCTGCTAACTACGCAATTGTCATACTTAACATGACTTCACAATGTTCATACATGCGTGTTCCACTACTTATCATATCATTCTCATTCACATTTATATGAAAATGCATATATAAGCATAAACATTCATGAAAACACAATATAACATAGATTCAAACACATAACACAAATATTTATGTGGTTCACCCTCGAGATGGGAGCTACGTCCACGTGAACTATTCTTATATTTCTTGGAAGGGTTAACAGTTCCAGTCTGCGCACTCAGCTATAGAATCTTCTCTACAATAGATCTCGGCGCACACAGCTGTATAGTCTTTTTTCCTCTCTTATATCTCTCTCAGACTAGATCTAACAAAATCTAACAATCTCTCAAAATCTCTCTCTCTCTCTCTAACCCTTCCTTATACAAAATTTCCCTTTATATAGATTGTACCAAAAAGGTCCGATATTTACAATAACTATGGGCCAACCCCCATAGTACCCTTAAACCCAAAATGGAATGATTCTCCTATTTACCATGCTTTGTCTTTACTTCACTAGAGCTCCGTTGTCCTTTTGCGCTGCTTCTCTAGCTCTGGCGCTTCTCTAACCGTCGCAGTTTTGATCGCGCGGTTTTGACGCTATAGTGGCGCATCATTTGCACCATTCCGCTTCTTTACTCTTTACTTCTAGAGCTAGCAATCCTCCTCTTCATTCATAACTGCTACAACTATCTCGATCGTCCTTAGTACTTCACCTTTACTAAGGGGACAGGTCCTTTTCTGCCACTTCGCTTCACTCCATACCCTACTCCTGGGAATTGTGGAGTTCCTTCTCCTAAAACTGGTTGATTTTAGGCCTCACCTAACTTGCACTTTCGCCATCAAAAATTCCTCCACTTGGGTTGTGCCAAACATGCCCCTAACACTTACTCATGGCTCTCCCCTCAGCGACTTTGACTGGGCTGCTTCGATTGCGCATCCCCTGGGATGTTTGATTTCGCAACGAACTCCTGAAAAGTTGCACTCAACTTCACAATTGTTTCCTTAGTCTCTTGCTCAAACTCCTTAATTGTTTCGAGCATCTCCTCTAAGATGGGTTCTTGAAGTTTCTATTTTACTGTGCAACTTATCCTAAATTTATTCATAAATTGCAAACGCCTCTTCCTGCATCAGCTGTAACTTCGACGAAGTTTCAACTTCCTTCATCCTTAACGCTTTCATCTCTTTCTGGAGTTCTTTCGTCTCTCCGAACTTCTGTATCCTTTTCCTTTGCAGCAAATCCTTCATAGCCATGTTCACAGATTCAAGATATTTCTGTCGTTGTTGTACTTCATATTCTTGAATTTTTTGTGACTTAGGGTCTTCCTATAGCATAGCCCATACTTTGGTTATTTTTTCAAGTAGGTCTTGACATCTCGCCACCTCTATGGAGATGTTTTCTATTGAATCTTTCAATTCTTCGGCTCTTGCTTCTTTAACTTGTCGCAGAGTGCCAGGCTGTTGTCGAGATTCTAACTCAACAATCCTTTCTTTATATCCGATCTCCATATTCTCCATCTTAGCTTTGAGTTTATCCAAGTGGTACCAATCCTCAGAATAATGGCCTTTACTTTGGGTTCTTCTCCACAATCTGTTCTTCACGCAAACTTCAGCGATAAATTTATTCAACTTCTTCTGCTTCTCTTGTGCATATGATAGCTCCTTGGTCTTCAGTGCGCATTCATCCTTTAGCTCCTTGTAGCTTTCCTCCAGCTTCAGATGTTGGTTATAAGAGATCATGTCTCTATCTCGGATTTCTTCCACAACCTGCAGATGTAGATTATGTAATCCTTTTATGGGAAACATCCCAACATTAATGTCTAGATGTGCGAGCTGCTTCGTACCTTTAGTAAGCTAGTTAGTTGGGAATATGACATTCATCGGCTCGATTTTGACTAGTCGAGGTCTCATTGTTAAGGTAGGCACATTTCTCTTCCTTTGGCTTGTCTCATTTGCCCTATCTTCAGAATCTGATTCTCTTGCCAAGTCTAACTGGACTTGTTCAACTCTTGCTACCATACTCTTTAGTTTTGCGAGGCTCTCTATTATGCCTGCTTGGACTGCTTCTTGTTTGCTTTCCTTTAATGCAAGTGTTTCTTCAATGTTCTTAGACACTCGAACTGCGATGCAATCATAGTCGTCCTCGTGCAACTGCACATCAAGCGAAGCCTTAGTTGCTTTTTGTTTCTTCCTTTGCGTTCCTTTCGACACGACTGTGTTGGGTTCCTTTCTTTTCTCACCTGCTGACAAGCCAATAGCTTGTTGTTGTTATGCGCCTTGGCTTGGTTCTGGATTCTGTGCACTTGTTGTGTCATCATCGTGGTATTATGAATTTCTAGCTTTGCTTTCTTCTGATGTGGTGATCAACATGGTTGGCACATCGACCTTCCACTCTGGTGTCCAGTCTTCCATAATTAGATCGATTTTCCGCCCTTCTGGTTGATATAATCCTTCAAACCATTCAAGGTTCTTTAGCTGTGCTCTCGGTTGAATGTAGATGAAGTAAAGTCCATCTTTAAAAGTCATCTTCTGAATATATAGAGTTGTGACTTCTTTAGTGATACACAGAGTCCTCTAAATGAATTTGCATAACTTCTCATAATAAGTAAGCCACTATATGTTGTTTACCCCCTGTCTATCTGGATTTTAGTTTTCCCACATGTTCGCAAACCTTGGTCCTCGGAAATATCCCATGAATACCGGAACATTTTGTTGATAGTTAATCTCTTTCCAGCCTACAAATGAGATCAACACAAGAAACCAACTGCAGTGGAATTGATTTCCACCATCTTGTGTATCTCGAATGTCATCAAGGAATTCTTTCAGCAGATAGCTCACCCAATTGTACTGAAGTCCATCCTTGGCTGTTACAACGTAATCTTCCACCTTGTGAGCATCAGCACTCTTTGGCCGGCAGGATCCATTTTGCTGACTCAGATCCACTTTATATCCTTCAGACACACTATTTTCCTTATTTTTTCCTTTGTATGCTAGCTGCATCACTACAGTGGGTGTACTCGTGAGTTGCATCACTATAGCCCGCAGGTAGCATGTAAAATGGTAAAAATCACTAGTTAATTACTTTTTACTCCCAAAAAGCGGTCATAGGGTGACCTTTGGCCCTCCATTTTCCTCGAAATGCCTCGATGTGTCCTTTCACTTACCTTTGGGAGGACTATATATTGAGCACATATGGCTTATGGATGGGGGGAGAAAGGAGAGCAAGAGAACTCTAGTGGATTTTTTCCCTATCTTGAGTCTACACTCATTTGATCCTTGTAGTTGTGAACCCCTTATGTTCACCTTCCAAACTCCTATCGTAGTTTGAATTTTCCATTCCATGGAGGATTGAAGTGGTGGAGGCACAAGTGGATTGACCCAGATCTTGGTTTAGATTGGTTGCCGACAAGAGGTCATATCACATTGTACTTCTTGTTATTTATTAATAGAAATACTCATATTCTCGTCCATTAATATTGTGAATGTTGTTTATATTACATTGGGTTTCATTTACTTATAATATCATGGACCATTGCTATTGATGATGTTAATGTCGTTTATATATTATATGCGCTTGTTGTATATTGGCTGCCAAGACTAATTTGTAGGTTCGAGTGCACAGATTGAAAGCTTCAATGAGGATCTACATCAAACTTTTGGATCGACGTTGGTTATGTTCTTCATTATCTTAGCATTATCATTTATATAGCATAGCATTGAGAATTGAGTTAATTTCTGGTAGTCATCTATCTGTTGTGGTCCACCCCAAGCCATAGGAAGTTTTCTCCAACACAGAAATGGTGACTCCACTAGGGAGAACATCCATTTTTGGGGATTTTTGAGCATCAGTCCTTAGTTAGAGTTGTTGTGTGTCGAGTCTCTGTGTCATTGATTGGCCGTTAGGATACTCTATAGAAAACACCCTTTTTTCTGAGCCATTGGACTCTTTGGTTGCTCATTTGCTTTTCCCTACCCGCGGGTGAGATTAGCTCTGCCTGCGTTTACCCGCTTCTGTCTACACTATAGTCCGTGGGTACCCGTAGATATTCCTTCGACAATAGCGTACAACTCCAGGGGTGACTTGTTTATGGCCTTTGGTTGTTGCTGGGTTGATTCTGAGTGTTCCTGAGTCTTCTTTAGCCTTGTTCCTGACTGTTCCAAGCCTTGTTTGTGACCAGAACTCCTCTTTTCTCTTGGTTTTGAGCCTCATTGGTTTTTACCCATTTTTAATTTTTAAGCTCATTCCATTGGCTGAGTCTTACTGTTTGGGATATGCTAGGTTGTCTAAGTGATCTCCTTTGCATTTTTGTAACTGAATAGTAGGATTTTGCTTACATTTTTCATTTCATTAAATTGAAAAATACAAAAACATAGTTTTGCATTTTCCTTTTGCTTATAAGTGAAAATACAATTTTTTTTTACTTTCATGTACTGCATTTTTGCATTGAGTGCTTGCTGATTTCATTTAGGTTCTGCTTGTGCATTGAAAATATAAAAGAGTTGCATTTTTTATTTCGAAACTGTTGGATTGATTTTGCATGTTAGTGGCATTGTTTTTATTGGATAGATGAGTCTAGAGTTTGACGATTTTACATACTATTGAGTCATATATATCACTAGTTTCACGACCATATCCTTTGAGTAACCACAACCATTAAAATTAATGCTTAATCTAAAATTGATTAGAATGATTTTATTTATAGGGTACACCAACTAGCATAGGTTTAGAGTCTTGGAATAGATCATTGTGAGTAAACAATCCAAGTCTACTAGACGAAACATTATGTGTCTAACCAGGGAGTGGTGAAATCCATGGTATACATCGGTGTTCTCAAGAAGCTCTACTTAGACCAGAGTTAAGCATGAGGTCACGAGAGGTTGGTTGCGGAGATATCCCTCCAATACCGGCTGAACGTGGGGGATATTTCCAGGGTTTGTTCGTATTTGGGGACTCTTGGAGGATTTGAACCTCTTGAGTTTCAGGCTTAGCTACCCTTCCCTGCTATATCCTTGTCCGGATATACTCAGTGATTATTCAAGCGAATAATCCTCCAATGGAAAATAACTCCATGTGATAAAATAATATATAATCGATGATTAATAATTTACAATGAGGCTCGCTTTTATAGGCTTGAGTGTGTATAGTGAAGGGTTACACCCTTTCACTTAATAATTAATAACTTTAATTAACATACATATAATATTCATAGCATTGCCACTCTCTTAGAAAGGCTTTGTTTTCAAAGCCTTATAATTTTGTCGCATTGTTCTTTGCGATGTCATGGCTGATGAAACATGTCGATACGAACTGCTAAGTGTAGAGCATAACTTCCGATACGTCGACGGATCAATCCATCCCAAATTGATTTGTTGTGGACTGATGGGATTCCCTACTGATGTGTCATCAGGAGATTTGATCACATTAGTACCATTATCTTTCGACATTTCCCACTTTTTCAAATATCGGTTTTTATGGTTGGGGTGTCGATAAGGAACTTTCATGATGTCATTTTCGTTTACGACTGTCGCCTTTAGAGCATTGATCTGAGTTGGAAGTTGTATTTCGTCTCTTGAGGATTTAAGTTTTTGTTTTGTATCTTTTCCAACTTGTTTTCTAACTGCCTAATATCATTTTGAAACTTCTTAATCAATTCGACTTGTGATTTTTTGTCATCTTTAGATGTCTTAAGTTGTTCCTTAATATCTTCATTATGACTGCTAATACAACTATTTTCTTCCTGCTTGTCTAGAAGTTTCCCTTCAATGTCGTCCATAGATTGTTCTATCTTTCAGCTATTTTTCAACTTCTTAATTTTTGTGACTAGTATCTTGTTATGATTTCTTAGTCTAAAAATTTCTTCAGCATTGTTAGATAATGCTTTATTACTCTTCGCTATCTCTGACGTATGTGTCTTTTTAGAGTCGTCATTTTGTTGTTGAAGAACTTTTATCTGTTGTCGACACTGGCTGACCTCTGATTCTTGACTTTCTAATTTATGTCGTAACTACATTAGTTCTTCATCTTTGTCGCTAATGATTTTGTTCAAACGTATTATTTCTGCTTCGTAATTATTTATTTCCTTCTTTATATCTTGATTTTTCAATCTCTGATTGAAATCACTTTCATCTTTTAATTCCTTGATTTGCGCACATAATTTTTCTATGTGATTTTTTTGGTTGGACATTGTTTGTTCATTGAACCGTTCTTGTATCTTATGTAGTTCAATCTTTACTTTTGAGTGTGTATTAATGTCTCGTAATTCTTCATTGTCTTTTCGATAGCGCTTTAACTTGGCTTCTAATTTCTCTATTTGTAGTCGCAAATCGGTTGCCATGGTTTCTAATTTCTTTGACGGTGGGATGATCTTCTTTGATTTCTTTGATGAGTCTTTCTTAAACTTGATCGTCTTCCTTTGACTTGACTTATCCAACGATGGATAGTCTCTGCTAGATCTTCACTTCTTGTCTTTTTTCTTTGATTTGTCTTCTTTGTTTTTTTCTCGATTTTGTCTTCTTAATACTTCTTATCTCTCTCTTTTTTTTCTTTTTCTTTTTTTTCAAAAATAATTATTATAAAATAATAATAATAATAATATTTTTACTTTAACCCTTTTTGACTTTGTAATTTTTGCTAGTGTAAAAAGAAGGTTTATAAATAACTTTTTAAAACCCTTTTCCTTAAAGTATTTCTTTATATATATATATATAATATCTTATATCCCTTATATCTCCTTTTCTTCTAAATATAGTGCTAAACACTTTTTCAATTTTTTTATAAAAGTATATTTTCTTAAAATTCTTATAGTCCACGAATATCATATATAATAATGTATTATTATATATTTTTTATTCTAATATTATAACAATAACTATATTATTATAATATTTTTTGTTTTTGGTTGTAGGTTTTAGGGTTTGTGTGGAGGGAGGCGCAGATGGACGCTGAGCCGGAAGGAGAATGGATTAGAGCCGGCGAGGGAGTGGAGGGTTGGATGCAAGAGGTCAGAGCACAACAGCGAGGGCGCGGGTGTGACGAGGACGCACAGGCATGGACGGGGAGGGGGGTGCAGGTCCGAGAGGATGTGGAAGAGGTGGCTGAAGGGCCGTGGAGGAAGAGAAGAGAATGGAAAGGTGGACGCAGGCACGAGAGAGAGGCGTGCGAGCAGGAGGAGAGAGTCAGGGGGTGGCGTGAATGCGGTGGAGGGGAGAGTGGGTATGGTCTGTGGGGTGTGGGCGCTGAGGAGTGCGCAGGGGTGAATGGAAAGGAGGGAGGCTCAGGAAAGATGCTCAGGGTAGTGGCTGCGTGGGAGCAAAGGAATGAAGGGAGGAGGGCGTTGAGATAATGAGGTTGCGGTTTGGTAGAGAGGAGTGGCGTGGGTGGAAGTGATAATGCGCAGGTTGCAGAGAGAGAGCACGTTAGCGTGGAAGGTGTGCGAGAGATGGAAGGTGTGTGAGTGTAGCAGAGGATGGAAGAAGGGAGATGGGCAAGCGAATTCATGGGAAGGCCGCGTGGAGTGGGGTGTGAGAAGGTGACTGTGGAGAAGGGAGATGCAGGTGGTGGGTGGAAGAAGAGCTGCGTGAGGGATACGCAGGAGTGATGGCGAGTGTGGGAATGGTGGTTGTGGCCAAGGGCCTCTGTTGATTAAAAATCATGATCCAAAGAAACTCTGGGGAAGTGGCCAGTAGCCGAAATCAGGGAGGGTCGAAAGGCTCTGATACCAATGCTATATCCGTGTCCGGATATACTCAGTGATTATTCAAGCGAATAATCCTCCAATGGAAAATAACTCCATTTGATAAAATAATATATAATCGATGATTAATAATTTACAATGAGGCTCGCTTTTATAGGCTTGAGCGTGTATAGTGAAGGGTTACACCCTTTCACTTAATAATTAATAACTGTAATTAACATACATATAATATTCATAGCATTCCCATACGACGGATCCCACCTGTGACTGTCCCCCTGAGCATTGGTTATACTGTGGTGACTATAGTTTCCTTACCTAGGTATCGCATAGGGTACTTGCAGTGGTTTGTGTCCTGAGTCAAAGAGGGGTTGGAAAGCACATTTGTTTGTTGACAAGGGTTACGACCCTTTGCACGTAGTGAAGCTTGGGTGCCTCTATAACTGATTCTATTACCTCCGGCTACAGTTTGGGAGTCTCAAGCCTCTCCTAGGCAAGACATACTGGCTCTAGTGTCGGGAGCTCATTTAGCCACTCTGTTTGTCTTCTCTTGGTTGTAGTTTCTCTAGGTGTGTGCTTTTGATTTATTGTTTTTTTATCGATAGTTGGCCATTAGGAGACGTTGTGATTTTATATTCTCTCCAGAGATATCGTGGTGCAGAGTCCTTCTCTTCGTCAGTCCTGTCGGTTGGTTGGTTTAAAATCAGTCGAGCTTTCACGCCGTGTCGCTAGGGGACGCTGGAGGGCTCCCTCCGAGTCTTCGGATTCTTACGAGACATACATTCTCGACATCATGACTGTTGCACACTCTGACACGGGAGAAATCCCTATGACTCCATCGGGTAGAGTCGAGAACACTTCAGACACCCCTACTCCTCGTGAGGTGTGGGGGGGGGATCCACCTGAGACCCAACCTAGTTTGTTTGGTCCGGATCCACCTGAGACTCAGTGTAGTTTGTTTGGTCTGGATCCCCCCGAGGATGACCCGTTTGATTCCTCATAGCCACATAATTATTTATACGGGATGCCAAAGTTACATGATGGCACAGGTCCTACGATCAACCCTACCGCGTTCTCATATGGTATGCCTAATTACAACACAGTTGATCCTTCCATTGCTTTTGGTAGTCATGTTGGCACTATTCATGGTGTTAACAACACTGCACCCATTGGGGGAAATACTCTTCCTGGGGGCACCACGTTGTCCACTCACACACATAGTATGGGGACCGGTCATACTCCTCCTAACAATGCTAATATTGGAAGACGACGCCTCCTAGGACTACCCAACCTAATAGTAACATTGTTCGCAACCCGACTCGCCATCCACCACCTCTTACACATGCCGCTACCCGTCAACCTACGACCACTTTCGCAAATGTTAACGCTCCTCCCAACCACGGAGGTGGACATATACTGCATAATTTTACGTTCGCTGTCGCTAATAGTAATGCTAATGTAGGAGGTGGGAATATACCTTATCCTCATGGTCACAACGCCACCATTCCTGCTACTAGTAACACCAATATTGGGGCTAGGAATACATATCATACTTATGGTCACCACATGATTTCCCACACTAATCCTAATTCTTACGCTGTGGGTGGAACATACCTTACCATCAGGGTCATTACAACACGGTTCTTGCTATGAATAGTACGTATATGCCCCATACTTATGGTGGCAACCCTTACTACAATACATTCAGTGTTGGCCACCAGTACAACCCACCTCAATATGGTGCTCAGAACACATATATAGCTGCTTACTCTCACACGGGTTAGGTCGGATGAGGTTATCAACCTTATGGCCATGGTCACGCTTATGGTTAGACAGGTCCGTATAATCAGCAGTTTAATGCTCATGGTAACGCATTTGGTCCTTCTTATCCTTCAAGTTCTTACAATCAACTATTTATGGGAGCTTATAATCAAGCTTTCCAGCCACAGCTCCCGTTCCTTGCACGTTTGAATCTTCTGGATCTTTCGAAGCTCACGAATGATCTGGTGTGTCACGACCCTAGTTGTCC
The DNA here is from genome assembly GCA_027924585.1 of Larix kaempferi. Lineage (NCBI taxonomy): Eukaryota > Viridiplantae > Streptophyta > Pinopsida > Pinales > Pinaceae > Larix > Larix kaempferi. Next base: position 5,876,213 of record BSBM01000732.1, on the reverse strand, counting down.
TCCGGTCCCTACCAAGCTTCCTTCGAACATTCCTAAGTTTGAGGGGAAAGGTGGTGAGGATCCGGGTGATCATGTCACAACGTTTCACCTTTGGTGCTCTTCCAACTCGTTGAATCACGTTTCCATTAGATTATGACTATTTCAATGCACCCTCACGGGGGCAGCTGCAAAGTGGTATGTTGAGTTGCCTGGGAACACTTATAGGGGATTCAATGAGATCGCTTTGGTTTTCTTGGATCATTTCCAGTTGCTGGTTCATTACGATACTGGTACTGAACTTTTATCTACCTTCTGTCAGAATAAGGTCACACATATTTATGACCACGTCCAAGAGTGGCATCGGTGGAAGAGGTTAGTGAAAGCCAACATTCCTCCAGAGTTTCTATTGGAATGGTTCCTCAAGTCTCTACTTCCATATATTGCCAAGGATTTTTCGATGTCCGATATTATGACTGAGGAACAAGCCATCTTAAAAGTCCAGCAGTTAGATTTACTATACTCTCAGTCTGACATTCTATATGCCATTATTCCTGACGCACCGTGAACATGTCATGAGCCCAAAGACTATTCCTGGACCACATGCCGATGACATTGTGGGATCCGCGAGCACTCGCCTTGTAGATTTGGTGGCTAATCAAATGCAAAATTTTTCGCTAAACCAGTCTACTCCCGGACAGGTTCACACCTTGTCCACTTCCACCCCATCATCCGATGTACACACTGTGCAAACGACAAACCCATCGGGTAACCAGTAGCCTAGTGGTAAGAAGAAGGGGAGAAATAACCGTAAGGGTGGAAACAATGGGAACAATAATATCAATCGCAATACCCCTCGTACGGAGAATGCCAACCCTCCTCGGGAAGGAGAAAATCATGGTGAGGACCGTAAACCTAGGCGTAAGGTGAAATTTCCTTGTAAGCTTTGTGGGGACGATCATCTTACTCACTTCTGTCCTCGAATCGAAGAAGCATCGAAGCATCTTGCACAAAGCCCAGCTGTGTTGAAGGATCCCCTTCCTCATCATCAAAACATGGCTTCGCATGCTCCCGCCACTGGTTATGGACCTACTATGATTGCAACGTCTTCTTCCAATACTAGTGGTTATGGATGCGTGAATATGGTTCAATTGGAGGTTAGTGTTGCTACTCGTCAATGAAATTATGGTGCACCACAACCTAATATGGGGAGTGAGCCTCCCCCTCCTCCTGATAATTCCTTGCATATCGAGAAGTCCTCTATTATGTCGCAGATATCGAAAGGTGTTCTTAAGCGCTCTACGCATAATCCCAATGCTCGAGCCACCCAGAACTACTCCATTGTCGAATATTTGGGCCAAACTCTGTGTGCCATGTCGGTTATTGAAGTTTTACAGGCATGTCCTTCTCAAAGGCATGCCGTTTTGAGTGCATTAGGAGTTCAGGATGGGGGGAATCCCAACGTTATCAAGTTCGACACTACTGGCATTCAACCTTGCTTACCTTACCACGTGGCTTTTCAAATCCATGTGGAGTTCCTTAAGAATTTTGTCAAGAGAACAGTGGTTGACGAAGGTGCTTTCGCGTTAGTGATCTCGTTAGCTTGTTGGAAAGCTCTTGGCTCTCCTCCTCTACTCATGTCTAGGACCATGCTCACTGCATTTGACGGTCGATCATTTAAGCCGCATGGGATTATCCCTTCCCTTGTTGTCCGCTTGGGAGGAAAACCTGTTCCTATTGAATTCGAAGTGGTTGATGCGCCCATCGACTACAACCTGTTACTAGGTCGGAATTGGATGTATGCTATGAAAGCTATCGCATCTACTATATTCAGGATCATTTTCTTTCCACACGAAGGTAGGATTGTGACCATTGATCAGCTGCATTTTGTTAATCCTCCTCCTGAAGCATCCATGCGATCAGTAGTCCTGCAGGTTACAGATTCTCAGCCGGCAACTGGGAACATGGGTGTTGGTATGCACCCTTCATTCACGGGATCTTATGATTTCCCTGCACTTGCGAATTTTATTGGAACCATTTCTGACAATGCGCCTCCTCCTTTTCATAATGTACCGTTCTGAACTTCATATTTTGATGATCCATGGACCTTCTTGTCCACGAATTCTACGTCTAGAGACATTGCGCACGTCCCGATGTCTATGCTACTATCTGCTGTTGAGCTTGATTATTAGGATATTCAACAAGCCACTGCAGATCCGGATCTCCCCTCTTCTCGGATAGCTGAGGAAGATCCCATTACGCTGCAAGTTTGGGAAGTCGACTCATCTTGTTCGAATTATTGCCTTGATGGTACTTTACCTTCGGATGAAGCTGTTATTAGGCCATGTGTGGTAGTGAGAGACCTTGGAAGGACATGCATCATCGCTCTTATTTCCTTCCCAACCTCGATCTCACTGAGCAAGAAGAGTTTAGGATGACTCTTGCAGAGATGGTTGGTCACCCTGTGGCTCTTTTGGGTTCACATGATATTTATGTGGAGGGGAACATGGCTAATATTTTCCCGACTCAACCAATCAACATCTTTCGCACTCCCAGAAAGATTGAGAACGTTTACATCGGTGACAATTGGTCTTCTGAGGAGGTTTCCATCTACACCGAATTGTTTACTGAACTTCGGGAAGCTTTCACCTGTTCATACGAGGAGATGCTAGTAATAGACCCTAGTATTGTCGGGCATGAGATTAGAACGTATCCTCATGCTAAACCGGTTCGACAACGTCTTCATGCTGTTAACCCTAGGAAGGTAGTCGCTATCAAGGAAGAGGTGGAGAAACTGCTCAAAGCTAGTTTTATCTACCCCGTTCCCCTTACCGAATGGGTGTCAAACCCCGTTCCTGTGGATAAGAAGAAGGGAATGATCTGCGTATGCACTGATTTTAGAGACCTGAATCGTGCATGTCCGAAAGACAATTCCCCCACACCATTAATTGATCAGATATTGTATGCTTGTGCGGGAAGTGAGATTTTTTCGTTCATGGATGGCTTTTCAGGGTATAACCAGATTCAAATCAAACCCGAGTACCAACAAAAGACTGCTTTCATTTGTCCTTGGGGTACATTTGCATATCGAAAAATTCCCTTTGGCCTTAAAAACGCTGGAGCTACGTTTCAGCATGCCATGACATATGCCTTTCACGACCTTAAAAGTATAATGGAGGTTTTCTTGGATGATCTTGCCGGCCATTCTCGTAAGAGAATGGACCACCCCAAGCACCTTCCTTGGATTCTTGAATGATGTATATGCTACAAGATTCAGTTGAATCCCAATAAGTGCATCTTTGCAGTGAGGTCAGGTCGCCTTCTAGGATTTATAGTTTCGAAAGAGGGTATTAGAGTCGATCCTCTTAAAGTTGAGGCAATACTTCAGTTGCCTCCTCCGCACAACTTGTTTCAACTAAAGAGCCTCCAAGGGAGAGCTACTTTTCTATGCTGTTTTGTAGTCAATTATGTTAATCTTACCAAAGGTTTCGCGCATTTGTTGAAGAAAGACACACCGTTTATCTGGGATGAGCGAGCCCAACAGTCTTTCGATGCCCTTAAGAAATCTTGGTATCAACCCCTGTCCTTAGTCCACCTGACTTCACACGAGATTTTATACTTTATGTGGCTGCGTCTCAAGAGACGATTGGCATGGTCTTGGTTTAGGTTGATGATGTGCTTGTCGAGCATTGTTTGCGGGAAAAACCACCCTATAGTAAGGAAACAGATACTATCAACTTAAAGGGGATGACAGGTAAGCATATTAACTGTGTTACAGAGATGTTTATGAATGGAAATAGGTTATAGGTCTTGAGAACATACCTTTCGAATGAAGTTCGATCCTAGCTCTTCTTCAATCTTGCACTCGATCCTCAAGTCAACCTCCCATTCGATAAACCTGCAATACAAGTACCTTTCTCAGCTTATCTTGGATAATATATAATGATGAAATGGACAAAGCAATTTAAACATCAAATATTAACCAAAACAGATCTAAACAAGTACATAACTCAATGAACACTTAGTTTGGGACAAGAAAAATGCTTCAACCTTTTATTGTCAAACGCAAATTGATGATACAAAGTATACCTGACTTTGTAGCATGCCCCTGCAACCTGATCCTGAGCTCCTACTCTTCTCTGGCTTGGAAATCTTCCAGCATAACTTCCTCCAATGCAAGCTTCTCTTTAAAAGTCTCTCAATAGCATTCATGTCTAACCCCTCTCTTCATTCTTCCTTGTATTTATAAGACAAGGGAAGCAGTTCAGGTCAAGAGATGGTTATGGAGGAAGTTGGGGAAGTTGGGAAACCAACTGCAACTAATTCTCTTCATGAAATTAATTATTTTTTAATAATCTTTTGAGGTGTAAGCTACTATTTCACAGTGGAGTAGCGCCCGGGGCGCTACTATAGTGTTTTTAAACTAGCGCTCAACACTTTTTAAATGTTGAACGCTACTCTATTGAAGAGGAGTAGTGCCCATGAGGCTTGAGCGCTACTATTGCACACTGGAGTAGGGTACAGGTGCTATTCTATTGAAGTAGAGTAGCACTCATGTCTCAAAATGACATTTTTTAGGGTTTTTCCAGCTTGCAAGGAGGTGGAGTAAGTCAAGGTCCCATCTAAGGTCAACATGCTCCTCCATCCAAGTTGTCCTGTTGTGTGATCAACAGCTCAAGGTGATCAAGGACGAAGAGGTGCAGGTTTGACCTATAACAGATGCCCCCTAATGTGTGAGGTCAGAGGGAAACGATGGCCGAAATACATTATAATCCAAAGCCAGAGGAGGAGCATGGAACCGCGGAAACAAGTCACAAGAACACCTGAAACAAAGATCAAGGTTAGCGAGCAATTACATTCTTGACATCATATAGATGTGCAGTGTGATACAACATGATCTACGATACATAACAAGGAGATGTATATATAGCATGGACACTTAGAATACAAGCGTGGATCCATGTCAAACTGAGAGATCATAGCCATAACAACAAACTAGATCTATGTCTCATGGAGAGCCGAATATAAGTGAGGCTCAGTCTTGCGCAACTTGGGTGATAACATAATGAGGTAATGCCATCCAAAATCCCAAGGTCTTCATCCAAAACAACCTGAGGTACAAACCCTAGCCATGTGAATAGATGAGCTGATAGTCGAACATGGGAGGAATCGTTTGATTACCGGTCATTGATGTATACCGTTAACAAACGCGAGGGCTTCCACCGACAATGATGATGGGGCCCAAGGTACCAAGTACAATCCGACAAGTGTGAATAGATGGACTTGGAGTCGAACACTTGGGGATCCTGTCGAAGAAGAGACATTGATGTATTCTTGACATTCAACAACGAGGAAAATTGCCACTGGTGACTGCAATCTCCAAGGTACTAACCGAAACTCTAAACTTCATTCCTAGAGTAAAAATGAGTTGATGTCGATGGGAAGAAGTCCCTTGGAAGGGAGGCCTTAAGGCATCCTCCATCATCCAACTCGAGGAACACTAAATGGGTATGAGCTGATAAGGAGTAATATGTACCAAGACTGACACTAGGATGGCCAACACATGAGGTCAAGGTAAACTGCAGAATGGTCAACATAGGGTATATCCTTGAACAGTGAGCATGACACAAAGTGACTCAGGCAGTTTCCAACATAATGGGGTAAATGATAGGCCTGAAATGTAGGAGACATTACTAGACCCTCCATATGGTTGGAAGAATAACCAACCGGGGGAGTAAACAACTCGGAGATTAGGTTCATCCTGAGGTCAAAAACTATCCAACTGACATGATAAACTCAAGTAGGTGCTGTGTTCAAAGATAGAGCTGACTGAACTGCCTTTGACATTGAAGGTAGGACACATCTTTCCCATCCCTTATTCTTTTTAGATAAAAGAATACCTTTCTTGTTGTTTTAATGAGTCCAAGAAAGAATGCAAACTCAATAGATCCAACCATGTAAACAGTTTAATGAGCCCATGGGAGGAAGACTCAGGACCTTCTTCATTGTTTACAGAGTTCGAAGAAGAGATATAAGATTACTCTATATTACTGATCTCTGGATTTTAATATCGAGTCGAGATCTGTTCTTGCTCACCGGTGTTTTCAATTTTAAGGAGTCTGAAAAACTTAAACAATAACTCCATATATCTGCTCGTAGATTTTAGTATCGAGCCCAAGCAGATTAATGCTCACCGGTGTTTTCCTGTTTATAGAGTCTGAATAACTTAAGCAATCCTCTTTACACCTATCCATGGATTTTATATCGAGCCTGGATTGGTCTGTGCTCAGCGGTGTTTTCTTGTTTATAGAGTTGAAAAACTTAAACAGTCCTCTACTTACCCTCTCGTGGATTTCACATCGAGCCCGAGTAGGTGAATGCTCACTTGGTGTTTTCATGTTTAGAGAGCCTGAAAACCCTAAAGAAAGGCTCCAAAAGGTCCTTTTTCATGCAGTTAGTCTCCTCCCTTGAAAAAGTATAAAACAAAGGAAGAAGAACTCTTCTAGCGCATACAGAAGTATACCTAGAGTATACTTTTTCCGTAGTTAATCCACCTAGGCCTGGAAAAGGGGTAATTCTATACCTGAGTGGATGAGCCTTCAAATACTTTAACGAGCTTGAATAGGACAAGTCTGCTCGACAATCTCATTTAGGTTTGAATAGTCCAAACAAGAGCTTAAAATGACTTAAAGGTCAGCTTCTGGGATCATAGCTTCATAATCTTCCAAAACTAGGTCTTCAACAAAATATTAGTAACCGTGACAAAAATCTCGAATGATATATGAATTTGAGCTATTAACTAGTTAACAAGGTCTAACATCGAGAAATTTAATCTTAGGAGATTGATCCTACAAAAATTCAGTGAAAAAATGAGAACTGGATGAGTGAAATTACTATGCACCATGTGTATGTATTAATTGATTAATTAGGTCATTTTAATAAAAATTGAAACTATAGGGAATTTAACAATGGTGGGTAAAAATTAAAATTCATTTTAATATATGTAATTTCATTTTAAAACTCAAATTCCAAATTGTTTTTGTAGGGCAAGAATTGTTAAGATTAAACCAAATAGACTAGCAAGATCACTGAAAGAAACATAATCACAAGATAGACACAGAATATACCCTGGGAAACCCTCATGGGGTAGAAAACCCAGCAAAGCTTTCCTCAATAAGATGATCAACCAAAATACAAGATGTGCTCCCTCCTTCTTTATCTCCTTAGCAGACCTCCCAGACAAGTGCGCTACTTTTCTCAAGTGAGTGAGTGTGTCTAATGAGGAGTTCACCTCCTCTATTTATACTAACTCCTCACTGACTAAAATACCTAATGGGGACGACCTCTCCTGGAGAAGTCTAATAACCCCTAAAGTATAAGATCAGGGCCGACCCCCACATGGTGGGTCTAATAACCCTAGCTACCACAAACCCTCGGAGGAATAAACATCTTCGGATACATAATAGGGTTGCCTCGGAGGGATGAAACATCTCCGGAATAATAATGTACAAATATAATATTCTTAGAAGTTACAATATTCAACACTCCCCCTTAACGAGAAGGATATTATAACAACATCTGCAGGAGCGAGGAGTCATCTACTACATCATACATGATACATCTATAAATCATCGGAAGCTTTCTTCAATTCATCATCATCAATAACTCAACTAGTTACTGGAACATCATCATCGTCAGAGTCGATATCACTCGATCATCAGCATCGTCATCATACGATCATCAGCATTGTCATCAGCATCGTCATCACACGATCATCAGCATCGTCATCAGCTGATCATCATCATCGTCATCAGCCGATCATCAGCATCATCATCAGCATCGTCATCACACGATCATCAGCATCGTCATCATACGATCATCAACATCGTCATCACATGATCATCAGCATCATCATCACATGATCATCAGTATCGTCATCAGCATCGTCATCACACGATCATCAGCATTGTCATCACACGATCATCAACATCGTCATCACACGATCATATTACAGGACGATCAATCCTGCTCTCTTTAGGACATAGGTCCATGGATGATGCAATCCTGTCATGTACCTTTTGAACCGAAGTCCAAGGATGATCCAGTCCTATCATGTGCCTTTTGAACCGAAGTCCAGGGACGATCCAGTCCTATCATGTACCTTTTGAACTGAAGTCTAGGGATGATCCAGTCCTATCATGTACCTTTTGAACCGAAGTCCAAGGATGATCCAGTCCTATCATGTACCTTTTGAACCGAAGTCCAGGGATGATCCAGTCCTATCATTCAATTCTCGGAGACCTCATGTCTACGGCTCAATTCACAGGACCAAAGTCCGAGGATGATCCAATCCCCTTACCTGTTCATTCAGGATTTTATTCTCGGAGACATCATGTCTACGGCTCAATTCACAGGACCAAAGTCCGAGGACGATCCAATCCCCTTACCTATTCATTCAGGATTTTATTCTCGGAGACATCATGTCTACGGCTCAATTCACAGGACCAAATTCCGAGGACGATCCAATCCCCTTACCTATTCATTCAGGATTTTATTCTCGGAGACATCATGTCTACGGCTCAATTCACAGGACCAAAGTCCGAGGACGATCCAATCCCCTTACCTGTTCATTCAGGATTTTATTCTCGGAGACATCATGTCTACGGCTCAATTCACAGGACCAAAGTCTGAGGACGATCCAATCCCCTTACCTTTTCATTCAAGATTTTATTCTCGTAGACATCATGTCTACGGCTCAATTCACAGGACCAAAGTCCGAGGACGATCCAATCCCCTTACCTGTTCATTCAGGATTTTATTCTCGGAGACATCATGTCTACGGCTCAATTCATAGGACCAAAGTCCGAGGACGATCCAATCCCCTTACCTGTTCATTCAGGATTTTATTCTCGAAGACATCATGTCTACGGCTCAATTCACAGGACCAAAGTCCGAGGACGATCCAATCCCCTTACCTATTCATTCAGGATTTTATTCTCGGAGACATCATGTCTGCGGATCACTTTAGGACTAAAGTCCATGGATGATACAATCCTCTTACTCTCGGAGACATCTGTCTGCGGATCGCTTTAGGACTAAAGTCCACGGATGATACAATCCTCTCATCAATATGGGTACTAGTATCTTCATCCAAATAAGTACAAAGATACTCATCAAAACATGTATCAATACATCAAGGCATCATGTATCCTCATCATCAAAACATGTAAATGAAAACATGTATCCTCACCAATTGCATCAATACATATATCATCAAAACATGTATCCTCACTAATACATCTATCATCAAAGGCATGTATTCTCGCTAATACATTTATCATCAAATACATCTATCATCAAAAGCATGTATTTTCACTAATACATCTATCATCAAAAGCATGTATTCTCACTAATACATCTATCATCAAAAGTAAAAAGTATAAGAGTCCTAAATCTAAATATTTTTTAAGTATCCAGGTGTAGTAGACAGGTATCCTCACCAACGATCTTGTTGTCGATGAGACAAACTCATCATCAGTGATTATACTACTCCCCCTTTCGAGGAAGGTCCTTTTGAACTACATCGAGCTTGTCTTAGAAGTAATCAAATTTCACTCGAGACAGTGGTTTGGTTAAGATATCAACAATTTGATCCTCAGTGCTCACATACTTGAGCTTGATAGCTCCTCTCTGCACCATGTCTCTTATATAGAAGTATCGGATCTCTATGTGTTTTGACTTATCATGGAATACAAGATTCTCTGTCATTTTGATACAACTTTGATTATCACACATGATCACAGTGGGGTCCATCTCTAAGTCAAATACACCAGATAAAAGTTTCCGAAGCCATCTGCTTCACAGCTGGTAGAGCAGGCAGCTATGTATTCTGCATCAGCAGTACTGAGTGCCACACTAGACTGTTTTTTGCTGAACCATGAGATCATGGCAGATCCAAGGCCATAACATCCACCTAATGTACTCTTTCTATCTGAGATACTTCCTGCCCAATCAGAGTCTGAGTAACCATGCAATCTGAGTTCATGATTTCCAAGATAATATAGACCAAAATCTAAAGTACCCTTTAGATACCTCATTACATGTTTTGCAGCTATCAAGTGAAACTTTCTAGGTTCTACTAGATACTGACTTAGGGTATTTACATCAAAGCATATATCTGGCCTAGTATTTGTTAGATACATTAATGACCCGATAATTTGTCTATATAGAGTTATGTCCACTAATTCTGATGAATCATTAACTAATAAATTCAGGTTGGAGTCCATGGGAGTGGCCATGGCTTTACACTCCAACATATCAAATCTTTTGAGAACCTCTATAGTATACTTACCTTGATTTAGAAAGATTCCTTTTGGTTCTTGCCATACTTCTAGACCTAAGAAGTAGTGCATTAATCCGAGATCTTTCATCTCGAATTCTGAAGAAAGCTTATTCTTGCTTTCAATAATTTGTTTATCATTTCCGGTTAGAAATAGATCATCTACATATAACAACAATATAACTGGTTCATCATCCATCACTTTGAGGTAAAGATTGGGGTCAGCTTTACTCTTGGTAAAGCCCATGCTTGTTAAGAAATTGTCAATCCTTCCGTACCAAGCCCTGGGAGCTTGCTTCAATCCATATAATGCCTTTTTCAGTTTGCATACATGAGTCCTTCCATCTTTAACCTCAAACCCTTGTGGTTGTTCTATGTATACTTCTTCTTCAATTACACCATTCAGAAAAGCTATCTTAACATCCATTTGGTGTAATTTCCACTTCATCATGGATGCAAGTGCCATGATAGTTCTAATTGAAGTATACCTAGCAACTGGTGCAAATGTTTCTTCATAGTCGATTCCCTCCTTCTGAGAGAATCCTCTGGCTACAAATCTTGCCTTGTATTTTTCAATGCTACCATCTGCAACATGTTTTATCTTGAAGATCCATTTGGAAGAAACCACACTTTTATCTTTTGGTTTGGGAACTATATCCCAAACATCATTTTTCATTATTGACTGATATTCTTCTGTCATTGCTTCTACCCATTCTTTCTTCTGAGCTGCCTCTTCATAGCTAGTAGGTAGTTGATCCACAAGATTACACATCAAGGCCATATAGTTTGACACTAGCTTTGGTTTCTTTCTTTCTCTGGTGGAGCCTTCAAGAGCTCCATATCTTTCAGCCCCTTGAATAATATCTCTAGCCCATGCTGGTCTTCTTTTCTTAGATAAGTTTGTAATAGGAGGTTCTTGTGGTTCCAACATGTCATTATCCTCTGGTGAATCATCTTCAGGGATGGGCACAGCCTTTGTGATTCTGGGAGATGTATTTTCTTCATATATTTCTTCAAGTTGGCACTTTCTGGATTTCTTGAGAGCTGCTTCTTCATCAAATGTTACATCTCTACTTATTTCTATGTGATGAAAACCTGGAATGTAAATTCCGAAGGCTTTGGATGATTCACAATAACCAACAAATATTCCCTTCTTACCAAAAGGATCCAACTTGGTTCTCTTTTCTTTTGGAATGTGGATGTACACAGGACACCCAAATATTTTAAGATGACTTACCTCAGGCTTCTTTCCTGTAAACACTTCTTCTGGAGTTCTGAAGTCAAGAGCACTATGAGATAATCTATTTTGCACATATACTGCTGTCTTGGCTGCTTCATCCCATAGATACATGGGAAGATCTTCGTCATGTATCATAGTCTTCACAGCTTCCATGATAGTTCTATTTTTCCTTTCAACCACCCCATTTTGTTGGGGATTATAGGGAGTGGTTAGTTCCCTTTTAATTCCAGCTTCTTTACAAAAGTCTTCAAAGTCCTTTGAGGTATATTCTCCGCCATTATCTGTTCTGAGAATTTTGATTCTCTTTTCTGAGAGATTTTCTATTAGAGCCTTGAACTCTTTGAATTTTCCAAAGACTTCATTCTTACCTTTTAGGAAGAATATCCAAGTTTTCCTTGAATAGTCATAAATGAATGAAAGATAGTATTCAAACCCACTTAGAGAAGTGGTGGGCATTGGTCCACATACATCTGAGTGTATTAGCTCCAAAATGTTCGTAGTCTTTGTTTCACTCTTTGGAAAGGGGTTCTTGACATTCTTCCCTTTCTTACATCCTTTACATGAGCCATCATGATCAGCTTTCAAATCTGGTAATCCTATGACCACCTTGCTTACATAGGGTAAAGATTTATAGTTAATGTGAGCTAATCTTCTATGCCATAGCTCACTGGGGCTAGAGATCTCATGAGCAAGGGCAGCTTCTGGATGACCCTTGAGCTTATAGAGACCTCCTTCTTCTTCACCAATGACAACTGCATCTTTAATTGACTTTCCTTTGGACCACATGAGTACTTGTCCATCTATGAAAGCCACTCTAAAACCTTTCTTATCTAGTGCTGAGATAGAGAGAAGGTTCTTCTTTAAACCTGGTACATATAAAATTTCTTTCATCTTCAATGGTGTTCCTGAAACTAGCTTGTAGCTTGCTTCACCAATTCCTTTGATGGGGTATTGGTAGTCATCTCCTAGAGATACCTTTTGTGTAGAAGACTTTTCTTCAAGATTTGAGAAAGTCTTTCTTTGACCTGTCATGTGCTTAGAAGCACCATTGTCAATGAGCCATGTATCTTCTCCAGGATATACAGATCCAGAGAGTGCAGAAAATAGGACATATTCTTCTGGATCTTCTTTCTTCACTGTAGATCTTTTCTTTCGAGGTCTTACCTCCACCTCCTCCTCTTCTTCTTCTTCTTCTTCTTCTTCTTCTTCTTCACTTTCATCTTCTGCCATATGTGCATGGTGTCTTTTGTGGACAAACTTATTCTTTTGTGAAGGACAAAATTTGGAGATATGTCCTAGTTTATGACAACTGTAGCATTGGACTGTGGAAAGATCTCTTACTGGATTGGGTCCTTTTCTCTTTTTAGATCTAGAGAAGTGTTGAGATCCTTTGTGGTCAACTTTCTTGAAGTGACCCATTCTTCTTCTTTTGGTGTGGGTGGCCAAAGCTTGGTCATCTTCTTTGAGAAGAGCTTCTCTGTTGGCTACCCTAGCTTCTTCTTGAACACAATCCTCCCATACTATATCAAACTTCATGCTTTCTTTTCTGGCACACATGGTTTGTATGAATGATTCCCAAGATCTAGTGAGACCATTGAGAGCAGTCATCACAAGTTCATCTTCATCAAGAGTATCACCAATGGCATCTAGTTGTTCCTTGATTAGTGAGACCCTTGAGAAGTAGTCTTGAATGGATTCTCCTTTGTGCATCTTGGTACTCTTCAACTGAGTCCTTAAGTTCATCTTCCTATTGATGTTCTTTCCTTCATACATTCTTCCTAGGGCATCATACATTTCCTTTGGGGTCTTCTTGGAGGCCACTTGGGGATCAAGTGGCCTTTAATAGAATCAGCTATGATTCTCTTTGCCCTAATCAAATCCTTCCTATGCTTCTCTTTGGCTTCATCTCCTTCCGGTTCTGCAACTTCATCCTTGATATAATGAGCAATATCATTCTCTTCAAGAATGAGACCAATTCTGTATTTCCATGCCCGGAAATTCTCTAAACCTTCTAGCTTGTCTTCAAGCTTAGTGTTTGGAGCCATCTTATCTTGGGGGAGTCCAAGAGACAGAGTAGTACTTACCTGGAAATATTACCTTTTTACTTTTTCGGATCCTGGGACAGAATTTCTGGTTTATCGCACTTTTGGTAGAATTAGGGTTTGACTTTCCCGGAGTTCTACCCAACCAAAAAGTTCGATCTAGGGCTCAAAAGAATGGTCTTGAGAATGGCTATCCAGCCATGTAATCAAAATTCAACAATATCAATTTTTTGCTGAAACCAATTTCTGGTTTATTGTACTTTTGGTAGAATTAGGGTTTGACTTTCCCGGAGTTCTACCCAACCAAAAAGTTCGATCTAGGGCTCAAAAGAATGGTCTTGAGAAGGGCTATCCAGCCATGTAATCAGAATTCAACAATATCAACTTTTTGCTAAAACCAATTTCTGGTTTATCGCACTTTTGGTAGAATTAGGGTTTGACTTTCCCGAAGTTCTACCCAACCAAAAAGTTCGATCTAGGGCTCAAAAGATTGGTCTTGAGAAGGGCTATCCATCCATGTAATCAGAATTCAACAATACCAACCTTTTGCTGAAACCCTGAACTTCACCAGAGAGAGAGAGAGAGATTCTTACCTTGTGAAAGATGTCCTATTCAGTCTAGTTCTGATACCATGTTAAGATTAAACCAAATAGACTAGCAAGATCACTGAAAGAAACATAATCACAAGATAGACAAAGAATATACCCTGGGAAACCCTCATGGGGTAGAAAACCCAGCAAAGCTTTCCTCAATAAGATGATCAACCAAAATACAAGATGTGCTCCCTCCTTCTTTATCTCCTTAGCAGACCTCCCAGACAAGTGCGCTACTTTTCTCAAGTGAGTGAGTGTGTCTAATGAGGAGTTCACCTCCTCTATTTATACTAAATCCTCACTGACTAAAATACCTAATGGGGCCGACCTCTCCTGGAGAAGTCTAATAACCCCTAAAGTATAAGATCAGGGCCGACCCCCACATGGTGGGTCTAATAACCTTAACTACCACAAACCCTCGGAGGAATAAACATCTCCGGATACATAATAGGGTTGCCTTGGAGGGATCAAACATCTTCGGAATAATAATGTACAAATATAATATTCTTAGAAGTTACAATATTCAACAAGAATTTGGGGCAAACCTTGCATTTTCAAATCTCCGTGGTGATCGATTCGAGCACCCAAACAGCGTTCTTCTTCCGCCAAGTAAGTTAGAATCCTCCCAACTTGCATTTTTATGGTTTAGTTTTCAATTTTTGAGCCCAAAAACCCTTGCAACGCAATGCTCACATCATTTTATGAGCGGGTGCTATTGTGTAACAAGCATAGTAGCGTATAAAGGAGATGGGCGCTACTATGCTTACATAGAGTAGTGCCCAGACGTTACTGTGTAGTGTATACAGTAGCACTCAAGCCTGAAGGTGAAGAAACAAGCACCGAGGACTGAAAAAATTGCCATTTCTATGCAGGATGGTTCTTCTTTAGAGGGAGAGGGAACACGAGGACATGGATAGGCTAGCCATGCAAGACCCAGCCACTCTCCATGCTCTTAGAAGATGCGGTTTGTTGAATTTCTACCGAACTGTAAATATGAGGGCCCTAAACAGGTTATTCCGAAGACTTATTCAGTACTGGGATGTGGATACCAATAACTTTGTCATCCGAGGGCAAACTTTGGAGCTTACAGTTGATGACATTTACTTCATTACTGTTCTCTCACGGAGGGGAGATGTAATAAATTTGAAGGGGTCTTCTCGTGTGGGCATAGGGTCAGTGCAAGAGTACTTGAATACATATTGTGTGGCTGGAGCTGAGAAATCAGGAAGCCAAATCTTGATTCTACCATTGAAGGCCTCCCTCTGAAGGTGATTGTGAGTATGATTAACCGGGTGTCCGATAGTGCTTCACTACACCTAGCTTCCAGGCACTCTATGTATGTTGGTGTACGATGCTTATAGGGTCATGTGTATGATTTGTGTACTAGTTTACTAGCGAGCATGAAAGCTCAAATGACGGGTTGCAAATCCGAAAAAATGAAGAATTTTGGGTACGGTAGCATTTTGTGTACTTTCTTCTTCGAGAGGATGCCTGCTATTAGCTTGGGGATGCCTCTACCTCAGGTTAATCCCTGTGAGCCCAGACTAGGCCATTGGGGTGACATATTCCTCCACCAGGGTGGTGGGGAAAGTCACTACTGTTATCATACTGATGACTTTTGGGGGTGGTGGGAGAGGTAAGTGCCCGCCTTCGAGTAGTTTCCATATGTTGGATTGGATTTCCGCCATGATCTAGAGCTGGCGCTTCCTCCAGGTGGAGCATGGGGAGCTATTGGTATGTTTAATTTTGAGAATTATTTAATTTTTTCAAAATTTTCAAGTATTTGATTTTTATGAATGAATTTTGAAGTACTAAACAAGTGTCATATGTAGACATTGGGCCTGTCCGTCCCGAGGGATATCCTACCATCTTCGTGAGGCTAGCTGATGTGGTGGCAGCAGATGCTATGTTGGGAACCATAGAGAGAAAAGTGAGTCGGTTGACTCACGATGTTCCTACATGTCGTATTGATTAGATACCTATTGATATGCAGGAAGATGTAGTTGGGGTGCCCCCAGCATGGCTAAGAGTGTTGCAGAAGATAGCTAGGCTAGTCATATGTTATCGGAATGTAGTCGATGATGACGAGGTCCCTCCTTATCCATAGGAGACGGATACATTATATGTATAGTTTTGAGGCTACAGAGCCCAGTTTTGTACTATTATGATATGACTTGTATTAGACTTGTGATCCAAAACTCATATATTTTTTGATACGGTATCAGCTATATACAATATAGGTTAATTACATGTGTATGTGTTTGAATTTTATGTGTGCAATGCTATTTATGGAAGTCTATGATACAAATGCCAATCTAGAACATAGTTTGCAAATGAATAAGCTAATGCGTTTAAATTTCTTGGAATGTGTTCATATATAATAGAATCAAATTGTCTTTCCAATAGTCTAACTCACAGAAATTGATGTAGAAATCTAGGATCTCTAATCTGGTAGACACTCGTTAACTGAAATACAATTAGTTGTGAGTCAATTCTTACCTCCACATGTGAAATGCCATGACTGAGAGCATCTCGGAGAAGTTCTATAACTGCACTGTATTCAGCCACATTATTCGTAGTGGAACCCAAACAAACCCCCCTCGAAGAGACAAGTTGGCCAGCGGGTGAGTAAATGACCCAAGTTGCTGAAGCCAACTGACAGCTGTGGCGACTGGCGCCATCAACAAATCCTAAGAAGTGTTCGGTCGACATCTGGTACACGAAACGAAAACACACATAAGATTAACTAACAAACATAAATGAAAAATAGCTCTACAAAAATATACAGCTATGTTACAAGAAAAAGCATGATAGCCTAAGCGTAGTACTTCTTCAGGTAGAGCCCATTTCTAGGCTCGGCCAGCTTATTACCTTTGTAATCTACCAGCTCGTAGGCACCCTTCTTTAGTACTTTTGAAATTATATAAGGCCTGAGCCACATGGATTTGAACTTGCCAGGTCCTAGGTGTTCTTTGTCTTGATCCCAAAGTAGGACCAAATATCCTTCAAGGAAAACCCTAGGTCTAACGGACTTGTCATACTATCCTTTGACTGGTTTTTTGTGGACCTCGTTTGTTGTGAGCGTGTCACAGCGCTGCTCATCTAGATGTTCCAGGTGTAACAAATGTTCTTCTAGTATTGAAGTATCCGGTAGTAACTGAACGACTAGTTTCAGTGAAGGAATCTCGCATTCAATTGGTACGACTGCTTCTATCCCATGCACAAATTGGAAGGAAGAGAATCTGGTAGCAGTCTTAACGTTAGCTCGGTAAGCCCAAAGAGCCGGTTACAACATGATGTGCCAGTTATTTCGACTAGCATTAACAGTTCTTTGTAGTATAACCTTTAAAGTTTTGTTCATTGCTTCAACTTGTCCATTTGCCCGTGGATAGTATGAATACGAATGTTCTTGTCGAAAACCAAGCATTGTATACAACTTGGTCATCATGCTATTCTGGAAATGACTGCCGTGATCAGTCACTATCTCTTTAGGTATGCCGAACCATGCAATAATCTGATTAAACACGAAATAAGCGGTAGTTTCTCCATCTGCCTTAACAGTAGGCATTGCCTCTGCCCACTTGGTAAAGTAGTCAACGGCAACGATGATGTAATGATGCCCTCCAGCCGAAACTGGATTGCAAGTCATGTAATCAACCCCCCATTTTGTGAAGGGACTTGCTGTAATCACAGGATGAAGAGGAGCTGGGTGTGCCCTCATTTTCTTAGTGAAAAAATGACACGGACGACAGCATTTCACAGCTTCCACACAATCTTTAAAGATCGTGGGCCAAAAATATCTGGCACGCAGTATCTTCTGAGCTGTTGCCAACCCGAAAAGATGTCCCCCACAAGCTCCACTATGGGCATCATTTAATACTGCTTCGGCTTCTTCCAGAGTTAAGCAACGTCGTAAGATGGAATCTACCCCACGTCGATACAAAGTATCTGAGATGATGAGATAGTTCTTCGCATGGCTTTTCAGCTTGCGTCACTCTTCTCGAGAAAAAGTAGTAGGACACCTCAAGGTCTGGAGATATACTAAGATATCCCCGTACCATGGGTCAGAGGAAGCAATGAGGAAGATATGTTCATCCGGAAATGATGATTCTTCCTCAACATACTCTAGGTCACTCGGAAACTCTGAGATTAACTCAGTGAACACTAGTGATTTCTTCGACTTGGCCGATTGAAAGACCAAATCGAACTCCTGTAGGATTACAATCCATTTATTATATTTCCCACCGATGATTCGTCGGGTGAGAACATACTAAAAAGGATTGACTTCTGCTATCACAATAGTTGTTCATAAAAGTATATAGTGATGAAGCCTCTGTACTGCATAGACCGCGGCAAGTGCTAACTTCTCAACGTGCGAATATTTAACCTCAGGGGCTATCAATGCGCGAGAAAGATAGTAGACAACATGCTCTTGGAGCGTATCATCCTCCTGAACTAATACTATGCCAATTGTATTAAGAGATGCTGCCAGATATAAAAGAAATTCTTTTGCGTAGTCTGGTGGGCTCAACAAGGGTGTTGAAAGAAGTGCCTTTTTCAAGGCCTCAAAGGATGCTTGAGCAGCCTCGACCCACACAAAGTAGGAGTCTTGTTTGAGTAGTCTCATAAAAACTTTCGTGATCTTAGCATAGTTCATAATAAAGTGCTGTAAGAAATTAGGCATGCTTTGCAGACTTTGAAGTTGTCGCAAGGTGCAAGGAGGAGGCAGATTTACAATCGCCTCTACTTTTAGTGGGTCGACCATCATGCCACGACTGGAGACAATGAATCCCAGTAGACATCCCAATTCGATGCAAAATACACACTTATTAGGATTTAAACGAATCTTATATTGTCTGCATCTTTCAAACACCAGTCTGAGATGGGCTGGGTGATCTCGTCTCTTTCGAGATCGCGCCGGGAGGTCATCCAAGTAAGGTTCTACTATGTGTTTGATATCATGAAAAGCGAAATTCATCGCTCGTTGGAAAGTATCTCTAACATTATTCAAGCCAAATGGCATCTTCCGGTAAGCGAAAGTCCCCCACGGGCAAATGAAAGCTGTTTTATGCTGATCTTCAGGTTTGATTTGTATTTGATTGTATCCCGAAAATCTGTCCATGAAAGAGAACATCTCATGTCCCGCACAAGCGTCTATGATTTGATCGATAAATGGTGTAGGATAGTTATCTTTCGTACAATCTTTGTTCAAGTACCGGAAGTCAGTACAGAGTCTAATGGTACCTTGCTTCTTATCAACCGGAACAGGATTTGAAACCCATTTTGTCATGTCAATCGGATAGATGAAACCCGCTTTAAGCAACTTTTCAACCTCGGCCTTGATGGTGGCCGCTTTTCTAGGGTTCACAAGATGGAGCTTTTGTCTCATAGGTTTTGCATTAGGGTATGTCGTGATGACATGTTCCACGATGGCTGGGTCGATTCCTGGCATCTCCTCATATGACCAGGCAAATATGTCGCAAAATTCTTTAAAGAGCTTGGTATACAGAGCTATTTCTTTTGGAGAACAGTCTGCTCCAATATAAATGTTTTCCACGACCCTGGGTTTGGTGGAAATGTTAATCGTAATTGTTCTCGATATATTAGCCATATTCCCTTCACCATAAACGATTCTCGAAGTAGAAGGAAAAGATGACAAATCAACAAATCCACCTGGTATCATAAGGAATTCCCCTCTTTCAATACTGTCTAGATCTAGAAGCAGGTAGGACCTGTGATGCATATGTTCCCATGGTTGTTCCAGGCCCATCATGGCTTCCAATATGGCTTCATTGGATGGAAAAACCGTGTCTAAACAATCGAATGAGTGGGTGGAATTTAGTGACCATGCCGGAGCATAGTCCATATTTGACTCAGCAGAGACTGGCAGAGTCACGATATGTTCCATTGCAGCATGTTGTGCTTCCATATAGGCTACTTCTGCAACAGATAGAGGCACTGAAGGTTCTGATGTAGTGGGAAGGATCCACGGATTAGTCCTTAAACCAACCGTGAAAGTTTTAGTAGAAGTACCCACCTCAGAACGCATAAAAAGAACAGAGTAGGGAAGGTCGAAAGTGCCTATTAATGACTCGTAAAGCCCTGCTCCTAAACTCTCACTAACCAAGGCGGTTTGATCAACTAAGGGAATTATGGTCTCTGAAGAAGTCTGGTTGTTTCTCTGAGTGAAAGAATGCTGATTGACTGTAACGACCTTACCTTCAAATGGGAACATAACAACTTGAAAAACTGTCGATGCAATAGCTTGCATGGCATACGTCCAGCTCTTGCCTAATAACATGTTGTAATCAAGCGGAGCGTCCAACACTTCTACTTCTACAACAATTGTCTTACCAGCCAATGTGACATCAAATGATGGCAAAACCCTGTGTGGACGGAAAGTCCCGCCATCAAATGCAGTAAGTAGTGTGTTAGAAGGAACTAACTCGGGAGAACCCAAAGCTTTCCAACAGGAAATTGACATTACGCACGTCGACGTGCCCTCATCTATGACAACTCATCTAATGGTCATTGGGCCATGGACGACTTCAATATGAAGAGCAACATGGTACGGAAACCGGTATTTGATATCAGCCATATCAAATCGCGCAGACATGTTAGAGGATTCCATACTTCCAATAGCTGCCAGAAGTGCATTTCGTTGTAAAGGACAACTTTGCAAGACTTCTAAGGTAGACATGGCACAAGGGGTTTGGGCTAGATCTTCAACCACATTTTAGTTGGAGGCGGCCCGATTGTTGGGGTTGTGCAATGCCCGTTTCAAGATACCTTTTGGGATCTTGGGCATTGGGTCCACAGGTATGTGGAGTGGAGTGGAGGATTCTGGAATCTCTTTATCCCTTTTTTGTGCTTCTAGGGTATAATTCTTGGCTCTCGTTTGTAAGAGTGCATCCGAATTAACCATGTTAATAAAAGTTTGATCAACTGAAGCATGTGTAGTGCCCCCAGTATTGGAGGTGCCAGAAGTTGAGCTCTGCCCCTTATGGAATGGATCTTTCAGTACGGCAGGCTTCTTTTCTTGTAATAGCTTCTGGGCTTCTTCAAGCAGAGGGCATTGGTGAGTAAGGTGGTCTTGCTTGCAAAGTTTACAAGGGAACTTAACCTTCTTTTTCTCTTTGTTACCCTCCTCGGCATTCTCTCTTTTGGGATTTTGATGGTTCCCCTCTCCTTTCTTTCCCTTCTTTTTGTTATTGGGCTGCCGAGGGCCCTTTTGATTGTTTTGAACCCGATTAATAGATTCAGAAGTAGAAGGAGAGGTTGTGACGGAAGTAACTTCTGTAGTTGACTGTTTAACAGATAGGGCATGAACCTATTTAGTCAAAGCTTTGAAAGCTGCAGAATCAACTAAATCCACTATGCCGTCAGCATGTGGTCCAGTTTTAGGTCTACTTAGATTGGTATTCGATCGCGGTGCATCAGGTATGATCTCATACAATAACCCAGATTGTGCGTAAACGGGATCTAACTGCTGGGTCCGTAGGATGGCTTCTTCCTCGTTAGACACTCCAGAAGTAGCTACTTCCTTAGAAATGTAAGGAAGGAGTGATTTCAAATACCACTCAAGAAGGAATTCTGGAGGTATGTTGGCTTTAATGAGCCTCTTCCATCTTCGCCACTCCTGAATGTGATCAGATAAGTGAGTGGCTTTATTTTGCCTAAATGTAGACAAAAGGTTTGTTCCGGCATCATACTGAATAGGAAGCTGGAAGTGATTCAAAAATAAAGTTGCGAGATTCCCAAAATTAAAGAGTGTAGCTGCAGGTAAATCAATGTATAATTTGGTTGTAGCACCGGTTAAGGTCCTTTGGAATAGTCTCAACCTAATGGAATCTTCATTTAATGAGTTCGAGGAGCACCATAAATGGAAAGTAGTGACATGGTCACCAGGTCCTCACCCGTTTTGCCTTCGAACTTTGGAATGTCTGAAGGTAACTTGGTAGGAACTAGTGGCCATGTAGCATTATGATACACTGGATCGTTGGTCAACTTGGAAAGATCTAGAAAATTTAAATTTTCCAGAAATGGTAAATGAGGCCTGCAAGACAGTACTTGATAAGCTGGGGTCGCAAAGGGGAAACCACCCATAGTTTGACCCGTGAACTGCTGGTAGGGGTTTCTCCCATCCGTTTGCTGGTAGGGGTTGCCCCTAGTCATTTTTCGGTAGGGGTTACCCCCAGTCATCTGCTAGTAGGGGTTGCCCCTGGCCATCTGCTGATAGGGGTTTCCCCCTACCATCTATTGATAGGGGTTTCCCCCTGCCATCTGCTGGTAGGGGTTGCCCCTAGTCACTTGCTGGTAGGGGTTGCCCCCTGCCATCTATTGTTGCATGAAAGTATTATTGAAATTCCCCCACCCATATGAAAGTGGGTTAGTGCTCTGTGGGTTCATCCACTGTGGTTGGGTGTTAGCCCTGCCATATTGCTGGTTAAAAATGTTACCCCCTCCTCCTGAAAATAAGGAAAAAGGGACATTTCTTGCAGGTATATTACCTTGATACATGTTGGGACTTGCAAAGGTATTAAAACTAGTAGTAGCTGACGTAGACGGTGCGGTCATGGTACTCATGACAGACACAGTTGCAGAAGCACTTGGCCCTACAGCGAGTGTGGAAATCCAAGTACTGGGTATGTGATATGACGGTTGAGTCATAGGAGGTGGAACTAAATTGGCTGTACTGGTAGGTCCAAAAGTAGGTGTAGAGGCAGATGACATAGTTGTTGAACTAGGCATGCCTACTGTACCAGTATTAAAGCTGAAAGACGGAGTGGACACAAAGGTTGTTTGTGCCGAACTTGGTGTAGCAGTAGGAGGAGGATTTACAGTATTAGTGTTCATACCTATGGTGGGAGTCTATGGAACTCCCAGTTCGCCTCCTGGATTAGTCATAAAATGCTTAGGTGGGAAATTATATGCACTGTAATCGAGCTGCTGGAAACCAACGGGTAACAGAAGTGGATTTCTAAGATTACTCAGAGGAGGATTAAAGGGAGTACTGTACTCCGCAGAAGTGAGATCTTCAATCTCAACTGAACTAAAATGTCACTGATCTGGAGTCACCGGTTGTGGTTCCTCAGGAACCTCTATTTCAGGGTTTTCTGTTGCAGTTTGTAGTTCTTCAGGAAACTCAATTTTAGGTTGTATTTCCTCAGGAATTTCTATTTCAGGATTTTCTGTTGTAAAAAGTTCCTCAGGAAGTTCTATTTCACCAATGGTTTCCAAAGGAACACTGACGTCTACCTGCTATCGTCTAGCTGGCAGTAGTGGTTCTGTTCTAAGTGGCGGAAGGTTCTGCAGCCTTCTTGATCTACGAAGTTCTTGGTTTTCCACAATTATATATAAAAATAAAACTAGAAAACCTAGTGGCCACTAAGACTAGGGGGAAAATAGCACGCCAACTAAAAAGTCCTAAGTATGAAAACCAAGCAAACAAGGTGCCTTCCGGAGAAGAGTCTGGGATGATGAGGGCCCAGAATAGATCAACGAAGGATGAAGGACAGTTACCCGGGGTCCACAATACAATCACTAAGGGTGCAAGCACTGGAATCACCCAACCGCCCTCCCAAAGACCTGCAAGGGATTTCCTCCCACGTATGTCCTAGGTACAACAGATATACCCTCCGCTGTCACCTGTGTATGAACCTATGGTCAGATACTGAGGATACCACAACAATGAAAACTCCTGGGGGAACAGTCTCTGGTCGAATCAGAAGGCGTGGGCAGGGTAACTGAGCTTGAAACTCAAAAGAATTTCCAAACGCAATCCAATCCTGGTACATGCTCAAAACAGAAAGTAGGAGGAGTATTCCAAACAATCTAATCTCACAAGACCTACTGCATAGATCCCAGGAAAGCTTTGAATGAAGCTGGTGAGGACCGTAAACCTAGGCATAAGGTGAAATTTCCTTGTAAGCTTTGTGGGGATGATCATCTTACTCACTTCTGTCCTCGAATCAAAGAAGCATCGAAGCATCTTGCACAAAGCCCAGTTGTGTTGAAGGATCCCCTTCCTCATCATCAAAACATGGCTTTGCATGCTCCCGCCACCGGTTATGGACCTACTGTGATTGCAACGTCTTCTTCCAATACTAGTGGTTATGGATGTGTGAATATGTTTCAATTGGAGGTTAGTGTTGCTACTCGTCAACGCAATTATGGTGCACCACAACCTAATATGGCGACTGAGCCTCCCCCTCCTCCTGATAATTCCTTGCATATCGAGAAGCCCTCTATTATGTCGTAGATAACAAAAGGTGTTCTTAAGCGCTCTACGCATAATCCCAATGCTCGAGCCACCCAGAACTACTCCATTGTAGAATATTTGGGCCAAACTCTGTGTGCCATGTCGGTTATTAAAGTTTTACAACATGTCCTTCTCAAAGGCATGCCCTTTTGAGTGCGTTAGGAGTTCATGATGGGGGGAATCCAAACGTTATCAAGTTTGACACTACTGGCATTCAACCTCGCTTACCTTACCATGTGGCTTTTCAAATCCATGTGGAGTGCCTTAAGAATTTCGTCAAGAGAACAGTGGTTGACGAAGGTGCTTTCGAGTCAGCGATGTTGTTAGCTTGTTGGAAATCTCTTGGCTTTCCTCCTCTACTCACGTCTAGGACCATGCTCACTGCATTTGATTGTCGGTCATTTAAGCCACATGGGCTTATCCCTTCCCTTGTTGTCCACTTGGGAGGTAAACTTGTGCCTATTGAAGTTGAAGTGGTTGATGTGCCCATCGACTACAACCTATTACTGGGTCGGAATTGGATGTATTCTATGAAAGCTATTGCGTCTACTGTATTCAGGATCATTTTCTTTCCACACGAAGGCAGGATTGTGACCATCGATTAGCTGCATTTTGTTAATCCTCCTCCTGAAGCATCCACGGGATCAGTAGTCCCGTAGGTTACAGATTCTCATCCGGCAACTGGGAACATGGGTGTTGGTATGTACCCTTCATTGATGGGATCTTATGATTTCCCTGCACCTGTGAATTTTATTGGAACCATTTTCGACAATTCGCCTCCTCCTTTTCATAATGTACCGTTCCGAACTTCATATTTTGATGATCCATGGACCTTACCATCCATGAATTCTACGTCTGGAGACATTGCGCACATCGTGATGTCTATGCTACTATCTGCTGTTGAGATTGCTTATCAGGATATTTAACAAGCCACTGCAGATCCGGATCTCCCCTCTTCTCGGACAGTTGAGGAAGATCCCATTACAATGCAAGTTTGGGCAGTCGACTTGTCTTGTTCGAATTATTGCCTTGATGGTACTTTACCTTTGGATGAAGATATTATTAGGTCATGTGTGGTAGTGAGAGACCTTGGGAGGATATGCATCATAGCTCTTATTTTCTTCCCAACCTCGATCTCACCAAGCAAGAAGAGTTTAGGACGACTCTTGCAGAGATGGTTGGTCACCCTGTGGCTCTTTTGGGTTCACATGAGATTTATGTGGAGGGGAACATGGCTAATATTTTCTTGACTCAACCAATCAACATCTCTCGCACTCCCGGAAAGATTGAGAACGTTTACATCGATGAGGATTGCTCTTCTGAGGAGGTTGCCATCTACACCGAATTGTTTACTGAACTTCGGGGAGCTTTCAACTGGTCATACGAGGAGATTCTAGGAATAGACCCTAGTATTATTGAGCACGAAATTAGAACGTATCCTCTTGCTAAACCGGTTCAACAACATCTTTGTGCTGTTAACCCTAGGAAGGCAGCCGCTATCAAGGCAGAGGTGGAGAAACTGCTCAAAGCTGGTTTTATCTACCCCGTTCCCCTTACCGAATGGGTGTCAAACCCCGTTCCTGTGGATAAGAAGAAGGGAACGATCCGCGTATGCACTGATTTTAGAAATCTGAATCGTGCATGTCCGAAAGACAATTTCCCCACACCATTCATTGATCAGATATTGGATGCTTGTGCGGGAAGTGAGATTTTTTCGTTCATGGACGACTTTTTAGGGTATAACCAGATTCAATTCAAACCCGAGTACCAACATAAGACTGATTTCATTTTTCCTTGGGGTACATTTGCATATCGAAAAATTCTGTTTGGCCTTAAAAACGCTGGAGCTACGTTTCAGCATGGCATGACATATGCCTTTCACGGCCTTAAAAGTATAATGGAGGTTTTCTTGGACGATCATGCCGGCCATTCTCTTAAGATAATGGACCACCTGAAGCACCTTCGTTGGATTCTTGAACGATGTATACGCTACAAGATTCAGTTGAATCCCAATAAATGCATCTTTGCGGTGAGGTCAGGTCGCCTTCTAGGATTTCATAGTTTCGAAAGAGGGTATTAGAGTCGATCCTCTTAAAGTTGAGGCAATACTTCGGTTTCCTCCTCCACGCAACTTGTTTCAACTAAAGAGCCTCCAAGGGAGAGCTACTTTTCTACGCCGTTTTGTAGTCAATTATGTTAATCTTACCAAAGGTTTCGCGCGTTTGTTGAAGAAAGACACACCGTTTATCTGGGATGAGTGAGCCCAGTAGTCTTTCGATGCCCTTAAGAAAGCTTTGGTATCATCCCCTGTCCTTAGTCCACTTGAATTCACACGATATTTTATACTTTATGTGGCTGCGTCTCAAGAGATGATTGGCATGGTCTTGGTTTAGGTTGATGATGTGCTTGTCGAGCATTGTTTGCGGGAAAAACTACCCTATAGTAAGGAAACGGATACTATCAACTGAAAGGGGATTATAGGTAAGCATATTAATTGTGTTACAGAGATGTTTATGAATGGAAATAGGTTATAGGTCTTGAGAACATACCTTTCGAATGAATTTCGATCCTAGCTCTTATTCAATCTTGCACTCGATCCTCAAGTCAACCTCCCATTCGATAAACCTGCAATACAAGTACCTTTCTCAGCGTATCTTGGATAATATATAATGATGAAATGGACAAAGCAATTTAAACATCAAATATTAACCAAAATAGATCCAAACAAGTACATAACTCAATGAACACTTAGTTTGGGACAAGAAAAATGCTTCAACCTTTTATTGTCAAATGCAAATTGATGATACAAAGCATACCTGACTTTGTAGCATGCTCCTGCAACCTGATCCTAAGCTTCTGCTCTTCTCTGGCTTGGAAATCTTCCAGCATAACCTCCTCCAATGCAAGCTTCTCTTTAAAAGTCTCTCAATAGCATTCATGTCTAACCCCTCTCTTCATTCTTCGTTGTATTTATAGGACAAGGGAAGCAGTTCGGGTCGAGAGATGGTTATGGAGGAAGTTGGGGAAGTTGGAAAACCAACTGCAACTAATCCTCTTCATGAAATTAATTATTTTTTAATCATCTTTTGAGGTGTACGCTACTATTTCACAGTGGAGTAGTTCCCAGGGCGCTACTATTGTGTTTTTAAACTAGCGCTCAGCACTTTTTAAATGTTGAACGCTACTCTATTGAAGAGGAATAGCGCCCGTGAGACTTGAGCACTACTATTGCACACTGGATTAGGGTACAAGCGCTAGTCTATTGAGGTAGAGTAGCGCTCATGTCTCAAAATGACATTTTTTAGGGATTTTCCAGCTTACAAGGAGGTGGAGAAAGTCAAGGTCCCATCTAAGGTCAACATGCTCCTCCATCCAAGTTGTCCTGTTGTGTGATCAACAGCTCAAGGTGATCATGGATGGAGAGGTGCAGGTTTGACCTATAACAAGCATGTTATATATTACCTTAGTCAAAATCTAGTAGATGCTGAACTGAGATATAATCACGTGGAGAAGTTGGAACTTGCGACTGTCCACGCAGTCCAACAGTTACGACACTATATTTTGCTTAGAACAACCACAGTTGTAGCGCACATCAATCTGTTTCAGTTCGTGCTATCACGATGCCTTATATGGGGGAAGTACAATAAATTGATTGTGATCCTTCAGGAGTTCGATCTCGATTTTGCTTCATTGATGTTAACACCCAAAAAGTGTTCACTACCTCATCTACCTCATTACATGGCTCATTTGTCTATTTTCCTACCATATTTCCCTTAAAAACCCTGAAAATCCCACTAAAAAGCCTCCAAAAGGCCACAAAACCCTCAAAAAGGCTAAAAAACCCCTTTTTCCTCCAAAAATATCCAAAATTCCTCTAAAAATAGCAAAAACCCCCTAAAAGGGGAAGAAAAAATATAAAATAATGAGGAAAAGGAGGAAAAAACCCTATACAGCTGCCCTAAACCATATGGTTCCCAAAACCATGGGCCAGCACTCCACCACCAAAAAACTATAAATAGGTGATGGAGACCTCTTATTCCACATCCACAATCAAGTATACCCTTACTCTGCCAAAATCTCTCTCGAAACCCTAGTTCACCATTGAACTACTTTCACCTTGAGAGCCCCTTTTGGCCCATTCCCACCATTTGGAGAAAGAGAAGGAGCAAGTTGGAGCTTGGAGCAACCCTCTTGGACATTGCACGAGCTTCACCAACCTTCACATTGGAGGTAACATTAATACAAAAGCCATTATTTACATCTTGTTTTTTCTGTTTCATGCACATGTTTAGAGTAATTTACATTTCTGTTTTAGCATAATAATTTCCATTTACTGAACTGCTACTAAGGAGTCCCTTCTTCTTAGTAGGTGCTCATTTGCACAAGCTAGGGGTAAAACCCTAGCTACAGTTTTGGAGACTCCCCTAGGTTTGAATTTCTGGTTTTCGTTTAAAAAAGTTTTAGTTTTCTGCAATAATCTCCCATTTTTTCCTTTCGGCTGTCCCTTTCGGCCGCCGTAAACCGCATCTTTTTCCTCTGCAGTCGCATCCCGACCGCGTCTTTCAGGCCTTTACCTGCGACCCGACCGCGGCTCTCAGACTGTTTCTGGTGCCCTGCCGGTGGATTCAAGTCTGTTACCTACGATCCAACCGCGGCTAATCAGCCTGTTTACTGCGATCTGACTGCACCTGTCGACCATTTTCCCGCGTCCCGACTACGGCTTTCGGCCCATTTGCTGCGACCCGACCGCGTCTGTTAGCCTTTTTCCCGCGACCCGACTCCGTACTTTTCCCTGTTTCCCGTGGTCCGACTGCCTCTATCGGCCAAAAAGCCGCAACCTGTCCATGCTTGTTTCCCTCAAACCCGCGGTCCGCCGGCTCAGTTTCGTCACCAACCCGTGATCTGATTTCTGCATTTTTTCCCTAGTTTGAACCCAGCCCCCTTTGCTGCAATATTTTCTGCATAGCCATCTGTCCTACCTGCAGCCCTACTTCCCTATAGCCTTTTCTGCAACATAATTTCTGTTCCCTTTACAGAATCTTTTTAAAATTTCAGCATTTTAATTCAGAAAATTTTACATGTTAAAGTTTTGAATTCAGTATTATTGTTAGGAAGTTGTCCCCCTTATGGTACTTCTATTTTGGGTTCATCACCTCACAAGTACACACTCTGTCACATAATTCAAGTGAGCCTTAAAAACTACTTAACTCAACCAATATTCTAACCCCACTTGGGGAACACAAAAGAATCTTTGTAGTTAGGTAGGATCGGGGGGATAGGCTTCCAATAACACCCCTCGGTTACTTACACTTGAGACATAGCTGTTGTCCAATTAGGGAACCAAAATCCCCTAGTATTTTTTGGCATGGTCACAACCAGTTACCAGAGGGCCTCTCCCCTAGGAGGGTTGAAGTCGCGAGACTGGTTCCGGAGGCCTGAGTGGAATACCGCACTCCATTCAGTAACCGAAGGGCTACCTTTTGCAGTTCTCGGGATATCCTTGTATAGGGGTATTGCGGTAAAAGGACCAAACGCCAGATTCACCTTTCTGGACGTGTCATGAACGAGGTATCTTAGTTTCCATTCTTCTAGGATTGACTACCCGGTGTCCCTCTCGGTAGGGGGATATCTTAGCCACTTGGATTTCCTATTCATATTGTCTGACTTGGATTTCATCACCTTGTAGAGGATATGTCTAGTTGAGTCAGAATACTTTTAGTTAGGTGTTTTCATGCTCCCTTACCTCCTTTTGGTCTAGTGAGTCCACCATTTTTTATTTTTAGGAAACCTGCTGCTTGTTGGTATTCTGACCATTTCTGTTGACACTCCACCTATTGTAGCACAGCTGTTGCAGTGGGTGTTTTGAGTTGGTTGTTGGCCTGAGTGCCTTATTTTTTGAGCTCTCCTTCTGCACACTTGGTTGCATTAGGGTTTTTGAGCTGGTTTTTACTCACCTCAACCCACAGAGATTTGACACCATCTGTCACCATTGAGTCCCCAAGACATTCTCAGTGCCTCAGGGGCGAGCCCCCACAGCATGGTTCACTTGACACCACCCGTCATCGCCACAGATCATCATCACTTAATACCACTTATCATAGATCTCGAGCCTTGTCCCTTGACTCCACTCGTCAGTGGCATAGGTCTCCGTCACCAGATATTGACGCTCCTTACTTTACCTCCGATTCTGAGGCAGAGTCTAAGAACCCCATTTACACTGCCCCTACTAGCCCCATGGCTGGCATGACTTCCACCCCTTTCCTTGTAGGGACCATTGGTGGCACATCCACCACTACACCAGTTACCACACCTACTTTGGGTATGCCCTCAATGGGGCCCCCATCTACCGTTCCCCTCACTGCACCTATTCCCGCAGCTGGAATACCTTTCCCTACTCCATCAGTGGCTCACACTGCCCATGGTGGTGCAGGCCCATCCTATACCACCTTAGTTCCCCCCCTTGGGGGAAACATTCCAAACCCTACCCCTCCACTTGGGGGCATTGGCCCCAACTTGGTCCAACCCACTATTGTGTCACATCCTTCTTCCAGTTTGCCATTCATGGCTAGCCTCAACCTGCCCAACCTAGCCAGATTGACCAACGACCCTATCCGACACGACCCTGCGTGGCCTCACATGCCCACCAAGCTCCCCTTTGACATTCCTAAGTTCGAGGGCAAGGCAGGTGAGGACCCTCAAAACCACATTATGTCCTTCCATCTATGGTGTTCCTCTAACTCCATAGTGGATGACTTTGTTCGCCTCCGTTTGTTACAGCACACCTTCACTGGCTCTGCAGCCAAGTGGTATATCGAGCAACCCCACGGGACCCATGCCACCTTTTCCTCCCTTGCCTCGACCTTCCTGTAGTTCTTCCAGTTACCTATCCACTATGACGCGGGAGTTGAGATCCTCTTATCTTGCAGACAAAACACGGCTACCCACATCATGATCCACATTCATGAGTGGCGTCGACGCCGTAGCTTATGCAAGATCAAATTAGATGACCGTATCTTCGTAGATTGGTTCCTCAAGTCCCTTCTCCCTATCATTGCTAAGGATGTGGCATCAGAAAGACCCCAGTCTGAAGAAGAGGCCATCCTTAAGGCCCAACAATTCGACCTCATTTACGCCCAGTCGGGTTATCTCTATACCATTATCCCTGACGCTCCTTGCGGAGATTCCTCCCAGCACGATGCGCTGGGGGCATCCCATGCTGCAGATGGCATCATTGGCCGTGTTTCTTCGCATCCCCAACCATTTTCCATAGCATGTCCTAACCCTGGCCCAAACCTTTCGCGGGCTACCTCACAGTCTGGAGCAACCAACTCGTATGCTCCCATGACATATCACCACCATTTCCATGGACCCTCATGTCCACCTCAGTGCTTCGGTCATGCGACCCCCGCTTACACCCCCCAGGTCGCACCTCAGCCTTACTACCACCAGCAGGCTGCACCAGCTCTTGTGCCTTCACAAGCCCAAACCGCTTATTACCCGCCACCGGCAGCCCCTACGGCAAACCCACAACCCGCTCCGCAGCCATATCAGCAACCCCCTCAAGTTGCTGCACTTGCGCAGCCTCCACCTACATATCATCCACCACAGCCTGCTCCAGCACCTGCGCAACCTTAGAATCCACCTACTGCCCAAGGGCAAGTCTACGCGCAACACAATCCGCAGCAAAACCAAAACAACCAACGCAACTAGGGCCAACAAAACCGCGGCAAAGGCCGTAATCGTGGGAACAACCAACCTACAGACCAAGCTGGTCAACCTCCTAATCCCCCCGACAATAATAATGCGGCCCCCGCTAACCAAAACCCTGATCGCCCGCCCAAGTAGGCTAAAAACCCTAATTTGCGAACGAATCATCCTTGTTCTATCTGCGGGGTCTATGGACACTACACACATGCTTTCCCACACTTGGAACGAGCTAGGCAGCTCTGGGTTGACGATGCCCATCGCCAAGGGTATGCGGCTCCTCAAGCACCACCCAAACCCCCACAACCTCAGCAGCCACCTTTGGTGTTGCAAAACCCCTTACCAAACCAAGGTGTAGTGAACACTCAGCCGTTGGCTCCCCCTTAAGCCAATGCGCCACCCCAACAACAAATCACTTACGCCGCCCCTGATCAAACCATGTTCGACTCAGGGACCCACCACTTGTTGATGATGTCCTCCGCTGATGTCAACCTCCAGACCCGTCGGAACCAATATGGCTCCACCTCTGAAGTACCTCCCACTGATAAACCCACTAACGCTCATCCCACTGATCAAGCATTACGTATACCTCCACCTCCACTAGATGGCGCTCCCAAAGCACCCCGTTTCCCACTTCGTCGTATCAACAATAACCCTAATGCATGTGCTGCATCAAACTACAACATTGTAGATGACCTAGCCCAATCTCCTGCAGCCATGTCTGCGTTAGAAGTCTTGAAAAACGGCCCTTCCTAACGCAAGACTTTACTCTCCGCCATTGGGGTGATTGACCCAAATGATTCGAATTTAATGGCATTTGATTTGGACCAGTCCGAACCCCTCCTGCCTTCCACCCTAGCATTCCAAGTTTCTGTTTCCGTTCGGAATCTTGTCATCCATCGGTGCATCATCGATGAAGGTGCCTCCACATGCGTTATGTCTACATTCGTATGGCAGAAGTTGGGATCCCCTACTCTACAACAATCCACCACTGCATTACGCGCCTACAACGGTCGTTTGGCCCAGCCCCAAGGCCTCCTACCCAATTTCCCCATCCAGTTAGGTGGCAAAACCGTACTCATTGACATCGAGGTAATCAATGCCCAATTGGATTATAACCTTTTACTTGGCCGCAGCTACATGTATGCCATGCGGGCGGTTTCCTCTTCCGTCTTTCGCACCATGATGTTCCCCCATGAGGGACGCGTGGTCAAGGTTGACCAACTCACCTACTATGATCCCAATGCCCCCGCGGCACCCGAAAATGTTCTCCCCATGGTTGAGCAACCTGTTTCTAGTACAACCACCTCGTTTGTTTCTTGTACGGGGCCCGGAGTTTACTCAGACGCGCCGATGGCCTCCACCTTCCAATCCATTCCTCCCCCGGCATCTACGCCCGACGTGTCTGACTTATGTACCTTGTCCCACGATAACCAACCTCCGAATAATCAACCACCCTTGTTTCCTAAACCACCATTGGTACCTAGCCACATTGGTGTTACACCTATCCACACAATCCCCTTCCTAGTCCCTCCATCGGGAGTAGTAAGCGCCCCGGTTATGGCTACCCTCAGCCTCCTTGGGTTAACCTTGGGATTACCCATCTGGTACCTTTCACCTCCCGTTCCCCCACCAACACCAAGCGTCGTCCTCCAACCGGTGCAACCCATGGCTACTACCACTCAGCCACCCCCCGGTGTCGCTACCCCCTTCGTCCTCCATGAATCCCCCTCCTACTCCTAAATCCACTGGGGGCAGAGGCCCCCAACCTTACACTACTGTACCACC
This sequence comes from Larix kaempferi, assembly GCA_027924585.1. NCBI lineage: Eukaryota > Viridiplantae > Streptophyta > Pinopsida > Pinales > Pinaceae > Larix > Larix kaempferi. Next base: position 5,842,270 of record BSBM01000732.1, on the reverse strand, counting down.
TCCCAAGACAGTAAAAAACCCCCCAGTGTTTCGTGTTCCTCCCAAATGCTCGTTGTGCGATGAGTTAGGCCATGCGACTCATCAATGTCCACAGTTACTGGCATTACAGGAACACATGCAGATGCTTGATGATGACCCCAATATGCCGGTTGTCAAACTAGACCCCACTCCCAATCCTAAAGATAAATCCCTGCATACCAACCACCCCTGTGCCATATGCGGTGTTTACGGGCATTACTCACATCACTGTCCCGATCTCCCGGATTACAGAGCGGCTCTCTATGAGATGAACAATCTGGACCTTGAGACGGCACCACCCACCATTGAGGAGATCCACCCCCTAGTCTCCTCCCCGTCAGGAGAGGTTAATACCATTTATATGATCTCTTCAGCCACTACCCCCTCGTCAACCGATTTGACGATGCAAACTTTCCGTACTGATGAGGAGATTCTCGAGGCTCTCACTGCCCCAGATTATCCTTGGGATGATATGCATCATCGTTCTTACTTCATCCCAGAAGAATCCTCCTCTAGCACAGCTACCCAATTCACGGTTGAATCCAAAGACTTCCATCCCACCAAGGTCGACTGGTTCAAGGATCCTATTCCTGCTCCTTACGCCTTCGAGGAGGGTAACATGGCCAACATCTCACTTGTCATCCACATTGATATCGCTGCCCCAGGCGGTTCCCCTGAACTCATAACTTTAGGAGCCTCCTGCAGTGCGCATGAGATTGCGGAATACAAAAAACTCTTCCAAGAATTCCGTGATTTCTTTGCCTGGTCCTATATCGAAGTGCTCGGTCTTGACCCCGCCATCATCGAGCACCACCTTGACACCTCTGAGTCAAGGGGCATAATAGATTCCCTCGACCTTGGGATAGGGGGCATGATCAATCATTTTGAACCTTCCCCATCACATCTATCTCAGCATGTCAATGAACCCATTGTTCAAACCCACACATATGTGATCCATAATCACAAACCCCATGCACATAGCATGGGGGCAAGTCATTAACCCTACTCACTTTTTCACACTTGTGATCTCAACCATTTTTGAGGTCACATATAACTTGTATATTTGATTTTATACACCTAGTTATTTCCTTTGACCATTCTAGAGTCCTTATGAACCCATACGGAGTCCATTTTTCGAACCGTTTCCACCATTGGAATCAGCACGATGAGACCGTCATGATGGTCACCTCGTTGCCTTATTTTTTCTACGTCATTTTTTGTCCATTTTTTAGACACCACTAGCCGCCTCGGTTTGCGTGCCACTTCGGCTGTTCTCCATTTTTCGCATCTTTTATATCATCGGATTCATTTTTCTGAGCTCGTGAGGATTCTTGAGATCATTTCTCGCTCTCACCCCCAAATTTTTTGGGCATGTTTTCCCAAACGTCCCCTGTCGCCTCGGTTTGCGTGCCACATCGGCCGTTATCCGTTTTTGACACCCTTTATATTGCCGGATTCATTTTTCCGAGCTTTTGATGATGCTTGAGATCATTTCTTGCTCTCACTTGGTATAATTTCAACATTGTGTCCCGACACCTTGTCGCCTCGGTTTGCGCGCCACATCGACCGCCATCGGATTGTTCCACTTTTTTACATGAGCCATTCACTCCTGTCATACTGCAAATGTTTCGTTATTTTGCCACCATTTCATCCACCCCGCAAGGAGGCCCACCAGTGTTCCCCCCCTACCCTCGTTCTTGTTCATAATAAATGTTCCTTGATTGAACACTTCCTCCTTGCTTGGCCATTCCTTTTGTTCGGTATAATTTTATCCCTTTTTCGGGCCAGACAAGTCCTTTACGAAAAATGCACTTAGGGAGTTTCCGTTAAGCTATTTTCTGACTTCTAAAACAATGAAAATATCGCCAAGCAATCTTGCTTCCTTTCGTGCTCGTTAAAGTAACTGAAAGGGCATCTATCTGGTATAAGTTTAACCCTTTTCCGGACCTGGTAGACTAATTACAAAAAAGGAATACTCTAGTCACACCGGCTAGAAGAGTTCTTCATTGCATCCTTTTATGCTTCTTCGGGCCTTGGAGACTAACACACGAATAAGCAACCCCCTGGAGTCTTCTTATTTTCTTTCAGACTCTCTAAAATTGAAAGCAACCACGAGCATGAACTGTCCTAGTCTCGTACAAATCCACACGACAGTACCATTCCATCACTTCAGAGTCTTTTTATTGCTTTCAGACTCCTTAAAATTGAAAGCAACCACGAGCATGAACTGTCCTGGGCTTGTATAAATCCACACGACAGTATCATTTTACACACACTTCTTCTAGTTCCTTAACCCATGAAGAAGTCCCCCCCCGTGCCTCCTGGCACTGTGATCGATCATCTCGGTAGCACCCCCAATCAGGTCGCCTTTGTTCAGAGTATTCTGCAGTCTCCTGCCATATTATACCAGCTCAAGTCTCCCTCAGCCCAGTCACCACCCTTGATCTATTACAGCTATGATCCCTTTCCCCTCAGTCAGTGTCATATGCTGCTCGATCATCCCCATCATCATACTCTGAACAAAGGAAGTTTGAGTCCACCCACTCTACTTGCCTAGTTATCCCCACCCGTTTGTCAGTCCTTCCATCAGTACTATCACATTTCGGTTCTCCACCTCACGCTCCTGTCAAGGAAACATCATTGCCTTGATAGTTGCGGGTCTCCCTCTGTCGACGACAGCCCCTCTATTCCAGAGGATAGACCTAGAGGTCCCTGCGCCTTGGACCCATCACCATCTGTGGTGAGTGCCTACGGACCATTTTGGGAGGAGTCATCATTTCCTCTCCGAATGGTTGTTTCTCACATGCTCGACTTCAACACCTTGATCACATCGTTGAGAATCGCGCAGGATTTACATCCCTTCCATTATTTGTCGAAGACCCCGGATTTCCCCCGACTCTTGCACATTGGTGAGTCACTTCGGAACACCCAGTTATATGTTCCCGTTGATGTCCAGGCTGCGTTGGTGATTGTATTCAGAAGCCATCCAGTTCTATGCTTCCTTGAGTACCTAGTTCAGTCTCAGTTCAGTGTACCATTGCGAGTATGACCCTTGTCACTCTGATCCAGCAGCTCCTCAGTTCCTTTGGTACCACATTCAGTAGCACTACTGTCCTTCCAGTGCACCAGTTTTTTCAGCTCAGACATGGTCAGCCCAACAGTATGTCCCAGATTTGTGTCCCTTCTGGACCCTTATGATGTACACAGTGGTTTTCTATGTATCCTACAGGTCCCTCTTTTCGGGCCTCACAGTTATTTTTATGTATCTTGATACGAGCATGGGTATGCCCGCCTCATCCATATATTGAGATTATTCCTCAGTCAGTATTTGAGGTCATGTATATGTCAGGTCCCCATTTTTGGACGCCATTGTTATTATTATGTTATATCCTGATACGAGCATGGGTATGCCCGCCTCATCCATATAATCAGATGATTCCTCATCCATTATTGAGGTTATGTACTTTATTTCTTGCAGTTTGTTCGGGATCGTTGTTCCGGGCTTCAATTTGTTTCTTCTCTTCTCCACACCCCAGGAAAACCATACATGACTTATGATGTCCATCGGCCATACGATGAGCTCCTGCCCTCACACATCAGGGGGCAATCTGTTAACACCCAAAAAGTGTTCACTACCTCATCTACCTCATTACATGGCTCATTTGTCTATTTTCCTACCATATTTTCCTTAAAAACCCTGAAAATCTCACTAAAAAGCCTCCAAAAGGCCAAAAATGCCTCCAAAAGGCCACAAAACCCTCAAAAAAGCCTCAAAAAGGCTAAAAAACTCATTTTTCCTCCAAAAATATCCAAAATTCCTCTAAAAATAGCAAAAACCCCCTAAAAAGGGAAGAAAAAATATAAAATAATGAGGAAAAGGAGGAAAAAACCCTATACAGCTACCCTAAACCATATGGTTCCCAAAACCATGGGCCAGCACTCCACCACCAAAAAACTATAAATAGGTGATGGAGACCCCTTATTCCACATCCACAATCAAGTATACCCTTACTCTGCCAAAATCTCTCTCAAAACCCTAGTTCACCATTGAACTACTTTCACCTTGAGAGCCCCTTTTGGCCCATTCCCACCATTTGGAGAAAGAGAAGGAGCAAGTTGGAGCTTGGAGCAACCCTCTTGGACATTGCACGAGCTTCACCAACCTTCACATTGGAGGTAACATTAATACAAAAGCCATTATTTACATCTTGTTTTTTCTATTTCATGCACATGTTTAGAGTAATTTACATTTATGTTTTAGCATAATAATTTCCATTTACTGAACTGCTACTAAGGAGTCCCTTCTCCTTAGTAGGTGCTCATTTGCACAAGCTAGGGGTAAAACCCTAGCTACAGTCGAAGTCGGTGAAATCGTTGGTGTTTGCTGAGCTTATGTCGGACCTTCTAAGACTTGATGAGGATGTCATCCATGATGATTCCTTTGTGTATGAACACTTATTTCTTATCTTGTCTGAGGACCCTTGGTATGGAGATGTCATCGTATATCTCCAAACTTTGAAGTTTCCTTCGTATTATTCACGGGACGAGCGACAGTGTGTGAAACATCATGCTAAAGATTATACTATCGTTGGTGACACTTTGTATCATCGAGGAAAGGATTCTATTCTCCGTCGTTGTTTGAGTCACGAAGAAGCAAAGCGTGTGCTTAATGATTACCATGCTAGGGCATGTGGTGGTCACTTATCCGGGCTTGCTATAGCCCAACATATTATGCGAGCTGGTTACTTTTGGCCTTCAATATTTAAGGATTGTATAAACGTTATGAAGAAATGTCACCCTTGCTAGGTGTTTTCTTGGAATATACACTCGTATCCAGTGCCCCTTCATCCAGTTGTCACCGTCGGTCCCTTCACCAAGTGGGGGGTGGATTTCATGGATTGCAAACCAGCTTCGGCTGGGAGGCATCACCATATTATAGTGGTCGTGGACTACTTTTCCAAATGGGCTAAGGCCATGCCTACCGTAAAATCCGATGGTGCTACAACAACCCATTTCATGTTCAATCAGATTATTACTCGGTTCGGTATTCTGAAAGAGATTATCACTGACCATGGTAGTCACTTTCAGAACAAAATGATGGAGGATTTGTCTCTCAAGCTTGGCTTTTGTCAAGAACACTCATATTCTTACTATCTCCAAGCGAATGGTTAAGTTGAAGCGTCAATAAGTCTTTAAAGACCATTCTCCAATGTACCATCCAGCAAAGCAAGAACAACTAGCACATTATGTTATATCCTTCTTTGTGGGCATATCGAACCGTAGTCAAGACTGCCACCGGGTTCTCACTGTTTCAGCTAGTACACTGTGTGGAGTTGATTTTACAGATTGAATGTGAAATCCCTTCGCTTAAACTGGCCATAGAGCTCCTCCCTGATACGACGGGTCTTGAGCAACGTTTAATCCACCTTAAGCAACTTGACGAGCAGCATCGAGATGCTGCTGTGGCTATAGATGCCAATAAATGTCGTGTTAAGGTTCAGTATGATAGGTTTATCCATCCCCAACAATATGATGAAGGTGACTTGGTCCTCTTATATGATCAAGCTAAAGAACCCCTGGGGGAAGGTAAGTTTAACCCCATGTGGCACGGTCCTTACATCATGAGGCGTGTCTTGGAAAAAGGAGCCTATGAATTAGAGGACTATGAGGGGAATGTCTTGAAGGAGCCTAGAAATGGTGTTTACCTCAAGCGGTATTACGCTTGAACCTCTGGTTCAGGCTAATACTTTTGTATACTACTGTATAGTTACTTATGTACATAGTTTAGCTTTCTTTTTGTTTTCGGGTTTGCTGATTAGCTTCCGTTTGATTGACAGATGTCAGCGGAGTTTCCTATGTTCTTAGGATTCGTGGATGGTGCTAGCTGTCATACGCAGCAGCTTGCTTCTACTGCCTGGGTTATTTATTCACCTGACCACCTAGTTGTGTCTTCAGGAGGTGCTTGTCTCGGTCCTACATCTAACAATGTGGCTGAGTATAGTGCCGTGATTGAGCTACTTCGGGATGTTATTTTACATGGCATCCAGTCTTTAGAAGTCCGCCTAGATTCACAACTAGTTGTGTCTCAGTTGAATGGTCAGTACCGTGTGCGGGATCCTACGTTACTATGAAAATTCCTAAGGGTAAGACTCTTGGAACGACATTTTGTTTCAATTACATACATTCATGTTCCGAGAAGTTTTAATCATATATCTAATGCATACGCTAACTATGTATTAGATTGGCATTTGTCACATTCACAATGAAGCACACAAATATAAGATACATTCATACATTTGTACATACACGCATATAGTAGAACATGAGAACGATAGTTTTTCATAAATAATATGTCCAAAATGGTAGTGTCATAATACAAAACTGGAGCCCGTAGCCCTAAAAAATATACATATTGATACAAAAATGGACCCTAAGATGTCTACTCCCTATGAGGAGGCCTAGCTGCCGCCCTGACAGGATGTGTCTCATAGTAATATTGTATTGCATTTTCCATGCACTACAGTAGTCGTACCCAGTTACTCGGCACCCCCACGACTTGGCGCTGCATCTCCTCTGGTAGTCGCGCCACCTCTATCTGTGGTACCCTGGTGGTCATCCGTGATAGGTTTCCCCGTAGAGTCTGTAGTGTACGCTCTGCTACAGGACCCACTATCTCATCACCCCTGCCCCGACGACAATGTATCGGGAATCCCTCGGGTTTCACTGGGCCCTTGTCTACGAGCAAATAGTCAAACATTAATATATGATAATACCCCCAAAAATATTTTTTCATTTACATCTATAATAAAAAATCCATAAAAATTTAATACACCAAAAACCTAGAAAGAGTACTCACCAATGTCTTCGAATGCTGCATCTAGTGGAAGCGACATGTCACGATTGTGGCGGAAGTCTATCCCTGCATAGGGGTAGTCATCTATGGCTATGACTTGTCGGTCCCACCAGTGAAAGAACTCCTCTGTGTATGGTGATGCCTGATGGACACCACCTTGTCGCGTCAAGACCTCCGCCCACCGGGTCATGGCTGGGTCGCGGAGATTATGAGGAGGGACCTCAACCCTCGGACTAAGCCCTATAACTCGCTCAAAGAAGAAACTGCACAAGATGTTGCCATATCCGATGTTTTTTGCATCCCCTTGCTTGCAATCTGGGATATGGGTCTTCATGGACCCCAATAGCATGGTACACCAATCAAATATCATGGGCTGCAGACATTGCGACACATAGAACATCACTGGCCTGGATGCCTAGTGCAGAGATTTTGAACCAGTAATCCGCACTAAGGTAGCCACTACAACCTTCATGCTCAGGTTGACTATGGCTCTAATGGGCACCTGACTCCCCATTGCCTGAGTATTTGGAATACAATACCGCTCTATATAGTCGAGGATGGTGATCCCACCACCCACAGAATGAGACCGAAGGCTTTCCAGCTCACCTCGGCGGGACAAACCAGTAATGAAGTATATATCTTCCACTTCCAATGAGAGTATTTTCCCGTCTAGGTTGAAGTTCTGTGCATCGACATCCCAGTAGTCTATCAAGTGGCGGAGCAATAGGTTTTGGGCCCTCAAACCCCCTATGCTCCAAAATTTGTATAGCCCACATGCTTGTAGCGCTTGCTGTGCACGCACATCATTGTGGATGGCCTCATCCACTTGGTCATGTTCCCTCTCTCTCCACTCTAGAACCATCTTGGAGTGAGAAAAACCAATGAGTTTAGTCAATTTCATTTAAAAAACTAGCTTCATGGCCGTACCCACGAGCAAGTTTGCTTACAGAGGCGGGTACCCGCAGTCAAGGCATGCGTTGACTGTGAGTACCCAACCCTACCCACGACCCGCATAATTATAGCCCACGGGTAGCGTCAAGACCATTTAGGGCTTGGCCAAACAAAAAATCCAACCGATGAAAATTGAAATAAAAGCATTGAAATGGAAGGTATGAATGAGACTACCAACCTGCTCCTGACGGTTCGATGATCGGACACCCGTAGCTCCTAGAATCAGTAGTTGAACTTCAAGGTGAAAACTAACCATAAAACTCCAAATGGGTGAATAGTAAAAATGAATTGTAAATTGTAAATTTTTGTTACTATTTATAATTTTAAAAACCCACTTGTCTATAGTTTTCGCCATTTAATGCTGTTTTGGACTAATACAATGTCATGGAGTAGCATTTTTGACCAGATTCCTTCAGCAAAATTTGTTTCTGATCATTTCACACCTATGACATGTATATTTCACATCTGGCATATAGGTTAGATGTCATTTTCACATGCATTATGCATTTGACCTTTTGACCACTTTCATAAACCCTAGGTGCGACCCCGCTTTTTAACTGACACAGAACCTTCACACTATTATAGAAGTGTCATTATCTGGCAGTAGGGATTTTCCGAACATGGGTACCCTAGTTAGAACCCCTTTTTGCATTATGGTGCTCGTGCCGTTGTTTGTCCTTAAGATCGAGAGTCCTTTGTAGTTACGCCATGACTTTGCGATAAAGACTGATACTCTACTTTGTCTTATGCTGGCCATCTCCCATAAGGATTCCCCCATTTATATCAAGTTGTGATTGCATTGCATCATCCTACTTGCAACGTAATCTTCCACCTTGTGAGAATCAACACTCTTTGGCCTAGAGGATCCATTCCACTGACTCAGAACCATTGTATATCCTTTAGACACTATTTTTCCTTATTTTTTTCCTTGTATGCTTGCTGCATCACTATAGCCAACGTACCCGCGAGTTGCATCCCTATAGCCCATGGGTAGCATGTAAAATGGTAAAAATCACTAGTTTATTACTTTTTACTCCCAAAAAGCAGTCATTGGGTGACCTTTGACTCTCCATTTTCCCAAGAAACACCTCGATGTGTCCTTTCACTTACCTTTGAGAGGACTATATATTGAGCACATATGGCTTATGGATGGGAGGAGAAAGAAGAGCAAGAGAACTCTAGTGGATTTTTGCCCAATCTTGAGTCTACACTCATTGATCCTTGTAGTTGTGAACCCTTTATGTTCACCTTCCAAAATCCTACCATAGTTTGAGTTTGCCATTCATGGAGGATTGAAGTGGTGGAGGTACAAGTGGATTGATCTAGATCTTGGTTCAGATTGGTTGCCGGCAAGAGGTCGTATCACATTGTACTTCTTCTTGTTTATTAATAGAAATACTCCTATTCTAGTCCATTAATGTTGTAAATGTTGTTTATCTTACATTGGGTTGCATTTACTTGTTATATCATGGGCCATTGCTATTGATGATGTTAATGCCGTTTATATATTATATGTAATTGTTGTATATTGGCTGTCAAAACTAATTTGCAGATTCAAGTGCATGGATTGAAAAGCTCCAATGGGGATCTATATCAAACGTTTGGATCGAGGTTGGTTATATTCTTCATTATCTTAGCATTGTCATTTATATAGCATAGCATTAGGAATTGAGTTGATTTCTGGTAGTCAGCTGTATGTTGTGTTCTACCCCAAGCCATAGTGAGTTTTCTCCAACACAGAAATGGCGACTTCGTTGGGGAAAACATCCATTTTTGGGGATTTTTTGAGCATTAGTCCTTAATTAGAGTTGTTGTTTGTTGAAGCTCTGTGTCACTTATTCACCGTTGAGATACACTATAGAAAACTTGATTTTTCTGAGCCATTGGACTCTTTATTTGCCAATTTTATTTTCCCTAACCGCGTGCTAGCTTAGCTCTGCCCGCATATACCCGCCTCTGTTTACTCTTATGTTCGCGGGTACCCACAGGTATTCCTTCGACAGTAGCGTACAACTCTGAATTTGGTTGTTTTATGACCTTTGGTTGTTGCTGGGTTGGTTTTGGTTGATCCTGAGTCTTTGTTGGCCTGTTTCTTGACTGTTTCATGCCTTGGTTGTGACCATAACTCTTCTTTTCTCTTGGTTGAGCCTTGTTGGTTTTTTACCCATCTTTGGATTTAGCCTTGTTGGTTTTTTCCTTTTGAGCTCATTCCGTTCGCTGAGTCTTACTATTTGGCATCTGCTGGGTTGTCTTAGTGATCTCCTTGGCATATCAGTGACTAGATAGTAGGATTTTGCTTGCATTTTTTATTTCCATATATTGAAAAATACAAAAATACACATAGTTTTGCATTTTTTTTTGTTTATAAGAGAAAATACAAATTTTTTTTTTTGCTTTTATGTATTGCATCTTACATTGAGTGCTTTCTGCCTTCATTTAGATTCTGATTGTGCATCGAAAAATATAAAAAGGATTGCATATTTATTTCAAAACCATTGGTTTGATTTTGCATGTTAGTGGCATTGTTTTCATTGGATAGATGAGTCTAGGATTTGACGATTTTGCATACTATTGAGTCTTACACATCACTAGTTTCATGATCATATCCCTTGAGTAATCACAACCATTAAAATTAACGCTTAATCTTAAATTGATTAGACCGATTTTATTTATAGGGTACACCAACTAGCATAGGTTTAGAGTCTTGGAATAGATCATTGTGAGTTAACAATCCAAGACTACTAGACGAAACATTAGGTGTCTGACCAGGGAGTGGAGGAACCCATGGTATATATCAGTGTTCTCAGGAAGCTCTACTCAAGCCAGAGTTAAGCACAAGGTCACGGGAGGTTGGTTGAAGAGATATCCCTCTGATACCAGCTGGACGTGGGAGATATTTATAGGGTTTGTTCGTATCTGGGGGTACCGGAGGTTCCTCCTCTTGTGCTTCAGGCTTAGCTACCCTGCCCATACGACGGATCCCACCTGCAACTATCCCCCTGAGCATTGGTTATATTGCAGTGACCATAATTGCCTTACCTAGGTATCCCATAGGGTACTTGCAGTGGTTATGTTGTTCGTGTCCTGAGTCAAATAGGGGTCGGACAGCACAGTTGCTGTTGTATAGGGACTTGACCCTGTGCACGCAGTGAAGTCTGGGGGCCGTTATAACTGATTCTGTTACCTTCAGCTATAGTTTGGGAGTCTCAAGCCTCTCCTAGGCGAGACATACTGGATCTTGTGTCGGGAGCTCATTTAGCCACTTTGTTTGTCTGCTCTTGGCTGTAGTTTCTCTAGGTGTGTGCTTTTGATTTACTGTTTTTGATCGATAGTTGGCCTTTAGGGGACATTTTGATTCTATATTCTCTCCAGAGATATCTTGGTGCGGAGTCCTACTCTCCACCAATCCCGTCGGTTGGCTGGTTTAGAACCTACCGAGATTTCACGCCGTGTTGCTAGGGGACGCCGGCGGGCTCCCTCTGAGTCTTCGGATTCTTATGAGACATACGTCCTAGACGTCATGAGTGCTGTACATTCTGATACTAAATAAATACCTTCAACTCCAACTGGTAGAGTTGAACGCACTTCAGATTCCCCTACTCCTCGTGAGGCGTGAGGAGGTGATCCACCTGAGACTCAACCTGGTTCGATTTGTCTGAATCCACTTGAACACAATCCGTTCGATCCTTCGAATCCAGATAATTATCTTTATGGAATGCCAACCTTACCCAAGGAAGAAGATCAGGACGACACGTTCGTTCCTTGGTTTCCACGCAATTACAGACATGGGATGCCAGAGTTACATGACGACACTAGTCGTACGGTCAACCCAACTACACTCTCTTTTGGTATGACTAATTATAGTACAGTTGAAACTTCCACTATGTTTGGTAGTCACGTTGGCACTAGTCATGGTGTTAGCCATACTATACCCACTGGGGGCACTACCCTCACTGGGGGCACTACATTGTCCACTCACACATATAGTATGGGGACTGGTCATGTTCCTCCTAACAATGCTAATGTTGAAGAAGACCACCTCCTAGGACTGCCCAACCTAATAGGAACGCTGTTAGAAACACGACTCGCCATCCACCACCTAATACACATGCCACTACTCGTCAACCCAGGACTACTTTTGTGAATGTTAATGCTCCTCCTAACCGCGTGGGTGGACATATACCGCATACTTTTGCGTCCACTTCCGCCACTAGTAATGCCAATGAAGGAGGTGGGAATATATCCTATCCACATGGACATAACGCCACCATCTCTGCTACTAGTAACACCAATGTTGGGGCTGGGAATACATCTCATGCTTCTGGTCACCACACGACTGCTCAAGCTAATCCTAATGCTGGGGGTGGGAACATACGATACCATTATGGTCATTACAACATGGTTCCCGATACGAATAGTACATATATGCACCATACTCATGGTGGAAACCATTACTACAACACAGTCGGTGCTGGCCACCAATACAACCCACCACCCCAATATGGTGCCCAAAACTCGCACATACCTACTTACTCTCATATGGGTCAGGCAAGAGGAGGTTATCAATCCTATGGCAATGGTCAAGCTTATGGTCCGTTAGGTCCTCATTATCAGTAGTTTAATCCTCATGGTCAATCTTTTGGTCCATCTTATAATTCGGTTCTGTTCAACCAACCTTTTATGGGAGCTTATAATCAAGCTTTCCAGCCTTAGCTCCCGTTCCTTGCACGCTTGAATCTTCTGGATCTTTCGAAGATCACGAATGATCCGGTGTGTCATGACCCTACTTGGCCCCCGGTCCCTACCAAGCTCCCTTCGGACATTCCTAAGTTTGAAGGGAAAGGTGGTGAGGACTCGGGTGGTCATGTCATGACATTTCACCTTTGGTGCTCCTCCAACTCATTGAATCACGATTCCGTTATATTGCGACTATTTCAACTCACCCTCACGGGGGAAGCCGCGAAGTGGTACATCGAGTTTCCTGGAAACACGTATAGGGGTTTTAACGAGATTGCTTTGGTTTTTTTGGATCATTTCTAGTTGTCGGTTCACTATGATACTGGTACTGAACTTTTATCTACCTTCCGTCAGAACAAGGACACACATATTTCTGACCACGTTCAAGAGTGGCGTCGGTGGAAGAGGTTAGTGAAAGCCAACATTCCTCCAGAGTTCCTGTTGGAATGGTTCCTCAAGTCTCTACTCCCATACATTGCTAAGAATGTTTCGATGTCCGGCATTGTGACTGAGGAACAAGCCATCTTGAAAGTCCAGCAGTTAGACTTATTATATTCTTAGTCTGGCATTCTGTATGACATTATTCTTGATGCACCGCGAACATGCCATGAGCCTTAGTCAGTTCCTGGACCGCATGCCGATGGCATCGTAGGATCCGCAAGAATTCTCCCTATAGATTTGGTAGCTAATCAAATGCAAAATTTGTCGCTAAACTAGTCTACTCCCGGATAGGTTCACACCTTGTCCACTTCCACCCCATCGTCCAATGTACACAATGTGCAATCGACAAACCAATCAGGTAACCAGCAACCTGGTGGTAAGAAAAAGGGAAGAAACAACCGTAAGGGTGGAAACAATGGGAATAACAATAGCAATCGCAATACCCCCCGTAAGGATAATGCCAACCCTCTTCGAAAAGGCGAAAATGCTGGTGAGGACCGTAAACCTAGGCGTAAGGTGAAGTTTCCTTGAAAGCTCTGTGGGGAAGACCATATTACTCACTTATGTCCTCGAATTGAAGAAGCATCGAAGCATTTCGAACAGAGCCCAGCTGTGTTAAAGGATCCCCTACCTCATCACCAAAACATGGCTTTGCATGCTCCCACCACTGGTTATGGATCTACTGAGATGGAAACGTATTCTTCCAATACTAGTGGTTATGGATGTGTGAACATGGTTCAGTCAGAGGTTAGTGTTGCCACTCGTCAACGTGATTATGATGCACCACAACCCAATTTGGGGAGTGAGCCTCCCCCTCCTCCTGACAATTCCTTGCATATTGAGAAGCCCTCTAATATGCCACGGATACCGAAAGGTGTTCTTAAGCGCTCTACGCATAATCCTAATGCTTGAGCCACCCATAACTACTCCATCGTAGAATATTTGGGCCAAAATCCTGTTAGGATATTTAGACACTTAGGAGTTAGTTAAGATCAACTTGTGTAATATATCCGTTAGGGATAGTGTGTTTCTTTAGTATGCATTAGTATGCATTTGTAAATACTTAATCCAACGGTCATGATATGTTCCCGACATAGAGTGATCCAACGGCTCAACTTCTCTTAGATCAAACCTAACCTTGATCCATGGCTTAACACCCGATTGGTCCATGATCTCTATTCAAAGAGCATGGAGGGTCATTGTTTAGTTGATCGATTATGAGAAGCTCATTTGTAACTTTCTTTCTTTGCATAATAAATTGTCTCGTAGAAGCTATTTGGCCGGGGCCATGGAGTGTTTCCCTCAAGAGGGTTTAAACCACGTCAAAACATTGGTGTGTTGATTTGTGATCTATTTATGTGAAGTGGTTTCTCTTAGTGTTCGATCCTTTGGTAGTACCTTGTGTACCCGAACATGGTATCATAGCTTTTATGAAGTGCCGCTTCCGGTTGTGATCTAGATCTTCAACTGCTGTTGTCGAAACTCGAAAGGGTTTCTAGTTATGGTATTTTTGTGTATTTTTTGGCTATGGAAGGTGTTCCATTGTGTCTGGAGCATCGTTTCCATTGGGAAATAGTTTTCATTTGATTGAAAACGGTTCCCGGTTGCTCCAGAAACGCATATTTCATCAGATTTGAAGGTATAATGTTACAGTGACGCATTTTTTTTATTTTCTGTTTTAAAAGAAAAAAAATCTCATATTTTATCTTTTTTTTTTACTGTTAGATTTTTTTTTGGGTTTGGATTGTTGCTTTCCCATCTGTGTATGCTCTTTGCCATGCACCTTGAGTGATATTGGCAAATCAGAAACAGAAAGGGAAAGGGTTTTTCTCGGCTGCGTATGCTCTTTGTTGTGCACCTTGCGCGATCTCGACAAATCAGAAACAGAGAGAAAACGTAGAATTTCTAGGCAAGATAACAAGATCTAACTCCACAAGTGTGGAAAAGTTTTTTTGATTCGATTTGTGGTTTGTTTTGCAGGAAAAATGGCAAGCACACAAACCGAGCAAGAAGAGTACCAAAAAAAAAAAAAAGAGAGCCCCCTTCCTCATTCTCATATTTTACATACCTTTTAATCTAGTTCACTTGGTTCAAAGTTGTTTTATTCCCTAATAGGTCTTGAGTTCAAGTCTTAGAAAGTTACTTTTAAAAAAAGTGCATGCAATTTCTATTTTCAAATTATTTTATTGTAAAAGTGCATCTCACTTAAATAATAAAAAATAAAAATATAAGTGAGTCACTTAAGTTTTTTTTTATTTGTTGCACTATTTAAAAGTAATATCATTGGAAAAGTGAAATCACTTATTTTACAAAAGTGGTTCATTTAAAGCAACTTTCTTGTAAAGTGATTGTCAAAAGGTTCATCTTGGGAAGAGGGGAGTTCTTTTTTTTGCTGGACATTCTCTAGCTGCCACGTCACTATTGAGGACATCTTCAACAGTTTCTTTGTTCAAACATAACTTCATCATACAGAGTCAGTTTTCAGTGCCATTTTTTTTGAAACTGCCTAGTTTTTCGAGCTCTTCACATCCAGACTATTGGATTCTTCTTTCACATCCATTAATTTACAACTATGGCCGCCCCTTGTGATATTTTACTTAACAGTTCCAACTATTTCTCATGGAAATCTCGTATGGAGGATGTTCTACAAAGTAGGGGACTTTTCAAAATTACCTCAGGGAAAGAAAAAGAACCCACTAATGATGATAAGAAAATAAAATGGGCAAATAGATGTGATGAAGCTCGTGGATTGACTGGGATCTCAATCTCTACTGATTCGCGATTCCACATATCTGGAATTGATGAACCTAATGCTGCTTGGAACAAGTTGGAATCTGTGTTTGGTAAACACAATGAAATTCGAGGTCACCAACTCGAAAATGAGTTGATTTCTTTAAATCCAAGTGACTTTTCATGCATTCAAGATTATTTATCTAAGTACAAAACTCTTAAACTTTTATGTGCAGAATGTAAGATTTAGAGGGAAGACAAACAATGCTTTTGTCATATTCTTTCCAAACTTGGACCTGCATATTCTGTTTTTGTATCTACATTTTACTCCATGAAAGCATCCTTGAATGCAGCTAGCTATCAAGAGCTTAGTCTTGAATCCTTTTGTGATTCCTTGATTAGAGAACACAATAAACTCATTCATCTTGGAATAATTAACAATGCAGATACATCTGGGAAAGCCTTATTGTCCCAATAGAAAGAAAATTCCAAGCCTCCCAAGAAACAAAATTTTCGCAATAATAAGTCAAACAAGGGTCCCAAACCCTCTCAATCAGCTCCTTCTTTAAAAAATGACAAAGGATCCAAGCCAAAAGGAAAGAAGACTGAGCGTCATTGCAACTATTACGGGAAAGATAATCATGATGAATCTAAGTGTTTCAAGAAGATGGTAGCCTTGGATGTAGCAATGAAGAAGCACCACATGAGCCTAGATTCGCCTTCAGAATCTGCCTCTCATGGACATGCACTTTGTGCTTCTGGTTATTCTTATAATGCATCTTCTTCTTCTACTTCAAATGAATGGCTCATTGATTCTGGAGCATCTTATCATATGGCTAAGGATCAAGCCATCTTTTCTACTATGCATGAATGTAACACCAAACAAATATTTGTTGGTGATGATAGATCTCTAAGTGTTGTAGGAGCTGGAACAGTTCCAGTAGATAATGGTAATTTTAGTGATGTACGATGTGCTCCAAGAATTTCCTGCAATTTTTTATCAATCTATCAGATCACTCATTCTGGTGAAGGTAAAACTGTGACCTTTACACCTCACCAAGTTGTAATCAAGGATTTTCAAGATCCTCAACAGGTCCTAGCTACCGAAATTGTTGATGATATTACCAGGTTGTACAAGTTTAACAAATTTGGGTCATCACCTTTCCCTTCAGTTTTTCTTGCTCATAGTGATAACTTGAGCAAACTTTGGCATGAGCGATTTGGTCACTTAAATTATCGCTCATTGCAACAACTATGTAAAGAAAATATGGTGACAGGTCTTCTGATGGTATCTTGCAGAGATGGTGTTTTTTCCGGTTGTGTACTCAGAAAACATCATCGGGACAGTTTTGACAAACGTGCCTCTTGGCACGCCTTGGTTCCCTTGGAGCTTGTGCATAGTGACTTGTGTGGTCCTCTTCCATTTGCTTCATTTTCTGGTTTCAAATATTTCTTAACTTTCATTGATGATTACACCAGATGCACTTGGGTTTATTTCCTAAAACTTAAGAGCGAAGTATTTAACATGTTCTTGGCCTACAAGGCCCTTGTTGAAAAACAATCTGGTCATCAAATTATTAAGTTAAGATCTGACAATGGAGGAGAATATGTTAACAAACAGTTCACTACTTTCTGCACTAAACAAGGCATCCAACAACGACACACTGTTCTATATACACCACAACAAAATGGTGTAGCTAAGCGGAAGAACCACACTTTAAAAGAAATGGCTAATTGTATGATCCAATCTAAGGGACTAAGTCTTCAATTTTGGGCTGAAGCCATAAATTGTGCAAATTACATAGTTAATCGCACCCCCACAAAAGCATTACAATGTATAACACCGGAAGAAGCATGGAGTAAAACTAAACCTGATGTAAGTCACTTTCGTGTGTTTGGTAGTGAAGCATGGGCTCACATTCCGGATGAAAAACGGAAAGCATTGCAGCCTAACAGTGAAAAGTGCATATTTGTTGGATATTCTAAAGATGTAAAAGGTTATAGACTTCTTCAACCACATTCTCATGATATAATCATTAGAAGAGATGTTAAATTTGATGAAAATCTCTTGGCCTACGAGCCTAACTCGGTGATTGTGCCATCTTTGGCCTACGAGCCTGATTCAGCGTTTGTGCCTTCTTCTTCTTCTTCCAACTTCCTTGACAGGTTTCCAACTCCAGTTTCTGATAATGACAGTGAGGATGAAAATCCACCTCCGCCTACTCATGTTCCTCCAGTTGCACCAGCATAAGTGCTTCCTCGATGGGTCCATTCAACATGTGAAGTAGCTGGTGATCTTGCCGGTGATCCTAGAGATCAACGTCGAAACGTTCTCAGTTTCAGCGAGGCTCTTCTCTTTTGGCTGAAGTTTCCGAGAATCATGATCCAGAAACTTTTGCAAAAGCTTCAGGGAATCCAGATTGGGATGCAGCCATGGATGAAGAATATCGTTCCTTAATGGCGAATGATACTTGGGATCTTGTACCTCTTCCGAAAGGAAGAAAAATTGTTAGATGTAAATGGGTCTACAGAACTAAGTATGCATCAGATGGAAGTGTTGAAAGACTTAAGGCAAGGTTAGTTGCCAAAGGTTTTTCCTAAGTTGAAGGGACTGACTACAATGAAACCTTTGCTCCCGTCGCAAAAATGAACTCCATCCGCATTTTTCTTTCCCTTGCAGCCTTACACAACTGGGAAGTCCATCAAATGGATGTCAAGTTTTCCTTCTTACATGGTGATTTACAGGAGGAAATTTACATGGAACAACCTCCTGGCTATGTTTAGAATAACTCTAGCCTTGTCTGCCTCCTTAAGAAATCCTTATATGGCCTTAAGCGAGCTCCTAGAGCTTGGTATGACAAAATGGATAACTTTCTCCTTGACACTGGTTTTTCTAGATGCCATTCTAACCCCAATGTCTATACCAAGAAAGTAGGAAACCATCTCATCATACTTGTTCTATATGTTGATGACCTTATTCTTACTAGTAGTGACCCTAAACTTATAACCCATGTGAAATCCAGTCTTAAACAAAATTTTGAAATGTCAGACTTAGGAAATTTGCATTATTTTCTTGGTCTCCAAGTCCTGCAAACCCAAGAATGAATCTTTCTTTCTCAGTCTAAGTGTGCTTGTGACCTTCTTCGTCGCTTTCACATGGAAGATTGTACACCAGCCCCTTCTCCCTTCCAGTCTGGAGTCAAACTTTCTGCCACTTGTACTTCACCTGAAGTCGATGCCACCTTATATCGTCAGCTTGTTGGTAGTCTCTTATACTTGACTCATTCTTGTCCTGACCTTTCCTTTGCCATTGGTCGTGTTGCCCGTTATATGCAGACACCTCATGAAAGTCATTGGAAAGCAGCTAAAAGAATACTTTGATATATTTGAGGTACAGTTCAGTTTGGGATTCATTACAGTACAGGGGGGAAACCTTTGTTGGTTGGTTTCACTGATTCAGATTGGGGCGGCGATCCTGATGATCAAAAGTCTACGATAGGTTATGTTTTCAGTCTGGGATCTGGACCTATTACTTGGGCTTGTAAGAAACAACAAGCTCTTGCTCTTTCTTCAGCAGAGGCAGAATATCGAGTAGCAGTTAATGCTAGTCAGGAAGCTTTATGGCTTCGACAAATCCTTTCAGATTTTGGATTTGAGCAGTAGCAGCCTACTCCACTTTGGTGCGACAATCAAAGTGCCATCAAGCTTGCCAAAGATCCAGTTCTACATCAATGCAGCAAACACATTGAGCTACATATGCACTTCATCAGAAATCTTGTTCATGATCATGTTCTTGAAGTGCTCTTTTTCCCTATAGATGATCAAGTTGCAGACATGTTCACCAAGTCTCTTACAGAAGCAAAGTTTGCTAAACTTTGATCTATGTTAGGAGTTCAGGAACTTGTCATTAAGGGGGGATAGGCTCTAATGCCTCCTTCCTTCTCCTAATAGTGTCACTTTTGTAAATCCATCAATCCTATCCCAAGTTGTTCTTAAGGGGGGATGTTAGGATATTTAGACACTTAGGAGTTAGTTAAGATCAACTTGTGTAATATATCCGTTAGGGATAGTGTGTTTCTTTAGTATGCATTAGTATGCATTTGTAAATACTTAATCCAATTGTCACGATATGTTCTCGACATAGAGTGATCCAACGGCTCAACTTCTCTTAGATCAAACCTAACTTTGATCCGTGGATTAACACCCGATTGGTCCATGATCTCTATTTAAAGAGCATGGAGGGTCATTATTTAGTTGATCGATTATGAGAAGCTCATTTGTAACTTTCTTTCTTTGCATAATAAATTGTCCCGTAGAAGCTATTTGGCCAGGGCCGTGGAGTGTTTCCCTCAAGAGGGTTTAAACCACGTCAAAACATCGGTGTGTTGATCTGTGATCTGTTTATGTGAAGTGGTTGCTCTTGGTGTTCGGTCCTTTGGTAGTACCCTATGTACCCGAACAAATCCGTGTGCCATGTTATCTCTTGAAGTCTTGCAAGCCTGTCCTTCTCAGAAGCATTCCCTTTTGAGTGCATTAGGAGTTCAGGACGGGGGAAGTCCCACTGTTATCAAGTTCGACACTACTGATGTCCAACCTCGCTTACCCTGCCACGTGGCTTTTCAAATCCAAGTGGCGTTCCTTTAGAATTTTGTCAAACGTACGATGGTTGACGAAGGTGCTTCTGCATTAGTAATGTCGTTATCTTGTTGGAAAGCTCTCAGCTCTCCTCCTCTACTTGCGTCTAGAACCATGATCACTGCATTCGACGGTCATTCATTTAAGCTACATGGAATCATCCCTTCCCTTGTTGTCTGCTTGGGAGGTAAATTTGTTCCTATTGAAGTCGAGGTGGTTGATGTGCCCATTGACTACAACCTTTTACTCGGTTGGAATTGGATGTATGCCATGAAAGCTGTCGTGTCCACTATATTCAGAGTTATCTGCTTTCCTCACGAAGGCAAGATTGTGACCATCGATCATCTGGATTTCGTTAACTCCTCTTCCACAGCATCCATGGGATCCATAGTCCCGCAAGTTACTCATTCTTAGCCGGCAACTGGGAACATGGGTGTTGGCATGTACCCTTCATTGATGGGAACGTATGATTTTTCCGCACCTGTGAATTTTATTGGAACCATTACCGACGATGCGTCTCCTCCTTCGCATAATATGTCATTCCGGACTTCCTATTTTGATGATCCATGGACTTTACCATCCATGAGTCCCATGTCTGGAAACATTACGCATGTCGGGATGTCTATGCCACTGTCTGTAGCTTAGCTTGCTTACTAGCATATTCAACAAGCCACTACAGAGCTGGATCTCTCTTCTTCTCAGACAATCAAGGAAGATCCCATTACACTGCCGGTTTGGGCAGCCAACTCGTCTTGTTCACACGATCGCCTTGATGATACTTTGCCTTCTGATGAAGCTATTATGGAGGCCATGTGTGGTAGTGAGAGACCTTGGGAAGATATGCACCATCACTCTTATTTCTTTCCCAACCTTGAGCTCATCGAACGAGAAGAGTTTAGGATGACTCTAGCAGAGATGGTTGGTCACCCTATGGCTCTTTTAGAGTCACATGATGTTTTGCGGAAGGGAATATGGCTAACATTTCCCCAACTACGTCGATCAATATCTCTCGTACTCTCAGAAAAGTTGAGAATGTTTACATCAGTGATGATTGCACTCCTGAGGAGATTGCTATTTACATTGAATTGTTTACAGAACTCTGGGAAGCTTTCGCCTGGTCATATTAGGAGATGCCAGGAATAGACCCCCGCATTATTGAACATGAGATTAGAACGTATCCCAACGCTAAACCAATTCGACAACGCTTACATTCTGTGAACCCTAGAAAAGCAGCCTCTATCAAGGAAGAGGTGGAGAAATTGCTCAAGGCTGGTTTCATCTACCCCATTCCCCTTACTGAATGGGTGTCAAACCCCGTTCTTGTGGATAAGAAGTAGGGAACGATCCATGTATGCACCGATTTTAGCGATTTGAACCGTGCATGTCTGAAAGACAACTTCCCCACACCATTCATAGATCAAATCTTGGATGCTTGCACCGAAAGTGAGATTTTTTCCTTCATGGACGGCTTTTCCGGATATAACCAGATTCAAATCAAACCCGAGGACCAACATAAGACAGCTTTCATTTGTCCTTAGGGAACATTTGCATATCGAAAAATTTCCTTCCACCTTAAAAACGTTAGAGCTACATTTCAGCGTGCCATGACCTACGCCTTTCACGATCTTAAAACGATTATGGAGGTTTTCTTGGATGACCTTGCCGGACATTCTCGCAAGAGGATGGACCACCCCAAGCACCTCCACATGATTCGCAAACGATGTAAACGATACAAGATTCGATTGAATCCTAACAAATGCATCTTTGTTGTAAGGACGGGTTGCCTTCTGGGATTCATAGTTTCGAAAGAGGGTATTAGAGTCGATCCTCTTAAAGTTGAGGCAATACTTCGGTTGCCTTCTCTGTGCAATTTGTTACAACTTCAGAGCCTCCAAGGGAGGGCCACTTTTCTATGCCATTTCGTAGTCAATTATGCTAATCTTACCAAAGGTTTGTGCGCTTATTGAAGAAAGACACACCCTTTATCTGGGATGAGCGAGCCTAGTAGTCTTTCGATGCCCTTAAGAAAGCTTTGGTATTGGCCCCTATGCTTAGTCCACCAGACTTCGCATGAGATTTTATTCTTTACATGGCCGTTTCTCAAGAGATGATTGGCATGGTCTTGGTTTAGGTTGATGATGTGCTTGTCGAGCATGTCATCTATTACCTTAGTCAAAATATAGTAGACGTTGAGCTAAGATATACTCATGTGGAAAAGCTAGCGCTTGCGACTGTTCATTCAGTCCAATGGTTACGACATTACATTTTGCTTAGAACAACCATAGTTGTCGTGCATATCAATCCATTTTAGTTCATGCTATCATGACACCTTATCAGGGGGAAGTACAATAAATGGATTGTTATCCTTCAAAAGTTCGATCTCAATTTTACTTCGGCGAAATCGGTGAAATCGTTGGTGTTTGCTGAGCTTATGTCGGACCTTCCGAGACTTGATGAGGATATCATTCATGAAGATTCCTTTGTGGACAAGCACTTATTTCTTATCTCGTCCGAGGACCCTTGGTATGGGGATGTTATTGTATATCTCCAAACTTTGAAGTTTCCTCCGCATTTTTCATGAGACAAGCGACGGCGTGTGAAACATCACGCTAAAGATTATACTATCGTCGGCGACACTTTGTATCGCTGAGGAAAGGATTCTATCCTCCGTCGTTGCTTAACTCATGAAGAAGCGGAGCGGGTGCTTAATGATTGCCATGCTGGGGCATGTAGCGGTCACTTATTCGGGCTTGCTATAGCCCATCGTATTATGTGAGCTGGTTATTTTTGGCCTTCCATCTTTAAGGACTGTGTTAATGTTGTGAAGAGATGTCACCCTTTCCAGGTGTTTTCTCAGAACATATGCTTGCATCCAGCACCCCTTCACCCGATCTAGCGCCCCTTCATCCGGTCGTCACCATTGGTCCCTTCACCAAGTGGGGGGTGGATTTCATGGATTGCAAACTAGCTTTGGCTGGGGGGCATCACCATATCATAGTGTCCGTGGACTACTTTTCCAAATGGGCTGAGGCCATGCCTACCGTAAAAGCCGACGGTTCTACTGTAGCCCATTTCTTGTTCAATCAACTTATAACTCAGTTCGGTATTCCGAAAGATATTGTCACTGACCATGACAGTCACTTTCAGAACAAGATGATGGAGGATTTGTCTCTCAAGCTTGGGTTTCATCAAGAACACTCATCTTCTTATTATCCCCAAGTGAATGGTCAAGTTGAAGTAGTTAATAAGTCTTTGAAAGACCATTCTCCAACGTACCATCCAACAAAGCAAGACCAACTGGCACATCATGTTATATCCTGCTTTGTGGGCATATCGAACCGCAGTCAAGACTGCCACCGGGTTCTCACCTTTTCAATTAGTTCACGGTGTGGAGTCACTTTTACCGATTGAATGCAAGATCCCTTCGCTTAAACTGGCCATAGAGATCCTCCCTGATACGACGGGTCTTAAGGAATGTTTAATCCACCTTGAGCAACTTGACGAGAAACATCGAGATGCTGCTGTGGCCATAGATGCCAACAAACGTCATGTCAAGGTTCAGTATGATAGGTCTATCCGTCCCCAATAGTATGCTGAAGGTGACTTGGTCCTCTTATATGATCAAGCTAAAGAACCCCTGGGGGCAGGAAAGTTCAACCCCATGTGGCATGGCCCTTACATCGTGAGGCGTGTCCTAGAAAAAGGAGCCTATGAATTAGAAGACTACGAGGGGAATGTCTTGAAGGAGCCTAGAAATGGGCTCTATCTCAAGTGGTATTACGCTTGAACCTCTGGTTCAGGTTGATACTTTTGTATACTATTGTATAGTTGTTTCTGTACATAGTTTAGCTTTCTTTTGGTTTTCAGGTCTGTTGATTAGCTTTTGTTTGATTGACAGATGTCAGCTAAGTTTCCTACATTCTTAGGGTTCGCCGATGGTGTTATCCATCATACGTAGCAGCTTGCTTTTGCTGCCTGGGTTATTTTCTCACCTGACCACCTAGTTGTGTCCTTAGGAGGTGCTTGTCTTGGTCCTACATCTAACAATGTGGCTGAGTCTAGTGCCGTCATTGAGCTAATTCGGGATGCCATTTCGCATGGTATCCAATCTTTAGAAATCTGCCTGGATTCACAACTAGTTGTGTCTCAGCTGAATGGTCAGTACCGTGTGAGGGATCCTACGCTACTACGGAAATTCCTAAGGGTAAGACTCTTGGAATGACATTTTGTTTCAATTACATAAATTCATGTTCCGAGAAGTGTTAATCATGTATCTAATGTGTTATCTCTAGGGTTGTTCCATAGATTTACACAACCGTTACCTCATTCTCATTCAGCTTCTCCATTTGCCTATCCTATGCATTCCCTCCATTTTCTTAAAGTTTTATTTTACCATTTGTCATATTTTCATGATTAAATAGGATTAGGCTCTTGTTCATATTTATGTTCAAAATAAGGTTTAATTTCTTGCTTCAAAAAACATTTCAAACATTTGGAAACTTTATAATTCATCAAATTTGACTCAAATGTCAAACTGACAGCATGTGCCAAAATTTCGAATCTGAAAATGCTGTTAGTATTATAGAAAATGTTGTCAGTTTTGAAAAAATATCAAATTATGACTTAACAGGGGTTTTAAAAATTCATAATGGTGATTTGAATTGATTATAATTCAAAATGAATTATCCACATACATGAATATGGTACTTCATGAGGCGTGGCAGCCGACCTCACTCAACACTTGGCAATCGAACAAGTACACATATGATGGTAAATGAGTACTTCCTCCAGGTATTGAAATCAATAGAATTGATGAACAGGGAAATGTAACTTCAAAGAAATTAACCCCGCAGGATAGGGTTTTTACAGCATTTGTTACAGGTTCATTTTGAAGAAGGATAAAAACATGGAGGAAACCTCGCAGGTACAGGAGAAGTTTTGAGGAATAATGTGTCCAAAACAATATCACTTGGAGAATTTATGAAAACAGATTTTTCTAGAAATGCCCTGTTTCGTCATCTTTTTTCAGAACAGATTGTGGCCAATAGAAGATGAATTTTGGAAAAGTGAAGGAGGTTTTTATTCCTAACATATAGAACTACAAAAACCTATCTCACTATTTACACATCTATCAAGGATTGGAAGATCCATTCTCTTCATTCAGCCTATTGTTCTGACTACGGAAATTCCATTCTGAGTCATATTTTTGCAGAGTTGATTATGGACAGTTGGAGGGGAATTTTGAAAAATTGAAGGAGGTTTATCTTAGTAACCTATTTATCTATAATAAAATCTTTCATTTTTCTTATAGGTTTCATAGAGTGAGAGAATCGAATCCATTACTAGGTCCTATTTGTTTGGATTTCACGCCTTTTCTGTTTTGACACTTGTTTTTAGAATGCATATTTCAAGCAAATGGAAACGAATTTCAGGAAGTTGAGAGAGGTTTTTTCTCATAATAAACTGATACATTAAAAAATCTCCCGGATTGTACATAGCTGTCATGATTCAAGAGATACAAATTCATAATTATAGCCCAAGTTTTCAGCAGTTTAGTCCATTTTTCATGGCAGACAGTTCTAAAATTTATTGTAATTTCTGCTATCTTTAGAAATTCGACCTCCTAGGGAGGATTTCGACCTCAATATTTATACGAGGCATGATTGTAATATTTGGGAGTGGGGAGCAGGGGTGATCTTCTTCTGAAAAGAAGTGGTTGGAACTTGACAACATGATTGAAGTTCAATTTTAGAAGCTCTTTGTACAGGCATGTATGAATTTCCTTATGTTTATATATTGCAAAAATGATTGTTTATGAATTAAAATATGATCTTTGAGCCTATCCTGTTTTAATTTGTGAAGTATATGCTTTTAGTATTCTGTCTATACATGGTCTAAATTTCATGTTGTGATTCTTCTAAACAACATACAACTATGCCCCTATCATGAAATAATGTCTGAGCTCTTATATTCATAGTTTATGATCACAGTCAGGTTTTTGCTTCTATTCATATATTGAAATTTTATATTATACTTGTCTTTTGTTTTTAATCTTTCTACCAAAGTCATAACTTCATTTACCACCAGATTTATCTATAATCACTGTGTAGATGTCCCATTCCTACCATTCAAGATTTTCTTAAGCTTGAACCCCCGTAGTCTAGGTTCAACTTTAGGGATAACATCTTTTGGCCCCATTGCCGGGGACGGAGAAACGAAATTATATCTTCCCTGGGTGTTGACATCTTTATAGTTGGTTTTGAGAGGTGACAAGATCAATACATTTGTTTATAGACTACATTCACCTGACAGTCAGAAAGTTACAGTGGCTTCAAAGCCGATTGGTACCAGAGGGAATCCTTCATCTCCTTTACATGAAGGATTTTTTGATCCAGAAAAGATTATCAGGGAGGCTAGAAGGAAGTTAAATATTCCATGATCCAGTAACCCTCAGTTTTCCACTAATGATACAGATCTAGGATCTTCCTCTTCAAATTTTGTGAACAGCCAAGAAGAGAACAAATTGGATTTATCTATGTGTATTTCTGAGGTTGATGATCTAAATCCAGCACAGGCTGGTGACATAGGGGCTGCAATATTCACCTGGTGACTCAACTGGTTTCAAAATGGCAGATTCAGTTTCTGAGCGAGTTGCTTCATATACCAAGACAATAGGATTTGAGGTAGATCCTGCTTTTCTTAAAAAATTCAAAGAATGGAAAGCTAATAATGATGAATGGGAGGAAGATTTATTTTCCTATTTAGATTCTTATAATATCTCAAGTGAAGAAGATAAACTTAGTTTTTTGAAGAAGCTTCTGAAAACACTCGAGCTGGAATGTGAAATTTGGTTGACTCATAAAAATTATCAAAATTTTTCTGAGATTAACATTTCTAATGGTTAGTATGAAGATATGTGCATGGCTTTAAATGAAGAATTAAATCTGCATATCTTAAAAAGAAAAAAGTGGTTTTCAAATGATTGTGAAGGAGACGGTTTTATGGAGATAGTGAGGTCAGAGTTTATCCAGTGGCAACTTGCTTATCTTCAAGAAGAAACAAGGATATCTGATAAAAACATGGTCTTTAATAATTTTTATGATCCATTGGCCACTTATCTCGAGGTTTTTATCAATTCCAACTATTCAGTTTTGTTTAGCTGCAAATATGGATTTCAGATCCATGACAAATTGCCTATCAGTTCTTCAATCTTTATTTTACATAAGCATGTTTCAGGATTTCAATTGCTAATTCAGTTCTTAACTTGGTTCCATTGGAAATCGAGTTAAACATGATCAGTTTGATCTTTGCAAGACTAGTGTAAATAATGTGGATAAATAAGCTAATCTCAAGAGCATTCATCTTCTTTCAGTTCTCAGCAGTAGAACAGTTATCTGGTTTTCAATATGAATTTGGTTTTCAACAAACATAGTTTGATTTTAGTTTCCAGTACATGGATTTCAGTATACAGTTTGTTTCTAGTGGGTTTTATTTTTTATTATGATGTGTGGAGGAAGAAGTGAAAGATGGTAAAAAAAAAAGCAGTATTTGTGGAGATAGGCTTGGACTGCACTAAAGATGGGAATCGACCATTCAATACAGGTGAAATTGTTGCAAAATTAAGACCAGCTTTTCAAAGTCCAACAGAACTTGTAGAAGTACTTGGCATCATAAAAGTTCAACTTAGCATAGAAAATAGATTTTTCAGCAAAGATATTTGTTGAGTTGTTTCAAAAAAATTCTTAAATTTTATCTTCAGAGGATCTTGTAACCCGTGCTTTAGTTTACCAATATTTGAATTATGAATCATCATATATATGTCTATGGCGTCAGCTATATTGTATGCGTTGGGGTTTGTCTTGCCCAACAAAATTGCAGGGAATGCTTTGATCTTCTGCATAGAAGCAATTATATATTGAACATGATGAAGGTAATATGATAATGCCTTCCTATGTGAAAAGACAGGACAACTGCATGTGTTTGATGATATATGCCAAAAAATTGTTTCAGATACATCTAGTGTGTACAGTCTCTGGGTGATGTTTTGATATATGGTTTTCACCTTCAGAAGAGGAACAGTATCTGGAGGCCAACAAGGTGATACTAACAAAGCAACATGAAGACTCCAGCCCAATGGAATGGAAAAGGCACTTAATCTTTGTGTTCTTAAGGTCTCACAGGGAGAACCTTATCCCCAAGTGGAGCCAGATGTTATCTCTAGGGTTGTTCCATAGATTTACACAGCCCTTACCTCATTCTCATTCAGCTTCTCCATTTTCCTAGCCTATGCATTCCCTCCATTTTCTTAAAGTTTTATTTTACCATTTGTCATATTTCATGATTAAATAGGAACAGGCTCTTATTCATATTTATGTTCAAAATAAGGTTTAATTTCTTGCTTCAAAAAACATTTCAAACGTTTGGAAACTTTATAATTCATCACATTTGACTCAAATGTCAAACTGACAGAATGTGCCAAAATTCCGAATCTGAAAATGTTGTTAGTATTATAGAAAATGCTGTCAGTTTTGAAAAAATATCAAATTATGACTTAACATGGGTTTTAAAAGTTCATAATGGTGATTTGCATTGATTATAATTTGAAATGAATTATCCACATACATGAATCTGGTACTTCATGAGGCATGGAAGCCGGCTTCACTCAACTCTTGGCAATCGAACAAGTACACATATGATGGTAAATGAGTACTTCCTCTAGGTATCGAAATCAATAGAATTGATGAACAGGGAAATGTAACTTCAAAGAAATTAATCCCACAGGATAGGGTTTTTACAGCATTTGTTACAGGTTCATTTTGAAGAAGGATAAAAACATGGAGGAAACCTCACAGGTACAGGAGAATTTTTGAGGAATAATGTGTCCAAAACAATATCACTTGGAGAATTTATGAAAACAGATTTTTCTAGAAATGCCTTGTTTCATCATATTTTTTTCAGAACCGATTGTGGCTAACAGAAGATGAATTTTGGAAAACTAAAGGAGGTTTTTATTCCTAATATATAGAAATACAAAAACCTATCTCACTTTTTACACATCTATCAAGGATTGGAATATCCATTCTCTTCATTTCATCCTATTTTGTTTACTACAAAAATTCCATTCTGAGTCATATTTTTGCAGAGTTGATTATGGACAACTGGAGGGGAATTTTGAAAAATTGAAGGAGGTTTATCTTATTAACCTATTTATCTATAATAACCTCTTTCATTTTTATTACAAGTGTCATAGAGTGAGAGAATCGAATCCATTACTAAGTCCTATTTGTTTGGATTTCAGGCTTTTTTTGTTTTGACACTTGTTTTTAGAATGCAGATTTCAAGCAAATGGAAATGAATTTCAGGAAGTTGAGAGAGGTTTTTTCTCATAATAAACTGATACATTAAAACCTCTCCTGGATTGTACACAGTTATCATGATTCAAGAGATACAAATTCATAATTATAGCCCAATTTTTCAGCAGTTTAGTCCATTTTTCATGGCAGACAGTTCTAAAATTTATTGTAATCTCTGCTATTTTTAGAAATTCGACCTCCTAGGGAGGATTTCGAACTCAATATTTATATGAGGCATGATTGTAATATTTGGGAGTGGGGAGCAGGGGGCTCTTCTTCTGAAAATAAGTGGTTGGAACTTGACAGCATGATCGAAGTTCAATTTTAGAAGCTCTTTGTACAGGCATGTATGAATTTCCTTATGTTTATATATTGCAGAAATGATTGTTTATGAATTAAAATATGATCTTTGAGCCTATCCTGTTTTAATTTATGAAGTATATGTTTTTAGTATTCTGTCTATACATGATCTAAATTTCATGTTGTGATTCTTCTAAACAACATACAATTATGCCCCTATCATGAAATAATGTCTGAGCTCTTATATCCATAGTTTATGATGACAGTCAGTTTTCTGCTTCTATTCATATATTGAAATTTTATATTATACTTGTCTTTTGTTTTTAATCTTTCTACCAAAGTCATAACTTCATTTACCACCAGATTTATTTATAATCACTATGTAGATGTCCCATTCCTACCATTCAAGATTTCCTTAAGCTTGAACCCCCGTAGTCTAGGTTCAACTTTAGGGATAACATGATGCATACGCTAACTATGTATTAGATTGGAATTTGTCACATTCACCATGAAGCACACAAATAAAAGAAGACATTCATACATTTGTACATACACACATATAGTAGAATCGGAGAACCAAAGTTTTTTTATAAATAATATGTCCAAAAATGGTAGTGTCATACAAAACTAGAGCTCGTAGCCCTAAAAAATATACATATCGATACAAAAAATGAAATCCTTGTTAGACAAGAATTGGTGCAGATACCATCTCATTAACTGTTGCTAGCTATTGCTGAGGGTGTGGTTTCTATTGGCAGCCCTTCTCCATTGAAGATACCATCACATTAACTGTTACTAGCTATTGCTGAGGGTGTGGTTTCTATTGGCAGCCCTTATCCATTGTAAATAGGGCGCATTATTCCTGGTATGAACAACAATCTCCTCCCATCAGCTGCTACATATTACTTGTCTAATATTGTGTGCCCTAGCAGGCAGAAAAGGCCACGATTGTCTATTGTTGGAGGGGCATATTCATGTGACAGATTTGGGATCATGGTAAAGGGCGTTTTAGTGGAATCAAAGAGGAAGCAGCGAGACTATTGGAATGTTAGACAGGAGCTGGTGCAGAGGTAGATGTTGCCATTTTTGTCATACTTTGACTAGCTTTTCAGAAGATGAGCATACAGAAGAGAAGTAGCTGAGAATAGATAAGAGACCGGTTATAGCTGAGAATAGAGACTGATTGAAGCGGGTAGGAACGCCATTGATAGATCTTGATCCCAACTACGACCCTGACAGAAGCTCAGGCATTCTCGCCTACCAAGCCCTTCCAGATCAAGAACCCTCTTCAATTTCAGCTTCAATTTCCACGGCCACCACCAAGACTTAAAGAAAAACGAATTCAGAAGAAAGATATCGCTTACCATTGCATTAATCCTTTTATTTTATGAAGAGCTTTCGATAAGTGTATTGACCCATGGTTCTACGGTTATGTTCACCGTTTTTTTTCATATGGTAACGTGTAATGCCCAGCAATGAAGTTTTTTTTTCTCTCATATGATAACGTGTAATGCCCAGCAATGAAGTTTTTTTTTCCTTATATGGTAACGTGTAATGCCCATCAATGAAATCATTCGATGATGATTTGGCATATGGGAACTGTTTTAATTGATAATCATAGTGGAATGTGAATCGATTAAACATGTGAAGAAAAGGCAGAGGGAGCAGGACAGATGAAACGGTGGTATGAATGAATACAAATAAGGGAAGGTACGCCCAGGATGAGAAGGGTGTGGAAGCTGAGATGAAAAGCGGTGGAACAGTATTGTTATGAGTGAAAAGAATACACCAGTCACTGAAGATGATATGTGGAGCAGCGTAGACCTGAGGAAATGGGCAAGAAAGCTAAACAAAGGAACAATAGAGTGATGCTGAGAATATGAACAGAATAGCAGAACAAAGGAACAGAAGAGAGTGCTGAACAAGTTGAAGAGAGCAGAGTGTTGTGGTAAGCAGAGATACATTTGTACAATTGTACTTTGATTCATTTGTAAAGTCTAGCAATTAAGGATGGTAGGGAGGTACTAGGGGAGACCTTATGTCTCTATCTGCAAGTGGGTGATTGTAAAAATTGAGGGTTGGTGCCTTCCACCCAGTTGGTGCTGGGTTACAGTGAGAGTTGGTGCTCTCAGCAAGTTGGTGCTTGCATTCGGAGGTTGCAGCCTCGTTGAGTTGGTGATCAACTAAGAAGAGATGTACAGCTGATAAGCCATTGACATCCTAAGAAGAAGAGGTTTTTCCCTTAAGGGTTTCCTCATGAAAAAGATGTGTCTCCTACATGTGTTTGAATGATGTGTTGCATGTCATATGTTTATTTATTTGATTCTGAATGAATGTCACATAATTTCAATGACTCATAGTTAAAAGAATCAAATGGTTTAAATTTTTTATTTAACTGATTCACCCCCCCCCCCCTCTCTCTGTGTTAAATACCTGTAACAATTGGTATCAGAGCAGGTTCCTTTAGTATAAGGTAGATCCTGAAAGTTAATTATGGCCAGTCAAGATGGCTCAACAAACAAAGCACCCGTGTTTGATGGCACAAATTTTACTTTCTGGAAGGTTAGGATGAGAACTTTCATAATGTCTCTAGGGGCAGAAGTCTGGCAGATTGTAGAAACGGGATATAAGAAACCTCTCCTGGTTGAATCTAAAGATGAAAAATCAGCCTTCACTTTTAATGCAAAAGCTATGAATGCCATTCTTAGTGGGCTAACTGAATCAGAATTTGTAAAGGTTATGCATATTCAAACTGCAAAAGGCATGTGGGACAAACTTGTAAATAGCTATGAGGGAAATGACAAAGTGAAAAGTGCCAAGATGCAAACTCTTAGGCTAAAATTTGAACAGTTAAAGATGAATGAGGATGAAAATGTCAGTAAGTTCTTTCTGAGAGTAGATGAACTAATCAATGCTATGAGAGCTCTTGGTGAAGTCATAGATGATGATACCCTTCTTGTTCATAAAGTTTTAAGATCATTGCCTGATAAATTCAATCCGAAAGTGTCAGCAATAGAAGAGATGGGTGACCTCAAAACATTGACTATGGATCAGTTGTTAGGAACTCTGACTGCTTATGAGATGAGGATTAGTAAAGACCAAAACTCATCCAGAGAAGCCTCCTTTAAAGCTGAAAAGAGTACTAAGTCAGACATGGATGAAATAGAAGCAAAATTTGTGAGAAGACTGAAAACGGGGTCAGGGAGATACAAAGGTAAATTGCCTTTCAAATGCTTTAACTGTGGTAAAGTAGGGCATTTTGCTGCTAAGTGTCCACATAAGAAAAAAGAACAGTACTCTGCTGATGAAGAGAGATTTCCCAAGAAAAAATATAATAAAGAAAACAAGTTCAAATATAAGAAGAAAGGCCTTTGTGTGAATCATGATGAATCTTCAGGAACATCTGATACTGAATCTTCTCATGAAGATGAAGAAAATAACTTCATGCTAATGGCCATAGAAGACCTCGAACAGAACTGTGCAGAGTATGAAATCAATGATGAAGATGCCACTGTAGATATGGAAGGAGAGCTGATGAGTGCTCTGGAAGAAATTGACAAATTGAGATTAAAGAAACAAAAACAAAAACAATTATTAATCCAGTATGAAACCAATAGAAAAGATATCTCTTTAATAAAGCTGGAACTCGAAGAAGAAAAGAAGATTGAAGAGTATTTAAGACATCAGTTAGCTGATAGTAAAGCCAGAGTTGAACATTTAGAAAAAGAGGTTGTAACTGTTAAGAAAGAACTGGAAAAATATCAAGCTCTGCATCATCAGAATATTTCCAGCATCAAAGCCTCAGAGGAACTAAACAATATGTTGAACAGACAAAGAGCTCCACACAATAAATTTGGCTTAGGGTGTGATCAAGGGGGGAGAAGCAGTGGTTCAGAAAGAAAAGAGTCATCAAATGTGATCAAATTTCAAGGCAGCAAGAAAAATGAAATTCCCAGCGTAGCAAAGACTGAAACATGTAAAGAAAATAATGGAGATGAATCAAAGAATACTAAACAGCAAGAGAATACGGGTTTAAAAGGCAAGTCCGCACCGTTAGGAACTCATGGTAAAGAGTCACGTAACAGAAAAATGTACGCTGATCAGAAATTTGGTTATGAGCGTCACAACTCAGTGAATTATCCTTTTAGAAATCAACCACGAACCAGGTATGACACAGTCTTTAATGGTTATTGCTTCCATTGTTTTAACTTTGGGCACAGAGCTGCCAGTTGTGTTTTTAATTTTAGAAATGTACAAAGAAGAATGTCAAACTACACTCAGAGAACGTATCTATCAGCAAATAAACATATGGGTCGTATCCCTCCACCAGCTGTTAAAAGAAGAACGCCAAACAGAAATGCTAATCCATTTGATCTTCTATACCACGAGCCAAAATGCTATATATGTCACAACTTTGGGCACAAAGCTACAGACTGCTACTTGAAAGAGAACAAAACAGATCGAAACATGAAACACACAGCTATACAAAACGTATGGAGAAAGAAAGAGAAATCTCATTGCAATCTTGTGCTTTCTGTTCAGAAACAGAGGAGTCATTGGTACATCGATAGTGGTTGTTCGAAACACATGTCAGGAGACAAGGAGAAGTTTATTACCTTATCAGAACATAAGGCAGGTAAAGTAACATTTGGTAATGACGCTCCAGGAAAAGTCAGAGGAAAAGGAGTTGTGAGTTTCAGCAATGGTAAAGGGAAAGCTCAAGACGTTCTCTTTGTAGATGGGCTGAAACATAACCTTCTTAGTGTGAGCCAAATGTGTGACAAAGGATGTGAAGTCTTGTTCACTAATAAAGACTATAAAATCAGAAATGTTTCCTCAGGAAAGCTAGTTGCCAAAGGGGTAAGAACAGAGAATAATGTTTATGTTTTAAAAGAAGAAAAAGAACAGTGCTATCTAAGCAAATACGATGAAAGTTGGCTATGGCACAGGAGATTGGGACATTTGCATTTTGATCACCTGATAAAGCTCAAAAACAGAAACGCAGTAAGGGATCTTCCAGCAATATCTAGACCTAGAGATGATGTTTGTAAGCCTTGTCAAATGGGAAAGCTAACTAGGGCTCAGTTCAAAACGAAGAATGTTTCTTCTACTAGTAAGCCCCTTCAACTTGTTCACCTAGATTTATGTGGCCCATCGAGAAAAGAAGGAACAGGTAAAGAAAATTATTTTATGTTGGTAATTGATGACTATTCCAGAATGATTTGGGTTGCTTTTCTTAAGGAAAAGTCTGAAGCGTTTGCCAAGTTTAAAATCTTCAAAGCACTAACTGAAAATCAGACTGGGAGAAAAGTTAAAGCAATCAGATTTGACAGAGGAGGAGAGTTCACCTCGAAAGAGTTCAAGGACTTTTGTGATGAGCATGGAATTAAGAAGGAATACACAATAGCCGGAACTCCTCAGCAGAATGGAGTGGTGGAAAGGCACAACAGAACAGTTCAGCAAATGGCTAGATCAATGATGAAGGAAAAGAACATCTCTCAAGGTTTCTGGGTGGAAGCTATTCATACAGCTGTGCACATCCTTAATAAAGCTCATTTGAGGCCAAACAGTGATAAGACACCATATCATTTATGGTTTGGTAGGCCTGCAACCATTAAACATTTCAGAGTCTTTGGGAGTAAATGCTATATCAAGAATAATGATGAAAATCTGGGCAAGTATGATGACAGAGCTGACGAAGGGACCTTTCTAGGATATGTTGTAGAAAGCAAAGGCTATAGGTGCTATAACAAGAGGCTGCACAAAATGGTTGATTGCATAGATGTGAAAGTTGATGAAGACTGCCACGGAAATATCAGTAAAATTAATGATGATGATTCATGCTTGGAAGATACAAATGAAGAAATAGAAGAACAGGTCCAAGAATCCCAAAAAGAAGAATCTGATTTATCAGAGTATGAAGAAACTGAATATGAACAACCCGCTGTACACTCCTCTTCTAGAATGACTAGAAAGAATCACCCTGAAAGCCAAATCATTGGTGATGGGAGTAAAGGGGTTCAGACTAGAAGGAAGATTTTGCTGGAATCTGAACAATCTCATATTGCCTTTCTCTCTACAATTGAGCCCCAAAGTTTTAATGAAGCCAGCAAAGACAAGGATTGGATAACAGCTATGAATGAAGAATTGGACCAGATTGAAAGGAATGATACATGGGAGTTGGTTCCTAGACCAGCAGACAAGAATGTCATTGGAACTAAATGGGTCTTTAAGAACAAATTAAATGAACAAGGAAAGGTTGTAAGAAATAAGGCCAGATTGGTTTGTAAAGGATATGCTCAGGTGGAAGGGTAAGACTTTGATGAAACATTTGCTCCAGTGGCAAGAATGGAGGCGATAAGGATGGTTCTAGCCTATGCA
The DNA here is from genome assembly GCA_027924585.1 of Larix kaempferi. Lineage (NCBI taxonomy): Eukaryota > Viridiplantae > Streptophyta > Pinopsida > Pinales > Pinaceae > Larix > Larix kaempferi. Next base: position 5,805,871 of record BSBM01000732.1, on the reverse strand, counting down.
TGTCACAAAAGATTCAAAGTATACCAGATGGATGTCAAATCAGCATTTTTGAATGGAAATCTTGAAGAGGAAGTATACATGGAGCAGCCTGAAGGCTTTTCTCTCACAGATAAACCTAATTATGTATGCAAGCTAAAAAAGGCCTTGTATGGCTTGAAACAAGCACCGAGAGCATGGTATCCTAGACTGGACAAATACTTGCAAGATAAAGGATTCAAAAAGGGCTCAGTGGACAGCAATCTGTATATCAAATATGAAGGTGATGATTTGCCGGTTGTATTAGTTTATGTCGATGATATAATCTTTGGCTGTACTAACAATTCTTTTGTTGAATGGTTTGCTAACTCAATGCAATCTGAGTTTGAGATGTCAATGATTGGAGAGCTGTCTTATTTCCTTGGACTCCAAATCAGTCAGAAGCCTGAAGGCTTATTTATTTCTCAAGAGAAATATTTGAAAGAAATGTTAAAGAAGTTTCAAATGGAAGACTCTACTCCTGTGAGCACACCCATGGTGAGTGGCTGCAAGCTAAGCAAAGAAGATACATCACCAGAGGGATGGTAGGAAGGTTTCAAGCTGCACCCAAACAAAGTCATTTGCTAGCTGTGAAACGCATATTCAAATATCTGAAAGGTACCCTGTCCTATGGCTTGTGGTATCCCATGAATCAGAATATTCAACTCACATCTTATTCAGATGCAGATTGGGCTAACTGTGTAGATGAAAGAAAAAGTACCAGTGGCGGAGCATTCTTCTTGGGAGATTCCTTGGTGGCTTGGCTAAGTAAAAAGCAGATTTCCATATCCTTATCCACTACAGAAGCAGAGTACATTGCTGCTGCCACCTGCTGTACACAAATCTTATGGATGGTGCAATCTCTTGCTGATCTAGAAGTAAAGTATGCTGAGCCTATTCCCATTCATTGTGACAATACCAGTGCAATAAGTGTTTCCAAGAATCCTGTACTCCATTCTAAAACGAAACACATTCCAATAAAGTACCATTTCTTGAGAGAACAAGTGGCTAATCAAGCTGTGCAGCTGAATTATATCCCTTCTAAAGAACAGATAGCTGACATTTTCACTAAGCCTCTGCCTACAGCTCAGTTTGAATATCTCAGACAAAAGCTGGGTGTTCAGTCAATGTCTCAATGATCTATGCATTGTGTAAGGGGGAGCCTGTTTTCATTATCTTTTTGTCTCATATATGCATCTTGTTAGGGGGAGTTTTTTTTGTAATCAGATGTGCTGTAAATGCTCAGTTTTTCCTTTGTCATGGATGTCAAAAGGGGGAGAAAAGCTATTCAAAGTTTTCCATCAATGTCAAAGGGGGAGTTTGTTAGACAAGAATTGGTGCGGATACCATCTCATTAACTGTTGCTAGCTATTGCTGAGGGTGTGGTTTCTATTGGCAGCCCTTCTCCATTGAAGATACCATCACATTAACTGTTGCTAGCTATTGCTGAGGGTGTGGTTTCTATTGGCAGCCCTTCTCCATTGTAAATAGGGCGCATTATTCCTAGTATGAGCAGCAATCTCCTCCCATCAGCTGCTACATATTACTTGTCTAATATTGTGTTCCCTAGCAGGCAGAAAAGGCCACGATTGTCTATTGTTGGAGGGGCATATTCATGTGACAGATTTGGGATCATGGTAAAGGGCGTTTTAGTGGAATCAAAGAGGAAGTAGCGAGACTATTGGAATGTTAGACAGGAGCTGGTGCAGAGGTAGATGTTGCCATTTCTGTCATACTTTGACTAGCTTTTCAGAAGATGAGCATACAGAAGAGAAGTAGCTGAGAATAGATAAGAGACCGGTTATAGCTGAGAATAGAGACTGATTGAAGCGGGTAGGAACGCCATTGATAGATCTTGATCCCAACTACGACCTTGATAGAAGCTCAGGCATTCTCGCCTACCAAGCCCTTCCAGATCAAGAACCCTCTTCAATTTCAGCTTCAATTTCCATGGCCACCACCAAGACTTAAAGAAAAACGAATTCAGAAGAAAGATATCGCTTACCATTGCATTAATCCTTTTATTTTATGAAGAGCTTTTGATAAGTGTATTGACCCATGGTTCTACGGTTATGTTCACCATTTTTTTTCATATGGTAACGTGTAATGCCCAGCAATGAAGTTTTTTTTTCTCTCATATGATAACGTGTAATGCCCAGCAATGAAGTTTTTTTTTCCTTATATGGTAACGTGTAATGCCCATCAATGAAATCATTTGATGATGATTTGGCATATGGGAACTGTTTTAATTGATAATCATAGTGGAATGTGAATCGATTAAACGTGTGAAGAAAAGGCAGAGGGAGCAGGACAGATGAAACGGTGGTATGAATGAATACAAATAAGGGAAGGTACGCCCAGGATGAGAAGGGTGTGGAAGCTGAGATGAAAAGCGGTGGAACAGTATTGTTATGAGTGAAAAGAATACACCAGTCACTGAAGATGATATGTGGAGCAGCGTAGACCTGAGGAAATGGGCAAGAAAGCTGAACAAAGGAACAATAGAGTGATGCTGAGAATATGAACAGAATAGCAGAACAAAGGAACAGAAGAGAGTGCTGAACAAGTTGAAGAGAGCAGAGTGTTGTGGTAAGCAGAGATACATTTGTACAATTGTACTTTGATTCATTTGTAAAGTCTAGCAATTAAGGATGGTAGGGAGGTACTAGGGGAGACCTTATGTCTCTGTCTGCAAGTGGGTGCTTGTAAAAATTGAGGGTTGGTGCCTTCCACCCAGTTGGTACTGGGTTACAGTGAGAGTTGGTGCTCTCAGCAAGTTGGTGCTTGCATTCGGAGGTTGCAGCCTCGTTGAGTTGGTGCTCAACTAAGAAGAGATGTACAGCTGATAAGCCATTGACATCCTAAGAAGAAGAGGTTTTTCCCTTAAGGGTTTCCTCGTGAAAAAGATGTGTCTCCTACATGTGTTTGAATGATGTGTTGCATGTCATATGTTTATTTATTTGATTCTGAATGAATGTCACATAATTTCAATGACTCATAGTTAAAAGAATCAAACGGTTTAAATTTTTTATTTAACTGATTCACCCCCCCCCTCTCTCTCTGTTAAATACCTGTAACAATCCTGGGATATCTACTCCCTACGAGGAGGCCTATCTGCTGCCCCGATAGGATGTGTCTCATAGAAATAGTGAACTGCATTGGCTACCCGCTGCAGTAACCACACCTAGTCACCCGGAACCCCCACTACTTGGCGTTGCATGGCCTCAGGTAGTCGCGCCACCTCTATCTATGGAACCCTAGAAACCATCCATGATAGGTTGCACCGCAAGGTCTGTAGAGTGCGCTCTTCTGCAGCACCACCTGCCTCATCACCCCTACCTCAGCGAACATGTCTTAGGAAGCCATCGGGTCTCACTGGGTCCTTGTCTGCGAGCAAACAGTCAACCATTAACATATGATACTACCACCAAAAATTTTTTTGCATTTACATTTATAATAAAAAATCCATAAAAAATTAATACACAAAAAACCTAAAAAGAGTACTCACCCATGTCTCCGAATGCTGTGTCTAGTGGGAGTGGCATGTCCCGATCCTGGTGGAAGTCTATCCCTGCATAGGGATATTCCTCTATGGCAATGACCTGTCGGTCCCACCAGTGGAAGAAATCCTCAGTATATGGTGATTTTAGACGGCCACCACCCTGTCATGTCAAGATCTCATCCCACTGGGTCAGGGCTGGATCGCGAAGACTATGAGGAGGGACATCCACCCTCGGACTAAGCCCCGGAACTCTCTCAAAGAAGAAGCTGCACAAGATACTGCCATACCCAAAGTTTTTTGCCTTCCCTTCTTTGCATTCTGTCAGTTGGGTCTTCATAGACCCCAGTAGTGTGGTACACCAATCAAATACTATAGGCTACATGCATTGTGATACATAGAACATCACTGGCCTGGATGCCTGGTGCAGAGCTTTTGAACCTGTTATCCGCACTAAGGTAGCCACAATGATCTTCATGCTCAGATCTACTATGGCATTGATGGGAACCTGAATTCCCATCGAGCGTGTGTTTGCGGGACAATACCGTGCTATGTAATCAAGGACGGTGATCCCACTACCCACAGTACGAGACCGAAGACTAGCCACCTCACCTGGACGGGACAAACCGGTAATGAAGTAGATGTCTTCCACTTCCAATGTGAGTATTTTCCCATTGAGACTGAAGTTCTGTGCATCAACATCCCAATAATCTATCAAGCAATGGAGTAGTAGGTTTTGGGCCCTCAAACCCCCTATACTCCAGAATTTGTACAACCCACATGCTTGCAATGCTTGATGTGCTTGCACATCATTGCGCACGGCCTCATCTTCTTGGTCATGCTCCCTCTCCCTCCACCCTAGAACCATCCTGGAGTGAGAAAAAACAAGGATTTTAGTCAATTTTATTTGCAAAATCAACTTCACGGCCGTACCCGCGGGCTAATTTGTATACAGGAGCGGGTAACCGCGGTCAAACTGTGCATTGACTGTGCGTATCGTGCCCTACCCACGACCTGCATAGTGATAGCCTCCGGGTAGTGCTGAAGCCATTTAGGGCTTGGCCAAACTAAAAATCCCACCGCTGAAAACTAAAATGAATGCAATGAAATTAAAGGTATGGATGAGACTACCAACCTGCTCCAGATGGTTCGATGAACGAATGCTTGTAGCTCCTAGAATCGGCAACTGAACTTTCAGGTGAAAACTAACCACAAAACTCCAAATGGGTGAATAGTAAAAATGAATTGTAAATTGTAAATTTTTATTACTATTTATAATTTTCAAGACCCACTTGTCTATAGTTTTTACCGTTTGATGATGTTATGGACTAATATAATGTCATGGAGTAGAATTTTTAATCATATTTCTTCGGTGAAAGTTGTTTTGGACCATTTCACACCTACGACAGGTACGTTCACACCTGGCATATAGGTTAGATGTCATTTTCACATGCATTATGCATTTGACCTTTTCACCACTTTCATAAACCCTAGGTGCAACCCCACTTCTTAACTGACACGGAACCTTCACACTGCTATAGAAGTATTGTTATGTGGCGGTAGGGCTTTTCCGAACATGGGTACCCTAGTTAGAACCCCTTTGTGCATTCTGGTGCCCATGCCGTTGTTTGTCCTTAGGATTGGGAGTCCTTTGTAATTACGCCATGACGTTGCGATAAAGACTCATACTCTACTTTGTCTTATGCTGGCCATATCCCTTAAGGACTCCCCTTAGTTATATCATGTTGTGATTACATTGCATCATCCTGCTTTCCGCTTGAGCCTTGTGCCAGCTCTCGCTTACTCAGTTGTTAGCCTGGTGCCTGAGCACTTTTCCCTATCGAGCCCTGCAGAGCTTATATTTTCCCTTCACAATTTGATGACCTTTTGACCCTAAGGGAACACCCCCCGAGTGTCCACATCCTGCATGCACTTCCTTGCATTGATCATAGGTATGTTCCACTGCTTGGAACTAGTCTGCTCGCTATTTGACACTCATTCCCTCACTTGTTGTACTACAAGCAATTTTATTCTTTTTCAAGCTTTCACCAAATATGAAAAAGACCAAAAAAATTAAATATTCCAAAAAGCCGGACAGGATTATGGTTACTACTTCTTGTTGGCAGCTGTTGTGTCACCTTTGAACAGAGCATTCACTCCACTCCATACATTATGAGTCTGGACTATAGTCGGACCTTAGGAGATGTACTTGTTTCTTAGTTTACTCCATCGATTGGTTAAGCTTCCAATCATTATGGAGCCCTTTGTAATGCCTTCTGCATTGCACAGTTTATGTCAAGTCTATGCTACCTGAGTCTATCCATCTGCTCATTCTCTTGTTCAAAGGAAGTCTTGAACCCAGAGTTGGCCTCTCCTCAGATCTCTTGACTATTGCATGTCATCCATCCTTATTGAGTCAATCCGTTTCACCTGAGTTCTTCCAAATCTTTCAGCGTAGCTGGTACCTTGTGCTGGTTGATGGGGGATGCATTAATGCCCTCCTTCCAGCGAGTCTTGTTCCGTCAACTTCAACCCATTTATTCTGGGACTTGAGGCTTACAGTTCGGTTGAGTACCTTGAGGCTTGCAGTCATTAGTGGCAGGTTCTCTCGCTATCGATAGTTTTGGGAATTGTTAACACCCAAAAAGTGCTCACTACCTCATCTACCCCATTACATGACTCATTTGTCCAGATTTCCTACCATATTTACCTCCAGAAGCTTAAAATCCCATTAAAAAGCCTCCAAAAGGCCACAAAACCATTAAAAAAGCCTCCAAAAGGCCAAACAACCCCTTTCCCCCCAAAAATAATCCAAAATTCCTCCAAAATAGCAAAAACCCTCTAAAAAGCGAATAAAAAATATATAAAAAGAGGAAAAAGAGGGAAAAAGGAGGAAAAAACCCTATACAGCTGACCTAAACCGTATGGTTCCCAAAACCATGGGCCAGCACTCCACCAGTAAAAACCTATAAATAGGTGATGGAGGCCCCTCATTTCATATCCACAGTCAAATACACCCTTACTCTGCCAAAATCACTCTTGAAACCCTAGCTCACCCTTGAGCTACTTTCACACTTGAGTGCCCCTTTGGCCCATTTCCAACCCTTTGGAGAAAGAGAAGGAGCAAAGCTGGAAGCTTGGAAGCAACCCTCCTAGACTACTGCAAGAGCTTCACCAACCTTCACATTGGAGGTATAATCTATAATACAAAAAGATAAATCTTTTGCCATATTTCCATGTTTTGTTATTTATGTTAATGCTCATGCTAGGTTAAATTTCATACTGTTTTACTGTTTTTCTTTACTGTTTATTGAACTGCTACTAAGGAGTCCCTACTCCTTAGTAGGTGCTCATTTGCACAAGCTGGGGTGAAAACCCTAGCTACAGTTTTGGCGACTCCCCTTGTGTTCCTTTGAATTTCTGGTTATAGTTTTAAAGTTTTAAACGTTTTTTAATTTTCTGCAATATTTATCTGTTTTTTCCTTTCGGCTGTCCCTTTCGGTTACCATAAACCGCGTCTTTTACCCCCCGCAGTTGCGTTCTGACCACATCTTTCAAGCATTTACCTGCGACCTGACCGCAGCTCTCAAACTGTTTCCGACGACCTACCGGTGGATTCAAGTCTGTTACCTGCGATCCGACTGCAGTTATTAGCTTGTTTGGTGCGATCCGACTGCAGCTGTTAACCCATTTCCCACGGCCCGCTTACGGCTTTCAGCCATTTTTCTGCAACCCGCCGGCGTCTTTAGGCCATTTTCCCGCATCCCGCTTGCGGCTTTCAGCCATTTTTTCTGCAACCCGCCTGCGACTTTAGGCCATTTTCCCGCGTCTCACTTGCAGCTTTCAGCCATTTTTCCTGCAACCTGCCTGCGTCTTTCGGCCTTTTTCCTGTGTCCCGCTTGCGGCTTTCAGCCATTTTCCTGCAACCCGCCTATGGCTTTCGACCTGTTTCCAGCAGCCCGACTGCGTCTTTCGGCCAAAACCCCGCAACCTGTCCGCGACTGTTGAGCTGTTTCCCGCAGTCCGACAGCCAAGATTTGCCATAGACCCGCGGTCTGTTTTCTGCACTTTTTTCCTGTTTTGAACCCAGCACTTTGCTGCAATATTTTCTGCACCTGCACATCCATCTGTCCTACCTGCAACCATAGTTCCCTATAGCCTTTTCTGCAGTATTATTTCTATTCCATTTACAGAATATTTTTTAAATTTCAGCATTTTAATTAAAAAAGAGAAAATTTTGCATTTCAAAGTTTAAATTATGTATTGTTATTTTTAGTTAGAAAGTTTCCCACTCCGTGGCACTTTTACTTGGGTTCATCATCTCACACGCACACACTCTGTCACCTAATTCAAGTGAGCCCTAAAATGCTACTTAACACAACCAACATTCTAACCCCACTTGGGGAACACATAAGAATTTTTGTAGTTAGGTAGGATCGGGGGGATAGGCATCCAAATAACACCCCTTGGTTGCTTACACTTGAGACATAGTTGTTGTCCATTAGGGAACCAAAATGCCTTAGTATTTTTTGGCACGGTCACAACCAGTTTATCAGAGGGCCTCTCCCCTAGGAGGGTTGAAGTCGCTAGACTGGTTCCGGAGGCCTGAGTGGAATACCGCAATCCATTCAGTAACCGAAGGCTACCTTTCGCAGTTCTCAGAGTATCACCCGTATGGGGATACCACGACAATAGAACCAAACGGCAGATTCACCTTTTCGGGACGTGTCATGAACGGGGTATCTTAGTTTCCTTTCTTCTAGGATTGACTACCCGGTGTCCCTCCCGGTATGGGGGTATCTTTAGCCACTTGGCTCTACTATCCATATTGTCTGACTTGGATTTCATCACCTTGCAGAGGACATGTCTAGTTGAGTTAGAATACAATTTAGCTAGGTGTTTGCATGCTCCCTTACCTCCTTTTGGTCTAGCGAGTCCACTATTTTTATTTTTAGGAAACCTGCTGCTTGTTGGTATTCTGACCATTTATGTTGATACTCCACTTATTGTAGCACAGCTGTTACAGTAAGTGTTTTGAGTTGGTTGTTGGCCTAAGGGCCATATTTTTTTTTTGAGCTCTCCTTCTGCACACTCGGTTGCATTAGGGTTTTTGAGCTGTTTTTCACTCAACACAACCCCCAGATATTTGACACCATCTGTCACCATTGAGTCCCCGAGACATTCTCGACGCCTCCGGGGCGAGCCCCCACAACACGGTTCACTTGACATCACCCGTCATAGACATAGATCTTCATCACTTGATACCACTCATCATAGATCTCGAGCTTTGTCACTTGAATCCACTCGTCAATGGCATAGAACTCCGTCACCCGATCTAGACGCCCCTTATTTTACCTCTGATTCTGAGGTAGAGTTGGAGAACCCCATTTACACTGCACCAAGCAGCCCCATGGCTGGCGTGACTTCCACCCCTTTCTTTGTAGGGACCATTGGTGGAGCGTCCACCACCACACCAACTACCACACCTGCTTTGGGTATGCCCTCGATGGGGCCCACATCTACCATTCCGATCACTGCACCCATTCCAATAGCTGGCATACCTATTCCCACTCCATCAGTGACTCACACTACCCTTGGTGGTGTAGGACCGTCCCATACCACTTTCGTCCCCCCACTTGGGGGCAACATCCCGAACCGAGCCCCTCCACTTGGGGGCATTGGCCCCAACATGGTCACACCCACTAGTATGTCACATCCTTCTACTATTTTTCCATTCATGGCTAGCCTCAACCTTCCTGACCTAGTTATATTGACTAACGATCCCATCAGACACGACCCTTCATGGCCTCACATTCCCACCAAGCTCCCCTCCGACATCCCTAAGTTTGAGGGAAAGGCAGGTGAGGACCCCCAGAACCATATTATGTCCTTCCATCTATGGTGTTCCTCCAAATACATAGTGGATGACTCTGTCCACCTCTGTCTGTTACAACGCACCCTCACTGGCTCTACAGCTAAGTGGTACATCGAGCAGCCCCATGAGCAGCCCCATGGGACCCATGCCACCTTTACTTCCCTTCCCTCAACTTTCCTGCAGTTCTTTCAGTTACCTGTCCACTATGACATGAGAGTTGAGATCCTACTGTCTTGCAGACAGAACACGGCTACCCACATCACTGACCACATTCATGAGTGGCGTCGACGTCGCAGCCTCTACAAAATCAAGTTAGACGACCGTACCTTCTTAGATTGGTTTCTAAAATCTCTCCTTCCTATCATTGCCAAGATTTGGCATCCGAACGACCCCAGTACGAAGAAGAGGCCATCCTCAAATCCCAGCAATTTGACCTCATTTACGCCCAGTCGGGTTATCTATATACCATCATACCTGATGCCCCTCGTGGCAATTCCTCCCAACACGATGCGCTGGGGGCATCACATGCCGCAGACGGCATCATTGGCCATGTTGCCTCGCATCCCCAACCCTTTTCCATAGCATGTCCTAGCCACGGCCCCGAACTTTCGCGGGCTACATCTCAATCCGGAGCAACCAATTCGTATGCTCCCATGACACATCACCACCATTCCCAGAGACCCTCCTGTCCACCTCAGAGCTTTGGTCATGCATCCCCCGCTTACACCCCCCCGGTCGCACCTTAGCCATATTATCACCCACAGGCTGCACCAGCTCCTGTGTCTTCTCAAGCCCAACATGCTTATTATCCATCATAGGCAGCCCCTGCGGCAAACCCACAACCCGTTCCGTAGACATATCAGCAACCCCCACAAGGTTCAGCGCCTGCACAGCCTCCACCTACTTATTATCCACCACAGCCTGCTCCCGCACCTGCACAGCCCCATAACCCACCTGCTGCCCAAGGGCAAGTATACGCCCAACAGAATCCGCAGCAGAACCAAAACAACCAACGCCAATAGGGCCAGCAAAACCGTGGCAAAGGCCATAACCATGGGAACAACCCCCCTCCAGAACAAGGCGGTCAACCTCCCAATCCCCCAAACAACAATAACATGGCACCTGCCAACCAGAACCCTGATCGGCCGCCCAAGCAGGCCAAAAATCCTAATTTGTGAACAAACCACCCTTGTTTTATTTGCGGAGTCTATGGCCACTACACTCATGCTTGCCCACATTTGGAGCTAGCTCAGCAACTCTGGACTAATGATGCCCATCACCAAGGGCATGCGGCTCCTCAGGCGCCACCCAACCCCCCACCACCTCAGCATCAACCTTTAGTGCTGCGAAACCCCTCACTAACCCAAGGCATAGTGAACACTCAGCTGTTGTCTCCCCCTCAAGGCAACGCGCCACCACAACAACAGATCACTTATGCCGCTCCTGATCAACCCATGTTAGACTCAGGTACCCACCACTTGTTAATGATGTCATCCGCTGATGTCAACCTCCAAACCCATTGGAACCAATATGGCTCCACCCCTGAAGCCTCTCCCGTCGAAAAAAGAACTAACGCTCATCCCACTGATCAGACATTACGTATACCTCTGGATCCACTAGATGGCGCCTCCAAAGCACCTTGCTTCCCACTTCGTCGCATGAACAATAACCCCAACGCTGGTGCTGCATCAAATTACAACATTGTAGATGACTTAGCCCAATCTTCCACAACCATGTCTGCGTTAGAAGTCTTAAAAAAATGTCCTTCACAGCGCAAGACTTTTCTCTCCGCCATTGGTGCTATTGACCCAAATGATTCACGACTGATGGCCTTCAATTTGGACTAGTCCGAACCACGCCTGCCTTCCACTTTAGCGTTCCAAGTTTCTGTTTCTGTTCGGAATCTTGTCATCCATCGGTGCATTATCGATGAAGGTGCTGTTATCACATATATAGTAGCCGGGCTACCATACATTATTTTTCTCATTCCAGTACACTGTTCAGCCAGTTCCCTTACATTTGAGATGCTGAGATGAGCATCTATATTGGATCACTATCAGATTGTGGACAGCAGTTGCATTCCCCATGCCATGACTGAGTTTCAGGACACTCAGAGAGATGACCGATGTAGCCATTATATCATTGGTACAGAGCAGATAGTAGTGCCCAGAGTTACAGCAGCAGTCTCAGAGGACAGATGATGGTACAGGTTGATGAGCTTTCAGGTATATGACTCAGCAGGTATATCATTGTGTTATGGTTAGATTGCTTTTATACTTATTCTTATAGCATGTCTTAGCACCTAGTGTCATGATCTGGCGATCATATAGATATTTGGACCTGTTTGACCTATTATATATATCATATTGTCCCTACTCAGACTTAGAAGTTCACTATTCATACTCATTGGTACATACCCTCCTTAGGGAGAATAGAGGTGATCATTACACCATACTTTGGCTTGCTAGTGTTGGCTCCATCATTTCATTGTCTTCATCCATCCATGGCCTACCTTTTAGATTATCACCCTGACTTACTACTTGACTAGTGGCATGGAGGACTTTTCCCCACTGTAGCCTCTGTATTGGATGAGCTTCCCTGTTTATTGTGTCTCGGCTCTGAGTTGGTGACAAAACTTACCTATGGTGAGTTGGAGTTCCTTGTGAATTCCCCCTAGTCACTAAAGTTGTGTTGGCTAAACCTGAAACTTTTAGTGCTGCCATCAATACAAAATATGGAAAAATGAAATGCTACATCTTGTATATGAAATAAATGCCAATTGAAAATGGCCATGAAAAATAAAATGTTACATCTTTTGGAAAAATAAATACCTAGGTAAACAAGTTGTCCATGACACACCTAGAAGTGCTCAGGTAAACAAGTGCCTTAAAAACACACCTACAGCAGAAAGCCTAAAAATAAATGTAAATCTATGCAATGTGTTTGTAAACACACATAGATCAAGGCTATGGAAACCTCAGGCCCAAAAAGCAATGGAACTTAAATGTTATATCTAAACAATTGCTGGCCTTGTTTGTATTATGGATTGTGCGCATCTGTGAAGGTGAATAAACCCTCTTTAAACAACTCATCCATTTGTGAGACACCGCCATTCCCTGTGTTATTGCTCATTCAGTATATACTATGGTGTGTATTCCCTTTCCCTTGCCAAAGTGTCACAAAGTCAAATCAATCAAGTCATCCCTTAGCCTAGCCAGTTATTTCAGCCTTCACCCTTCACTAGCAAATTGATCACAACTATGAAGTGAGTATGGTCCTGAAAGTCTAGTTTGAGTAATAATAATAATTAACGACACTATATATTTGGATTTAGATCGCCAGACATGATTACTCTGTGTTATATTGGCTATTTGAATAAATTGTAAAGCATGTATTAACCTTGACACCTTGCAGCAGCTATGGATGATAGTCTGAGTTGTATTTGGTCTTGCTTAGACCTAGTTTGACCATGGAGGACCATGGGACATGAGATGTTGGACCTTATGATGATATGGATAGATGATATATGGTCTATGTACACATACAGGATGATTCTATGCAGCAGCTACAGGGTTATGATGATGATTCTTGGGATACAGCAGTGTTGGTCATTTACAGATCATTATTATGGGCCTTGTTCCGGTACATTGGATATTTATTTTGATCATGCAGAGATTCATATGGTGTATGAGTACACATCTTGGATGGATTTGGACCTTCTGAGTCCAATGGGATAGTTTGTTTTCAGTTCCGGGCACTTACAGTGATGATTTAGCCTCATTAGGCTGTCCTAGTGCAGTTTTGGTCTGTTGGAGGCCCTGTCGGAGCAGAGATGACTTTTATCCGGTTGACCCAGGGCGCTGATGATGGAGGGGGTGGTCCAGCCACTTGTTTTTACCATATTACCCCCCTCCCGGACACATTGGTGCCCTCACCTTGACAGCGCCATCACTCCAGGAGGCTGTTTGGGCAGTTTCACGCTTCCCGAGGCATTTCAGGATTGGTAGAAATGGCTATTGAGGAAATCGATTTGGGATACTGAGGCAAAGTTATGGCATGGGATGATCAGTGATGATAGATCGGGACCTTCCACACCTCCTCCTGCAGTTTCAGCTTCATCGGGGCCCGCATCCATCACTTATGGCACTTTCTGTGGATTTTTGAGGTCTTTTGAGGACCACGACTTCACCTTGGAGGCACGATTTGGTATATTCATGATTATTTATTGGTTATTGTGCCATGGGGATTGACCAAGGAGGGATAAAATTACCCCTTGGACCCACCATGAGCCTTTTATGATATTTTGTCATCATGATTTAGTGGGATTCCCCTCTCCTAGGGCGACTTTGTCCACTTATGTTATATTTTATGTGTGATCCATGTATTATGTTGTTGAGCTCATCTCAACCATTGATTAGACATTTGTATCTTTTAATCTTAGCCACTCATTCAAAAAGTGGTTAGGGTTTTGGTGCCTCTCCTTCCTATTTAAAGGAGAGAGCCTCTCATTGTAAAGGGACTTTTGGCTCTGGATTATTGGAATAGAAAATTATTATTGCATCTATCTCCAATGTTGTGGTGAATGTTTTTGGTGTTCGTTCGTTGGTTCTTCCTTTGCACTGAGTTATTGAAGATCTTGTTTGCCATATCTATTGTACCACGATTTTGCATCTACAGGTGGAGGCCGATTTGCTTGGAGGAGGAAGTATTGGTAGGGGAAGACTCTCCCTACTTCTTCTTTGGAGCTCTTCGTTGGTAACAGGGAGTATTACTGTCCCAGGACCTTCTATTTCATGTTACTATCTGCATTTCTCTTGTATTTCTTCCATACTTGATCTTACTGATTGAATCTTCATTCCTTGGTTTGACAGGTAGAGGAAGGCGCACTTGTGGGCTAGGGCATCAAATCGGCAAGAAAATCAACAATCTCTCATTTGATCTCTGCGGGAATCTTCCTCAACATCAAGGCATCTCAACCACATCATTCAGGTATGATCTCAAGGTAAGTTCTGTCTCCATAGTCTATCCAATTGTCAAAAACATCTAAAACCCTAATTATTTAAAACCCCAATTTTGCATTTTCTTAGATCTACTGAGATCTAGTGGGTTGTTGGGCATGATATTGAAAACCCACCTCTATAGCATCCACGGCATCCCGGATCTATAGTTTGGTGAGGATTGGCTTCCGTTTGACCCCTCTCCCAAGCCAACTTAGCTTCTCCCAAGGAAGGCGCACTTCACCATTTGAGCAAGTTGACCTAGATCTAGAACATGGGTGTTTGAGATTCCACTTGATTTGACATCTACACATCAAATAACATACACCCAGGTTGTCCCTTTCTTGAAATTCACCTTGTGGCCCCCATTCCACATTTTAAGGGATTTAATCCCCATTTTGGACCACTTGGAACACTTAAACTCAGATCTACTAAGATCTAACCAGTGGATTGCCATGAAATTATAGATCCATACTCCTACCTGACCGATCTACTAGGATCTAAAGTTTGGATGCCATCCGACATGATTTGACCCACCTAAACCCCAAACTAAGCCTCCTTGGGTAAAGTCGCACCACCTTGGAGAAGTGAGTTCACTCACTTCTAGGAACTGGGTACTTGAGATTATTGCAGATCTGAAACCGGAATAATTCAAAACCTAGGTCTAGACTGTCACTTTGTCAAATCTTGCCTTGGGGACTGCATTCCTTGTTTTAAGGGATTGTGGTCCACTTGGGTTAAACCTAGATCTAGACACATTTAACCATCAAGACCTATACTGTCCACTTATCTCATGTTGTAGGAGTCCTAAACCATAAGTCAACCCCACTTTGACTCCACTTCCCAATTCCCAAGGCACTGGTTTCTCTACAAGGTAATTCAACTTTCTTAGATTGTTGGATTGACTTGTGGTTTGACCTAGGCATGGTAGACTATACCTTTGAAGACATCATGAACCATGGTCAAGCTTGTCTCATGTACTAGTTAGCCCCAATACAAACCTTAACTATCCTGCATTGGACACGGATCCCAAGGCAGTGGATCTTTTGACATTGACCTAGTACACTCATTCTAGATCTCACTTCAAACATTATAAGTCACTCTCACATCAACTATGAACCAAAGCTATACCTATTGAACCCCCACTTGGCTTGTGACTTCATCTTTAGGTCTAGGATAAACCATACACCTAACTTCACTTGGAAATACCTTGATTTGGTGTCTTGGTTTTGATCTCTCCTGTCGGGAGTAGATCGGGTCTCCCCCTTTGTTGTCTGGGCTAGATAACATAAAGCGAAGGTTGCCTCGACTGGCGTGACAACCATACATATTGGAGGTCGAGGTGATCGTGGTTGCACCTTTGAGTTGCCTTTCCCTATTGCCATCCATGATTGGATCTATCCATAAGGGCAACTACATCTTAGGTGATAACATTTTGGCGCCGTTGCCGGGGACGCAATAGGCTTACCTTGGTCCGATATATTATTTCCTAAAGCCTTCCCACTTCTCCTTACCTAACATTTGGGCATAGGATTTACCTCGGAAAAGCTAGTAGTCCTTCCTGCACACACAACGACACATATCTTGGTAGAAGAGCTTAAATCTACCTGGCGACTCCCAATCGTGACTCCGCTGAGGAGCGAGCTCATTTACATCCCTATAACACTAGAATTAAGACAGATCTTATGGGGTGCATCATTTTGTTTTCAGGCTCTTGATTTTAAAAAATAAATATAAAAATATAAAAAATATAAAATATAAAAAAAATTATTATCCATGGCTGCTTCTGAGCGACCTAGAACTTTCGGTCGTTTGAAAGTTTTTGACTTTTCAAAAATTGTTGGGTATCCTCATCATATTCCTCATCAAGCATGTGCAAGGTTGCCTATTTTCGATGGAAGTTATGAAATCTCTGCTAAAAGACACCTTGAACTTTTTAGGGAAATTATTAAAGAATTATCCATAACCCATGAGGATGTGTGTATGAGACTGTTGGCTTCATCTTTCAAAGAAAGAGCTGGACTCTGGCTTTCGAATTTGAAACCCAATAGCATTTCTGGTTATGACATATTTGAAAACAAATTCCTAGAAGAATGGGGAAGTGAATTCGATGATATGTATCTTTCAAATCAAATCCAAGATCAAAACCTTCCCCTTTCCGATCCTATTGTTGAATCATTTAACAATCAAATATCAAGTGAATTGTCAGCATCCGGAGATGACCTTTCCTACCCAATTTCTTCTAATGATAAGTCTTCTACTTTTGAGTCAATCAAAAGTCAAATCTTTAATCATTGTACAAACCATAAGTTGTCAAATTGCTTTTTAGGTAGCGCTAGTCCTGATCCTGAGGGAATTTCTGAGGATGAGCTTTTAGTTAACAAATCTACTGAAATTCCTCCCTCAGAGAGACTCATTAGTCATTCTGTATTTAGTGATCATTCAATTCCTTATCACCTTATTGAAGAAGAAGAAAGTAGGGACATCGACCAAGGTCATTTGGTAGTGCTTTCACAGGATCATTGTGCAAATAATCAGGATGTTTTAGATGAGCTTTTTAATTTTATCCCTGACAATGATCATTTATCCTCGTATGAATTTAATGATGAATCAATAAGTCAATCTCAAGGTGAGGATGAATTAGTGAATCATACTAGATATTCTAATCTTTGCTCCACTTCTTATAATGAATCTTTAAATTTTCCTTTTTTCATCTTTAATCAAGATAACTTAGAGTTAGATAGTTACGGTCAATCTTGTCCTCAGGTTGTAGATATTAAATTTGATCAAAAGCTTGAAATTATTCCTAGAATAAATAATGTTTTCTATTATCAAAATCCAAGGTCAAACTTGTTTATCCATTTGGGAGAATTTACATATTTGCAATCCACCCTTCTTTCCCATCTCTTTCAATCATCTTTGGGTTGGTGCTCTAGTCAATCTTTTGCCTTGGAAATTTTTAATAGTGATTACATGTTTGGAGAAAAAGCACTTCATGTCTCTTTTCAGTCACTTTGGAACCATAATGCTTGTTGTCAAGTTATCAATCACTCTTGGTGGCTAGGAATGGTGTTTAAAGATCAATTCCATTTTTTCTCCATTTTTGAGCATCAAGTTGGTTTGACTTTGTTTTTTCGTCCTTTAAACTTTAAGTTATCCCCACTTGGTCTCTATTTGATCATTAATCCTAGGGAGAACCAAATCGAATATGTAAGAGAAGTAAATGAGGAAGTTATGTTCTGTGAAAAAGAATTGAGTTACAAGCCTTATATTTTTCCTCCATCAATCTTAAGCAATAACTTGCATGAATTTTATGATCCTATCAATTCTTGGATGGAGGATGTTTGCATCAGTCAATCTTTTCCTTGGCATGATTTCATTTTGCACCATGCAAACCTTTATTCAATTTTTGAACAAACCTGGAAGATTGCATTATTAAATTCTCTGATCTTTAATCCAATCATGACTTGTTTCATTACCAGAAATCAAAGAAGAATCACTAATATGTTTGATGAATGGTTACACTGGATTTATGATTTTACCTAGCATTTGTGCTAACTGGTTAGATTAGAGTAGGTAGGAACTGAATAAGCCTACTTGGGCAGTAGTTAGTCTTTTCATCCATTGAGTCTGGCACCTAGTTTATCTCTAAGCTCCTTTGTAAGCTCTTAGTTTAGTTGAGTACCTGTCACTTTTCTTTTTCCTGCACAATAAATTTCAAATTTTGAAAAATTATGTTAGTAGTTTGATTTATTTTCTGCACTTATATATTTCATGCATTTATATTTCTGACATAGAATAGATTTTATTTCAGTTGGTTTTATATTTTTCCCACACATGCGGCATGAGGTATGGTTGATGTTTGTGAATGCAGAAAATAGGTTGCAAAAAATAAAAGCTGGAAGCAAAATGGTAGAGTGCTGGATCGTGGATTCGAGTAGCAGAGTTCGAGGACCAGAGATTCTGAGGTTCTCAAGCGCTCATTTCAGCAGAGCACTTGTCCCAGCCGGAGCCAGATGTTATCACATATATAGTAGCCGGGCTACCATACATTATTTTTCTCATTCCAGTACACTGTTCAGCCAGTTCCCTTACATTTGAGATGCTGAGATGAGCATCTATATTGGATCACTATCAGATTGTGGACAGCAGTTGCATTCCCCATGCCATGACTGAGTTTCAGGACACTCAGAGAGATGACCGATGTAGCCATTATATCATTGGTACAGAGCAGATAGTAGTGCCCAGAGTTACAGCAGCAGTCTCAGAGGACAGATGATGGTACAGGTTGATGAGCTTTCAGGTATATGACTCAGCAGGTATATCATTGTGTTATGGTTAGATTGCTTTTATACTTATTCTTATAGCATGTCTTAGCACCTAGTGTCATGATCTGGCGATCATATAGATATTTGGACCTGTTTGACCTATTATATATATCATATTGTCCCTACTCAGACTTAGAAGTTCACTATTCATACTCATTGGTACATACCCTCCTTAGGGAGAATAGAGGTGATCATTACACCATACTTTGGCTTGCTAGTGTTGGCTCCATCATTTCATTGTCTTCATCCATCCATGGCCTACCTTTTAGATTATCACCCTGACTTACTACTTGACTAGTGGCATGGAGGACTTTTCCCCACTGTAGCCTCTGTATTGGATGAGCTTCCCTGTTTATTGTGTCTCGGCTCTGAGTTGGTGACAAAACTTACCTATGGTGAGTTGGAGTTCCTTGTGAATTCCCCCTAGTCACTAAAGTTGTGTTGGCTAAACCTGAAACTTTTAGTGCTGCCATCAATACAAAATCTGGAAAAATGAAATGCTACATCTTGTATATGAAATAAATGCCAATTGAAAATGGCCATGAAAAATAAAATGTTACATCTTTTGGAAAAATAAATACCTAGGTAAACAAGTTGTCCATGACACACCTAGAAGTGCTCAGGTAAACAAGTGCCTTAAAAACACACCTGCAGCAGAAAGCCTAAAAATAAATGTAAATCTATGCAATGTGTTTGTAAACACACATAGATCAAGGCTATGGAAACCTCAGGCCCAAAAAGCAATGGAACTTAAATGTTATATCTAAACAATTGCTGGCCTTGTTTGTATTATGGATTGTGCGCATCTGTGAAGGTGAATAAACCCTCTTTAAACAACTCATCCATTTGTGAGACACCGCCATTCCCTGTGTTATTGCTCATTCAGTATATACTATGGTGTGTATTCCCTTTCCCTTGCCAAAGTGTCACAAAGTCAAATCAGTCAAGTCATCCCTTAGCCTAGCCAGTTATTTCAGCCTTCACCCTTCACTAGCAAATTGATCACAACTATGAAGTGAGTATGGTCCTGAAAGTCTAGTTTGAGTAATAATAATAATTAACGACACTATATATTTGGATTTAGATCGACATACATGATTACTCTGTGTTATATTGGCTATTTGAATAAATTGTAAAGCATGTATTAACCTTGACACCTTGCAGCAGCTATGGATGATAGTCTGAGTTGTATTTGGTCTTGCTTAGACCTAGTTTGACCATGGAGGACCATGGGACATGAGATGTTGGACCTTATGATGATATGGATAGATGATATATGGTCTATGTACACATACAGGATGATTCTATGCAGCAGCTACAGGGTTATGATGATGATTCTTGGGATACAGCAGTGTTGGTCATTTACAGATCATTATTATGGGCCTTGTTCCGGTACATTGGATATTTATTTTGATCATGCAGAGATTCATATGGTGTATGAGTACACATCTTGGATGGATTTGGACCTTCTGAGTCCAATGGGACAGTTTGTTTTCAGTTCCGGGCACTTACAGTGATGATTTAGCCTCATTAGGCTGTCCTAGTGCAGTTTTGGTCTGTTGGAGGCCCTGTCGGAGCAGAGATGACTTTTATCCGGTTGACCTAGGGCGCTGATGATGGAGGGGGTGGTCCAGCCACTTGTTTTTACCATATTACCCCCCTCCCGGACACATTGGTGCCCTCACCTTGACAGCGCCATCACTCCAGGAGGCTGTTTGGGCAGTTTCACGCTTCCCGAGGCATTTCAGGATTGCTAGAAATGGCTATTGAGGAAATCGATTTGGGCTACTGAGGCAAAGTTATGGCATGGGATGATCAGTGATGATAGATCGGGACCTTCCACACCTCCTCCTGCAGTTTCAGCTTCATCGGGGCCCGCATCCATCACTTATGGCACTTTCTGTGGATTTTTGAGGTCTTTTGAGGACCACGACTTCACCTTGGAGGCACGATTTGGTATATTCATGATTATTTATTGGTTATTGTGCCATGGGGATTGACCAAGGAGGGATAAAATTACCCCTTGGACCCACCATGAGCCTTTTATGATATTTTGTCATCATGATTTAGTGGGATTCCCCTCTCCTAGGGCGACTTTGTCCACTTATGTTATATTTTATGTGTGATCCATGTATTATGTTGTTGAGCTCATCTCAACCATTGATTAGACATTTGTATCTTTTAATCTTAGCCACTCATTCAAAAAGTGGTTAGGGTTTTGGTGCCTCTCCTTCCTATTTAAAGGAGAGAGCCTCTCATTGTAAAGGGACTTTTGGCTCTGGATTATTGGAATAGAAAATTATTATTGCATCTATCTCCAATGTTGTGGTGAATGTTTTTGGTGTTCGTTCGTTGGTTCTTCCTTTGCACTGAGTTATTGAAGATCTTGTTTGCCATATCTATTGTACCACGATTTTGCATCTACAGGTGGAGGCCGATTTGCTTGGAGGAGGAAGTATTGGTAGGGGAAGACTCTCCCTACTTCTTCTTTGGAGCTCTTCGTTGGTAACAGGGATTATTACTGTCCCAGGACCTTCTATTTCATGTTACTATCTGCATTTCTCTTGTATTTCTTCCATACTTGATCTTACTGATTGAATCTTCATTCCTTGGTTTGACAGGTAGAGGAAGGCGCACTTGTGGGCTAGGGCATCAAATCGGCAAGCAAATCAACAATCTCTCATTTGATCTCTGCGGGAATATTCCTCAACATCAAGGCATCTCAACCACATCATTCAGGTATGATCTCAAGGTAAGTTCTATCTCCATAGTCTATCCAATTGTCAAAAACATCTAAAACCCTAATTATTTAAAACCCCAATTTTGCATTTTCTTAGATCTACTGAGATCTAGTGGGTTGTTGGGCATGATATTGAAAACCCACCTCTATAGCATCCACGGCATCCCGGATCTATAGTTTGGTGAGGATTGGCTTCCGTTTGACCCCTCTCCCAAGCCAACTTAGCTTCTCCCAAGGAAGGCGCACTTCACCATTTGAGCAAGTTGACCTAGATCTAGAATATGGGTGTTTGAGATTCCACTTGATTTGACATCTACACATCAAATAACATACACCCAGGTTGTCCCTTTCTTGAAATTCACCTTGTGGCCCCCATTCCACATTTTAAGGGATTTAATCCCCATTTTGGACCACTTGGAACACTTAAACTCAGATCTACTAAGATCTAACCAGTGGATTGCCACGAAATTATAGATCCATACTCCTACCTGACCGATCTACTAGGATCTAAAGTTTGGATGCCATCCGACATGATTTGACCCACCTAAACCCCAAACTAAGCCTCCTTGGGTAAAGTCGCACCACCTTGGAGAAGTGAGTTCACTCACTTCTAGGAACTGGGTACTTGAGATTATTGCAGATCTGAAACCGGAATAATTCAAAACCTAGGTCTAGACTGTCACTTTGTCAAATCTTGCCTTGGGGACTGCATTCCTTGTTTTAAGGGATTGTGGTCCACTTGGGTTAAACCTAGATCTAGACACATTTAACCATCAAGACCTATACTGTCCACTTATCTCATGTTGTAGGAGTCCTAAACCATAAGTCAACCCCACTTTGACTCCACTTCCCAATTCCCAAGGCACTGGTTTCTCTACAAGGTAATTCAACTTTCTTAGATTGTTGGATTGACTTGTGGTTTGACCTAGGCATGGTAGACTATACCTTTGAAGACATCATGAACCATGGTCAAGCTTGTCTCATGTACTAGTTAGCCCCAATACAAACCTTAACTATCCTGCATTGGACACGGATCCCAAGGCAGTGGATCTTTTGACATTGACCTAGTACACTCATTCTAGATCTCACTTCAAACATTATAAGTCACTCTCACATCAACTATGAACCAAAGCTATACCTATTGAACCCCCACTTGGCTTGTGACTTCATCTTTAGGTCTAGGATAAACCATACACCTAACTTCACTTGGAAATACCTTGATTTGGTGTCTTGGTTTTGATCTCTCCTGTCGGGAGTAGATCGGGTCTCCCCCTTTGTTGTCTGGGCTAGATAACATAAAGCGAAGGTTGCCTCGACTGGCGTGACAACCATACATATTGGAGGTCGAGGTGATCGTGGTTGCACCTTTGAGTTGCCTTTCCCTATTGCCATCCATGATTGGATCTATCCATAAGGGCAACTACATCTTAGGTGATAACAGGTGCCTCTACATGCGTTATGTCCACATTCGTTTGGCAGAAGTTGGGATCCCCTACTCTCTAGCATTCCACCACTATGTTGCGAGCCTACGACGACCGTTCGGCTCAACCCCAAGGTCTCTTAGCTAATGTCCCTGTCCAGTTGGCTGGTAAAACTATGCTCATTGACATAGAGGTCATCAATGCCCAACTTGATTATAACCTCTTAGTTGGCTGCAGCTACATGTATGCCATGCGGGCGGTTGCCTCATCCATATTTCGTACCATGATGTTCCCCCATGACGGACACATGGTCTCACCTATTACGATCCCAATGCCCCCGTTGCACCTGAAAACGTTCTCTCCATGGTTGAACAACCTGTTTGTGGTGCAACTAACTCATTTGTTTCCTCCGTGGGACCCAGACTTTACTCAGATATGCCAATGACCTCAACATTCCAATCCATTCCACCCCCGTCACCCACAACTGAAGTATCTGACCTATGTACCCTTTCCCACAATACACAAACACCCAACAATCAACTGCCCTTGTTACCCAAACCACCATTGGTACCTAGTCACATTGGTGTTACACCCATCCTCACAATCCCGTTCCTATTCCCTCCCTCGGGCGTAGTAAGCGCCTCGATTATGGCTACTCTTAGCCTCCCCGGGTTAACCTTGGGATTACCCATGTGGTATATTTCGCCTCCCGTTCCCACGCTGACACCAAATGTCGTTCTACAACCAGTGCAACCCATTGCCACTACTATTCAACCTCCTCCCGGTGTCACTACCCCTTCGTCATCTACGAATCCCCCTCCTCTTATCAAGCCCACTGGGGGCAGAGGCCCACAACCATACACTGTTGTACCCTCGCCAAAGGTAGTTAAACCCCCCCCCCCCCCCCCCCCCCCCCGTGTTTCGTGCTCCTCCTAAATGCTCGTTGTGTGATGAGTTAGGCCATCCAACTCATCAATGCCCACAATTACCTACATTACAGGAACACATGCAAATGCTTGACGACGACCCCGACATCCTGGTTGTCGAACTAGATCCAACCCCTAAGCCTCTTGATAAATCACTGCGTACCAACTACCCTTGTGTAATATGCGGTATTTACGGCCATTACTCACATCACTGTCCTGATCTGCCAGATTACAGAGCAGCTCTCTACGAGATGAATAATTTGGACCTTGAGACGGCACCCCCCACAATTGAGGAGATCCACCCCCCCGTATCACCCTCACTCGGAGAGATTAACACCATTTATATGATCTCTTCGACTACCACTCCCTTGTCAATCAATTTGACAACTCAAAGTTTCCGCAATGATGAGGAGATTCTAGAGGCTCTCACTGCGCTAGATTATCCCTGGGAAGACATGCACCATCATTCCTATTTCCTCCCAGAAGAGTCCTCCTCCACCATAGCTACCCAATTAGTGGTTGAGTCCAAATATTTCCTTCCCGCCAAAGTCGACTGGTTTAAGGATCCTATTCCCACTCCTGATGCCTTTGAGGAAGGTAACATGTCCAACATCTCACCCGTCATCCACATAGATATCTCTGACCCACCTGGTGCTCTTGAAATCATTACATTAGGAGCCTCCTGCAGTGAGTATGAGATTGGAGAGTACAAAAAACTTTTCCAAGAGTTCTGTGATGTCTTTTCCTGGTCCTATACCAAAATGCCTGGTCTTGACCCCGCTATTATAGAGCACCGCATTGACACCTCTGAGATCTGGGGCATAATAGATTACCTCGACCCTGGGATAGGGGGCATGATCAATCATTTTGAACCTTCCCCATCACATCTATCTTAGCATGTCAATGAACCCATCGTTCAAACCAACACATATGTGATCCACAATCACAAACCCTATGCACATAGCATGGGGGTAGGTCATTAACCCTGCTCACTTTTTCACATTTGTGATCTCAACCATTTTTGAGGTCACATGTCACTTGTATATTTGATTTGATTTGATACACATAGTTCATTCCTTTGACCATTCCGGAGTCCTTATGACCTCCGTTTTTCGCACCATTTGCACTGCCGGATTCATTTTTCCATGCCCGTGATGATGCTGGAGACCATTTCTCGCTCTCACCAGGACCAATATCAACAATGTGTCCCGACACCTTGTCGCCCTAGTTTGCGTTCCACTTTGGTTGCTCTCCTTTTTTTGATATACTTTATATCATCGGATTCATTTTTTTCGAGCCCGTGATGATGCTTGAGATCATTTCTTGCTCTCACCCCCAAATTTTTCAGGTATTTTTCCAAAACACCCCCCGTCACCTCGGTTTGCGTGCCACATTGACCGTTATCCATTTTTGACACTTTTTATATCGCCGGATTCATTTTTTCGAGCTCGTGATGATGCTTGAGATCATTTCTCGCTCTCACTAGGTACAATTTCAACATTGTGTCTCGACACCTTGCTGCCTTGGTTTACGCACCACATCGACCGCCATCGGATTGTTCCACATTTTTACATGAGCCCTTCACTCCTATCATACTGCAATTATTTCGTTATTTTGCCACCATTCATTATCCCACAAGGAGGCCCACCAGTGTTCCCCCCTACCCTCGTTCTTGGTCAATATCAATGTTCCTTGATTGAGCACTTCCTCCTTGCCTGGCCATTCCTTTTGTTCGGTATAATTTTATCCCTTTTTCAGGCCGGACAAGTCCTTTATGAAAAAGGCACTTAGGGAGTTTCTGTTAAGCTCTTTTTTGACTCCTAAAACAATGAAAAGATCATCGAGCAATCTTGCTTCCTTTCATGCTCGTTAAAGTACCTGAAAGGGCGTCTATCTGGTATAAGTTTAACTCTTTTCTGGACCTAGTAGACTAATTACGAAAAAGGAATACTCTAGTCACACCGGCTAGAAGAGTTCTTCATTGCATCCTTTTATGCTTCTTCGGGCCTTGGAGACTAACACACGAAAAAGAAACCCCCTAGAGTCTTCTTATCGCTTTCAGACTCTCTAAAATTGAAAGAAATCACGAGCATGAACTGTCCTGGGCTCGTACAAATCCACACGACAGTACCATTTTACACACACTTCTTCTAGTTCCTTAACCCATGAAGAAGTCCCCCCGTGCCTCTTGGCACTATGATCGATCATCTCGGTAGCACCCCCAATCAGGTCGCCTTTATTTAGAGTAGTCTGCAGTCTACTGCCATTTTACACCATCTTGAGTATCACTCATCCCAGTCACTATCCTCAATCTAGTACAGCTATGATCCCTTTCCCACCAGTCAGTTTCATATGCTTCCCGATCGTCCCCGCCATCATACTCTGAACAAAGGAAGTTTGAGTCCGCCCACTCTACTTGCCCAGTTATCCCCCACAATATGTTAGTCCTACCATCAGTACTCTCACACTTCGGTTCTCCACCTCGTGCTCCTGTCAAGGAAACATCATTGCCTTGATAGTTGCAGGTCTCCCTCTGTCGACGACAGCCCCTCTATTCTAGAGGATAGACCCAGAGATCCCTGCGCCTTGGACCCATCACCATCTGTGGTGAGTGCCTCCAGACCATTTTGAGAGGAGTCATCATTGCCTCTCCGAGTGGTTGTTTCTCACATGCTCGACTTCAACACCTTGATCACATCGTTGAGAACCGTGCAGGGTTTATATCCCTTCAGTTATTGGTCGAAGACCCCAGATTTCCCCCGACTCTATCACATTGGTGAGTCACTTCGGAATGCCCAGTTATATGTTCCTGTGGATGTCTGGGTTGCGTTGGCGATTGTATTCAAAAGCCATCCAGTTATATGCTTCCTTGAGTACCCAGTTCAGTTCCAGTTCATTGTACCATTGAGGACATGACTCCCCATCACTATGCTCCAGTAGCTCATCAGTTCCTCTAGTACCACACTCAGCAGCCCTATTGTTATTCTAGTGTATTAGTTCTTCAGCTCAGACATGGTCATCCCAGCAGTATGTCCCAGATTTGTGTCCCCTCTGGACCCTTATGATGTACACAGTGGTTCTCTATGTATCCTACAAGTCCCCCTTTTTTGGGCCTCACTGTTCTTTTTTATGTATCTTGATACGGGCATGGGTATGCCTGCCTCGTCCATATATTGAGATTCTTCCTCATTCATTATTTGGGGCCATGTATATTTCAGGTCCCCATATTTTGGACCCCATTGTTATTCTTATTCTAGATCTTGATATGAGCATGGGAATGCCTGCCTCGTCCATATGTTCAGATTATTCCTCATCCATTATTGAGGTCATGTACTTTTAGTTTTTGCAGTTTGTTCGGGACTGTTGTTCCGAGCTCTAGTTTGTTTCTTCTCTTCTCCACACCCCAGGAAAACCATACAAGACTTATGATGTCTATCAACCATACGATGAGCTCCTGCCCTCACACATCAGGGGGCAATTTGTTAACACCCAAAAAGTGCTCAGTACCTCATCTACCCCATTACATGACTCATTTGTCCATATTTCCTACCATATTTACCTCCAGAACCTTAATATCCCATTAAAAAGCCTCCAAAATGCCACAAAACCATTAAAAAAGCCTCCAAAAGGCCAAAAAACCCCTTTTCCCCCCAAAATAATCCAAAATTCCTCCAAACTAGCAAAAACCCTCTAAAAAGGGAATAAAAAATATATAAAAAGAGGAAAAATAGGGAAAAAGGAGGAAAAAACCCTATACAACTGACCTAAACCGTATGGTTCCCAAAACCATGGGCCAACACTCCACCACTAAAAACCTATAAATAGGTGCTGGAGGCCCCTCATTTCATATCCACAGTCAAATACACCCTTACTCTGCCAAAATCACTCTTGAAACCCTAGCTCACCCTTGACCTACTTTCACACTTGAGTGCCCCTTTGGCCCATTTCCAACCCTTTGGAGAAAGAGAAGGAGCAAAGCTGGAAGCTTGGAAGCAACCCTCCTAGACTGCTGCAAGAGCTTCACCAACCTTCACATTGGAGGTATAATCTTTAATACAAAAAGATAAATCTTTTGCCATATTTCCATGTTTTGTTATTTATGTTAATGCTCATGCTAGGTTAAATTTCATACTGTTTTACTGTTTTTCTTTACTGTTTATTGAACTGCTACTAAGAAATCTCTACTTCTTAGTAGGTGCTCATTTGCACAAGCTGGGGTGAAAACCCTAGCTACAGGAATATATCAATATCCCGTGATCAATGGATTCATCCTAGTGTTCGACTTCAATTCATTTATTCACACTCCGATGATTGTGCTCTGTGCCTTGATGCCCATTTTCATTATTGGTGGGTCATCTCGTGTCTGTTAACGGTATACATCATTGACCAGTAATTAGACGATGTCACATCAGGTTCAACCTCAACTCCTTTACTCACTTGATGGGACTTGCACCGTTGAAGACTTGTGTAGAAGACCCCAGGCGATAGTGGCATTCAGTATGCTACTTATGACTATGACTTTACATCTGAGATATCACCTCTCAGATATCAGCAGTTTGTACCTCTAGTTTGCACCTGTTGTCTCCTTTTCAGTAGGAGACCATGTCTTACTGTAGAGGGATCACGACTATGATCACTTATGACATATATTCACTATGTACTACCTATTCATGGCTACTGTATCAGATTGTTGTACTACCGACATGTATTCAGGGATACTATTGGATTATGATGAGTGAGTTTCTCTTTCCACTTGTGTCTCCATCACTCCACTTCTGAGATTTATAATGTCTTTCGGCCATCGTAGCATTAGTATATGATATCACACATTAGGGGGCATCTATTACAACGTAATCTTCCACCTTGTGAGAATCAACACTCTTTGGCCTAGAGGATCCATTCCACTGACTCAGAACCATTGTATATCCTTCAGACACTATTTTTCCCTATTTTTTCTCTTGTACTCTTACTGCATCACTATAGCCAGCATACCCGTGAGTTGCATCGCTATAGCCCCCGGGTAGCATGTAAAATGGTAAAAATCACCAGTTTATTACTTTTTACTCCCAAAAAGCGGACATTAGGTGACCTTTGACTCTGCATCTGCCCAAGAAACGCCTCGATGTGTCCTTTCACTTACCTTTGAGATGACTATATATTGAGCACATATGGCTTATGGACGGGAGGAGAAAGAAGAGCAAGAGAACTCTAGTGGATTTTTTCCCAATCTTGAGTCTACACTCATTGATCCTTGTAGTTGTGAACCCTTTATGTTCACCTTCCAAACTCCTACCATAGTTTGAGTTTGCCATTCATGGAGGATTGAAGTGGTGGAGGCACAAGTGGATTGATCAAGAACTTGGTTCAGATTGGTTGTCGGCAAGAGGTCGTATCACATTCTAGTTCTTCTTGTTTATTAATAGAAATACTCATATTCTCGTCCATTAATGTTGTAGATGTTGTTTATCTTACATTGGGTTGCATTTACTTGTTATATCATGGTCCATTGCTATTGATTATGTTAATTCCGTTTATATATTATATGTACTTGTTGTATATTGGCTGTCAAGACTAATTTGTAGATTCAAGTGCACAAATTGAAAAGATCCAACGGGGATCTACATCAAACGTTTGGATCGAGGTTGGTTATATTCTTCATTATCTTAGCATTGTCATTTATATAGCATAGCATTGGGAATTGAGTTGATTTCTGGTAGCCAGCTCTCTGTTGTGCTCTACCCCAAGCCATAGTGAGTTTTCTCCAACACAAGCCCTATAGAGCCTCCATTTGTCCTTCACAATTTGATGACCTTCTGACCCCGAGGGAACACCCCCCCGAGTGTCCAAATCCTGCACACGCTTATTTTCATTGATCATAGGTATGTTCCACTGCTTGGGACTAGTCTACCCGCTTTTTGACACTCGTTCCCTCACTTGTTGTACTATAAGCAATTTTATTCTTTTTCAAGCTTTTCCAAATATGAAAAAGACCAAAAAAAAAAAAAATTTCAAAAAGCCGGATGAGATTACGGATACTACTTTTGTTGGCAGTTGTTGTGTCGGCTTTGAACAGAGCATTAATTCCACTCCATCCATTATGTTTTGGGGCTATAGTTGGACCTTAGGAGATGTACTTGTTTCTTAGTTTACTCCACCGATTGGTTAAGATTCCAGTCATTATGGAGCCCTTTGTGGTGCCTCCTGCATCGCACAGTCTATATTAAGTCTATGCTACCTGAGTTTATCCATCTGCTCATGCTCTTGTTCAATGGAAGTCCTGAAACCAGAGTCGGCTACTCCTCATATCTCTTGACTATTGCATGTCGGCCATCCTTATTAAGTCAGTCTGTTTCACTTGAGTTCTTCCAAATCTTTCAGCGTAGCTGGTACCTCGTGCTGGTTGATGGGGGATGCCCTAATGCCCTCCTTCCAGTGAGTCTCATTTCATCGACTTCAATCCATTTATTCTGGAACTTGAGGCTTAGAGTTCGGTTGAGTACCTTGAGGCTTGCAGTCATTAGTGGAAGGTTCTCTCGCCATCGACAGTCTGGGAATACATCAATGTCCCTTGATCGATGGATTCATCTTAGTGTTCGACTTCAAAACATCTATTCACGCTTTGATGATTGTGCTCTGTGCCTTGATGCCTATTTTCATTATTGGTGGGTTATCTCACGTCTATTAACGGTATACATCATTGACCGAGAATCAAATGATGTCACATCAGGTTTGATCTCAACTCCTTTATTCACTTGATGGGACTTGCACCATCGAAGACTTGTGTAGAAGACCCCAGTCGATAGTGGCTTTCAGTATGCTACTTATGATTATGACTTTACATATGAGATAGCACCTCTCAAATATCACCTCTCAGATATCAGTAGTTTGTACCTCCAGTTTGCACCAGTTGTTTCCGTTTTAGCAGGAGACCATATCTTACTGTAGAGGGATCATGGCTATGATCACTAATGACATCTATTCACTATGTACTGCCTATTCATGGCCATTGTATTAGATTGTTGTACTATACTGACATGTATTTAGGGATACTATTGCATTATGACGAGTGAGCTGCTCCTTCCAATTGTGTCTCCATCACTCCACTTCTAAGATTTATAATGTATTTCGACCATCGTAGCATCAGTCTCTGACCTCACACATTAGGGGGTATTTGTTACAACGTAATCTTCCACCTTGTGAGCATCAGCACTCTTTGGCCTGCAAGATCCATTTTGCTGACTCAGATCCACTTTATATCCTTCATACACAATATTTTCCTTATTTTTTTCTCTGTATGCTAGCTGCATCACTATAGTGGGCGTACCCGTGAGTTGCATCACTATAGCCCGTGGATAGCATGTAAAATGGTAAAAATCACTAGTTAATTACTTTTTACTCCCAAAAAGAGGTCACAGGGTGACCTTTGGCCCTCCATTTTCCCCAAAACACCTCGATGTGTCCTTTCACTTTCCTTTGGGAGGACTATATATTGAGCACATATGGCTTATGGACGGGGGGAGAAAAGAGAGCAAGAGAACTCTATTGGATTTTTGCCCTATCTTGAGTCTACACTCATTTGATCCTTGTAGTTGTGAACCCCTTATGTTCACCTTCCAAACTCCTATTGTAGTTTGAGTTTTCCATTCTGTGGAGGATTGAAGTGGTGGAGGCACAAGTGGATTGACCCAGATCTTGGTTCAGATTGGTTGCCGGCAAAAGGTCATATCACATTGTACTTCTTGTTATTTATTAATAGAAATACTCATATTCTCATCCATTAATGTTGTGAATGTTGCTTATATTACATTGGGTTGCATTTACTTATAATATCATGGACCATTGTTATTGATGATGTTAATGTCATTTATATATTATATGCGCTTGTTGTATATTGGCTGCCAAGATTAATTTCCAGGTTCGAGTCCATAGATTGAAAGCTCCAACGGGGATCTACATCAAACGTTTGGATCAAGGTTGGTTATGTTCTTCATTATCTTAGCATTGTCGTTTATATAGCATATCATTGAGAATTGAGTTAATTTATGGTAGTCAGCTGTTTGTTGTGGTCCACCCCAAGTCATAGGAAGTTTTCTCCAACACATTGGCCTTCGCAGCTAAGGATATTGCAGTGGACGACACCTCATTTGGTCTGCATTTTCTTAGTATTTTTCCTGCAAGGAGTTGGACTATGAACCATGTAGCATGGTCCTTAATTCTAGGCATTGTATATCCGCGGTTTCCTTTGAGAAAACCAATTTCGTTCTTCATTCTTTTAGCAAGCTCTTTGTCCTTGTTCTTTCCCATGAACTCAACTACAGGATCAACACCTCTCTTGGTCAAGTGCGTGATACAATATATGAGATTGATGTTGATGTCTATCTTGCAGTCTAACCACAAGTATCCCTGGTGTGCATATGAAAGCAATGTGTGCACAAACGTCGTGAGATTTGGGCTCCTATCAAAGTGTGGGATGCATAGCAGGGTCAACAAACTTGACAGTTGCAACGACGAGATCCAGTCTTGCGCTTGAACGGTTGTTTGCTTGGTGGTTTCTTCATTCTTCCTGCACCTATATTGATCAGGTTGAAATTACGGGTACTTTGCTTCTTGGAGCAAGTCATGATCTATGAATTTGCACTCTAGGATTCTATCGAGAAAATTCTCCTTAATCCACACATGACTTGACATGGGTGGCAGCGGAATCTCATACAATAGATTTTTCATAAGAAGCACATCAGGAAAATCTTGTTTCCTTGGAGGGATATACTCTGGAACAAGCATGATGGGTCTCTCTTGAGGCAGTTATGGTGGAAAGTAATTCAGAACACTCGTGGAATTAGGATTTTCTTGTTCAGTGTCTTTTTGCTTCTGCTGTGACACATTCCACGGTGAATTTCTAGATGGTCCACCTCATGCTGGGACTGCTTGCTTTACGGGCATCTTCATGACTCCTTCCAAACCAGAATTTTGGAAGTATTTCAAGATTTCATCTAAGGTTGACTACTCATACATACACTGTCAGATAACGATTGTTCGTGACTGGTAAAAACTTGGAAATTATAGGCAGTAAAAATTAAAATTCGAGGTAAAAGTGGTAAGTATGCGATCTTTACTATTTATAGGTGCAGCAGCACTAAGGCGCGCCCAAAAATGAATAACTTAGCATTAAATGCTATGTCCGTTGGAAAAATATTGCTTAGATATTGGTCCTTTCCCTTCATTGATTTTTTCTTTAACGGACAAATATGCCTTGATTGCAAAAACATCCAGTTTCAGATAGTATTGTATAACGACTAATTTCCGACCAAAAACTGTAATGGCTAGTTTTCTTTTACTTCGCTAGATGCTAGGTGAATTGAGAGGTCCACTACACATTTCCCTTTGCTCAAATTTAACTTCGCAGTGCAATTCCTCTTCTTTTACTTCGCAACTCGGGCTGTTATGTGTGCTTCACAACACATCTTTCCATTTTGTGAAAACTTCGCATTTTACCAAAAGTATGTGCAGACTGTATCCTTTCATTTTTAGTGTCCTATAGAGATGTTATTATTCCTCTATACGGAAGTGTCGTCATTTATATTGTAAGTGTCATAACTTATACTTGATGGGTTATTAGACCACCTTGTTGGGGTTGGCCCTGTATAAGTCATGTGGGTCAAAGGGTTATTAGACCGCCCTAGTGGGAGTCGGCCCAGTAAGCATCATGTTAAGCGGTTAAGTTGAGGCCGACCTAGTTGAGTAAAGGTCAAGTGAAGTTAGTGTATAAATAGAGAGTGTGTCTCTCTCATTTTACACATTCTATTCACTCACTCACACTTTGGAGAGTGGCGCACTTATGGAGGAGGAGGATCTGTTGCTAGGAGAATACTATCTCTTGTATTCTGGTTGTATCATTGCTCTATCTATCTCTGAGGAAGTTATTGGGGTTTTTCACCTTTATGGTTTTCCCCAAGTAAACTCTGTGTCTCTTGTGTGCTTGCATTATTGTGTCCATGATTAATATGCTATAGATATGCTGTACATGTTGTTTTCTCAGTTAAGATCCTAGATCAGATTGAAGTAAATTCTGAAAATTTAACATGGTATCAGAGCTAGCCTGAAAGAAGGCATGATATGGCATGTATGACACTTGTTGCACTTATGATGCTAGGGCTCGATATAGCAAAAACTAGTCATCGTAGCTCTTTCGCTATAAATCCATTTTGGCGAAGGTTGCGGATCTAAAACTTTTACAAGTCGAATATCAGATCCCCATGTACCTTGTGTCCAAAGGAAAACCTCTAATTCATTGTACTTTGTGATTTATGATCCATACAATATAGGGTTTCTGCCTCTTCCAGATCTGAGTCAAAAACAGGTGACCTTGGAAAAAAGGTCATAACTTGGGCTAGGAAGCTTCAAATAAAATTTTGTAAAAAGTGACAGGTAGTACACAAACTGTACTATCTCAAGAAAAATTTTCAGAGGCCGAAGTGGAACCAATGACACGTGGCACGCCATACAAGTTCGCTCTCCTATTTTATCCCATAAACAGGTCACGTTGCGACACTTGGCATAACGCTCTCTCAGAGAATCCAATTGAGGTCAGACCTATCGGGATGGAAATATGATAGGATGGGCTATCTCAAGAAAAAATTTTAGACCCTATGGATCAAAAATTTCAGAGTTACACTAGAAACAATCAGAAGGCCGAGCTTGATTAGACCCTAGTTCAGGACTTTGATCAGAAAAGTGGAAAATTAGGGCTTCTGCAAAAATGAGAATTTTTGAAATCTGTGACCACGGCTGGAAGCTCCTCATAAAAATAGAGGCTTAAAGCTTTGGATCAAACCTTTTGATTGGGAAAAAGAGTGGGCTTCATCAAACCCCATTTCAAGGTCACGTCCAGTGAATCCAAAAGTTTCAAAGGAAAAATTGAGGAGTGAAACTTTGCAGTTTTCAAATTCTGAATATACCATCTTGATCAGCTCATCAAGGCGCATATTTATATCCTTTCGCAAGTTTGAAATTCAAAGTTTGAATTTTTGGGGTTTCTCTGACAAACCCTAATCCATCTCCAAGTCTATTTCTTGCAAATCAAGTGGATTGGGTTAATCCTAGAAGAAGATGGATTGGTCACCTGCATAAGTGAAGAAGTTCCTGTTTCAAAGGGTGATGAGGCTAAGGCCTTACATAAGAATATTACAAGCGATCTTGAAAGGTATGACTCATTGAGGTATGTTTTGATATTTGTTCATGATTAAGTTTATGGTATGCTTGTCTTCATGATTATTACGGTTAGTACAATCTTGATTTGAGATTTGTCGTATCACCTTAAAAAAATTATGAATGCATGATAGAAGATATTCATTGGTTAGAGTGTTGACACTCATGATTGTACTAATGCATTATGGTGTTGAATGAGGTTTATGTTGTTTGCTAACATAAAAGGTACACCAAGAAAGACAAATCATGTTCTACTTTAAGAAGATATGATCATGGTGACATGAAGACAAAGAGTCATCCATTGTCATGGATCACATAGATGATCTACTTACGAGGTATGTATAACTTGGTTCTACAATGGTTAACTTATGAGACATGCAGGTTACTAGCACAAGTCACTGAAGAGAACCAGAAGACATTATGCGGGTATGTTAGACATATCTAGCTAGCATGCTAATCTAGGTATGTTTTTCCTATATCAAGCTAGAATCCTACCTTGTGTTAGGATCTTATACTGTTGTGTTGTTGATAATGATTATTCATGAT
The DNA here is from genome assembly GCA_027924585.1 of Larix kaempferi. Lineage (NCBI taxonomy): Eukaryota > Viridiplantae > Streptophyta > Pinopsida > Pinales > Pinaceae > Larix > Larix kaempferi. The sequence continues at coordinate 5,770,319 of BSBM01000732.1, read as the reverse complement.
GTCATAGGTTTGAATAGTCATGGTTGTATGCATATTATGTTTATTACCATAATTAATGATATGACTAACCAGAAGAATCATGAAGGTATAGGTTTGAGTAATCACGGGGTTATGCATTGATGATTTAACTAATCAAAAGAGTCCTATGATCAAATAAGAATATGCATGAGTAAAAGAAGACTTCTCTGAAACCTTGAATACTAATGTTTATTATCTGTGAGTGATCATGACTATACATGTTTAATATTATTGTGTTTTGATAGTATTAAGATTATAATAATAAATGTGTGATTATGTATGAGTCCTCAAGGATAACACAATGATGATACTAATAAGCATGCATAGTGATTAAGGATGGATATAAGTTCAAGGATAGGTAATCCAGGAAGCAAAGATCAAGAGGGAGCACACTCCAGTTGTTCCTGCAAGAAAGCAAAGGAGCACACTTCAGTAGTTTCTGCAAGGATGCAGATATTTAGAGAGAGTTGACCACTTCTCACAATTCACATCAGAATGGAGTTGCAAAGTTTCAGAGGGAGTCCACCTAGCAACCAAACAAAGATAAGTATTTGAATTTTCATTTCTTACATAATATTATTCAATGATGTATATGCTTATGTTCCTAGAATTAGGTTGTGTATTATGCATATTAGAATAGTTGCATTGATGAACACTATACTACTAATATACATGGGTAAGTGGCCTATGGCACTGTACAACATTCCATTGCTACTTATCTAGAATGAAACCTCTTTACTGACATGTTAGGAGTTGTGCACACTCTTAACAATGTTCTGGTAGAGATTGGAAGGCATCTAGAAAGTTATGAAATATGGATAAATGTTGTATTGAAGCATTGGCTAAGATAATTGCATGACTGTATGACATATTTTTTTTATGTGTAAGAATTTGTTCTGAAAACTATGAGATGTTTTCTAATCATGCAATTTAACTTGTTGTGTAGGAAAGATCGTATACCATCACCTACAAAAGAAGGACTACAACATTTGTTCAGCAACAAATTTATCTGTTGAAAATATTGAAGATATTGAAGTTCCCAAGATCTGGGAAGAATGCCATGATCGAGGAGTATAAGTCGATCATGAAGACGTTTGGGATGCAGTACCAAAGGGTAGTTTGTAGTGACTTCCAAGAGGATCTACAAGATGAAGCATGCTGCAGGTGGTAGCGTAGAGACTTTTTCTCCTGTAGCAAGATACACTTCCATTAGATCCGTACTTTCTTTGGCTGTAGTGATGAAGTGGAAGATACACCAGATGGATTTCAAGACAGCCTTCTTGAATGGTGTAGTTGAAGAAGAAGTGTATGTGGAGGAGCCAATTGGTTCAGAGACACATGACAAGGAGCCATATATGTGTAGAACTTGGGATGGTAGATAGCTTTCTATCCAGTTTGGCCTTTATCAAGAGTAAAGCAGATTCCAACCTTTACTACAAGGTTGAGGAAGGAAATCTAGTGATACTACTTTTGTATGTGGATGACATGTTTGTTACAGGTGAGGATAGATTGATTTCCGACACGCATCGGAAGCTTGCTGCCGAGTTAGAGATGAAGAACTTGGGTATGATGCACTACTTTCTTGGTATGGAGGTGTGGTAGAGTGTAGATGGAATCTTCCTTGGACAAGGGAAGTATGCAGTAGCGATCCTGAAAAGGTTCGGGATGATGGACTGCAAGGCTATGGCATTCAACCTGAAGCTTCTGTGTGATGCTTCATCTGAACTGGTTGATGTCACTATGTATCGTCAAATGATTGGGTCCTTGATGTACCTAATGAACACGAGACCAGATATTTGATTTGCGGTGAACACATTGAGCCAGTTCCTGACAGATCTGAGGAGTGTTCACCTGGTTGTTGTAAATCATATTCTGAGGTACCTGAAGGGTACAGTTTATTATGGGCTCAAATATGATGCGAATCAAAAGTTTAACCTGTAGGGTTATGTTGATTCAGATTGGGCAGGCAGTGCTGCAAGTAGGAAGAGCACATCTAGATGTTGCTTCAGTATGGGATCAGGTGTGATCTCTTGGTTCAATAGGAAGCAGTCCTACGTAGCACTGAGTATAGCTGAGGCAGAGTATGTTGCATCCTGTTCAGCTAGTTGTGAGGCAGTATGGCTTCGGAAGCTACTGTCTGAGTTATTTGATCTCCCGTTGGATGCTATTGGTATCTTTTGTGTTAACCAGAGTTGTGTGAAGCTATCTAAGAACCCAGTGTTTCATGACAGGTCAAAACACATAGAGATCAAATATCACTATATCAAGGATATGGTGCAGAGAGGAGCTGTGAAGCTCCTGTACATTGCGACGAACGAGCAGATTGCAGATGTGCTGACAAAGCCACTAGCTAGGGTGAAGTTCGAGTACTTCAGGGAGAGGCTTGGTGTTCTTCAGATTGATGACACTTCGAGGAAGAAGTGATGGACACATTTGCAGAAGCCATTCCAAGCATGTTGGAAGGAGGATCCTTCACATGGTCATGGATGTAAGCGCTGGATGATGAGCATCAGGACGATGCTCCAGTTACTGCTCTGTATATGCATCAGGAGGATGTTGGATTTGATCAGTTGGATCATTTATATGTATATGTATGTACGCATCATGTTGGATGCTGGATATGGTCAGTTGGATCATTTATATGTATATGTATGTACGCATCATGTTGGATGCTGGATATGATCAGTAGGATCATTTGTATATGTTTTGTATATGCATCATGTTGGATGATTGGACCATGTATCTGTATATGTATCAGGTGGATACTGTGTATAATTAGGTAGATCATGTATGTTGATATGTATCAGGTATGATCAGATGGATCATGTTTTTGTATTTGTATCAGGTGGATACATTGTATGATTAGGTGGATCATGTATGATGATATGTATCAGGTAGATACTTGGTGTGCATCAGGTAGATGCATTATATGATCAGGATGATCATGGATGACAAGCTTCAGGATGTTGCTCCAGATGACATGCAGCAGGATGTTGTAGTGATGATCATCAGGATGATCATGTATACATCAAGATGATGTATGGTGAGTATCAGGTTGATACTCTATGGCCGTGGATCAGGTTGTGCAGATGAGCATATAATTTGGCCCTGGGATATTTGCAGATAGTCTTTCGAGGTTTTTCCTATGACATGTAATCTGGCCCTGGGATATCTGACAAATGCTCTTTTGAGGTTTTGCTTTGGGAGGACATATAATAGCGCCCTGGGAGATTTGCAGATAGTCTTGCAAGGTTTTACCACTGGCATATAATAGCTCCCTGGGATATCTGGCAGATGCTCTTTCAAGGTTTTGTCCTATGGCATATAATAGCACCCTGGGAGATCCGATAGGTTGAGCTGTGTGCTCGTAATAAGTCCTGGGATGCTCTTGCAAGGTTTTGCCATGACCACATGTAATATCTCCCTGGGAGATCTGATAGGTTGGGATGTGTTCCCGTAATAAGTCCTGGGATGCTCCTGCAAAGTTTTGTGGTGACCACATATAATAGCGCCTTGGGAGATCCGATAGGTTGAGCTGTGTGCTCGTAATCAGTCATGGGATTCTCTTTCGAGGTTTTGTGGTAGGGTCACATGTAATATCTCCCTGGGAGATCCGATAGGTTGGGCTGTGTGCCCGTAATAAGTCTTGGGATGCTCTTGCAAGGTTTTGTGATGCACGTAATAAGTCCTAAGGATTCCACAGTATGGCCAGTGATGATGAAGACCTGCAGGTGGTGGGCCTACATCCAGTATGAAAAAGGACTGGCTCTATAGAACTTCCTATGACGAGTAGATTCAGAGATTGATTGAGATAGCAGCAGTAGTGACGATGATAATGACTCAATGACGATTATCCGGTAAAGATGATCCAGAGAAGATGACTTGTGCTAGAAGACCTGTGTCGAGAAATACCTTCCTAGTTAAGAGGGAGTGTTGATGTATATGTAACTTCGGAATGTATTTCACATATATGTATATTGTATTCCTATAGAGTTGTTATTATTCCTCTATACGGAAGTGTCGTCATTTATATTGTAAGTGTTGTAACTTATACTTGATGGGTTATTAGACCACCTTGTTGGGGTTGGCCCTGTATAAATCATGTGGGTCAAAGGGTTATTAGACCACCCTAGTGGGCGTCGGCCCAGTCAACATTATGTTAAGTGGTTAAGTTGAGGCCGACCTAGTTGAGTAAAGGTCAAGTCAAGTTAGTGTATAAATAGAGAGTGTGTCTCTCTCATTTTACACATTCTATTCACTCACTCACACTTTGGAGAGTGGTGCACTTGTGGAGGAGGAGGCTCTGCTGCTAGGAGAAGACTATCTCTTGTTGTATCATTGCTCTATCTATCTCTGAGGAATTTATTGGGGTTTTTCACCTTTATGGTTTTCCCCAAGTAAACTCTGTGTCTCTTGTGTGCTTGCATTATTGTGTCCATGATTAATATGCTGTAGATATGCTGTACATGTTGTTCTCTCAGTTAAGATCCTAGATCAGATTGAAGTAAATTCTGAAAATTTAACAATAAATTCTATGATATATCTGAAATAGTCATATGCTATCTGGATAGCAAACAACTACGCATCTGGTAGACTATCCTCCAGATTACTAGTTTCTTCGCCTACCTCAATGCATGAAAGATGGTCAGGTCCTGTGTTCAATATTCTTGGTTTCACAATGATTTCAAAATCATATTCTTGAAACAATAACAACCATCTGCATATTCTCCCCCCTAACACTGGTTTATTGACCAAGTACTTCAAATTTGAATGGTCAATAAACATATAGAAATGCGAACCTAGTGCGTAGCTGATCTATGCATATCCTTTGATGAACTTTCTATAGTATCCTGTATGCCCCAATGTAGTGCGTAGCTGTTTCATGGAGTTAGGCGCTAGAAGATTTACGATGATTGTGATCTTTGCTGGATCAATCATCAATCTTTGATTACATAATATGTGTCCCAATAAAATACCATAGGTAACACAGAAGACGCTCTTCTTCAGATTCAAGGAAATCTGATATTGTCTATACTTCGCTAGCATCATTCTTAAGTTTGCATAATGATTCTTCAGAAGGCCGAATACTATCCAATCGTCAAAGTAAACTTCTAGGAATTTATGAATATAATCCTTAAATGCAGCTGCAAAAAATATTGAAAAGATAGAAGGTTCATTCTTCAATCCAAATGGCATAACAATGTACTGATATGATCCTCATTCAGTAGCAAATGTGGTCTTATGTCTATCGTCTGTAGCAATTCTGATTTGATGATATGCAGAAAATCCATCAATGAAAGAGTATGCCTCATGTCCACCTACGTTATCTAGCACTTCGTCTATGAATGGAGTAGGAAATGGGTCATGTAGAGATGCATCATTCAATTTCCTGAGGTCCACACAGATTCTAATTTCACCTTTAGATTTCTTGTCTTGAATTACCATGGGACTTATCCATTTTGATTCTTCTACTGGTTCAATAATTCTTGCGTCAAGCATTTTATCAATTTCTTCCTTCACCCTTTCTTTATATCTAGGGTTCAATTTGTAAGGTCTTTTCTTAATAGGATTCGCATTAGGATTGAGAGGTATTTTCATAACTCCCAAGTCACCTAAAATGCCTTTCATTTGAAAAAAATTGGTAGGAAATAAATCTTGATATTCGTGCAGTAGATCTGCAATCTGTCGTACTGTTTCTTCATCCTAGTAATCCCCAAAAGAATCAAATTTTGATTCATTCCCAACACCACTATTGATCTTTTTGGTCTTCACGGGATTACTCAAGTCTGTAATTTCTAAATCAGGTCCTTCAACATCGCGTTCTCCTTCAGACTCGGGTATATTCGCATCGTGGAGATCTTCCTCTTAATCTTCGTCTAGCGCGAAGTTATAACATTCAAGGGCATGCTCCAACTGTATTGCCCAATTTGGTTGTTTATAGACAGGTAACGATGCATCATTAAATATTTTATGTTTAACGATCCATAAAGCACCATTGACACCCGAACAATCATCCTCAAAACTAAAAGTGGATTGAAAGTTGGTTATCATTATGTGACAATCTGTTGTGCCTCTGTGAAGTTCTGCTTTTGTATACTGGTTTTTTGGTATTTGATCCAATGTGTGCACAAACATATGAACACATTATGTCTTAGGTGTCATGTCCCAGATTGATATTGGAAGAAATTCATCCACTATTTGGGTGGAGAGATATATGATTGGAGAAAATTATTATTGGAAGCAACATCTTTTGTTATTTCTTGATGATAGACATGTTCATGGATGCACAAATTCTACTTATGTGAGCCCCTTGAAGGCCTATTGTTTTCTTTGCTCCCTACTTGGTTCAGATTTTAGTGGAGGTTCTTCATTCACTTCTTGGATGAAAGAACACATGACTGATTATTTTGATGCATATTACATCATTTTGGAGTAGCATTATAGGACATTGGATCCTCACCTATATCATTGGAGCATATTTGATTGGTCACTTGAAGCTTGTATGCACTTGGCAAATGGCGGTCTACTTACTTGGAGGTATAAGCACTTTCATGATTCTTTGATGAAGCACCTCCTTGATGTACATTTTCATTATGTTGTTATGTACTTTGATGATATATATTTTGTACTCATGATGTTTGGAAGAATGCATACAAGAAAATGGGATCTAGGAATTCTCTTACCTGATGGTATGAGTTGGAGAGCACTCTTAATTGTTGGAGTGCAATACAAGCAGTGGGACCTTGGGATAATTTTTAGTCCCATTGATTTCAATTTTTTTGGGAAACAAGCGGTATGGGAGATGGATTCCCCACTTAATAAAGTGATTTTAATCATATTAGTGCAACAGCAAGCATGGTGGTTCCTCTCTAAAATCTTCATGGAATCTCGAAGATTGAAAGTTGGGCAACTCAGTGGCAACTTCAAAAATTATGCAGTGGTATTAGAAGGGGTTTCCAAAATATGAAAGAGGTAAAGAGTAATTGTGAAAACATGGTTTGATGGATTTAATTAACATTTTGGTGTTTAGTGGTGACGTTAGAGGGATATCAAAATGAAAAATAAAACCCACATCTCGTTTCTTTTGGAAACACACAATTGTAGTGCATGGGTGGCTTTACTCAAGGTTTTAGAAGAGAAGTTTTGGGAAGCAAAATTTTGGAAAGAAAGTAGGTTCTTTCCCATACATGTGTTGAAATTGCTTGAGGACAAGCAATATTGGGAAGGGACGATTTGTCATGTCCCAAAATTTTGCATTGGGTCACAATGGCCTAAGCCCCTTGGCCATACTCATGGAAGTTTGTTAAATTGATGCTAAGGGTCAAATAATTGCCAAGAATGATGTCCAAGTTAGTAATAATGTGAAATTAGATCCAAATGGACAAGGTGAGTCACATTAAGAGAAATTCCCAATTCAAAGTTTGTAATATACCCATCCAAATGAACTGTCATGGGGGGGAATTACTAGTTCCCTAGGTTGGGGGTGGAAGAATTAAAAGTTGGGATAAGGGATCTACAAGACCCAAAGTGACCTTAGACTTAAAAATTTACATTAAATGGGTCAAATAAATAATAATGAAAATAAAATAATGTGGCATTGGATCATGAGGGTACATAATAGGTTGTGGGACCCCCATGTGGCAAGATTCCCCACTACACTTGGCATGAATCTCTCCCCAATTCAAATTCAAGATGAAGGGTAACATACTTGGGGGATTTTAAGAGGTATTATTCATGGCATGAGTCATGTAAGGTCGAATTGGAGTGGAAGAATAACTCCCATGGAAGAGGAAGAGGCAATTTGGAGCTAGTGGGACACTTGGGATAGATTCCCTAGCTCTATGACAACAATGATGAAGATGCTATGACACCTATGATATAAATCAGACCCAAATGCTGACATCTAACATATATGACATGTTAGGGCTAAACATATCCTCCAAGAGGGTGCTCAAGGGAGTTAGGGAAGCAAAAGAGACACCTATTCGAAATTGGTGGTGGAGGAGGCTAGAATTGGAGGGACAAGTGGCATACATTGGAATCTCTTCCCAACTTGAGTTGGAATGAAGCTCTTGGAAGCAATTAGACCCATGGAGGACCTTAGAATTTTATAAAATTCATGAACAAAGAATAATATCAGCTTTTGATCATTTTAGAATTTGCATTTTGCATTTGGAGATGAGAGCTAGTGGAGTGCTACTCTACTTGCCTTAGCACCAATTTTGAGGGTGAAAGATTCCCATCCTAGTTGGTAATTGGAAAGGACATTCAGACCTTTTATTTGGATCTTTAATGGAGTCTTTTGTTATAGTTTGAAGCTATAGGGAATATCATGGTCACATCTCTTTGAGCTTGCTTCTACAACCATTCTTCTATTTCTTGGCATATTCTTGCTCCTTGAGGAGAGGCACACTTGTTGAGGTGATCAAATCTTTGGGATAGCTCTTTAGGCCCCATATATTTGTAATCTGATATATATACTCTGTTTGGACTGCTCAAAATACTTTCAGTTCATAACTCAAATAGATTTGTGTAATATCCCTTTTTCAAATTTTATTAAAATGCCCAATTTTTCACTTTTTTTCCCAATTTCGACCTTTGACTAGTTTTACTGTTTTGACCTCCAAATCAACCCAAATGCTCCCAAATCTTCTGTAGAAGTGTATGAATGGTATTTAGACTTGAATATAAGGTTCATGGATGTTTTATGGCCCTCCAAATACTGCTGCAAACTTGATTTGTATTCTGATCAATATATGTAATTTTAACTAGTAATTTGTGCATCAAATCCCCCCCGGGTAACACTGCAAATGGCCTTCCAAATGCCTCCAAACTCCCACAAATTTATGAAAAGAGGTATATAATGTGTTAAGTATGTGATTAAGGTCTCATATTCACCATTAATTGATTTTTACTACTGTTATAACTCTCTTACATTCAATAGCAAAAACCCCCAATTCGACCCTTGGGGAAATGGCACTATTTCACCTCCCAATACAACTAAACTGAGTAAAAATGCTTCAAATGCTCAAGTACAGTACATGAAACTTGTAGAAGACATCCATGGTAGTATATTGATCACAAATATATCATATAATCATCCATCCATTCGAAATAATCAACATTATAGTGTCATACATCAATGCATTGGGGAAATGGACATTGTTTGCTCATTAATCAATAGTTTTGCATACAACCAGTGGGTATTTCGACCTGATACTTTCTGAATATCAATAATAGAGGATATGAAGCTATTACAATCAGAAATATATAATGAGAATCTCTCTCAAGAAGCACAAGTGCTCACCAAAAACGCCCTCCCTCAAGGAGCACAAATATGCCTTCAAAACTGGAAACGGTGGAGAGAAAGTGCCGCACTAAACAAACCATGAAACTTCCTGTAGCTGATACCTGCAAATAGAAAATCCATTAAATCACCATGAAAGACCTGAGTGGCCTCTCCAAACACCAACTTGGATGGGAATCTTTCACCCTCGAAATTGGCTAAGGCAAGAAACTAGTCATCCACTAGCTCTCTCTTCACAAATGCAATTTTTCTCAAATCATCAAAAGCCATTCTCATACTTGATTTCTACATTTTATAACCAACATTAGCCTTCAAGGGGTTGAAATCCTCTCAATAGATTCAATAATTTTCCATTTAGAAAATATTCCTCATTTGCCACTTGTCTCCTACTTCCAACCTTCCATCTTCTCCCAAATTCGAATTTGAGTCTTTTTAGATTCCTCCAACTCCATGAACGCCTTCCTTGAGCCTATTTTTGGGGCTGACATGTCATAATGGTCAGGTGTAAGAAGTCAGGTCTGAATTTTGTCATAAATGTCATAGATGCTTCATTATTGTTGTCATAAAACTAGGGAATCTAGCCCAAGTGTCCACTAGTCTCCAATTTGACTCTTCCTCTCCCATGGAGGTTACTATTCCATCCCATTTCGAACTAAGATGATCAATGCCATGTGTTATGACTTACCAACTCACCCAAGAGTGTTCACCTTCCCATGAATTCGAATTGGCAAGAGAGAGCTGCCATGTGGCATTGAAAAATCAAGCTAGTGTGGGTCCCACCACCTCCATATGTCTCCAAAACCACTTGCCACCTAGAATTTCTCTTGAATTTATTTATTCATAATATTTATTAAATGCTTGAACCCTTCTAATGTCTAAATATCATTTATTAGCTTCCTTATTACCATCCCACATGTGCCCATCCAACCTAGGAAACTAGTAGGATTTATGGGATTGTCTTACTATGCACTTATTTGAATGGGGACATTACAGTCCTCCCCACCCAAGATTGCTTGTCCTCAAGCAATTTCAAATTTGGATGATGCAAAATCTTCTCCTCTTCCCATGTGGCATCTTCATTTGGTAATTCCTTCCATTGCACTAAATATTCTTTGATGATTCTACTCCTCAACCTTCTTTCCCGTGTCTTCAAAATCTTTTCCGGAACAAGTGTGAGCTGACCTTCATCATCCAAAGGAGGAAGTATTTCTGAAGTGATGATTTGCTGACCAAGAGCTTTCTTAAGACAAGAAACATGAAATACATTGTGGATTTTACTCCCTTCCGGAAGTTCTAGTTCATATGCTACTTCTCCAACCTTCCGCACTACCTTGTATGGCCCATAGTACCTTGGTTTTAATTTTTCTGCTCCATTCTTTTTGAGAGATGTTTGTTTATAGGGCTGCAACCTTAAATATACTAAATCATTGACTTGAAAGGTTCTCTCTTCTCTATTTCTATCAGCATATTGTTTTTGCTGATTTTGAGCAACCTGCAAATTGTCTTTCAAGAGATTTAAAATTTATTGGCTCTCTTCCACCCAACCTTTAGCCTTTGGGGCTCTACTATCACCAAATATAATGTCAGCAAATGTAAGTGCATCATAACCATATAATGCTTTGAAAGGAGACATTCCTATTGACATATGATAAGTGGTGTTGTAGCAAAACTCACCCAAGTGTAACCATTTTTCCCATGCTTTTTGCTGCCCTCCCACATAGTTTCTTAGGTATCCTTCCAGCCATTGGTTTACCCTCTCTGTTTGTCCATCAGTTTGTGGATGATAGCTGGTACTTGGAGTCACTTGAGTGCCTACCAATCTAAAAATTTCTTTCCAAAAAGCACCCATGAATCTACTATCTCTATCACTGACAATGCTCTTGGGAAGTCCATGCAATCTGAAGATTTCTTTGAAAAAAATATCAGCCACTTGTGCAGCACTAAAAGATGATATAACAACAAAAAAATGAGCAAATTTTGTCAACCTATCAACTACCACATAGATACAATCCTTACCCAAGGATTTAGGCAATCCGGTGATGAAATCCATGGAAATACTGTCCCATTTTTGCTCCGAAATGGGCAATGGTTGTAATAGGCCGGCTGGACATGTAAGTTCTGATTTGTTTTGTTGACATGCTTTACATTCATTCACATACTTTTGAACATCTTCCTTCAGCCCCTTCCAAAAAAATCTTTGCCTCAACTGTCTATAAGTTTTGAAGATCCCCGGATGGCCCGCTAGTGGGGACTCATGTGCTTCTTGCAAAATTCGGTACTTGAGATTGGAGTTATGAACTAAATAAATTCTTCCCTTATAATATATCAGCCCATTCAAAATCCTATAATTATCATCCCCTTTGATTCCATCCAACACATCACAAGCAAATTTGTCTTTGGCATATTCAACTAATAGCATGTTTTTCCAATCCTTGGCAATATCCATGAGAGAAAAAGAAGGCCTTCTTGACAAAGCATTTGCTACTATATTATTCTTTCCTTTGACATATTCAATATCAAAATCATAAGCTTGAATCTTGCTTATCCACTTTTGTTTCCTTTCATTTAGATCTTTTTGGGTGAGAAAGTGTCTTAGACTATTGTGGTCAGTTTTCACCACAAACTTGCTGCCCACCAAGTATTGTCTGAATTTGGCCAATGCATGCATAATGGCCAGCATTTCTTTATCATAGATGGAGTAAATTTTTTCATGAGGCTGCAACTTTCTGCTCTCAAAGGCTATGGGGTGTTGGCCTTGCTTTAGGTCAGCCCCTATTCCTCCACCTGAAGCATCACATTCCACAACAAAAGGTTTAGTAAAATCAGGAAGTGCAAGTATGGGACAACTACTCATTACCTCTTTCATTTTTTGGAAGGCCTTTTCAGCCTCTTCATCCCACTTGAAAGCATCCTTCTTAGTCAAATCAATGAGTGGAGAAGTCAACTTGGAGAACCCTTTCACAAATTTTTTGTAGTAGGTGCATATGCCAATAAAGCCTCTCAATTCAGTAATATCTTTTGGTGATGGCCATTCCAAGATAGCCCTGATTTTTTCCATGTGTACCTTCACTCCTTCTTGCCCAATAATGTGCCCAAGATACAGTAGTTCTTTCATTCCAAATTCACATTTTGATAATTTAGCAAATAAGGACTCTTCTTGCAAGATTTTCAACACAATCTCTAACTGCTGCAAATGCTCTTCCCATGTTTTACTGTAAATGAGAATATCATCAAAGAAAACCAAAACAAACCTTCTTAGTTTCTTGCAAAATATCCTATTCATACATGCTTGAAAGGTGGTTGGAGCATTGGTTAACCCAAAAGGCATGACAAGAAATTCAAAGTGGCCAAAATGACATCGAAAAGCGGTCTTTTGCACATCTTCATCTTTCATTCGAATTTGGTGATAACCTGATCTAAGGTCAATTTTTGAGAAGTATTTGGCCCCATGCAGCTCATCCATGAGCTCATCAATCCTAGGAATAGGATACCTATTCTTTATAGTATTTTTTTTCAAGGCTCTAAAATCTATGCACATTCTCACTGTTCCATCTTTTTTCTTCACTAGCACTACTGAAGAAGCATAAGGGCTAGAGCTTGGTCTAATGAGTCCCAACTCTAGGAGTTCTTGGATAGCTTTTTCAATCTCATCTCTAAACCTTTTAGGATGTCTATAAGGTGGTATCTGAATGGGTGAAGTACCCTCCTCTAAAACAATACTGTGCTCAACCCCTCTATCCGGTGGCCTACCATGTGGAAGGTCTCTAAAAACCTTTTCATATTTTTGCAAAAGTCTCTCTATCTCCTTTGGGTGTTTGACAATATTTATAGTTGTCTTGGGAGATGTAATATGACATTCAGCATCCCATTCTATATCCCCATGCCTCAGTATAGATCTCATGCTATTGCAAGTCACTACTTGATTTGGATAAGTGTGTTGCCCTCTCACAACTCTTTGTACTCCTTTTGAATCTTGGAATTTCATTTCGGGAATTTGATAATTTACTGTATGCTCTCCTATTGAATACAACCATTGTACTCCCAAAACCACATTAGTATTAGCAACATCAACCACATAAAAACTATCAACAAAAGTATAGTTACCTACGGTGACTTGTAGCTTTGGAACCCATGTTTTGCATTGCATTGTGTTGTGACCGGGAATGACAACTTTGAAGCCATCAAATGGTTCAATAGGTATCTTTCTTTTCTCTACCATCTCTGCATCAATGAAGTTATGAGTGGCTCCTCCCTCTACCAAAACTGAAGTTCTTTGTCCTTGTACCACACCTTTGCATCGAATAGTATGATAGCGAGGTACTGCTAAAAGCACTGCCATTCTTGCTTTGTCCGGTGAAGGTTGATTTTCTTCTTGTCTTTCCTCTTCTACTGTTGTCTCATATGCCTCTTCTTGATATGAAATATGTCCATCTTCATCCATGCCCCCATCATACCCCTCATTATCAGAAAATAATTCTATGTATTGAGCCTTTCCTTTGGTACATATGTGCCTCGGTGTCCATGGTTGGAAGCATGTGAAGCATAGTTTCTTTTTTCTAAGTTCATCCCTGTTTAGTCCCTCTTTTTTATTCCTCTCAAATGACTCTCTTTGCCAAGGTTTCTTATCATATCCATCCCTTTTCCAAGGTTTCTTTTCAAATTTATAGCTAGTCTTAGGAGGAAATCTCGTTCTAGGAAGCACATTTTGGAGATCCCTAGTCAAGCTCATTGCATCTTTTAATGTAGTTGGCTTGTGGGCTTTGACCAAACCTCTTAAGGGTTCATCCAAACCTTCAGTGAACAACAATACTAATCTTCCCATAGATACATCAGCCACCTTGACTGATAATTTTTGAAAGTCCATCATATATTCAGTAGGGGACCCAGTTTGCTTCAATTGAGCTAGTTCTTTGAAAGGCAATTCTGGATCTTTTTGTTCAAATCTTTCTAGTACCCTATCAACAAATTCTCCATATGTTTTAACCTAATTATGACCCAAGGTTTTCAGCCCATGAAACCACCATTCATTGGCATCTCCTTCCAAATGCAAAATGGCCATTTTTAATGCATCCTCTTCCAACATAGGATTCAGCTGAAAATATACATCCAATTTTTGCACCCAAGTGTTAGCAGAATTTTGAGAAGAACCATCAAAAGTAGGAAGTGACATTTTTCCAATAGCACTATTTAATTATTTGTTTTGGAATGGACTCCTATTGTCTCCCTTCCTATTAATCTTTTTCATAGCATCAATGTAGTCACTGAGTGGTACACCTCTTTTACATTCTTCATTCAAATCATTCCAATCATTTACTAGTTTCTTGTAATCCAATTCAAGATTGGGCTCTTCTTTGGGTGTGAGAAATTTAGGTGCAGTAGGCCTTTGTGTGCTTTGAAATTCATCAGGTCTATTATGAGGTCCTGTACTTGAGAAAATATGCTCATTCCCTTTCATCTTTTCCCCTGACTGTGAACCACTATTATCTCCTATTATCCCTTTGCTTTGAAGCTGGCTAATCAACAATTCGAATCCTTGCAACAATTTATCACCTATCCTATCCATGTTTGCTGAAAGTTTAGAGAAACATGGATCTAAGGTTGCAATAAGTTCCTCCTTATGTTTTAATTTGTCATCCTCCTCTCTACCCATGGTTTTAGTGAAAGACTCCTCTTCTTCTACTACCTCTTCTTCAACAAAAACCTCTTCAACTACTGGTTCAAAGGGTGGTGGATTATTATTTTGACTTCTTGTTAAGACCATAAGGTGCCAAGAACATGCTCTGATACCACTTGTAATATCCCTTTTTCAAATTTTATTAAAATGCCCAATTTTCCACTTTTTTTCCCAATTTCGACCTTTGACTAGTTTTACTGTTTTGACCTCCAAATCAACCCAAATGCTCCCAAATATTCTGTAGGAGTGTATGAATGGTATTTAGACTTGAATATAAGGTTCAGGGATGTTTTATGTTCCTCCAAATACTACTGAAAACTTGATTTGTATTCTGATCAATATATGTAATTTTGACTAGTAATTTGTGCATCAAATCCCCCCCGGGTAACACTGCAAATGGCCTTCCAAATGCCTCCAAACTCCCACAAATTTATGAACAGAGGTATATAATGTGTTAAGTATTTGATTAAGGTCTCATATTCACCATTAATTGATTTTTACTACTGTTATAACTCTCTTACATTCAACAGCAAAAACCCCCAATTCGACCCTTGGGGAAATGGCACTATTTCACCTCCCAATACAACTAAACTGAGTAAAAATGCTTCAAATGCTCAAGTACAGTACATGAAACTTGTAGAATATATACATGGTAGTATATTGATCACAAATATATCATAGAATCATCCATCCATTCGAAATAATCAACATTATAGTGTCATACATCAATGCATTGGGGAAATGGACATTGTTTGCTCATTAATCAATAGTTTTGCATACAACCAGTGGGTATTTCGACCTGATACTTTTTGAATATCAATAACAGAGGATATGAAGCTATTACAATCAGAAATATATAATGAGAATCTCTCTCAAGAATCACAAGTGCTCACCAAAAACGCCCTCCCTCAAGGAGCACGAATATGCCTTCAAAACTAGAAACGGTGGAGAGAAAGTGCTGCACTAAACCAAACCATGAAACTTCCTGTAGCTGCTACCTGAAAATAGAAACTCCATTAAAGCACCATGAAAGACCTGAGTGGCCTCTCCAAACACCAACTTGGATGGGAATCTTTCACCCTCGAAATTGGCTAAGGCAAGAAACTAGTCATCCACTAGCTCTCTCTTCACAAATGAAATTTTTCTCAAATCATCAAAAGCCATTCTCATACTTGATTTCTACATTTTATAACCAACATTAGCCTTCAAGGGGTCGAAATCCTCTCAATAGATTCAATAATTTTCCATTTAGAAAATATTCCTCATTTGCCACTTGTCTCCTAGTTCCAACCTTCCATCTTCTCCCAAATTCGAATTTGAGTCTCTTTAGATTCCTCCAACTCCATGAACGCCTTCCTTGAGCCTATTTTTGGGGCTGACATGTCATAATGGTCAGGTGTAAGAAGTCAGGTCTGAATTTTGTCATAAATGTCATAGATGCTTCATTATTGTTGTCATAAAACTAGGGAATCTAGCCCAAGTGTCCCCTAGTCTCCAATTTGACTCTTCCTCTCCCATGGAGGTTACTATTCCATCCCATTTCGACCTAAGATGATCAATGCCATGTGTTATGACTTACCAACTCACCCAAGAGTGTTCACCTTCCCATGAATTCGAATTGGCAAGAGAGAGCTGCCATGTGGCATTGAAAAATCAAGCTAGTGTGGGTCCCACCACCTCCATATGTCTCCAAAACCACTTGCCACCTAGAATTTCTCTTGAATTTATTTATTCATCATATTTATTAAATGCTTGAACCCTTCTAATGTCTAAATATCATTTATTAGCTTCCTTATTACCATCCCACATGTGCCCATCCAACCTAGGAAACTAGTAGGATTGATGGGATTGTCTTACTATGCACTTATTTGAATGGGGACATTACAATTTGATGTAAAAATGCTAAACTATGAGCAAATGGTGCCATTTCCCCAATACCTTGTTATTTGAACTTGAATTGATATCAAATTCGAATGGTTCAGTTAATGTATGATGTATTAATGTTGTATGGAGTGCCATTAATATGATGAAGAAGTTTCATGTTCATTATACAAGCATTTGGAGCAATATTCTTGAGTTTCATAATCATTTATGAATATTTACTATCATTTCCCCCCTATGTCGAAACTAGTATTTTGTATATGATTTAAGAGGGTTGTAGCAGACTTCATGTTGGATTATATATTGTTCTAGATGTTTCCAATGTAGACCCAGGTTCTTTGCAGTTTCAAGGAACCAACAAAACCCCTTCTCACCGTCCCTTTCGGCAACAGTCTGCGAACAGACTGAGGTCTCACCCGAGGTGGAGTTATGGGGGAGCTGCGGAATTAGGTTTCCACAGATACGTGATGAGTTGTTCAAACAGAACTACTGTGCAACACATTTTAGACTGAAGGCTGCGCAATGATAGCCTGCGTCACGGTCCTCACTTCTACAAGCTAAAATACCTGCACAACCAGCACATCCAAGGACTGCGCAGTTAGGGTAGAATTCACTCGACAGGACAATGCAACTGACTTATACGCTTCCTCTTCGGACTTAACCGATATTGATGAATTACTTAATACTTATTCATTCATCTACTGCCCAAGGTTATTTAATCTCATGACTTATGTAATGGAACGAAATACACAACTTTGCGCACACCCGTTGTTGCACTTCAAGGGAGTTGCACGGCACGAACTCTCCAACCTAACTTCTTATCCAAATGACTTATGCATTTATCAACTCAGAAATACTGCGCATTCAACATTCATCCATTCATGTAATACTTAACATATTATTCCCATCTCATTCCCATGGCGAATACATATAAAAGCATGAACATATCAACTGATAAATGAGAACTCAAGCATTCAATTGTAAGCAAACAGACAACTGCAAAACACATAAACAATCACACTACACAAGATTTAACATGGTTCACCTCCAGGATGGGAGTTACATCCACAGGAACTGTTGTTGTATTAGTCTTTGGGAAGGGTACAACAGTTCTAGTATGCGCACTTAGCTGAAGACTCTCTTCTCTCTCAATAGGCCTCTGTGCACATAGCTTGCAAAGCCTTTACAAAATTGTCTCTCAACAGATATCTATTCAGTCAATAATGAAAACAATAATAATGAAGAGTAACCCTTTCCCATACAAAATATGCCTTATTTATAGATCATGACCGTAGGTCATGTCTTTACAATCTGCAGGCAAAGCCCTAACATTTACAAAACTGTCACGGTTTTCAGGTAACCGAACTTGCTAGTTTCTGGTAGCAAATCTTCCATCGTGGCCGCCTTCAGTGCATGCTCACGTCGCTATCAGCCTCCTTGTTGCACGCACGCCAACAGATCGCTTTCACCAAGCTGTTCTTCCTCTAACGGCCTTATGCGACTAGTTTGTGTAGTGGTTCTTTCACATGTGCCACCAGTTGCTTTCCTTCTGCATTGCTCCTTACCCGTATCCTGGCAATCATGGAGCATCTTTACCAAAAATAGACCACCGATGGTCTAACCGAAATTTGTGCCGTCTTCCGTCCAACCTTCTGCCTTGCCGAATCTTCATAGATCAGACTCTTCGCAGCGTTGTACTTTGCATATATTCTGACACTGTGCTGTGCTCTACTTCGCATCATCCCAAAACTGACATGTCCAAAAAGACTTCAGTTGAACTACGCTTAGCTCCGTAGTTCCAAAATATGACTTGCTAAAAAATGCCCCACTTGGGCCAGGATTTCCTAAGGATCTTTCCTGCGAGGAGTTGTGTGACAAAGCACATAGCCCTATCGTCTATGTCATCAGTTTGGAAGCCTCTCTTCCCTTTCGTAGAAGGTGTATATTTCTTCATTTTTGCGACAACCTCTTTGTCTTTGCTCTTTCCTTGGAAAAACTACTTCGGATCTTCACCTCTTTTACTTAATCCAGTGATTTGGTGGATCAAGTCAATGTTCAAGTCTATGTTGTGATCCATCCAGAGATATCCCTGGTGTATGCATGACATTAGATTTCGCACCACCACATTCAGCTCTGGCGATCTGTTAAAGTGTGGGAGCCTCAACAAGTTGAGCAATCCGGACTAGACTACTCCGGAGAACCAGCTTTCTGCGACCAAGGAAAGGTTTCCTTTCACATATTTCTTCCAGAACATGTACTGGTCGGGCTAGAACTGTGGAAACTTAGGTTCATTGGGATCCTTCTGCATTTGAAGCATATCGTAGTCCTCCCACTTACATTCTAGGATTTCACCCAACAGATTTGTGTGCACCTCGACATGCTTTGATATTGGTGACAGTGAAATCTCGTACTTGGCATTCTTTGTCAGCCTAATGGCTGGTGCATCCTATGAACGCGGAGAGATGTAACCAGGGATCAGCTTCAAAGGTATTTCCTTGTCGACCAATAGAGCTTGTGGCACTGTGGAACTCATCTTTGGTTGCTTCACT
The DNA here is from genome assembly GCA_027924585.1 of Larix kaempferi. Taxonomy (NCBI): domain Eukaryota; kingdom Viridiplantae; phylum Streptophyta; class Pinopsida; order Pinales; family Pinaceae; genus Larix; species Larix kaempferi. Next base: position 5,750,890 of record BSBM01000732.1, on the reverse strand, counting down.
TTCGGCCCCGCTGGTCCTTTGCCTTTGTCTTCCATAGCCATAGTGTGTCTTGGTGATCTTCGGGAAGCCTGGACTTGTTCTATTACCACTTTCTTGACGGGGGTTCTCATTAACCCTTCGATTCCCCCATATTTAAACACCTTCATAGTCTCCTGGACCGTGAACTCTTCCTCAATAGAAGACCTCTTAGACATTCAGTTGACGGACGGATCTCAATGGGATTTCTGAGAACTTGCTGAAACCAACTCGCAAAGTAATGTTCGCAAGAAAAATCAAAGGTTTTGGTAACGCTCGTGAGTCCAAATGTAGCAGTATTTATAGGCGTAGCTAGCCCCCTCCACACCCCTTAACAGCTAGATAAGCATTAAATGCGGTATCCGTTGGCCAAATCCGACGAATATTTAAGTCCTTTCCTTCATTACTTCGTTCAGAACATCTATTTCTTCATTAAATGCTGAGGCGATTGCTGGCAAAATTACTGTATAACGGCTACATTTTCGACTGACATTCTAACGGCTACTTTTCTAGAGTGTTGCGTTGAACTGCACAGTGGTCATCACTACTCCTGCGCAGTTACTTCGCGGTGCCTTATTTCATGATTATGAACTTAGCCTCTTTTCTCAGTCATCTTGATCTTCACAGTTGTATTCTGGGCTTTGCAACTGCGCGGTTCCTTTTTCCTTTTTCTCTTTTCATTTTTTTTTTCAACGCAGCTTCACTGCTAAACAAGTACTACGTGGTATATACACCTTCTTCATCAAACTTCACATACAGACTCTTTCCCTTTTCTAGTGCCCAATTTCAACTGTACTTGGCACTTAGAAATTTCATTTCTTTCTGATCATCATGGATTCTGCGAAGCAGGACTATCCTGATATGGTTTTATTCTACTTCCATTGACTAGACTGGGCAAGTTATCTCCTACTAACGTGGCTAACTGGACTGCGCCACCATTAGTTACATGTAAAATAGTATATGGACCAAGACAATGCATTTTAAACTTTCCAGGAAACTTCAAAAACTTTCTATCATATAGGAGGACTAGATCACCGACCTGGAAGGTCTTGTTTTTTATATGGCGATCATGCCATGCTTTTTCCCTTTCTTTCTGCACTTGTTGGTGAAAGCCTGCGATGAAGTGATCCTCCTCCAGACCAACCAAGTGTAGAAGTCTTTCTTCTAGTGCGTCGCAATCTTCCATGCCTATGAATGCAACTATTCTCAAGCTGGGAACAATGTAATCCATTGGCATTATTGCTTCCTGTCCATGGGACAGCCTAAAAGGTGTGTGGCCAGTCAACTTTTTGCAAGTAGTTCTATATGCCCATAAAACAAATGGAATTTGTAGGTCCCAATCATCCCTATTCACATTCCATACCTTAGTTAGCGCATTCTCTAGTACTTAATTAAATGCTTCAACAGTTCCATTCGCTTGCAGATGATATGGCGTACTGTGTTGATAATGAATGTGGAATTCTTCTGTCAATGCCTCAATGGTTCTATTCAGAAAGTGAGTGCCTTTATCACTCATCAAAATCTTTGGGCATCCAAACCTCGTAAGGATGTCTTCAAATATGAACTGCGCGGCAGTACCTGCACTACAGTCCTTCACTGGCTTCGCTTTCGCCCGTCTGGTGAGGTAATCAATTGCCATAATAATGTACTTCACACTAGTTCTTTTTCCCAGTGGGTTTATAGGTCCCACAAAGTCAATGGCCCATTTCTCAAATTCATGTAATGTCAACTGTGGATTCAATTGCATCCCGTCTCTTCGTGATGGCTTTCCTGTCCTCTGACAGACATCACAGCTCTGGCAATGCTCCTTCGCATCTTTGTGAATCGTAGGCCACCATATCCCTGCCCATAATATCTTCTGTGCAGTGGCCCTTCCTGCGTAGTGACCTCCTGCTGCTCCGGAATGTGCATCAGCTAGTATGAATGGTTTCTTGTTCTCTAACAAACACCTGCGTAGTAATTCATCTGGACCCAAATTGTATAACTGTCCAACAATTATGGTGAAGTCTGCTGCTCTTACTACCAGCTGCTTCTTCTGCTGTGTAGTAAACTCTATGGGTGCCAACCCAGTAGTTAAGAAGTCTATGATGTGTTTATAATACTCATTAGCTATCTGGATGGCAAACAACTACACATTAGGCAGATTGTCTTCAAGGTTTGTAGGTTCTTCTCCTGACTTGATCCTTGATAGATGATTAGGTCCTAAGTTCAATCTTCCTGGCTTAACCACTATGTCAAAGTCATGCTCCTGAAAGAGTAACAACCATCTACAGATTCTCCCCCCTAACATTGGCTTGTTGACCAGGTATTTCAAAGCAGAATGGTCAGTGAACATAGAGAAGTGTGCACCAAGCAAATAGTGCCTGAACTTCTGCAGCGCATAGACCATAGCTAGGCCTTCTCTCTCAGTGGTGGTATAATTCTTCTCTGCAGATGAGATCTTCCTACTCGAAAATGCAATGGGATGGTCAATACCTCCCTCTCCTGGTTGTGCTAAGAAAACTCCCAATGCTATACATGAAGCATCGATATGGACATGAAATGGCTTCTCCCAGTTTGGAAAAACTAGGTTTAGTGCAGTTACCATTTTCTCTTTTAAGGTGTCAAAGCCTTGTTCACACTCTGCGTTCCAGATGAACGATGCATCTTTCTTTAATAGATTCTCCATAGCTGTGGTTATATGCGCATAACCTTTTATAAACTTCCTATAGTAACCGGTATGCCCCAATGTAGTGCACAGCTGCTTGACTGAATTCGGTGTTGGCAAGTTTACAATAACTGCGATCTTCATAGGATCAACAATCAAGCCCTGCTTGCACACAATGTGTCCCAACAGAATTCCATAAGGTACACAAAAGATACACTTCTTCAGGTTTAATGACATTTGATGTTGTCTTTGTTTTTCTAGCATCAATATGAGATTTGCGCAATGATCCTTCAGCAACCCAAATACTGTCCAATCGTCAAAATAAGGTTCTAAAAACTTATGCATGAAATCCTTAAATGCTGCGACCACAACTCTAGAAAAGATGGCAGGTGCGTTCTTCAAACCAAATGGCATTACTGTGTACTGGAACGACCCCCATTCAGTGGCAAAAGTGGTCTTATGTCTATCCGTGGGATCAATTCTTATCTGATGATATCCCAAAAATCCATCAGTAAAGGAATATGCTTCATTTCCTCCAATGCTATCAAGTACCTCATCAGTGAAGGGAGTAGGAAATGGGTCATGCATTGAAGCATCGTTCAATTTTCTGAGATCTACACAGATCCTGATCTTGCCTTTGGTCTTCTTATCTTGGAAAACCATAGGGCTTATCCATTCTGACTCTTTGACTGGCTCGATGATCCCCGCGTCGAGCATCTTATCGAGTTCTTCCCTAACTCGTTCTTTTTATCGTGGATTCAGTCTATAGGGCCTCTGCTTAACAGGATTTGTGCCTAGCTTAAGAGGTATCTTCATAACCCCTAAATCTCCCAAAATTCTCTTCATCTCTGTAAACTTTGTCGGGAATAAATCCTGATACTCATGTAACAGGTCTGCGATCTCCACGACAGTTTGATCATCCTAGTAATCTCCAATACTTGCGAACTTCGGCTCCTCGTTGGTGCCAATGTTCACTTTCCTCGTTTTCACAGGTCCACTCATGTCTGGAATTTCCAGCGGAGGTCCCTCTACGTCGCGCGCTCCTTCTGACTCTGGAATTTTTATATTGTGTGGGTCCTCCTCATCACTTCCTTCTTTATCTTCAACCTCTTCAGCTAGGTTATAACATTCCATGGCATGCTCTACCTGTTCCTTCCATTCTGTCTGTAGGCTTGCAGGTACGTTGTCAGCTCCAAATAATTCCTCTAATGTCGTGTTTCTATGTGGGAATTTTGGTCTAAATATTCTTTCCTTAATAATCTGCAACGCATCTTTTATGGTAGGACTCTCATATTCAAAACTAAAACTCTTCTGGATGTTCACAATCAGGGTAGGCCAATCTGTAGTGTCCCTGTACAACTCCATATCCAGGTACCATTTCTTTGGAATATCTTCCCCCAATGTGTGCACAAACAAATGCACCCATTTTGTCTGTGGTCTCTCCTCCCATGCTTGTGAACAGATTTCAATATGCTCCTTGGATTTGTCTGTCCATTATATTTTTCAAAGGGTAGTGTAACCTTGTCAACAAACCTAATTTGCATCTTGTTTCTGCACTAATCCCATGTGGTCAATGTGTGCTTATGTGCAGCCCACCATCTGGAAGGTGTCTCGCGCAGTGCCATATCTAGTGTTGGTAAGCGATGTTCATCTGCAATTGCTATAGTATATTCTTTGTTAAAGGAATAAACTTTAGATAAACCATCATAGGTGGGGATTGGGCTTACCTCCTTTCCAATCCAGTGCAGTGACTTTGTAACCTGCGCGCATCTCCTTGCAGATACTTCATGCATATGACTTTTCCAGTTTTCCAATCCTGCATCAGAGTCTGAGATGCAAGAGTTGTCGCATATCCAGCTGAGTGTTCCATCCACACTAGGATTAATATAGTCTTCGTGGTTCACAGTCATCTTGTAAAGGCAGTCCAAGTCTTGAGCCCTGGATTCCTCTGGAATCGACTCGCTGTATCTGTCTCCATCTGAAGGGTCCAGTGGTGCGATGACCCTGAGATGCTTTCCTTCGAAGATCATCTTCTTTTTCTTCAAGTTTATGACAGTGAGGTTATCCATAGCCCATTCAATCCCCAATAATGCAGGATAAGGATGACTATCATCCACAATATCGATAACCTCAAAATCTGTGTAACTTTGCACTCCATCATTGTCAACAACAACATTGGCTAGTCTTCCAAAAGGTATGACTTTCTCCTGATTGGCCATTCTCAACTGGATAGGTGACCATAACAACTTTGGTCTCCCCATTTGCTGCCATGTCTATTTAGTTAAGACATTTACTTCAGATCACATATCAAGGATGATCTCATCCATTTCATAGTCTCCTATCTGTGCATTGAGTCTCATTTCTCTTCCTGTTCTCTTGTGTTTCTTGATATGGTGAACTGCGCTATCGGTAGTCTTTGCCTCGCTCTATGGTTCATACTGGTTTAACCATTTTTGCAACTCCGCGATAGCATCTGGGATCTTCAGCAACTTCATGCAGCTCCTCAGGAACTATGCAATAGAGGTTCCTGTCTCTGCTGCAGCGCTCGTTTTTTCATAGGTAGTCGACATATCTTACATATGCGGTATTTCACTGCGCAGCGGGATTCTTGGTGACCAGGGTGCTGATTCTTTGAAGATATCCCACACTTCTTCAAATAATTTTCTATTTTTCTCTAATTTGAAAGCAGGTGCTTTCCCATTAACTTTTCTTATCCATATTCTTTCAAGAGGATTCTGCTTAGTGTTAAAGTTTCCCGAAGTTGAAGCTTTTGTTCCTCTATCTCTCCCTATTTTAGCACCACTTTGCGTCACTACATTGATACTTGGATCCGCATGCCTCCTCTTTGCTGCTATCAACTGAATGTTTGGGTTTAGAGCATCTTGCCACTTCCTTCTTTGCATTTTTTCCTCTAACACTGGGAAGTCTTCAATAACATGATCGAACGATTTACAATAATTACACGTAGTGCATGGGTTGGCACAATCTCTAGATACATGACTTTCTTGGCCACAGTTATAATAGATTAATTGACCTCAGCCTCATCCTTACGTTGGGTCGTTATTCCTTCCTCTCTCGTGGTATCCTCCGTGGCCTCTATATGCTCCCTGATCATGCTGTGCATTATCTTGTTTCTGTGAACTCTCTTCTTGGACTCTGTACACTCCTCCATACATATGATCAATATCATTCTTCCTTTCCAACATGAGCTCATATGCGCGGCAATTGGACTCATATTCATGCTCAACTGACTTATAGAAATAACAATATAGGTTTTTAGGTGTTCTTACATATTTCTGAATCAGGTAGCAGTCTTTTGGCCGGTGTCTCTAGTTCTGCAAATTTCACACCATGGCCCTTGGTTTTTATTTAATGGGTTTGGTACACCAATGTTAAGGAAGTATTGGAATAGAGGAAAATGATCCTTAGTGTGTCCTTCTCCCTTACATCCTGTACACCAAACTTCTTGTCTCTCTTGTTTTCCTTTCTTGATATCTTGTAGTTGTAGTGTCAGGGTAGCCAACTGGGTTTGAATCTGCGACATCCCAGTGATAATTTCTCCAATCAGTGAAGCTTCTAACTTCATCACAATCTCCAAGGATTCTTCCTGCGAAGCCACTTTCTGCTGCATCAATGGCAGTCTAATATGAGGGAAAAACGCAGCTATAAACCATTCCTGGTGTTGTTGCGGTGCTATAATGAAACTTACTTGGTCCAACAGTGTTTTAAATTTATGGTCAAATTCCCAGACTATCTCATTAGGTTTCTTCTTGATCTATTTTAACTTTGTTATACACTATGATTCCGACTTTGGTTTCTTGAATTCTGCTAAGAGTGCAGCCTTGATTTCTACCAAGGTTCTATTCTGTCCCTACGAATATTTCATGAACCAATGCAAGGCTCTGTCTCTAAAAGTGGTGATGAGCTGTGCTCGCTTCACAGCATCATTCTGGACTTGTTTAACATTCCATACGGCTTCACATAGAAACCAATGCTGATCAGAGTCTTCTAGACTCGTTCCTTTAAATATCGCTAGCTTGATATCTTCAGTCATGCTTCTTCTAGGTGGTGGAGGGTTCTACGCAGGTTGCTGAGCGGAAAAAATAAAAGTAGCATTGCGCGGAACGGTCTAACCCGAAATGTTCTGAGGTCTAGGGATATTCACAACTGGGGAACTCTGTGCGATGGAAGGCATAGTGTTCACAAGCGGTGGGTTCTGCATAGTAATGTGTTGATAGATAGAAGATTGAGGTGCAGTTTGGCTATCAGGTTCGGCTTGTGAATCAATGTCTACATGGGGTCCATGTCCACTGGAATTTTTATTAGGTGTATATTTATATCTTTTCCCACTTCTTAGATTATGTGTCTCTTCGTCAGACTCACTAAAAATGTTATTGACCATTACAATTCCAAAATTTTCACAACATTCTAAAAACGCCTTTCTCGGCTAAAATCATTTTAATGTATAAATTGAGGTTGTTTAGATACTTACCTATGAATCCCTTGAAAAAATCTCTTTCGGCTGCGCTGTAGGACTTTAGCATGTCCACAACGAACTGCATCACAAATCTCTGTAGTGTACTGTCGACCCAAAAGTCGATTGCTCATGTGAATGGAATATCTACTGCTTTGAGCCTTTCAATGAGCTCTGGTGTCCACTAGGTCTGTACTTCTCATGGGGTACAGTTTTTACGCTCTGCAAGCCTTGACAACCACTCGTGTAGCTCATTTCTAAAAGATGCCCAAAAAAATTCGTGAACGTCTTTCCACAAGTATTTGTTCAACCACTAAATGTCAGAGAGACGTGGGTGTCTGTTTTCTTTTCTTGCGAAATCTATTTCTATCTTGTCACACCAAGCCCAGATTTCGTTCTTGTCAAGATGCCAAACGTCAATACCCAACAAAGCTTCTTCTTCGTCGCACATCACGACTTCAACTCATCATAGATTCTTAGTGCGACAACGAAACCATTTGTTGGCTTATATATTGTTCTAGAGGTTTCCAATGTAGACCCAGGTTCTTCATAGTTTCAAGGAACCAACAAAACCCCTTGTCACCGGCCCTTTCAGAAATAGTCTGCGAACAGATTGAGGTCTCACCCGAGGTGGAGTTATGGGGGAGCTGCAGAATCAGGTTTCCACAGCTACGTGATGAGTTGTTCAGAAAGAACTACTGCGTAGCACATTGCGGGGATCAAGCCGCGCACTGAATACTACGCGACGATAGCCTGCATCGCGGTCCTCACTTCTACAAGATAAAATACTTGCACAACCAGTACATCCAAGGACTGCGCGGTTAGGGTAGAATTCACTCGACAGGACAACGCAACTGACTTATATGCTTCCTCTTCGGACTTAATCAATATTGATGACTTTACTTAATACTTATTCATTCATCTACTGCCTTAGGTTATTTAATCTCATGACTTATGCAATGGAACGAAATACACAACTCTGCGCACACCTGGTGTTGTGCTTCAAGGGAGTCGCATGGTGCAAACTCTCCAACCTAACTGCTTATCCAAATAACTTATTCATTTATTAACTCAGAAATACTGCGCATTCAACATTCATCCATTCATGTAATACTTAACATATTATTCCTATCTCATTCCCATGGCGAATACATATAAAAGCATGAACATATCAACTGATAAATGAGAACTCAAGCATTCAATTGTAAGCAAAAGAAAAGTGCAAAACAAATCAACAATCACACTACACAAGATTTAACGCGGTTCACCCCCAAGATGGGAGCTACATCCACAAGAACTGTTGTTGTATTAGTCTTTGGGAAGGGTACAACAGTTCCAGTCTGCAGACTCTCTTCTCTCTCAATAAGCCTCTGCGCACACAGCTTGCAGAGCCTTTACAAAATTGTCTGTCAATAGAGATCTATCCAGTCAATAATGAAAACAATAATAATGAAGAGTAACCCTTTCCCATACAAAATATGCCTTATTTATAGATCATGCCCGTAGGTCATGTATTTGCAATATGCAGGAAAAAACCTAAGGTTTACAAAACTGTCACATTTTTTAGGTAATCGGACTTGCTGGTTTCTGGTAGCGAATCTTCCGTCGTGGCCGCCTTCAGCGCATGCTCACGTCGCTATCAGCCTCCCTGTCATGCGCACACCAACAGGTTGCTTTCACTAAGCCATTCTTCCTCTAACGGCCTTATGTGACTAGTTTGTGTAGTGTTTCTTTCACATGTACGACCAGTCACTTTCCTTCCGCATTTCTCCTTACCCGTCACCTGGAAATCATGGAGCATCTTTACCAAAAATATAACACCGATGGTCTAATCGAAATCTGTGCCATCTTCCGTCCAACCTTCTGCCTTGCCGGATCTCCGTAGATCGGGCTCTTCATAGCACTGTCTCCTCACAGCATTGTACTTTGCATCTCTTCTGACGCTGCACTGCGCTCCACTTCGCAACATCCCAAAACTGACATGTCCAAAAATACTTCAGTTGAACTGAGCTTAGCTCCGCAGTTCCAAAATATGACTTGGTAAAAAATTCCCCACTTGGGCTAGGCCCGACACTTCATAAAATGAATGGTGATGCATATGTGACTATATTTATGTCATTTAGATATACCCTACCTCTATTCAGAAACTCGAGAGGTTCCAATAGCTTTTGGAGATCCATTTCTAGCATCTACCCCATGGGGAATTGAACCCCTAATTGCTAGTCAAATTCCCTACATGGGCCAGAATTCAAAGGAAAGTTGTAGAAGCCTTTTGAAGAATATAAGGCATCCATGAACCTCATAATAATGTCCTAATACCATCCATATACCTTCTGTAATAATTTGGGAGCATTTGGAGCTATTTGGAGATCAAGAAACCAATACTAGTTAAGAGAAATTGCTAGTCAAATCCCTTACCTTGGCCAGAATCCTAAGGAAAGTTGCAGAAGCCTTTTGAATACTCTAAAACATCCATTAAACTCATAATAATGTCCTAATACCATCCATATACCTTCTGTGACAAGTTGGGAGCATTTGGAGCCATTTGGAGATCAAGAAACCAATACTAGTCAAGGGTCGAACTAGTGGAAAAATTGAAAATTTCACCATTTTAATAAATTTCATAAAAGGGACATTACATTAGGTGTATGTATCCAGGATTTCAAGAAAAAATCTATATGATCTCTGGGATCAGTATGTCCATTGTATTTTTCTTATACTATCACAGTTTTCTCTGCAAATATGATTTCCATCATGTGCTTACATTCTTCCCATGTGTTTAGGTTATCTTTATGCACAACCCACCATCTAGTAGGTGTATCTCACAATGCTATATCTAGAGTGGCTAACTTATGTTCTCCTGGAACTGAACCTAGATATTCATGAAAAAAGGCGTGGATATATCCTAAACCATCATAAGTAGGAATTGGACTTACCTCTGTTCCAATCCATCGTAGTGACTTTGTTATCATCACACATCATCTTGTTGATACTTCATGCATTCGGCTTTGCCAGTTCTCCATTCCTTCGTCTGATTTTGGTAAGCAATAACTATCGCATCTCCAGCTCAATGTTCCATCATCTGTAGGATTAATGTAATCTTCTTGATTCACTATCATCTTGTAGATATTATAAAGTTCTTGAGCTATGCATTCTTCTCAGATTGGTTCAATATATCTAGGTCCTTGTGAAGGATCCAATGGTGTGATGACCCTAATCTCTGGTCATTCAAATATCATATTTTTTTCTTGAGATTGATGATTGCGAGGTTATCAATTTCCCAGTTAATTCCCAATAATGTAGGATAAAGATTGTTGTCATCTATGATCTCAATAACGTCGAAGTCTGCTTTACTTCACACTCCATCAATGTCTACAAGAACACTTGATAATATCCAAAAAGGTATAACCTTTTGTGGATTAGCTAACCTCAACTATATAGGAGACCAAGATAAATTTGGATTTTCCATGTGTTCCCATGTTTGCTTTGTTGGGGAGTTCATCTCTGAGCCTAATTTGAGAATGACCTGGTTCATTTCATAATCTCTGATCTGTGCATTTAGCCTCATTTCTCTTCCTGTCCTTCTATGGTTCTTGATATGCTGAACTGCTTTGTGTGCATCATTCATTTTATTACATTGTTCGTAATGTCCCAATAGGTTATGAAATTATCCTAAGACATTTCCATGCCTTAGCAACTTTATGCAGCTCTGTAGGAACTGCCTAATAGAACTTATCTGTTCTGAAGAAGTTCACAATCCATCATACGAGATCGCCATATCTAGTATTGGTGTCTGATCACTTTGCAATTGGGTCCTTGTGGTCATAGGTTCTAACTTGTGAAATACTTTTCTTGCTTCCATGAACACCTTCTTCTCCTAGTCAGGGTTAAATGTGACCATTTTTCCAGTTTATTTTCTTACCCAAGGCCCATCGGTAGGATTTGGTCTATTTAAGTGATCTTCAGAGGTCGAAGCTTCATTTGTCCTATTGTCTCCTGTAATGGTTCCACTTCGCGTCACAACATGAATGTTGCGATCTTTGTTTCTTTTCTTAGCTGCGATCATCTGTATATTATGGTTCTGTCCTTCTGTTATTTTATCTTGCATTTTTCCTTGCAAAATGGGACATGCTTCAATGACATGGTCAAATTAATTACAGTACTTACAAGTAGTGCAAGGGTTCTGACAGTCTCTTTCTAAATTCCATGGTTGAGCGTAGTTATAACATACAATATGACCTCTTCCTCGTCCTTGTCTAGTGTTACGTCCTCTTCCTCTGTATCCACCACATCCTCTATATGCACCTTGATCATACTACACATTTTCATTATTATGCGGTGTTTCTCCTTGGACTCTGTAGACATCATGCTTTCTTTCTATCATGAGATCATAAGCTATGCAGTTGGTATCATCATGGCCAACTGACTTACAGAATGTGCATTACATATTCTTTGGTGTCTGTACATACTTTTGAAGTAGGTAACAGTATTCTGGGCGATGTCCTCTACATCGAGAAATATCACACCATGGTCCTTGTTGTTGATTCAATGGGTTTGGTGCTCCACTAGTGATGTAGTCTCTGAATATAGGACAATGTTCCTTGGAATTTCCTTCAGCTTTACATTTTGTACACCAAACCTCTTCTCTTGTCTCTTTTCCTTTATTCATATCTTGTAGCTATAATGCAAAATTTGCTAGCTGTGTCTGTATCTGTACCATACCTGTGCTAGTTTCTCCTATGGGAGAAGCTTCTAGCTTCATCGCAATTTCTAATTCTTATGTTTGTGATGTTACCTTCTGTTGCATTAGCAGTAATCTAATGTGGGGAAACAACGGGGCTATGAACCATTCTTGATGTTGTTGTGGTGCTATTTCAAATCTAAATTGATCCAACAAGGCTTTGAACTTTTGATCAAACTCCCACACAGTCTCATTAGGTTTCTGTTTGATTTATTTTAGCTCTTTAATGCACTGAGATTCTGACTTAGGTTTCTTAAATTCTCTAATCAGTGCACTTTTGATATCGACTAGCGATCTGTTATGTCCAACAGAATACTTCATGAACCATGTTAAAGCTCTGTCTCTAAATTTGGTAACTAGTTGTGCTTGTTTTAGAGCATCACCATGTACTTGCTTAACATTCCATACAGCTTCACAAAGAAACCAATGTTGCTATGGGTCTTATAGAACAGTTCCTTTAAAAATAGGTATATTAATGTCGTCTGCCATTCTTCTTCTAGGAGGTGTAGTGTTCTGAAACGTGGAAGGTATACCACTACTTGAATGATTCTGAGTACTTTCTCCTATAGTATTGCTACTACTAGTGTTCTGTGAACTAGTAATATTTATTTCGTCAACTATAGGTTTCTGCGGAGTAATAAGCTGATAACCAATGTGTCCAGGTTCTGTTTCACTATCAGACTCAACCTGATATGAGTTTCCATCACTTCCTAACTCAGTTTCTAGGAGTGTGCGAGGTTCAGCTTCACAAGACCTATTTCTAGTGCTTACTTTATATCTTTTTCCACTTCTCAAAATACCAATGTGTTTGTCTGTGTCACTATCTGTGTTACTAAACATTACAAACTCAAACCCTAAGAATCTGATAACATTCTTAAGACTCATTTTTCAGCTAGTAGCATTTTAATGTATAAACTGAGGTTTTTCAGGTACTTACCTCTAAATCCTTGGATGAAATATCCCTTTGTTGCACTGTAAGACTTCAATGTGTCCACAACGAATTCCGTAACATATCCTTCCAGTAAGCTATCCAACCAAAAGTCTACCGCTCTTGAAATGTGGTTGTCAATCCCTTTAAGCCTTTGAATCAACTCTGGATTCCAAACTGTAGGTTCTCCTCCTTGAAAACGGTTTTTCCGTTCTGTTATCCTCGATATCCACTCATGCAACCCAGTAGAAAAATATGCGAAGAAAATTTGATGCAGGTCAATGAATATATATCTCTGCAACCATTGTTTTGTGGTAATATGCGGATGTTGGTTCTCTTTCTTCGCAAACTCAAGTTCTGTATGACTTACCCAGTTCTGTATTTCTTTATTTTCTGGATTCCACATAACACATCACCAGCTTTAGCACAGAAATGGAACCTTTTATTACGCTTCCTTCTTCACATTCTCATAACATAACAAAATCGCATATCGCCATTTCTTAGTTCGGCAACGAAACCATTTGTTGGTTATCCTTTTCTTTCTTTGGGGATGACCTGGGTTTTGTGTAGTTCCCTTACTTTAGATCCAACAAAATCCACTTCACTGGCCCTTTCGGCATCAACCTACAAGCAGGATGAAGTCTCACCTGAAGCGAAGATGGGTGGTTATAGAATGAGGTTTCTCTAACCTGGTGACGCGCGGTTATGTTATGCAAGTTGGTTATGCGCAGCTTACTCAACATCTACTTAACCTATTATTATCAACATGTATCTATGCACTTCGTAGTTATTAACAACCTACAGGCTTCGCTGAATCATTGCTACCTTTACTCTGCTAACTATGCAATTATCATACTTAACATGACTTCGCAATGTTCATACATGCGTGTTCCACTACTTATCATATCATTCGCATTCACATTCCTATGAAAATGCATATATAAGCATAAGAATTCATGGGCACACAATATAACAGAAATTCAAACACATAACACAGATATTTACATGGTTCACCCCCGAGATGGGAGCTATGTCCACGAGAACTGTTCTTATATTTCTTGGAAGGGTTAACAGTTCTAGTCTGCGCACTCAGCTGCAGACTCTTCTCTACAATAGATCTATGTGCACACAGTTGCATAGTATTTTTTCCTCTCTTAGATATCTCTCATACTAGATCTATCAAAATCTAACAATCTCTCAAAATCTCTCTCTCTCTCTAACCCTTCCTTATACAAAATTTCCCTTTATATAGATTGTGCCCGAAGGTCACATCTTTGCAATAACTATGGGTCAACCCTCATAGTACCCTTATACACAAAATGGCATGGTTCTCTTGTTGACCACGCTTTGTCTTAACTTTGCTGGATCTCTATTTTCCTTTTGCGTTGCTTCTTTGGCTCTGACGCTTCTCTGACATTCGCAATTCTGACCGTGCGGATCTGACACTACAGTTGCACGTCCTTTGCACCATTCCGCTTCTTTACTCTTTACTTCTATAGCTGACAGTCCATTGCTTCATTCATAACTTCTCCAACTACCTCGATTGTTCTTAGTACTTCTCCTTTACTAAGGGGACAAGTCATTTTCTACCACTTCGCTTTGTTCCATACCTTGCTCCTAGGAATTGCGGAGTTGCTTATCCTAAAACTGGCCGATGTTAGGCCTTGCCTAACTTGTACTTTCGCCATCAAAACTTTGTCCACTTGGTTTGTTCCCAACATGTTCCTAATTCAAGGGAATTAAGGAAATTGGTAATGAAGGAGATGCATAATGCTCCATATGCAAGACATCATGGATACCAAAAGATAATTGCAGTAGTACGAATTCAATAATTTTGGCTAGGAATGAAGAAATATATTGTTGAATATGTAGCAAGGTGCATGGAATGGCAAAGAGTAAAGGTTGATCATAGACATCTAGCAAGACTACTTCAACTGTTTCCATTACCCGAGTGGAAATGGGATGTGGTGACCATTGAGTTCATCACTAAGTTTCCCAAGATGAGTGTAATGTTCCTGACCCTTATCTAAGTTTAAGGGTGATAATATTAATTTAAGTTTAAGCGCAACATATTGAGACTAAATATAATTATCAAACCCTTTAAATAATCCAACTCTTGATTCTAAAGTCAAATTATTTGTTAAACTTGTGATATTTATTTAATTACTTGATTAAGATATTACGACACTTAATTAAGTTTAATTACCAAATATCCTAATCACATCAAAACATGGTTAAGGAATAATATTCATCATCCTTAGTGAGATTAAGGTCCCAAAACCCATTCATGCATTATAAAGTGTTGAAACCACAATTGTTAATTAATTCAATATTGTTGTTATTTGTTTTTCCACAAACTAAGTTAATTTATGGTGTTGTTATGTGTGTGATATTGGTTAGGCTGATAAGTAACAAAATAACACATCACAACACATATGTAGGCCACAACCTACAGCCACACAACATTCAAGCAAAACAAAAGGCATCGGCTACAATCACAGCCCACAAATTCAACTCTCGATGGTTGTCCCCTACAACCATTTTTCACTAATAAATTTCAGATTGTATGGCTGCCTCCCTTTAACCATCAATAAATATTGAATTCAGATTACATGATCCAACTAAAAAGGACTAATATAAATGACTAATTTAGTCACTGGGTAAAATATATGACTAGATAACAAGTGACTAAAATAAAAATGACTAACTTAAATACTAATACAAATATGACTAGCTAACAACAACTAAGAATATGAATTAGTCGTTTATGTTAATCATTTTTAGTTGTGTCACCCCATAAATGGAAAATTAAAATTTAGTAAATTTTAACATTGTAGATGGATTTAGAGACCTGAATAACATTAATTGTGTCACTCAACAATGGAAAATTGCAATTTTGACAATGCAGTGTTACAATTTACTAAATTTTAACACTGCAGATGGATTTAGAGGCCTCCTAGGGGTTATTTGATTGAATCCATCCGTAGTGTTTATAAAATTTAGTAAATTGACAAAATTCATTGTCAAAATTGAAATTCTCCATTGTTGGATTCCATCAAATAACTTATTGAAAAGGGAAGAATGAGGGATTGTGGTTTAATAAATTATGGGATTACTAATTATGTGAGGTTAATATAATAGGTTAGTGGAGTAGTGGCCCATTGGTTAGAATGTATAAAAATATAACCCACATATCACCTCTCATTACGTTATGTATGTGTTAGGAGATGCATATCTTATCGTGCATGCAGGCTCCTTCAATTGGACGTGGCCATGTGCGGTCAGATCCAATACAACCTGCCTAAATCCCAACATGCCAAAACTCTTCCCTAACCCCCAATCCAAGGGAATATATATATTTAATGGATAATAATATTATAGTATTAGGACAATATTAGAGTGTGGTCTATCAACAAGTAGCGAGGTGAGTGGGATTGTATTAACATAGAGACTCGGGTTCAAAATTACCCTCCTTGGGAACGATTATAAATATGGCCTTGTAAATATAATAAGTATCTCTCAATAATGTATATATGTGTGTGTGTGTGTGTGTATCAAATTATTATAAAGAATTCTTCTAATATCCTCCATAAGGGTGCGCCCATATACAAACCATAAAGAATATTGCACCTCCCCCACCTTACCTTTGCACTCAATAAATGTGTCCAAATCTATATATAGGGCACTAAGCAATAGATCCCCTAGTGGATATACTCTATCCTCTACTATAATTTTGTACACTAGAGGATCTAATATACTCCCAAGAATAACATTACTACCATATGATCTCATATCATACTCAATGTAATAAATAACCATCTTGATCCAAGTATCATGCTCTAAAAATGTTGTGGTAAATATGCCTATGGTCCTAGTATAATGGGATATCTATATAATTGTGTTTTTATGAAGTGTTTGAACATTTATCTAAACTCCCTCTCTAACCCAACATGGATCCATCCACTGAAAGATTCCATCTATACCCTCCCCCATTTGATAGGTTATCAAATGATATCATAAACATCCTTTAAGGTGGGTGCCATCTCAGATGCAAAATGCGTGTGAAATTAGATCCCAATAAGAGAGAAGCATAAGTAGCTACTCAAGGACTATATACAATATCTGTTTGTAGGCTACTCTCTAGGTCTAAATGCCACATTATATATAACTCTACATTGAATGACCCCAAACCTTTACTACCTCCTTACCTATCAATCTTTGAAATGTGTATAGATTTAAATTTGTTATTTAGGAAAGATTTATACTTTAATTTATATAAGTTAAGATATTCTTGGTATTGGAACAACAAGAAAGTAGAAAGGATTATAAACTTTGTTTGGTAGGAATAATAAGTATTTAGTTTAAGAAGTTGTTAGTATAATTAGGTTGGAAATAAGAATACAAACCACAGATATATTCTTAAATTTGTCAGGTTTATAAATAATAATAATAATAGGAGGATAAAAAGGTAAAAGCTTAGGATATATAGAATTAGCATAGATTGTCTTTGGTTGAAATTATTGGAATAAAGCAATATTAAAACCAAAAATACAAATAAAAAACATATAAAATATATAAAAAACAAAAAGATATAAAAAAACACAAGGTGTCGAACGGTGGGAATTTTTCAGGGTTCTTGTGTTTTTTTGAGGGGGCGCTCTAATATTTGAGGATGACCTTGCGTGTAGAAGGTTCCTACACCAAATATGATCTCTTCATTGCCATAGATCACTGCTTGATTGATTGCTCGGCATTGGTTGTTAGGAGGGTAGAATTTCCATCATTTCGTGGGAAAAAATGGAGGGAAGAATTTCCATCATTTCCCATTTTGGTGTTTAATCATACCAAGTTTAGTTTCGAGATTTAACACCTTATTTGCATTGCAGGGACTTGTCCTACAAAAATATCAGTGGTTCAGTCCCAGACATTCATGCCAGGACCTTCAAGTAAGAACAACTCTACCGAATAAGCCATGTTTAATGTATGTGACTTGTGGATTGTTGTGTCCTGAACTGAAATAGGTCAAATGACTTAAACTCCAAACATGAATCTTGATTGTTGGGCATTTGTGTTTTTAATACTGTTAGAGGAAACCCTCTGCTATGTGGGTCACGTGATGCACATATTTTCCCTGGAGAAGCTCCAACACCCATGTATTTCACTGCTAATACATCAGAAAGTAATTTTTCTCTCTATTCATATACAATCATGTCATGCTATTTCTGAAGTAGAGTTGCATGATAAATTAGGTGTACATTGGTATTTTTTTGCAGTTCTTACAACGCCCTATGGAGTTTCTAAAAAACATACTGTGGTTGTAGCTTTTGGTGTGAGTCTTGGTTTTTTGTGTACAATTGGCTTGGTAATTGGAATTTTCATTTGGTGGAGACAGAGACACAATCAACAAGTTTTTTTTTATGTCAATGGTATGTATGCAATCTCTCTGGATGGTTAATTTACTAATCTTATTCTTGGTATTTTAAAATTTTGTTTATCAACTATTTTGGTTTTCTGTGTGAAATCTGAGCAGTTTTCTTATTCTGTTTATGGGTTATATGATGAAATACTTGCAGAGCAGCATGATCCAGAATTTTTCTTGGGACATTTAAAGAGATTCCATTTCAAATAGCTTCATCTTTCTACTGATAATTTTAGTATTTTAGGATGTACCGTCTTGGTATTTCCTTCATCAGTTCCATTATATTTCATAAGTTGAGTACAATTTGTTGTTACCCAAATCTATGTTCCCATGATTACATGTCCATTGTCTGGCATCTGATTTACAGTAATATGTTTCTCTGCTTTGCTTATTTTTTACATGACCTTGTATTTCATTTTATATTGTTTTTCCAGGGGATGTATTGTCGGCTTTAGGAGGCTTGTCTCTGCATTTCCTGTCCCAGAGACATGTCCCTGTCCTGGAGACATGTCTCCCCATCTCAAGGGACATGCCCCAAACAATATGAAAATGATTTGTATGGTTTAATAATTAATTCCACATCTAGTATTATCAGTTTTAAGGTCTTCCCTCCGTGCATGACGATGCTCAGCGATATGTTTTAATGTCCAATTTGCATTTTCAATGCACTGTTAATATCACATGAATCTTCCCAGTAAATTATCTTAATATTTTGACCTACATATCATGATATTTCACGCCCAACTAACTTATTTCCATATATTTTATGTACAGTACCTGTAAAAAGGTCATATTTGTGTTTTCTATTGCTTGGAAATATTTTTCAAAGGTCCAACATGTGTGTCCAGTGCCAAGATATAGATGGTGTGCCTATTGACCTCCCATGTACTCTTGATGCATGTGGAATTAAAAAATGGTGTCCATGTTCCCGTGCCCACACTCATCAACCCTGGATACCTTAGAGTTCATATAGCCAATCTTCTAATCTTCATTAGAATGGAAACTAAGTTACGTCAAAGCTAAAGGAATGCAATTGGAATGGAGTGATACACTGTAAGGATTTTGATTTTGGGGGATAATCTAACTAGATATGTGTTTATGGGGAATTTTTGGAAAATATCTAAGGGATAAATGGTTTTCCCAATAGAGGATTCATGGCTATCTATATTACTAAAAACAAATTATATTACTGTCAGTTCAATAAGAAGAAAAGGAATGATGATTTGTCCCAACGAAAAGTTTCTCACATACAATTGTTTCCAAAACCTGTGTTTTTGTTGTAATCCATGGATATGGATCTTGATTTTGTTGGAGTTGTATAAATTGGCCAACTAGCAATTATACCAAAAGTTTTAGTAGGTGATCCTAGATACCTAGGATTCTGATGTTGCTTTGGACATGGTTCATGTTTCAAGATTGGTATGGTAGTATGTTACTGAAGAAGATGAGCACAATGCAAAATTGTCTCAACTCTTAAAGCCTCTCGGATAAGAGTGTTATTTCATGAGAACACACCGTTGGAATGTGAATGAAAGGAGAGAGATTTATATTGGAATATGATATTTTTTCATAGGACAGGAATAAATGATACACTTAATGTCTTGTCGAGAATCAAATATTTAATGGAAAAAGTGACAAACATGTGGAAGATATTGCTCCCCATTGATACATTCTGAAATGACTGGGAAGACATTACTTCCCAGGGATACATCCCGAACATTTTTTCAAGAACCAAATCATGTTTTTATTGAAATGTTATTAGCCTTGAATCAAATATTGGTCTCCAAGAAAGATGTTTTCCTCAAAGCAGTGATGCTTGATTGGGTAAGTACAAATGAGTTCTGAATTCTATGGTGAATACCAAGTAAAACTGATAATAATGAAGAATAGACTCTTGAATCAGTGTGGTTGTCTTTTTTTACTTGTGTGGCAGGTTAAAAAATTACATTAGGAGAATAGGATTGACATCATGATAGACAAGGATATTAAACCCAATTATGAAAGAGTTAAACTTGAAGAGATGGTGCAGGTAGCGATGTTATGCACTCAGTTTAACCCTGGTGACCACCCAAAGATGTTTGAAGTGGTTAGGATGTTGGAAGGTGATGGATTGGGAGAAAGGTGGGAAGTGTTATAGGTCAAATATGCACTTCTCCGTCCCGTGATCACCTTGCCTTGTAGATCACACAAAAGGACACAAAGGATTGAAGATCTAGATTACCTTGGATGACTTGCTTCCAGAAGTACACTTCTCACCTGAGAATTTAACATTTTCTTCTGATTTTGTCACATGTATGCCCCTCTATGCATACAAGACCAGCGTACTGTACCCTACTCTCCTCAAGGGAAACCAGCATACACCGCCCAAAAAGTTGTAAACGCATGTTGTAAAGCATAAAAGTTGCTTCCTGAATGCTGCTCTTGTTATATGAAACCCACATACATCTTAAGATGAAATCAAAAAAATATTAATTTGATGAATTAGGATTAGTTGAAGTTGGTTCTGCAACTTCCCCAACCTCCCAATCCAACCACCTCTCGATCTAAACTGCCTACCTTGTCCCATAAATACAAAGAGGATTCATGAGAGGGGTTACTCATTAGACTTAGAAAACACAAGAAAGAATTTTGAGAGAAGGCTTGAAGTATTGTTACGCTAGAGGAAAGTTCCAAGTCAGAGTGAAGAGCAGGATCCCAGGATCCGGTTGTAGAAACATCTCTACAAGTCAGGTATATTGTATTGATTTCATGTTTCTTTGACAATAAAAAGGTCGAAACACCCTTCCTGTGCCAAATAAGATATCTATTGGATTGTATGTATATTTGACTTAATTCTTGATTGTAGTTGATGTTAATTTGATTTATAATTTCATCATATGTTATATGGTCAAGATACGCTGAGGAAGGTATCTTTTGTATTGCAGGTTCGTGAAGCAGGAGATCAAGCGGGAGATCAAGTGAAAGACCAAGCGAAATCTAGGATCAAACTTCGAAAAGAGGTATGTCTTTCAATCCTGATCTATTTCTTTTGCAGTAACTAAATGCAGTATAATCAATGTGTTTACCTGTCAACCCCACCCAGTTGGTAGTCTCCATCTCCTCACTATAGGGTAGAAATCCCAAACAACTAGATTGGCAAATCCGCTGGGGACTAACCGCTTAGTTGTTCTACTCTAGGAGACTTATTTTTGGTTTTCTTCCAGCCCATTTTTTTAGTTTTGATTGTCTAAGAGGCCCTGTAGGTTTGTGTTATCTTTCTTGTCTGCTTGATTCAACTCATTTTTTGGTTTGCAAAGCCTGTTTGTGCCCTTTTGAGGCATGTACACTGGTCTCCCCTACATATAGTAGCATTTGCTGTCTGATGTACGCCCCTCCCTGCACTGCACAGTAGCGTACACCTCCTGATGTATGATGGTTTATACACTGCACAGTGGTGTATGTTCCTGTAGTGGCCTGTTTTGCTGTTAGGGTTTGTTTTCCAAGTTTTGGTTGTTGTTCCAGCCTGTTGCTTTGCTATCTTCATTGACCCCTGAGACCTCATATGTGTAATGTCCCCATTTTGACCCCCTTTGTATTAAATCGTAAATGATGTAAATATTGTAATTTAATCATGGTGAGGAGCTCAAGGCCAAGGCCCCACCATTGATTTAGCGTTTTATGTATTGGCAATTGAAGGAATAGATGCCTATGGTTATTGTGCTAGATAGGCACAATGTAAATAAGACATCATGTAAATACAAATTTTAATGAAAATACCCACAACTAGCTATGCAATGCAACAAAGAGATGGAGGCATGATTCTACAAGGAATAGGGAGGAAAATTATTCAAACCCTTGAGCCACTGGTGTAATCCATGTGTCAATGAGAAAACCCATAAACTACCAACTACCCATTTTCGGTTATGGACTCAATCATTTAATTCTTCCAGAAATTGGTTGAGGTAGTTAATGCCTTGGGAATGAAGAGGTATGGCAGCCAATTTCGTGTATGGGAAAGCCATCAACCTGGGAAATCGTATTTTGTCCCCTTGGGCAAGAAAACACCCACAAAATGGTGCCCAAAGCCATTCTGAACAGTTAGTCTTTCCTCTCTCACGCAGTCTGAACTACTGGTCCTTTCCCCATCACGTTTTTCACCATATTTCCTGCATTTTCCATGCCTGGGAGCTCGTTTTTGCATTGTACAGCAGCTGGGAGAGAAGGTCCACGATTTGGGATTGTGATGGAGGTCGTTTTTACCCCAAAATGCCCATGGACGTTTTTCTGAAAACGATTTCTGCTCTCCAGGGTTGTTTCCCAATTGCCATTTCGTTTTTAAGCTTTCCCACGTTTTTCCGAAGCTAATGAAAACCCCATCTTTGGGCATCTCACTATAAAAACGTTTTATCATGCCCAATAAGAGTGGCTCTGTTGTTATGTGCATCCCGGTTTTGATTTGAACCTGTGAGCAAGAAACTTGGAGTGGTAGTGGACAGAATTGGCTTGATAAACCTAGTGAAGGGAGTAACCTCTCAAGAAGATCAAGAGGGATTTGGCTAATTTTCTATGCACACCCTGAGAGCACTAGAAAGGAAGTTATGGCTTGAGGTACTGTGTGGCAGTGAAGAGAATACTTCCTTGTGTTGGGTGTGTAGGCATTGTGAGTGCCAAGCTGAATAGATCTGGGAGGGGTGCCCATAGCTCTGTGGTTGAGCTCACTAGCTTAGCCATTCTTCTTTTCCATTTCCTAGCAGCCTGATAAACCCAATTGTAGATTGGCTTGGCTCATCTTGGTGTATGCTTGGCTATGTGTGAGTCTGCTGTTCCCTGGTTCCTTGTAGAGATCATGCCCAGCTTGGGGGTGGCAGTTGTATCAAGAGGTTGATAAGCACAACTGGCCTATGGTTGGGTGGAACTTTGCAGTTGCATAGCCAGTTGCTTGGGACTACTTTGTTAAGATAAGTATTCTCTTGTGTTAACTTTGCAATTATTATTTGATGAATATTTTGAATGTATGATGGATGTGTTATTGATATTACTTCCGCTGTGTTTTCAAATGTTTATGCATTTGCATATGTCCATCTTCATTTTAAATTGAATGTTTGTTTACTAAGTATGGGACTAGATGTTCCGAAATTAGAGTGATGTTCTCTCCCATGCTGGGATGATGGGAGGGGACGTTACAATATGTCTTTCTTGAGTCTTGTAAGCCTCTTCAATCTCTTTTAGTCTATTTTGCTTGCTTGATCCTTTGTTTAAGTGTCTTTTTCGCTTACGAGCCCTTTTTTGAAGTTCATGCGCTATTCTTTTTGGACATAGCTGCATCTCTTCACCTTAGTTGCTGTTGCAGTCATACAGACCTGCACTTTGATTGTTTGTTGTCTGTTGCAACATTTAGCATGCTTTCACTTGGTCTCATCCTTTCCATTAGGGTTTGACTGTCAAGTTTGAGTCCTTAGGGTTGCTTCCAAAAGGTTGCTTGGTTCAGACACTTGCTGATTGTTTTTCAGTTCATTTCAAGTGAGTTAAAACCTCCTAGTTGTTGATGTATATGTAACTTCAGAATGTTTTTCATCCATGTATTTCATATATATTTATTGTACCCTTATAAGAGATGTGTTATTCCTCTATAAGGAAGTGTCGTCATGTGTATTGACAAGTGTCGCAAGTATGTTAACTTACCGATGGGTTATTAGACAACCGTGTGTGGGGTCGGCCCTATTTTATGTAATATGTAATTGATGTACCTAGCTAGATAAGTCGGCCCCATAAGGATATTGGGCAAACAGGTTAAGTATGAATAGAGATCGGGAGATCTCTATTTGCATCACTCGGAAACTCATTCTTCCTTCACTCAAAAAGTGGTGCACTAGTGAGGAGGAGGATCATCTGCTACTAGGAGACTATCTATGTGTATTTTGGTTGTACTTTGGTTGAGCCATTGCTCTCTCTATCTCTGAGGAAGTTGTGGGGTTTTTCACCTTAGGTTTTTCCCCATGGAAACTCTGTGTGTCTATTGGCTGATGCTTTTGATTCTTGTGATGATTGATATGCTTGTTATGATTGATATGCATTGATATACTGTACATGCTATTCTCTCAGTAAAGATCCTAGAGTATTGTGAATTAATGCTCAAAATTTAACATGGTATCAGAGCTAACCTGAGAAGAAGACATTGTGCAGTGACGGAAACCAAGGGTTTCTTGTTTATTGGGTTTCTCTCCACATATTTTGGAAAAGTAGTATAGTAGATTGACTCTACTCATCAAGAAGAATCTATCTATCCAATCAGAATTCAATTCTGAGCATTTTCAGATTTGGCCCTAACAATTAGGGTTTCCACAAAAATAGGAATTTCTGGAATCTGAAGACATAACTGGAAGCTCCTTGCAAAAATCAAAGTTTAGAGCTTTGGATGGATATTTTTGGCTGAGTATATCTCCGGGAAACTCAAACCCTAATTCAGGGTCCTCCCTAGTGAACTCGGGAAGACAAAAAGGCATTTATGAAGGGTGAAGCTTTGCAGATCACAAATTCTGAATACACCGGGTTGACCAGCTCATCAAGGCACGTCTTTCTATCCTTTTAGAAAGTTGAAATTCACATTTTGAATTTTTAGGGTTTTCCGACAAACCCTAATACAGGACCAGATTCAGTTTTCAGCAAAATAAGTGGTAAGACCTAAATCTTTTCTAATTACTTTTGAAGTAGTCTTTCAAATGTCTCACCACACCAAGCTTGAGGATAAACTTGAAGGAGATGATAACTTCCGAGCTTGGAAGTATAGGATTGGGTTAATCCTTGAAGAGAATGAGTTGGACTCATATGTAAAAGAAGACATCCCTATCCTAGAGGATGAAGAGGCTAAGATATTGCATAAGAAGAACTTGTTCAAGGCAAAGAGAATCATTGCTGATTCTATCAAAGACCATCTCGTACCCCATGTGTCATCTCTGAAGACACCCAAGGGGATGTTTGAGTCCCTGACCAAGCTATTTGAAGGGAAGAACATAAATCGGAAGATGACCGTGCGGAATCAATTGAAAGGGGTCAAGGTGTCGAATGGAGAAACCATTCAATCCTATTTCTCCAAGGTCTCTCAAATCAAAGAACAACTTGAAGCTGTAGATGAAATGGTGGAGAATGGAGAAATTGTAATGACCACTCTAAATGGCCTACCTAGTTCATGGGATTCCTTTATTCAAGGGATCTGTGCAAGAAAGAAATTGATCTCCTTTAGTAGACTATGGGAGGAATGTTCACAAGAAGAAGCAAGACTTGTGGCCCGAGAAGAAAAGATGGGGAATGAAGATCAAGCTCTCACAGCACACACCATGAAAGGAAAATCTAAAAGAGAGCCATCCCACTCAGGGGATCTTCACATCACCATTCTCATAAGGATAAGAAAAATATTAGATGCTTCACATGCAATGAGAAGGGTCACTTTGCTTCAGAATGTCCCAAG
This sequence comes from Larix kaempferi, assembly GCA_027924585.1. NCBI lineage: Eukaryota > Viridiplantae > Streptophyta > Pinopsida > Pinales > Pinaceae > Larix > Larix kaempferi. The sequence continues at coordinate 5,725,222 of BSBM01000732.1, read as the reverse complement.
AACAAAAGGGATAACCACAACAACAACAACTCCAGCAAGAAGAAGAGGGGTAACAAAAGAAGGTACCATGCTCATGTTGTCGAAGTTGATGAACCTCCAAAGAAGAAAGCTAGGGCAGAAAGTGATGATGACTCATCAAGTGAAGAAGAGTATGTTCTAATCTCTGCTCTCACAGGTACTATCTCCCATGGTTGTAATGATTGGTTGACAGTGGGGCTTCTAAACACATGAATGGGTTTAAAGAATATTTTGTAAATCTGTCTGAACATGAATCACCCCATAAAGTGAAACTTGGGGATGATTATCAATACCCCATCAAAGGAAGTGGTGAAGCCTCCTAGAACCTAGATTTTGGAAAATCTTTGAAGATGAAAGAAGTCCTTTATGTACCTGGGCTCAAGAAGAACCTACTCTCCATCTCTGCATTGGATGCAAAAGGAATGAGGGTTGCATTTGTGGATGGCCAAGTCCTAATGTGGCCAAAGGGTAAGACCATAGATGATGCAGTAGTAATTGGAGAGCAAAAGGGAGGTTTGTATAAATTAAAAGGACAACCTGAACATGCCATGGTGCATGATTCCATGGAGCCAAGTGAACTTTGGCATAGAATACTTGCACATATGCACTACAGAGCATTACCCATTGCAGGTAAGGCTGTAGAAGGTCTTCCTGAAATCAAGACCAAGCATGAAGGTGTTTGCAAAGGATGTGCAAAAGGAAAGAACATTAAGAAGGCATTTCCAAGCAGTGAAAGCAAGGCAAAAGGTATATTGGAAATCATCCACTCCGATGTATGTGGTCCGATGTCATCCAGTTCTCTGAGTGTGTATGCTTACTATGTCTCATTCATAGATGACTTCTCCAGGAAGACTCGGATTTACTTCTTGAAGAACAAAGATGAATTATTTGATAAGTTCAAGGAATTCAAAACCTTGATGGAGAATCAAACTGATAAGAAGATCAAAACATTCAGATCCGACAATGGTGGAGAATTCACCTCAGGTGACTTCAAGAAGCTTTGCATTGATTCAGGGATTAAGAGGGAGTTGACTGCTCCTTACAATCCACAACAGAATGGAGTTGCAGAAAGAAAGAACAGAACAATCATGGAAGCAACAAGGGCAATGTTGCATGACCAGGATCTACCTATGCATCTATGGGAAGAAGTAGCTAGAACAACTGTGTATGTACAGAACAGAACACCACACAAGATATTGGACAACAAGGCACCAGAAGAGGTCTTCTCTGGTAAGAATCCTGAAGTCAGCCATCTCAGAATATTTGGTTGTCTAGTATACACTCATGTCCCAAAGGAAAAGAGGACCAAGCTAGATCCTTTAGGAAATAAGGGTATCTTTGTGGGTTACAGTGAAAGATCGAAGGCTTACATAATATACTTTCTAGGGTTCAAGAAGATTGATGTCAGTAGGGATGTAACATTTGATGAAAACTCAGCATTCATCAAATCAAGGAAAGCACCTATCGAAGTTTATGAAGAACCTAAGGAAACTAGATTTCAAGACACTACCATGACTGAAGCAATTCCAGAAGTTGTTCGTGAGATTGAAGATCCACAAGAACCTATAGATACACCCCATGAGAACAACTCTCACAAGAGGAAACCTGCATGGGTTAGAGAGATCATTCCAGATGCAGAAATATTTGGCATTCCAGAAGAAGAACACAGAGCAAAGAAGAGAACTAGATCACATACCAGCTATGTTGCTTTACTCTGTGATATCATGAACAAAGAACCTTCCAGTTATGAAGAAGCAGCGGAAAAGAAAGAATGGAAGGATGCCATGGTCGAGGAATACTAATCAATAATGAAGAATGATGTTTGGGATTTTGTCCCAAGACCTAAAGAGAAGTCTGTTGTGACTTCCAAATGGATCTACAAAATCAAGCATGCTGCATATGGCAGCATAGAAAAATACAAGGCAAGATTCATAGCTCGTGGCTTCTATCAAAAGGAGGGAATAGATTATGAAGAAAATTTTGCTCTTGTATCCAAGTACATTTCTATAAGAACAGTAATTGCCCTGGTTGCAGCAATGAAATGGAAAATACACCAGATGGATGTCAAGACTGCTTTCTTGAATGGTGTAGTTGAAGAGGAAGTATATGTGGAGCAGCCACTCGATTTTGAAATACATGACAGGGAGTCATACGTATGCAGATTGAAGAAATCCTTGTATGGATTGAAGCAAGCTCCCAGAACTTGCTATGGTAGGATGGATAGTTTCCTATATAGTTTGGGCTTTACCAAGAGTAAAGCGGATTCCAACCTTTACTACAAGGTTGAGGAAGGGAATCATGTGATTCTACTCCTGTATGTGGATGACTTATTTGTAATAGGAGATGACAGATTGATTGTAGATACTAAGAGGAATCTTGCTGCCGAGTTCGATATGAAAGACTTGGGAATGATGCACTATTTCCTAGGTATGGAGGTGTGGCAGAGTGCAGATGGGATCTTCCTTGGTCAAGGGAAGTACACAGTAGATATCCTGAAGAGATTCGGGATGTTGGATTGCAAGGCCATGGCCACACCTATGGCATCGAACTTGAAGCTTCTATGTGATGCTTCATCTAAGCCAGTTGATATCTCTATGTATTGTCAGATGATTGGGTCCTTGATGTACCTGACGAACACGAGACCAAATATTTTCTTTGTTGTGAACACATTGAGTCAGTTCCTGACAGATCCGAGGAGTGTTCATCTGATTGCTGTAAAGCATATTCTGAGGTACCTGAAAGGTACAATGGATTATGGGCTCAAGTATGATGCAAATCAAAAGTTTAACCTACAAGGTTATGTTGATTCAGATTGGGCAGGCAGTGCTGCAGATAGGAAGAGCACATATGGGTGTTGTTTCAGTATGGGATCAGGTGTGATCTCTTGGTTTAGCAGGAAGCAGTCCTGCATAGCACTGAGTACAGTTGAGGCAGAGTATGTTGCAGCCTGTTCAGCTAGTTGTGAGGCAGTATGGCTCCGGAAGCTACTGTATGAGTTATTTGATCCCCTGCTGGAGGCTACTGGTATCTTTTATGACAACTAGAGTTGTGTGAAGCTATCTGAGAACCCAGTGTTCCACGACAGGTCGAAACACATAGAGATAAAATATCACTATATCAGGGATATGGTGCAGAGAGGAGCAGTGAATATCCTGTATGTTGCGACGGACGAGCAGATTGCAAATGTGCTGACGAAGCCACTAGCCAGAGTGAAGTTCAAGTACTTCAGAGAGAGTCTTGGTGTTCTTCAGATCGACGACACTTCGAGGAAGAAGTGATGGACACATTTTCTGAAGCCATTCCAAGCATGTTGGAAGGAGGATCCTTCACATGGCTATGGATGTAAGCGCTGGATGATGAACATCAGGACGATGTTCGAGTTTATGCTCTGAATGATCAGTTTGATCATTTATATGTATATGTATGTACGCATCATGTTGGATGCTATATATGATCAGTTGGATCATTTATATGTATATGTATGTACGCATCATGTTGGATGTTGGAGATGATCAGTTGGATCATTTATAAATGTATGTACGCATCATGTTGGATGCTTGGACCATGTATCTGTATATGTATCAGGTGGATACTGTGTATGATCAGGTAAATCATGTATGTTAATATATATCAGGTATGATCAGGTGGATCATGTGTTTGTATTTGTATTAGGTGGATACATTGTATGATCAGGTGGATCAGGTATGATGATATGTATCAGGTAGATACTTGGTATGCATTAGGTGGATGTATTGTATGATCAGGATGATCATGATGATGAGCTTCAAGATGTTTCTCCAGATGATATGTATCAGGATGATACAGTGATGATGATCAGGATGATCATGATGATGAGCTTCAAGATGTTTCTCCAGATGATATGTATCAGGATGATACAGTGATGATGATCAGGATGATCATGTGTACATCAGAATGATGTATGTTGAGTATCAGGTTGATACTCTGTGGCCATGGACAGGTTGTGCAAAGGAAATCCTGGATTTGTTCTAGGTCACATCCAGTATGAAAAAGGACTGGCACTGTGTATCACATGTAAGACCTGGGAGATCCTATAGGTCGTAGTTGTGTACCCGTAATAGCTTGGGATGCTCTTTCGAGGGTTTGTGATAGTGGACCACATGTAAGACCTGGGAGATCCGATAGGTTGGGCTGTGTGCCTGTAATAAGTCCTGGGATGCTCTTTCGAGGGTTTGTGTTGGGATGCTACATGTAAGACTTGGGAGATCCAATAGGTTGGGCTGTGTGCCCGTAATGAGTCCTAGGATGCTCTTTCGAGGGTTTGTAGTAGAGGTCACATGTAATCAGTCCTGGAGATCTTGTCGGTCGTGCTTAGGCACATAAATGTTCATGGGATGCTCTTTAGAGTTCTTGTCGGTTGTGATATGCAAATAAACGTTCCTGGGACACTCTTTTAAGGTTTTGTGATAGTCACATGTAATAAGTCCTGGAGATCTGGACAGGATGAAAAAGGCCTCAGATGCTCTTTAGCATTCTTGCTAGTCAAGAGACTCTTTTAAGGTTTTGTGATGCATGTAATAAGTCCTGAGGATTCCACAGTATGGCCAGTGATGATGAAGACCTACAGGTGGTGGGCCTACATCCAGTATGAAAAAGGGCTGGATCTGTGGAACTTCCTATGACGAGTAGATTCAGAGATTGGTTGAGATAGCAGTAGCAGTGACAGTGATGATGATGGTGCATCGATGACGATAATCCAGAGAAGAAGACTTGTGCTAGCAGATCTATGTCGAGAAATACCTTCCTAGTTAAGAGGAAGTGTTGATGTATATGTAACTTCGGAATGTATTTCATCCATGTATTTCATATATATTTATTGTACCCTTATTAGAGATGTGTTATTCCTCTATAAGGAAGTGTCGTCATGTGTATTGGCAAGTGTCACAAGTATGTTAACTTGCCGATGGGTTATTAGACCACCATGTGTGGGGTCGACCCTATTTTATGTAATATGTAATTGATGTACCTAGCTAGACAAGTCGACCCCATAAGGATATTGGGCAAACAGGTTAAGTATAAATAGAGATCGGGAGAGCTCTATTTGCATCACTCGGAAACTCATTCTTCCTTCACTCAGAAAGTGGCGCACCAGTGAGGAGGAGGATCATCTGCTACTAGGATACTATCTATGTGTATTTTGGTTGTACTTTTGTTGAGCCATTGCTCTCTCTATGTCTGAGGAAGTTGTGGGGTTTTTCACCTTAGGGTTTTCCCCACGGAAACTCTGTGTGTCTATTGTCTCATGCTTTTGATTCTTGTGATGATTGATATGCATTGATATACTATACATGTTATTCTCTCAGTCAAGATCCTAGAGTATTGTGAATTAATGCTCAAAATTTAACACTAGTCTCGTTGTTGATTGAGTTCGTGTGTTGTTTAAGTAATTCTTGGTTCACTTGCTTACTTTTTGCTTGGCTTAGTGTTTTCTTAGGGTTTTGATGCTTAGGAGAAACCTATTTAGGTCTACCTTTCCATCATAAGTGTCTCTTTTCTTTGTTTCTTTTTCACTTCATTTCCAAGCCTCGAGTTTTTCTTTTGCAAAAAATTGGTAAGTCAAGTCTTCATCGAGTCTCCTGATTCGTTTGCTTTGAACCATTTTAGATGTTTGTCTTACACACGTTTTACAGTTAGATCTTGCTTGCTTTTGTACAAAGTTCTCTTTCTTTTATATTTATCAAAAAAAGCAAAAATTGTTTCAATAGCTCAGTAGTAAGATCTTGCTTTATTTCGAGGTAGCTTAGTTTGCTTTGAAATATTCAAAAAGAAAATACAAAAAGATTTTGTTTTAGGATTGCTTAGGTTTCAAGTTTTTGAAAGAATTGTAAAAGAAAAGAGAAAATTTTGTGAATTTGAAAGCGTTATTTTTTCAGGTACTTTACTTTTATAATAGACAATTCCACACACCGCACTACAACCCTTGAGTAACAAGTAGCCCTTAAAGAAATTATTAATAAAATTTATTAGCAACATTTTTCTTTTTAGGCATACATGACATCAACTAGCTTAGGCTAGAGTTTCGAGCTTAAATCACCTAAACTACTCGGAACTAGCTTCATTACTCAACAAATGTAGTACGACTTTCATTTAGTTAAATCCATCTATATCAAATAGTCCTGGGAAACTCTACTTAAACTAGATCTAAGCACAAGGCCATGGGAGACTGGAATTATTCAGGATATCCCCTCACTTTCCTTTTGACCATAAACCAGAGTTGATTCGCATACGGGGATCCTTTTGGATTGCGGGCTTTGCTACCCTGCCCATGCATTTTGACTAAGCTAACGACTGTCCGCTCAGGTTATTTCGTATTGATGGTAGCCTTAGTATCATACCTTTAGGATTCTACATAGGTAGAGTGGGCGGTTATTCCCACTTCACCTCGGACAGTCATGGAAGGTAACCCTGTGGCAGTAATCTCGAGAAAGCGGTTTGGTGATTCAAGCGCTTGCACCCAGTGGACCTCCGGTGGACGCCATGAAACTGACCATCGATGCTTTGTTAGTCTGTTCTGGGCCCTGATCATCCCAGAGTTGCTTCCGAGAGTATTTGTATCCGTTTGATTGGTTTGATTACTTAGGAAAAAAAAAATTAGTGGTTTGTTGTTTTCTCCTTAGTTGTAGTGGCCACTAGGTTTTTACTTAGTTTTATTTTATTATAGTTATGGAGGACCAAGATCTTTGTCGGTCTCGAAGGTTTCAAAACCTTCCCCCACTTATAGTGGAGCCTCCACCGCCACCGCGACATAGGAGAATTGATTCCCATGGTTCTTTTGAACTTATGGGTGACATAGAGGTTCCTGGAGAACCATAGCCTAAAACACCAGATCGACAAGTCTTGGACACTGTCGAGGTTGAGGATCTAACTGTTGTAGAGTTTAGTACTCCTTTCAACCCTCCGCTTACAGGACTCCACGATCCACTTTTGGTACGTGTTGGTTTCGAGCAACCTGATTTTAGTGCTTATCTTTTTACACCGGGTTATACCATGGTTAGCCCAAGAGATGAGCAGGGAGTTCCACAAACTCCCACAACTTCTATGGATGCAAGGATTCTTAATCCTTCTTTCTCAAACACTGCACAATCGAATTCGTCGCAGAATGCTTCGGCCTTGACCCCATCCTTTAGTTTCAATGTTGGCATTTTAGGCATGCCGAGTTCATTAACCTTGACATCTGCCTCAGCCTCCACACCTACTTTTGGACCCAACAATGTACCTCTATCGATGATAGCAGCAGTGAGTTTTACTCAGTCTTCTGCCACACAATCATTGCAAAGTGTGACTCAGAACATTGCTTCTTCATCCATGGTTGGATCCATCCCTTCTACATCCATGCCCGCCATGGGTATGATGACGGCAACATCCACCACTACCATGTCGGGTTTCAACCCCTATCAAGGTTTTAACGTTAATCTGTCAAATATACCTATAGGGAGTATCCCCTTCTCTTTGTTTTCTGGAGGAGGGGGTAATATCATTAACCCGCAGTTCGGTGGGGTTAACCCCCAGACAAAATGGAATGCTGCCCAAGGATTTAATCCACTTACTTTTGGATGGAACAATTTCAATCCTTTCATTTCACAACCGGTGGCTGGGGGCAAACCCAACCAACAGTGCACGAACCAGGCCATGGGTGGTTCCCAGTACCAGGTTCCTATTTACCAGATGCCATCGACTCAACCACACTTACCGTTTATGGCAACTTTAAACTTGCCAGATATTTCAAATATTATGAACGACCCTGTGCGTCATGATGCTGCATGGCCACCCGTTCCCACCAAACTGCCCTCAGACATACCAAATTTTGAATTTAAAATTGGTGAGGACCCCGGCGACCATGTAACAACCTTTCATCTCTTGTGTTCCTCCAACTCACTGAAAGATGATTCCATAAGGTTGAGGCTCTTCCAAAGAACCTTGACGAGTTTTGCAACAAAGTGGTATATTGAACTACCCATGGCCTCCTTTAGCACCTTTTGGGATCTTTCCATTGTGTTCTTGAACCACTTTCAACTTCCTGTCTAGTATGATGCCGGCACAGACCTTATGTCGACATTTTGGAAAAATAAGGACACTCATCTATCTGATCATATTCAGAAGTGGCGAAGGAGAAAGAGGCTGATCAAGGCCGACATACCCCCCACATTCTTGTTAGAATGGTACCTTAAGTCTCTTCTTCCTTATGTTTCTAAGAAAGTTGCCACTTCAGGGGTGTCTTCCGAGGAGGAGGCCATTTTGAAAACTCAGCAGCTCGACTTAGTCTATGCTCAATCTGGGTTGTTGTACGAAATCATTCTTGATGCACTGAGGTCTAATATAGACCTAGGTAAGCCTAAACCTAGACCACATGCCGATGGCATAATGGGTTCGATCAATTTTGCAGCGTTTGATGCCTTAACAAAGCAGGTGCATGCCTTGTCAGTCAAACAAACTGCTGTAGAAGCAACTTCTGTTGCATCCTCCCCTTCTACAACTGAATCTGTATAGCAGGTGCAGACAAACCAAAAGTGCTCTCGGCATCCCAAAAGAAAGGGAAAGAAAGGGGAGGGAAACCAACAAAATCCAAACAATAAGCAAAATGCCGAGGAGGGGAAAAAAGAGTAAAGGAAGGCTAAGTTCCCTTGCAAACTGTGTCAAGGGGACCACCTTACTCACCAACTCCCTCTAATGGAAGAAGCCTAGAAGTTGATCCGTGAGAAGAAACCAGTTGTCTTGAAAGATCCTTTTCCTCATGGACAGAGTTCAGCTTTTGGAAACTCTAGTGCTGGGGGCACCCCAGTTGATCAGTCTTTTATCAATATGGTTAATTCATACGCTCTATTGCAAACTCGAGCTAGGAATTATACCCCGGACCCACAGCAAAAGGACATTCCTGAATCTTCTACTCCTCTTCACATACCTGTGGAAACGCTACCTAAGATACCAAAAGGTGTCTACAAATGGGTTGTGCACAACCCTAATGCGCGGGCTGCTCCTAACTACAATGTTGTGGAGGACTTAGCCCAAACCCCTTGTGTCATATCCACCTTGGAGGTACTGCAAAGTTTCCCATTGCAAAGCATTGCTCTTCTGGCAGCGATTGGGAGTGCTAATTCGACCAACATGCTTGCATGCTTTGATATGAAATATATCAAGTATCGGTTTCCGTATCATGTTTCTCTCTAGATCGAGGTTATCCATGGTCCTAAGACCATCAGACGAGCTGTAGTGGATGAGGGTGCATCTACATGCGTAATGTCTATTTCTTGTTGGAGAGCCTTGGGTGAACCTGAGTTAGCTCCCTCAAACACGATACTCACTGCCTTCGATGGAAGATCCTTCCGTCCACACGGAGTCTTACCATCCTTCGATGTCGAACTTGCAGGCAAGCTAATATTAGTAGAGGTCGAAGTTCTAGATGCCCCACTCGATTACAACTTGTTGTTCAGTAGGAGATGGACATATGCCATGCAGGCAGTGCCATTAGTTGTTTTCCGGGTCATAATGTTCCTGTTATCACACCATAGTAGCAGGGCTACTATTCTTGTACAGCAGATATCTGCATACTCCAGAGCTTCATTTATTCCAGAGCATGGCTATATATTATGGATCACTCATGATCAGAGCAGTATATTATTCAGATTTGTATATGACCTTGTGTCAAGGCTGAGCCTTGAGAGTTCAGATTGGATGACTGATGTGACCACTTATCCCATTACAGTTTCAGTTCAGTGCCTAGAGATATACTTCAGCAGTGTTTCAGATGATGCATGATGATTGCTATTATGATGATGTTGTATGATCTATGGATATGTTCTCACTGACAGTGGATTATTAGCTTGTTGATTTAGTCATGATTATAGCATGTGCTTGGTATATTATTTCTGATGTGGCAAACTATTTAAAATGAACTGTAAACCTTAAAATGGACAATTGCTTGCACTTTTAGGTCATCTAACAAAACTTACCGGTATTTCACCTTACATAGACATGGTCTTTCCCGACACCTGTTGTCTGCTAGTGTAGGCTCCATATCCACTTGTCTCCATCCATACATGACCTTCCTGTTTGACTTTAAACCCTGACTTGTCTTATTTGACTTTCCGATACTGAGGACTTCCCCATTTTTCTACCTCTGTGTTTGGACCGCATCCCTGTTTATTCAGTGTCTCGGCTCTGAGTTGGTGACAGAACTTGCCTTTGGTGAGTTGGATTGTAGGCCTTGGCTCGAACTCCCCCTAGTCACTTGAGATGTTGTTGGCTAAAACTGAAAGCTCATGTTCTACCTGTGGAAACTAAATAGATTCGCCCATGGAAACAAAAAAGGGCAAGAGCAATGAAAAGCTAAAAATACTCCTCGAAGAGTATAAAGAAAGGTCCAAAAAGCAATAGTTCTTAAAAGCTATATCTAAACAATTGCTGACCTTGTGAATATATAAAAAAACATGCCCTGGATGCAAGCTGCAACTAGTTGTGCTTCTCAGCACATCTGAAATCCGAAGGGTTATGTAGGCCAAAAAGGCCATGGAAATAAATTGAATGATCCTAATGAACTTGGATCAACTTGATGTAGACATGGTGCCTAAAGTTGAATAAGCACTCTCTAAACAACTTATCCATTTGTGAGGCACAGCCATCCCCCGTGTTCTTTTGTCCAGCACAGAGTTTGTAGCTTCCCCCTTCTCCCAGTCCAAAGTATTTTTGAGTTAAGTTAGACAAGTCAAACCCTTGGCCCAACCTTGCTCCTAGCCTTCATCCTTCACTAGCAGTTTGACCATGTCCAATGGGTAAGTTTGTCATTTGAACTAGGGTGCAAGTAATTTTATATTATCACGGAATATGTTAACTTAATTAATGCCACTGAATGGAATTTATACTTTGAGCTTAGCTATGAAGTGATTAAAGAAGCATTGTCTTAGTCTACTGATATGGTTTATCCTTGATTATATATATTCTTGGGATCCGTGATGATGTGGACCATGTATGATGATTATTGGTGATGATTTATGGTCCCACATGTTTGATGATGATGTCATATGATGGACATATGATACAGATGATGTTTGATCCAGTTCAGCAGGTTATTATTATTACAGATCAGCAGATTATACATTGTCCATATATGGTGGACCCTACAGCTGGCCCATTAGGGCAACCCAGGGTGTATGAGTACTCATTCCTAGTGGATTTGGGTCTTCTGGATCCATTGAGACACTTATCTTTCAGTTCCGGGCACTTCTGGCAGTGATTGATGCAGTTTTACACTTGTTGACCAGATTTGGGGCTGATTTCCCAGCATGAGCAGCAGGGGCCCCGAGAGGCCAGTTCACCTAGGGCGCTGATGATGGAGGGGGTGGTCCAGCCACTTGTTATTACCATTTATCCCCCCTCCCGGAGAGCCTGGTGGGCTCAGATGGACAGCGCTAGCACCCTAGGAGGCAGTTTTGGCACTTTCACAGTTCCCGAGGCAGTTAAAAAATGGGATAAAGTGGTCACTGAGGAAATCGATTTGGGCAATTGAGGCAAGGTTTTGGCATTTGGTTTTCACAGAGGTCTTCCAGGTTGATCTCACTATCTTCCAGTCATTTTTCACCATGTGGGTATCTCCAGATTGATCACAGGAGGACATTTACTGCTCGACTGTCATGGATTCTGAGGACAGTTTTGGTCATTATTATTATATTGGACATATTTTTATTATTTCATTGTGCCTTGGGGTGAGCTAGCAAGGATTTATACCTCCTAGCCCCACCATGTGCTTATTTTATCATGTCCTAGTCATCATGAGGTGGATTATTGTACTTTATACCCCTCTTGTGGGATGACGTCACCCTCTATTGTACCATTTATTGAGGGCGCTATTGTTATGTTGAGTGATCCATGTGATATTATGTTATGGATTCATCTTAGCCATTGATTATGTTGTGAGATCTTTTAATCTCAACCACTCATTTCAAAAAGTGGTTTTGAGATCTAGGGTTTTGGTCTTTATTATCCTATATAAGGAGGAGACCCCCTCATTGTAAAATCATCTAGAGATTTTTGGCTCTTGGCTCTTGGAATAAAATTTCTATCTTTTGGAGTACATGCTTGGATTGGAGTGGATGTTGGTTGTTTCGATTGTAAATGCTATTGTCCATTGCACTGGAGGATCTTTTGTAGCTTTCTTGCGTATTTGCCATACTTTATTTGCAGGTTGAGAGGGCGACTTTGACAAGTGCGAATTGGTGGGGAGGCTTGCCCTTCAAGCTTGGAAGAAGTCGTTTTGGGTTTGACAGGGAGTGGTTTTGCCTTTGTGTCAACTATTCTATGTTTTTCTCTCTCTTGTTTGCATCTACCTTCAATTTGTTAAACTAATTGATGCTTTGCTCCTTGGCTTGACAGGTTAGAAGGAATCTCATGTGGCTTGGAAAAATCGATTTGGCAAGAGGGCTTCAACAATTCTCCATTTGATCTTTGGCAAAGTAATCCTCGTCTCAACTAGCATTCATCTCTTCATCCAGGTATGTCCCAAGAGGTATGATCTTCTCTTCCTTGAATCTTCCATAATTTCTAGATCACAAAAACCCTAATCAAATTAAAACCCTTGTTTTTGGTATTTCTTAGATTTACTTAGATCTACCCTTGCATTTGAAAAGATATTAAGAACCCACCTCTATAGGATCCACCCCTAGTTGGATCTATAGTTTGGTGGTGATTGGCTAAAAATTGACACACTTTTCAATGCATAAAGCCTTCTTAAACCTAAATCGATTTTCCTAAGAGAAGCTTGTTTGGTAAGATCTAGCACATGGGTAGGTGAGATCCCACTTGATTTGACATCTAGACACTTGATAACCAATACCCATATCCTTACTTTGGTGAAAACTACCTTGTGGACACCTTTCCACGTTTTGAGGGGTTGAAACCCCCTTTTGATCTTCTTGGCATCTTGAAACTTAGATCTACTTAGATCTACCCATTGGATTCACTTGAAACTTTGAAGGAACATAGATCGGGGCACTAACACCCCGGATCTACATTTTGGTGGCCATTGGACTTGGTTTGGTCCACCAAACCCCCTTTTTGCCTCTCCTTGAGAAAGTCGCACCCCTTGGGAGTTTTGAGTTGGACCACTTCTAGGAAGTGGGTGTTGGAGATTTTCGTGGATTTGGAATGCCCATGCCTTGAAACCTAGGTCTAGACTATCCTTTTGTCCCGATCTACCTTGGGGATTGCATTCCTTGTTTTAAGGAATTGTGGTCCACTTTTGGTCATCACTCAAAAAACCTAGATCTAGTAAAATCTAACCATTGGATCACACCCATATCACTTGACTTGGCTTCTAGGTGTCCCGATCTACACTTTGACATCTTTCTTGACTCCATTAGCCCACTAAACAAGGCACTAGTCCTTCTCCAAGCAAGGCGCACTTCTTGGGATTAGTGTCAAACCCTAGATCTAGCACATGGGTAATCCTAGAACCAACTCTAACTTGTAGATCTAACCTAGATCTAGCCTATAGTACCATCTTCACACTTAACTTCACCTTGTGGGCCCACCTAGAACCATTTCACACTTCCCAAGGCAACAAGACCCACTTGTGTAAACACATGGTACTATACTTAGTAATCATACCCCATCAAGTGGCCTAAACCATACATAGGTTGAAACACTAACTATCCATGATACCACCTTCAACCATACCTTAAACATTAGGTCCACTTAGCCTTGCATTGGTTTCCGTAACTCATTACTTACCTACCCTTAGAAACCTTTGTTTGGGTCCAATCAACTGTGATTGGGGTATAGGGTCTCCCCCTTGGTCTAGTTATACCTTGACCTAAAGCGAAGAGTGCCTCGGTTGACGTGACTCCCACCTGCATTGGGAACCGTGGCATCTCTTAGGTCACCTCTTTAGTTGCCTAACTCCTCTACCGTCCCGGATGGGATACCTCTAGGGGCAACTACAAGTTGTGTGATAACATTTTTGGCGCCGTTGCCGGGGAAGGTAGAGGCCTACCCTGGTTCGACATTTATTTTCAAGCCTTACTCCCCTCTCTTTGCCAACATTAACATTTTTGGCGCCGTTGCCGGGGAGGTAGAGGCCTACCTTGGTTCAACATATGTTTTGTCTCACTCTCTCCCTGCACTTTAAACGACATACATCTTGGTAGAAGAGTTTTAAAATCTACCTGGCGACTCCACATAAGCGACTCCACTGGTGATCGATCCTATCATTATCTAGAACCCATGGGGTGCATCATTTGGTACTTAGGTTCTTGATTTAAAAATAAAAATAAATAAAATAAATAAAATAATCCATGGCTGCTTCTGAGCGGCCTAGAACTTTCGGTCGATTAAAAGTCTTTGACTTCTCAAAAATTATTGGGTATCCTCATCATATCCCTCATCAAGCCCGTGAAAGGTTGCCTAAATTCGATGGAAGTTATGAAATCTCTGCTGAAAGACACCTTGAACTTTTTAGGGAAATTATTAAAGATTTATCCATAACCTATGAGGATGTGTGTATGAAACTATTGGCTTCATCCTTCAAAGAAAGAGCTGAGATCTGGTTCTTAGATTTGAAGCCCAATAGCATTTCCGGGTATGACATGTTTGAGCAAAGTTTCTTAGAAAGATGGGGAAGTGAATCCGATGATATATATTTTTCAAATCAAAACCTTCCCCTTTTTGATCCTATTGTTGAATCTGTTAATAATCAAGCATCAAGTGAATTGTCAACACCCGAAGATGACCCATCCTGCTCAATTTCTTTTGAGGATAAGTCTTCCACTTTTGAGTCGATTGAAAGTCAAACCCATAATCATTGTATAAATCATAATTTTTCAAGTTCCTTTTTAGGTAGCCCTAGTCCTAATCTTGAGGAAATTTCTGAGAATGAGCCTTTAGTCAACAAGTCTATTGAAGTTCCTCCTTCGGAGAAACTCATTAATCATTCTATCATTAACAATCCTTTAATTTCTCATCATCTTTCTGAAGAAGAAGAAAGTGGGGACATTGACCAAGATCCATTAGTGGTGGTTTCACATGATCATTGTGCAAATAATCAAGATGCTATAAATGAACTTGTTGATTTTATCCCTGACAATTTAAATAAAAATGATTATTTATCCTCAAATGAATTTAATGATGAATCAATAGAAGGTCAAGATGAGGATAAATTAGTGAATCACACTAGATGCTCTAATCTTTGTTCCACTTCTTATAATGAGTCTTTAAAAATTTCCATCCTTAGCCAAAATAGCTTCATCCATTTATTAGAATTAAAATCTTGTCCTCGGTTTGTAAATATAAGACTTGATCAAAAGTTTATCATTCCCAGAATAAACAATTTTGCTTTAAAAGGCTTTTCCTTTTGTCAAATTCCAAGGCCAAATTTTTCTATCCATCTGGGAGAAATTGCTTCCACCCTCCCTACCCATCTTTTTCAATCATCTTTGGGTTGGTGGTCTAGTCAATCTTTTGCTTTTAAAATTTTCAATAAGAAGTATAAGCATGACTACATGTTTGGAGAAAAAGCACTTCATTTCCCTTTTCAGTCACTTTGGAACCATAATGCTGATTGTCAAGTTATTAATCATTCCTGGTGGCTAGAAAAGGTGTTTAAGGATCAATTCCATCTTTTCTCCATTTTTGAGCATCAAGTGGGTTTGACTTTGATCTTTCGTCTTCTAAGCTTTAATTTGTCCCCACTGGGTTTCTATTTAATCATCAGTCCCAAAGAGAATCAAATTGAATATGTGAGAGAAGCAAATGAAGAAGTTAATTTGTGTGAAAATGAACCGAATCACATGTCTTATATCTTCCCTCCATCCATCTCTGAGTTCAACTTGCATAAGTTTTATGATCCTGTCAATTCTTGGATGGAGGATGTTTGCATCAATCATTTTTCTCTTTGGCATGATCTCATTTTTCCTCACTCAAATTTTTCTTCAATTTTTGAACAAGTTAAGAAGATTGGAATCTCAAATTCAGTAGTCTTTAATACAATCTTGACTTGCTTTATCAACAAAAATCTAAGAAGAATCATTAACCTGTTTGATGAATGGTTACACTGGATTTATGATTTTACCTAACATTTGTGCTAATTGGTTAGAGTAGGGTAGGTAGGTCTTGAATAAGCTCACTTGAGCAGTAGGATTTGTGTGATTTTTCTTTTTCTGTGTGATGAGTATTGTCCCTTTTTCTTCTTCTGCCTGAGTTGAGTCTTGCTCCTTCCTAAGCTTTTCTCTTCTCCTGCATGCATTTAAGAAATTATAGTTAGCATTTCTATTGTTAGCTGCCTGTGCTGGTTGAGATTTGCCTGATTTAAGAATGTACTCTTTTCCTCCTGCACAGTAAATAAAAATGATAATAATATATGCCATGTTAGTTTATATTTATATTTTGGCGCATTTCAGTTCATGCTTTAGATTAAATTTCAGTTCAGTTTTATTTTATTTTATCCCATACATGCTCCATGATGGTATTCTAGTTTTTGTGAGAGCAGGAACAGGTGCAAGATGAAAGCTGAAAGCAAGGATGGTGCAGTGCTGGATTGAAGATTGATGCAGAGCAGTTCGAGGCCAGAGATTCTGAGGTTCTCAAGCGCTCTCTCCCTTAGAGCACTTGTCCCAGCCGGAGCCAGATGTTATCACACCATAGTAGCAGGGCTACTATTCTTGTACAGCAGATATCTGCATACTCCAGAGCTTCATTTATTCCAGAGCATGGCTATATATTATGGATCACTCATGATCAGAGCAGTATATTATTCAGATTTGTATATGACCTTGTGTCAAGGCTGAGCCTTGAGAGTTCAGATTGGATGACTGATGTGACCACTTATCCCATTACAGTTTCAGTTCAGTGCCTAGAGATATACTTCAGCAGTGTTTCAGATGATGCATGATGATTGCTATTATGATGATGTTGTATGATCTATGGATATGTTCTCACTGACAGTGGATTATTAGCTTGTTGATTTAGTCATGATTATAGCATGTGCTTGGTATATTATTTCTGATGTGGCAAACTATTTAAAATGAACTGTAAACCTTAAAATGGACAATTGCTTGCACTTTTAGGTCATCTAACAAAACTTACCGGTATTTCACCTTACATAGACATGGTCTTTCCCGACACCTGTTGTCTGCTAGTGTAGGCTCCATATCCACTTGTCTCCATCCATACATGACCTTCCTGTTTGACTTTAAACCCTGACTTGTCTTATTTGACTTTCCGATACTGAGGACTTCCCCATTTTTCTACCTCTGTGTTTGGACCGCATCCCTGTTTATTCAGTGTCTCGGCTCTGAGTTGGTGACAGAACTTGCCTTTGGTGAGTTGGATTGTAGGCCTTGGCTCGAACTCCCCCTAGTCACTTGAGATGTTGTTGGCTAAAACTGAAAGCTCATGTTCTACCTGTGGAAACTAAATAGATTCGCCCATGGAAACAAAAAAGGGCAAGAGCAATGAAAAGCTAAAAATACTCCTCGAAGAGTATAAAGAAAGGTCCAAAAAGCAATAGTTCTTAAAAGCTATATCTAAACAATTGCTGACCTTGTGAATATATAAAAAAACATGCCCTGGATGCAAGCTGCAACTAGTTGTGCTTCTCAGCACATCTGAAATCCGAAGGGTTATGTAGGCCAAAAAGGCCATGGAAATAAATTGAATGATCCTAATGAACTTGGATCAACTTGATGTAGACATGGTGCCTAAAGTTGAATAAGCACTCTCTAAACAACTTATCCATTTGTGAGGCACAGCCATCCCCCGTGTTCTTTTGTCCAGCACAGAGTTTGTAGCTTCCCCCTTCTCCCAGTCCAAAGTATTTTTGAGTTAAGTTAGACAAGTCAAACCCTTGGCCCAACCTTGCTCCTAGCCTTCATCCTTCACTAGCAGTTTGACCATGTCCAATGGGTAAGTTTGTCATTTGAACTAGGGTGCAAGTAATTTTATATTATCACGGAATATGTTAACTTAATTAATGCCACTGAATGGAATTTATACTTTGAGCTTAGCTATGAAGTGATTAAAGAAGCATTGTCTTAGTCTACTGATGTGGTTTATCCTTGATTATATATATTCTTGGGATCCGTGATGATGTGGACCATGTATGATGATTATTGGTGATGATTTATGGTCCCACATGTTTGATGATGATGTCATATGATGGACATATGATACAGATGATGTTTGATCCAGTTCAGCAGGTTATTATTATTACAGATCAGCAGATTATACATTGTCCATATATGGTGGACCCTACAGCTGGCCCATTAGGGCAACCCAGGGTGTATGAGTACTCATTCCTAGTGGATTTGGGTCTTCTGGATCCATTGAGACACTTATCTTTCAGTTCCGGGCACTTCTGGCAGTGATTGATGCAGTTTTACACTTGTTGACCAGATTTGGGGCTGATTTCCCAGCATGAGCAGCAGGGGCCCCGAGAGGCCAGTTCACCTAGGGCGCTGATGATGGAGGGGGTGGTCCAGCCACTTGTTATTACCATTTATCCCCCCTCCCGGAGAGCCTGGTGGGCTCAGATGGACAGCGCTAGCACCCTAGGAGGTAGTTTTGGCACTTTCACAGTTCCCGAGGCAGTTAAAAAATGGGATAAAGTGGTCACTGAGGAAATCGATTTGGGCAATTGAGGCAAGGTTTTGGCATTTGGTTTTCACAGAGGTCTTCCAGGTTGATCTCACTATCTTCCAGTCATTTTTCACCATGTGGGTATCTCCAGATTGATCACAGGAGGACATTTACTGCTCGACTGTCATGGATTCTGAGGACAGTTTTGGTCATTATTATTATATTGGACATATTTTTATTATTTCATTGTGCCTTGGGGTGAGCTAGCAAGGATTTATACCTCCTAGCCCCACCATGTGCTTATTTTATCATGTCCTAGTCATCATGAGGTGGATTATTGTACTTTATACCCCTCTTGTGGGATGACGTCACCCTCTATTGTACCATTTATTGAGGGCGCTATTGTTATGTTGAGTGATCCATGTGATATTATGTTATGGATTCATCTTAGCCATTGATTATGTTGTGAGATCTTTTAATCTCAACCACTCATTTCAAAAAGTGGTTTTTAGATCTAGGGTTTTGGTCTTTATTATCCTATATAAGGAGGAGACCCCCTCATTGTAAAATCATCTAGAGATTTTTGGCTCTTGGCTCTTGGAATAAAATTTCTATCTTTTGGAGTACATGCTTGGATTGGAGTGGATGTTGGTTGTTTCGATTGTAAATGCTATTGTCCATTGCACTGGAGGATCTTTTGTAGCTTTCTTGCGTATTTGCCATACTTTATTTGCAGGTTGAGAGGGCGACTTTGACAAGTGCGAATTGGTGGGGAGGCTTGCCCTTCAAGCTTGGAAGAAGTCGTTTTGGGTTTGACAGGGAGTGGTTTTGCCTTTGTGTCAACTATTCTATGTTTTTCTCTCTCTTGTTTGCATCTACCTTCAATTTGTTAAACTAATTGATGCTTTGCTCCTTGGCTTGACAGGTTAGAAGGAATCTCATGTGGCTTGGAAAAATCGATTTGGCAAGAGGGCTTCAACAATTCTCCATTTGATCTTTGGCAAAGTAATCCTCGTCTCAACTAGCATTCATCTCTTCATCCAGGTATGTCCCAAGAGGTATGATCTTCTCTTCCTTGAATCTTCCATAATTTCTAGATCACAAAAACCCTAATCAAATTAAAACCCTTGTTTTTGGTATTTCTTAGATTTACTTAGATCTACCCTTGCATTTGAAAAGATATTAAGAACCCACCTCTATAGGATCCACCCCTAGTTGGATCTATAGTTTGGTGGTGATTGGCTAAAAATTGACACACTTTTCAATGCATAAAGCCTTCTTAAACCTAAATCGATTTTCCTAAGAGAAGCTTGTTTGGTAAGATCTAGCACATGGGTAGGTGAGATCCCACTTGATTTGACATCTAGACACTTGATAACCAATACCCATATCCTTACTTTGGTGAAAACTACCTTGTGGACACCTTTCCACGTTTTGAGGGGTTGAAACCCCCTTTTGATCTTCTTGGCATCTTGAAACTTAGATCTACTTAGATCTACCCATTGGATTCACTTGAAACTTTGAAGGAACATAGATCGGGGTACTAACACCCCGGATCTACATTTTGGTGGCCATTGGACTTGGTTTGGTCCACCAAACCCCCTTTTTGCCTCTCCTTGAGAAAGTCGCACCCCTTGGGAGTTTTGAGTTGGACCACTTCTAGGAAGTGGGTGTTGGAGATTTTCGTGGATTTGGAATGCCCATGCCTTGAAACCTAGGTCTAGACTATCCTTTTGTCCCGATCTACCTTGGGGATTGCATTCCTTGTTTTAAGGAATTGTGGTCCACTTTTGGTCATCACTCAAAAAACCTAGATCTAGTAAAATCTAACCATTGGATCACACCCATATCACTTGACTTGGCTTCTAGGTGTCCCGATCTACACTTTGACATCTTTCTTGACTCCATTAGCCCACTAAACAAGGCACTAGTCCTTCTCCAAGCAAGGCGCACTTCTTGGGATTAGTGTCAAACCCTAGATCTAGCACATGGGTAATCCTAGAACCAACTCTAACTTGTAGATCTAACCTAGATCTAGCCTATAGTACCATCTTCACACTTAACTTCACCTTGTGGGCCCACCTAGAACCATTTCACACTTCCCAAGGCAACAAGACCCACTTGTGTAAACACATGGTACTATACTTAGTAATCATACCCCATCAAGTGGCCTAAACCATACATAGGTTGAAACACTAACTATCCATGATACCACCTTCAACCATACCTTAAACATTAGGTCCACTTAGCCTTGCATTGGTTTCCGTAACTCATTACTTACCTACCCTTAGAAACCTTTGTTTGGGTCCAATCAACTGTGATTGGGGTATAGGGTCTCCCCCTTGGTCTAGTTATACCTTGACCTAAAGCGAAGAGTGCCTCGGTTGACGTGACTCCCACCTGCATTGGGAACCGTGGCATCTCTTAGGTCACCTCTTTAGTTGCCTAACTCCTCTACCGTCCCGGATGGGATACCTCTAGGGGCAACTACAAGTTGTGTGATAACAGTTCCCACATGAAGGAAAGATCATCATAGTTGATCAACTTTCCTTTACCCAGAAGAACAACCAGGCTTCATCAGACTCATCCATTCTGTTTATTGATCAATATGGCCGAGTCAATGAGAGTTTAGGAGAAGGGCTCTATGGGTCCTTAATAGGCACTTTTTACCTACCTGCTCCTACCTTGTTCATTGGTTCTGAAGAATGTTCATATTCTGAGACCTCCACCATCTGTTCAACGATAGATGCACAGAGTCTCCCCATTGAATCAGAACCAGCTGTGCCTATACCTGTTGCAGAGATAACCCACATGGATTCAAAACAACCTGCAATAGAACATATCATGACTCCATTGGTCTCTATCGAGTCGGATATGGACCCTGCCCCTACACGATCAACGGACTCTACCCTCTCTCCCGATAGTTTAGACACGGTTTTTCCTTCTAACGAAACATTTTTGGAAGCTATGATAGGCTTGGATTGCTCTCAAGAAATTATGCACCCCAGGTCCTATTTACTTCCCATTCTAAACTTTATTGAGAGAGGAGAGTTCTCTCCGAGACCCAGTGTAATGTCCCTTATTTGGAATTTTATTAAAATGGCAATTTTCCACTTTTTTTCCCTTGTTCGACCTTTGACTAGTTTTGATCTCTAGGTCCCAAATTTGCCCCAAATGATCCCAAATCTTCTGAGAAGGTATATGAATGATATTAGAACATAAATATGTGTTTCAGGGATGCCTTTGGACCTTTAAAATACTTCTGCAAATCCTCTTTCAATTCTGATCAATGTAGGTAACTTTACTAGTGATTTTCCTTTGACTAGTATTGGTCTCTAGGTCTCAAATTGACTCCAAATGCCTTCAAATCTTCAAGGAAGGTGTATGAATGATATTAGAACTTGAATATGATGTTTATGGATGACATATGGCCACCAAAAGACCTCTGCAAACTCTCTTAATATTCTGGACCAATTATGCAATTTTACTAGTAATTTGGGGTTCAAATCCCCCTGGGGTAAACAATGAAAATGGCTTCCCAAATGCCTCCAAACCCACTCAAATTTATGAACAGAGGTATGTAATGTGTTAAGTATGTTATTAAAGTCTCATATGCACCATTAATGGATTATTACAACTGTTCTCACCCTCTCCCATTCGACTGCAAAAATCCCCAATTCGACCCTTGGGGAAATGTCACTATTTCACCTCCCAATGCAACTAAATTGAGTAAAAATGCTTCAAATGCTCAAGTACAGTACATGAAACTTGTAGAAGACATCCATGGCAGTATATTTATCACAAATATATCAGAGAATCATCCATTCATTCGAAATCATCATCAACACATTGGCTCACAACAAGGTAGTGGGGAAATGGCATTGTTCTTCCATTAAAAATGAGATTTATACATTTCTACTTGGAATTTCGACCTGAAACTTTTTGGAGATGAAGAACAGAGTATTTACTTCATATTACAAAAGAAATGGGGCATTAAAAGCTTCCCCAAAGAGTACAATAGCTCACCAAAAACGCCCTCCCTCAAGGATCAAGAATATGCCATCAAAAATGGAAATGGTTGAAGGAGTGAGCTGCAATAGAAGAAACCATGAGCTGCCCTGTAGCTTACACCTGCAAATAAAGACTCCATTAAAGCTCCAAATGAAAGGTCTGAATGGCCTTTCCAATTACCAACTTGGATGGGAATCTTTCACCCTCGAAATTGGCTAAGGCAAGAAACTAGTCATCCACTAGCTCTCCCTCTTCACAAATGCAATTGCAAATTCTACAAATGATCAAAAGCTGGTTTCCTTCTTTGTTATTGACATTTATAAACTTCTAATGTCCTCCATGGGTCGAATTCCTTCCAAGAGACTCATGCCAACTCAAGTTGGGAAGAGATTCCAAAGAATGCCACTTGTACAACAATTCCTAGTCTCCCACTTCCACCAAATCACATGTGGAAGCATCTTAGCTGCCCTAACACCCTTGAGCGCCCTCTTGGAGTCTATTTTTAGCCCTGACATGTCATATATGTCATATGTCAGCCTTCAGGTCTGATTTGTGTCATAGGTGTCATAGCATCTTCATCATTGTTGTCATAGAGCTAGGGAATCTAGCCCAAGTGTCTCACTAGCTCCAAATTGCCTCTTCCTCTTCCATGGGAGTTACTCTTCCTCTATATTTCGACCTTAGATGAGTCATGCAATGAATAATACCTTTTGGACTCCCCCAAGTATGTTACCATTCACCTTGAATTCGAATTGGTGAGAGAATGATGCCAAATGTAGTGGGGAAATCTAGCCATATGTGGGTCCCACTTCCTCCATGTGTCTTCATCATGAAATGCCACTTTGATTTTCACTTGTATATATTTATTTATCTCCTTTATTAAATATTTATTCCATTCTAATGTTCAAACATCCTTTATTATCCCCATTATTCCAAATCCCAAAGCTTCCACCCCAAACCTAGGAAACTAGTAATTTTCCTCCTTGGCAATTATTTGACCTTTAGCATCAATTTGACAAACTCTAATGAATAGAGCCAATGTGACCCAATACCAAATTTGGGACATGACAAATCCTCCCTTCCCAATATTGCTTGTCCTCAAGCAATTTTAAATGTGGGTGTTGAAGAACCTGCTTTCTGTATAATTCTTTGAAGTTGCCATTGAATTGCCCAACCTTGAGTCTTTGAGTTTCCATGAAGATTTTAGAGAGAAACCACCATGCTTGCTGCTGCACTACTCTGATTAAAATCACTTTATTAAGTGGGGAATCCATTTCCCATATTGCTTGCTTCCCCAAAAAATATGAAACCAATGAGATAAAAATTATTCCAGGGTCCCATTGCTTGTATTGCACCCCAACAATTAAAAGTGCTCTCCAACCCATACCATCAGATAAGAGGATTCCTGGATCCCATTTTCTTGTATGCATTCTTCCAAACATCATGAGTACAAAATATATATCATCAAAGTACATAACAACATAATGAAAATGTACATAAAGGAGATGCTTCATCAAAGAGTCATGAAAGTGCTTATACCTCCAAGCATGTAGACCACCATTTTCCAAGTGCATACAATCTTCAAGTGACCCATCAAATCTGCTCCAATGACATAGGTGAGGATCCCATGTCCAATAGTGCTGCTCCAAGAGAATGTGATATGCATCAAAATATTCAGCCATGCATTCTTTCATCCAAGAAGTGAATGAAGAATCTCCATTAAAATCTGAACCAAATAATGAGTAGGAAAAACAAGGAGACTTCAAATGACTCAAAGAAGTCTCACCCATACATCCATGAATGTGAGAATCATAAAGATGTAACAAAGTATGTGGCTGCCAACAAAAATGTTCTCCCATCATAAATCTATTCACCCAAGTGTTGGATGAAATTCCTCTAACATCGAATGAACCCAGTGTTGAGCAAGAAAAACCATGAGTCTTCAAGTGACTCAAATCCATATCATAGGTGCATCCATGTAGATGTGAATCATCATAAAGTGACAAATTATGCTGCTGCAATTGTGAATAAGAATGTGCTCCAACCATATCATCATGAAAGTTAAATCTAGGAGTTCCATACTCCTCATGTGGCGCCATCAAAAAGAACCCTTTCACCCATACTTCATTGAGACTAATATTGCAAAACATGGAATTGTAGGATGTAGGAGAATGAACTAAATCACCCAAATGATCAAAAAGTGCAGAAGTTTCATCATGGGAAGGATCCATGTGGGTAGTATCATGCAGCTCCTTCAAAAGTGTAAACTCCTTGTCATAGTTTGGTTCCAATGTAGAGGAATCATGCTCTTCTTTAAAAATTGCATAACCTTCATCAAGAGACAATTCAAATTCCTCTTCCACCACATCAAGTGTTTGGATCTCTTCAAGTTCATCTTCAAACACATCAAGAACATTCAAATTTTCACATTTCTCATGATCCACCATGTCATGAGAATCCTCCAAACAATCTACCATTTGACAATCTGAAACATAGGAGGAAAAACAAGTATCTTGCAACTTTTCAAGAAGTTGCTCATTTTGAATTGTGAGCTTATGAATATCCTCATTATTCTTCAAGTATGCATCATGTAACAATTCATTAAGCTCAAACAAATGGTTTCTATCAAAAAGCAAAGACATGAAATTACCTTTGATGTGACACATTGCTCTTTGAATCTTCTCCATGTCTTCAAGGAAGGATGTTTCCTCCAATGAAGTAGCTCTCCAACAAGAATTTGACACCAATGCTTGAGTGTCATGGAGAATGCTGAGGGACTCTTGGATCTTCTTTTCATTCATCTTTAAGGACCCTTCAAGAAAATGAGGCTCTTGCAAATGAACCTCCTCATCTTCTTCATTTTTTCTTGGACCAACTTCATGAAGCTCAAGTGGTGATGGGGAAGTTGATCTTGGTTCTTCTTCAACTGCTGCAAGGTCTTCATTATCATGCTTAATGGAACTTGGGCTTGCAGCAACACTTTCAAAAGTGATCTCTATGTCACCAACATAGAGGTGTGAGCACCCATCAATAGGTACTCCTTCATAGTTTAAGCATCCATCAGTAGATGCTCTTTGGTTCATGTCTAAGCTAGAAGGTGTCTCGAAATGATCTTCCATATTTTCAATAGAATATTCTTCACTATCTTGTGATGTCTCTTCCTTTTGCTCCTTCAAGCAAGCTGTTGCATTTTGCCCCTTGGTTTCCTTAAAATCAATAATTTTTTCCACAAGTTCGATAGAAAACAATTCGAATCCTTCCTTAATTTGCTTGGTCATATCTTCAAATATTGTTTTCATAATTTTTATATGCTCCTCACCATCATATGAGGCTCCCTTTTCATCCCTAGTCATAGTTCCCTCAAAAAATTTGCTCTTCTTCTCCTACTTTTTTTTTTTCCTCTTCAACAAAAGCACTTTTGGTTTCAATATATAATGGTGGTACCTAAATTCTTTTCCTCATAGATATTATACCACATCAGGTGCCAAGATCATGCTCTGATACCACTGTAATGTCCCTTATTTGGAATTTTATTAAAATGGCAATTTTCCACTTTTTTTCCCTTGTTCGACCTTTGACTAGTTTTGATCTCTAGGTCCCAAATTTGCCCCAAATGATCCCAAATCTTCTGAGAAGGTATATGAATGATATTAGAACATAAATATGTGTTTCAGGGATGCCTTTGGACCTTTAAAATACTTCTGCAAATCCTCTTTCAATTCTGATCAATGTAGGTAACTTTACTAGTGATTTTCCTTTGACTAGTATTGGTCTCTAGGTCTCAAATTGACTCCAAATGCCTTCAAATCTTCAAGGAAGGTGTATGAATGATATTAGAACTTGAATATGATGTTTATGGATGACATATGGCCACCAAAAGACCTCTGCAAACTCTCTTAATATTCTGGACCAATTATGCAATTTTACTAGTAATTTGGGGTTCAAATCCCCCTGGGGTAAACAATGAAAATGGCTTCCCAAATGCCTCCAAACCCACTCAAATTTATGAACAGAGGTATGTAATGTGTTAAGTATGTTATTAAAGTCTCATATGCACCATTAATGGATTATTACAACTGTTCTCACCCTCTCCCATTCGACTGCAAAAATCCCCAATTCGACCCTTGGGGAAATGTCACTATTTCACCTCCCAATGCAACTAAATTGAGTAAAAATGCTTCAAATGCTCAAGTACAGTACATGAAACTTGTAGAAGACATCCATGGCAGTATATTTATCACAAATATATCAGAGAATCATCCATTCATTCGAAATCATCATCAACACATTGGCTCACAACAAGGTAGTGGGGAAATGGCATTGTTCTTCCATTAAAAATGAGATTTATACATTTCTACTTGGAATTTCGACCTGAAACTTTTTGGAGATGAAGAACAGAGTATTTACTTCATATTACAAAAGAAATGGGGCATTAAAAGCTTCCCCAAAGAGTACAATAGCTCACCAAAAACGCCCTCCCTCAAGGATCAAGAATATGCCATCAAAAATGGAAATGGTTGAAGGAGTGAGCTGCAATAGAAGAAACCATGAGCTGCCCTGTAGCTTACACCTGCAAATAAAGACTCCATTAAAGCTCCAAATGAAAGGTCTGAATGGCCTTTCCAATTACCAACTTGGATGGGAATCTTTCACCCTCGAAATTGGCTAAGGCAAGAAACTAGTCATCCACTAGCTCTCCCTCTTCACAAATGCAATTGCAAATTCTACAAATGATCAAAAGCTGGTTTCCTTCTTTGTTATTGACATTTATAAACTTCTAATGTCCTCCATGGGTCGAATTCCTTCCAAGAGACTCATGCCAACTCAAGTTGGGAAGAAATTCCAAAGAATGCCACTTGTACAACAATTCCTAGTCTCCCACTTCCACCAAATCACATGTGGAAGCATCTTAGCTGCCCTAACACCCTTGAGCGCCCTCTTGGAGTCTATTTTTAGCCCTGACATGTCATATATGTCATATGTCAGCCTTCAGGTCTGATTTGTGTCATAGGTGTCATAGCATCTTCATCATTGTTGTCATAGAGCTAGGGAATCTAGCCCAAGTGTCTCACTAGCTCCAAATTGCCTCTTCCTCTTCCATGGGAGTTACTCTTCCTCTATATTTCGACCTTAGATGAGTCATGCAATGAATAATACCTTTTGGACTCCCCCAAGTATGTTACCATTCACCTTGAATTCGAATTGGTGAGAGAATGATGCCAAATGTAGTGGGGAAATCTAGCCATATGTGGGTCCCACTTCCTCCATGTGTCTTCATCATGAAATGCCACTTTGATTTTCACTTGTATATATTTATTTATCTCCTTTATTAAATATTTATTCCATTCTAATGTTCAAACATCCTTTATTATCCCCATTATTCCAAATCCCAAAGCTTCCACCCCAAACCTAGGAAACTAGTAATTTTCCTCCTTGGCAATTATTTGACCTTTAGCATCAATTTGACAAACTCTAATGAATAGAGCCAATGTGACCCAATACCAAATTTGGGACATGACACCCAGTGAGAATGTTGATTGGTCCTCTGTCCCTTCCACTTCACAACCTATTTTTGCCGAAGGGAATAGGACGAGTACAGTGAGAACCATCCCCATCAAATTTTCCACTAAACCTGGGGTCACAGAACATATCTTTATTGGAGCGGACTATTATCTTGATGAGATCATTATGTACACCAATCTTTTTAATGATTTCCATGACATCTTTTCCTGGCCTCATCATGAGATCCCAGGCATCGACCCTACTTGAAGAAGTGCTATTGTGCTTTTGCATGTATTTTTAGCTATACATTTTTGTAAAGTTATTTTTGTTTACAGTTGTTGTAGTCTTATGCATCTTTTACTTTTGGTGTTTCAGATGTCAACTGAACACTTCATAGGGTTTGCTGATGGCACTAGCCGCCACACCCGTTAGTTAGCCTCAGCTGCTTGGGTTATTTACTTGCTAACTGACCAACTGGTGTCTTCGGGAGGGGCTTGTCTAGGTCCCACAATGAACAATGTGGTTGAATACAGTGTAGTCATACAGCTACTCTGAGATGCTCTGTTTAATGGCATTTCACGTTTGGAGGTACGACTCGACTCACAGTTAGTTGTTTTTCAGTTACTGGGTTTTTATCAGGTTAGAGATCCTACTGTGCTACGTCAATTCATGCGAGTTAGGTTACATGAGAGACAATTTGATTATATCACATATCCCAAGGAACTTGAATGCATTAGCTGATTCATTTGCAAACTATGTTTTAGATTGACATTTTCATCATTCACACACATAGTATTTCATGCATAAAACACAATAACACACATGTAAATAACCGATACACTATCAAAAAATAATATGAGTTTGGATCACAAGTCTATCATAGAGTCATGTCATAAGATACAAAATTGGGCTCAATGGCCTCAAAAATATACATAAAATATCCTTCTCCTATGGAGAAGGTGGGGCCTCATCTACCTCTGCTGCCTCCCAGTAGCATATGACCATCCTAGCCACTTTCCGCAACAATCTAATCTAGGCTGGGGGCACACCTACTACATCCTCCTGCATATCAATTGGCATCCGCTCAATACGGTATGTAGGAACATCATGGATAAACTGACCCATCTTCCTCTCTATGGCCCCCAGAGTGGCATCAGCTGCACCCACCTCTACTGGTCGCACGAAATTATATGGGTGTCCCTCAGGGTGCACTGGTCCAACATCTGAATTCGACACTTTATTTCAGTATTTCGAACTCATCATAAAAATTATATATGGATAAATTTGAAAAAATTAAATAATTTTTCAAAAAACATAAACATACCTATATCTCCCTAGGCTACTCCTAGAGGAAGTATCAGCTCTAGATCATGACGGAAATCTAGGCCTGCATACAGAAACTGCTCAAGAGATGGCACCTGTCATTCCCACAAACCTCAGAAGTCATCCTCTTGGTAACATAGGTTGCTCTCGCCACCACCCTGGCGGAGGAAGATCTCACCCCAACGAGCTAGCATTGGCTCGTGAGGGTTGAAAAGGGGCAATTCCATGCCCAAACTGATAGCATGTACCCTCTCAAAGAAGAAGGTGAAAAGTATGCTTCCATATCCGAAGTTCTTCATCCTCCCAGTCTTACACCCCGAGAGTTGAAGTTTCATGTTCTCCAATAGACTTGAACACCAGTCAAAAACATGCCCTTGCAAGAATTCAACACCTATATGCATGTAGTTCCTCAAGGAAATATGTTGTGAGGCACTTCCCCCCATTTCCTTGAGAACACTTAGAATAACTCGAAGAGGGAAGCTTACAACAATAGAGATGAGAACTTGACTACCACATTTCTTACTTCCTGGTACACAATATGCATTGATCTATTCTTGCACTGTCAATGTGCCCACTTTGCTAGAAGACCCTTTTAGATTCACTGACTCTCCCCTATGAGAGAGACCCATGATAAAGTAAATGTCATCTACAGTGAGCTCCAGTATCTCACCTCGGATATCAAACACCATGGCATCTGCGTCCCAGTATCGGACAAGTCTTTCTAGCAAGTGGATTTGGGCCCGCATGTTGACTGTTCTGTAGAACTTCAGTAATCCACACCTTCTAAGTGTATGAAGAGTTGTTGGATCTTGCAATGCTTCTCGATCCATATCTTCATGCTCTCTTTCTCTCCATACCAACACCATCCTACCAAAAACAGTCAATTTTTAGCCTTTTTTCAACTTTTTGGCCACTTTCAGGGGTGTACGCTTCTCTTTACACTAGACATGCACGTTTAGAATGCTGTTGTTATTCATGTAGAGTAGTGTACACGCAGAGCACGTTGTGAGCAGTGCCAAAACATGGTTTTTTACCATAAAAATTGACAAAAAAGACATAAAAATGCAAGTTTGGAAGGAATGAACTTAATTGGTGGAATCAGAAGGTTGATTGGTACTCCGGCTTGATCGTAATGAGTGGAAGAAGATCAAGGGTTTGCTCCAATTCTTGCTCTCAAATTCTCAATTGTGATATTTGATTTTATAATTTGAAACTGGTTATATAAAAGTGAGTTTAATTTTTACCCACTTTTTGTAAAAGTCTATAGTTTTCAAATTTGTCTTAAAGGGTCCTATTTAATCACTAATACTTGTAGGTTTTGGTGAAGTAATTCTACCCTAGATATTTCAAATTTTCACTAGATTCTCAAAGCATTGAACAGGTATGACTTAGTTTCAATATTGACCGACCAATATAGATGTTGTATTGATCATTTATTATGTCATTGAGAAATTTTGTCGCCACTTACTAACAGGATTATTGAGACCATATTCTTTGGCAGGTCATGAACATATGATCCTAGTAGTTGTCTTTTAAGTCATTTTAAGCTCTTGTTTTGACTATGAAAAACTAAACAAGATTGCCGAGCAAACTTGGCCTCTTCAAGCTCGTTAAAGGAATTGAAGGTCCATCCACTTAGGTATAACTTTAACCTTTTACGGACCTTTGTGGATTACTGACGAAAAAGGAATACTCTAGTCATGCATGGATAGAAGAGTTCTCCTCTCATTGTTTTATACTTTTTTCGGGGAGGGTACTAACTATACGAAAAAGGCCTTTTTGGAGCCTCTCTTTAGGGTTTTTAGGCTCTCTAAATATGAAAACACCAAGCGAGCATTCACCTACTCGGGCTCGATGTGAAATCCACGAGAGGGTAAATAGAGGATTGTTTAAGTTTTTCAGACTCTATAAACAGGAAAACACCGGCGAGCATTAACCTACTTGGGCTCAATATTAAAATCCACGAGTAGGTGTATGGAGTTATTGTTTAAGTTTTTCAGACTCCTTAAAATTGAAAACACCGGTGAGCAAGAATAGATCTCAACTCGATATTAAAATCCATAGATCAGTACTATAGAGTATTCTTCTATCTCTTCTTTGAACTCTGTAAATAATGAAGAAGGTCCCGAGTCTTCCTCCCATGGGCTTGTTAAACTTATTACATGGTTGGACCTATTGAGTTTTCTATTTTTCTCGGACTCGTTAAATAAACAAGAAGAACATTCTTATACCAAAAGGAATAAGGGGTAAGAAGGGTGTATCGCATCTCTTTCAGTTTCAAAGGTAGTTACATCAGTCATGTCCTTGAACATAGCACCTACTTGAGTCTTTCATGTCAGTTGGGTTTTAGTTTTTTACCTTAGGGTGAACCTGATCTCCGAGTTTTTACTCCCCGGTTGGTTATTCTTCCAACCATATGGAGGGTCTGTTATGTCTCCCACATCGTATACTTATATAATTTTCCTCGTTATGTTGAAAACTGCCTAAGTCACTTTGTGTCATGCTCACTGTTCAAGGATACAACCTGTGTCGGCCATTCTGTAGTTTACCTTGATTTCATGTGTCGGCCATCCTGGTGTCAGTTTGTTTCATCTTGTTACTTTTCCTACTCCACATCATCTCATACCTGTGAGTGTTCCTCGTGTTGGATGATGGAGGATGCATTAGGCCTCCCTTCTAGCGGACTTCTTCCCATCGATCTCAGCTCATCATGCTCTGGGAACAAAGTTTAGAGTTTCGGTTAGTACCTTGGGGATTGCAGTCATCAGTGGAAGTTTCCCTCGCTGTTGAATAAATGGGAATACATCAATGTCTCTTATTCGACAGGTTCCTCAAGTGTTCGACGTCAAGTCCTCTTATTCACACTTGTTGGATCGTATTAGGTACCTTGGGCCCCATTATCATTATTGGTGGAATCCCTCGCATTTGTTAACGGTATACATCAATGACCGGTAATCAAACGATACCCCCCATGTTTGAATTCAACTCATTTATTCGCATGGATAGGGTTTGTACCTTGGGTTGTTTTGGATGAAGACCTTGGGACTATGATAGCATCACCATATTTATGTTATCCCCCAAGCTGCACAAGACTGAACCTTACTCATTTTGGCTCTTCATGAGACATAGATCCAGCTTGTTGTTATGGCTATGATCTCTCTGTTGACATGGATCCACTCTTGTATTTTAGTGGCCATGCTCTATATATACATCTCCTAGTTATATATCAGAGATCATGTTACACATCTATATGATGTTAAGATTGTAATTGCTCGCTGACCTTGATCGTTGTTTCAGGGGTTTCTTGTGACTTGGTTCTACGGTTTCTTGCTCCACCTTTGACTTGGACTTATAATGTATTTCGGCTATCGTTTCCCTCTGACCTAACTATAATACCCCATTCTGACTCTTAGGATGTATTAGCATTTAATGTAAATAATGTGTACATGTGATGTATGTTTTCCTAGCGTGGAGCTCAAGGCCAAGGCCCCACTAGTGAAAGCCTGAATTTTGATTTAAAGGGCAAGCATTGATATTTGATTCCCATCTGCTCTTAAGCCATGGAAATTGTAATAGGATGTAAATAAACATCATGCAATATAAAATTCCAAGACTGGCTATGGAGACAACGAATGAGAAGGGGCCATGTGTATCCACTAGGGAGTGGTGAGGGGGTTGTGGGATTGAACCATAGGCTGCCATATGTCACCTTGAGAACCCATTTGACTTACCTTGCTGACATTTATTTATGTTGTAAGGAAGTGGTTGAGGAATTCATTCCATGGCTTTAATGGAGCATGGGAAGCCCAGAAATTCGTATGGCAGAGTATGGGCTCTGTTTTCTTGTACCACAAGCCACTCTACCTCATGGGAGTTGCTTCTTCCTCATCCCCATTCCATTGTGAAAGGGACCAGCACCATTTTCCATCCAAAAACGAATTGCCAGCAGAGAGAAAAACCAGAAATCGTGACCTTGAAAGAACCCACATTTTGAAGAGCCAAAAACGCCCAGATTTGGCATTGGACAGTGAAATCCAATGGGGGATCCATTGGTATGACCTTGGGGTGAATTTGGGAGCATTAACTATCTCGAAATCCATTGGAAAATCCAGTTTTTACAGCCCAGAAATGAAGTGACGGGATTGAGTTATTGGATAACAGAACTGTGAGAAATCCAAGTGTGAATGACTGAGCAGAGGTTTGGTTTGCTTGATAAACCCAGTGAAGGATAGAATCTCAAGGAATTAGCAGCTGGACCTTTCTATTCCCACCCTGAAGAGCACTGGAGGGAAGGGACGTTTGAGGGACTGTGCAGCAGAGAAGGGGACCTTCCTTGTGTTGGGTGCGGTAGGTATTGTGGGTGCCATGACTGCTGAGTTCATTTGAGATGCCTGTAGCTTTGTGGTTGAGCTCACTGGCTTAGGATCCTCCTCATTTGTCATTCGTATGCTTGATAAACCCAATGGTGTGTTGGATTAGCATAGCTGATGACCGAAACCATGGCTATGAGTGAGCCCAGCTAGTTCTTCCTTAGTGGATACACAGCCCAGCTCGGGGGTGATCTCTCAGTTGAAAGAATACAGGTTGGACAGAGATCTATGGTTGGGTGGAACGTTGCTCTCACATAGCCAGTTGTTTGGACAGCTTCATCTTCAAGATAAGTGTTCTATGTGTTATAAATTATTCGCATTTTGTGTTCTGCAATATGTTAAATTGTCCATGTTTAATGAAATGAATTGATTATCTTAATTTGGAATCCATGCATGGCATTGGAACGAGATTGAGTCTCTATATGCTGAATCATCCTCTGCTGTGATATATGTATATATGTTAGGCATTACTGTTTGTGTGCTTGCTATTATGTTTAATTCCGCTGTGTTTATATTGAGTTGTGTTGTTACAGCAACGCCCCCCCCAAAAATTTGTACATATTGGGGCCCCTCCTTTCATTTTTGTAGAAAGTTTGCCTAAGAAGCCATCCCAGCCGTTAGCTGTGTTTTCAACATAAAATCTTGTTTCCCAACTAAACATCTTGCCATCAATCTTTCCATTTTTTCCCCCAAAGAACCAAAAGGGAACTTAGAATTTTTCCCAACGTTTTGGACTCTCTCGGGCTATCTCCCCGCAGTTGCAGAAGCCAAACGTCCAACCTTTCCGAAAGAAGGACTTAGATTTTCTTTTTCAAAATCGTAGACCGTGAGAAAGAAAATTACGGAAACCTTCGGGTTTTTCTTCCCGAAACGGCGGGAGAACTTGGGAAAGACGCCCGAAAGGATTTGGAATTTTTGTTGAAATCGCGGAAGCCTCTGATGAAAGCCGCCCGAAACGGCGGAAGAATTCAGCAAAGTTGTCCGAAATGGCGGAAGCCGTTCCCATAAGCTTTCCGAAAAGAGACTCAGAAAACTTTCGAAAATCTGCGGAAACCTTCGGGTTTTCCTCCCGAGAACGGCGGAAGCCATTCACAAAAGCTTCCCGAAATACCACGGAGAAATTCACGAACTTCTTCCGAAACTGTGAAAAGAACTTAGATTCTTTTTTGAAAAAAGTTGCGGAGCGCCCCAGGGAAACCGTGTGGAATCATTCAGCCTATGTTCCCGACACCGCGGAAGCTTTCGGGCTATCCTTCCGAAACGGCGGAGGCCAATCACATAAACCACCCATCTAAGCTTTCCAAAATAAGACTTAGGGAACTTTTCGATTTGTTGTTTTTTGCGGAACAACTCAAGTTCGCCTCCCGAAACGATTGTGATTACAAAAGATTACTTCCGAAACAGCTGAAGCGTTCATCATAAGTTTTTCGAAAAGGGCGTTAGGTTTCGTTGAAACTTTGCGGAATGCACCAGGAGAACTCTGCGGAACCTTTCATCATTGTCTCCCGAAATGGCGGAAGCTTTCGCTATGTCGTCCCGCAGTAGCGGAAGCTGCTTGCTTAAAACTCATGAAAAGAACTCGGAAACTTTTCCAAAATATCGCGGAAGAACTCGAAGAAACTACCCGAAATGTGCGGGAGCCATCCGTTTACCTTCCTAAGAGCCGCTGAGCGTTAAAGCCTCCCGCAACCGCGGAAGCCTTCACAGAACCATCCCGAAACAGCGGAGGCTGAAGGCGTAAGCTTTCCGAAATTACTTGCCGAAACCCCACGAGAGTTAGAAATTTTTCGATTTGCGGGAGCTATTGGCGAGTTGCTCCCGAAACGGCGGAAGCCTTGGCGTTATTCGTCCGCGACGCGGGTTTTCTTTTACGGAACGTTGTGAGTTTTCCTTCCGCGGCACGCCCGGAATGGCGGAAACTTTCACTTTATCTTTCCGCAACGGCGGGTAAGATTCACCAATTTGTCCCGCAGAAGGCGATCGCATGCGGATCAAGATATGTTGACATGACCGCCGACGTACCGGTATTTAAACCGGGACTAATTGCGCCACCCGCCTAACTAAATCCTCGCACGTGCCTGTCTTTTATAAATATACGGTGGGGGGCTAGAGCCAATATACCATTTGTTTTCGATTGGCAAATGACGTGGAACGCCGTGCAAATCACTCCAGCTCATCTCGCTCATCCGCGTTCGCGGCCACCTCGTTCAAGCGATCCCCACGGTGCCATGTAGGATTTTAACCTTGAAATTTGCCCCTTTTACGGTTTCCAATTGCTATTGGGTTGTCTTTTGTTTGAAAATGATGGGTATTGGTGGGGTTTTGATGGGCAAAACGCCCGTCATGGGCAATTTTTTCCCGTCAAATACAAGTTGAATTGAGTTCTGCTCGTCACATAAAATAGAGACAGGATAAAATTGTTTTGTGGGCGGAGACAGCTAGTTTGGACGGTTAAGTTTTTTCCTTTTTCCTCTCCGGGCCGCATGCCTCGTTATTTCAAAAAACCGCCGAAGCCCCACGGACTTTTCATATCCCCGGCCGAAAGCTTTAGACATAAAACCCCGGGCCTTTTCGTAAACCTTAGTTCCAACATGACCTCTACCCAATTCAAGTCCTAGAAACCGGCGCCATTGCCCCTGTTCAAACCCCATAAGCGTTCAAGTTGCGCGAGCCGAAACCCGAAATTATGGCCACCCGAGCCTTTTTCGTCAGTATGTTTCCGGTGCCATCACCCTAGCTCGAACTAAAACAAAAAAAAACAAAAAAAAAACTCCCCATAGAACACCTCGGCAAGTATCGTAAATGACAATGGCATTCGAAACCCTCGCCGGGTCGTAGATACGAAACGCCCCCTTATTTCGTCAGCTTTTCCAACCCGAGCTTACCCGCCATTAGCCTTTCAAAACCGTAGCAGTGACGAAAGCTACCCTTTCCCCAGAGCTAAACCGAAAGCACGTTGCTTCCGCAACGCGCTTATCTCCACAGGAGCATCCCAAACCTGCCCCTTTAAAGAATGAGGATGGCTAAATTTTATAATCATGTCCCTGCTAAAACGAAGATCATCATAACTCCCAGGTCAACCCGAGAGCGGATTGTTCCGCGACACACCTATCCTCTCGGGAGCATTCCAAATTCGTCCCGTTTAAAGATTCAAATGTTTAAATTTGTTTTTCATATTGGAATGGTGTACTCTGCTTCCTAAACATACAGCTCCCCATTGTTTTCTTAAATTTTCAGTCACATATCAAAACAATGGTGCTCTCTGTCAAAACCTCACAGTATGTTGCTCAATATCATGATGAATTGTATATGGGTGTTATCAGGGATAATTCAAGATGCCGAAAACCGGTAAGAAGAAGGCTAAGATGACAGAAAAGAAGCCTGCGCCACTCAAAACTGAAACTTCACTCCAGGACACTAGGTGCACCACCGGTGTCCCTCCTGAAATCAGATGGGGTGACATCTACAGAATGATCTGGGACCAAGAAATCCCAGATATGTTGCTAGAGGAAGCACCAATCTATCTCAATATCAGAGCCTCAGGCATAACTAGAGCCGCTACCGGCCCTGAGCTGTTCCCCTGTGCTGAAGTGATCAGATGGATACTCCAACATGCCGATGCTGAAGGAAGAGTGATAAATGATAGCGGGAAAGTGGCTATTGCCTCATTTCAACCCGCATATCTTGCGGCAGCCTACAAATTTCCCCGTGTCCAACAAGCTCTGACTGATGAATGGTTAAGCCAGATGAACAACATCGAGATGGCCAAGAAGCTACTGATGGCAGGCAAGCATTTGAGAAAGAAAGGAAGTGATGAATATGACGTACAGAACCTGAGAGCTCCTTTCAGATTGATCGCTTTAATGATGTGCAGAATCTTCGGCATGCCCGATGGCACGGTGTATAAAATCCAGTGGATCCCTATCATCCACTACGTGGCATTCAATGGAACTGTGTTTGACTAGGCCACTATCCTGTCAGATAGTCTGGCCTCGATGATAGTGGCTGCTAAGCAAGGACTAGCCTTGAAGAAGGCTGAATTTTTCATGTCTTCATATTTGATAGATTGTATTTTGGCCAAGATAGAGTTCCCCAAATTGGGCTGTACATGGGATAGGGCCATCGCCCCGGTCTATATCGCATTCAAGATGTTGTGGGCTCAGAATTACAAGCCCAGCTACAAACTAATCTGTGAGGGGTTCATCATGCCCCTATACGAGAAAATGTTCAAGGAAGAACCAAACTGCCTATCAGAGAATGCTTTGGAAGTCCTTGAGGATAATGGGGACTTTTACTTTTCGAAGCAAGGTACCTACCTGAGAATGTTTGGAGGGACTAATCCCCCATACATCTTGCCGCAGTATGCCATAGACTATGTGGTTCTCAAAGAAGCAGTAAGACAACTCTTCCTGGATGGGTTTGGAGCAATGCTCCACAAACAGCATAAGGCTTCCTTTCCCCCCCTACCTTTCTGCATAGGTGCTTACAAGTTTTCAGGGGTTGCCTCGGCCGACGAATTTATTCAAGAGCTGAAATCCTTCCACTTCGGTGAGGTAATCTTCCACAGGAATGACAGAAAGGGAAGAGTTGCTGAGCACTGTAAGGATATCTATGCTCACTTCGAGTACTCCCACTATCCTGATGTCGAGGAAGAGGCATTCAGAGGCATCAGCAACATGGATGAGCTACGGATCTATCGCCAAATCACTGGAGCAAGCTCTAGCTCAACCAAGGCCCAGAAGACCAGCCAGCAAAAGGAGAAAGAAGCTGAGGAGGCCCGAGCTCAGGAAGAGCTCAGATTAAGGGAAGAAGCGAGGTTACAGCAAGAAGCTAAGGAAGCAAGAAAGCAGCAAGAAGCTGAAGTGGCGAGAATGCAGTAAGAAGCTGAAAATGAAAGACTGTGGAAAGAGGCTGAGGAAGCCCAAAAGCAGAAAGAGGCTGAAGTTGAGAAGGCCGAGGCAGAGAGGAAGGCGGAAGAAGAATTGAAAGCAAGGGAAGATGCTCAAGCCAGTGGGTCCGGTGCCCAAGACATGGATATAGACACATCTCAAGCAGGTGGCTCTGGTACCCAAAATAAGGGCGTGGACCCAGCTCAGGAAGTCCGGACCCCACCTGAAGAAGACATAGACATCATAAACCGACCAATTGTCCCGTACACGCCATCGGGAAAGCGTACAGTGTCCAAGTGGAATGAGTTTGTCTACGATAAGAAAAGGAAGGCTATGGTCCTCAAATCAGAAGAGAGGATAAAAATTCCCTTCCATGAGGACATCGTTACCCACCGAGAGGTCACTGTAATGAAAAACACGGATCAAGATCCCTTTGCTATGGCATCCGCAGCTGTAGCAACAGCAAAGGCATCATTTGCCAATGTAGGGGTTATAGTTAAAGAAAATCTATTGACAAAGAAGAAAGCTCGTACGCTACAACAGACTGTGGCTAATGAGCAAGCCCAAAGAGATCTGGCAGTGAAAAAGTATAATTGCTTGTACGCTGAGCATAGGGAGCTATCAAACAAGTACAGCCAGCTGGAGGAGGAAAAGGACCAGCTAGCACTCCAAATAATGATTGTAGAAGCGGAGAAGAATGGAGCAGAAGAAAAGGCATCTCAGCTAGAAGCAGACAAGCAGGCATTAGCTGAGCGTTTAGAGCAAGCGGAGAGCAGAACAATGGACATGTCTCCCTTCCATGAGCTGTCATGCAGCATCCTGAAACAAGTGTATGACACTCAGGAGCTAATCACTGATGAGGTTTGCAAGCTCAAGGCCATGGTGGTTAGGTTAAAAGAAATCAATGCGGAAGCCCATAGGCTCAAAGCGAAGAATACCCATGTTAAGGCAAATATCATCAGTCAGATGGCATGGAGAGAAGGAAAAGGGGGTTTCCCTGCGCACCTCCCATTTAAATATGTGGACAGTTTTAATGAAGACGTAGCACTGTTGGAGTTTGGCAGGAACTGCGCCAGTAAGCTGATGGCCAGTGTGCAAAGAACAACAGATAAAATCAGCAGTCTCTACCAAAGGCTCCAAGAGGCACATGACAAATGCACATTGAGTTTCCCTCAGACCCTGGAGGACTTTCCGGAAAAGGAGCAGCGTTTGTCCCAACTAAAGGAAGAATTGGGCGTTCAAACGGAGTATGTGAAGAGGATTGATGTCCTGGCTATTGATGACCTCCAACATTATATTGGGTCGTCATCACTCCACGACCATCTGCTGAAGGAAGTGCATCAAGCTGCAGTGGCAGAAGTTCAAAGCATTAAAGCAGAGCTCGGTAAGAATGTGACTTCTCAGAAGATCTTGTTCCCTGTTGCAGCAAATATAGTCATAAGGGACACAGGTGTGTGGTACAGCTACATAGCAGAGGAGGAAAGGAAAGCTGCAGCAGCAGCAGGAGCATCAGCAGATCCAGGATCTTCTCTCCCAGCAGCCATTCCAGCTACAGCAGTGGGCTCAATTCCCTCTTCCCCAGCAATGGCAGAAAGTCTGGCTAGCTCAATCCCTCCTTCCCAATTAGAAGCAGCATCGGCAATAGGCTCGAGTGTCTCTTCCTAGGCAGCATCAGCAGCAATTAACTTGGGCGATCCTCTGCCAGCAGAAGCTCACGCACAGGAATGAAATAAACTAACTTCAGTTGAGCAGCTCTCTTTGACCAAACACGTGTACAGCAGGGAAAGCGTTGGTGTTAGCATTATTTCTGCTATATATATTTTGTTAAACTTTCGAGCATGTAAGGCGTAAGCCATGGGACAGCTGTCCCTATTTTTTTTGTCAAAACAATTTTGTAAAAGAAGTGGTCATTTTTTGGTGGTCGGTTATAGAAGAAATTCCTGTAATTGACAAGTGGAAGGTGCTAGGTGGCAGCCCAAACGGCAGAATTGTAATTATAAATAGAAGCTAGAAAGAATAGAGAAGGACTTTTGGCAGGGAATGAAATTTTGAAACCCATACGAGCTATCTTGTATCGGGCCTGTAAAATTGAATTTTCTAATAGAAGCCAAGGAGATGGACGTTTTACATGGGGAACGGATGATGGATGTGTGTTGGACTCTTCTGATGACATCTATACTGTAATGTGAAATCTGCATTGCTATTTAAATTATTTCTTGGCAACAAATGATTTTGCTTATTTCTGTGTGAACGATTTTCTCCATTTCATGAACAGTGGATGTGTTTCAGACTAAATCAGGAGCTATCTGCTGATACTTTATTTTGCTATAGAGTTCTCTTTTAGATTAAATGGCTAACTGTTTGTCTTCAAGATGACTCCTATGGCTTGCTGTTCATGCCTTTAAATGTGCTCCCTGCAGGGATCTTTAGAGTTTTTTCAGTTTGTTTATATTTAGCTCGGTTTTCTTTATTCTTTCTACGTAGATTAAATAATCTTTTGCCTTTTCCTGTTTTATGGGCAATAGGTGATTTCACGTTGAATTAGAAGCTATCTTCTAAAGATATTTATCTTTGAAAAGGTATTCGGATGATCCACGGTGGTCATTTTCGTAGTCGACGTTTCGAATCCCAAGCTGGATTCATCATCAGGACAGAATATGTTGAAGGAAGTTGCTCATCTGCATATAAATAGTTAGAGATGCCTTCTCATCTTCTCGTCTTTTCATCTTCTACATCTTCATCTTTTCACATTCAACTTCAACTATGATGTTCTATAAAATCTCCAATTTCTCCCATTTTCCTCTTCGAATTCTAGAAATCATTCAAAAATTATTCATTCATACAAGGTCAACTTAATAGAAAGATAATCAAACAAAATAAAAATCATTATTGAAATAATGATTATTAAACCTTTACTAAAGAAATAATGCCCCTATATAATAATAAAGGTCTAGCTAATTAATAATTGATAAATAATAAAATCATTAAAAGACCTTCACAATAAAACTATATAGTTTTTATTTCTCAAAATCAACCAGTCATAATAATAATCACATATTAATAATAATTATTAATGGTCCAAATGATTATTAAAAACCTTTACTAATGAAATAAAACAATTATAAAACAATAAAGGTCCAATTAAAGATTAGCTAACTATTTAATAATTGATTCTTAATACTAGATTAGCTAACTAATTAATAAATGATTCTCAATAATAAAATCATTAAAAAGTATAATTAAATGACCTTCACAATAATAAAATAAAACTATATAGTATTTATTACTCTAAAGGTCTCACAATCAACCAGTCATACTAATAATCAATTATTAATAATTATTAATGGTCCATATATAACCAATGAATAATTGAATGAAAAATTCATGATAAAAACTCACCGATGAAATGGATAAGACGAGTCGGAGGCTAGTGATACTCATCACAGAAAATGCTAGTTATAGAAACATACCTGGTTTTATCCATTACCTTCCTTGTTTACCAGAGGTAGCCATCTCTCGCTTATTTCAAGTCCCCCGTCTCTATTTAGGTTGTTCGGGTGCTTTATGATTTCCAAGGCCTCTCTCACCCTTCGTTTGTAATTATTAATAATTGATTATTAGTATGACTGGTTGATTGTGAGACCTTTAGAGTAATAAATACTATATAGTTTTATTTTATTATTGTGAAGGTCATTTAATTATACTTTTTAATGATTTTATTATTGAGAATCATTTATTAATTAGTTAGCTAATCTAGTATTAAGAATCAATTATTAAATAGTTAGCTAATCTTTAATTGGACCTTTATTGTTTTATAATTGTTTTATTTCATTAGTAAAGGTTTTTAATAATCATTTGGACCATTAATAATTATTATTAATATGTGATTATTATTATGACTGGTTGATTTTGAGAAATAAAAACTATATAGTTTTATTGTGAAGGTCTTTTAATGATTTTATTATTTATCAATTATTAATTAGCTAGACCTTTATTATTATATAGGGGCATTATTTCTTTAGTAAAGGTTTAATAATCATTATTTCAATAATGATTTTTATTTTGTTTGATTATCTTTCTATTAAGTTGACCTTGTATGAATGAATAATTTTTGAATGATTTCTAGAATTCGAAGAGGAAAATGGGAGAAATTGGAGATTTTATAGAACATCATAGTTGAAGTTGAATGTGAAAAGATGAAGATG
The DNA here is from genome assembly GCA_027924585.1 of Larix kaempferi. Classification (NCBI taxonomy): domain Eukaryota; kingdom Viridiplantae; phylum Streptophyta; class Pinopsida; order Pinales; family Pinaceae; genus Larix; species Larix kaempferi. The sequence goes on along the minus strand of BSBM01000732.1, from coordinate 5,682,307 downwards.
TAGAAGATGAAAAGACGAGAAGATGAGAAGGCATCTCTAACTATTTATATGCAGATGAGCAACTTCCTTCAACATATTCTGTCCTAATGATGAATCCAGCTTGGGATTCGAAACGTCGACTACGAAAATGACCACCGTGGATCATCCGAATACCTTTTCAAACACTGCAAACCACGGAAACCTAAAATCCTTGATATTTATCTTGCCGTAGCTTTACTTGTGAGAATTAACAGCTACCTGTTCTTTCCTTACGTTATTTGTTACAGCTTGTTGCTCATCCCTTAAGCGTTTTCCCTGCAAGGATAGGTAGATTTACTCCAGCTTCTAGACTTAGATCTGTTTTAGTCGCATCTAGATCAAATATCATTTAGGCACTTGCATCTCATTTAAAAGACATAAAAACCCAAAAGAAAGGTGGATCGGTCCATAACCGGTAGAATCGGATTTAAACTCCAAACCCACGGTTGCCGGAACCGCTAACCGGACGGATTCCCTACACCAAACGGGAGATAGTCTAATTGGGACCATTAGACTATCTGCTCTATAATATGGCTATTTTCTAATAGTGAATCTTCCTACACCAAATCTACTCTATAATATGGCTATTTTCTAATAGTGGATCTTCCTGGACCGAATCTTCCTGGATATCTCTGCCTCATTTGATTCACATTTTCAATTTTTTGTTTAACTGCATGATCTTGCTTTCCTCATTTCAAATTAGAGTTTGTTTCCTGGGAGAAAATGGCGATTGTACAATCAACAATCCAAAAAATTTATATTGTACATGTTGATGAAGAAGATGTGTAATCTCCCGATTTTGACCCCATTGCATTAAAAATGTAGATGATGTAAATATGCTAGTGTGAATTCCTAGTGCGGAGCTCAAGGCCAAGGCCCGACTAGTGAATGGATAGGCATGTATGATGTTATTTGGACTATTTGGTTGGATTTTATGTCGATTTAGAGTATATGTAAATTTTATGTGCATAAATAATAAAATGGTCCAACAATGGCTGTGTAAAGAGCACCAAAGGGGCTATGATTCCACCAGAGGGGAAGAGGAAGGGGGCCTATGGGAAACCAAATCCTATGCTTCCAGGTGTCAACCGTAGAACTCACCCAAAATTCTGTCATGTGATGGGAATAAGCCAATTATATCATTTTTTGACCATTTTCCAATCACTAATTGCACATGTGAGGTTGGTGGGAAAAGTCACTTCTTGTAGTTATTGAAGCATGGGGGTTGTGACAGTTATGTCAGCTGTCAGTTGTCCTATTCCTTCTATGGTCAGAATCCATGTCAGTTGTCTTTTCACCCTTGCCTCATATCCTTAGAATCAACACTCTTTTGATCAGTATCCCATTCTCATTCTCTCATGCAAGCTGCTACTCCACGTAGAGTTATTCCATTGTTGTTGATGTCCATTTACCAGACTGTGTATCAAACCCAGAAAATCGAATTAGAATACAAAGTTGCATTTCTGGAAGGGAAGATAGAAACCTGTAGGCATCTCCTTTTCCCTAGTGGACTCATAGCCCAGCTTGGGGTTGTCCTCCCAACAGAAAGAGTATATGCTGGACAAAGTGCCTATGGTTGGGTGGAAAAACGCTCTTACATAGCCAGTTTCTTGGATATGCGTTGAATAAAGATAAGTACTCTCATGTATTTGAATTTGAACTGTTTTATTTGATGCCTGTAATGTTTATGCTTGCATTTGTTTGCTAGATGTGTGTGGACAGATTTTAAATTCCATTGTGCATGTTTATTTATGTTCTGCACACATTCTGTTTGTTGAAAAATCGTATTATGCATTTGGAGTGAATTATTAGAACCTTAGTTTGGCCAACGTCCCCTCTCGATGATCAGATTGGGTGAGGGGGACGTTACAAGATGGTAACCAAGGCTGGGATTCAACCCCCCTTGAGAAAAATTTAGGGCTTTTGTCTGCAACCCGGGTGAGGCATTTCAAAATAACATGGGGATAAATGAATGGAGCTTGTTGTGCATGTATGCATATACTTACTACATATGTGTGTGTGATAATAATTAGAATGATGCATATGCAAAAATGTTAAATGTATGTGCTAATGATTCTATCAATAATGAAATCTATTAATCTGTGCATGATTCTATCAATAATGAAATCTATTAATCTGTGCATAAATTTCTCTTGACTGATTTCTAAGTTATTGCACTGTCCACTCAATTTCCAAAGAGAAAAACTTGGCCTTTATTAGGATATAGATAATTGGGCCAGAAGCAAATGGTAATCTTGAGTCACCTTTTTCTATCGCAAACTTCACAAAATCCGTATAACAACAAAATTAGAGTTAAAAACGACGTATTTTTTATTTGCATTCAAGCCACAAGAGGCCTTATGTGGTAAATTGTGCCTTCTGTGGTAAATTGTCTATAATCTAAAAGCCGTTAATGACTTGAAAACAAGTTCTAGTGGTAATTTAATTCTTTAACTATATTGAGGCCATTCCTTTGGCTTCCAAGCGGTGCAAACAAGTGAAATAACCTAGGCACAGGTGCCTCGCTAAAGAATTGATTATTCAAGCCATTAAGTATTGATTATTGCATTAAAATAACCTAGGCACAAGTACCTGGAAGATTCATACTTTTATAGAGCATAGACTTTTATACATATGGTCAAGGGGAATACCATTAAGCATTTATATGTGAGTTCCGTAGGAGTTTCATATTTATTGAACAGATGTTTCAATTTTCTTAGTCTTAGTACGATTCCAACAAGCATCTTTGGGTTCTCAAAGATTTGTAAGGATTATGTCTCTAGCTCTAACTAATATGGTGTCTTTTATGTGTAGGCATATCATTATCGAGAATGTATGTTTCTAGTTATTAACATTCTTTCCATCCAATGCATCTGTCTGCTTGTTGGCCTAGATAAGTTGGGATGCTACTGGTGGAATGGTGGAAAACTAAGACTTTCAACCAAAATAATTTAAGATATAGAAAGAAATGAATTCCAAAACAAAACAAAGATGAAATTAAAGGCTTTACACACACAAATAGGACAGAAACCTAGACTCTTACTCTAAGTCATTCCATTGCTCTATTCAAACAATAAATTACATAACTACATTTCATTGTGTTAATATCTTTTGAATAATGCATTCAAATGCATAAATTGTGAATAATCGTATAATATACAAACCTTCAAGAGGTGGTCTTGGCCAACATGCCTCTTGTCTACATGTTTTTAAATTTGCTTTTGACTCCATGACTGCACGATATATGAGCCTCTTGTGTTGCCATGCCCGGCATTTAAATCCCAAAGAAATTCCATCTCAGTTTCAATTAGGGTACCAACACAATAACCAATTTCCTCTAGGTAAACTTTTGTTGCTCCAGGAATCCTAAAATTTTACCTAAAAAGCAGCAAGCTTGGTAATAGAAACCCGAACTAGGTTTTCTTATTCATCTTTATTAATTTTTCCTTCAATGCCATACTTAAAAAAATAATGTAGTGGAAAAGCTATGGATCATTTACTGAGTCAAAGGTCATGGCGTTGGTGGTTAGTTTGTCATGAATGCTACTAATGGTTGGGATGCTAGGCACATTCATTCAATATCAAAATACATGAAAAGGCATTATTGTGAAGCATAGGCTATCGATTAGACCAGGACCACCAGGTCTCCAACTTGCATGGGCTGGCGAAAACAATTGTATACGAAATTTTGTACACGATGATTGGAATGTCCTGCCTTGTTATGCATGTCCATAGTGTTAAGGCCATTGTTTCATGTCATCGTCCATCCATCGTTTAGAATATCAACGTTTGACCTTGATTCCCATACTTTTATTTTTAAACTACATGGAGCACACAATTTTGTTTAAAACACCACCAACAAATCTAGACAAAATGAATTAGTGTTTTCCTTAGTCATGACTTTTAGAAAGTGAAAAATGAAATTTAAAATTTGACTAAGCGGTAATAGAAGACTAGATACCTCAAACAACTCAGAAAATCCACGCAATAATAATATACAAAAATACAACATGATTAACATTATAATCTAGCTAACACACAACCGCAGGGCATGACGTGGAAAATGTCTTTATTGCGAATGGCATGGAGGGCCTAGACATGGTGTCAATTATATCATAACGGGGGTAAATAGAAAAAAAATTAAGTATTTTGTTAATTATATATACATATATATCTTGCTGTACCGGACGACGAGAGGTTATAATGTAATCGTTTTGAAGTCAAACTATGTTTACTTCACATTAATTTTTATTTGATTTTACAATTTTACTAATGTTTTTTTTTCAACGAGAAAAAAAAATGTTGTTGTTGGATATTCAAGAGTTTTGAATCAAAGATAACTTTACATAGGGTTGTCATTGATTAAAAAATAAGACGAAAAGTTTCATATTTTTTAATTTTTGAACATATTTTAACTGAAAATTCTATTAACTAAATCATTACAACATACTTTTTTTTCATAATAATGTAAGTCCATATAAATTGAATGTTCGTTGAGAGAAATTACTTGTCCAAAATATTATACAAAAAGGAATGAGTCTCTAAGAGAAAATGTCATCTATCCACCATAAGAGTTGAGCATCGATCCATACCCAAATACAAAAAACTAAAAAATGAAGTTAATTGACCCCGTATGCCTGGAAGGAGCTTTCTGCAATCCTCAAGGACTCCAAAAATTCTTAAAAAAATGATTCCCTCCAACATATCAAAGCTTTCTTTGACATCATGTCCGCACAAAGATTTAGCTACCCGAAAATATGTTTAAAAGATACCATATTGAGGGAAGCATGGAGCTCATGGATCTTTGTCTTTCAGTTTTCCAAAGTATTAACCTGCAAATGAGCGTGCCCAACCACCCAGTTAATGAGGGCTTGAGAATCTTCCATTATTTGTAAACCCATAGAGCCAATTCTTAAAGCAGAATCCATGAGGACCCAAAGAGCAATTAGCTTTTCTCTTGTATGTGTGCCTTGACCACAAGCCATCCAAACTTGAAAGAAATATTGTGGATTCACCCTAATAACAAACCCTACACCACAGGGTCCTCTTTGCTCCGCCTCATCGAAGAAGCCAGCGGCAACGCCCTGAGTAATCTCAGGAAAGTTGACCTGAAATGATATACGAATAGTGGGAGACATATGGTACATTGTGAATGGTACACTGTGATGTCGATGATGATAATACATATAATATATAACAAAACATTAATTTGTTATATATTATATAACAAATTTGTTATATTATATGGTACACCGTGATGTCGATGATGATAATACATATAATATATAACAAAACATTAATTTGTTATATATTATATATTAAATATTTTGTTTTTAATAAATAATTATTTTTCAAATTTTTAGAATCAAATATTTTTTTGATGTAATAATTTTTATCTAGTTTAAAATGAATTTATCACCTAAATAAAGACAAATAAAAATTATAAAAATATATCATAAGACCATGTATTGTTATATTTTACATACAATTAATCATACTCATGTTTACTCAGTATACAAACATTGTAATCGTCCTTCTGTGCAATATTTTCGATGATCTTGACTAACACGTGAGGCTGTATTCAAGACTATATTCAAAACCACGATTATCCATTCGATATAGTTTTTTACTCTGGCACTTTTATCAATGACAACGATAATGTTAGTTTTGGTGATCAATATACATCTCACAAAGCAACATTAAATGTGTTGGCAGGCTGCATATACATCGTTGGATGTGATGCACCATTGAATCCGACATTATATATGCCGACGCATTTCATGTTTCCTTACGGGGTGCATATTGATCGTCGTCGTTAGTTTTCACTAATTTTAATTACTTTCACCAAAGTAGGACAGCGAATGGCTACCGATCCCATAAGACTTTTAATACTAATAAAATAATAAATTAAGTTGTGGATATTTAAATTATTTAAGTTTCTAAATTTGTTTTATTGAAAGTTTATATATTCAAATAATTTCTTAAGTAATAGAAAATCTAAATTTTAATTTATTTTAAATCTATCTTCCTATTCAATATATTAAAATTTAAAATTAATATATACTATAATAACTTAAAAAATATAAATTTTTATTTACTTTAAATCCAACACCATATTCAATATATTAAAATTTAAAATCAATATATTGTATAGAAATTATATAAATTGATCCTGATGACGATGATGAATATTAACATCCACTAAGATCCATTTGGTTTATTGGACCTTAAGAAAAGAGAGGAATCATTAGGATTTCTATAAAATTTGATTCCTATGATTAAAAAGGTGAGGCAAAAGCATTCGTAGGTCATTGTAGTTTTCACAAGTCATTGGAATCGATTTAATACTGGGGGGTGAATCAGTATTAACGCAGTTATTAACAGATTTTACCGTCTTTAACAAAATAAGCTTTACTTAATATTTATCATTTGTTATACATCAGTAAATAGACATTCAAATATATATGCACCACATCATCAACACATAACACACATAATTTTTACGTGGAAACCCAAATGGGAGAAAACCACATAATGCTTCTTTATAATGAAAAAGAATACATTCAAGGGTGGGCGCACAAAGATGCTCCCCAAAAGTGTTGCAATGGGGTCGCGCTAGCGGGGAAAAAATAGATGCGCGCACATGCCTAAGGACGCACGCACGCGTTGTTAAGTGCGGGTACCGAACCGGGGCATGTGCGCACTCAATAACGCGCACGCGCTAAAGCATGCACGCGCTCAAAAGCGCGCACGCGCTATAGCGCGTACGTGCTTTTGTTAAGCTAATTAAAAAAATGGGCGGAGTTGTTCTATTTTAACCCAACCAACCGAGCCTCACTCACCCATACACCAAGTGATCAACAAATGCATTGGATAGGTAAGATTCATGTTTTTTGTCATCATCATCGTTGTCCTCGTCATCACCATCATATTCATGGTCTTCATCATCATCATCAGCAACAACAACATCTTCATCATAATCTTCATCATCATCATCATCAACACTATAATCTTCATCATCGTCATCATCATCATCATCATTGTCGTCATCATCAGCATCTTCATGGTCTTCATCGTCATCATCATCTTTATCTTCATCATCATCATCATCATCATATTCCTCATCATCATCATCATCGTCATCATCATCATCGTCATCACCATCTTCATCATCATCGTTGTCTTCATCACCACCACCACCACAATCATCATCATCATCATCTTCATCATCATCATCATCATCTTCGTCAACATCTTCATCATCACCATCTTCTTCTTCATCAACATCA